>BSBN01001781.1:0-1415990 GCA_027924645.1 Cunninghamia lanceolata | reverse complement strand
TTCATTTTGGGTAAATCTTGGCTGAGTTTATGGGCTACCTTTGTGGGGTATGCTTGGACCACATTCCAAGAAGTGTTGTGACGGCTATGGCATATGCCATGAAAGGCAGTTATTCTAAACAATTACAAGATCTGTATAAAGGCTACTTCACACAGACCTCTATCTCTGAAAACAGGAAAACAATACAGAATCTATTCAAATATGGCAAACCGAACCAATTGTAAGATTAAGTATCAATAGTACCCAAAATTTGACTTCATTTTTTTACATAATAAATAAATTTCACAGATGAATTGAAACATTTATATAATTATCAACAAGACCATTTAATTAACTTATTTCAACTTGGAGAACTCAAAATTTTAAAATTGACATAATCCAAATTTGAAAACACCCTCTTAGACCCAAAATGTTCCATCATGAAATTTCTTTATTTCTTTAACCTTTATTATCTTTTTTTGGGGAGGGTAATAAACTCTTAGAAGTAATTTCCTATTAGGACTCAGGTGCATGTCCAAAGTTTATGCTAGTAATGACATTCTTTATCTTTTGATATCTTTTCTTTTAGTTATACAATCTTTTTCACATTTTTTATCACAAGTCCATTCATATGTTGAAGCTTTATCCCTATAAGAGCCTTTTCACATTTGATTGTCTTTATATAATCCTTATTTAACTAAGGAAATAAATATAACAAATCATGTAATATATTATCTTAATCATATCAATATCCTTGTGAAATTCATTATACTCAATAATACAAGATTACTTTCACATTAAGCAATTAAATAAAGATTATTCTAATTTTATATTCAGTTTTAATTGATAAATGTATAATAGCAATTTATTTTAGATTATTTCAATTATAATGTTATTATTTAAATTTTAAATTTTTTATTATTTTTAATTCATTTTAAAAAATATTATGATATCTTTAATTTTTAATTATTACTAATTTATAAAAGAAAGAAAATTTCTTAATTAAGTAAACATAATCACTTAAGCACAAATCAATCTAGATTAAATAATTATAATTGCTTGATTAATAAATTTGATTATTTATAATAACTAGTTTTAGAAATTAAGTGTAAAGAAGGATGGTACTTAATTCTATGACAAAAAAAATAATTGTCATTACTAAAGATTTTGAATATAGATTTGTATTTTGTCTACAATTATCGAATTATCCTTTTGAGTCCAGACTTAACATTGCACAATGTGGAATTTTGAACCATATGTGCCTACTATGCTCCTTTTTAGTATTTGAAGACTAGTTGTATTTAGAAATACACTGGTAGAGTTGTTGTATCACTAGGGGACACATTCAAGTCAACCTGTAAATATGTGTGTAAAAAAATAAAAACATCTTTAAACATTCATATGCTACTTGAATGTTCTTGTAGATCTAGATTCCTTTTAGTGTACCAATTGAAGTGTTGTAATCTGAATAATAATTTGATTATTCAACATGTATAATTGAATGCATTGGATTCTCTTAAATACTAGCATGTAGCACTAAATCTGATAACATATGTACTTGTTGGCTCAAGATGGGAAAATAAAATGGGCCAATTGGCCGAAATATGAGTTTGAATTTGAATTTTGGAAAGCAAAGGTCAAATTTGTGACAAAAAGGTTGGCCTCATGACCACATAAATGACCCTAGGTGGACAAATAGATGGATTAAGGTAGACAATCGCTATATGGAGGAATGTGTATAGAGAAGTGTGATAAATGCAAGGTTTGGTCAAATGTATCAAAGGCTCCTCAATCACAAACTTGACCCTAAGTGGGCAAATGGTCAAATCAAGGTGGACAATAACTATATGGAGATATGTGTACAAATAAGTGTGATAAATGTACAAAGCTTGGACAAATATATCAAAATATGTACATATGAGGATAAGGTGAAGACTAACGAAATGAGCCTAACTTCACATAAGATTGTACCATTTATTAATATGCACATATATTAAGACACTTCTTTAAAATGAGCTAAAAATAAATGAAAAATGACATGAGTACACAAATTTCACCTATCATTACCATAGTGACTATTTTTAGAGGTCATATATATTTACACACTTTACAAAAATAGGTGATTGAGTTTCACCTCACTAGAAACAGACTGACTTCGTGAAAATAAATTGCTAGCTTGTTAACTATTTCCATCAAACAACTAATACATTAGTATATTAGTGTATTTGAAGCATAGAAATGATTGAATTCAAGGCCCCTTCACAAGTTATTCCCATACGCATTCATGGTCGTACAGCTTGAGCAACAACAAAAGCGGCGGTCAAGGCCAAAGCGCCAATTACAGCAGTTTGAATGGCACTTGTAATGGGCTTATTTCCAGTGTAATGGCCCTTGATATAGCCAAAGAGTAGCAAAGCTATTACAGTAACTATTACGGATACTATTACTGCTTCCTTAGCAATTGGTATGAATATATAAGGAATTAATGGAACCAAACCTCCAATCACATAAGCTATGGCTATAGTGAACGCACTTTGCAGTGCTCTCTTCGGATCTGGCTTCTCCAAACCTAGTTCAAATCTGAATTCAAAAAAATAGTAGTGATTCCAATTAATATGTATAAAGTAATCTTATTTAAATGCCCTTTAAACATATAGAGCTTATAGTATATTTTGATAGATATTCTTAAATATTATGTGGGATGAGAAGTAACCGAATAATGTTTAAATAGATATATCCTTAAAACTTGGAAAAATCTCACTAGGCATTCATAAAGCTTTCTCGTTTGGTTCAAAAGCTTTTTTAACACTTTGTTGTGAGAGTTAATCAAGTTGGGTTTTCCATGCTACAGTTTGCATTATATCCTTAATATCCACTTCACTTAAAACATCAGTCAAACAATCAATAGCAAATTTACATCCATCTATATCAAAAAATAGTAAATAGTTATCCTATTTTTATTATCCTAAATTAACCTTTGACTGTTGAACTGTAAGATATTTAAGAATAGTCCCTAATATCTGAGATTTTTGATTCATAAGTGTAATTCTCCACTTAGAAATTTGAAGCCTTAGGGTAGGAAGCTATGAAAAAGAATTAGGATAAGATGCTTCTGAAATTCTTGGCAAACTACTTTATCCCTAGGACAAAAGCAAGAAAGATATGGCTAGTGTGAAAGGGATCTGGAGATGCAGAAGACACATCTCATCAACTGCATGTCCCACTTGGAAGGACAAACCTTGGGCACAGGCAGGACTAAGCTTTTACTATTTTGACTGGGTTGGGATCACTCGTGCAATTAAATGTAACCCTAATCTTCATAAATGAAGTTGTTAAAGCAAAATATTTAAACTTAGTTTTGGGTTGCATTAATGTTGGTAGCAAAGATGAATTGGGATTGTAAGATTCTGCTATTAATATGATCTAGAGATTCAAAATAGAGTTTGCTTTCAAATTGGATGCTCATAATAAAGGTGCTAAGTGTACATGTAATTTCTCTAAACTGCACAAATAAGAAGATAAAATGAAACTGGAAGGCATTTATTTTTATTTTTTGTGGCTTTAACAATATTATAGAAGAGGTCAAATGAGTGCTAACCTCATCATAAATTCAAGCCAAGCATCAGGGCACTTCCGCAGTGCATTGACAACAGGCCAGTATTCATTGGGTTGCAACCCATAGTTAGCAAGAATTTCTGCCACCTCAGCAGCCTCTGCCACCCATTACAAAATTTGATGTGAATGAAACATACATCAATCAAGCCAGGCCTACTTCTTAACAACACAACACTCACCAGTGTCTGGCATGGATAATATTTCTTCTTTCTTGCGATTTTGCTCTTGCATGTAATGATCAGCTTCACTTTTAGCTGCAAGGTATCTACAACTCCCAATAATAAAATTCATGGGAGGCAATATGAGAAACTAATGTCAAACGTTAATGGATAGCAATAGTCACACAACATATCCCTTGTTAGTGGTTATTGTGCTAAGTTTTCAATATACAGTGTCCTATCCCTTTTAGACAGATTCTCATGGAGTTGCTCCCATTAATCTGATTCATTTGATCGAACTGCAAAACAGTAAAATTTCTAAACAAAAATATCTTTACCTGAAAATGTGAGCAGCAGCTGCTTGGAAAAAGACTTTCAGAAAAGGTTAAAGTTGGGGGCTAGGGCCTTGAAGGAATTTCAGAGAATAATTCGATGTTAAAACAGCAAATTGCAAACAATCAAAATTGTAAGATGTGATTGCTTCTGGTATTAACTGTGTAGTATTTTTTATATATCAACATTTTGAATCATACTCCAATCCTCAGGATGAAGAGAACAAGAGAAGAGAATAAAAATATGGAGGATGGATCATGGAATATGATCCCAAACATTGATATATAAAAAGTACTACACAGATAATACCAGAAGCAATCTTATCTTACTATTACAAACTGTGGAAAGTTGATGTCTCTAACAATCAAAATTATTTTAACTTTGTCTTTTAATTTTGAAAAAAAAAATGAAGCCATGACCATCCTACTCAAAAGAGCATACCAGATATGGGCCCCCAGATATGTTGTACTTATACAGCATAAAAGCGAACACTGTTGTATGAAAGAAGTTGAAAGATATTACTCGGGAAAAATGACATGGACATCCAAAACTTTCTAAGCAATGGCAGCATTCAAAAAACAAAAAAAGCACAACCAAAGTAAGATTTCAGTCTGCTGAATCCCAATTATAGAAAGGGTAAAAATGATTACCTGCCGAGTCCCATGGAAATGGCGCCGGCGGCAACTTCAGCGAGGCCGGCGGTGAGGACGAGGGAAGAGGAGGCACGGGCGCCGGAAAGCCCCGCCGCCAATGCAAAGGGCACTGTCAGCCCATCCGACATCCCCAAAATTATGTCCCTCACCATTTCTCCCCGCCTAAAATGTTTCTCTCTGTGAAGGAGGAGTAGTCCGTCCTCACCACCATAGCTTGTGCCCTCCATATTTTGATTACTCTCCTGTTGTTCAGCCTTTTTAAAGCCGCTCCTACCAACTTCCAAGGCTAGGCTGTGCGCTCTATAGATTCCAGATAGAAATAATGTAACTGGATGTTCTTAATCTGTCAGCTTTATTGGCGTGTGTATGCCATGCACGGCTTGCTAGTAAAGCTCTTCCACGTTTATTCAGAGGAGCCCCCAAGAATCTTTCTTACCCAACGTGGAAGCTGAATGAAAGAAACATTCCTAAGAATCTTGAATGAACACAACCACATTCATACCAGGGCTGCCAAACTAAGTTTAGGATAGTTCTCTTTCTTCCACTCAACTACATCTCTACAGCTCGTTCAAAAAAAAAATTTAGTCTCTTTCTTTATTGGCAAGGGTTAATGTTGGTTAGTGTCCCATTTCCTTATCCATTATTATTATTTTTTTTTCATTCAAGGTTTTTCTTTTGTTCTAACTTTTCTCCCACATCTATTATGAGTCAATGATGGATTTTTATACTTAGTGTCATTTTAAGATATTGGCCAACATGCACACTATAGCCACTACCTTTAAAAGACATGTTATTGTTTCAATTATTACTCTTATATGGAAACATTGTATTAATATTGAGCCCACTTGTGACTATATGCTTTTGAAAATTTCTTTATCCATATATTGTTACCCTCATCTTTGTACCATTAATGTGACAAGAAAACAAATTGAGGTCTATGTTTCTTCAATACCATAATTTTGCATTCCTACATCAATTGGTATAATAGCCTCCTTATAGTTTCTTCATTTTTATATCTCTCAACTATGCCTATTATGAAAATTTTTAGACCAACATGTTTGTATTAGATTCTAATATCTCAAATGTGATCCTTTTAAAAATGAATTTTATTTTCTTCTTCTATTTGCAAGGCAATCAAGACCTTAGTTCTACTTATATACAATTGCATCCCTGCTTCTTTACTAAAAAAGATATGGCCTTCATTTTTTTCTTTCAAGTTGTGGAACTCTTTAATAATTAAGATAAAAGTTATTTGTATGATGAAGTTACTTTACCACATAGCTTGCTAATTGGACACCCTTACCTCCTAATGTGTTTATCCAATCCTCTAACTTGTCTATGTATAACCCAAACAATATGTGTGTAGTAACTTGAGTTAGGCACTCAAGAGTCACAAAAAAATTAGGGTTGAAGCATTGGATTCTAATAACAAAAACTTCACAAAATCCCAAAATTATAATTTTATCTACTAAACCATAGATTAATAGACTAAAAATAAACTATTTTTTACTTTTTTCATGGCAATATATTCAACATGACCTATGCACATTAAACCCCATAACTATCATTCAATTTTCAATTGTCTCTAAATGGAAAAAATTCAGCTACCCACTACCAAATGAAATCCCATAAAACTCATAATTATCCTATTGTTAGCACCTTTTTTAAAGCATGCAATTTAATAAAAAAAAAGGAGTATTACCATGCTAGCTCAAAATCCCACTCAATTGTCCACTTTAGACCCCTTATTGGGTGTGTAGGCAGAACAATAATAATTTTAAGAAACCCCCCTTGAAAAAATATATAAAATCTTGGCAAATTTTAGCCCAAGGTATTAATTTTTGTGGTCAATGTATCTATTTTGTGGAAAAAATGTAGTGAATTTTTTTTATATTTGTCAATATTGTTGTTTTTTTTTTTGACAAATTATAAATGTATTCAAAAATAAAATATTTTAGCTGGTGAATTATCATGTATTAGAAAAATGAAATAATTTAGCTAGTGAATAATCAATTGAATTTGAAAGGTTTTTTTTTCTTATCATTAATATTTAAATACAGATATCTTATGTCATGCATGAGAAAAAATTATAGGAGTGAGAATTAAACAACTTAAGTTCTATTCTAGGTTTGACAAATCTAAATTTTGACTTAATGTTCTTGGAATAGGCCTATTTAAGAGACAAGTGTCAAATAATTGAATGGCACTTTAACTTGCTATGACACAACATTAATATATTATTAATTTATTCACCTTCAACAATTTTAGTGATTGAATGGTAAGTAATGCTCATTCAAGGGAGAATTAAATAATAATTCTTAGATATAAATGTATTTAAGATATCTATACTAGTTTATTGACCTTCACTAATTTTAGATATCTAACACACCCACATTGGGGATAAAAATTTTGGAATAAGCATTACCATTAATATTATATTTATAATAGAGATACCTTATGTCATGCATGTGAATAAATTATTGGAGAGAAATGATGAAATATTTTAATAACATTGATGAGATCATCTTTTATAAATATTATGGATCATCAAATATATGATGATCAATGACTTAAGTTGTGTTCTGGGTTAAAGTTTTAACAGACCCACATTTCAAGTTAAAAGTTTTAGAATAGGCCTATTTAAGAGATAAGTGTCAACGATTGAATGGTATTTGTTATGAATTATTTTTTCCAGTTGAAAGTTCATTAAGTCATGTTTTATGTGTTCTCTATCATCAAGTAACCAACCCTATTGCCAAGTCCCTTTACATCATAGAGTTCATTTACCAGCAATGATCCGCTTGTTAATGCTTTTCTTCCCATAGTGATATGTGTTATACGGAAAGATGTTATTGCATCATGATGTTTCTTCACATTGTAGAAATCAAGAACATTGAGTAGATGCAAACACCGAATCCAGCCACTTGAGACAAATAGGAGCACGCTCAACCTGCAAGAAAACAAGTATTGCAAACAATGGACAATTGGAATGAAAAATATGGGATGTTGAATTAGCTTACAAGATGTAGTACATATAGGGCATAATTGACTAAGAATAGTCGAGCCAATAATAGGAAAATCTCTCTTTAAAATAGCAATTAGTACACAGAATGCTACAAAGCAAAATATTGACAAAATGTGAACATCAAAATGGTTTTGAACACAAATGCACACTAAAAATTATACCTGCAATCTAGGATGCCATGGTAGATAACCTCATTCATAGACCTGGATAGTCAAAAACATGCATTATAATTAAAGAAACAAGATTAGCAATAAAACAATAGCAAAAAAATAGAAAAAACAAAATCTCACTAAGATGAAAATTGTCATACATGTCCCATTTGGAAGTATATATGCTAGGTAGGCGTACCTAAGGGGTCATCTCTTACCTTTAGAGTATACAATATCGCTTCATGATCAACACTACTAATTGTCCATAGTTCTTTTATTTTTGGTTTTGCACGGTGCTTCAGTAACTTAACATTTGTTTCTACAACTAGGTGCAAATACATGAGTATGGTTTTATGCTTCTCAAAGTCTTCAAATGTAGGTATTCCATTCTTTCAAATCATATGTGTTTGCAACCAAGTCGCAACAATGACAATTGATCCTATATGATGTGTGAGCCCATCATCATCTATCATAGTTTGTGTTAGCTTTTATTTTCCTTATACACATCGTGCCAATCAATAGTTTGATCTCCCTTCCTTCCCATGTGGTGCAACAATAGTGTAAACATGATCTAGTTGTACAAGGTCTGAAAGATTTTCATAGTCAAATGAGGTATTCATGTCATTGAGTAAAGATGAATGATCTTGAGATAAAGGGGTTAGATATAGTGGAATCCATGTATCTACTCACTCACTTGACTCACAATGATTCCAATCACATTTAATACAAATTTGACAAAAATAAACTAATTTTTGTGTCCAAATAGTCCATGTTTTTGCATCTGAGCTTTGAAGTGAATGCATATTTGATGATTCATTGATTCTCTAACAATATAATTTCTCTCCCACTATCCGGACTCATAAACCAACCAAAAGAACATGCACACTTCTGAATCAAGTGCCACTCCTTGTGATAATGCATAGTTACACCACTTAACAATAAAATCTACATCACTGAATGTAGCACCACCTTGAATCTTTAGTTGTTCTTTAACTAGAGCTCTCTTCATGCATGCAACTTCTCCATCATGCTCCCCTTTTCCATGCCCAACTTCAAAAAACTCCAAATATGAGATATAGCCTTCTCTGCATGCATTCTACTCAACCAATAGAACATACAAGAATTTTTGAATTAACCAGTGCAATTATCTGACCAAATGAGATGTTGAACCATTCTAATATATTTTTCTTGCAAGAACTCATAAAATTGTTGAAACAATATTGCACATACTCTAATGAATGAGATAGATCATCACTCATGTGAAAATGGTACTCTCTGACTATCTTCCTATTCTCTTTTGTACTCAGGGACATGTATATATGTGTTGTGAACAAAAATAGCAATTTGAATAGAATTGTAGTACTAGGATTAGACTTCATTTTGTGGCTAGAACGTGTAGTTTTCTACAAAATTGACTATAGAGACAATAGTTCAAATTGGGAAAAAATATTTACACATCCTAAACTATTGATCTAACCATTGAGACCTATGGATGTGTTTGGAATACTTGTAAAAAAGATTTTTTCTAAAATCAGAAATAAAATTAGCAACACTTACTTCTCTTGTAATCAACTCACATCTGGAACCTTCACCTCCACTCTTCAAACTATATTTCACTATCTCAAATCTCTTTTTCTCAACCATTTACTTTCCAAAATCATGCTCGATGCCCTCATGAATACATGATATAAAATTTGATAATAGGCTGTCCATTTTGCTCAGCACCGAGAGAAAGAACAAAGTATTCAGAGTGGAAAAATTATGAAGGATATGCAAGAGTTATTTTAGAGTTATTTATTTACTTAACCTAAAATTTCTCCCTAAGACATCAATGAAACATGGGCAAAGAGCAAAAAATTTAATCATTAAATCACAATATAATTCTCACTTTCACAAACACCAATTTAGGGTTAATTTCATCAAAATATGAATCTCAATGTAGCAAATATGAATACTTTAGATTGGTAATTGTAAGAGCCTCTTTTCATTGAAAAAAAAATAGTAAATGACTTTCTAAAATTTAAAAATAAAAATAAGCAATGATTGAAATATTATAAATAAAAATAAACTTGCTATTGGTTCTGAGTGCCTTTTCTATCCATGATGTCCCAATTATGCAATTAGAAATTCTCAGGCGAAGCGATTCAAACCATATTTTCTCTATTCATTTGCTTCAGGCGTCTTTGTATTATGGTATGGAAGGAAGTGTGTTATGACTTCAATATAGGCGTTTGATTTTCTTGACATCTGTATGCAAAAAATACTATAGAATTTGTTGAAAACATGAAGAAGAATGGAGGATTGAGAGAAATAATATATAGAGAGAGGTAATTACTGTTGGTTGCTATCTACCATATTTCTTAAGTCATTGGCATGAAGCATCTCTCTCTCTATGAGTCCTAGAGTCCACTTGGTTGGGGTGGATAGGGAATTCTATCTATGTGGTTGTGTTCACAATGCACCCTCATTGCTAAACTACGATGGAAGCAAGGACCAGGATAATTTCCCCATCTCCCATCTAGTTCATCAAAGGTATTACTCTTTATAAGTATGGATAATTACTTTACATTACCTGAATATTGTTATAAAAATTGATGTGTCTTCTTATATATGTATATATTTTAGATTTTATTTGTAGCAAGTAAGGTTGGGTATATGGGTTCTTATGAACAAAAAGGAAAAATTTGGGAATAAGACAAAAATGACTGTTTATATTAGTTTTTAGACCTACTGGGATAAATGAGGCTCATGTGTTCAAGATGCAATATCGGGAGATGAGATTGTCAAGTAGTTGTAAATCTTCTTGTTGACTATTTGATGAGCATGAAAGACTTAAAGTTTATTCTTATTTTGTTTTTATAAAGTGTAGTTATATAAAAATAAATGTGATAAGTAGAAGACACTGTCATATAAAAAAAATTGTGTTGCATCTTGTGGGATATTACAATTATTTAGATATTTGCAAGAAAAATTTGATTATTACTTATGTTATCATGGTTCTAATTTGATGTGGAAAGATATTGGACATACAAGGCTTCGTTAATGTAGATTGGGTAGATGACTTGGATAGTTGAAGGTCCACTGGTGGCTACGTGTTTTCTTTGTTTAGTGATGTTGTTAGTTAGATGAGTAAGAGATATCCCACGTGATTACTTTGTCCAATACCAAAGTGGAGTATATGTATGGTAAACTTTTCTATAAATAGGTGGTTTGGTTACAGAGATTGTGTTTAATTGTTAGTTTTGATTGCAAGAAGGTTCAAATCAAATGTGATTGTTAGAGTACTATTTGTTTGGCCAAGAATCCTATGTACCATGCTTTTATGAAGCATATTGATGTTCAATATCACTTTGTTCACAAGATATTAGAGAGTGGTAAGATCACAATTTAGAACATTAACACTCAAGATAATGTTGTAGATTCACTTACAAAAGCAATGAGCATGGATAAGTTCTCTTGGTGCATGGAGACCATGGGACTTGTATCTTGTACTTGATTCATTTCATGTTTTATGTTTTTGTCATTGCAACATATAATATCAAGTGGGACAATATTAGGATAATGTCATATTAAATTGTAATCCTAATTGCAGTCTGGTTGCTCAAATTGTCAAAGTAATGTCATTAGGAAGGATGATGTGCCCTCTCTTGAACTTCGAAGAGTTAAATTTAACGACACGTCACATTGACCCAATAGCTAGTTGAGTTGTAAAGAGGATGTTAGATGTCCCTCTAAGTTACCAACATTAGTGCCATATCTTGAAAATTATGTGCACTCGACTTATTTAACTTAAATATGTAAATGTGTACCTTGCATTTATATTATATCTAGGGGTTAGAATTTTAATGGGTAGGGCTAATCTTGTGTGACTTGATGAGGCATATATAAATAGAAGCAATGTCTCATTGCTTGTCAATGAGAAAGTTACAATTATTCATAATTATGTGATGCTATTCTATAGTTGTGATTGTTTTATTTGGTGTATATCAATATTTTCTCTTCAGATGTTGTAAAATTTATTTGTTTGATTTATAAGTATCATTTAACACAATAATATATGTTAGATGAGTGGTCATTTAAAAATATAGACAAAATTTGGATCATTTTTAGAAAAATTGGTTATTACAAAATAATTGAGCATATAGAAAATTATATAATAAAAATATTGTCCATTGAAAATATTTTTTTTAAGATTTATATTAAGGTGGGTGGTAGCAATACATCATAATACCAATATTGAAGCATATGTAGAAACAACAATTCAGTTGGCACTTCCATCTATTTGGTGTCTTTTTTAAGTTTTTCTTTTGGTAAGTAATAGACTTTGCATCTTTAAATAAAGAATTCCTTAGATTTCTAACTAAACTCTATTCTAGTAGTGTTTGAATGGAATGAGGAAATACAAAAAGTATGATAATTAATTTTTTGCTTTAATATACTTGGCACGTGACATGGGATTGAATGGTCATCTAGACTGAAAGTTAATACTCTTGATGGCCCAGGCGAAGACGAAGGCAAAGAGAAGTACAAAACCCACAATAACAATTGCAACGGGTCCCAAGAAGTCATGCTTAAATCCAAAGTAGCTCTCTAGGAATTGACCCAGCGGTTGTGGTTCCTCCTTTCCTGCTTTGGCCATGAGATGGGTGATGTCCCCGTATTGTGATGTAATCAAGCCATATAAAGTCCATGCATAGGGGCATGCCCAATAGTACCATCTCCACCACACTGGGATTTTCTGCATTCAATCACATAACACCACTCATCTCATATATACATATATTCATTTGCAAGAGCCTTTTTCCTATAATAAGAAGAAGAAAGTTTAAGCAAGAGAACAAACTAATATCATATTTGAACTACTTATGGGATGGGGAATTAGAAATCCATAAAAAAGCATCCATATGCCATAAAAGGCAAAGGAGACAATTGCAGCAGTGGTGGCATTTGGAGTGAGAGCTACAATCATCATCCCGTAATATGTGTGGTACAAGAAAGTGAAAAACATGAAAAAGAAGAACCAAAAGAATTTGGTTGCGACCCAGTTGAAATCGATCATTACATACACTATCAACCTATACATCACTGATTAGATAAATACATAAGGTAGCTCAATCAATATCTACAACATGAAGCCCACCATTTGTCTCTCATTAATATCAATAAAATAAACAATAAATGCTCTTTCGTTTTTCGAATATTCTTTTACTAAAGTATTAGCTTATACCACTCTACTTAAACATCATCCAATTTAATGGTCAAACAGTCAATAATAATTTTACACCTCATCCACAACAAAAAGTGGTAAATAGTTGTCCTATTTTTATTGGTCAAAATTGATCTTTGACTGTTAAAGTGGATGATATTTAAGAATAGCCGTTGTATACTCTAAGTTGGAGAAAGAAAGAGCAATTATTCCTTACTTGAGCGAAAGCATAAGGAAGAGGTGAGTACATTCCTGCTGCTTTTTCTCGATAGAAAATGGTTCTCTCAACTTCTACCACAGGTTGAATAGAAGTAGCATTGTTCACTCCGATGAACACAATTGCTGAAAACATTGATCCCATTGCATTGAACACATCTTGTTGCTTCTTTCTGCATATGTTTATTATGGCCCAAATCAATTTCCAAGTAAAATCAATATCAAATTAAAATTTGAAAATTGTAGCCATGTAAACAACTTACATCTTACTCCCCATTTTCCAAAAGATGGTGCCGAACAACAAAGCACATACGAGAGTAAAGAAGAGTCTGACAACATTGCACTGTGGATTTCTCCAATATGAGAGGTGTTGTTTCCATAGACACGCTATTACTTGAATGGAAAAAGGCTGTGAAAATTGAGACTCAAAATATAAATCTCGAGAGCCTGGAGTAGGTGTGCTAATTTCCTTTATCAAAACTTGGTTTTGCCTGCACCCATTAATATTTGGATTCCAGTGTTAAATACTTGGTTTTTAATCTTTGTATCAGTTTATACCTAGATTCTATTTTGTTTACTGAAATTTCACATGAGAATTCCTACTTGTAGAGGGATGAAGATCGATATATTTCTGCAAAATCTACTCCCAAACGCATTTCTGCACCTACAGAGCTTGCTTCAAGCATCCATGTGGCAGGGTTGTATCCCGGTGTGATGTAAGGATCTCCTTTTGTTGACTGGAAGTAGTCAATTAGGGTTTGAGAGTGGCGACCAAGAGGTCCCACGTATATCATCTGCCCTCCACGCTTCATCAACACAAGCTGCAGTGATTCACATTCATTTAATTACCTACTCAATAGAAAATTGATGATACAAGTGTAATTTGGGTAATTTATTTACCCACCTCATCAAAGGCTTCAAAAATATCAATGCTGGGCTGGTGAATGGTGCAGACGACAGTTCTTCCTATATCCACAGTGTTTCGCACAGCTCTCATAACAATGGCAGCAGCTCTCGCATCCAAACCTGATGTTGGCTCGTCCATGAAAATGATGGAAGGATTTGCCACCAATTCAACTGCAATTGTCAGTCTCTTGCGTTGTTCTGTGGAAAGACCGTTCACTCCGGGAAGCCCAACGAGTGATTCTCTCAGATTGTTTAACTCAACTAGCTCCATCACTTCATCTACAAACATCTGCAATATACATCCCAAAAGATTATTCTTATTTTTTACAACACTTTACCCCATTTTAATAACCTGTAGGTTTGCTGTTACACCAAAACCTACAAGTGTTGGTGAACTTTCCAAACCCGCACCTTCACCTAGATCCAGAGTGGCGGTTAGTCCACGACATCAATTCCCGAGGTGTGGTGCTTAGTCCAACAAAACCTCAGCCACATTGTATTGAGACAGAAAATTCAGGGAGGGAAGAGGAAACAGTGCAGAGTGCAATTACAAGCTTGTACACGTTATATATACCTTTCTTGCTTGAGGATCAACCTCCTTTGGAAGACGAAGCCAAGCAGAATAAACGAGGGACTCATAAACTGTAACATAGGGAGAATGGATGTCATTCTGCTCACAATAACCAGAAATGCGAGTAAAAGTCTCTTGTTGCTTTGGATAGCCAGAGATAGTGATGGATTCTTCAATGTATCCCCCTTTTTTCCTTCCGGCAAGAACATCCATCAATGTTGTCTTCCCAGCACCACTCACCCCCATCAAACAAGTGAGCACGCCAGGCTCAAAGGACCCACTCACTTCACGCAATAGCTGGAGTCTATCCTCTGTAACTCCTTGCTGCTTCATTTCTTACGGGTAAAAGTTCAAACTTGTGTCACACTTTCACTTTCTCTTATATCATATCCAAAAATTCAGTTTCACTTTCTCTTATGATTAAAAATACAATCTATGAGGGATGGGAGGGGAGAGAGCATATTGCAGGCATGTCGACGAAGTAACTGACATTTTCGAATGCCATTGCCAAAGGTTGGAAAGGCAACACCATTCCCTTCTTACCCCCTGTGACCAAACAAACATTACTAATAATCCCTACAACTGTGAACATCCCACTCCAAATTTGATTCAAACAAAGACAAACCTTTGATCCTTCACAAAATTGAAACAAACTTACTTCCAACTGAGGAAATAGTTTTCATTTCTTGTGGAGTCTGTCTACTTTCCCCCATTCTATCTGCATTGGTTTTCCTCTACGCCTTCTTCTGGAATTAATGCTTGAGGTCTCCCAAGAGCTTCACAAGTGACAATCATATATAGTGATTTACATGGAGAGATTGATCATCATTTTCTTGAATTATTTCAATTACCCATTAGTTAGGTAATTAAATAAATAGAGAAAGGGGGAGTAGAGATTTCAAAATTCAACTTACGATCTAGATATGCCAATGCCAGAGTGTAGAGCAAGTTGAAAATAATAGCATATCCTGCCAGCACTCCAAGGGACATCCAATACCAGTAGCTTTCAGCAAACAATCCACGAAATTTCAATAATTCTGTACCAATGTTTTCTCCGGGCTGCAAAAATAACCAACATAACAACATTATCATAAAATTTTAACAACATCAATGCTCCTGGATTGCATAAATTTTAATTCAGTTCCAATCCTAACCTTTTGCCAACGGGGTGCTTGAAATTCATTCACTGCAATGGCATTTTGAGGATACATGAGAGGAGATACCCAATAACCCCATCTCCACCAGGGCTTAATATCATCTGCAGACACAAAATCCGTAATGAATGTTAAATTATTTCAAAGTCTCGATTACATTCTAGTTTTTTTATATGTCAAGTGATATTTTGCTGAAAATGGTATGGCACCTCTGGATACAATGAATCCGCCAAGAACTAATATAAGCAGAAGTGCAAATGATCCAAATGTGTTTGCCACAATCTGACTTCGTCCGACTGCAGCAATGAAACGAAAAAGCGACAGAGACATTTGGTGGAGGATGAATAAGAGGAAAAACTGGCGAAAAAACCTGCGTCAGGAAATGGAATGGATGAAAGTCATCAGATTTACATTGGATCAGGAATTGATTTGGGTGAAATTCAATACCTGTTTGGATTTGGATCAAAGCCAATGGTATAGTAGGTGAGAATGACCCAAATGGAAGACTCCATAAGTGACAGAGGGACTCTCATTACTCATGTGGGAAGTGAGTAATCCCAAGCCGGATACATCTTGGAATCTCTCTGCTTGTAGAACACTGGAAGACGAATCATCGTCATAGACAGCTCTACAAATCCGTCGAACATAATGTCGAAAAACAGAGCACCGAAGTAAATTTCCCCGCCCTCTATACTTCCAGGATTCATTTCTGTGCGGAAGAAAACCGTGAGCGTAATCAAGGCAATCGTTGTAATCTGTCATCAACATCAAGACAATTTAGGGAAAAATTATGCTACTCTGCCCAACCTTACTAACTACAGTAATAATCTAATGGACTTACTTGGAAGAGCTTAAATATATAAATGAAGGAGCTTATCTTCATCAGCAAAATCTCTCTGTCAATGCAAGCTTTAATAAGCTCCATTTTGCCCAAACCATACTCTTTGGTTGTAAGAGCTGCGAGATGGCTTTTACTTTTATCATATGGAACGGCCAGTTGCGAATTTAGCTCTACACCAACCTTGAAGGATTGAAATGCATCTGCGAACTCCTTCACAGGGACGTAATGGTATATCTGGCTTTTTCTAATCCAGTACTGCTCTTGATCTTTTCTAAATGTTACCTGTGCATGAAAAAACAGTTTTTTTCAATTTTCGTCAAAATCTTGTTGACTAACCTGTTTTTAGTTGAAATTCAGCCGACTGATGCTGTTCGAAAGCATGAAGGATTGTCAATTGAACAAGTCGGTAGAAACTGTTGATTGAACAAGTCGGTAGAAAATTGAAAAAACGTGTCAACTGTTTACGTGAGGCGAAACTAGTAAAATAAAAACGTGCCGACTGTTTACGTGAGGCGAAACTAATAAAATTGTGTTGAAGTTAAAATAGGAGGAGAAGAAGAGTATACCTCTTGCAGGAAATCTGCAACACCTTTCTTTCCGACAAGCAAAACCCATGGACTCGAAAAATTACACGATTGACTCTCGGGGGCCCTGGTATAGAAGTTGCCCTTCTAAAAGTAGGATGACATCATCGAAGAGATCAAAGGTTTCAGGAGTAGGTTGCAAGAGCGAAATCACCATTGTTGTATTGTACACGTGAACAATTTGTCGCAAGCATTGCACAATCTGAAATGTTGTAGATCTGTCCAGACCAGTTGAGATCTTGTCCATGAAAAATGCCTTTGCAGGTCCAACAATCATCTCCCCAGTTGTCACTCTTTTCTTTTGACCTCCAGATATCCCTCTTGTCATATTGTCTCCCACCAACGTATCCCCGCATATGTCTAACCCCAAAATCTGCCCACAATCATGGCTAATTCTGGTTATTCTACGTTCAAAATAGAGTTATTGTATCACTAATCCTAACATTAGGCGTGTATAGAAGGATATCCCTCGGCGTACTTTAAATATATTTTTTAAATATAGGTATGCTATTTATTCTAGATTCAAAATGGAGTCATTGTATCTAAATACATCTAAATACATATTCTAGAAGCCTATTGAGCTACAATCATCTCACCTTCAAAACATAGTCTGTTAGCATACTGGACTTCTGTCCCTCCATAGCTTCAGCCTAGGGAAAAAATTCGAGAACCCCTTGTCGTGAGGCAAGTGGAATTACAAAGAATTATTATCTTAGGCTGGGTAAGTGAATTGTGTTATCAAGTAACTTCGTGAAGATATCAATGTCGGGGTCTGGTTTGATCCCCTGCTGCTTCTCGCGTCTCGAAAGTTCACTTAGCACATCTGCATTGTGCAACCAATATATTAATAAGCTTTTTTCCTGTTACGCAATTATTATGTGTGATTATTATAGAGCAATAGTTACCATATCTTTCAGCTACTCCTTGGCATCGAGCCGAGAAGTCGAGGGTCTCTCTCACAGTCATTTCTCCAATGTGCAAATCATGCTGACTAATATAAGCAGACGTTCTCTGCGCCACAAATTCATCCATCCTATGTCCGTTTTACGTTACTTCTCCTTTCACCAAAAACATTCACATCATTTGATTCAATTCATTTTCTCTTTATGGCAATCTTAAGAAAGACAAATTTTGCTGGAGCTAGACAGATTGACTAACTCTTAGTGTTGCGTCCAGTTTTCCTGTAAGAGCTAAGAGAAGAGTAGTCTTTCCAGCACCGGGCGGACCCAAAAGAAGTGTCATTCTGCATAATGTCAATTCATTAATCACCTAGTGCATTTTTTAACAAGTTAAATTTCAACATTGCATCAATTTTTTATCTTCACCTACCAGGCTTTATGACACCGCTTGTTAAAATTTTTATAACCCAGCTACAGATTAATTGCACAATAAATTCACATAATAGAACCTCTATCTGATTTATAACAATTAATACTCTGGGTTAAATAACAGCGGAAGCAAAAATAACAAGAAGCCATACACAAAGAGACAATAACACAGATATAACCAGGAAACCCCAATATGGGGAAAAACCTGCAAATGTTGGATCTTCTATTCAGCCTCAATAGCAACCTTTCCACACATAATACCATACAATGTTGCTACAGCAATCTTACATATATAGCCCTGCAGATGCAAGAGAAAAGAAACTTTCCTTGCAAGAGAAAAGAAATTTTCCTTGCAAGACAAAAGAAACTTTCCTTACAAGACTTGGCTTTCCTTACACATAAAATCACTCTTGGTGTTATCTCCACCTCACAACTAAAGAAACATTCTATTAATAAAAAAGAAATCATGCTATTGCTAAATATCCAACTCGAGTTGCCCTTAAGCAACTTCCACCCTCAACATGGGCCCACCTTCCAAGCTACAAAAAATCAACACTCCTTAGCGAGGAAGGTGTTCTGCACAACACCCAACTTATCCCTGAAAAATTCAAACTTACTCTTCATCAAAGGCTTAGTCAGGATATCTGCTATCTGTTTGTCAGTAGGAATGTATTGGAGCTTCACTGTCCCCTTCTCCACACAATCTCTGATGAAGTGGTACTTGATCTCAATGTGCTTTGACTTGTCCGGAAACACTAGATTCTCAGAGAGTTTGATACAACTCTGATTATCACAGTAAATGACTATAGGATCTAGCTCCTGATCAAACTAAGAAAATCCCTTAGCCACAAATCAGGCTTTGAATTTTTCCACACTACCATCTGCAGCATGCTTAATCTTATACAACCATCTCGAGCCCACCACAGACTTACCTTCTGGCCGAGGTATTACCTCCCACACGCTATTCTTCATGATGGAAGAATACTCTTCCACCATGGCATCCCTCCATACTTGGTGCTTGGATGCTTCCTGAAAGCTGGAAGGCTCCTCTTCAATTAATTCACTCATAAGTGCCACATAATCAGAATAACATTTGGGAGCTTTCCTCTGTCTGACTGAATTTTGTGGGTCACCAACATACTCCTGGGCCTCTCTCAGTGTCTGCTCAGCTACACCGTTTCTCTTCTTCTCAATAATAGAAATTTGAGGCTAAGGAATTATTTGTTCCTCTTTCTGATCAACTTGCTCGGCCTGTTGGCTCTGCTCTCCAGCTTGTGGGACTGAAGTTTGAGGGATTTGTTCTGCCTCAACCATAGGTGATTGCTTCTCCTCATTCATCAAACTGCTAGACTTTTGAAGAGCCCTCTCTTCCTCAAACTTCACATCTCTGCGAACTACTGTTTTCCTGAGAGCAGGAATGTAAACTCGATAGGCCTTAGAAGTTTCACTATACCCAACAAGGATACCCTTCTCTGCAGTTGGTTCCAATTTGGTTCTCTTCTCCACAGGAATGTGACAATACACAAGGCATCCAAAGATGCGAATGTGCCCCAAATCTGGTTTCTTACCGATGAACGCCTCTTCTAGAGTCAATTTACCCAACACTTTGTGAGGGCTCCTATTCTGCAAATACACAGCTGTATTGCAAGCTTCGGCCCATAAGAACCAAGGTAGATCCTGATCATGAAGCATGGCCTTGGCTGCTCCAACTATAGCCCTATTTTTCTGTTCAGCAACCCCATTTTGTTGAGGGTTGCACGGAACCGTCAACTCTTTCTTGATACCTTCCTTAGTACAGAAATCTTTGAAGGCATTCAGGTATACTCGCCTCCATTATCAAACCTCAGTATCTTGATCTTCCTCCCTATTTGGTTCTCCACAAGAGCCTCAAAATCTTTGAACCTACTAAAGACCTCATCTTTGTTCTTCAAAAAATATATCCACGTCTACCTGAAGAAGTCATCAATGAAAGTAACATAATACTCATACCCATTCAAGGATGATGTTGACGTGGGCCCACACACATCTGAGTGTACAAGATCCAAAGGGTAAATGGAAGAAGTTGTGTCCACTTAAGGTGGAAGTTTCAGAGTTAGAAAAAAATCCGAAATCGGGTTAACCAAAACAGGATCCCGCTTTTTATAAAACAGGATCCCGTTTTGTTTCGGGATCCCGAGCCAAAAGCGGGATCCCGTTTTCAAGAAACAGGATCCCGTTTTGAGTTTCATAAAAGGTTAATATTTCAACTTTGATAAAACGGGATCCCGTTTCATAAAGGTTAAAATATTAACCTTTTATGAAACGGGATCCCGTTATTTAAAATTTGAATTTTAAGCTCGGGTTTTGCTTTGTAACCCGGTTTGGGAAATGCTTTGGGGACCCGACCCTGACCTCTGGACCAAGTTTGACCTGCAACTTGAAGGTCCTGTCAATGTCACAACAAAATAGTGACTTTGGGCATATATCTGAAGGTCTATTTTGCAGAATATTTTGACGAAATTAAAACCCATTATAGATGAGACAATGTAGATTCTAAATATGTAATTTTTTTTACAATTGGATTAATTTTTCTATTTTTTAATCAATTTCTGATGAAATAGGTCCATAAACTTGAATTATTAGGGTTTTTTAGTATTTTAATAACTTTTTATTAACATATTTTTTTGTAAAAAAAATTGTAGGAAAACGTACTTTAGACAATTCTTTTCAATTTAAAAAAAAAAATTCAAAAAATGTTAAGTTTAGGTCATCTTATGCGTGACGTACACGATGATTTTTTAAAAGACCAAAAATGGCCAATAAAAAATTAATAAAAAAAAATATATTCAATAAAAAATTACAAAAAAATATGGAAAACGTGCTTTAGTGAGTTACAAATCTTTTCCCAAAAGGATTTTGAAAAATATGATTATTTAGGTCAAAATATGGATGACGTACATGTACATGGTATAGTAAAAAAAAGTGACTTTTAAACAGTGGTTTTTAGAAACACCTATTCAAAATCACTTTCTATTATCTGGGTATTGAAAAAAATTATATATTTGGAAACTAGACTCCGAGTACTACATTTCATATTTAGTGACTTTTTCTAAGATTCCACTGTTAAGTGCTTCAAATTTTTAGGTCAAATGTGACAAATTCTAAAAATCAGGGAAAACACTTCCACTTTTTGGCCAATAAGTGGACACAACTTCTTGCACACACCCCAAAATCCCTTTGGACCTAGTGTCACTGCTTGGGAAATTGGTCTTGGCATATTTCCCAAGAGCACAACCCTTGCACACTTCATGGTTTTCTGTCTTCATCTCAGGCAGCCCCGTCACTATTTCCTTAAGCACATTAAGTGCTCCATGGTGAAGATGAGCCATCCTCCTGTGCCACAATTCTCCTAGCCCTTTATAGTTGCTTACCAACGCATGTGCTAGCTCAAACTGTAACCGAAACAAGCTTCCATGCCTAACTCCAATCACTTTTGCAACCTTGGAATCCTTGGGACGAATATAGACTTTGCCCCTTTCAAAGGTTATGATGTAACCCTTGTCCTCCAAGGTAGAAACTGAGATTAAATTCTTTGTCATGCCAGGGACATACAACACATCCTCCACCAACAAGGGTTTGCTAGACTCCCTCTGAAACTTGACGGTACCAATACCAGTTGCATGGTACTTGGCATTGTCTCCAAGCTCAATATAGAAATCCAACTTCTTCTCCTCCAACTTGGTGAAGCATTCTCTGACTCCCGTCATGTGGCAAGAAGCCCCACTGTCAATATACCACACCCTATTGGCAATTGAACTTGAGAGACAGGCAATAAGTGAAAACTCATTCTCAAATCGTGATGCAAACTCGTCCACCTCTGCTGTGGCAGCAACTTGCTTCTTCTGCTTGTCCTTATTTTTCTTATTCGAACATTGACTGGCATAGTGACCCATTTGATGGCAGAAAAAATATTTTATCTTGCTCAGATCTTTCTTCTTCCCATTCTTGGAAGAACCTTCCATTTGCCATTTATTGGACTTTTACTTTCCCTTGCTTGCAAGAGCAACATTTTCTTCGTCTTGACCCTTCTTTGTCTGATCTCCTTGATGAGCACCTTCACGGATCTCTTCCTAAACGAAATCATCCCAAAGCCTCGCCCAATTAGGTAGCTGATCTCTACCAACAATACACTTGACAAACACTTCCCAGTGCTTCGAAAAACTGTTCAGGGCTATACGCACCAACTCATCTTCAGCAATCGTCTCCCCAATAGCAGCCAACTCATCCCTGACCTATGTCAGCTTGGACAAGTAAGAGGTCACGCTCTCGCCTTTAGACATCTTGGTGTTATGCAATTTGTCCTTTAGCATCATCTTACGACTCTGATAGTTGCTCTGATAAAGTTTTGTGAGCGAATCCCACATCTCCTTGGCGATGTCTTTTCCTGATAGATGAGGAATTAGATTATCTCTTACCCAATCCAGGATAATCCTCTGAGCCTTGGCCTCCTTGACTTCATGCGAATCTAGGGCAACAGGATCATTTGTTGGTGGTGTCACCTTTGTACTAGCATAGATCCACAGCCTGTTCTCCTTGAGAACAGAAGTAATCCGAACCTTCCACTGTAAAAAGTTAGACGCACCCTCAAGCCTATCCTCATATTGAACACTGGTTGCCATAGCCACAGAAGAAATTGGAGACGAAAATCTAAATTTTTTTTCTTTTAAAATCTGTGTCACAAATCTTGGCTTCGTATTCAGAGTTTAGAGCTCTGATACCATGTTAATTTTTTTATAACCCAGCTACAGATTAATTGCACAATAAATTCACAAAATAAAACCTCTATCTGATTTATAACAATTAATACTCTAGGTTAAATAACAACAAATAACAGCGGAAGCAAAAATAACAAGAAGACATACACAAAGAGACAATAACACAGATATAACCAGGAAACCCCAATATGGGGAAAAACCTGCAAATGTTGGATCTTCTATTCAACCTCAACAGCAACCTTTCCACACATAATACCATACAATGTTGCTACAGCAATCTTACATATATAGCCCTGCAGATGCAAGAGAAAAAAAACTTTCCTTGCAAGACAAAAGAAACTTTCATTGCAAGACTTGGCTTTCCTTACACATAAAATCACTCTTGGTGTTATCTCCACCTCACAACTAAAGAAACATTCTATTAATAAAAAAGAAATCATGCTGTTGCTAAAATATCCAACTCGAGTTGCCCTTAAGCAACTTCCACCCTCCACACGGGCCCACCTTCCAAGCTACAAAAAATCAACACTGCTAACATCCTTGAGAATCGTCATGGTTTTCTTATTGTTCTTATACAAATGAAGTGACTCCAAAAGACTCTAACAAAGAGAGAAATCCCCAAACATCAGATATATATACAGTGAGTACTAGTAGAGAATAAAAAATATGGATTTATTCTTTGGTGAATACCTCAGCCATATTAGTTGTATAGTTGAAGAGCGTAGGCAATGCCCTGCTTCCAATGTATGCATCAACATCCACATTGAGGTTCTCGAAACGGACCTCTATCTCAGGCAAAGTAACCCCCACCCTGATTACAACAAACAAACTGATTATACCCATATTCTTTAGTGTTTCACAATTGAATAGAAAAGAAGCTGTATATGTAGGGCTATTCTTAAATATCATCCACTTCAATAATGAGATGTTAGTTTTGGCCAATAAAAATAGGACAAATATTACCACTTTTTGGTATGAATGAATTGTAAATCTACTATTAATTGTTTGACCATTGAAGTGAATGATGTTTAATTAGAATGTTTACCTGTCAATCCTTTCCCGAAGTTTATGCAAAAAGGCATCATTGTCTTGGCCGGTAGCCTTTACAAGCCTGTCAAGCAATTATTGTCGTGTCCCCAGCTCCATATTTCTTACATCTATTTGGTGAAGAATCTCATCATCTCCCTCAGTCTGTTTGAAAATGGATGTTCTTATGCGATCATATGTGGGAAGTTTCTCTAAAGCCGCCCATTTCAACACCTCCTCATCATTCTCTTGCTGTTGATGTTTGGATCCAAAAACACTGTCTGATCTTCCAAACAATCTAGTGCTCCCAGAACGCAGGCTTCCCGTCCATGTCAACCCTAACCCTCTTTCGCCCTCTAACGCAGCCATTCTGCTCTAGATATCTCTAGGTAAAGCTTAACGGCGACCAAAATTTATGCCAATTGCTGGTCGAATCAAATTTAATGGACAAACACTATAGTCCAATCAATGGAGGATGGTTGATATCTCTACATCTACACTTTGACTCCTTTTGTGATGAAATAACAATTTCTACCTTCCTTTCTAGTTTAACTCTAACTCCAAATTTCCAATGTCAAACATGGACTCTAAATTTGTGCCAAACAAAATTAAGAGGAGAACAAATTCAGCGACAACCGCAAAACTAAAATACTTTATGGGACCACAATATAGCACCAACCTTATAATGCATGTTTCTTAGAATGAGATTTAATAGATGTATAGATCTAAAAGCAAATCATTTCTTCTCTACGTGTAGACGATAGATTAATGGCTAGTGCTACTAATTTTGATCTAAATTTTATCTGGCATAGAAAGCGAGAATTGCCTTGCAATTACAATTGTATTTGGGTATGAGGGTGTGAGAATGAGAGAGGATTATAAAGAAAGAGGAGCAGGGAAAGGACAAATACTGAATACCAAAGGTGGTGGGTGAATCCAAGAAAAGCTTGTCAACAACGTCACCAAGATTACCTAGATTTTCCATACACCTTTAAAAACAATAAACCCATCTCAACATTCGTCAGTATTTGCCATCAAGATCTTAATTCCCATTCCTATCTCATCCGCTCTCAGTAAACCCCAAAAAGAAACACATCCTCGTAATGATCCCATGCAAGCAAGTTAATATTACATATTTCCAGACAAAGACATTAAGGATTAATCGAAGGAATATGGTGAGGACAATATATGGTCAATGCCTTCACAATCTGGGAAGGATTTAGTTCCGAGATCTTCCTTCTCTTCTAATTGTTATACACTTGCACTATTTCCTTAGCTGCTTTCAAAAAAAAATAACGGATATGTGACTTTCTCTAGAACGGCTGACATTTATTTTTTTAAGAATTCGAATACAATAATGGTGATCGTGATGACAAAGAGTCTTGTTGTCAATTGACGGATCATATCCTTAACAATGAATAATGGTGAGTGAACAATTCAGTGTGAAATCATGATGGTAAACTATTGTGTAATACATTGAAATTTCGTTGAAGTCTTGAGAAGTATTAATGCATAGGATATTGAAAATTTATTTTCTCCTTAGGGATTTAGGGTAGTTTATGAAAATTTTATTTTAGTATCAGGATCAAAGGTTCTTAGCGTCATATATCAGAGAAGCTTGTATATTTAGATGTCATCATTTGACTAAAGGGAAACAAAGGGATGTTTCTGCTAACATCAAAACTAGAACCTCCTCCTTCATTTCAACTAATTCTCTTAGTGGCTAGAAGAATTCATTTGATAGTTCTTTACATACTAGACCTAGTCAAAAAATGAGGCTTTCAAATAATAGTGATAAGAAACATAAGGTGTCAAAACAAAAGAGATGTACAATGTGACATATTTGCCCTAATAAAAGCATTAGTATTATAGGTTTCTTTTACAACTAATTTAGTTTGTTTTTTTTTTTAAATGAATAAAGCCTTCAACTAAAAACATAATAGTACGATAGTCACAAAAATTTTAAAAAAAAGATAGGTGGTAAAAAGGCACACCCTCAAAGTCTATGCGAGACATAGTCCAAAACAAAGACAAAAGTTAACAAAGGGCCAAGCACAAACATCATAAAAAGCATTAAGTAGCTAAAGCAACACTAGTAGGGGGGGAGTCTTTATCATCTGGTTTTCCCCAAACATCACCGGGGACTGAAGTGTCATCAATAGGCTCCTAGCTAGTGAGAACACCCTCTTCCTCAAGATAGCCATTTGTAGGTTTGAGCATGAACATGAGAAATTACTAGCTCGAAGCTAGGAATCTTCACAAAATTTGACTAACTAGGAGCACCACACCCATGAGAAGAGGTGGATGGTGGCCAAAAAGGTTGAGACTAGTCGTGGACTTCATTATCCCTATTTCCTAGAGGCTAAGAGCCATGGGACTTAGATCCTCGATCTCATCTAACTGATTGGCTACGACCATGTCAGCACCCTCGAGGAGGGGAGGAGGAAAGAGATGGAACTATAGCAATAGTGCATGAGGCATTACCCCAGTGATCAAGAAGCTCCTGCAGATGTGCCACTTCAAGTGCAACCTTGCTAGCTTGCACTTGAATCTACATAAGTACAAATTACAACAAATCATGTAGCTTTAGTATACAAAGAGAAATGAACATTAGTCGAACAACATGAAAAGAGAGCTAAATCCTTCCAAGTACTCAAGAGGATTTCCACCCTAAAACAATGTCAAATTTAGGTATTATTTGAATGAGAGACAAGGCTAGTCTCCTAACAAAACCATATGCCATGAGAAGGGATCAGGCTGAAAGGGCGTAAAGAAATCATGAATCTAATTCAAATCTTCTTCACCTCTAGCAAAAAACTAAAAGAGATGCTTGAAAGTCTCAAACTATCCATAGAATAGACAATGGGGGTTGAGAACTCCTAGATGAGTCAAACGAGAACCAAGTGGAAGCCCTTGGTAAATAATGCACCATGCAAAATGAGCCAATTTAGGCTCAAGAATGGTCAACCAGATAGACGGGAATTGGTGGTGCCAAGTGTCAATAGAATATTGGAGCTACCAATGGTGGTTTAATTGATTCACCATTGGAAGATGAGGTGAGAGCCTCAAATATCCTTTTTGAGGTCTATAACTCTAAAATGGTGTGTCAAGATACCATTTTCAATCTTTCCACCAAGGCTTGAATGACCTAACACCAATTTTGTGAATCATATGGGAGGGATGACATCAATAATAGTCTATAATGTCTCTTGATCTTGATTAGAAAGATTGAATGTCATCTTGACTTCTGGCCAAGAAAAAAAATTCTTGGCAAATCTGTTAATAAGTTGAGGTAGGAACCTAATTCCTCGTTTGAAAAACTTCAATGCATGAACCCATGAAGCTTCAACTAGAGGGTGGTCTTGATTAGAGAGAACTGGAGACCACTAAATAGATTGTTGATTAATTGAAAGGTCATTGTGGAAGTTGTTTCCTACCCAAAGAAGACACAAATTAATAGACTACTAGGCTTTCCAAATGATCTTGATAACAAATGTGCCTTAAATCTAGACATGCTCCGTCATAATGAGGAGAGTACAGAGGTCAAGGCCTTTCCAAGTTGGTCACCTAGAAGGCACACCAAAAAGAATTCATTGAAATTGATGAGAACTTTTCAGGCATCAAAAAATCCCAAATGGCCTTTATTAATTATATTTCCTAAAGAATTCTTATGGAAGGCCTCCAAATAAACTTTGTGGGAATTTCCACCCATAGTGTCCCAAAAGGTTTTATAGAATTCACATGGGAATCCATCCAAACCAGGGGCTTTGTCATTAGACATCAACAAAATAGCCTCCCGCAAGTTTTCTTTAGTGAGAAGTTCATCAAAAATAATATGTTGGGTATTGGAAACTTTACAAGGAACCACATTAAGGCATTGCTAAAAAGTAGTATTCTAAGCCAAAGTATACTCTTGAGCAGCAAATACTTGCTCATAGTGCTAGACGAAGGCTTGTAAAGTGTTGAGAAGCTCACTGAAAAGATAGTGCCCTTCCTTGATTTGCTTGATGGTTTGAGATGTATGACAAGCACACAGGGCCTAAAAAAATTCCTTAAAGACCTTGTCTCCAATCTTGAGCCAATGAAGTTGAGTTTTGATTTGGGCTTCTCACGTAGAATGAGCATCTACAACTTACTTCTAGTGGTAGAGATGAGCCATGTGGGGCTAAGCAGCCAATTTAAAAGGTTGCACCTCTTGGGTGGTAGTGGTTTGGTAGAGCTCCGAGGTGGTGGCGTCATATGAATGGCGGCAAAAATGGTCCATCTAGCACCCATAAATGTGGAGGAAACAAGACCTATGGGTGATGGCATCATTCCACCAAGATATCCATCATGTCTCATGCATGGGACATGGTTTCAAATTCCAAACATGTTGAATATGGGCTGGTGTGGCCTTGTGACTAAGCAAAGATATGTTTTCAAAAAAATTGAGTATTCATGGCCTTGGGTTTAGCAAGTTTCCATTCAATATGAAATTGTATTAAAAAGTGGTCTAAAAAGACAACATCTGAGAAAGGGTCCACTGGAAAGGAATAACTGAACTGGCAAAGGAAAAGAAAGATTGAGCTAACAACATGGCTCAATCTAGATGCTTGAGTACCCTATCAAATCTTGCTCAAAGATTACTACATGTCTACCACGTCATATGATCTTGGTGGTGGCCAATATTGGGATAAAAAAGTCCTAATTTATAATTCATAATTCATAAATGGGTGTCAAGAGTCATCTCCTCATTATCTAGCTCATTAAGAGTCGAATAAATATTCTAAAGAAAATATTCATTTGAATTGAAACTACCTATCTAAAAGGGAAGTTGGATAGGTCGCTATTTTTCTAGCATATATTCTCCCTCTTCCAACTACCTCAATAAGCTATGGGGGTCTGTCAGACCTCAAACACTTGAGGAGATATAATTCATAAATAAGTGTCAAGAGTCATCTCCTCATAATCTAGCTCATCAAGGGTCAAATAACTATTCTGAAGAACATGTTCATCTAAATTGAAGCTACCTATCTAAAAGGGAAGTTAGATAGCTCACTATTTCTCTGGCACATATTCTCCATCTTCCAACTGTCCTAACAGGTTGTGGGAGCTTCGTTCCATAGCTGAGGGTAGAGGCATGTTGGGTAGTGTTGATTGGTAGTTGAGATAATAATGATGTTGCTAATGGTGCTTGAAATTTTTTTGCCTCACCAGACCTCTCCCTAGAAAAATGGATACTAGATTTCCCTCTATTTGGAGGTTTTAAAATAGTTTTCAAGGTCTAACTCCAAGATCTTGAAGAAGGATTAGGGGAGGGCCATTATTGCCAGAGTTCTTAGCTTTACAAATAACCACTATAGACTAACCTTCCTCTTTTTTTTAAGGAGGTGGTGACCTAGAAGAAGGTGTTGTGTTAGGCTTAGGACGGGGAGAAGCCAAAGGGTAGTCCTAGATCTTATGCTTAGAAGATTGACATTGATAACAAGTGGTAGGCAAATTCAGATAGAGAACACGTTGAGCATATCTCATTTATCCAATCTGGATATTCAAAGTCTCCTTTAGATCTTTGGAAATATCCACTTCTACACAGATTCACTTCTAGGGATGAGTTGAGTAGAACTATTCTAGTTTGAAACATATCATAGTGCCTAAAGAGGAGGCTATTTTGCTCAAAAAATTCTAGCATGGCAAGGGTAACCCAAGGAACTCAACTCAAACAAGAACCTGAAGATCTTTCTTGTTGGAGATGACAAAGTCTCGAGTATAGGGTTTGAGAACAAGAAAGGAAGAGTGAACAAGCTAGGGGCCATGATTGAGACTAGCCTCAACATGGTTGGCTTCAACGAAACAAAAAATAAAGAAACCTTTGGTAAGGTTTTGCACACCTTCAAGGCAAATCCCATGTAGGACCCAAGATTTGTTGAGCCAATCTTTGAATGTGCTTTCAAGGGGGGCCCTTCCCACAAAATATCCTATTAAGGTAAAGTTCTCTAACCAATGGCATGCACTATCTAATTCTAGAATTGGAAGAACAACATCTAGGGGTGTTACAGGGGTCATTTATAAAAGATTGAGGCTATTTAAAGGGGTGAAAAATGCCTGCAAGCATGGCAACCTAAGAGGTACTACAATAAATGCAAAAAAAACAAACCAACTCCTAGTTTAGAATGAAGCAATATGACATCAGGGGGAGCAATGCCAAGACAAAACCCTAATAGTATGACTTAGTTTTGATCTTGGCTCCAAATTGCATATTTTCAAATTTTAAAATATACAAAATAAATTAAGAAATTAAGCTAAATCATTCCTACAATATGGAGGCCATATGCATCCACATATTGTGGGCATGGAAAATGAAGAAAATTAATTTCAAATGTAACAAAAAGGAGAGAAATACCTTACCAAACAAAGATTTGAATCAATGGAAGAAAAGCTCCTTTGAAGGGTGGACTCACACAATCATTACCACACACAAGCGATTCCACATCAAGCCAATTCCAATCTAAAGCAATCCCAATCCCTTACCTTTCAATCTTCCAAAAATTATTTTGTAATGGAGACAAGAGAGGGTTTCAATAAAAATACAAGAAGTGCCTCCTTAAAACAAATCCTATTCTTTCCTTTTATATTTCCCACTTGAGAGATATTCTAATAAAAAGAGCCTTTTATAAAAAATATATTTTCCAAACATAAAGCATTTGAAAAAAATATTTTCTTTAATCCAACAAATAAATTTCTCTGCACAATCGTAAAATTAAAGCTAATGCATACTAGGTCCAAGGGAGGTTGGAGATCACATCCTAAACCCCTCCATCAATCCATTTTGAACCCCGCATCCATCCTATCAACTATATAAAACCCTTCAACCATTCCATTCAATCCTCCTTTCATCCTTGTCTCTTGACTTGGTTTTCTCTTGTCATTGGTTACACGCAAAAGGCTACCCCAATCAATTCAAACACAATTCAATGCAATAGTCCCATTTATCCAAACCAATTCATCTCAGTGCAAGAAATCCCACTCCACACAAATTTCACCAAGCAATCTAGCACATATCCAAACGTATCCATTAGTTTCATTCCTAGCCTTGCTACAAGCCTTGAATCATGTCTAACAAACCACCATTATCGTGATATATAGTTGCTCATTCTCACGTTGTTCTCGAGATATATCATTCCCACATCAACAATGCTATCATCATCATCAGTCAAGTTTTGGTTTTTAGCTTGACCAAGGGAAAAATCTTGTTTGTCTTTTTATTGTTTATGCATGCTTGCTTACTTGCTTTTGTGTTTTATCATTTTGTTTTTCATTTGTAATGGTCCTTGTAGTATATCACTACAATGACATCATGGTCTTTCATAACATGGTGTCATATGGCATATGTTTACTTGTGACCTTTTTCTTTTGAGTTAGTCCTTCATGCATATGATAAAACATCATTAGGGTTCCCTGTACCTTGATGCATACCATCATATGCTATATTAAATCTAGGTTGCTCAACACATCTAGAAATTTCTTCAAAATCATTGGCATGTACCTATTTACAATTCTCACAACATTTCTCTAACTAAGTAGCTATTATGACCATTAGTGACTCTTTACTCCTTCCCTTCATTTTTATTTTCTTAGCCCTCCTTTCTCTTTCCATCTTGGCCAAGCCCCCTTCTTGATCTTTTTCTCCTTTTAAGAGCCCACCCACAGTCCACCTACCTACGCTCTTGAGGGGGCACCATTGCACCATCCCTAATTCATCCTTAATTTTGGGGGCATCTTAAATTCAAAATCCAATCAATAAATCCAACCCTAATCAATCAATCAATCAAAAAAAATCTTAAGTCAAAATCTGAAGCACGACTTTTTCACCATCCCATCATGGTGTTCATGTTTATCTTTTCTTCAAAACATTATTACTCCTCTTAACTTCATAACGACGCTTTGAAGAGGAGAAAAATGTAAGCATCTAAACTTTATCTATCCACCGCCCCTCCCAATCCTATCTAATTTTGATTTCAAACATCATATTCAACATTATCAATAATTGATATTTCCTGACCTATATTCAAAATTACATGTTTATGATCCTTATCATGCTTATGATAACATGTTTAGGATCCTTATCATGCTTATATCTTAGATTTCACTTTTTCTTACATGATTATATCTAGCATTTATGGTTGTCATTATCATTTGTTTCCAAGGGGGCATCTTGCCTTTTTCCTTGCCATGTGTACTATCATGATTATACCTTCCTTATGTCCTTACATGTTTATCACACGATGATATCTTCTACCAAGTTTACATGCTTTTACCATGTTTATATATTTTTCTCCTTTCCTCCAATTCCTTACATCCTTTGTATGCAACCCAATTGGAGAGGAGCATATATGTCACTATTGTTCCTTTTGTGAGTCATTCCCATGCTAAAGGGAGCTCTACCAATCCATCTATCTTGTCAAAATCTTACGCTTAGTCAAAGCTTTACTATTTTTTGCTTAAACGAAATCTCTTATCCTTTTTACTTTTGTTGTTTTCAAGAATAGTTTTTATTCAAGCAAGTTGTAGTTGTGAACATTTTAAACTACTAACTATTGTGAGACAATCTAGTGGAGGTTTGTGTTGATTTGTGTGTTATGTTCTATTTAAAGACATTCATTCATTCATTTGTAATCATCAAGGACATACTAGGAATCTAGCAATAAAGGAACAAGAAAGAACATTCAAAGCATTTATAGCAATATTATTAAAGCATTACATTGGCATACATCATCCTAGGCCCATTGCACACTTGTTTGTTCTCCTCAATCATTGATCTAAAGTCGTTGAATCGAATATCCTAGGGGCTTGATTGAAGAGAACATAACCCTCACTTAGCAAGTTCCCAAACACTCTATGTAAACACCATTTTCCCAAATTCATAGCACAGATGCAGAGGCAAGAATCCAAGCAATCAAATTTCTATCAACTTATCCCTACAAGTACAAGTTTAGTTTCGTATGTCAATTCACTTCCATAGGCATGAACCCAAAGCAGAGCTAAACACAAGCAATGTCCAAATTCTAAGACAATTGTCTAATCAAATCCTAAAATACCAACACCTTGGCAAATCAATTTTTTTACATCTACCACACATATTTTCATCATTGGATTTCAAGCTAAGTATTGCATTTAATTTTTTAATTTTGGTAAGATCCACACGTAATAATGGAAATAATATAATGCAAAAGATAGATCTCACACAACACAATCTAGATGTTTGTGGGCCAAGATGCCCTAATATTTAATATATAGAGAAATAGAATAAACCCTTGAGGTAGGGTAACACCATATAATACTACTTATGGAAGAAGCCACTCCACACTATATCTCCAAGAGATCCCAAACACAATATCATACCCAACACATATCCTTACAATGATATTCATCTTCTTTATATAGTTCTCCTAATAACATAATGGAGGGGTAATCCCAATGAAGGCCTACTCAACACCTAATATAATTAATTACACAAGTTATCCATGAGACCCAATATAACTAACTTAAGGGATGTGTGCCACATGTCAGCATCTACATCCACCTAAATAAATTCATAGCACAGATGCAGAGGCAAGAATTCAAGCAATCAAATTTCTATCAACTTATCCCTACAAGTACAAGTTCAATTTCTTGTGTCGATTAACTTCCGTAGGCACAAACTGAAAGCAGAGCAAAACATGAGTAGCTTGCAAATACTAAGGCATTGTCTAATCAAATCCTAAAATACCAACACCTTGGCAAATCAATTTTTTACATCTACCACGTATATTTTCATCATTGGATTTTGAGCTAAGTATTGCATTTAATTTATTTAGTTTCTGCAAATTTAATTCAACATTTATTATTCTAGTCCCAACTCATTTATCTAGGCTTACTCTAGTTATTTAATTAGACTATATATCCTTACAATGGTGTGCATCTTCTTTATATAGCAATCAAATTTCTATCAACTTATCCCTACAAGTACAAGTTCAATTTCTTGTGTCGATTAACTTCCGTAGGCACAAACCGAAAGCAGAGCAAAACATGAGTAGCTTGCAAATACTAAGACATTGTCTAATCAAATCCTAAAATACCAACACCTTGGCAAATCAATTTTTTACATCTACCACATATATTTTCATCATTGGATTTTGAGCTAAGTATTGCATTTAATTTATTTAGTTTCTACAAATTTAATTCAACATTTATTATTCTAGTCCCAACTCATTTATCTAGGCTTACTCTAGTTATTTAATTAGACTATATATCCTTACAATGGTGTGCATCTTCTTTATATAGTTCTCCTCCTAATAACATAATGAAGGGGTAATCCCAATGAAGGCCTACTCAACACCTAATATAATTAATTACAGAAGTTATCCACGAGACCCAACATAACTAACTTAAGGGATGTGTGCCACATGTCAACATCTTCATCCACCTAAATAAATTCATAGCACAAATGCAGAGGCAAGAATTCAAGCAATAAGATTTCTATCAGCTTATTCCTACAAGTACAGGTTCAATTTTGTGTGTCAATTCACTTCCATAGGCACAAACCCAAAGCGGAGCAAAACACAAGAATTGTCTAATCAAATACTAAAATACCAACACCTTGGCAAATCATTTTTTTACATCGACCACATATTTTCATCATTAGATTTTGAGCTAAGTATTGAATTTAAATTTATTTAATTTTTGCAAATTTAATTCAACATTTATTATTTCAGTCCCAGCTCATTTATCTAGGCTTACTCTAGGTATTTAATTTAATTAGACTAGATATTAATGTGAGCGGTTTATTTTCTCATACAATGGGATACATGGCATATAGCAATTTTGCTCTCTTATCCTAAATATTCTTACATGGAAGAGTAGTGTGTTTTACAGTAAATGTGCATCCCCTATTTTCTATGTCAAACATGCTTATACGTTTGCCTTTTTTTCCAACAAACTTACCATAAAAGATCAAAAATTTCATTATGTTTAGGTTGTTAATTACACATTCTACAATTACCTCGAAACCTTTTCTCAAATGCTTCTGCTGTATCTGAACTTATATAAAAAAAGCCATTAATAACCCATGAGGGCAATACTATCTCAAATTCATGTTTAATTGTTATTTGGCTGGTAGTACAAAATACAAACTCAGTTGCAGCTTGAGCAACGTTTTCAGTGTTTGTTGCTAAGTCATTAGTTGATACATTCAGTTTGGGTACAAGCGTGGAAGCATTATAGACCATTAGGTGACCAAGAAAAGAGCACACATTCAAAGTCACATTATAGTAGCTCAGATAAATCATCATTGCATACATACAAAAACTTAAGGTAATTTCAATTGCAACTGCTGAAGTTGTGACAGCTTAAAAACATTAGTTCAATTCATGAGTAACACATTCTAATCAGTAAAAAGTGACCTGCTAGTCTTAAGCAAGTTTCAATCATTTTAAGCGCTAAGCTCAGTCAATGGAGGATTTATGGTATTTTTCAACAGCAGACAACAATCTTTCTTCATGCCTCCCGGCCCTTACAAAAGTATTTCATAGAGGAAATCCGTAAAACCCCCACATACTTGATGTTGATCCATCTAACCCTGAATAAACATCCACCAATTCACATTGGTATACTGTTAGTTGTAAATTAGTTGTAAACACCACCACCACCCAATAGCCACAACATTGTAAGATAAATGAGGAACAAACATAGGAAAAAATTGCAAAATGACATTACTTACACTAGGTCCAAGTTACAGCATCAATTTCATCACAAGCATTCCTGAATAATTCAAGCCTTTTTGCACAAGCTTCTCTCTGCACCACCACTCTGGGATCTTCATCTAATAGACTTGCAAGCTGATTTGCCTGTTGCATATACTCAGAAGGATTAGTTTACAGTTTTGATTTCTATTAACCATGCATTATAAGGGTTTAACATTGAATACTACCTCCTTTTTCCCAACTGTTACATAGAAATGATCAAGCAAAGTATACTTGGCCTCTCGAACTTGACAATGTACCACAGCTTTAGGAATAGAATTTTTTAACGTCTCACACACCATTCCCACATATGATAAAACATTTGATCCTGGGGAAAAAAAATACAGCAACATATTAAGAATTGAATCTACAGTGTAACTTCTGAATTAGTCTCCAGTGCACATCTTGTAAATTATTTGCATATAAGAATTTTTTATGTCAAGTTCCATATAACAGGATATGATGTTAGCCTTGACTGATATCATTCATTATGCTTCGAGAAAATCTATTATTTTTTCCAAGGATCCTTTTAAGTTTTAACTCATCAGTATACCAATTCTTCTAAGATAAGCCTCTGAGTATCGATCAAAAATAGATCCTGTGGCATTTCCACTTCTCTCGATTTCTTGGGGAAGTCTACGAAAGAAATCTACAGTTAAATAGCTAGATTCCATCTCCACTAATCGCAGTGCAAATTTCATGCTGTCAGTGCGAAACCTTTCTAAAGACTCTGTTGCAGCTGCATAGATTTCTGCTCGAAGATTAGGGAAATGCTTCAATCCCTGCATTAATAAACAACAAAGATATTGGGCTACATGTCAGCATTTTATATAAGTTTAAATGACTTGGCATACAATGATTAGTTGAGTACTTGCCTCTGTTTCATTGATGGACTTTTGAACAAGCCCTTTCAGTATATGGTGTACCTGTAAACCAACTTAAATTAACACTCAAAAGAATAGTTCACTTCTATAAATACCTGCAAGGAAATGATTTATTGAATTTACTTTATTAACGGATGCCTCTGCTGGGGGTTTGAAGTGACTTAGAGACCCTTCAATAAGCCTTCGATAGCCTTGTTCAGGAGCTACAAGATGAGGTAGATAACCATCAGCTTCAGAAATAACCTTCCTAATATTCTGTAACGATAGTAGTCCATCAAAAGGTAATGATTTTAGGGCTGCAGGGAGGTTCTTATCAAAAACAAGATAGATTTGCTCGCCCCCTGCTCTCCTGAAATACAAGAGATAACATTTTTTGCATGATCAAATAGAAACCTAAAGATGAAAACCAACATAAGAATTCATCATTCATCACCAAGCAACATCGGCAACAAGAACTACAAATGAAAAATAGTTAAGCCAGATAGAGAGAATATATTAATAATTAAACATAACTGTGCACTTTAACTAAATGCTGTGCATGTCTATAAATGACATATAAGCATAATTATTAGGTGATTTAAACAAGAGGAGACATCTTCACTGCACAGAAGTCTGTGTATCAACTACTGCCTAGATGTATGGTAGTACATCTCTTCTCATTTAGGAAAGAAGTAGACAATTCAATCATAAGATAGAACCTACAAACAACTAGTTATGTTACAGTAACAAGAATGTAATCAAGATTCAAGATAACCATGCATGTCAACTAAACACCATTCATACTTCTAAATGAAAAATTAGCATAATTATTAAGTGATTTAATCAAGAGAATACACTGCACTGCACAGATATATAAAGTAATGCCTAGATGTATAATAATGCATCTCTTCTCTTTCAATCAATCAGATGGAACTTGTTAACATTGAACAACTAGTTGTGTAGAGAACCATCTGAGTACCCGATCTCCGAAAACTGAAAAGAGCTATTAGCAAGTCACAAAAAATGGTAAAATTATTTGCCTTTTGCAGGAAAATAGTAAATACAATATGAAATAATCAATAAAAGAACACAATCTAAAACAGAAAACACACAAACATACTTTCTTCAATGTGCACATTGTACTTCAAGGTCACACCTCCCATTTTTTCCTCTGCTTGTTTCAGCTAGTAATTTTTGAATTTCTTTTGTTTATATTTAAAATTAAAACACTACCTTGCTCATTGTCCCCATCAGCTATGCCAGAAGAAACTCCACCCTAAAGCTTATATTTTGTTTGCACTTTGCACATTACAAATTATTTGAAGGCACCTATTCTCTTACAAAATTCAACAGGAAGGGGACCCAACAAGAAACCTTTCTTCATCAAATAAATGTTTCACTGCAAGCTATAGCTTAGTATGGCATTGGTCACTTCATGAAGAATAAATCACATTAATGGTTGATGAATATTTTATTTGTATAGGTAAGACTGCACAACTATGAAAAATAACATTTTAAACCAAAACTGGCTAGCCGTTTTTCACCAAGGACTTCTTCCAATCAACAAAAGAATGTATTCAAGCAATATAGATTATAGACTAATTATATTAAATGTTACATGCTGATAACTATAAAATACTCCACGTAAGAAAATCACAAATTAACATTTGAAAAAGCAGGATAAGATTCCTATAAGCTTGTCAACATTAACATGACAAGAAGAAATTACTTATTTTTATACCATCTATGGCTACTCCAGTTTAACTCTTAAAAATTCACACACTATATTTAAACTAAAATGCATCTCGGTAAGTAAATTTTCTATCTGCCTTCCAATGTACCCCATCCTAATTTATGCATCAGTAGTTTAAAGCGTAAGAAAGATTAGTTTAAGGCTTAAGGTCATGAACACCAATACTTGGATATTAAACAAGTTTACCAGAACTCAGATTTAATTTCAGAAATCTCTACAATAGGAAACAATGTAAACCTAGCAAGTATCCATGGTTGGATAAACTTTTACCTTCCTTCAAGATGGTCCTTGAAAATACGATCAAAGGCATGACAGACATCAAGAATTTTATACAGTTGTACCTGCACAAAGGCATCAATGTCAATCAAACTAATTGGAAGCATTCTCATCTTCAAGAATGAACTTTGACCTTTATAACTCACTTATAATGAAATATAACAGTACAACAAAAGATTATGACCATACCCCTGCATCCACGGAAACAGGATTGCCAAAACGTTTCAGCTCTGTTTCAAGTTCAGCAATTGTCCTGTTTATCAAAGACTGAATACTTGGTATCCTTGCCTTGATCACATCCTTCAAATGCTACAACATAAACAATTACACCGATAAGTGACGTAGAAAAGAACTATGGAAATCTTTCTCACATTGTGGAGAGATCTTATTTTGGAAAGCTGTTGGATTTGTCCATTCATCCGATAAGAGATCACCTGAGAAAGGAGCTTGGCTAGATATTCTGAACCCATTCGGCCTTCCAAGTGTCTATAATCAGGACTAGTGGCAAAATATTCACGTTCCTTTTGTCTAGCAGCCATCATATCAATGTTCATGTTGATGTCAGCTTGTGATCGATTTATTACACCAACCCATGGGTGTTTCAAACGATATGCTCGACCCTCAAGAACCTGGCCAGAGTCCCAGACATTCAATCATACAACTTAAATCTTAAAAGCAAAAATGAAATTTCAAAGGCTGGATTATTGACACACAAAATAGATAATAGGAAGCATCAGCGTCAAGGGACAAGATTCACGCCAGGGAAACTCTTACTAAGACCTTGTACCTTGGAAAAGGTTACATGCACACTCAACCCCAACAATAGTAGGCATAAAACAACTAGAGGCAATACCATTCACTGCGAAGTTCATATACATAGGTTTACTAGAAATGGCCCAAACCTTCAAGAATTTGAGTAAACTTATAGAGAAGTGACCATGAAAGTGTGCAATAATAACCAACCCATAATTCAATAGAACCCATGGTTGAACAGTCAATAAAGAACAAACTTAGATGCAGTAGAAATACACAGAATCTATAGATTCCCTATGAATGTATACGTTCTATCAAAAATCATCATAACTTGTAATTTCCTTATGAACGTCACACGAAATTTTGAAGATGTTGTACTCAAACAACCACAATGGATGGTTAGATCATTCAGCTTTACAAGCAAAAAATGTTATCCCAGGCTTCTACTTAAAAGTTTCTTAACTCACATCCTTCGCATTTGTCCCCTGGTCCATCAAATCAAGCTTTGTCAATACACCATATGTTCTGTGACCTGAGAAGGTACATAAAAAGAGCATGACTTTTCATGTACAAAAACTAGACAGAAACATGTATAACCATTTAAACAAGAGAAATAGTCTATCTTCCAATAGTAAATACCATACATTTCCATGCAAATTAGAAACACTTGTTGAGGATTTCCTGATTTATCTCTAGATTAAGCAAACTTTCTACTATGCTTCCAAAGCCATGCATCAAACATATACACAAAATTTAATTACCAAAAACACTCCCCAGTTGAAAAATTTTGGAATTGTCTTGCAGTGAGAACTAAATTTTCTAGATTAGTTCAGAAAGACAACCTGAAGGATCAACTTCACGTGCCAGCTTTATAGCATCGGAAGTTGCTATATCTTGGTTTGCAGGAGAGATTGCAAGTATAAGACTATTTGGCTGCAATGAATTTTACACAACAGATGAGCTACAAACACTGAACTACGAATAGATATGGAACAACCCTTGCAAATGGCAAGATGCTTTTGCACTGAAGGAAAAAAGAGAAGACAAAAAAACACTGGCCAAAACAAAGCAACAAAAAATCGAGATGGTAAATCACCTTCTCAACATAACTGCGAACCAAATTTTCAATTTCTGCAACAATGGTATCAGATTGCCCTCCTACATTAAAGCAGCAATTCAGATGAATTCAACACCAACTCCATTGACACTTAAAAAATTTCTAAGAAAGAGTCTGCATTCAGGATGTAATTTAATGAAGTTTCCAACCATACCTACAGCAACTTTTGTTAAACCAGGAAGGTCGATGAGCGTCAAGGTGACAACTGCACACAAAAAAGGCAAAATGTAAACAAATTTAACTATCACCAAAATGTTGCTTGTCATAAAAACACTGCTATACAGCACTTATGTTATTCTCATTATTAAAATACAAAAAAAGCATATGAATTAATAGGTTATGAGAACTTTCGGGCTCTGGTGAAAAGGACTCAATATTTTGACCTATTGGATCCAAAAAGGTGGGTTAAAATGGGTTAAGATTAAAATTAAATACTAAGTGATGTTAGTGTCATATACAAACTAAAAATATGTGCATGAGTTTGAAGAGGAAATGGACAATAAACACCACATGTGACATTGATACCATTGTTGGAAAGACATAATAGATGCACATCTCCATGCCAGTGTCACAGACAAGCAGGCACAGCTCTATAGAGACAAAGCAGCTTGCAACAGAAAACACTGTACATTAAATCTTGGAAATTAAGTAGCCAAAAATGAATTAGACAGTATCCACATCAAACAAGGAAGAAATGAGTTGGACCATTTTCTATTGTCCAAAGAGTTTCTACCACTTTTAGTGGTTTTAAATCTTGATGGCAATTTGTAGAGATCAAAAGGAACCTATAAAGATCCGGGCACTTATAAAATTCATGCAAGTAAAATACTACACCTCTTACTAAAACATAATTAAATTACAAAAAATGATAAATTTGATAAAGCACTTACAGGAATTTTGACTTGTATAGATCCGCTAATTCTAAGAGCATTAAAACTACAAAACCACTTTTTAAAATAAATTTAAATGAAGCCTGAAAATCCAAAATCAAATACTGATGGCTGAATCTCATCTGAAATTGTAAGGAGACTCAAGATCTGATCATATTGAGATTAGATTTACGAGTCAAAGCCTTTTTCATAATTTTGACATATTTATTTTGCAGTTTCGTATTCATTTTTTCCTGTATTTTTTTCTTTGTTTCTACCTCTTTGCCCATGCTTTAGTGTTAACCTTATAAAATTAACTAGAGGATATTCAGAATGAAAGACTTACCCGAAATAACAACCATTTCAAGTCATCATTGATGAACAAGCACAACAAATAAGAATATGTGGAGCAAGCAGTACCAAAGTCCAGGTGGGATGTCACAACTTAGACAAGGAAAACAGAGAAATCTATCTAATGCCTGGGATATGTGATCAAAAGATCGAAAGAAAAGCCCAACTCAGATCCAGCCATTAGAGAGTGTGCAGATGTCACTCCACACCAATGAACATCCATGTCCTAGATGATCTAAACAGTGGTGGAAGCAATTATTAATGACAATATCAATAGCAAGTATATCAGAAGTTTTCACAGATAATAAAGCTCAAATCATAGGAATAGGGAAAGACCAATGATCTGCAATTACCCAAGTAAAGCATGAGAGAAAGGTAGTCAAGTCTAAAAGTAATAATAGCAATAGTAGGGAGATGAAAGAAATACATCAATTGAGAAGTATTTGACAACTGGGTCAAACTATTGACCCAATTATCATCTCATTCTTTCAACCAGAGTATGCATAATTCCATATTTCTTGTTGAGAACTATAATCTAACAGACACTTAGTGTTTACCACACTCAAATATCGCATGAGAAACAAACTTTAAAAACATTATATTGACAAGTGCAATGATTTCAGATATACCCTAAATTTGGCTTCCTTGATTACAAACTATAAAGGATAAAAGTACATACCTTGCACTTTTACACCTTCCTTTTACGTCGCTTTTCACACATGTTGTAAATGCATCATATCACTTGATTTGACCTATTTGGTGCATAAACTGACTCCTACCCAACATCCATCAGCCATTTGCCATTTCAGACCACCTCAGCTTTCACCCACTACACATTTCACAATTGCTTGCCATAGTGGACTAAACCATGTGGTGTGGCCTAGTCTACCAAATTCAAATTCTCTTTCTCATACCTAAAAGCCAACCCTTTCACAAAAATAGCCATTACACTATCAGAACACATTTAATGACCAAGGTCATGTATTTAAGGACATCTCCTAAGTCATTTGAATCCATTAGAGAGAGATCATCGAACAACACAGATAAATCCAATTCAAGAGCATTCAAAGCTAGATTTTTGCATCTAGGCATTACACAAATCCACTAGTACACCATACTTGAATTCACATAGCTTGTTTGTCATGTGTACAGCACTTTTGTTCTTTTCTAAGCGCTTAACTTCCATCAAGACAAACCAAGGACCTTTCCTTCATCTTGAAGCAAGTCCCACCATGCTTCAAGTCCCACCATGCTTCTCAGTATGACCAAACTATAATCAGTAAATAGAGGTGAATGAGGTCAGAAGATTTACATCAACAGAGGACCAAGCCACACCATCTGGACCAAATTGCATGGCATGACCTAGTCTAGGACCAGACTGCATGGTACAGCCTAGTCCACAATAGCAGAACTTTCCTCACAAAACCATCACAACTTCCTAATCACAATTTTGCAATCAAATTTCAGTTTCAGAGCTCTAGTCACAGCATTCCAACCAATCAACAGCAAGGTCAACCCTCTAGCCAAGTCAAATCAGATAAGTGCCTAATCTCTCTACAATTGCTCCAGTTACAAGTCATTTTCTAGATCTGATTTTTTATTGATTACGTTTAGTCATTTAATTAGACCCAGAATTGTCTAGGAGAATAGGATAAGCATCTTCTTTTCCACATTATTTGGTGACACCAACATTCTTATACCACCTAGAGCCTCGCCCTAGGTTATCCTTCATCTACTTTCAGATTTCAGATCTGATATTTTGTTCTTTCATTGCAAAATCTTGTAGTCAGTTTATCTTGCATGCCAAAAAAGATTCCAAGATCTCTAGGTCCTTTTAGGCAAAGTGCAAGGCTACACCCTTCTCTTCAAATGGCTTCCCCAGTGTACCCATCATTGAAAATATCACTACTTCAGTCCATCTCAATGAAGATGACATCTACAACCATGATCCTCGTTATAATTTAATTGAAAATCAAAAGAGGAGCAAAATGGCTGCCAAATAACAACTCCTAAAAAATGACATTACAACATCCAATGATGGTATGCAATTGTCATTCGACTCATTCCTAGTTGATGAGCTTAAGTGACTTCTGATGACTAGACCATATTGCATTGATATGCTCAAAAGCACTAGCCATATTGTTGAGGATGCTCACACTCCAAATGATGCTTCCCACAATCTCCCCTCACTCCCATGGATCCTCCACCATACTTCCTTCCCACACCCAATCTCCAACACCTCCTACTCATCTTGCCATTCCATTCATTCCATCCACTTTCACTTTCACACCATCTCTCCATCCTACCTCACCCCCTACTATTCCCCTTGCCTCTCTAGTCATCCCTCCATCATTACCCCCACCTCCTATAAACATATTTCCTCCACGCCTCAATCTCATCCCACCCTACTCACACCCCATTATGCATTTTACAACCACAAGCCTACCATCTCAACCCATTTAAACATATCTAATTACTACACACAATCCCCTTGCCTCACCTAACCAATCCCAACCCTCCCTTGATAGCATCATGGAGTCGAGTGAAGTCAAAAGTCGCCTCAACAATTTGCCCACTATCTCCAAGGAGGACCTATCTCAAGAGTTATTACACAATCCCTTGGCTTATGATACACTTGCTTTCCATTCCCCATAGGATTTGTAACTTCTTGCTTTGAATTGTATAATGGAAAAGGAGACTCTATGATTCACATTCACGCTTTCAATGCTACATGCTTAGATGCTTAGATTTTCTATATGATGATAAGTTTGCTTGCCAAACTCTTTCCAAGGATTTTAAAAGAATATGCACTTAAGTGGTTCTTCTCCTTGCCACACGGTTCTATACAATCTTTTGCAGAACTTGCTAATACTTTTGTGCAACATTTCCAAGTTAATATCAATTGCCTTTACAAAAGTAGTTCAATGCAAGCAAGGTACTAACAAAAGAGTTAGTAACTATCTCTTAAGATTTCAAACCTTGCTTACAAAGAGGAACTATCAACCACGAGATAATAAGCGTTATTTATTAATAGTTTACTTTAAGCCATCAAGGACAAGGTTGTGTTTAACATTATGCCTCCTTTTCCAATTTATGTGGTAACATAGGGGTCTATGAACTTAAGCTCCTTGATGCTAATTTACTAACCTATGGTTACTCTCACACACCTCACACATCTTCCTCTTACCCTAACAAGTTTCAATCAAAGAACAGTTTCAAGAAGCATAATGACAGTGTCTACCAATCTAAACAAGAAACAAAATCCAATGTGAATCATACTAACACTCTCATGAGGCCACCAATGTCATCAACATTAAGCCTAAAGCGCAAAGAACATTTACAAAGTTGCATGATCCCCTTCATGACATATTGCAAAAACTTTTAGGGGCTAACTTGATTACTTTGCTACCTGCAAGACCAATGGATGCTTCTCCCCCTCTACACCCATATGTTGATGCCAATTCACATTGTGGCATTCCTCAAATAGTTGACCACCCTACTGAAAATCCATGACTCTTAAGAATAGGCTGTAAGATATAATTGATAATAACATAAAAGTGGCTTAATGATGGGGGCAACAAATTTGTTGCTCCCCCTAATAAAAATTTGCAAAGTTACACTAATCTCTTACCCCATCATGAGCAAACTAATAATGTGAAAATAGATGAGGAAGAAGAGACTCATGAGGATGCCTTTCAATCTCTCTCTGGAGTATTCGAGGATGTCAAGACCCCCATGTCCTAACCCTGTAGTACTTTGAGCCTTGTAATAGACGTAGTATATTTATTTAGTTAATATTAAATTGTGTGGATTTATCCCACATTTGTTGTATCTCATAAGTCACTCTTTGTGAAGACCTTACATTGATGTGGCAATAAAGCAAATATCATCTTAGAATCATATTTTTTAATAGAGCTCTGCTCTCAAGGAGGCAACCGCCTCGAAAAGGCCTACAATACTTGTTATCAATATAAGCATAATTCCAACCATTTTCTAAGCATTGTGTTCTTTTCACATGTTATTGTTCTATTTGATAATATTTTGCAATTGAAATCCTAACAAGTGGTTTTAGAGCTCTTTGCAGGGCTATGTTCCACAACAACAATAATTTAGTGGCTTACTACAACTACCCACAATATGCTCTACCTTACCCTTACAAGATTTTGGTGATTAAAAAGTGGTGAATGTAGTGGGGTACTAACTGGTCTAGGCTAGAAACCTTGTGATAAGGTTTTCAAATATCCTCAAAACAACTATCATATTTGGCTACGCATGCTAAATCAATGTGTGAAGTGAGGTTTGATTCAACCCACCAATACCCAGGCCTCAAACAACATGTGTATGGTCTTGAGCTTCAACATACCTTCAAGCATATCAAAAGACCCTTTAGGTTTACATAAAACATCACCATAAGAATCCATCAACAATCTACAATATGTAGTGCACTAGTTATCCATCAACACCAAGAAGTTACTCTATTTGTACCTTTGAGAGGGAATAGTGCGGCTTCTAGAAGGTGGAATCCTCCGTAGTTAGAACTCTAAAATATTGTGTCGGTTCACTACTTACAAATGAGATGAGTATATCAAAGAGCGTACAGACCAAACACACCCAAGCCTCGCAATTTCCCTTTTAAATCCTAGCTGTGAATAGATTTGGGCATATTGGGCAGGGATTGGTTGATCTAAGCAACGCTACACTGTTCCACACAAAAACCTTATCTGATTCACCCAAGTTGAGCAAATTTGTCTAGGAATACAATGGGTCAGTGGGTTATTGCATTTAGAACATAACAATTGTTGCAATTGTGTGTCAGGTTTTGGTTCCTATACAGTCCAACAACCTAAAACTTTCAAGGCCAATTTCTCTCAAACTGCGAGGAATTTGACAATTTTGTATGGAAAATCCACCCATAGAGTATTATTTCTAAGAAAAAGTGTACATTGTTTTTTCCCCCATCTAGGCAATTGTCCCATTATAATCCTATAGTTGAGTTGATCGTTTTGATATATAACTCCAATACACCATCTGGTAACTCTAGGCAATTTTTCTCCCATTTCGGCAATAGTCCCATTGTGATCCTCTCATCAGGCTAAACATTTTGATGTATAACTCCAATCCACCTTGTAGTAACCCAAGGTGTCCATCATGGCTAGTGGTCACAAATCCTAGGACCAACAAAAGCCTTCTTTAGAAACATTGGAAAAAGCATTCAGCCTATTGCAATCTACTATGAAAGAGCACTTATCCAAGATAAAAGTGCTAGATGACCTTGACTCTAAATTGGATGCCCATAATGTCAAATATGGCTCCATCATGCACAGATCCAACAAAGTAAACATTCAAATATGGGACAAAAGTCGCATTGAACACAATGATTTTTCCAACCAACAAAATCTTGGCAAGACTCAACGCACACCCAAATTGGACTTCCCAAAATTTGAGGGTGACAACCCTACAAGTTGGTTATACAAAGCAAAGCAATATTTTACAGACCATCAAATTCCCACGTCTCAAAAACTCTCTCACATCTTTCCACCTGGAACATGAAGTAATCCAATGGTATCAATTGTTGGAAAAATTACATCCTTGTCTCACATGGGGAGACTTTTGTGAGTTCCTCGACTACTTTGGTCCAAATGAGTACGAAGACTTCACCAAGGCCTTAACTAAATTATGCCAAAACACATTTAGTTTGTGACTACCAAATGCAATTTGAGAAATTAGTCAATCGAACAAGTGGACTTGATGAAAAAAAATTCAAAAGTTTCATAAGTAGTGTAAAAGACAACATTCGTGTTGAAGCCCTAATGTTTAAGCCTACCACATTCTAGGAAGCTCTCGAGTTAGCTCAATTAGTTGAGGATAAATTTGCAACTCAATGTCATCCATATAAAGCCTCAATAACTAGCACTCAACCCACATTTCGTCCCATACCACATTTGGGTGCATGCCCCACACCTGATTTGAGTCCCCCCACCAACCATCAAGCACCTCACCTATGAAGAAATGGTTGCTTGTCGAGCAAAAGGATTATGCTACAATTGTGATGACAAGTACTCCCCAAATCACAAATGCGTGGAACAAAAATTGTATTCGCTAGATGTGGCTTCACCCCCTGTTATGTGACTTTTTCCCCAAAATGGAAACGAAATCCATTTATGAATAACCCTTTAAAATTATAAGAGGATAAAGTTTATTTAACCCTTTATAATTAAAAGGGAGAAGGAAACATAAAGGATATTATGATCCTTTGGTTAATATGGAGATTAATAGAGTATTTATATAATCTCTTTTAAACGGGAGGAATAAATATATTTATTAAAAGGCAACCTTTGTGGAAGGGTGTGATGGTTTAGAAACCACCCCTTAAGGTTTATATAAAGCATTTGTGTGGGACTTACAGTCAAGGAAGAAGTAAGTGGTTTGGTGGGCTATGGGCATTGGAGAAGGGGACACATAGAGTGTGTCCAACTCGGGATTGTGTACACCCGGGATTGTCCTAGCCAAGGCTTTGAACACTGTGCGAGTAGGCACAACAGTTGGTACAAGTAGGCACATATTGTGTTTTTACACAGGTTCTCCAAATGTGTCATAGCTATGAGGGCCAAGACCACTAAAATCTTCCTAGGGTGAGAGTGGTCGATCGAAGTACTCTAATTCAGATAAGTATTGAAACAATTAATATTTAGAGGACATTTGGAAAAATAAATATATGATTTTTGATGTTAATCTGATTATGGATTGTATTATTCAATTGGTTATGTTAATTATTTACTTTGGAGCTCCTATTAAATTATCATATGTGGTAATTTACATTGTAATTAATAACCTTGCATACTTTAATTTGTTTAACTCTAGTAATGTGTATATTTAAATCCGCTGCAAATAATTAAACAACTCCAGAGAAAAGTAGCATTACACCCCCTATGTCTGAAGAATTCAAGCATCCGAAGGTCCCCTCCATGGAGAAAGAAGACCAAGTACCAAACTCTAATAATGATCCTACTCTAGAGATCCTGATGCATGCCTTGGCTGACATAATCACAACCCTAGGCAATGAAGGTTAAGGGGTGCTTCAAAAAGTAATCTTTAACTATCCTCATAGATTCATGCAACACCCATAATTTCTTGGATCCCCAAGCAACTAAACAAGCTAATTATTACATGTACCCATGCTCTATTTTTAAGGTCATGATAGCTAATAGGGGCACATTCGCATGCAAAGGGAAATGTAGGAATGTCCACATTTCTATGGGCGACTATAATTTGCAATTTGATATGTTCATTCTACTCAGACATTGTGATGTGGTTCTAGGAGCACAATGGTTACACACACTTGGACCAATCATGCGGTACTTCTCAGAAATGTGGATGCAATTTACGGCCAATGACAAGAAATACACTCTCACAAGGCTCACAGCAAGGTCCACACACCTAATTAGCTCCCAACATATGTAGAAGCTATTAAAAAGGGGGTCTTATGGGGCAATAGCCCAACTTTGTTAGCCAAACATGCCTCAGGTTTGCAAAGCCACATGGGTTAACCCCTTGGCATTCCCATAGTCATGCAATTCAATTGATTCCATGTAGTACACCACCTATTATTCAGCCATACCAATACCCTTTTGTGCAAAAGACTAAGATTGAATAGATAGTGCAAGTATTGCTATAGGCCAAGTTCATTTGACCTAGTGTTAGCCCATACTCTTCTCTAGTCCTAACATTTATGTGTAGATTTTTAGAAATTAAACAAAATCACAACCAAGGATAAGTTCCCAATTCTTGTGATTGATGACTTGCTCAATGAATTGCATGGGGCCCACTTCTTTTCCAAAACAGATTAACAATCCATCTATCACCATATTTGCCTACATGAAGAGGGTATCCTAAGACTACCTTCTACACTCATGAGGGCCACTAAGAATTTTTATTTATGTCCTTTGGCCTTACTAATGCCCCATCTACATTCCAAAGCTATGAACAAGATTTTTCGGCCTTTTCTCAAGAAAATCATTATGGTATTCTTTGTCAAAATTCTCATCAACAACAGAACTTGGGAAGACCACCTCCTTCACTTTGATCAAATCCTCAAACTTCATTCTAAAACCAATTGTATGCAAGTCATTCCAAGTGTTCATCTAGCAAAACAAAGGTTGAATATCTAGGGCATGTTGTCTCTGCGGAAGGAGTTAAGGTTGACCCTAAAAACATTGAAGACTTGAAGAATTGGCCAAAACCCAAAACTCTCCAAAGTCTTCAGGGATTCTTGGGTCTCACTAGCTATTACATGGAATTTGTCAAGGCCTACGATCAAATTGTTGCTCCATTGATGTGATCAAAAGCGACAAAGAAGGATTTTGATTTCCTCAAGCATGTTATGCGCACTACACCACTACTTGCATTGCCAAAACCTATCCAAACCCTTTACCATTGAAAGTGATGCTTCAAGTAGTGGCATTTGTGCCATCTTAATGCAGGAGGGGCGACCACTAGGTTTTACTAGTGGGCACTAGCCAAGCGAAATCATGACAAATCAACTTGTGAGGAGATAATAGCCATTCCTCATGTTGTTAGTAAATGGAGGACATATCTAGTGGGATGCCACTTTTATATAAAAACAAATCATTGTGGCCTCAAGTAATTCTTCAAACAATGTGTCTCCTCTTAAGAACAACAAAATGAGTCACCAAATTATTAGGCTATGATATGAGATTATGTACAAAAAGGGGGAGGAGATATGGTGTCCAAAACCCTTTGTCAAAAATTTGAGGATCAAGGAACCTTATGTGCTTTATCCTCCCTGACTCTAGATAGGTTAGAGACAGTCCAATTGGAATGGCAATAGGATCTAAAAATTCAATACTTTCTTCAACAGGCTAAGTTACCGATCTTGGTACTGGTTCGGGTTCGGGTACGGGGGTTCGGTTCGCAAGTTCGATCAAAAAAAATTTTGGGTGTGGGTTCGTTTTGGGTTCGTCCATACAAAAACATATAAAAATCAGAAATATATTCATATTTGCAGCAGTAATTAAGTTCAGATACCATAGCATCATGAATATGATCATATAATAAACAAAACCTCATAGTATTAAAAATTAAAAACACTACAATGTCAATTAGTCAAACACGAATATCATACCTATGTGTATGTTGTCTCTACCTTGTATCTCCTTGTCACGTGTTGATGTAATGGCCCATGTCAAAAATATTTTTTTAATGAAATAAGTGGACATATTTCTGGTCAGTGGGTTCATTCTGTGTTCTGATTTGTTTCTGATTTATGATTTTCCCACTATTGGTTGTACTTTGTCGTAGACTTGGAGTCAGTAGATTATTTGCCATCAGCATATGTAAGGCAGGTGAATGTCCTTGTTTTGGAAAGAAAGTTGAACCATGTTACATGAATAAAATAATGTACATTGGTCTTGGATCTCAATAGGAGCATTTCCCTTCCCCACCAGCACAAGTGGAGAAAGTAGTGTCCATCAAGCCCTCGTAAGAATTTGATAAAATAAAGAAATTGAATTGATGTCCACAAACAACCCATGTAGGCTAAAGAGACTCAACGGTACATTCAATTATAATACAAAAGTACTAGGGTAAAAAGAACCCTGAAAGATCCTTGATGGATCCCTTTGCTGAAATGAAGTGTTGTTTTTGTGATTTTATTTGTTTTATGATTTTTATTAATTTTTTTTTTTTGTTTTCTTTTAGACTAGAGAGGAGATGCAGAAGGGGTTTACTAAAAATCAGAAGTTACATTACATCTTATTTTCTAAAAGCAACATAGAGCAGTCAGCTTCAGTGTTACTCACAGACACATCCCCTAGAGAAGGGGGATAAAGAAATGGGAAAAGAATATCCTAAGGTCATCCTCAAATTGTAGGGAATGCATCCTAACATTTCTGGCATTCCTGAAGTATAAAATCAACCAAAATTGCTCCCATATTGACAAATTCTATCTGGTTTCTAAGCAAATTATGTCTAGGTTCTCCCTGGGTTCTCTTGGGTTCGTCCCAAAAGAACCTACAGGGCATTTGAAAGACCCTGGCCGAATCCCCTGGAGGACCAGACCAGGACCAAGACCCGGTTCGAACCGAACCAGTACCCAGCAATCCCCTGCAAAGAACCGGTAACATAGTCAACAGGTAACAAATGATCCCACAACTAAGCCTAGACACACTTGGGATGGTAGCTACATACACTATAAAGCACAAATTGTTTTTTCTACAAATTATGCTCTTTGGCTCCCACTATTACAAGAATTACATGCATCCCCTTCTGCAAGGTATTTTGGGTTCCTCAAGGCATATGAACAAATAAAATGCTTCCTTGTGGGTTGGTATGAAAAATAACATCAAAAAAAAATTGTAGAATGTGATACATGCTAGCAGCACAAAGGCAATATTGTCTGAACTTCAGGCCTTCTACATCCGTTGCCAATTTTGACAGTAGTATGGACTGACATTTATATGGATTTTGTTGAAGGATTGCCTAAGTTAGGCAAAAAAATCAATCATTTTATTGGTGGTTGATTGTCTCTCCAAGTATGCCCACTTTGTTGCTTGGCCCATTCGTTTCATGCCTCTATTGTTGCACAAATCTTCCTTGACCAAGTCTTCCACCTCCATGGTATGCCCACTTCCATTGTCTATGACCGTGACCACACCTTCACTAATAACTTTTGGTAGGAACTGTCCAAGCTATAGAGAATGCAACTGAAGATGAGCTCAACATATAACCCACAAATTGATGGTCAAACAAAGTTAGTTAATAAATGCTTGGAGACTTATTTACATTCCTTTGCCTCAGAACAACAATCTCACTAGGCTAAATGGCTATCCCTTGCAAAATGATGGTACAACACCTTCTATCATTCTTGCACCAAGATGACACTCTATGAAGCTGTGTATGGCCACCCTCCATCCCTCGCTTCCTACTTGCTAGGGAATACCAAAGTGCAAGCTATTGACTCCACTTTCAACACCCATGAGTCTCTTCTCCAATCTCTCAAGGACAACTTGGCCTTGGCTCAAAACCATATGAAACAGGTCAATCAACATCGTTTTGAGCACACATTCACTGTCGGAGCATCTTCAACCATAAAAGCAAGTGTCCCTCAAGATTACCATCAAACAGAAGTTAGCACCCAAATTCTATGGACCCTGTCACTTACTACAAAAGGTGGGAAATGTGGCCTACAATTTAGATCTTCCTCTGTCCTCCAAGATACATCATGTTTTTCATGTCTCGTGTCTAAAGAAGGTCCTTGGCCAACATGTTCACATTTTGTCCACACTTTTTGAATTGGATGAAGAAAGATCCATCATCCTCGAGCCAAAGGCTATTTTGGACCAACAATCGTGCTCACTTTGAAATTGCACCATCATAGAAGTTTTGGTTCAATGGAAAGGATTACAACTAGAAGATGGCATTTGGGAACCTCTCCACCAACTTCAACAACAAGTTCCCCAGTTCAAGCCTTGAGGACAAGGCTTTCTAAAGGGGGAGGGTATGTTAAGAACCTCATGTTATAACCTTGTACTATTTTGAGTGTTGTAATAGTAGTATAGTTATTTAGTTAATATTACATTGTGTGGATTTATCCTACATTGGATGTACCTTGTAAGTCACTCTTTTTGAGGACTTTATAATGATGTTGTAATTAAGCAAATATCATTTTGGAATCATAATTTGTAATAGAGCTTTGCTCTCAAGGAGGCTTCCTGCTTGAAGAGGCTTGCGATACTTGTTATCAATATAAACATAATTGCAATTATTTTCTAAGCATTGTGTTCTTTCACACGTTATTGTTATATTCGATATATTTTGCAAGTGAGATCCTAACAAAAGATTGCATGGGATTTATTGAAAATCAACCTAATGCACCTTCCTCCTATGCCATTCCATTCACCTAAGAAGAAATTGCCCATAATAGCTATCATAAGTCCTTGTATATTAACGGTTTTCTTCGTTACAAGCCCATTGAGAACATTATGATAGGACCCAAATCAGATATCAACATTTGCAATGAGGAATTCTTAGATAATCTCCATCTTCACCAAGACACTTATACTCCTGAGTTGGCCCTCAAAATCTTTAATGGACAAATGCAAGATACTTAAGGATGTAATATTTTGAACTTGCAAATTGACGAGGGAGGAGTCGGTACTTGTTCACATTATACCTATGCCCGATATATATGGCATGGTCCTTGGAAACCCTGAAATAGAGCAATACCAAGTAATTCCCTCTACACTATCAATGTGTTAAATTCATTCATAAGGGGAAAGTGATCACCATTCCAAGGAACAACTCTGAACCTCTCTAGGGCAATAAAAACTTTACAATTGATACATTCATTGAAAACCCAAAAAATATACAAATCATTCAAACATCAACAAATCCAAGGATGCAAGCATTCACACTTAATCTATCAACTTCTTTGGAAAGAGCTCAACTAAACATGAATGTTCCTCTTGCTTTAATACCATTAGATATGAGAAAGAATCCAACAAATGCTTCTAAAGCTAAAGCAAATAATTTAAATAAACTACTACATAGAGAATGTTAAATCAACAAGTGGCTTCCATGAGCATAATGCAAAATCTACCCAAAACAAGCCAACCCACCAATGTTATGAAGAAACACACAAAATCCAAAGAAGTATTGTTTCCTAAGCCAAAGATTGAAGTACCTTCTTTAGAGCAACATTTTGTGGAAGGGCTAGCGATTCATGAAGATTCACAACCCTCTTCACATGTACAAACACACTTGGTGCATATCGATTTGTTTTCCCCGTGGGATTGGAAGGAGGATGACCTCTGAGTTGAAGATAATCGTTACTCATATCAATTAATTGTCCATATGTTGTACATATTGTACAATGAGCCTATCATAGATGCTAATCATGTTGTTTGCCTTGACCTTCCTTCTTTGCATGTTCATAAGAAATTCTTGATGATACAAGGACAACTTTCATGGTGCATGTTGTCATAAAGCCATGAACATCCTTTTTTTCCTTGTACCTTTTTCCTCCTTTCACCTCCTTCAATTTGTTATCCACCTCTTTTTGTGCCTTCCCTCTATGTGTTTGAAATGATGCGAAGTAATGAAAGTGTCCCCAAACATGTCATATACGTTGACTAAAAACATAGCTCCCCTTTTTTGTCTTTTGCTCAAATACCCTTGCCTTCTTTTCTTCCATGGCCCCTGCCATCACCTTGCACACCATGTTACTTGGCTTCCCCATTGGGAGCATTATTGCACTTTATCATACAAGCTAGGTACTTCCTCTCCCTTACAAGCCAAAAAAAAAAAAACATCGTCAAACCCATAGTGACATCATGCCACAATTAATTGCATGATCACATCTTGTATAGCATTTCTTAAATTGCTCTTAAATGATGATATTTGGCACATAGCCACACAATTTACACACATGTTTACCCTTACTTGGGGGCAACATTAGAGCAGTGATACACCCACCATTAGGTAATAGTTAATCCCTATTGACAAAATAATATGAATAATCTCTAAGGCCATTGCATTTCTATTTCTAGCCATTACCACACTATCTCACTTTTTTGTTCTCTCCTCAAATCAAATGCACAATAGTTTGTACACTCATTTTAAAGGGGCATAAACACACTCCAAATTACTCAAGATTGTCATGGACATATTTTATGGGGGCCTAGCAGTTCTAAACTCCACACCAACCATATGTGCCATGACATCTTACTCCAATTTTTACTCTTACACTAGTTACTTCATGTGCATATGTTGTGGGGACCTAGCAGTTCCAAACTCCACACCAGCCATATGCAACATGATCCTTTTGCACCAAACTATTTGATATTTCCAAGCGCATACACCTTGGGGACCTAGCAATTCTAAACTCACTGGCCATTTGCGCCATGGCATCTTGCTCTAACTTTTAATTTTTACTACAATTTTGTTGTATGCCTTTTGCATGCTCCAAATGATGATTATGGATTTTAACACTAACACATGATGTGGGTACAACTAACGACTTGTGTGTAGGTGAGAAAGATGACATGTTTTTGAAGGTACATGAAGACAATGAGGCATTGTCCAAAATTCAATATTGTATCCTTATCATTCTTGTTTACTTTTACTCATAGTTGCCAGAAGATGGGTATTGGTACCAGTACAAGATACGAGTACCGATACCAGTACGTCATTTTTGAAAAATAGGAGACATGTACTTGGAGAAGCCAAATTATATATATATATTGATATATTACCTGATTTAGGATCCAAGAACCAAATAAAGCATTGAAACCAAGCATCATTGCCACCAAAAAACCAGGTCCCACAAGCAGTTGGACCAAAAGTATATCTAACTATTATTATATTAAGCATCAGTATACTACCAATTCCTGGAACCCTATCATATACTACTATCTATATGTCCATAAGCAATTTGAAGGAAAGATACGGGGGCCGAGGCAAATTACACAGGCCTCACAGCCCCCCGAACATAAACTTACATTTTTCACAATGTACTTTCAGACCTGGGGCCTTTGCAGCATTCTCCCCTTCCACCGAACATGAATCCTTCATAGCAACCTCCTCTTCCACCACATCATCATCATCGCAACATTTAGATTCCACCGGCATGGTATCCTCAAGAAGAGTGATCTTCAAACTCAAGGGTATTTCTTCTATAGCATGCTGGAGGCAAAGTTGATGCCTTTTGATGGCATGCAGATGCTCCAAAAAACAATTGAAATGCACCTCCAATTGGTGTATGACATCTCCAATGTCATCGTGTAACAAGAATGAGCTAACTATCGTCGACAACATGGAGGTACATGCGAGAGATTGTGACATGTCAAATGTATTCCATCTCCCACGGGTATAACCAGGGTCAAGCAGGAGCTTTGCCATCGCTGCTCGAATACTAACCCCTGGGGACCCGTCCATATCTTTGGCAAGGATCCACATTCTTTCCATATAGATCTAAAGACCAGGGTTAGAAATGTCCCTATCCACCATAGCCATAAAATCAGCCACCACCTCCTCGCCTAAGACACGCCTTTTCCGCTTCTTGGGAGTCTTATCAACCATGACATCTTTACCCCTAGAGTTGGCAGCCATTTTCCTCTCCAATCCTCTCGCACCGGTTGCAAACACCATAACCAAATTCCAATTTCTCGAGATGCAACACATGAAATGAAGTGTCAAGAATTCCCTTACACTTGCCAAGTGGTAATTACCCAAGCCTCCATCACATGGCATAATAACTATGCACATACCACCTTCATCTTAATATGACATCTATCACCGCCGCCAAGACAACCCATTATCGAGTGTATAATATATATATATATATATATATAATTTTGAATTTTGAAATATGTAACATTGAACTTTCAAGTTTAAACAGTATATTCTATAACTTAGAAATAAATAACACAAAAACAAATATTAAATATAATGTCAACTTTCTAAGACTCTAAAGTATACAAAAAATAGTAAATAAACAAAAAGAAACTTTCAAGACTTTCAACTACATCTACAAAAATGAAGTTGAAACTATTAAAAGCCAAACGTCATGGGAGGCTAACCAATACGAATCAAAATCCATTTTTTATTTTCTTGGTACTAACAGCAATCTATTTCGGCAAACCATTGGCTTTCACAAGCTCATGGGACCGACCCACTAGGCAATGGAACTAAGCCATGAGGGACCTCGTCCTTAGACCTCTGAAGCAAGCAATTTCTTGATTCCTTGTTTGATCGTGGAACAAAGACAAAAGGTGAAACTTACTTCAAATCCGTCAACGACTATAACTCAACTCAATGTCCTACTCATTTCAAACTCTCGACATTCCACTCATTTCAAATTTCTCTGGTCCTTTTGAAGGATTGTTGTGAATGAAACAATTGAAGGAGACAAATTTAGAAGAAATTTCAAGGTTTTTTTTTAAACTTTAAGGATTTTTCTCCTAGGAAACTTAAATTGGAGATGTTTGGAGACGCAGTCAAGACATCTCCCATGACTAGGGATGTCTTCGTACTTGTCTCCAGTATGGGAAACACATCTCGACATCCGAGACACATCCCATGGGTTTAGAGACGCATCTCCTTACTACTATGTAATGTCCCCTTTAATGTTTCCTTATTTTTCTTTAAATATAATAAACCCTAACTCACAATTATAATGGTTTATAAGATTAGTATAAATATGAAACCCTCATGATTCAGAAATTTCTGCTAATAATTAATTCTATAAATCAGATTTAATACTCAGAAAATAGTTTAGAATGACAGAATTGTCTCTTTCCAGTGGCTGGTAAAACAGTCCATTTTTGCAGCTACTTATCTTCAATGAAATGCATTTGAAATGTCTCCAAATCTACCTAAATTAAAGATTTTCGTCCACTAACTCAACAATGAAATTAGGGGGTTTTCATTCTCTAATTTTTAACCTACAGGGGTTTCGTCTTCAGGTTGGTTGAACCACAATCCATGCTCCTTAAGGAGTAAAAATCAAATATAAATATTCACAATTGATGCCTTCTTCTCCTTGCTTGGACTCTCTTAAATAGATTATTTCTCCCGAAGTCACCACTCTTCAAATTTCTCTTAATTAAAAACTTAATTATAATTTCATTTGGTAATATTATTTAATCCAAGTGGCTGCCTTTTAACTTTTGTCTTCTAGTGGCTACCTTTTAACTTTTGTCTTCTAGCGGTTGCTCTTAATTTCTGCGATTCCTTTTCACCTTTAGATATCCTTATGTTTTTTTATGCTAGGATAAAAGGTTGTGACAGACTTGTCTTTTGTTTTTATTGCTGATTGGGTTTGTCTTATTCAGCACCTCCAATCCCCTTTGGTGGCTACTAAAATCAGCAATGGTTAGAAAGTAAATCTTCTTTGCCTTGTAGTAGCTGCTCACAGCTACATCCCCTTTCAAACTGCCTTAATAAATTATTAATATTTCTGAATACATTAATCTCAAAACTGAATTCAATGAAGCACACTTGTAATCCCTGAATAGGATTACCAAACGATTTAAAGGGTTTAGTCTTGGTTTAATTTTGAAGTGGGGACATTACAGTCCGCCCTTCCCAAGATTGCTTGTCCTCAAGCAATCGCAAATTTGGATGCTGAGGAATTTTTTCTATTTGACTAAGTCTTTCAAAATTTATTATGATCCCAATTCACCCTTGGAGGTTTCTGTGTCCATCTACTCGATGAGCTTGGTTGAAAGGCACCTTTAAATATAACCTCCTCAAATTGCCTTTCTAGTTGTCTATAAATCTTTTGCAAAGCTTCTGTAAGCTTCTAAAACTCCTGTTTTGCTTCAATTGATTTCCGCTACGCTACTTTGATGTGCATTGAAAAATCTATTCAAGGAGTCTCCATAGATATAAGTGGCTGATTGTAGGTAGAAACTTCCATACTTTTTTGTGGTAATCAAGTTGGTTTGCCCATTAGGGAGTCCATTAAGTGTTACCTCCCTTCCTTCAAAATGGAACTTAAATTCCAAAGTTCTAAAGTTTTGAGTGATTTCCCCAAGAGAGCACAACCACTGAATACCCAAAACTAAGTCAATTTCTCTTAAACCAACAATATAAAAGTCATCACACACCTTATGTTCCTCTATGAGTATGTTGAGCTGACTAATTTTCTTTTTGCAAGGGATTATAAATCCATCAGCAATTGTCACATCAAGCCCTTCAAAGTCTTCAAATTAAAATCCTTTCTTAGCTACCAAATCTTCATTAATGTAGTTATGAGTAGCTCCACTATCAAGGAGTACTAAAATTTTGCTTCCACATAGAGTCCCTTGAAATCTGAAAGGATGGTATCTTGGTGCTCCTGAAAGAGAAGCAAGTGTTCCTCCACTATTTGATTGTGGTTCGGGTTCCTCTTTTTCTTCCTCCTCATCAGAAACTACTTCAATATAATGAATATTTTCCTTGCCCATACACTGATGACCAAGTTCCCAAGGTTCTCTACAATTAAAACATAAACTCTTCCTCCTGAGATCATTCTTGATCTCATTTTCTATCTATGTCTTTGGTGGTATGTTCTTATGAGGTTGTGCATAAGACTCTTCCTCCTATGAAACTTCCTTTGATTGGTCCAAAGATGGAATCTTTGAGTGAAATTTATACTTGGGAACTATAGTCTCTAAATATAAGGCTCTTATGATAGCTTCCTATAGAGACAATGGTTCAAACGCCTTAATCAAACCCCTGAGACATTCAGTTAGCCCTTCAATAAAAAGGACAATTAATCTTCTTTCCAAAACATCAGGCGCCATTACAGATAATCTTCGGAATTATTCTACATATTTCTCCATTGTTCCTTCTTGTTTTAACTATGCCAACTCTCAAAAATGAACTTCAAGATCCTTTTTATTGAACCTCTCAATCAGCCTTTTGCAAAATTCATCATATGTGTCTATTAGTCCATGACCTTGGGTAACCAACCCATGGTACCACCATTCGTGAGCTGATCCTTCCAAGTGTAAGGTGGTGAATTTGATAGCGTCATCCTCGATCATTGGTTTCAACGATAGTTATGTGTCTAATTTCTGCACCCACACACGAGCAGTACACTTATTAGATCCATCAAATGTAGATAATGTTAACTTCCCAAAGCTTGTTGATGATCATTATTTCTTGGTTGCGGTCTAGGCTCAATTCTCGATCCATTTCTACCTCTCATCATATTCATGTATTTTGTGAGAGACATTGCTTCTTGAATTTCTTCCAGGAGATTTTTATATTCTTCATAACAAGTGGTGATATTGTCTTGCATTGAATTTTGTGCTTCTACAATGGTAATTTCTTCTCCCCTTTAAATGAAAGTAGGACAAAGAGGTCTATCAACAGACCCAACCTTGGTTCTTTGAGTGTGACTTTTATGCTCATTGTTGTTACTATTAGAAGTTTCCCCATTATTTTGAATATTGCAATTTTCTGCATTATTCATCCTATGTAGCATTTGCCTCATCATACCTAACATAAGGTCAAATTTTCTATCAATCTTATTTGCATAATTGTTGTTGTCATTTTCTCTAACCATGTTTACTTTTGTTACCTCAAATTCCAAGGGAATTTCTGTCACTTTGTCCTTAGAAAATTGAATTTTCCTAAGTTCTCTTTGATAATATCTGTTGACTCTGTCACTAAATTGCATAAGAAGAAAAACTCAAAGGCTAGCAAGATCCAACTCTGATACCATATGTAATGTCCCCTTTAAATTTTCCTTATTTTTCTTAAAATATAATTAAACCCTAACTCACAATTATAATAGTTTGCAGTTTGCACAATTAGTATAAATATGAAATCCTTAAGATTTAAAATTTCTGTTAATAATTAATTCTATAAATCAGATTTAATACTCAGAAAATAGTTTAGAATGACCGAATTGTCTCTTTCCAGCAGTTGGTGAAACAATCCATTTTTGCAGCTATTTATCTTGGATGAAATGTCTCCAAAACTGCCTGAATCAGAGATTTTCGTCCACTAACTCAGCTATGAAATTAGGGGATTTCCATTCTCTAATTTCTAACCTAGAGGGCTTTTGTCCTCAGGTTGGTTGAACCACAGTCCATGCTCCTTAAGGAGTAAAATTCAGATATAAATATTCACAATTAATGCCTTCTTCTCCTTGTTTGGACTCTCTTAAATAGATTATTTCTCCAAGAGTCACCACTCTTCGAATGTCTCTTGATTAAAAACTTAATTAGAATTTCTTTTGGTAATATTATTTAATCCAAGTGGCTGCATTTTAACTTTTGTCTTCTAGTGGCTCCCTTTTAATTTTTGTCTTCTAGCGGCTGCTCTTAATTTCTGCGATTCCTTTTCACCTTTAGATATCCTTTTATTTTTTTATGCTAGGATAAAAGGCTGTGACTGACTTGTCTTTTGTTTTTATTGCTGGTTGGGTTTGTCTTATTTAGCACCTCCGATCCCCTTTGGTGGCTACTGAAATCAGCAATGGTTAGAAAGTAAATCTTATTTGTCTTGTAGTGGCTGCTCACAACTGCGTCTCCTTTCAAACTGCCTTAATAAATTATTAATAATTTGTAATATGTTAATCTCAAAACTGAATTCAATGAAGCGCACTTGTAATCCCTGAATAGGATTACCAAACGATTTGGAGGGTTTAGTCTTGGTTTAATTTTGAAGTGGGGACATTACATACTACATGATTAATATAGATTCACACATGCACCAAAGTGGGGACAAAATGTACAAAATGTAAGGCATAAAAGTGCATACCCTACACTTTTACACCTTCGTTTCATGCCACTTTGCACTCATGTCATAAATGCACATATGTAGCACTTGATTTGACCTATGTGACACATAAACCAACTCCTACCCAACATCAATCAATGATTTTCCACTATAGACCACCTCAACCTTCACCACTACACATTTCACAATCGTTTGACATAGCGAACTAGACTACTAGCGTGGCCTAGTCCAAGACTAAGTTGCATAACACAACCTATTCCAAGACTAGCCTGCAAACACGGCCTAGCCCTCCAAATTTAAATTCACCTTCTTGCACCCAAGAGCCAACCCTTTTGAAAAAATAGTCATTACCCCATCAATCCACATGCCAAATATTTCAAATTAATGGCCACAATCATGTATTTAAGGACATCTCCTAGGTCATTTATATCCATCAGAGACAAATCATCAATTCACACATAGATAGATCTAACTCAAGAGTATTCAAAGCTATTTATACATCTAAGCATTACACTAGTCCACAAGTAAACCAAATTTGCATTTGCATAGCTTGCTTGGCAAATGCACAACACTTTGTTATTTTATAAGGGCTTAACTGCCATCAAAACAAGTCAAGGACCTTTCCTTCATCTTGAAGCAAGCCCCACCATGCCTCTAGGCACAACCAAAACCCAAAAGCAAGATCAAAAACATAGATGATCAAGGTCAAAAGATTTGCATCAATAGAGAACCAAGTCATTGGTAGAGAAGCAAGTCACAGCATTTGGACTAGATCCCACAATATGGCCTAGTCTGGGACTAGACTGCACAACATGGCCTAGTCTACAATAGAACAAAAATTTCACATAGAAACATCACAACTTCCTAGTACAAGTTCACATTTAGATTTAAGTTTCAAATCTCTTTCACAACATTCCACCAATCCACAACAAGGTCAACCCTCTACCAAGTCAAATCAAATAAACACCTTGTAATGTCCCCTTTTCGAAATGGGATTAAAATAATAATAATAAATTAAAATATCAAAATATAAAATATAATATAATTATAAAATATAAATTAATGTTTAAGTTTTAATAAAGGTCAAAGGGCATGTGAAAAGTTATGTCCATTGAAGGAAAAGGGTATATAAGGAGGACCAAGCAAGGAGCAGGACCCATGAATCAATTTAGATTATAATTTATATCTAATTATTACTCCTTGTGGAGCATGGACTGTGGTTCAAACAACCTGAGGACGAAAACCCTCTAGGTTTGAAATTAGAAAACGACACCCCCCTAATTTCCATTGCTGAGTTTATGGACGAAAACCCATGATTCAGGAAGATTTGAAGAAATTTCGAGGGCATTTAATGAAAAATAGATAGCTGTACTCTTGGAGATAAATCAATAGCTGTTACAGAAATTAATTCAGTCATTTTCTGAATATTCAATTCTTATTAATAGTAATTTTTACATCATCAAGTAAAGTAAAGGTTTATATTTTTATAAATAATTGTGCCAAATTTCTGTGGTTGTGTGCTAGGGTTTAGAATAGTCAAAGAAAATTAAACGGGACATTACACAGCTAATCTCTCTCCAGTTACTCCAGTTATAAGTTATAACAATCACTTTCTAAATATAATTGTCATTGATTAGATTTGATCATTTAATTATATCTAGAATAGTGTAGGAGAATATGAGAAATGTTTTATTTTCCACACACCCCTTTTCAAATGGGTATTATCCTTCCATGTTAATAGTAAAATCACAGCATAATTCATTTACTATGATTCAACCTTACAACTATAATGTAAAAACAGAGTGTTTCTGAAATATTAGTAGCACATATAGAACTAGCCTGAAGGAGTAGTCAGTTGAAGTACTAATGAATCCATAAAGGTATAAATAAAGTTCCAAAGTCGTCTTTCTCTTGGGAATCCCTTTGACAAGTATTACGTGAAACAAATTAAATAGAAAACTTTGGCGATGATGAATGTAAATGTTTTGGCCCATGTCTTGTCCAAGTACGGTGGAAGAAAGAAACAGAAGAAGGAGATGTATACGGTCCCATAAAGTTCAGAAGAGGTGGAGATCGCATTACAATAGCTTTCTTCCTTCATAGAATTATATGCCATATATTGATCCCAATCAGTTTTGCAAGAATAATCTTCACCTTGATATGCTTATGGGAGTTGGATTTTTCCTTTGATATGTTAACTTTCCAAAGAAACAAAATAATGTGTTTCCTAGGGTATATGAAGAAAGAGAAGCAAACATCAGATGCTGGGAAACTAAACAAATAGTGAAAACAGTGGATATATATGAAAATAAAATATCAAAGATTAGAATATAGCATAGTTCTTTGCAAGTTTTTACACATAATCAAGCGAAAAAATCTAACGCCATAAAACAAAAGCCTGAGATAATTTGGAGATTTGTATATTAACTGTACATACGTACCATGTGGAGAATATATGCTCAAATGAATTGGTATAGGGGATATCTGCTTTATGTGCCCAGTTACCCTATCAGTCTCCTCTTCTATCTCTTTCCGCACTGTACCTGCATATCTCAGTAGATTTCCAAAGCTAGAAAGTTTTATATGATGAAGGTAGGTAAATATGTAACGAATGTGAAAACTAAACTCATAGTTTGGAAGGATTGCACAAGTAAAACATGCAAACTACCAAATGTACCTAAAACTTACAAAACACAAGAAGCTTGCCAAAAGGTTCATGCCTACACGAGAAATTTCTAGTAATATACATACATACATTCTTTGTGTAGAATACATGCTCAGAATTTGATGATAACAATAAACAGGAAGATAATTTTTATTTGATCAGTACAGCCACTTGAAGAAGACTAAAAGAAAAAGGAAAGCCACTTGATTTCAAACAAATACACAATATTAACCTTCTCCAAAATCAAACTTTCTTGCACCAACCACATCTGCCAATGAATATTGCGTCTGCCATACTTCTAGGGATATAGACTACTCAATCAACCATGTTTTACACAATCTGAATATTACTTTGATTTGAATCTAAGTTGGGGCAGCAGCAGATCAGGGCACTACATGGTCGTCATAAAATGCGAAGTATGGTGTCTAAATTTAAGTTGAGCTCTGTTTATTGTAAACTGAACATTCATAAGAAAGCTACACTCACATCAATAGAAAGCTATTGGAAAAACAAGACTAAATAGTATGGAACACATCTTTATACAGTAGACACACCAAATTTGAAAAGGTTAATATCTGTTCAGTACATATGGGAAATGCTAAAATGCTTAATTTATATGTGGCCAGACAGAAATTGCACGTAATGCCTCTTTGTCATTTAGAATTGGCATGCGTTGTAAGAGGAACGTTTAAAATTTTTACATGGGATCAGCATGGTGGAGTTTCAAAATAGGGAGGACAGATAGACAGAGCTTTGTGCTTCAATTTCAAAGGGAAGGGGTCTAGCAAATAAAGGCATAAACCACCCAGAATGCTAAGTTTTCATCCATGCAGACAAATAAATGAGGGCAATTAAATCTAGTTTTTATGGACAATATTGTACTCACCTTAGAATATAATAAAACTCTAATTAAAATCATACTTACAAAAGTCTAAAAAACGCTTCTTTGGAATATGTAAAAACTCAGCGTACTCTGCTTCAGTACCATCAGTCTTATGGAGCTGTACCACTAGTGGTCTCCTTGTTACAATACCTGCATGCTATACAGTTAATCTAAATGGAACTATTTTCTCTTTTTTTTTTTAATATAGAAATAATACGTTAAGAAGATTTTCTTTACCAGACCCACGGGGTAGAAAATCTCTTCCAACTATGCTCTCCAGAACCGAAGATTTCCCAGAGCTCTGCCTCAATACAAAACAGTAAAGAAAGAAATAAATTATATAATGTCTATGAATGACCAAAGTAGGCCAGTGTGACTCAGAAAGTACAGCCAATTCTGAGAACATCAAAAAGGAGTGCCCAAAGCATCTACTACTTTTACACCCAGTTTGCAAATTTTATGATAAAATTTGTAGTCCACAATCTACCAATACTTTTACTGAACACCCAAAAATAATATATTTTCCATAACATTTAGCAGAACAGCATTTAATTAGTCATATTCCCTATAAAAAACCCACTATCACTGATTGGTCTATAGTGAATTTAGAGCGGACATTCTTTTCTAATGATATTTCAACCAGAAAAGGTTGCTTAAGCCTACAGCTCAGGGCATGCAACAACCAAAATTCAAATTTAACTATCGTAATGAAAGAAATAAATAATAGTAATGTCTATGAAAGACTAAAGTAGGCCAGTGTGACTCAGAAAGTACAGTTAATTCTGATAACATCAAAAAGGAGTGCCTAAAGCATCTCCTACTTTTTACACCCATTTTGCAAATTTTATGATCAAATTTGTAGTCCACAAGCTACCAATACTATTACTGATGCTTTAAACATCAAATATACAACAGCCATCCTACAAATTTCCAGATACACCCAATAATAAAATATTTTTCATGACATTTAAAAGAACAGCATGTAACTAGTCATGTCTCATATTCCCTTAAAAATACCCACTATCACTGATTGGTCTACAGTGAATTTAGAGCGGACATTCTATTCTGATGATTTTTCCACCAGGAAAGTTTGCTGTGAGCCTATAGCTCAGGGCATGCAACAACCAAAATTCAAATTTAATTATAAATTCAAGATAAGCACTTTACATGTCCATTATTAATTTATTTACCATGACCAATCCGTAAGTATTGATACTCACCATGATAAACCTACAACTGCTTACATTTACCGTAATCAATCTGAAACCACTTATATATTTAACTGGTTAAATCGGCTCTAAGTACAAGTAACGATATTCACCATAACTAATGATGTTTATTATACATTTGCCCTCACTTCACTGTAAAAGGGCTAAAATATTGAATATTTACCACAGATAGTTCAACATATGCAGCCACCAATGGTTCAAAATCTATCATAAATCTAACATGAGCACATTGCATCTCGCATAGTTATCCCTCTCAATCCATAGCCACTAAAATTTAAGGAAGCGCTTAAAGGGTTGGTGAATTATAATTTAAACTTCAGTTCATAGTCACTAATACAAGAACTTAATAGTCGGTAAGTTGTAATTTCAAATTTAGTCCAGAGACTAATTTTATATGCCAGGTGAACCTGCAAGGCTGTCGGGTTTCAAAGCAGAGGTCATGGATTCGAATAATGACATATAACCTTTGAACAGTTGAGATGAAACCCAAGATTTACCATGAAAAACAATCAATTACTCAATTACCTGAAACTACTCTAATTCACATCTTCCATGCTAAAACTTAAAACTTAGCACAGGAACTGTTTTAAATAACCTGAAACAGTTTGAAAAGGAACATTTACCTGCCCTCCTACAACAATAACAGAAGGAAGAGATGTCCATAATGTTGGAAGAGGAAGAGTATCAGTAGCAGCGCCGTGGTCTTCCAGCAGAATGCATGCTCTCTGAATTCTGTTTACAAGCTCAATCAATTCGTCCATGGCAGAGATTGCTATTAATTTGCCTAAACCAGGCTTGGATGGATGGCCTAATTTTACAGGAATTGTCAGGAATTTGCATGCGGGCGAGGGCGGGAATGCAACGGGACCCTCCAACCCGTTTTAAAGTGTCATTTTAAAATCTAGAATCAATGATACCTAGGATAAGTAGCAATTTTCCATCTTCGCAAACGTTTCATTTGAGCTGGCTTTGTGGCTCAAAAAATAAATAAAAAACACCCTTTTAAATATTCTAAGGGAATAATAAAGTAATTTGCAATTTAAAAACCTTTTAATATATTCTAAACCTTTTAATTTGCAATTTAAAAACCTAGTATATTTATATTTAAAAAAATATATCTTTTTTTCATAATTTCTTTTTGGTTCCATAGTTTTCATGATTTTCTCCATCTTAATCTCTTTTTTGTTTTTATTTTTTATTTTTTCCAATTTCTTTTTTAGTTTTTATTTTTTATTTTTTATTTTTTATTTTTTATTTTTTACAATTTCTTTTTTGTTCTCCTTCAACGGTTTTTAATTTCTTTTTTGGTTTTTTTTAAGTTTTATTTTTTATTTACTTTTTGATATTTTTTTTTTTTTTTTTAAATTTACGCAAAAAAAAAATGAGTGCTCTCATCCCCACTCCGTTGTGACTATATAACGCATCTCGGTGTAATAATGAGACTGAAGTAAGTTAACTCATAGTGTAATTAGACATGTATTGACATGTAAATGATGTGGATTAAAGTTTTGTATCTTGAAATCAATGTAATGTGAACTTTGATTAATGTGATTGCATGCATTAAAATAGAGCACTAATGTGATTGTATACATTAAAATAGAGCACGTGTTAGTTCGCATTTAGTGGATAACAATGTAACTCAGTATTACGAGCGTGGCAAGAATTAGTCTAGGGGCAATGTGTTGACCAAATTCTCTTATTGTCATAGAAGCGGCAAGAGGATAATGGGTGGAAGAGGATCTCTCAAAATAGACCGAGGAGCTCTAAGTATGTTAAACCTGAGGAGTGTTTAGTGGAAGGGAACAAAGAATATTTTGTGGAAGAGTGTTTAGTCGTCGTTGGTTTACATGTATCAAGGCTTCCAAGTGAGCATTCTCTTGCTAGACGCTTTCAATGAGAGTTGCTTGTTCCAATGCTTTCAAACAAGTGTTTTCTCACTAGATGTTTTTGAGGAAAGTTGTTTGTTCAAGAACAATAGCAGCAAGAATAGGCGAAGCCTATCCTGATGCTCCTAAAATCTCCTTCAACAAATCTAGCCTTAACCTAGGAAGTGTGTGATAAAGTCAAATGTGATCCCTAAAATCAAGGTAGATGAGTTGATTTGTTTGAAGTTGCTTGTTTAAGTTTAAGTGTTTTTCTTGTTTACGTCCATTTATTGCTTTGTTGATTGTTTTTATTATATTACTTGCTTTAGTCATTGATTATTCAAAGATAAATGCTTTTTATTGTTGTTGTGTTTAATGTACAATTAAATAATGTAAGTGTGTTTTTGATATTTTTTAATTGTTTTGAATGGATTAACTAATTTAATTAATTATTAACTAATTTAATTAATTAATAATTAATTAATTCACCAAATAAAAAAAAATTATTTAACTTATATAATTAATTAAATAATTAATCATAAAAAAAAACTAATTAATTTAGGAATAAATACAAGATTCCTCCGTTAATGGGAGTGGCCAGGTTGATCAAGGCTGAAAGGAGAGGAAGTTGGTAAGATGGATCCCACCAGATCTTGGATGGTCAAAACTCAATTTTGATGGGGTGTCACATGCCAATCCGAGACATGCAAGTATAGGATGTGTTATCAGGGATGATGAAGGGAAGTAGTTGGGGGTTGGAGCAAAAAGAATAGGTATTCAATTTAATAATGAAGCGGACTTTCAAGCTCTAATAATGGGACTCCAACTAGGATTGCCATTATGTTTGAGAAGAATTCATATCGAAGGTGATTCTTTGGTAACGGTTAATGCCTTACGGTGTAAGGAGACTCCAAATTGGAGACTCAACAACATTTTGTTGAGAGCAGTAGAGCTATTGAAAAAAATTTGGGACTATAGAATAAGCCATTCCTATAGAGAAGGTAATAAGATTGCTGACAGATTAGCCAACTTAGCCTTTGACCTTGAAGAAGAGATGAAAATTGGTAATGTGGTCGAGGATTGGACCGATAGAATCCTAGATTTTGATATCCTTCTTAAGCAAAAGGGAGTAGGTGGCGTGGGATAGTCCATGGCGATAAGGGGCCTATGTGGAGGTAGAAGGGTTGAGTTGGTTTGGGAATTAGTAGGAATGACATTAGGTAATAATTGGTTGGAAAGGATGGCAAGCCGAAGGCAGATTAAAATCATTCCATTGTATGGAAGTCAAGCCCAGAGCATGAGAATAGTGGAGAAGGGATGAGAAACATTTAATTCTCATGGAGCTATGAGGTGGCGGATGATGGGAGTGAGAACTGAAAAGATTGGTTGTGCATGTGACATTCTATTTACAACTCAATGGCAGAGAATCCAAGCAATTATGTAATTTGGTAGAATGGAAGCCACCTTCACTCTGGTAGGGCAAAAGAGGTAGATGGCTTTCAAAGGAATCATTTCAGAGCATAGGTTGAGGAAAGTCTTCAAAATGCGGTCCCAGATTGGATTGTTCGTTGTCGAGATGGTATTGGGAGACACATTTATGAGTCAGGATCACACATATAGGGTGAATGCAAATATTGTCGCTATGTTCGTCAGCGTATGCCTAGATGTGGGTGAATCTAAGGACTCTACCAAGGAGCTGTCGAGGGCTCTTATTCACTCTGTATGGGAGGAGGGTTGGAAGAAAACTTGAATGTAACAATGCCCGATCTCAACTTTCATCCAGATGGGGAAGTGTGGTTGTTAATCTTGCCACCACATAATGGACCTTGGGTCCCCTTCATGATTCTAGTCGTTGGAGTATGTGAGGATGCAAGAAGGAATGAAGCAGGGTGGGGTATCAAATTTCTCAAGATGTTGGCTGGAATAGCTATGAAAGAGGGGCAAGTTGTGTGGAGGAAGTGGAATAGAAGACTCGGAGCCCTCAGGTGATGATTGAGATGGTAGTATGTAGCAGTATAAAATATTATAGATAATATGTATATATTGATACAAGGCTTTTAGCATGTAAACAGTCAAAAGAAAAGTCCTTTTTGTTATGTAATACAGCCATAAATTGGCTTTTAGCAATGATAATTAATATTAAGATTGAATTTTGATCTTCAATTTTAAGGGATATGGCTCTCTTAAGCCTAACTCAAATATCAAAAAAAAGAATAAATACAAGATTTTTTTTTTGAATTTTTGTTTCTTTAAAAAAATGAAATAAAAACTAGTAGAGATATCTTAAATACTTAGAAGTATTTAATTTATTTTAAAAGTTTATTTTTTAACTTTTTTATTTTATTTTAAAATTATTTATTTTATTTATCTACATTGTTTACTTTACTTTATTTGTAACACACTGCCACATTCATTATTTGGGTAATTCTTTTGTTTTATTTTTAATTTGAAACGTGTAGGTAATAACTAATTAATTGAATAACTAAAAATGATTAATTAAATAACTAGTTAAATTAATTAGATTACTCTAATTAATTTAATGTAATTAAATAATTAATTATATCTAATTAAATTCAATCTAGAACTTGTAGAAAAAAATCTAAAAACACAATGAAAAAGGAAAAAAGTGGCAAAGGATGATTTCTCTATTTTTCAAAAGTAATTTAAGTTTTTTATTCGTTGAGTGACCTAAGAAGGAAGTAGTGGAGTAACTTTCAAGAAGCAACCTATTGCATTGTCAATGGCTCCGTTGAAAAAAGTTTTGTTATTTGCATAAGTGCTTGCTTAATATTGAATTTGGTAGAGCAAATACATAGAGATTACACCATGATTGTGGTTGATAATAACAATGATATATTGATTTCTTTGGGATTTCATGCACATTGATTTTACATTACAATGCATTAGCTTATAAAGCCCTCCTTTCTATCAACTACCCAAACTACCCTAAGTAACCTCCATATGGGAAAGTAACTCCGGATATGCAATCTAATATTAATTATTAATAACACTTATTGACTAAAATAATACTAATGTGTTTATTAATGTATCTATTATCTAGCCTATATACTATACTAAGATGTAATATTCCAACATTCTCCCTCTTATTACATCACTCTGAACAAATGATAGAACATTGCATAGATTAAACATAGTAGCCCATCTAGAAATCTAATGAAGCACCTTCACCAAATCTCCTCGTTCACCCAAGACACACCAAATCTCCTCGTTCACCGAAGACACACCAAACTAATCACATCGGTGGATGTCTTGACTATCAAGCATACAGATCTTTTGTACCACATGAGAGAACATAACCCTGCAACATCCACACACAATGAGAGAACAACTCTCCTCCAAGAGTCCACCCTTCTCCAAGTGTGTCAATCTCAAGTTCTTGCACAATGAGAGAACAACTCTCCTCCGAGAGTCAACTTTCCTTCAAAAATGTCAATATCCCTCCTCTAATGTACAAACCAATGTAAATACATTAACTCCATCTATTTCAAAGGTTATACTATCCACAAAATGAATAAGTACAAATACACTAACCCCACCTATTTCAAAGGTTACACTATCAACAAATACTACCAAAAACTATCAAGCCCACTTCTCTAAGAAGGGACATAAATGTGGTGGTGCTTCTCAAATAATCTACCATATCAGAGTGAGAAGCTAGCTTGAGATATGGAAATCCTTCAACCTCCACTACCTCTAGGCTCCTTTGTGTGATCTTTGTAGTAATTAATCTTGACAAATTCTTTATTTTTTACCTTCTCCATTGTCTTCAATGTGTGCCTCATAACTATCTTCAAGCTTTAACTTTTCATGAAGCTTTCACTTTTCATGACACATTGTCTTCAATGTCTGCCTCATATACCTTCAAGCCTTCTCTTTTCATGGCATGTGTCACAATGGGCATGGAATAATATATATTCAATCAAACTATTTGATACAAGATAATCAAAATCTCGAAGTCATGTATCTTTGAGAACCTCACCTAAAGCAAAATAAAAACCATAGATGGACATGAGGTTTGAATTCTTACAATATTTTTACAAAATGTGACCTTTAACTTAGAATGGCTATCAAGCCTACCTTCACATATATATCAAATTTAACTATATTATTTTTTATCTTAATTTACTCCTTACACATAATCAAATTTAACTATATTTCAAATTTATCTTTATTATTTTTCTAACTATAAAGAAATAAATGTGAGACTAAAACTTAATATCTTCACATCACAAAAATAATCCACACATAACTTGATAACCAACTCTCAAAAAACTGTGGTTTCATAAACTCACAAACAAACCACAACTTGTAAATGAAGGAAAAATAGTGATACTAACCATCTACAGTCAAAAGGCCCAATCAAGCAATCATAGTTCTAGTTTCATCTTGATCTGTTCCACCACGTAATGTGATCTTCCACTTGATTAATGACAGGGAACACAAATAGATAACAGCAGTGGGCACAATGACAACCATGCATGATGTAAATGCTCTCCAAGTTTCGCAAAATGCACAGCAAACTCCCTCAAATGAATCTGCCAAATAATAAAAGCGAATCATACTCCCAACAGCATCCAGCATAACAATGATAAATTTCTTGACTTAAATGTGGACAGAAAACACAGTTTGGTAGTGGGTTAGAGAATCTGTCATGGAATTAACAGCTGGTCCATAAACTATACCAAACAATATAAATAAATTTCCAAATATCCATGGCTTATGGCTATACCAAACAATGTAAATAAATTTCCTATGAATATTGATTCAAGTCAGCAAAAAATAGGTTATTGGAAGGTTAGTGCCAACTAATTTTTGTTTGAAAACACTATTTTTTTATAAACTTCCTTCCCTTTTATCTCTGCACAATGGAATTTCAGTGGCGCTGCATCCCAATGTCAGGTTGGACTACAGACATAACCACTACCGACGAGATTCAGGCAAGTTCTGAGGTGGTAGAGCAGTTAGCTCATGAAGTCTCCTCCATGAGTAAAGTTAGCTTAGCCTAGGATGTTAAATTTTCATGGGTGCTCAACTTGGGAAGCTTTCAGGATATGGAATTGTCAAGCTACCCAATTAGGTAAAATATCATATGCAGATTGCAAAAAATTGAAAGAAGATTGCTTTCTTTAATTTATATATTGTCTAAAAATTTCAATCACATTATCTAGGAGTAAAATAACTATTACTTTAATAGATGCATCAGATTTGGGATCTTGTTACAGAAGAAATTTAATGTCTACCTAGGTTTATACCCAAGAGAGGAATGAGAAACTGTGGATTGTCTGGATGGATATCTTCACACAATGTAAATTCGTATATGCAGGGGTCTGGAGGATGACCAAAGTGGGGATATGAAATGGTCATATAGCATTCTGAAGATTCTGAATCTGAGTTCCTTCCTCAGAATGATAGCCGAGCTCGAATGGCATTATCATTCCTTTTTCTCATGACATGGAGCACCTTAATGTCATACTCTCAGCAGATGGAAGCCCGTATGCCCAGGCATTAAATGAAATTTATACGAGGCTCAAGATGACAGGGAAGTAAGGGAATTCATTTTTCAAGCTTAACTAAATTTATGCAGGGAAGGAAATAGAGTCGAGTCAAAACGAAGCCATAACGGAAACATTATGACCCTATTTATTAGATGGGAGGGTTGGGTTTGAAGGGACCGGAGGCACATCAAGAGGAGGGTAGATCTTAGACAAATATCTATTAATGCAAAAATAGAGTTGTAGAAAGTGGGCAAAGAGGGAGAGTTGTGCTCTAGTTGAGGAGAAGATTGCTTGGGGACAGAGACTTCACCAAGGAAGATTGGAGGGAAACAGAAGTATGCACTCCGAATATACTTAAATTTAATTTAACAATGACAAATGGGAAAATACTATCATATTCCACTTGAAATGTAAACACTCTCTTCCTCATAACAGGTGCTTCCAACAAATAGGTATGGCCACGCCTTTGGGAATAAACCTGACTATAAAAACCACCTATATATATAATATAGATTTTTTTGGCAACTTTGAATAGATAATACATGTTCTTTATCGGACGCTCATTTGGTAACTAGGAACAATTGATTGGCCAACTTGAGTGAGGCATTCCAATCCCATGCTTAAGTTTACTATATCTTGCAACTCAAATATGGAATTAAAATACTCGCTCTTTAAAGACAATCGACTCAATAATAATATTCCATCAAAGTTGAGAAAATGAAATTTTGTCCAATTCTTGGGCATATTATTTGTGGTTTTAATCTAGTCATTGCGCGAGGTTGGAATTTGTATGTTAAAAATATCTTAAAATTATAAGATATAATTAATGTATATTTTCTATGCTTATGAGAAGTGAAATGGCCTCTTTTACCGTGGATGTTCATTGAGATGTAGTATGTTCTCATTTATAATGTGTTATAGATGTCATTTTAAAACTCAAAATTAATCAAATTTTAGATATTATTAATGGATTTTCGAAGTCTTTAGACAACACATAATTTACTATAGGTCATTAAGATCATAAATATGTTTCTATACTTTAGTTTTAAAGTAAGAGAGATTTAGGAAATGTAGTTTATGTGGGTCTAGAATCAACATTATACTAATGATAATCTTCTTTTAAGAAACTTTTGCCTAGACTTAGTAGCCAACTAGATAATTTGTACTATATCTATTCACTTTTAGTTGAATAATTTAAATTATATTGGAAGTAAATTAACCTTGGAATTATCATCCTAGAGGATCTAAGTCACACCTCAATCACTAGATGAATAAATTGGGAACGGTAGAGACTCTAGGAGAACTACACTGAGGCTTCATTTCTTACATGCAAATATATAGGCATGTCATTGGGCACGACAATCCAATGGAGTCAGCCACTCAAACCCATATCATCTCATGCATCTTAGATGTCAGACTAATCACAAGTAACTAGAAGAGTAAGTCAAATGGAACTTGAATATTTTTTTGATGTTCAAACAGGATCTAGGGTAGTTGAATTATAACCAATTTTTAGATATGAAAGTTATTTAAGAGATCAAAAATAACCTAATTGGGAATGTGTATGGAAATGGTCAATTAGTTCATTGTCACTGTAGAAAAAGGTGTTAACCAACTAGAGTATGGATGTTTGACCTAGTTTACCCTACATCTAGACGTGTGCAAATGAAATTTTAGGTTATCAAACCAATAAGAATATACCTAAACATAGAACTTAATGTATAGGTTAGGGAATCCTAGAGATAGAACTTACTATTAACGAACCCTAAGAGATGTTACAAGAGAATTTATGATTATACATCATGTGCTAAGTATAAAAAAAGGAAGGTTGAACCTAAAGGATTACTTCAATTAAATTGTTGAATACAAAATATTTCCTTGATAAGTTACTTGATTTCTAGTAGCATATAATGACAAACATCTAGAATTGTACTTCACTAGATAGTTGGTTAAGAACTAGATATACTTGATTTGATTTGACTTATAATATGTTAATCTTACAATGAAAAAGGGATACAGGTTCTGCTTCCGATGAAGAAAACGACGCTCTCGTTCCCGCGCAAAGGATGTTTGAACACAGAGACAAAGGTGCAAGTGCCGACGTCCTCTGCCCTCAGGGGCCCATCAGTAGGTGAGGTCCAGCCTCTGGCAGTTGCTAGCTCAGGTGTCCTTGATGGCGTCTATCTGTAGGTTCTGAAGGTTGTTTCTCCTGTGGATGCCTTTGCTACGTCTATTAAGGGTTTTACTTCGATGCCCACCAGTCTTGGTGTCCCTTCAGGAGGGCATGGCTCCTTCAAGGCCCTCTTTCTTGAAGTGGATGAAATGATCACTTCTAGGAAGTTTCCTGCTCACCCTCCAAGAGCAAGTCATGTGCCCTCCGTTCTTCCTCCTCCAATTGTGGTCTGTCGGTAGGAAGTTATTGAGAATGAGGAATATTACCAGCGTATTGGGGTTGTTTGCATATTTAATAGCTTGTGGCTGTCCCTGCCAGATCTTCACAGCTAGGTCTTGGAGATGTGGAAACCCTTGGTGGTGGGTAAGATTGAGTTGTTTCCGTGCGCTAGGGGTTTTTTTGTGGTGGCCTTCGATTCTTCTGAGGAGCGAGATTTTGTGTTGAACAATTGAGTATGGATGTGGGGAGTGCATTCCCTTTCTATTAAACCTTGGTCTTGCTCCTTCAACCCTATCACCGAGCCTCTCATCATTTGGCCAACCTAGGTTAGGTTCCCTAATCCCCCTCTTCAGTGTTGGGAAGATTCATGCTACGAGGACACTGGAAATGCTATCAACCACTTCTTAATGGTGGATTCTTCAACCTCCTTCATAGGTAACTCCACAGTTGCTCGCATTCTAGTTAGCATTGACATCTCCAAACCCCTTCATGGGGAGGTGGTTCTACATGTTGGGGATAGGTCGTGGACGCAAATGCTTGACTATGAGGGCCTCCCATTCAGATGTAGATGATGGTTTGCCATGGGCCACCTGGCCTCCATTTGTCCCCATTCTCGTCGTAAGGGTGCAGTCACCTGGTGGAAGAATGCTTCGGATGATCACTTGACCATCAGTGTTACTGATTCCTCAGCAGATACTCCCTTGTCGATTGGGGTGCCATCTTCAGTTGTTGTTTCATCTCCTTTATGTCCTGTGGATGTTGTGGCGACCAAGCTTGTCACATGTCCCCCACTTCCTCCTGTGACTTCTATTCAGCTGACGACTGCCCCTTCCCTTGAGGGCGTTGTGGAGCTCACTAATCTAGTTTGGTCATCAGGTGCCTTAACTTCTTGTGTTGGGGCTTCCCCCACTTCTTGTGTTCCTTCTGTGTTTGTGGAATCAAATGAGGATTCCCCTCTCTCCTTGTTCTGTGGACTTAGACTCTTTGAGTTCATGGACAGTTGTTCAAAGAAGGAAGAAAGACCTTCCTAAGTCTGTAGCTTCTTTTCACCCTCGAGTCAAAGGAGTTCATTTTTCTAGGTTAGGTTCTAGTGTTGTCTAGTTCTTAACGTTTGGTCCTTGTTTGCAGTGGGGCTGCCTTTTGTTCAAGGGTTCAGGCCCTTTCAAAATACCGTTTTGTTTCCCAGTTTAATTGTTTGTGAAACTCGTTTCATTCACCTTTTGGCTTCTTTGTATGGGTACGAGCTCTTCTCGATTATCAATATCAAAACAATAAAAAAGGGATACATATAAGTACTAAATTAAACACAAATAAAAGGTTGATCTTCTACCTACTAAATAATGATTGTTAATGAATGTATTAAATATTTATATGTAGTTAGTTATACTCAGTTGTGACATGGTAACTCAGTTAAATCCTAGAGAGCATCACATTCACATATCCCTACAATTTTAGAGTCTAATATGAGGCAAGATATGCATGACTTTATTATTTATCCTGAAGAGCTAACATCTAAGAATAATTTTTCACTTTCCATATTTAGTTAGTAGTAGCATATGTATAGATTATGATTTTTTAATGATAAAACTTAGGAGGGTTGATCCAAGTTTGTAAAGTCTCCGGATAGAGCATGGCAAACCTAACCAATAGTCTAGTCAAAGGGGATCCTACAATGATATTGGAAGTGGCTAATCTCCATACAATAGCATGCCTGAGACATCATGGTATGACTCTAACATACAATACAAATCCATCACCATATTATTCATATAAAATTGTATCGATGATGGGACCCACAATAGATGTTAACTTTAATGTTTCTAGCTTATTGTTTTCCATCACGATGAAGTGCCATCCATGGTCCCTTTCGCACCATTTTGTTTGAATTTCCATGATGAGACCCATATTTTACCAAAACTATCAAATATGTGTAGCTTTCAAGCATTGCCACAATTTATTTTAATTCAAGAAATGAAATATCGAGTTGGAGATTACTCTAATGCCAAATTCATGAGGGATGAGTTGCAAATGATTAAAAGCTAAAAATGAGTTGTAGTTGACCATAACTCTTTTGGAAGGTTCATCTACTCTATGCCAATGTGCATTATCTAGATGTTTTGTTGAAACTGTGAAGAAGAGTATAAGTTATGTGAAAATAATTTAACCATGTCGTGCCCTATGTCATTCTTCCTACCTCATTCCCTAAATGTTACCATCCACTTTAACCTTGTCATATTATGTTTTAATTTCATGGCAAAGCAGTTTAATTTAATACTACAAAGGCAAGGATTTGCTCATGGCTTCCATGAAATTATTTTAGGGATTCCATCAACGACTCTCATGGGGCCCTCTAGGTCTTTCAAATATCTTCTTTTGGATGCCCTTTTAGGTAAAACTAGTTGGTTCTATATAACCTATCAAGTTAATCACTTGCTTGGAAAATTATGGATGTTCAGAGGTCTCATTTTATTTTCAAATCAAAGCCTCTCTTTCATAGAACCCCCTATCTATTTTGATTTGTTATCAAACATAATTTTAAGAAGTTTAGATAGGTAGTTTTCCAAATATGTATTCATGATTTCACTTAAAATATGCTCAATATACTAGGCAATGGCTATTCTCCATACAAAATATAATGCGACCTCTATAGTTAAAACCAATTAGATATGTATAACCCATCAAGTTAGTCACTTGCTTGGAAAATCATGGATGTCTAGAGGTTTCATTTTATTTATGAATCAAAATAAAATGAGACTCGTGGCCATCCATCCTCTCTTCCATAGAACCCCCTACCTAATTTCACAACATCTCTTTCTATAATGGAGCTTTGTTCACTAAAGTATAGCCCCAGTTAAAGTGGCTGCCTAATTTTATGTTTTGTAGGGTTGTATAGAAATTATTAGATTTGATTTATTGTGTTAGGATTTGATTTTGTATAGAAAATTATAGGTTGACTTACATGTGTTTTTCAACCTACACATGTTTAGTTGATTATTTGTAAGATGTCTATGAAATTTATTGCTTTCTTAATTGATTCACATATTAATTCACAATATGTTGAAAATATGTAGACAACATGGTATTGAGTTGAAGTCAGTGACGTTGATGAAAAAAGTTGTTATCATTCTAGGTTATCTCAAAGGCATGGTTGGATTTCACAACATTTCTCTTGATATAATTGAGCTCTATGCACCCAAGTGTAGTCCCAATTAAAGTAGATGTCTAATTTTACATTTTGTAGGGTTATATAGAAATTATTAGATTTGATTTGATGTGTTACAATTTGATTTTCTATAGAAAGTTTTAGGTTGAAATACACATTATGTTTTCCAACTTGCACATGTTTAGTTTGTGATTTGTAGTAAGATGTCTTTCACATTTATGGCTTTCTTAGATTATTCATATATTGATTCCTAATGTGTTTAAAATATGTAGACAATGTGGTATTGAGTTGAGGTTGGTGGCGTTGATGAAAGAAGTGGTTATCATTCAAGGTTATCCCAAAGGCATGGCTAGATTTCACAACCTTTCTCTTGATGTAATGGAGAGCTATCTACACAAAAGTGTAGCCCCATGTAAAGTGGGTATGTAATTTTATGTTTTGTTCGTTTGAATAGAAACTATTAGATTTGATTTGTTGTGTTGGGATTTGATTGTGTATAGAAAGTGCAAGTTGAAATACATGCTTGTTGTAGGTGTTGAACTTTGGTTGATTCAACATACTAGAAATCATTAGGGTAGAAGGTTTTTGGTGAGACTTGATTTTTTTGAAATTATTAGTGCCCAGTTGACTTTGTTTTACCGAGTCATGTTTGTTTTAGTAGTTGATCTAACATTCACTTTGACTTCTTGTGAGATGCTCTTCTCCTCATCAAACCATGATAGGTTTCTTTCTCTATGGCATATGACACTTCATATTACTTGTTGGTAGCCACTAGGGTAGAAGGATGGGCATTAGGTTTTCATGGATGTGGTCCAATATTTGGACAGTTGGGAATGAACAATCGTTGCCCATAGAAGTGACTTTCATGTTGTGAATTCAATCAAATAGAAGGTGCACATTTAAAGTTCTTGTGATTGTAGAAGTAAAGTGCTAGGGGAGATTATAGGTTCAGTATATAGCTCTAAAGACCATTAAAAAGTCCATTTTACTCCATGTAAATTTCAAAGTAACCGAGCACTCAAAAACATGCACATGTAAGATAAAAAATTCCATCCTTTGTAATTTCTTTCATCGCATTTTGCACTCAACTTACTCATTATCGCATGTATGTTTTAACCCCCTTTTCAACCCTCTCTTTTGCTTCCCTTAGCCTTATCCTAGCTTACCTATATCACCTTGTTATCTTCTAACATGTGTTCATCCTTTTGATTTATTTTTTATTTTCTTTTGTCTCCTCATCTTAGGTATTTTTCTCTTTTCCTTTTCACGACTCATCACCCCTCTTTCCATGCCACCTTTTTATCCTTTTAATCAAATTATTTAATGAGATCATATGTCTTAAATCTATTGTAATGAACACCTTGTAGCTCCTAAAATCTCACTTTCCAAATCTTTTCATGATTGGGAATCACCACCCTTAGGTGGGAAACTTTCTCCTTCATTTGTCCTAGGAAATTGAGCTTCAGTTTTTCTCCTCACCCTTGGATGTAGGGGAGAGGTGTCATCCACATCCTCGAATCACACTTAGTTTTTCACAACAACCTCATTTGATCATGATGTAAATAGGGTGAACTATGTTTCTAACCCAAATCCCCTCCAAAAAGTCATCAAAAAGCCTCCTGATCTCACTTTTTATAACTTAAACAATAAACTTTCACATTGAGAGAAAATTTTGAGTAATTTAGTTTCTAAAGAAGTGAGCCTATGTTAGTGACTAGAGCATTTTTAGAGTGAGTTATCTTTTATTTGAGCTCTTGAAAGTGCTTTTGGAGCCCTATGTAATAGTCCGTATAGTTGAATCAATTAATTGAAGTATCTAATTTTTGTGTTTTTGCACTAGCTAGCTTAGGTTTCTTGTTACAAGGAGTCAAAGCACTTTATTTTTAGGTGTCCAATGTATTATGAGATATGTGACAGGTTTTACTACTTCTTTAGAGAAATTCATGGCTCTCACTAAGATCTTATTCATTATGAGGATCAAAGATGTGTACAGTTGTATTCATTAGAGACACGACCCAACATAATTTTGCATTCTTAAGAGCTCATAACTAGAATTATGAATTTTCTTTCAAATTTTTTGTTAAAATACATTTTTCCTGCAACTTCCCATTAACCTATTTTGGTTACTCCAAATGGACATTATTAAATATAAGTTTCAAAATTCAAAATTTTCATACACATTGTAGTAATCTAGTAGACATTTTTTTATTTTCCTATCAGATGATTAAAGTCCTAATATATAGGATAGCCTTAAAAGGCATTAAACTTGAAGTCAACCTTTTATCCTTAAAGCATATGTTAAGCATGCACATAATACTACATTTGATAAAGGATACCTTGATCATAAGTTCTCTATTTTATTGTCGAATATAAAGTTGTAAAGAAATAAATATATTTTAAATGCTTTAGATAAATAATATAAGCTAATAAATAAATGTGCACCTACAATTAAACACAATTAACCTAGATTAAATCAAAGCTGGGTTGATAAATTCTTTTCATGTATATAACAAGGTTGCAAGTGCAATTGTAGCAATATATCTCTCCACATAATACTTGGCATGTACAATAGACCATAATACTTATTCTATACAATCTCCTCATCAAAATATGCAATCAATAGTGACATAGAAGGAGAGGATGATCCACTTTACCTACACATGAGATCTATTCAAGGGTTTTCACTAAAACCTTGTTGTTGTTCCCTTAATATATTTAATGATATGTTTTAACAAAATACAATTTGGCAAAGTGTAAGTAGATAGATTAAACCTACCCAAACTCTCAATGAATTTTGAATTGAGTTAGGAGGTATAAATAATATGTGATTTATGTATAAAAAGATTGGTGATAATCATATATATTCATAGGACAAAACCAAAGATATGATAATAATTTATTCTAATAAAAAATAATATATAATATATAACTATCTATATGTTATAGTTTTGGATGACATAGTAGATAACATATAAAAGAAGAACACAACTAGTGCTAGTTGCATCTCACTCCACTTTACCTACATGTGAGATCTATTCAAGGGTTTTCATTAGAGCCTTGTTGTTGTTCCCTTAATATATTTAATGATATATTTTGATGAAATAGAATTTGACAAAGTCTACGTAGATAGCTTAAAGCTACCCAAACTCTCAATGAATTTTGAATTGAGTTAGGAGGTGTAAATTTAATATGTGATCTGTGTATAAAAAGAATAGGAGTATGAAACTAAGACTAATCATCCTAAGAATAATAAAGAGAACATTAATATTGTGTTTAAATGTAGTGGATCTATTTAATAAAAGAATTAGGAATTTAATAATTATAGGTAAGGAAATTAACTTTTTTTTAACAATGGGTGATTAGGATAAAGTCAATACATAAATTATAGAAGTTAAGGTCTTATATATGTTTTGAAATGGCAAGAAATGTGGTTTTTACTGGGTATTATAGTAGGATTCTTATTGAGAAGTTTAGTTTGATATTTGTAAACTTGTTATATGGTTGCTACCTGTTTATGAATTATTTGAGAATGAAAATGTGATATAGTGTGGTCACAAGCCTTTATTTTATTAAAGACTTATGAAGATTTGCTTCTTAAATACTCATTGCATGTGGTTGGGTTGTGATAAACCATTCCAAATTAATAGTTGTTTAGGTTAAAGCCCTCAAAGGTTGAGTTACACTTGTTATGAGCCTTGTTGAAGTCTTGGAATTGACTTGTGCGGAACCCACATTGGCTCATGAGATAATTATTATATAAAATTGATCATTCACATTGGTCACCCTTAGTGCTATGAGGCAATCAGTATGATTGAGTTGAGGTTAACATTTCATTGCAATCATAATGATGTTGCACACTTAAAGCACTCTTGGGGTCATGAGGATTGTGTTGCAAGTATGGGTTTAACCGGTGTTGTCATTGATGTCAACATACCCATGTTGCATTAATGAGAAGGATTGGATGAGATGTGTGCTGAGGATATTGAGAAAATTAGTCTTAATCAGGAACAGTGATGACAACAAGGTAAAAGTCCAAGATAGGTTGAGGATCAGAGGATACGGTTTAAAGGGTTTGTAGATATAAGTCTTGAGATGCTCCAGTCAAGTTTTTAGAGGTCCGCATGAAGATCTGAAGAAGTTATGGTCACTCAAGTAGAACTGGTTCCAGTAGGTGTTCAGAGGTGACAGAGTGCCACGGATAGGTCTGGTGAGATCCAGAATTTCATTATCCCGTTCTATGGATTTGAGGGAGTGTTGAGGACGTTCCTGTGAAGTATCAACTAGATTGGTTCATGGGTTGAAGGTCTGGAAGAGCCTATTCATTTGTGACAATGATGACAAACTGTGTTCTTGAAGCTCCGGATGAAGGAGAGAAGAATTCCAGTAGGATGATGAAGTGCGGATGTTCTTGGTGATTTAGGGATGGTTATGATGATCGTTGGATCATGTCCAATTCATGTTAGTGGTCCGCATTGAAGTTAGAGTTTGCATTTGAAGAATAACCATGGATATTGGTGTTCTTCTTGAGACTGGCCGACCGGATGTATTACACGTCTTGCGGATGTTCTTGTAGCTGTTTGCCAACTTAGATGATTGTTCCTAAGTCGATGCCTTATATAAATAAGGGATTGTGAAATCATTTTGGAGTGTGTCTTGTGGTGATGAGTGTGTGGTAGCGAAGAGAAGTGCGAAAGGCAGAGCAGAAGTATTGGGCTTAAATGGAACTGATTCAAGCATGCTGAAGATGCTATTCTCCAATTCATAAAGGTGATACTTATTCCTTTGTAGACAGTGTGTCTCTTGTAGGCAGTGAGCCTCTTGTGAGCAATGTGCTTGGGTAGTGAGCCCTAATTGGCATGTGCCATTTTGATCTTTCTATTCTTCTAACAAAGAATACATTCTTGGGTTAATCACCCCGTGGTTTTTCCCTTAACCGGGTTTTCCACGTCAAAATCTTGGTGTCATATGTGTTGATATGTTTCTGCTTTTGATTTGAATGCATTATGGTTCATGATTAATATTATGCTAATCACTAAAGAAGATTCAAGTGTTTAAGAAGAGAAAGTTTCACACAACTGATTCACCCCCCCTCTCAGTTCTATGCCCTAAGTATAACAATTGGTATCAGAGCCAAGTTCCTCCCAACAGAGCCTAATAGCTTGAGGAAGATCTGGAAATTTAAATGGATGTGTATGGTATGAGGGAGCAACTTAAGTCTGCCCTTGATGATCTTGAGCAGTCAAATTCTGAAGTCAATGAATTGAAGGAAAGACTCAAACAGGCTGATGATTTCATAAAAGAACTAAAAGAGAAACTAAGTCTCTCTATGAAAAAGAGAAAGGAGCTACTTCAGCAATTGACAAGTCAAGGTGAAGCTAATGATACAAATGGAGATCTAAAAGAGAAAACCAAGTTATGTGAAAAGTTATCGAAAGAAATCATCATGGTAAGACATGAAATGGAATCAGGAGTTATGAAGTTTACCCAAGAAATTGAAGAGAGGAAAATCTGAAGATGATCTAAGACAATCTCTCAAGGAAAAATCAGAAGACTGCTACAAGATAGATAGAATAATCAGACATCTTGAATCTGATCTTGAAGATGCTAAAGATAATGAAGAAAAACTTGAGGATCAAATTGTCTCTCTTAAAAGGGATCTTCAAACAACAAATGAATACAAAGAGAAATTCAAGATAAGCTCTGCTCAACTTGAAGTTCTTCTTGAAATCCAAAAGAGGGTAGATGACAAGTGTGGCCTGGGATATGAAAAAGGTGAAAGCTCCAGATCCGGTCAGAAGAATTTTGGATTAGAAAATCTAAGGAACGGGCCTAGAAGACCTCCGGTAAGGCAGCCTAATGCTCAAAGATATCCATCCTTCAATGGATACTGCCACAACTGCAATAACTTTGGTCATAAAGCTAATCAGTGCAGGAAGAGAATGAATCAGACTAATACATCCTTCTCTGGACAGTGTTTCAACTGCAAAAGGTATGGTCACAAATCTCATGAATGCAGAAATATGCAAATGAACAATTCATTCAATGGTAGATGCTTTGCATGCAATAGAATGGGTCATATGGCTAATTAATGCAGATCAAGAGGATATCAATCAAATATGCAAAGAAATGTTGTTTTCCAAATTTGCAATAGATTCGGTCATATTGCAAAATTATGTAGAAGCAAGAATCAGGACAAAAGAGGTCCGGTACATCATAATCAGAATTAAGACAAGGGAAAACGAAAAGTGAATGCGAATGAAGTTCAAAGTGAGATGAACAAGATTTGGGTGAAGAAAAGTACAGAGAATGTAGGGGATGGATCTGCACCAGACTCTGGTGCTGATATTCCTTCCGAAAATTAAAAAGTGAGCTCTAGCTCAAGGGGAGACACAAAGAAAACCATTTTCCCCCAGCCAGTCAATTGGTGCCGAAACTGGCACAAGAAGAGTTGCGGATTAAAGGGTTCATAAGAGAAACATCTAAATAAACTATGGTTAAGATATGGAAGATCTGCAAGATGTTTAGATCAAGATTGATCTGGTTCTTCAAGTCATCTGAATAAGGCAAACAGGAATGACTTAGGTCGAGCATTTATTGCAACTTGGTATTAGGGTTTGCGGAGTAATATAAGGGTTCTTCGTATTAAACATTTGTTCATTCTACATTTAAGAAGAAGCAAATGTTCCTCAGATCTATTGGAGAGAAGCTGTCAGCACTGCAGTCTATACTCTTAATCGAGTTCAAATCAGAAGCAATACCGGTAAGACCCCTTATGAACTCTGGTTTGGCATTACTCCTACTGTAAGATATTTTAGAGTCTATGGTAGCAAATGTTACATCAAAAGAGATGAAGATCTAGGCAAGTTTGATGCTAGAAGTGATGAAGGAATATTCTTGGGTTACTCTACTCAAAGCAAAGCATATCGGTGTTATAACAAGAGACTAAGAAAGATGATAGAAAGTACAAATGTGAAGGTTGATGAAGGAATAAAGAAACCCTCAAGGTTTTATGAATATGATGAAGATGATTAGAATGGTGTTCTGGTTCAAAGAGTTCAATCCTCTTCTGAAAGTCAGATTCAGACTGATCCGGTAAATCAGGAAGAAGAGATAGGTCTGAATGAGCCTGATCAAGAAGCAGAAGTACAAGAAACTCCCAAAGTTCCAAGGTATGTAAGACTGAACCACTCTGAAGATTAGATCATAGGTGACAAAAGCAAAGGTGTGCAAACTAGAAGGAAAATTGCTCAAAATTCAGATGAATATTGTCTGATTTCAAAGATTGAACCTAAGACAATAAATGAAGCTTGCAATGATGAAAACTAAACCAAAGCAATGGAGGAAGAGTTGATACAAATTGAGAAAAATCACACTTGGGATCTTGTTCCCAGACCTAGAAACAAGAATGTGATTGGAACCAAATGGGTCTTCTGGAACAAACTAAATGAAGTTGGTGAAGTAACCAGAAATAAAGCCACATTGGTCTACAAGGGCTACTCTCAAATAGAAGGAATTGATTTTGAAGAAACTTTTACTCTGGTGGAAAGAATTGAAGCAGTCAAATTATTTCTTGCATTTGTTGCCTTCAAGGATTTCAAGGTGTATCAGATGGATGTCAAGTCTGCTTTCTTGAATGGTGACTTAGAAGAAGAAGTGTACATTAAACAACCGAATGGATTTCAGTTATCTGAGCATGGTGATATGGTCTGCAAGTTGAAGAAGGCACTGTATGGACTAAAGCAAGCCCCAAGAGCCTGGTATGAAAGATTGTACAAACATCTTTTGAAGATTGGTTTCAACAAAGGTACTGCTGACAGTAACTTATACTTCAAAATTGATCATGAAAACATCTTGATTGTTGAAGTATTTGTTGATGATATCATCTTTGGAGGAAGAGACAGTATGTGTAAAACTTTTGCAAATCAAATGAAAAGTGAGTTTGAGATGTGTATGCTTGGAGAAATGAATTTCTTCTTGGGTCTGCAAATTACTCAAACAAAGAAAGGAATCTTTATTTCTCAGACCAAATATGTGAGAGAATTGTTGAGGAAATTTGGAATGGAAGATTCCAAGCCAATGAATGCTCCCATGGCAACCGGATGTAAGTTGAGCAAAGATGATGACTCTCCTAAGGCAGACCAGACAAAGTACAGATCAATGATTGGAGGATTGTTGTATCTCACTCAAACTAGACCAGATATCATGCAGGTTGTTGGTCTTGTTGCGAGATTCCAGGTTGATCCCAAAGAATCTCATGTCATGGCAATCAAGAGGATCTTTAGATATCTAAAAGGGACTGTTGAGTACAGTCTGTGGTATCCTAGAGATCATGATTTCTCTCTTCATGCATATACAGATGCTAATTGGGTAGGAGATGTGGATGACCGGAAGAGTACTAGTGGTGGGGCTTTATTTTTGGGAAAGAGATTGGTTTCTTAGCTAAGCAAGAAACAAGAAGCAATATCCCTGTCTACAACTGAAGCAGAATACATAGCAGCAGCAGGTTGTTGCACTCAAGTCTTGTGGATGAAGCAGATGCTAAGAGATATTAAAGTAGAGTATGAGGAGCCTATTTCAATCCACTGTGATAATTCAAGTGCTATAAGTATATCTAAGAATACGGTGTTGCATTCAAAGACAACATATATCTATCAAGTTTCACTTTCTGAGAGAGCAAGTGAATAAGAGTGAAGTCAAATTGGAGTTTGTGTCATCCAAGGATCAGATTGCAGATATCTTTACTAAACCTCTACCTAAGGACTCTTTTGAGTATCTCATGGAGAAGTTAGGGGTTATTGCCCCTCCGGTGATGAACTAAGATGCACTGATGTGCATCAGTCCGGTGGGTATCACAGTCATATCTTGTGATCCGGATTAATGTTGGGGAGCTGCTACTCAGGGGGAGCAGTAGGTATGAGTCTAAAGCGGTGAAATTGCAAGTATGTGCCCTTTGCCATTGATGTCAAAGGGGGAGAGAAGACATGTGAAAAACAAGTGAAAACAAGTGGTTGCTGATCAAAGGGGGAGCAGTAAAGGAAGAGAAGACATATGAATAATTGTTGTTGATAGGAGGAGTTGTGATAGTAAGGAGAAGTTCTTGTCTTGATGGTTTTTCACATCATATGTTGCCATCAATGACAAAGGGGGAGATTGTTGCAAGTATGGGTTTAACCGATGTTGTCATTGATGTCAACATACTCATGTTGCATTAATGAGAAGGATTGGATGAGCTGTGTGCTGAGGATATTGAGAAAATTAGTCTCAATCAGGAACAGTGATGACAACAAGGTAAAAGTCCAAGATAGGTTGAGGATCAGAGGATGTGGTTTAAAGGGTTTGTAGATATAAGTCTTGAGATGCTCCAGTCAAGTTTTCAGAGGTCCGCATGAAGATCTGAAGAAGTTATGGTCGCTCAAGTAGAACCAGTTCTGACAGGTGTTTAGAGGTGATAGAGTGCCACAGATAGGTCCGGTGAGATCCAGAATTTCATTATCCCATTTTGCGGATTTGAGGGAGTGTTGAGGACGGTCCTGTGAAGTATCAACTAGATTGGTTCGTGGGTTGAAGGTTCGGAAGAGCCTATTCATTTGTGATAGTGATGACAGACTGTGTTCTTGAAGCTCTGGATGAAGGAGAGAAGAATTCCAGTAGGATGATGAAGTGCGGATGTTCTTGGTGATTCAGGGAAGGTTATGATGATCGTTGGATCATGTCCAATTCATGTTAGTGGTTCGCATTGAAGTTAGAGTTTGCATTTGAAGAATAACCACGGATATTGGTGTTCTTCTTGAGACTCGCTGACTGGATGTATTACACGTCTTGCGGATGTTCTTGTAGTTGTTTGCCGACTTAGATGATTGTTCCTAAGTCGATGCCTTGTATAAATAAGGGATTGTGAAATCATTTTGGAGTGTGTCTTGCAGTGATGAGTGTGTGGTAGCGAAGAGAAGTGCGAAAGGTAGAGCAGAAGTATTGGGCTTAAATGGAACTGATTCAAGCATGCTGAAGATGCTATTCTCCAGTTCATAAAGGTGATACTTATTCCTTTGTAGACAGTGTGTCTCTTATAGACAGTGAGCCTCTTGTGAGCAGTGTGCTCGAGCAGTGAGCCCTAATTGGCATGTTCCATTTTGTTCTTTCTATTCTTCTAATAGAGAATACATTCTTGGGTTAATCAACTCATGGTTTTTCCCTTAACCGGGTTTTCCATGTCAAAATCTTGGTGTCATATGTGTTGATATGTTTCTGCTTTTGATTTGAATGCATTATGGTTCATGATTAATATTATGCTAATCACTAAAGAAGATTCAAGTGTTTAAGAAGAGAAAGTTTCACACAACTGATTCACCCCCCTCTCAGTTGTATGCCCTAAGTCTAACAAATTGATCTAATTCTCAAACATTTACAAATTCCTAAAGACTCTTTTCCAAGTTGTTTTATCATTTCAACCTTTTACTACAACATATAGATGCCAACCACTCAGCAGGTGTTTGTTTCATCATGAGATGATTTGACCATATGTTTATGTATGGTTCACTAGGTTCTAGTGGTTAAACCTATCTAGATAATTGATATGTCAATCACTAGTCCTAGCCAAAGTAAAATCATAAGACACTTTAATGTAGCATTAGATTTGACCAATATCATCAACATCATTATCGTCGATAACATTATTAATAACAAGTGCATGTCTATGTTGTTAGAATTTTTTGGAAATGGATTTATATATATCTTTAAATTATTTTTAGCAAGTGCCACCAATGGATTTATTTTCTCATTTACTCCTCTAAATTTGATTGTGTTGTTATTAAACATAAACAACTTCTTTTCCAAAAAGGTAATATTCCCATCACTGATAAGATTTGGGGTGAATTTAATTTTCTTTTCCTTTTGAACACTTTATGTGTTTTTTAGGAAAAAAGTTAAGAATTGCTTTGTAAATATTGTGCAGATGATACCAAATGCAGTAGCAACAAGCTTCATTACAAGTAGGAGTATGCTCTGGATTCAATATACCCACAACTGTAAGCTCGATAGATACAACTTCACTTCATAGGACATCTATTGCACCTACACTCATATATAACTTTATGTCTTCTAGGATCTTGTAACAATAGACTCAATAACAACCCTTTTGATATGCCTAACTAGTCTAGTGATCAAGTTTTTTGTTAGCATTGCAGTTAGGAATTTTACTACCTTGCACATATTAAGCTGAACATGATACATCTAAACTACATGTAGTTACAAATTTTGAACCGGTTCTTTGCTTTCAGGTGCAAAAAGAGAGATTGGTTGTGTGGCTAGAGATGTCTCATTGCAATGAATATAAGTAATTCTCTTGTAATTTGTTAAGTAATATAAGAGACATGATTTCATAAATAAGAAATGAGCTTTTTTTTACAAAGTTATGAGCTATTGAATGGAATCTCTCTTTTAACTATAGTCGTTCATAGAACTGCATAGAGCAAGAGTAGTTTTCATGGCACATACTAGATGAAAATTCCATGCCACCTTCTTAATCATATAGGTCCTCTCTAACTAGAAAATAGATTCTTTTTTTCATAACATGGATCTCTATTATATGTTATCCAAATAGAGAGAACCTATATGGTTGAGAAGGTGGAATGAAAAAACCCTAGTTTGCCAAACTAGGGTTTGACAGTGAACTTTAACTACTCAAGAATTCAACAATGCAATGGAAATTTTCATGCACAAGTGTATATGTATGGGAGAAACAACAAATTTTCTATGAGAAACGGTGAGCATATATAGTGAAACAGTGAGCTTATATAGTGAAACGACGAGCATAGATAGTGAGGTATGCACCTGGAGGGACATTGGAATGCTGATGTGGACATTGGAATGCTGATGTGGGGCCTTGTCATAGCTTTTTTTGCTATCCCCTTCGACCCCTTCGACATGCAGTCTACCATGTCACCTTCATCTGTGTTCGTGAACACTGTGCGCTCTCAAATGACAAAAAAAACTGTCATTTTGTAATGTCCCCTTTCTAGTGGAAACACTTAAACCTGAATTTGCATCAAAAGTGATTCTCAAGGAGACGTTGAAAAAATTAGAGATCAATAAATTTTAATAATAAGATCAAATAAAATCAACGATAATATGAATATATCATTTCCTTGTTAACTGATTATTCATTTCATGGTTATCATTCACTATTGATGACTATTCTATACTATGTTCTATAAGTATATTAAGGCAAAATATTAAACATAATTCAAGATTCATATTCTTCCCTCTTATTCTTCATCAAGGAACTAGGTTTTACATGTCAAGGGCGCATGGAGAGCATCCCAGACCCAACCTACGGGAAACTATGTTTTAGCCTACGGGCCTTATCGCGGGTGGAATTACACTACCCCTCCCTTACAATACCTAACATTCCTTTAAGGATAAAGCGATAGGAGTAATCATAAGTACGATATTGTATTCTAATATTCCTTAGGGCAGAAAATAAACATAAGTCAAGATCCAGATCGCCCCCCTCTTGTTCTTCATCAAGGAACTAGGCTTTAGGGCGCATGGAGACCATCTCAAACTCAGCCTACGAGAAACTATGTCCCAACCTATGGGCCTTATTCACAGATGGAATTACACTGCCCCTCCCCAAAGTACCTAACCATCCCTTTAAGGATGAATCAATTTAGAGGTGATTGGAAATATGATCTCTTATGCTAGTATCCCCATAATTTATTATTTATCATCATAATGCATGGATAGAGACACTCATATTGATATTTGTCCAATTATGAATAGAGAATATATTTCTATAACACTCATATGGATTTATACTAAATGCATGCTCATAATATAATATGTACATCTAAACATATATATGCAATAACATATTATCCCTAATCTATACAAATCATACAAATTTGCAACATACCTAATTGGCTTTGCAAATTACCTTTGATCAGCCAACTCATATATTTCCTTTTCTTTTCCTACCCTCGATTGTTGTTGTCTTCTTTCTACCCTTCAATGTTATGCTTCATGCCTTTTGAAGTAATGAATCCCTCTTTAAATATTATAGGTTGTCCTTTGTGAAGGGTGGCGCGGCCTTCCAATAAATCACACCTTTCTATTACCATTTGTTGCTAATTATAATGACCGAATTAATCGATGTTTGGTAGGGAATTGCAGCCTTAGTCCTTATCGACTTTCTTAGTGTTATCGGGGGTTAGTGATATCACAATTTATATTTAATATATGTTATTTAATGTTTATTTTATAGGATATAATAATATTTAAACTTATATTTATATTAACATCTTATTATATATTATAATAATTATTATTTCTAAGTTTATATATCATATTTATAATATATATATATATGTTTATATATTATATATATATATTATATTATAATTATTATAATAATATTTAAATGGACAATATCTATATTTGTATTTATATTTATTCTTCATAAATACAATAAAATATATTATATTTTAATTACATAAAATATATATATGTATATATATATAAAATAACATTATTTAATATTATTATATATGTGGCTATCATTCAAAGTGGCTTCTCTATTTTAAATCTTTAATTTAAACAATGCCTTAATATCGGGACATGACACATTTGAGAGTTTAAACCTTTTTATTAAAAAAACAATAAAATAATACCTTCGATTGAAGACCCTCTGTGAATGAAGGCATTATTTTATTGTTTTAATTTAGTGCCCAAAGGTCTTCGAACGCAAACCTCCTTTGAACGAAGATTCTATTATTTAAAGATTTAATAAGGCCGACAGGGCCTTCCATCAAAGAAAGTACCTTCGTTTGAAGGTGCCTGCTATAGTTTTTTTGGCACCTTCAATTTTTCTTCGTCCACAAAATTGTAACCCACTATTGTGTGTTGACCCATGCTAGAAGCAAAATAGCATTATGAGGATGCAAAAGTAAAGATGCCTAATACAAGCTAGGTAGCATGTTTATATAGAAAAGGGAGAGGCTGGAGGTGGCAATACCAACCAATAGGAAGCAACCATCTATCGGTCTAAAGATAGCAAAGCATCTTCCCAAGTAGCTAATGGGTGCTCCATTATAGGATGATGACACCTCATAACCCACTCACTTAATTAAACATGCTTTATGAACCTAAGCAAGATTAATAAAAGGTGTAGGAAAACCTAGGAATATAGGAAAATAAATATCCCAACCAGGAAATAAAAACCTACACTAACACCCCTCCTTAAGCACAGCTTAGGTGGGTAAAAATATGGGTCCTGACAAATCAAGCCTAATGAGGTACCCATGTACATGAAAATGTCCCTAAAAGAGAAGAATCCCTCCCAGAAAAGAGAGAATAGCCCCCCCCAAATACAGAGAGAAGAGACCCCCCATATTAGAGAGAGTTAGGACTTTGAGTGAGAGGATGAAGCCCCCCGAAGATGAAGCCTCCCACACCCCTAGAAAACCTCGCAAATGAAGGAACTTGCTCTCAATGAAGGGTTTGGTGAAGATATCAGCAACCTGCTTGAAAGTTAGATAGTAGCAAAGGTCGATGATGTGGCCATGGATGAGCTCCCAGATGTAATGCATGTGGAACTCAATGTGTTTGGTTTGCTAATGATGGATTAGATTATGTGAGATCTAAATGGCACTCTAGTTGTCACAAAATATAATGGATGGCCATCTGATCTAGATACAAAACTCAGTGAGAAGATTCTAAAGCCAAATGGCCTTAGTGGCAACATTCATGTTCCTGATACTTAGCCTTAATAGAAGATGGAGCAATAGCAAACTGTTTCTTGCTTGACCAACAAACAGGACCAAAACCAAGTGAGAAACTTTGTAACCGGAAGTAGACTTACGATCCTAAGAATCACCTGCCCAATCTTAATTTGTGTAGCTCACCAAGTCAAGATCAATGCCCGTTGCATAGTGAATCCCAAAATTGTGAGTACCCTGAATGTAGTGAAGTATCCGCTTGGTTGCTTTTTAGTGCATCTCATGGGGCTCTTGCATGAATCAAGAAACCATGCCTACAACATATGAAATGTCAGGTCTCATATGAGTCAGATAAATGAGACTCCTAACAAGCTATCAGTACAAAGTGCCATCAACAAATGGTGAAGAACATACCTCAGGTTTGACTCCAGAAAGAAAGGGAATTAGAGCAGGCTTATAGTCAGCCATATGAAATCGTTAGAGCAAATCTAGAGCATACTTGGACTGTGTGATAGTGATCCTAAAAGTAGACTGGTAGATATCAATCTCGCAAAAGTAATGCAACAAGCACAAGTCAGTCATCAAAAACTTGCCATGAAGGGCAATTTTGACTACCCCAATGGTGGATGAAGAACTCCCTATGATCAACAAGTCATCAACATACAAAACCAAAAATAGGAGTGAATCATCTTGCTACAAAATGTAGACATTGGGATCACAATGGCACCAAGTGAAACCAACTGTCAAAAGGAAGGAGTCCATCTTGGCATACCAGGCCTGAGGAGCCTATCTGAGGCCATAGAGAGACTTTCGAAGATGGCACACAAGTGAAGAATCCTAAATGAACCCTTGTGGTTGCTCCATGTAGATCTCCTCCTAAAGGTCACCATGAAGAAAAGAACTCTTCACATCCATCTAGTGTATTTCCCAATGATTGGTTGCAGCAATGGCAAGAACAAGTTGGATGTAGTTCACTCTTGCAACTAGCACAAAAGTTTCAGTGTAGTCAATCCCAAGAACTTGGGAGAATCCTTTGGAAACTTAGTGAGCCTTATGCTTATCAACCAACTCATCTACTACAAATTTTGTCCCATAGATCCACTTATGTTGAACAAGTTTTCTTCCCTTAGGAAGAGGGACAAGATGCCAAGTGTGGTTCCTCATGAAGGAACTATACTCCTCTTGCATAGTTGTGTCCCACTCGGGAATACCAGAAGCCTCTTGAAAGGACTATGGATTAGAGGCAATAGAAATGAAGACATGTAAAGCATCCTAAAATTGTGAACAAGTCTGCCTAGTGGTTGATGGATCCCCAACCCAATTGCCTGCAGACTGCAAGGTCTGTCTAGCCCAAAATGGACCAGATGTTGAAGAATGTGGAGGAGAATCATCACCCTCTGAATGATAACTAGGAGAGGAAGGAGGTGAATCCTCTAAATTGCTCTAAGCATCAAAAGTGGACGTAGAAGACCCCTCATCATCAAGAATGTGCTTAGGTGAATCTGACTCATTAGAATATTTGCCATGTAGTCCAAGTAACTCCAATATCAAAGTAGGAGGTGGAGAAGTGATAGAAATTGGGCTCAAAGAGCCCTCCTCAAACTGAACACTCCTCTCAATAAACAACACATGTGTAGTAGGGTGGAGTAACTGATAACCCTTCATAGCATTAGAATAGCCTACAAATACACAAGACCTGCTCTACGAATCCAAGGCCTTATGTTTCTTTATAGGAATGTGGACCCATGTAGGAGAACCAAAAAATTGAAAGTGCTTAACTAATGGTTTCTGACTGCTCCAAGCTTTAAAAGGATTGACTCCCTTCAAGGCTTGGTGAGGAACACAATTCTACAAGCATAGTTAATGGCCTTTACCCAATACTATGGTGCAGGAGATCTGGAGTGTATCATGCAGTTTGCCATTTCCTTCAAGGACCTATTCTTTCATTCTGTAACACCATTCTATTGAGGAGTGTATGGAACATAATGCTGCAAATAAATCCCCTTTGAAGTGCAAAACTTCTCAAAACGATGGTTGACATATTCACCATCATTGTTAGTGCGCAAAACTTTGATGGCTTTCTTAGATTGCTTCTCTACAAAAATTTTGAAGTCCTAAAAGTGATCAAATGCCTCAGACTTTTGTTTGAGAAAGTACAACCAAGTATATCAAGAAAAGTCATCAATGAAAGCTAGAACAAATCTTGCCTTGCTGAACGATGGACAAGGAAATGGACCAGCCAAATCATTGTGAACTAACTCCATTATCTGTGATGCTCTCCATGCATTACCTTTGTCAAATTTTTCTTTAGGATTCTTACCAAGAATTCAACCTTGGCAAACACTACCTGAAAACTAAACTGAAGGCAACCCTATGACCATTCTCTGTTGGTTGATTTGTTGTAAGTAGTAGAAGTTAAGATGGCCAAACTGCTTATGCCATAATTGACTCACATCATCTGAATGAGTGAGAAAAATAGACGAAGGAGGATCAGGAACAAAGTGAGAAAACAAATATAGTCAAGACTGATGATCTTCTCTCCCAACTGCAACTGTAGAACCACTTTGCAACTCACAAATCTTTATTGAATCAGGAGTGAACCCAACCCGCTTGGCTGAACTTGTGTGACTGATCTGATATACTGACAAGAGATTAGTTGTTAATGAGGGTACACAAAGAACATCATGGAATGTGCTATCCCCCACATCAACAGACCCTCTCCCACACACCTCAATAGGAGTCTCATCACCAATCAAAATAGAAGGCATAGTACATGGCTCCAAAGATGCAAGTTCTTCCTTAGACGAAGCCATGTGGTGCAAAGCACCCAAACAAGAACCCAAGTGGATGGTGAAGAAGCAATTGCTACTAGGGCCTTGCCCTTTCCTTTCCCCTTGCTATTTTCTTTTTCCTTGTTAGACCCCTCATTAGAACTCTATTTTATAGATTTAGGAGTACTGATGTTATTCTTCTCAAGAATGTGTGTGAAGTGATCAATTTGTTTCTTCAAACATTTATGTTCATCATGACTGAGTCTTTTACAATAGGCACATTGGACCTTCTCTTTCTTAGGCTTGTCGCCTTAGAAGATTGGATCTCATTAGATGCTTTTGAAGAAACTTGTTTCTGATCCTTCTTCTCCTTGCTATTCTTTTGTTTCTTATCCTTATTGTTACTACTTTGTCCTTTATGTTCTTTTATGCCTTGGTTGGCAGCCAAGGCATGTGACTTAGAGGATTTAAGAGTGCCCATCTGAATTAGCTTATCCTGCTCCCGTGTGAGACAGATAGTGAAATCATCCAAAGATGGCATAGTGAACTGTGTCCCAAGTGCACCCTTAGTAGCATAAAAGGTAGAAACAAATACAAAATATTCTAAACCTAACTTAAAGAGAATATTAAGAATCAGTTGTTCATCTTTCTTTTCAATTCCACATTGTTTTAACTGTAGTGTTGGTGATTTCAATTTTGTGAAAAAATCTTGAATTGTGTTGAAGTTGCCTGGACTTAAACTAATTAGTTCATTTTCCAACATAAGACCCCTCATTGAATCTTGTGTGCCAAATAGAGATTCTAGCTTTGTCTAGATTTCATTTGGTTGATTCAAAGATTCAATATGAAAGAGAAAATCAGGAGAAACAGACAAACACATTGTTCCATATGTTTCATCACATTTGTTAAACCACTTAGGCTTTTCATCTTTACTAGGTTCAGTTTTCAGTCCCATTGTTATCTTATGCAAACTAGATTTCCTTAAGTAGATTGTCATGCGTGATTTCCACTTAAAATAGTTGTAAGGAGTTAATATGGGTACTGTAGTTTGATCCATGATGAAGAAATGCAAAAAGAAGTGCTGAAAAGAAGAGAACACACACATGATAACCCCCCTTTTCACTCAAACAAAGAACCCCTCCCAAGAAAATATGATATGAAACTTTATAATTTAGTGCATTTACAACTGCCACTAGCAATAATTACTTAGTGGTCTTGATCTCAATGCTTGCAAAATCCTCAACAACATGTGTGTGTTGAAAGTACAATACTGGAATGAAACCGAGTGAAACTAACAACACTACTGCAAAGTACATGAAAAAGCATGCACTTTCAAAAAAGAATCACCTTGATCCAAGGTCATATGCAAAAGTTATGCTTCTCTGAAGTTCCCAAAACAAGAACTGTGCAGTGTCACGATTGAGAATCTACAATTTCTAGAAAATCTTTGCATCAAAATCAGAAAATGTTTGCACTAGTGCAAAGAGCATGAAAAAATAACCCAAATAAAAAAAATCACGAGAAACGGAGCCAGTATGAACTAGAATGAAGCCTTTGAAAAATGCCTTCAAATCTGCAACTATCAATGGAGAGGGATCTCCTAAAACTTTTTGATTAAGTTTGCACATAATTTGTTTGCTACATGCAAAAAATAATAGATACCCAGATAGTTTTTTGACGTGTCGAACAAAACCAAAAAAAAATTTTTTACGAGCCTAAAATGTGGATCTAATGAAAAAATGTCTCCAATAACAAAAAATGACTTGTAATATGTCAAAATGTATCTGTGAGGCCTCCTGGATGCAATGGAAAGGTCCTCTTGTCCTAAAAATGCTCTGAACAAAATCTTTCTTTTAGATCTAAGCTTAAAAACTCTCATTCCGCAACTATGTCAAATGATCTCTGATTTTGGTGAAACGAAAGCTAGATCTAACTTTCTCGAGCCTCCTGAACGTGTTGGAACAACCAATAATGTCACCAGTATAACCAAAAATGTTGCAATCACCCAAATCTCACAAAACACATATTCAAAACTTGGTTAAAATGTTTCTGTCAAACTTTTCTGATTCTCTAGATCATCCGAAGATGCATGAGAAGAGCATATTGGGTTTTGGGAAAACTTGCAACAAAGCTTATTATTCTCCCCCAAGTATCTCAAATATAGAAACTAAAATCTATTCTTGCACATAGAAAGCTCTGATACCATGTTAGAATCTGAAAAGATGAATAACCCAGAAAACTAGTGCAAACAAATAGATATTAAACTATGAAATCATATGATACAAGATCAAAATAACAACATAGAGTTAGTCTTCACAAGAGTAATGCAAATTCTAAAAGAAAAATAATATTATGAGGATGCAAAAGCAAAGATGTCTAATACACGTTAGGTAGCATGTTTATATAGAAAAGGGAGAGGGTGGAGGTGACAACACCAACCAATAGGAAGCAACCATCTATCGATCTAAAGATAGCAAAGTATCTTCCCAATATAGCTAATGGGTGCTTCCTTGTAGGTGGTGACACCTCATAACCCACTCACTTAATTAAACATGCTTTATGAACCTAAGCAAAATTAATAAAAGGTGTAGGAAAAACCTAGGAATATAGGAAAATAAATATCCCAACTAGGAAATAAAAACCTACACTAACATAGGGTAGCCCCAACTAAAGTCACTACCTAATTTTATGTTTTGTAGGGTTGTATAAAGAAATTAATTTTTTTTTGTGTTACAATTTGATTTTGTATAAAAAGTTATAGGTTAAAATACACATTATGTTTTTCAACTTGCACATGTTTAGTTCATATTTAGGAGATTTTTGTCCCATCATCCCACAAATTCCCCTTCCCATGAGGATATAATAGTCCCCATTGAACACATAGACAAGCAAGATGATCATAATGAGAATATCAATAATCAAGGTGTACATGATATGGATCACATCAAGCATGAGGACAAGCAAGCCATAAGTTATCACATTGATCCTATAATTGACCAAGCCACTACCATCACAAAGGAGGAGAAAGCACAAACATATTATCAATTTGGTCCAACCACCTTCATCAAATCTAATCTCTTTGTAGATGAGCAAATTGTAAAGAGTTATTGGCTATACACTAATGGGATAGCATCATGTTTCAAATGCAACAAGTATCCCATTGCAAACAAATTGTGTCAAATCATGGGTTATAATGGCAAAGGCTTGGGCCTTCATGTGAAAGGAATCTTAGATCTTGTACAAGTATATGTCCATCATGGGAAACAAGGTATTGGCTACAAGCAATCTAATAATGTTAGTGATACTTCAGTGAATACTGGGGCAACCACATCCAATGCAAACATCAAAACAAAGGCCATCATAGCCCTTGTAATAATCTTTCTAGACAACTAATCCTTTCATCCCCACCTCTAACCATCCCATCAACCTTCACCTACCACATCCTAAACCCATTGATTTGGACTGACAAGATTATACATCCTATAGAGCAAAGAGTTGCATCGAAGCAAATGATCAACATCAAGCACCAAATAAGAAACAAGTAGAAAATCAAAATCAAGTAAAATCTCCAAATGAATCCACAAGGTGACATGAATTCAACCATCAAAAGCAAATCCACAAAATGATATGGCTTCCAAAGCAAAGTGAAGCACTAAATCTAATCAAAGCAAAATGTCATAATGACTCAATTAATCAAATCTGCACATTGCATACAACAGATGTCCACCACCTCCACAATTATTATCAATCCCAGTATGCAAAGCTTCACGATCCAATAAGATTGTTGATCCTAATCCTAATACTAACCCCAAATCTATTTATCCACATCTCCTAAATTAAACCCCACCTTCCAATCCCCACATCCCTCATCCCAATCCAAATATCCAAATATCAAATCCAAATCCCAATATAAAATTCTTGAATCCACCATCCAAATCAAAAATCCAAATCTAAGCACCCTAATCCTAAATCCAAGAACCCAAAATCTCAAATCTGTGTATCCTGGCAACAACACTTTACCATAATGGCTATGATAACACCCTATCAAGATGCTCACATTTGGATAAGACCAACTCTGTTATCAATGAGGATCAGAACAATATCAATGGATTGTACATAAGCGCTATGATCATGACATAGGAATTATGCAAAGAAGGCTAGTATTGACATGTCATGACAAGAGCCTCCAAATCAACTACATCAAATAGGTAGGCCTTTGGCACCTGAAGGAACATAAGTTGAAATTATGAAGAAAGTCCAAAAAGATAGAAAAATCAAGAACAATAAAAAAAATCAAAAGAGTAAAGAGAAAAAAATTGTCCAACAGTGAAAACCACTCTCATGGTTCCTTGGACAAGTACCATGATGAATACCCATTCACCAGTGTCATGTGTAAATCAACTATCTACGTGAACCTTACACTTGGGGGCAACATTCTTCCATCAAATCATCCCCATCCCTTCCCTCCATACCATCTTATCCCACCCATCGATTCTCCCTTCATTTGATTTTGAGAAGGATAGGGTCATAATTTTGAAACATGCTTTAGACACTTCTTGGCATATTCTATATTTTGCAACAAATCCTTCAATCTACTCACATTATAGCATAATGTCATTAGTGACATATATATAGTGGTGGCATGTTATCCTTATGCGACATAGTCCTTGGAGATCATATCTTGAACCCCTCCGTCCATCCATCATGAATCCCCCATCCATCCCATCCACTATCAACAATCCTTTAATCCTTCCATCTAATTTTCCTTTCGTTCTTAGACTCAATTGTCCCTTGCCATTGGTTACATTATTTAGTTAGCCTCAAAATTCAACCAAATCTAGCCACACAATTTGGCACCCATCCAAAAGCATCTATAATCTTCATCCTTAATCCTACTGAAACCCAAATCCTATTTAGTTTCATCTCAAACCATCATCCTTGGGATATATCGTTCCCAATCCTTACATTATTCTCGAGATATATCGTACCCACATCAACAGTGTTTTCATCATCATCAAATGAATCAATCTTTGGCTTTCAACTTGACCAAGGGCATGATCCTAAGCTCACCCACCATTCCAATGGCTCCCTCAAAACCTTCACATTTCCTCACTTACCACTCTCTTGAATGCCACATCCATCCCATCCCCTATTTAATCAATCCCTCAATCATTTTGTCCAACTCTCCCTTCATTCTTATCCCCCATCCAAGTGGTTTTCCCTTGTCCTTGGTATCCAGAAAAGGCTATCCAAATGAAGTCCAATGCAACCATCCTAAAGCAATCCAAGCATCGCAAGCAAAGCCGAATCCACACAAATCAAGCTAAGCAATCTAAGCAAAACATCCAACGGTATCCATCAGTTTTTTTCCTAGCCTTGTTGCAAGCCTTAGTCACCTCTAATCAAATCATCAGTGGGATAATTATTCTCAATCCTCATGTTGTTCTCGAGATATATCATTCCCACATCAACAACACTATCATCCTCATCAATCAATCAATCTTGGACTATTTAGCTTAACTAGGGGAAATATCTTTATTTGTCTTTGTATTATTTTATGCATGCTTGTTTGTGTGCATTATCATTTTGTTTGCATCTATATTGGTCCTTGCAACATATCACCACAATGACATCATGCTCTTCCATATCATGGTGCCATACGACATATGCTTTCTTTTAACCTTTTTCTTTCAAGTCAGTCCTATGCATAGAATACATTGTCACCTTGGCCTTTATACCTTGGTGCATAACATCTTGTGCTATACCAAACACCAAGTTGCTCAACCTACTCAACATGCCTATCATCTACCCCATCCATTCACATCTCCCTCCCCTCCATCTCTCAATCAATCTTCTCCTCTTTAACATCCATCCTATCTATCCTTTTTTCGATCATTAACATCTAATCTTGTATCCTCATCTTTCTATCCCACTATTTCATCCATTTTGAGAGCACACTCGTGTTCTTCCAACCTGCCTATCCTCTTGAGGGGGCATCCCTTATCCATTTATTAAATCTATTTGCCTTCAACAGACTAGGGTATCTTGCCTCCCTCTTCATCTCTTTGAGCACTATATTTTATCTTCTTTGGAATTTTGTTACTTCTCTTACTTACAACACCATCTCAAAGAGGGGCAAAATGTAGACACCTAAAATTCACTACTGCATCATAACTAAATTCCTATCATTAACCCCCTATGCATTCCTACACTAATTATCTAAATCAATTATTTAATTAACTAATCCCTTTCTCATCAGCTAATTAAATAAAATTTATTTAATTAGTCTAATCCTAACGTTAGTTAATTAAATTTAACTAAGCTAATGTCCTAACGTTAGTTAATTAAATAAATCATTTTATTTGATTAACTAAGATAAATCCACATCATTTATTTCCTCTAATTAAAAATTCCTATTCCTAAAATCCACATCATCAATCCTAAGTCAAAACTAATTTTCAATCCGAGCCTTTCACCTAACCAACATAATCTCCACTCTTTGTGTCACACATGTGATTCTCACACGTGTGAGATCAATCACATGTCACAATCACGCATTCCTAGGTTTCTCACACATGTGTGAGAAGTCCTACTTGTCATAATCACAAATCCTCATAATCCTTCTCGCACGTGTGAGAGCTTCCACAAGGTCCCAAAAGGTACCTTTTAATCCTCACCCTCCATCTTCTCCTAGAAAATCCTATACATCCATATCCTCTCAATCCATGCCTCATCACCAACCATAAGATGCCACTTGGAGGCCTCTTATTCACCCTCTCCTCTCAATCATTCTCATCTGTTGATCATTCAAATCAATCTCACTATTGATCCTCCCCATTAAAAGTCTATAAATCAACACCCTCTCAAGCCCTTTTCAAGTCATCTTGGAGAGCAAAGGCATGTTGCAGGGATCAAGAGAAATCAACATTCATCATTCATCAATAATCACAGTGCTAGGAGCACATCTCAACATCAAATGGAAGGCATAATGATTTTTATGTTTTGCGTCATTTAGCTCACTTTCCATTTTATGCTTTAATTGGAAGTAGTTAGGTTTTAGCTTCTTCAAAAAAAATATGTTGAGTATATCAAAAATCCCTTCCATAAATACTCCACCACATCCAACGCAAGAAATTTGTGGCTACTATTTTTTCAGATATGAGAAAAATAGAACAAAAATTAGTACATGCAGGATTGGCACTATCTGAAAATTAAAAATAGAACAAAAATTAACAGAGGTGGCACAAACATATTTTAAAAACTTGAACTTAAATTTCATGATAGAAAACGACATGATAAAACATTAAAATTATGGTTGTTGTGGTCCCATTACTGATACTATTTTGTATGTTATGATGTCTTTGGCATGCCATTTTGTATGGAGAATAGCCGCCTCCGTTTGTTTGTACCCCAAATTTTGGAATGAAACTTCACATGCGTTTCTTGGACTAGAATGATTGTGCACGCGTATGGCACAGGTTTGCACAGGAGTTAACACACATGTGGGAGCAAGCTCTATGCGGGGGCCAACGAAGTAAATTGTCACGTCCAAAGATGATTTGTTATGCCCAATATTCTTATTTGAAAATCTGCATCATTCTAGCATATGGTTGTTATTCACCCGCCCTATGTATTCAAATTTGAATGTAGATTCAAATTCGAACAATTTGAAAGAATAATGGCAGAAGTATATATTTGCTTAGTTGGACTTTGAAACCAATAAAAACCCTTTAATATGTAGCCAAAAATAATCTGCCTTTTCAAACTCCAAAATTTCAACTTTCAGACAAGAAGGTAATTTTTATGTCACAATAAAATGAATGGTAACATAAATTCCTTTCTTTGACTCAGTGGACTGGCATTCAATTTTTCCATGTCATCATTCTCTTTGGATCACAATTGCTTTGATACCATATTGAATGTGGTAGAGCAAATACACACAAATTACATTATGATTGTAATTAATAATAAAAATAATATGTTCATTTCTTCAAGATTTCATGCCCATTGTTTTTACATCACATTTCATTCGTTTATAAAGCCTTCCTTTATGTCAACTACCCAAACTATCCTAAGCAACCTCCATATGAGAAAGTAACTTGAATATGAAATATAATATTAATTACTAATAACACTTATTAACTAACATTACTAATGTGTTTATTTATTTATTATTTAACCTATATACTATACTTCTTAGTATATTCCAACAATTAAAATGTTTCATTTCAAAAAAAGAAAACAACAATAGTCAAAGAAGGTGGTAAAGACTAATTTTATTTTCTACATTTAATTAATTATTTGCCATCATTTAAAATTAGTTGCATCTCTTTTTCTTTTTTTGATGAAAATGTAACTATCTATTAAAATATGAAAACACTTTCACAAAAAATAAGTGGGTGGTTAAAAGGCACACCTCGAGAGTCAAATGGGCCAAGCCCAAAAAGTTCTAGATCAAAGTATCAATGGGTATACGTAACCCATATAAAAACATAAACATAACAGAATGAAAACATAAATCAAACTGCCATTGCCACCCTTGCGGATGGCCGATCCCTGTCATCCGATTTCCCCCAAATTCTTGCAGGCTCCGGGTTGACATCGGGCGGTGCCCAGCCATCATTTTTTTCCTGTTCTTCATTTGGTGCATTTGGCTCCTCGTGTTGAGATGAGATAGCCAAATTCAACCTAGGAAAAACTTTTGCAATGTCCCAACCAACATTGGTTGGATTAGAAGGACCAGGAGCATTCCAACCTGCATTATCCATAGTAGGCCAACCAACATTATCTCTAGTGGGCCAACCTGCATTATCCCCTGCAACACTTGCAGCACGGCCTAAGGTCCAACCACGCTGACGTGGAGAGGCCAAGCGTCTGCGACGGTTAGCACCACGACACTAAGTAGGCTGGGAGCGGGGCTGAGAATCTCTCGCCGAACCACTTCTTCGTCTGTGACCCTGCGGAGGTGAATGGGCTCTGACAGAGGAAGGAGAGGGAGGAACCCATGCCACAGTACAAGGATCATTCCCCCAATGATCCAGTAACTCTTGTAAGTGAGCCACTTCCAAGGCAACTTTATTAGCTTGCACTTGAATTTGCAGAAGAACATTAGAACAGATAATTGTTTCAATGTAAAGAGAAACAGATGTTCCAATTTTACTGTATGAAAATATACAAGAATTATAATCTTTCCATAATGTAAAAAGAATCTCCACCTTGAAAATATGCCAAATCTGAGTAAATCTTTCAAGAAACCTAGGAGAATCACTTAGAAGGATAATTTGACAAGATAAAGGCTCTGGTCTGAAAGGGTGAAAGAAATCATGAATCCATAGCCATAATTGTTGTGTTCTGGTGCAATACCAAAAGAGATGTTGAATCGTCTCAGGTTGTCCACAAAAAGGACAACGGGGATACTGAACCCCAAGATGAAAAAGCCTAGTGCCCACAGGCAGGCCCTGAAAAAGAATGCACCAAGCAAAATGAGCTAACTTGGGCTCAAGAATGGTAGACCATACTGTTTAAAATCTGGTATGCCAAAGAGCCATAGAGCTATGAATAAGACAACGCTTATTAAGAGTGTTAACCATAGGCAAATGGGCTGAAAGCCACCTGTAAGCCATCCGTGGCTTGAAGTGATGCATTGGTGTTTCTAGATACCATTTCCAGTCCTTCCACCATGGCTTGTTGGATTGAATTCCAACTTTGTGAAGCATTTCTGGTGGAATAGCTGTGATGACTCTATCATATGTAGTCTAATCAGTTCTTGAAAGGCCAAATTTTCTTCGAAATGGCTCCCAAGCTAAGAGGCTCATCGTTGGCCGATGAAACATATCCTGTAAGGTTTGAACACTTTTTTTATGAAATTTCAGAGCCTTTAAGCTAGGCAATTTGGCCAAAGGTTGGCTTGTAATGGCTAAGAGAAGTGACCACCAGATATTAAGGTGGTTGAAGGAAAGACTAGCACGAAACCTGTCACTAAACTAGGATAGCCAAGGTTTAACTTTCTCCCAGGCTTTTCAAATGCTTTTAATGACAAATGTGCCTAAGATCTGAATTGGTTCTCTCATGACAAGGAGAGTAGAAAACCCAATTCCTTTCCAAGTAGGTTTGTGCAAAGGGTGTCCCATTTCAATCTTATGCTGGAGTAACACTTTCCATGCCTCACTACCAGTGAGAGCATGAAGGATCCACTTGACAGCCAAAGCAATGCCTTGGTGTTGAGTAGAAAGAATACCAAGACCTCCAGAATCTCTGGGAAGGTAGCAAAACTCCCAAGCAACTCGGTGAAACCCATGGCGAGTCTCAGAAGAGGTCCAGAGAAAATCCTTCAAGAGCTTTTCCAGCTTGGCATATGAAGCTTTTGAAGTAGCCCAACAAGAAGAGTAGTAAACATGGGTTGCAACCAAGATCTTAGAACAAACCTGGAATTTACCAGCTAGAGATAGTGGCTTAGTAATCCAGACTGCAAGTTTGTGTTCCACACGGGTAAGAACAACTTGCCAAAGAGTAGCAGAGGTGCCCTGGAAAGCAAAAGGAATACCAAGGAATCTAAAAATTTCACCATGGCCAACCCAAGGCTAGCCATATTGCTGGAGCCATTGAGGAATGACAAAAGGAGAAGTCATCTTAAAGCTTTTATTACCAATAAGTTGATTAAATAATTTAGTTTCTTACAAAAATTTAGATTAGATTTCTTTTATTTAGTTATTGCAAGCAAGCTTTATAATTAAGAGCACTCACTTCAGCTTATTCAAATTTAGACAATTAAAACAATAAAAAAAACATATTTAAAAGTATCAAAACAAGCCAAAACAAGGTTACATTCATAAATTACATATCAAACAAATTATGTCCAAACAACATTCAAATGATTAAACACACACACACATTTGTTAACCCATCCATGCAAAACCTTGACAATTTTTCTATTTTAGAACTTGGAATTTTGTGGTCTCTAAAGGACATCACCCAAGGGTTACAAGAGGAGGCATCCACTCATAATCTTATCGTGTCAATCCTTATCAGACAAATGCACCTAATAAATAGACAAGAGAGAATTGGAAGATCCAAACAAGTTCCAAGAGCACTTGTTTGATGTAAGTGTATACTTAAGTGTCCTAGTACTATTGGGATTGCAATAAATCCATCAAACAACTATCAAAACAACCCACCCATCCCTTTGTTATCAAATCCACAACCACAATCAACTAGTTAATAATCTTCAATTAGCTAACTAGCTCATCCTACTTTCAATTTTATGTTACATCGTCCTCAGCAACCATCCCCACCACAACCATAAATGTCCATCTAGAATCCACATAGCAACTTGACTCAACATGAACCTAAGAAGTTGTGTGTCTTATTTTAGGGCATATCGTACCTTGAAACTGACACAATGTGAATTTCAATTAAAATGATGCATTGTGATAGAGGATTGAAACATGATATCTAGAACTAGATTCTAGATTAGAGAGCATTGATGGCTAAAATCAAAGAAATGGAGTGTTTGGAGTCCAATCATGGTAGCGATTTTGTCCATTGGTGTGATTCCATCCTAATTTCTATGATTTTGTCCTAAGAAAAACTAAGCCTTTGGTACCTGCAATACCTATTCGCATAATAATATCTAAGGTAAGGAAAACAACAATGGTGGTAAGGAAAACTATGGGGCTTTCTATGCAAGAACTGAAGTTCAAGAATTCCTTGCACCTCAATTAAGCCTCGAGATTGAACAAACAATAAAATTAAGAGATATAAATGGGTGGCAATGGATGTCGACATGTTGTGATAGTGAATGTCACTGAGTCAATAACTAATTAGTGATTTTTCAATGAAATTTAATGATTGATTGTACTAGAGAGTGTACCTTAACAATAGGTGTCACTTTTGTTTATTGAAGGATTGATTATTTTTTATGCTAATAGAGGATTCCCGATGGATATTAATGTACTTGTAAAAGTAGAGGAGATTATATGCTCCTATGAATGCTATTCGATGATGTTTTATTATATGTAAATGACCTAGGATGATGCCAATAAATACATAACCCTATACACATGAATTTTAATTTTTGGTGCCAACCCCAATGGATAGCAATAAGATCCTAAGAATGTTGACTTGGAATACAAAAAATCAAAATTTGAAAGTGGTGAATGAGATCACTCTAATGATCTTATCCAAGGGATAGGAGCGTAATTATGATCATGTCCAAAGTGAACAAACTGTTGGGAACTAGATCAAAAGGGTTCTAAATGGAGTGATGTGGAATGTCTGAGTGATGGATCGAGTCTTGGGCTAGTGAGTGCACTAAAATAGTCAAATTTTGTAGAGGAGATATATGACTAATATAGTTATGGAGGGGGGGAGAATTTTCTAATTAAATTGTGAAAAATATATATTCGTTATCACAAGGAAGTGTGATGGTCTCATCTCACAATATTCATTAATCAATAAATTTTTATTTCTTAATTTTTGAATGCCATTAATATTTATTATTATAAAATTTTAATAAATTAACCACTTTAATGTTATGCTAAAGATTTGTCTAGTCTAACCATCTCAAGATTGTTTATAATGCACAAATAATGATGTTTTATTTCAGGGTTTAACTGCGTAGTTTTTGAGTCAAACACATGACCCATATTTCATGAGTAGTGGTTCACATGAACCCATCTCTCATGTTAATGAATGGTCCACTTAGCACTTATTGCATCTAGGTGATGGGTTCATGTGAACCACTACTCATGAAATATGGGTCATGTGTTTGACTCAAAAACTACGCAGTTAAACCCTGAAATAAAACATCATAATTTGACATGCTGCGGAAAATACCTCCTACTTATCAATGCACAAATAATTAAACTAGCACTTGTATTGTTAGGTAGTGCACAAATAATTAAACTAGCACTTGTATTGTTAGGTAGTGCATTGGGTTGTGTCAATTGAAAATGCTTTGTTGTATTGAGAAGAATGTATTTTCTATAAAATGAAACAATTTCTACGATTGAATAATATTTTTTGGATTGAATATTTTAAGCTTGCACTAGGAAAATCCTATTAGCCAATTAAGTCACAATAACATGCATTTTATATAAGTGAAAGCATTATTTTATGATCCTTTCATTTAATTCATGAGAATCAAATAAAATCATTTGATTTCACTTTTTTTTTTTAAATGAGTCTAGTCTTGCATTTGAAGGTCAAAAATTTTGGAAAAAAAATGTGTTGATCAACAAAACTATCAACAAACACATAGATCTTTGTCAACAAAATACAATTCAAAAGAAAGTCCAAGTAACAGGGGATAAACAACACAACAAACATGCATGACCCTAGACAAACAGATTTGAATTGAAGATAATCACACTTAAACAAGTACCAAATAAAATTAATACAAATATTAACAACTTATTTGCATTAAAAACAAGTAGAAATACCAACAACCCAACTACCCAAACAAATAAAATTAATACAAATATGAACAACACAATTGTCCAAATTAAAAAAATATATACAAATTAATATCTGAGGAGAAAGGCCCTCGGCATCTAAATAGAACACCCAAGATATTGTTTTCATCATAAATTAATAATTATATGCTTTGCTTGGTCACTTACGTAAAGTGAATTTTAAAAAAAAGCAAACAATAATAATTTACATCCTAAAACAAATCTTATGCCTCTGCGTATTTCATTATTCTGGGAAAAGAGAAGAAAGAGAGATGTCAGAAGTTGATCTGTCAATCTTGAAAGTACTGCAAGTCTGCACGCTCTCTGACGAACTTTCCTTTGTCAACTATGGGTACTGGTAAAATTGTGGGAGCTGGCAAAAGAAATTTAAGACTGTAATATTTGACAGTGTAATAATCTAATTAGTAATTCACTTCATAAATGTTATGATTTTTTGTTCTTACCGAAAGATATGAAAGATATGAAAAGCAATCAAATGTTTTTATGAGGTTAAGAATCTTTATGTTTTTACTAGCATTTAATAATCTCCTACAGTTGTTTTTCAGTGCAAATTAATTCACAACCGAAAATATTTCTAAAAACTGCAGATTTATTTTACTGGCATGAGATAAATATATAGGTTATTTTATGGACTTACAAGTCCATTTAAAAAGACTGTCAAGCAATAATACAATAAACTCTAAATATTTTAAGAATTAAATGGTTTTATTAGAAGATAACAAGGACTTAAAATTTGAAGTTTGTGAGCGGAGGTTGTAAAGCTTTCAATTTATTAAAAGAAATAGACTTAATTATCTGTCACATTAAAGTGTAATAAAATTAACCAAATTAATGGTTGTAAATTGAAAATCAATTTAAGGGTATGCATTGGGCATTAGGTCCAAAAGAGCCACATATACATTAGAGTATATGTGTATTAAACAACTTTTTAGGTCAGTTTATAAAATTTATTTGAGAAGATAAAATTAAGGCTATGGCCAAGCAAACCAGATCCTTGAAATGGTTAGAATGTATGATTAGTGAAGAGGTGTGATATTTCTTATCAAGAGGTAGTATGTATGTCTGAGTTGGTTTGTTGAGGAAAGTTTTGGGCTTTTAAAAGAAAGGTCACAAGTTCGAATTCTATAGGGGGTAGGGCATAAGTATAATTAGGTATCTCGTACATGGTGGTGGTATGAGGTAATTCTATATGCTATAAGTCAACTATCAGTTAGGTCATCTAGCATTGTGAACAATAAAAGGACCTTTCCTTTCTTTTCCTATTTATCATTCGATTACTACCAGATGAACGGTTCAAGATACATCTTGCTTTAGTCAAGTGATGCAAGGAGTATTGTGCTAAATGTAGTGTGAGATGCAAGTATTGATGTTTAATCAATAAACAATTAATGACTAAGATATTATCTAGTGGAGGAAAGCTAAATAGAGGAAAGGTCAAGGAATGAAACCTAAGCTTGTTTCAAAGGCATCATGAGATCGTGTTAGATCAACAAGTCATGTTTTATATTGTTAGGACAAGGTAGGGGAGAAGACCTAGTAGTTGTGCACTCTAATTTTGTCTCTCAAAATTATATGTGGTGATATGAAATGACTCAATTTTTTATAATAGCTTACTAGGTAATTTCAATGATTTTCAAGTCCACGTCGTCACATATGATGCAACATCGTTATTATTTTGTTGAGGTATCATAAAACACCCCCCAAAAAAGTTACAGCTATAGTTGTGCATTATTTTGTTGATGTCTTCATATGGCATCACATGATTTGTTGCTTTTTTAATGTAAATAGTACATTTCATTCAATCATTATTAATAATCAATACTAACAATCTTGAAATTAGGCTCCTCTGACTCCTCCTGCTTGAGCTGTTACAGATTTTGTTTTAGGATGTCGCTGCCCTGGTGCTCATCCTATTCGTTCGCCGACCAAAATTCAATGGTGAGAATGCAATGGTTTCGCTTGCTATTGTGGGTGCTCATCTTGTGGAATCTTCCTATAGGTGTGACTCTTTCAGGGTCCTATTTCTGAAGGTCGAGGGCGCTACGCCAAGTCTCTTTGCTAGCCATTCTCAGTGTTCTTTCCCCCTGCCTTGTGCTCTTCCTCCCTCGGTGGTCGAGTGTGGATAGGATATTGAAGAGAATGAGGATTTTTATCTGCACCATGGTGTGGTTTGCAGATTCAACAGTTTGTGGTTGTCCTTGCTAGACCTTAATCAGTGGGTCTTGGAATCTTGGAAACCTTTGGTGGAGGGTAAGATTGAGCTCTTCCCTTGTGCCAGAGGCTTCTTTATGGTGACCTTTTCTTCCCCGGAGGAGCGGGATACTATGCTAAACAGTCAAGTCTGGTTGTGGGGAGTGCATTCCCTCTCTATTAAACCTTGGTCTTGTTCATTCAACCCTCTCACCGAACCCCTCAACATCAAACCTTTCTGGGTTAGGCTATCGAATCTCCCACTCCAGTTTTGGGAAGATTCTTGCTTTGAGGACATTGGTAATACTCTTGGTCGCTACCTAATGGTTGACTCCACAAACTCATTCATAGGGCACTCCATGCTAGCCTGTTTCTTGGTTGACATTGACATTTCCAAACCCCTGCATGTAGAGATTGTTTTGAAGGTGGGTGATAGGACGTGGACACAACTACTTGATTACAAAAGCCTCCCCTTCAGATGTCGATGATGCTTTGCTACTAGCTATCTGGCCTCTGCTTGTCCTCACTCTCATTGTAGGGGTGTGGCTTCTTGGTGGAAGAATGCTCTTGACGACCACTTAACCATTAGTGCTTTTGTCCCTCGGGTGGTAGCTCTGGATGAGGAGCCCTCATAGGTTGATGTTTCCTCTTCCCTCACACCATGGAAGGGTGTTTCTCCCTCACCGCCCTCTGTGACCTCTCTCCTAATTTTGGCTCAGACATCAATTGCCCCTTCCAGCTTCGAAGGTGTGGCATTCTCCTCTTCAAATTCGTTAGCAGTCCCAATTTCTTTTGAGGTCCTTGCTTCATGTTTTATTCCATCCCCCTCCTTGAGGGATGTGTCTTTGGTCGTGGAGTCAGTCATGGACTCCCCCCTTTCTTCTGGGTCTATTGATTTGGACTCAAGATTGGCTTGGACATTAGTTCAAAAAAAGAAAGGACTCCCTAATCATATCAAGGGAGTTAGATTAGTTAGGTCGGGATCTGGAGTAGTCTAGCTCTTGATGTACTGTCTCTTTGATGGCTCTGTGTTAGCTCTAGTTTGTTCTAGTTTTTTGTTGTTCTGTTGGCTCTTGTCCCAGTTGTTTATCTTTTGTTGTTTCATTTCTCATGAGACTTGTTGTTTCTGCCATGGGGGCCTCCTTTTCTAATGGGTCTAAGCCCTTTCCTGATCTTTTACTTTATCAAAACAATCTTGAAATTAGATTTTTGTCTCGGCTTTCCACACTTAGATTAGGGGTGTGCAGATTCAGAGGTCGAGGTCCGGCATTGTGTAGATAGTCGACCCTTTGTTATTAGTTATTTGTGAGCTATTTGTCCATGGTCCGATTGTGGGGGTTTGTTTTGCCTCAGCCTTTTGGCTCTTGTAAGGGTAGGGTCCCTTGTTAACTATTTTATCTAATTAAAAACAATCTTGAAATTACAACTAATAGTACTATACTATTAAAAATAATAATTTATAAATTTATAAATACTATCTCAACTATTGAATCCTTTTCAATAAGTGAGTGGTTATGTTTTAATAAGAAAATGAGACAAAATATGGTATAATAAGGGTATAGAGTGTGTTAAGCCCTTTTAAAAGAGAGATTATTCATCTAAATGGTAATCATGAGAGCTATAAATTTAACAGAATCATTCCTTTAAAAGTTGTGTCAATGAGTAATAGATATGTTTAACATTATGATATTTTATGAACTCGACTCTTATGTATTTGACTCTCATTTTGTATAAATTCATTCTTTTGTTTGTCTATTTAAAGGAAAATGTAAGGTTGTCATAATTGAAAGGAGATTACCTTGTATATTTTCTATATAGCATGTTATGGAAGGTTTTGGGAAAGGAAAGCCCACATGTGAGAAATCTTTCAAAGATGATGTCCATTATGTTTTTTAATGATATAAAATCATATATAATTATAGGAAAATATAGTTTAGCTTTAAAAAATAGATAGAATGGAATTATATCTTACACATATAAATCGAGTTAATTTGAGAAATAAAGTATCATATGATTTTAAAAAGAAAACAACTGTTATTGGGAAATCATTCCAAAAAGGAAATGTGGCTTAAAATAGAAAATACTCATTCACAAGATATAAAATCACATAATAGTTAAAGATGACAAAAAAACAAAGTAGCCACAACTATAGAACTTGAGTTGGGAGGAGGGTTCTAATCATATATGTTAGCCCACCCTCTATCAAGCAAATTTTTTCCATCATCAATAGGTTCCCAACCAATGAGATCATTGTCTTCATCTTCTTGAGGCTACAAATTTGGGGCTTCAAGTTGAGGTTGAGTCTAAGAAACATTCCTCTATAGTGAAATGACAAGAGCCAAGTGCAAGAATTTGTTCTACCCTCTAAGAGGTGCTCATTCATGTTGTTGAGCAACTTGTTTCTTGCCCAACTAATGATGGCCAACAATAAGACTACCCAACTAGTGGTGGGGAAGACCACTTGTGGTGGCTCTGCAAGTGGCACAAAGCAAATTCAAAATAGCCACACCATTGGCTTCGATGGAGGGATCTAGCATGAGGAAACAAGGAGGGTGAAACCCAACCACAATGCAAGGTGCATTCCCTTAATGATCAAGAAGACTTTGGAGGTGAACCCCCTCCAAGGTCACTTTGTTAGCTTGAACTTGAATTGACATGAGAACATTAACACCACCAACAACTTTGTGTGAGTGGAAAAATTGGAATCAACAAAAACATGAACAAATCAAGCAACATTTCTATCTTTTAAAATGCCAAAAAGAACATGCAATACATGAAAGCATTCCAAAAAAGGGTGAATTTAGTTGTAAATTTGGCCTCATTGTGCAGCAAAACATTGTGCCAAGTAAAGGGTTCTAGTCTAAAAGGCTTGAAAAAATCAAGAATCTACAACCAAGAGAACTTCACAAGGGTGCAAAACCAAAACAAATGTTTGATTATTTCAAACTACCCAAAAAACAAGCACCTAGGGTTAGACACAGCTAAATGTGTTAACCATTTAACAATAGGGAACCCATGGTAAAGTAAACAATAAGAAAAATGAACAATTTTGTTATTAACAACTACTTTAGATCGATTGTCTAAAAGTGTTTATTCCAAATAAAAGATGAAGACTAAAGATAGCATCTTGCAGTCAATTTCTAAAGCATAGGAAAATGTAGGGAAAGCCACATGTATCCTTTGTTAGGGGTGTAATTACAGAAAGAGGTATCAACATATCACTTCCAATTCTTCCACCGTGACTTAGTAGATCACACAAAGATTTTGTGCAAGTGCCAAAGAGACACTACCTCAATTATCATTTGAAAAGTCTCCTTATCCACATTACTCAAGTTAAATTTGGAGTTTGCTTGTAGCAATGAAAGCCACATAGAAGCAACCATGCAATATAAATCTTGGATATATGTATGATGCCTCTTTTGGAAACTTTAGAGAGTGAATCCAAGTAATTTTGGCCAACAGATTGCGATGAAAATGAATGGTAGGAAACCACCACAAAACTAAAGATTGATAGAGTGGCCATTACGAAAACCATCTCTATTCCACAAAATCCACAGTTCGATAGCTTCCCAAGATTTCTAGATTCTTTTTGACACAAAAGTTCATATAATCTTAACAAGAAAGGGAGAAATAACAAGGGAATGAAAATCAAGGTAATTCTAGGCTAGTCTCCCATGAGGGGAACTAGAATAAATACAATTCCTTAAGAGGACCTTTTAGGCTTCATCACCATCACAATCCCTCATAGTGCACTTAGTGCAAAGCACAATTCCCCATCTATTGACATCAATAAGCCCTAGGCCACCAAAGTCCTTAGGAAAACAACATAAATCCCATACCACTGTGTGAAAACTATTGTTGTGGTTAGAACTAGTCCACAAAAAATCATGTAAAAGCTTTTCCAGGTTGCGGTAAGATGGCTTAGAAGGAAAGCCATAAACTTGCAACCAAATTAGTTGTTATCTCAATCATTTGCCCTTGGTGTCTTATTTAGTGCGAATTGAGGCAAAAATGGCTCAAGAGAAGTAGTAGGGAATTGCAATGAAGAATCTCAAATCATAGTAAATGGGTTAAATGGAATACCACGTGGGAAATAATCAATAAAAAGAGAAGTATTGAGATTATGGATTGTATGAACAAGAATATTTACAAGGGGAATGATTGGAGGAAGAATGGGAGCACCGAGGGTGGCTTGGATGACAAGAGAAAGAGACACAATCAATCGTGCATGCCCGAAGTTGTGGGAGTAGCAATGGAATGTGTCAAAGAGGCAAGGGATGGAAGATGCCATGAGTGGAGACAGATGTGGGGTTGAAATAATGAATGGAATAGAAAATGGACCAAGGTGAGAAAGAGAGGGAGGAAGAGGATTGAGATTTTCTCCCTACTACTCAATCTGTTGCTCAAGTGCCTTTACACCTTGCTTTGTTTTCTTCCAATGCCAACAATATACTCAAGGACTCTTTTTATTTCTCATTCATTCACATCATCATCTCTATCACCACCTAGTTGGGTATTTTGACCTTGTCATATTGATGGTGTGGTAGCGAGTGGTGTAGCAACTTCTAATGTGTTGTGCTTAGAAAGCTCATGCCTAGAACTTGTCCCTTTAGATGAAACCAATCAACTTGCATCTTCAGGTTGAGCTTCTTAAGGTTGTGTTCTTGCTACACCACCTGAGGAAGAATTTGTTGTTCTACCAAATATTTTATCCTTTTCCAAGTAAGGGAGTTGCATTATGCCTTCAGCCTCTCCAACCCCAATTCCTATTTTATCCTTTGGGCCTTAAAGTCTTATAACATTTATGGTCACTTGTATGCCTTATCCCTGAGGTCCAAACCTTCTCCATTTTAGCCCATTTTTTAACCAAGGCCACCCCAATACCATATTTATCCTTGTCTTTTTGTCACATCCCCCATGGAAGGAGTCTTCCATGTGGATGGGAAAAATCATAAAGAATAAAAATTAAATGGAGTTATGTCTTCAAGGAAAATTGGAAGGAGGGGACAAATTTAATATGACGACATGGTTACCATGGAAGCAATTCGCCTACCATGCTTTTGTGAAACTATGACCTCCCTCATGGGGTAATTAATACCCAAGAAGGACTGATAGAGGGGTCACTTGAAGCAGAGATGTGACAAGAGAGAGGGGTCACCTACCACACCACGAAAGGAGGTATGGCACTCCCCTACAACCATTAATAATCCAAAGGATGGGTAGGAGGAGACTACTACTCAAGTAAGATTGAAATGTTGTTTTCAAGGTCATGATAGGTATGAATGAGGAGGAAGAGTCTAGAAATCAATGGGGAATGCAAGGGAGATATGGGAGGTAGTTCATCAATGATAGGATAAATTTCCTCAATTAGCGACACCACTGCTTTACTAGGTTGGTCAAAAGCCAAGCTTGTCTGGTACATGGAGGAATTTGAAGGCGGTCTCAATGATTAATCTCATTCTTCCTCTCTGAGTCTTCTTGCCTTAGCAAATTACTGGGTTGATCCTTGCTACAGAAGGGTGAGTAATTTTGAGCCAGATAACATTAGATGTAACTTGATGTGGAACTCAATCTGATGGCACATCAAGAGTACCCATGTCTAGTGTCACATATCAAGGAATCCACAAGCCCATCCAAGCAGTTACATAGCCATTGAAACTGTCATTAAAGAAATCACCTAAATCATGTTTATGTTTGCTATTGTATTTGAGAAGAGAAAAGGGAGAAAGCAAAATGAGACGCGATAGAGCATATGTTAGCACCTACATCAGAAATATCTTCAACATCACTCCTAGAAATGGAAGAGAGGAACTTCTGAAATCTACCACCAAGGTCTCCTTAGAGCCTATACTATCAATAATTGGTTGTGGTAGAGTGTCAAAGAGATTGTTCCTTGGCGTGCTAATCTTATAAGGAGCTAGTGGCAGTTTTTGAACAACAATTGCTCTCTCCTTGTAAGAGGTCATTCTTTAGATAACCCTAATAGTGGTAATCAAATCAATTTCTTCCCTCCTTTTGATTAAATTTAGGAATTGGAATATTGTTTTGTATGGGTGGAAAGAGATAAGAGTGTGGAACGACTCTATCATCTTAATAGGTTGCTCAAAGTTAGCCTTTATGCTAAGATGGGTTGGTGATAATATTTATTCTTGTAATTATATATTATACAAATTTGGAGTGTATAGATTTATTGTTTATTATACCAAATTTCATACTAGTACTAGTTTAATATTGATACAATTCGATAGTGAAAATGTGGTGGTGTGCCACTACTTCAAATCTTTGGATATGCATTTTTTTAGATGCTTATAAATAGTATTCTTATGAGAAAAAATTGCTAAGTTGGTTTAGTGGTGTGTGAGAATAGGGTTAAACCATCATTGGCCTTAAGCGATGATTATTTAATATTCTAGAAATGATAATATGTTTCAACCTCTATATAGGGTCTTCTCGTTACTTAGTATTCTACAAGTTGAATGACCTTATTTGGGTTATGAAAATTAATTCATTTCATAATGTTAAACCTATTACCTGTCATGGCTCTCCTTTACGATGCAATCTACAAATACATTTCTTTGAGGCGTTTGTTGAATAGGTCATGTGCCTTGTGCCTACCTTTATTTTACTTGAGAGGTTTTGTCAGACTATTTGTGATCTTGGTGCATGCTTTCTCATTTTTGAATTATGTATACTTGGGCAACTTTTGTTGTTGGAAGTATTGGGTTAAGTTTATTTCGTTTTGTATGGTGGTGACCCTTGATCCAAAACATTGTTGTAGGGCGAGATGACTCTAGAAATATAACCTTGAAGGTCTTGCCAATGATTAAACTCAAGTATGGATAATATCCTTATATGACTCATATTAAATCAGAGAAATATTCTTACAATGATTCAGAAAATTTTAGTATGATGCCAAGGTATAATGTCGTATCTTATGTTGATGAACTACATGATATCGTTACATGTTATTGTAGGGAATGAAGTATCCTAGTTTTTTTGTAAAATACTTCTAGGCAAAGACTTGGTATGTTGAACCGAGGAAGAAAGAATAATATCTAGTTATGGAATCTTGAATTATTAACCATGGGTAATTATTGTGAGATACCAACCAATGTATTATACTGGATTATATTGCTGCTATAAGGAAACAATTATTGCTGACCATTCTGATCATATTTAGTTATAAGTGGCAAGTGTGAATCTTATCTAGTTAGTGAATTGGACTATTATAACAATAATGGTTTACACCATAAGGTAAATGAAATCAAAAGGTTAGGCATAAATTATTGAGTTTATACCATTAGATGATGATATGATGAATATAGGGTGGCCAACTGTCTTGAGTATGACTCAAGTCTTGATCATGTTTAAAGCAAGTTTATAAGTATTCACGTACGGCTTCAAAGTTTAAGATAGTTTTAAGTGGCCTCGTGGATGCATGTTGTGTTCCATTTCTGAAGGATGTCATAATATAATGACTCTGATACTTGATATCATTGAATCATATTATAGTAGGACTGTCATGCCCACATTTGCCATGTGCTCATGACGCTCAAAACACATGTCATGTCCACATTTGTCATATGGCCATGACATGAAATATCAAAAAAAATTCCCACCCAACTCTAAAAACCCCTCGCGCACATGCGTGCTCGGTGACACACGCACGTAATGTAACTGCATCCGCAACTAACATTATGTGTGTCACCCAAAGGCGGGGAAGTCAATCACAACTAGGATAATGTGAAACTCCTTTTGCAATCCATACGAAATGAAAGCCACTAAGGGGGTGTGTGTCGCGAGGAGTGACGCTAAGAGAGTTGGTTTCTGTTTCAGAATCCAACCCTAGAGTTACTAGGTGAGGTGGAACTATTTCGATAAGAATCAAAATCTAACCTTAGAAACAACTATAACTTAAAATAATATCTAAACTAAAGCCACTAAGCAAATTCTAACTTAAAACATTTATTCCACATCTAATGCAAAAATGTAAATAATCGAATTAAATTAACTAAATAATTCCATCTAAAGTCTAGGAAAAATTCGGCAGCATAAAGGGATACAAGGAATTATTTCTCTAGTGATTTCAACAGTGTAACACCATCTCATCAACTATGGAAGATTTGAAAAATAAATTAAAATAAAAACTAACATAAAACCCATTATAGAATTTTAACAAAATTAACTACATAAATTAAATTAAATACTTTTCCCAAAATTTAATCCAATTAAATAATCATAACTAAATTATTTACATCAAATTCCAACATGAAGCTAAAAGTGTAATCATAAACACAATAGGGTTTGTCTAATTAATTCAAAACATAAAGTTAAAATACTTTTCCTTCAAAAGAAAGCAACAAATAAAATTAAATAAATAATTTAAGTGCCCACTCACACAAGAGTCCAAAATACCTCCGCACTCACTAAGTGGGATTAGATAGATAAACTAGGTTTAACAATTACATTAGCCCTCTTAACACTACTAGGGCAACTCAAAAGTAACCTAAAAAAGTTTATAAATGCATTCTATTTACTCATTTGCTCTCACATTCTACTTTGTTTCTTAAGGTTTCAAGGTGGAGGACAGCAAGTGGGAAGGTACTCTCCCAAGTGGAGAGTATCTTCCCAATGAAGATCATTGGCTTTCTAACATTTGTTTGCTAAATCTATTTCATTTTCTAAGGTCTTTCTAATATTTCTCTAACATTTTTCAATTTGGTTTTCAAAACTATTTTCCATTATCTAGTTGTTTTCTAAAAGTGCATGCACAGGGATCAAGAATAATATAGTTTTCTATTTGTCATGATCAAATCCCTAATTTGTTTTATAGTTTTCTAAGTTTCTACAAAATGAGTCTGTTTTTTTTTTCAAAAGAAATAATACATAGAGAAATATAAATCTATACCAAAAATAAATAAATAAATATATAATAAGAAATAAACAAGGCCGAACATATATTTAGGACTGAACCCCGTTAACACTAAATAGCAGAGTGAATAATATAAGACGCAGTATATATTAAAGTTTGGAGTGGCCGAGATGGCCAGAACTTATATTACAATGGCGGACTGTGTTAACAGTTCAGCAAGGTGCTGAACATAAATCGGGGCCAAAGTAATACATAAAGGAAAATGGGGGCGGGACAGGGGTCCCGACCCCCTGCCCGTCCACCGATACACTTAAACTTTCCCTAGATAAAACTCAATACACTTCGCTTCCTCTATACTTTAATTTGAATGCTTAGCACTTATTTTACATTTGACTTTGCGCGCACGTGCATATATATAAAATACAGTGAGCTCTTTTATATATATATATATATATATATATATATATATATAACCCAAAATAAACAATGCTTAAGGGAGAGAGATCTAATGACTTAAGCTTAAATAAGTTAGTTTTACTATAAACCAAGGATCCATTTGACTATGCTTTTAAAACATAAATGCAATAACAATCTGTTTTTCTTTTACTTTCTTTTATATAAACAAGTAACTTATTTATTTTCTTTTCTATAATACAAATTACTCACTACTCACGCATCTTATCTCAACAATATAAAGAAATAGGAAAGGAGAGAGATAATTTTCTTTCATAGGAATGAAGTAAAGATAAACTAGTTGCCATCATATTATTAAAATAAGTACAAACATTTACAAGAGTAAAGAAATCCCAACTCATAAGAGAGTTCAACTCTCAAACAAATACAACTTATTACAAAGCCCAAATAGGCATAAGGCAACTCATTGCCATCATTTTTACATTTCATCAAAAACCATTAAAACTCCCAAAGCCTTCCATACTTCCAAGTCTTCTCCAAGAGCCACCAAGAGACCTACAAACACAAATGAGATTCTCCAAGCCCATGGAGAGCTCAACTCCCAACCTAGGCCTACAAGTAGGCCACCCCCAAGCTAGGAGGCCATTCAAATAACCATGATCATAAACACAAGGGTTATAAATCACTCACACAAAACACATTAACTCCCTCCCAAGGATGATCACATAACTAACCCATTTTAACAATGAATTTTATGGGTGAAAGAGTGGACAACTCTCAACTCAAGGGAACCCAAACTCAATAACTCAAAAATGCTCAAAACCCATGGCCTCTTGCCATAAAAACTTCTCATACTTCAAAACACAAGGCACTCTTGCCAAAACCATATCTCTCAAACTTCATAATAAGGCCCATGGCCATAAAAACTACTCCATAAGGTAAAGGGAACCCAAGGTGGTTCACACCTCTCTCACCCATGAAAAAGGTGAGCTCCCTCACATGGAGAGCTCACCAACACAACCCTTAAAACCCACACAACATAAAATTAAAAATACAAAAGCATAACCATCATAAAAAAAACATGCATATCCACATAAACAAAAGCAAATAGAAGTAGGTTTGAAGTCTTGAGAGCATACCTCTCAAGCTCCAAGAGTAGAAGGTGATGGTGAAGAGTCTTTCCAAGAGTCATTTCCCAAAATCCTTCAAGTCTCTCCAAGTCTTTCTCTTCTTCCCAAAAACAAACATAAAAATGCAAAAAGAAAGAACCTTTCCTTCTCAAAAAGAGATAAATAGGCTTTGCTCACAAGCCCTAATGAATGAGAAGGTGACACTTGTCATTTTCTCCTTCATCCACACAACCCTCCTCACAACCCCACAAGATAGAGGACGTGACACTTGTCACATTTCCATTCAAGCAAGCTACACACTCTCCCACAAATGCTCTCACACGTGTGAGAGCATAGGGAGAAGAGATCACACATGGGAGACCCCTCATGAATGAGGAGGTGACACTTGTCACCTTCTCATTCAACTATGCTACACTCTTCCCCACATATGCTCTCACACGTGTGAGAGCATAGGGAGAAGAGATCACACATGGGAGACCCCTCATGAATGAGGAGGTGACACTTGTCACCTTCTCATTCAACTATGCTACACTCTTCCCCACATATGCTCTCACACATGTGTGAGAGCATAGGGAAGAGGTCTCACACACTTGAGAAGACTCTAGAAGCTTCTAAAACACTCAAGACAATGGTAACCTTACCCTAGGTGAGTGAGGTTACATTAGGTGAGATGGTGACATGCCAACCACCTCCCACATCTCCCAAACTCGTCACTTGACTCAAGGGCCAAGTTTAGGTGACCATACAAGTGTTAAAACAAGTTTAAACATGCTAAGAATGGCCCTAGACCCTAGGGGTATGACCTAGGGTCATTATTTGACCATAATTAACACTAGAGAACTCATAAATTCACATAAAAACGGTTTAAACATTTAGCACCAAAAATTGTGCAACCAAAACAATATAACCTTACAACACTTCAAGGAAATAAATCAACAAAGATGAAGCTTACAAAAACATCATAAATTAAAAGACAACATAACACATCATTCTCCATCACAAATAACATTTGTCCCTCTTGGGACTAGGTTGGCTTCACATGGCTTACACATAGGGTTATTTTACACAAACTCGTTAATAACACATGGTACATATAGCTAAAGCGAAATGAATTACATAAACACACACAAGATCGCATAAGCACATATATCATCAATAATAACCACATGCTAACATTTACATGATTCCCAAATCATTCACATTTCACAAGGTATAATCAGGATCATATAATGTATGAGATAACATCAATTCCATCATCACTAACATACCAATTGTATCTAATTCAACATAGCATTAAACATCATAGCATCCAATATAATCTAACATGCAATCCATAACATCAATATAGCATAAACCATCTAACTAGACAAAGCAAGATATAGTAATGAAAGTCTAAATACAGGATCAACAGTCCCCAAATGTCTACATGTCCATCATAAAATCCATATGATAAGTATCATAAGCAAAAATATAAGGTGAGGTAAAAAAAGGCCTCACAAGGACATCATGCAAAGCCATATCGAGACTTTGCATATTTGTTGCAATGTGAAGATATTTTGTTTGTTGATGTGACGTGCTCTGTTATGACTGGATTTATTTTATATTAATTATGTTGTTATGTATAATTTTATATATGGATTTGAATATGGGAATATTAGTAAGTGTTGATATGAAATTGGGATGACAATGAAACCCTGAGGGTAGGAACCCATGTGTATGACCCTTTAGAAATTAAGTGAGGAGCATTATATGGGACTTCGATCCCATTTGGAAGCAGGTATGTAGGTAGTTCTTGGGCAAAGGATGCCCCTAGACCCAAGTCCATAGGGAAGGGTTTTAGGGATCGGCTCCAAGGTATGGGGTGTTCCTAAACTCTATCAACTTTCTCTCTTTAGTATATTTTAGCTTGAGGCTGAAACTTCATTAGATGGCTATGAACTCATCTTCCAGTTAATATATCCTAACTATATAGGCCTAAGCTAGTAATAGGCACTCCATTAACATCAAGCTTATTTACTCTAAGGTTTGTGGAGTTTGGCTTCCATAATTTGCTCTAATCTAGGATGAACTTTTAGAGTCACGATCATCATGGTACGTCTCTAATGTGTAACTATAGAGTGCATTTGGACTTGTTTAATATAATTATTAAAGTTGTGTGTTGAACACTATGGCATTATGTCTAAGCTTAGTAATAAGTATATGAAGGTATATGTTAGCCTCAAGACCCTAGAAAGGTCTATTCTTCTAAGAAATAAGGGTACAATAAACTTGGCCATGATAAGGTTATGAATGTGTTATGGAACCTGCTAACTTCACATTTAATAATGATCTTGAATTAAGTCATTATGATCTAATGGTGTGAACAACTCTTAGTATGCGTGGATGATCCGCTCGCTCTAAATATGTGCCTAGATTTGTGTTGAGTTAGGATGGAATTCCTTATGATTGCCTTTGCCAAATGTAGGCCACTAATAGTGAGTATTTCCAAATATGGTATGGTGTTTAACTTTATATTTATTTGATGGGTAAATGTATGTTAAGCTTTATGATTGGTAATAGGTAAATATATTATGTACTCAGAAAACAAGGGTTTGAATTTTGATTAATAAATATTGTGTTTTTCAATAATAACATAATGATGTGAATGGCCTTTAAGATTACTCTATGAGTTGTTTTATTATGTATATGTGACCCAGCTCCCTGGGTACAATGTGTTACTTCCATGCTGGTAATTTTAACCCCAAGACCTATAAGACCATGTGTATAGGTTTATGGATCCATGTGTGGTAATTGTGACCGGATTAACTAGTCTAAGGTGTAAACCTTTAGGATAATATGTGTTGTATTAATGTTCTTATACTTTTTAAATGTCAGAATGTTGAACCGAGATTGATACAGGAGCTGACTTCTTGGCATCACAACTAGGGTTGGGTAAGAGACTCTACTAGGGCATAGGTAGAGAATAAGTATTTCTTATTGTAGCCTGTCCCAGTCATCTTGAGGTGATCACCGGAGTTTGTAAAACCTATGACCCCCTTATAGATAAGCTTATCACTACTCCAGCTTGACAGGAGTCAGGGAGCGTGTTCTGCCTAAAGAAGTATTGGTTGTATCATAAGGTTAGCAAGATTTCATCAGTAGCATGCAGGTGATAGATGCCAAAAGATACTCAATTTCATAGGGTTTAGATATGCTTTCGTCAATAGCATGCAAGCAACAAATGCTAAGATTAGTCTGGCTTTCACCAATGGTATGTTGGCAATGGATGCCAATATCTACCCTTAGGAGTTCAATATTGGCATTGGGGTATCATAATGATTGTGTGTGCTTCTTGTGTTGTTTCTACCCGGGGTATGGTTTTCAAGGTTTCGGATGTTAAGTTGGTCCAAGTAATTAATAGTACAAACACTAGTATTAATTGAGGTAAAACCAGAAGATACTACTATTGTATTTATCCATTTATAAGATGACTTAGATGCTTAGTGGACTATGGAAATCTTATTAGGAGCCTCATGTGTTGTATGTTGTTACACTTACACCTTAGTGATGACCACAAGTAGTATAGGATGCTTGTTTGTCATCACAATTGGTAATGAATTCAAAAAAGGATGGGACTGACAGCGTAGCATGAGATGCATCAATATTCCCTTTTCTAACTAGAATGTACTTAAGGACTTATGTGTTAGTGAACCAAGTAAAAGGGATGATGCTTGCAATAAGGTTGCAACCATTTCCTTTTGCTAGCTAGTCACCGTGTACGTATGAGCCAATCACATTGTGAAGGTGTGACACATGCATGAGCTAATCACGTTGAGTATATGTGATGTATGTGTGAACTAATCACATTGGGTATGTATGTTGTAGGCATGAGCTAGTCACATTGTGTATGTGTTACATGTATGAATGCATGCTTTAGCCACTTATTATGCGTGAACATGTGATGTTTATATGAGTTGGTCCCTATGTGGTTTTGTGTGTACACTGATGTTGGCATTGGACAAACAAATGATTGAACTGCATTTGCTATCATATTATTGGGTACAAACTGAATTGGAATCATAAGATTTACTTAAAGGCTATGATTTAGAAGTGAAATTAGAGATCTCCTATCAAAGTAGATGATAAAGCCTCTATATTATTAGTGTACGAACTACAGAGCTGATTCCCAAGAGGGGATACATAGGCAAAGCCATTATGAATGAAACCTCGAGATTTAGGTTTGGGTTTAGGGATGACCCTAACATTGGAAGTTATCATATTTAGCGTGAATATATGAGTTGTAGCACAGAATTGATTGTCAGGTCTATGGTTGGTGAGCCTATGAAGTTTGCACTTCTAAATCAGATAGTAGATTTGTTCCTTTCCTCCTCTTCAATATAATGGCGTCAAAAGCAATAGAGAAATTTTAATAATGCCTTTTTTATTCTTGTCTGCCCAAGTGCCCGATCCACCAGGCCCAACTGTCTAAAATATTCAATAGCAAATATCATGGTTGTGATAAAATTGGGCAGCACGTATGATGGTCCCTTCTAGCCATATAACTTGATATAAAGAGAGGTCTTTGCAAAGTAGTACCCTCCCTTCCCCATATCAAAATGGATTTGCATTCAGGGTGAAATCTGTACAAATCTTCCTCACGTAGATGATCAAGGGCTGCTAGCACAATTTTTTCTACAAAACTGCTGTAATATTCTCCATTAACATAAATAATTTGTAACCACTACCACGCAACTTCTCTAGACCAGTCTTGAGGTTTCAGATATTATAAGTTCTAGTTGACAAATAAATGGTATTCTGATGAAGAATTAGATGGAACAAAAAATTTGAATGCCCACACTTCTTTGTAGATGCAAACTTGTTTGATTCTCTTTGCATATCCACAAGGTAATCCGTTCAGAAAAATTAGCCCTTATATAGCAGTGAGGGCTTGAAAATAAGATTTTGTGCAAAAGGTTTAGGTTCTCCTATTTGATCATGATTATCTTTCAATCGAAAATAGATGATATTCTATCTCTCCTTGGCGTGCTCATTAAATGTAAGCCAATGCATTGGCTATAGAGGGCAACTCCTAAACTGGGATTGCCCTTAGAAGCTTCATCAAAAATTCAACTTATGAAACCCTTCCTGAAGTTTCTGCCAGGAAGAATTCTTTCTCACAGACTGATTAACGGGATCAATATTGCCACCTTTTATTTCATGCTAAATCATTAAATTTTTTTTTTTTTATTAAATCAAGGTTTTTTCCTCATTATGTTTATTGAAGGTTAGTAAATAATTTTTTTTGTTTTAAATGGTTGTTAAAGTTTCCCATATTTAAATGTTCTTGTGCATTTTGATTAGCATCTCTGACACCTAAAATTTTGGAATTTCTACTCGTGCTCCCATACCTATCCCCCAGCCCCAGCATCCTAGAAACTTGGCATAATATATTATATAAGTAGAACAACATAAAATGCTTTAGATTAATTAATAGTGCCTCAGTTCTGTCCTCCGACACTATCTTACAGCTTCACTAATTAGCTGATACTGCTAACTGAGATGGAATAAGGACATTACTGATGGTAGTGTTACAGTTTTTCCTTCATTATGTAATACTGAAAAAGATTCAGAGTATTCAATCATAACCTCTGTTAAAAGAAATAGAGATTTAAAAAAATATTCCATGTGTGAAGTAATGCAAGAATGCTGCTTCCTGGAGGTTGAAATGAGGCATCACACCAGAGACAATTATGACTTTGGATAATGGTCCAAACAAGATGCAGGCATTGATAAAACTCAGACCGATGCAGAGTGCAAGAGGTAGTGATGCAATGGAGAAATCACCTATTGTAGAAGCTCACAAAATGCACCAGACCATGATGACATTCACAGCCAATGCCAATAACTTAAAAATGATGTTAGCAATTATTTTTTACCATAATTTGGACATAGATTATTAAAACAAGTACAAAAGGAAAATTGCCATTATGAATGACCAAACCAAAACCTGGAACTTTAATGCATCCCAAATAGTTCTTCAGGAGGGTCATATACATGTCTATCCGGAAATGTTTCTACAAAATCCTGTTTCACTTTATTTCTTAGTAAAGGATTTGGAAAAAGACCCTTTAGTAGCACCCTAAAAGGTAGCTCCTCAGGTGGATGAGGAGACCGTTTCATTTCCTCATAAATGTTCATCGCATCTGAAGGTGACCCGTACTGTATGAAACCCCTTATAACTTCAGTGTATGTCTGTATATCAGGTTCTAATCCTTCACTCCTCATGTCTTTCCAAACTTGCATTGCCTCTTCCATCTTCTTATGTTTTGCTAATACAATAATCATATCTTTGAACAGAAAAACATCTGGCTTGTACCAAGGCTCCTTTTTAATAGCATCAAATATCTGCAAAATTGAGCAGTGATATCAATCTACAAACACCTTATACTGCTAACATAAAGCATAGATAATATTATCAAACCCATTTAACAATTAACAAATGTAAAATGCCTCAAAAACTTTGAACAACTACAGATTATGACAGATATATAGATAGAGCATTGTATAAAACATGAATATCAATAATAAGACTGAACAATTGAAAAATATAAAAAGCTGAAGAAGTTCAGGCAATAATAGATTATATCAGAAATTAATTGCAAAATGTCAAACAGAAGCAAGATACCCTTACAAAGTATGCATAAACCTACATGCAATGTTTCAGAAGGAATCATAACACAAAGAAAGGATTTCTCAACAATTGTTTACTGGAAAGTGTTAACATTATGAAAGGCCAGACATGGAAAGCTAAGAAACCCTTGGATATATAAATTGGTAAGGAAATGCATAGTAGGAAAAACTTATTTAGCCAAGCAGGTCTGCATGAGCGATAAGGCAGGTCAATTGCCACAATGAAGACCTGGGTTTAAATCCCACCTGGGAACTACTGAGCCAAGCTATGATGAAGTGGGCCAAAAGGCATGTGTTCATCATACCTAGGGAATGGACCCCCTACTAAGAACAGAAAAAAGGAACTGAAGCCTGTTAGTCTCCAAGTACCCTTAGAAAATAAGCCTGTTAGTCTCCAAGTACCCTTAGAAAATAAGGGGAAAAAAAACCTTTCACTTAGGCACGTAGTAAAAAGCATGCAAGGGGCGAACAACCAGTGTCTTCTACACAGGAGAGTATTTAATTGGGCACATATTAACTTCTTATATGGTTTTACTTTTCTATATGTGAACTAGGAATATTTTGGACTTCTTATGGTCACTTTCAACATTTGTCCCATTAAGGACAAACTCCAGGAACTACAAAAAATTTATTCATAAGCATCACCCAACTGAGAATATGAGCAGAGTTACATAAGAAGCATACTAAACTATCTATTCTGTTGAGGTTGAAAAACACACTTGTCCGCACTCAGCAGTAACAAAAATCAAACTACACTTAAGAAGGCATGTTGGAAGCACTAACCTCTCCTGTGAACCCATAAAGAGTATCCCATCATAACATGGGCAAGTAGCTCAGTAGTAGAGCTGCTCATCGATCAGGAGTAGGTCCTGGGTCAAAATGATAGCTCATTTGAATTTCAAAATATTGAGATACTCTAATTCAAAACACCAGTCAAAATCTACAATGATTGACAGAAACAAAAATCAGGTTTCTGATTGAAAACAGTTAGTGGAAAATCAAGGATAATAGTAACTCTGGATGAAAGGAGAGGGCATTATTGGCACAATCAAAGTACAACAATTGGGGCTTCAAAAAAAAAATTTCATCAAATTCATCATTTAAATAAAGTACTAAGAACAAAAAGCTTTTGGAAAAACTGTGTTAGAAGATTTTGCATAATCATTTCGGATCACACTCCATGACATCTTTTTTCATCTTGATGATGGATCACAGAGTGCGATACAAAAAGTTGATGCAAAATCTTCTATACAGTTTTTTCCCAAAAGCTTTTTACACATTTTCATGGACTGTGAAAAGCATAATTAATTACTAAGAAAATGTTGCCATGTCTCCCATTAATAGTAAGAGGATTCTAATATTAGGCAAATAAATAACAGAGTGAAAATTCTTGATAGGTAACACCAGACCTTTTACATTTGTTTTTAAACCAATATTTAATAACACAGAATATTCCAGTTCACTTGAGCTTGGATTTCTTCAGTGTGAGAAGCATGAATGCCTATGCAACAGGTGAGGCTGCAGCTACATGGGCAGAGTAGTATTAATAACAAGGAGATGCACTCACAATCAGATTATGAGTGCCCATCATTGTAAAAAGGACTGCAATGAAGTTAATTATGGTTGCAATAGAAAGCTACTCATTTATTTTGAGACCCTCAACTTTGGTGGTAGTAATAGGAAGGCCTCAAGATCTACTATGAAATATTACTGTAAAATGGTGGCTGAAATTGAGAAATGTATATGTTTTCTTCCTTTGAGTTATTTGTTGCTTGTAAACTGTAAACCAGATTCCAACATTCTCATTGCTCGTGTTGTGCGTAATTCTCAAGGAGATTTGGTGTTCAATCTTTGTAAAGGCATGGGATCCATGACGACACAATGAAGTCAAATCTAGAGTAACCTCACATTAAATTTTTGGAGCCAAAAAAGAGTGGCTCAAACCTGTGGAACGTGTTGGACCCATATCTTGAGGAAGCTCAAATCTGATAGGAAGGAAGGAGAGGTGAATAGAAAATGATTGGAGGTTGTTCTAATTGATTTAGAGTTACGGTATGTGAGATAAGGAAGAAATAAGCGAAGGATAGACTACACATGAGAGGGGATAGGAGAGCACTTGATATTTTGAGCAATGGATAGCTATCACCTAAGAAGTAGAGATAAGTCTAGTTTAAGGGTGAAAGAACACCTTGGGGAGGAGAAAACAGATGAAAATGGGATAAGAATGACATAAAGATAGAAAATAAGGCTCACAAAGTGGGAAACACATAGGCCAAGGTGAAAAATTAAGGCATAGGATAACTAGAGGCAAAATAGAGGAAAACAAATATAAAATAAAGGTTAAAAAGGGGAAAAAAGGGAACACTATGGGAAAACACTAAAGTAGGTGCAAAACATAGTAAAGGGAATTGCAAGGTATGCAATTTCTGTTAGTACTATATCCTAATTTATTTAATTTTTTAAATGTAGGAGTATGAAAAACAAAACAAAGAGTTTGTTTGTAGAAGAAAAAACCAAAAAAACTTACCTCCAATCCAAGAATCTATGTATTTGGTTTGTGTCTTCTGTTTTCAAAATTAGGTAAAATGCATTTGTTTTTGTGTTTTGCGAGGTCAATTTAGGGTTAGGGTTGAATTTTTAAGTTGAATAGTCAACATATGAAGTCAAAAAATGAAGGAAAAAAAAACATTTTTGGCACCTAGTTCGCCCAGGTAAGCTGCAGAGAATATCCAAACGAATCCAAGTCCATTTGGCTGGACTCACAAGGAAATATATATTTAAAAAATGAGACACATACTAGAAAAAAGAATTATTTTTTTAAATATTGCATATTGTTTACAAATATTCTGCTCATACGAGCATCAACATGAGACCAATACAAGCTCTTTATGAGCAAACATGCTAGAAATCACCTATGGAAGACCAAGAGTCACTACTTAGAAATCCACTTTATTTAAAAACCACATCCATATTATAAGCCAACTATGGACGACCAAGAGTCACAACTTAGAATTCCACATTAGATGTCCCTTGGGGATTCGAATTTGGATCTCCACAACAAGAACCCAACATTTTAACCAATTAAGCTCAACCCCTTGGACTAGACATATACTAAGAATAAAAAATACAGACTTGCATATATATATACTTTTGAAGGTTGTGTATCAAATATTTATTTGAGGAATTGAGTGTATGGGGGAGGAAAAATGAACATGAAAATGTTTGATATTATACTATTTTGATGCCGGTGCTTGGTACTACCATGTTATTATCAACTTCGAAGTCCATAAGTGATGCATTAGAAGATGGAAGTCACATTGATAGTGGCCTGAATTTTGGGCAACATGATGATTGGTATCAGAGCAGAACAAAATTACCTTGTAACATGAAGAAGTTCGTGATTCATGAAGTTATGCCAGGGCCGAGGGATAGCAAAGTAACTGATTTGGAACATGTTTGACTAAGAGGGTATCAAAAAAGTAGTTAGCAAATGTAAAAAAAATGCCTTATAGCTAACATTATGATTTGATCATCTTCAAGCTAAAGTAAGCAAACATGAAACCAGCAAGCAAGGCAACTCATCTTAAAAACATCAAGCAAATGAATTATCTTCATTTAATTATGACACCAGAATGATTTGATTTTGAATGCTTCTGGTCAAAAACTGTGTTAATTTTTTTGTACCACTTTCTTCCTCATCCTGATGATTGATCATGGAGAATGATCCGTAACATTGATACAAAAAAATTACAGATTTTTTTACCAGGACCATTCAAAATCATTCACATGTACTGTGGAAATATCATGTGTTTTCCCAGAATGATTTGTTCTGTAACAGGCTTAAGAGATAATTACAAGAACAACTTTCTGGCTTTTCCTGCAAAGCCATTACTGACTGATTAAGCTTTGGCCATTCTTAACCACCTAACAGAGCTTCAATGCAAAGCATGTCCAAAAGAAAACACAGATACGAGAAGTGTCAATGTGCATGTCCTTTTGCTTTTGTTATGGAAACCAAACTGAAAACAAATACTATAATATTCTTGCAGAATTATTTGTGTTTAACTACTTTGTGATATTATGACATCATCCCAGATTTTTAACAGTATGTATGCATGGGATCCTTCAAAAGTATATATATACGAGTCTGTATTTTTTATTATTAGTATATATCTCATTTTTTAAATATATATAGTGCCCTTATTTGCTCACGTTTCTGCCCAGATCCAGGTCTGGTTTGTATCCGATCTGGGTATTGGTCTCATTCCCCTGCAAGTCCAGCCAAACAGACCTGGATTCATCTGGATACACTTTGCAACTTACCTGGGTGAACTAGGTGTCAAAAGTGATTTTTCTTTCTTCATTTTTTGACTCCATAAGTTGACTATTCAACTTAAAAATTCAAACCTAACCCTAAAATTGACATCGCAACACCTCTCAACACAAAAACAAACTCATTTTACCTAATTTTGGAAACAAAGGACGCAAACCAAATATATAGATTCTTGGACTGGAGATAAGTTTTTTTGGTTTTTTCTTCTACAAACAAACTCTTTTGTTTTGTCTTTCATATTCCTAAATTTAAAAAATTAAGTAAGTTAGGATAATGTACTAATGGAAATTGCATACCCTGCAATTTCCTTTACTATGTTCTGCACCTACTTTAGTGTTTTCCCATAGTGTTCCTTTTTTACCCCTTTTTAACCTTTATTTCATATTTATTTTCCCCTATTTTCCCTTTAGTTATCCTACCCCTTAGTTTTTCACCTTCGCCTATGTGTTTCCCACTTTGTGAGCCTTATTTTCTATCCTTAAGTTATTCTTATCCCTTTTTCATGTGTTTTCCCCTCTCCTAGGTGTTCTTTCACCCTTAAACTAGCCTTATCTCCACTTCTTAGGTGATAGCTATCCATTGCTCCAAAAATTAAATGCTCTCCTATCCCCTCTCATGTGTAGCCTACCCTTCACTTATTTCTTCCTTCTCTCACAAACCGTATCTCTAAATCAGTTAAAACAACCTCCAATCATCTTCTTTTCACATCTCCTTCCTTTCTATCAGATTTGAGCTTCCTCGGAATATGGGTCCAACAGATGCCACAGGTGACCCATCCTTTTTTGGCTCCAAAAAATTAATATGAGGTTACTCTAGGCTGACTAAGCCCATTTCCACTTGTTAATACCTCCAAAACTTAGCATAGCCCTCCAAAAATCTATAAAAGGAGCATCATTTCTCTCATTTCATCCCATCACACAAGCTTTCACACTCTTCTATTACTTGCATTATCTTGCTATTGATCTGCAATTTTAGAGCTTTGGAGCGTTGTTATTTTGTTCAAACATCATTCTAGAGCTTTGGAGTTCATTTTTGCAGCAATTTGAAGCTTTAGGATAGCCTTTTGTGTGGTCCTATCTCTCCCCTCCCTCTTTCCATTACCCCTTCTCTTCCACCTTCCCAATTTTTGGTCATTCACGTTCCCATCTCATCCCTCTTCAGCCCCATTCCCTTTTTCTCTCATTTTGTCTCCATCTTGCCCTTCATTTATTTCTCCCATTGTCCTCTTACCCTCCTAGTTTCCATCCTTCCATCTTTGTATCCAAGCTAGGGTTTTTGTTTTGCATTTCCATTTACAAGTTTATCATAGTTTAGATTCGATTTTACAATTGCTAATGTTATGTTTCATGTGGATCCAAGTTTGAATACCCACTAGAGGGTTGACTGAGGCAACTTTCCCTTTAACCTAACCCTTTTTTAAGATTCTCTATACAAAATTTGTCTCCAAGTGAAATACAAAAGAATCTATGTGTTTTTGATAAGTGTGGCAATTGCAAGAAGTGCTCAGCAGACTGAGAGGAACAAACCCTGAAATTTTCAAACAATTCTGAGCATATTCATCTACACCCCCAAGTTAATAATCAAGTGCCTGGCACTAGAATTTTGACCCAGAATCAAAGTTTCTACACCCAACGTGTTTGACACTGCCTCAGATTTGATCATGTAGTCTCTAGATTTCAGAGGGAGTTTTCTTCTACCACTGTTAGCCCACCTTTGCATTTTTATCAATTTCTGACATGTGTTAGGTAGGGCTTCAAATTCCTTTTTTTTTTTTTTGTTTCTCCTCTTTTCATGCTATTTTCTCTTTTGTTTACACTAGTTTTGGATAGTAACTTTCCACTAATTCCTCTATTTCTATCTGTTGTAGGCAGGGGTACACGGGGACACGTCCCCACCTCCTCCAGCCCCGTCCCCATCCCCTATGACGTTTCCAGGATGGGGGGACGGTTGGGGACGTCCCCTTGGCGTCCCTTGTAAACTCAAAAAACCTAAAACGTTTCCGAAACGTCCCCTTCTTATTTTAGTTTAGTTTAAGTATATAATTTGCCAGACACGCTTGGTCAGTATATTTCAAAATATATTTTTTTAATATTTTGAAATATACTGTTAGGATGTTTGAGATAGGTTCCAGATCCATGGGATTTAACATGCAGATTCTAGATTTTGGAGGATCCATCAGATTTCAGACTTAACCAATTTTTCAGGGTTTCAGGGTTTCAGACTTAGCCATTTTGTACCCAATTTGCTTTCAAATCAATCAAATACAACTAGACTCAGCTTGTTTCTTTTATGTACTCATTTATTGACTCATTGGATGCATCTTATCATTGAATTTTGAAAAAAAAAATGCATTTTTAATGGAATTTAAGCAATTGAATTTTTCAATTTGGCGAGTTTTTCAACTATGATATATATATATTGAAAAATTCATATATCGCCGTCCCCCCGCCATCCCCAAAAATTGGCCCTCAGACTGCCGTCCCTGAAACGCGTCCCCTATCATCCCCCTATCCCCGTCCCCGAAACGCCATGGAACATAGATTTTAAATAAATATATACTATATTTATATTTATATTAATTTATAATATTGCTTTTAGGATTTATATAATGCTTAATTTATTATTTAAATATATTTGATTTATATTATTTAATCAATTTACAATATCTTAATGTCATTCATATCTTCAATTTGAATGAATAATGCATAATCGATTCATTATAAATCGTTAGTATAGGGACATGATAGGCAAAGGGCCCATTCAATCCCAAAAAAAACCATTTTACAATTTGCAACTTCTATAGACAAAGACCAGAAAAAAATTCAAAGGGGGGGGGGGGGTAGACATTGGTTATGTCATGTGTGCAACAAGGATTACAATGGCAGCTACACAAGGGTTTATAGTCATCATTTGTGCATACTTGGACATGCGGTAAAAAGTTGTGAATAAATAACCCTAGCTGAGAAGGTTGGGGTGTCTAGGTATACATAGAGGGTGAGGCAAGAAATAAGTTGTGCTAATAGAGACTATGTAATATACCATGCCTACCCATACCGTGTATGTTGAGACTCTATGGGGAGAAAGTTCTACCAAAGGAAAGAGAAGGGCTACTAGTGTTGTAGGGATGTTAAATGTGCAATCACATAAAGTGGCTCATTATTCAATTGTCAAATTCTTCTTTGCCCATGCCATCCCATTTCATGTGGTACGTTCTCCCTATTTCAAAGAAATGTTGAAAACTACAAATGCCATTGGTCTCTCATATGTCCCCACTAAGAACAAAACTACCCTCCTTGATAGAGTATTCTAAGGTGAGTTTGTTGATGGAGGACATGAGGCAAAGTTGGCTAAGGATGGGCTACTCAACTATCAAGGACGGGTGGACAAATATAAAACAACGGCCACTCATCAATATCATAGTTACATCCACAAATGACTCTTATTTTCTCAAATATGTTGATTATATAGGGAAACGCAAGGATGCAAACTTCAAAGTTCAAATTTTGAGAGAGGCCATAGAGGGGGATGGAGCTTCAAATGTTGTACAAATTGTCATTGACTCAACATGTGTTTGTAGACTAACTAACATGATGGTAGAGGGTGTTTACAAATACATTTTTTGGACCCATGTGTTCATGCATTGAACACTGCATCAAAAGACATTGGGAAGATAGATTGGGTGAAGGCATATGTTGCAGAAGCTATAGATTTACAAATGTTCATTTGCAACCATCACACCTCACTAGCTCTCTTCAAAAAAATTTCAAAGAAGAAATACCTCAAATTTGTGGAGACTAGATATGCCAAATACTTCATCTTGTTAGAGAGGATGCTTGAGATTGAGGAGACTCTACAATTAATGATGGTTAATGTTGAGCAAGGTGTGTGGTCAGAGGCCAACACAACTAAAGGGAAGAGGTGAAGCAAAAGATCCTTGATGATATAATATCAAAAATTGCATACCCTACAATTTTGACACTACAAATTGTCCTTATTTTAATGTCTATTCCCATAGCATGTTTTATGGATCATTTTAGCCTAGCCCTGGCCTTTTCCTTCACCTAATCGCCAAATTTCTACATCACATTCTGATTCTTTTCATTGACCTAGAGCCACTTGTCAAGTTTTGAGTGTTTTCTTCAGAACATAAGCGTGATGCCCAAACATTTGTATGATGCATTAGTGTCTCATGAGTTTTTAAAATTTGAGCCATTGGTTTCCCACCCAACCACCTACTGTTGCCTAATGTAATGCCCATTTTTCTAAAAAACGACCCTTGCATCCAAATTCGACCCTTCAACTTCCTCATGAGCCTCATGCAAAAGCAATCTTTGAATCTAACAGATGCAATCTTTTTCCTCTCTCTCTCTCTCGGTTATGCTTGGCTAAACAAACCTCCATTGTTGGTGTTTGCTAAGGATAGATGTCGTTAGATTTTCGTTGACATTTCTATGTGCTCACTTCTCTTCTACATCAGGCTGTAATATTGTTTTAATAAGCTCTCATTCTTGCTTTGGATAATACTGCAGCCATTTCTTTATCATATTTGCTTCTACATTTCTCTTGGCAAATCTCTTGGTGACCATTAAAACCTTTGGTTCAATCTCATATGCACACTAAGTAGTTACTCCCCGTCGACCAAGGATCTAGCACTCATAAATTTATTTTGTTTTGTCGTTCTTAGTCCTAGACACACATAGGCTAAGCACACACAATCTCCAATCTCCATTTTTCAATTTGACTACCCGTGGAGGTCAAAAGGCCGAAATAGGGGCTTGACCATTCTTGGCAAGCTCCCGAGTAGTCCCAAACATTTTTCTTCTTCTAGCTACAAGTTTCTAGAGGATCATCTCGCACAATGGTTTGCATCCTTTTTCTCTCCCTTGTCATTTCTATTTCTCATTTCAAAATACATAGATTAAATCAATTTCTATCATTTTTGTGTATTCTCGTATTTCTCCTTTGTTGTTGTTTTGGTCTCCTATTGTACAAAAAGGACTAAATCTAGAAACATACTTGGGTTATGAAACTTTCTGGGATGACAATGCATAAAACAAAACGACAATGCATTGCATAGACATTTGCGCAATGCAATAGAGTCCGAGACAATACGCTTCTATAGGTGATTGCCAGGTATGTCTTGAGTTCTTCTTTCATGTTGTGAATTTAGTTTTTCAATTCTATTTACCAAATCCCAGTAATTTGCATTTTACAACCCAACTCACATTAATGTACATATAGAAGTTAACACAAAACTTAATTTCTTTTAACATTTTGGTGAACCATTCTTTCTCGTGGATTCTTCTAGCTTTTTCTCTTGGGGTTCTTTACATGCGTACATCATGGTCTATGAGATATTCTCTCATTCCATTTATTCTTAACCCTATGTCTTGAATGATATAACCTTCATCTATAACATAGATACATGTACGTGTTCCATGCATGAAATCCTTGACTATATCTCTAATCTTTCTACCTTCATAGATCGTATGTATGTCTTCTCTTCTATATTAGAAGACTTCACTATGTTTATCTCTATGACCTATCAAGACAGTGCATTGTATGAGATAGATGATGTTTGATAGTCATTCTCTTATCTTTCGTTCTACTTCTCATTCTATTGGTTCTTCTTCTACTATGTCTCCCATAGTCCATGATGGTACCATGTCTCTTCCCATTTCTCTCCCTCCTTTGATTGTATGTTCAGACTCCTTGGACCTCTCAAAGGATGTTGAGACCTCCTTATCTTCCCTTGTCACCTATGAGAATCCTATTCTTATAGTTGACGATACTTCTTTGCCACACGGTTCTCAAAATTCTATTGATAATCTTTCTTTCAATACCTTTGATGACTCTTCTTCTAGTGATGATGAGGCTCATGCTTCTATTGATCCTTTATCTTGGAAAGATGGACTCTTTTCTTGTCCATCCTCTCCTCTTTTTTTGGAGGATAAACTCCCTCTTGCAAACAATATTGAGCATGCTAGCATCATTCATCACTTTCTTAACATCACATTGGCTGACATTCCTTCTTCGGTAGCTAGTGATCACTATTCTGATGATTTTGTCTCTACTAATTTCTCTCCTACATCAAAGCCATCTCTTCTAGACCTTGACCCTTGCCATGATATTTCTCCACCTTCTTTGCATACTACCACTTCTATATCATTTTATTTTCCGAAGACATTGCCATCTATTTCTTGAGAGCTAACTTTTGTTGCTCCTACATCTGCATGGCTATGCTTTGCTTTATCTTTTGAGATTCTTGCATATATGTCTCTTGTTGGTATGGGAACTCTTTCTTTTAATGAATACAATGGCCATGGAGATTTGTTGTGCCATGTGAAACACTTCTCCACCATATGCTTGACTCATACCTGTGATGACTATGTCTTAGCAAAATTCTTTCCTAGCACATTGAGAGATATTGCCTTGGATTGGTTCTACAACTTACCTACTAGTTCCATACACTCATTTTCCGACATGGCTCATGCCTCTTTCTCATTTTCAAGTTAGTGAGAGTGTTCAAGGCTTCGCTTCTCATTTTTTTTCCTTGCTTGTTTGATGGGGTTGCCATCCCCTTGATGGCCTTCTTCTACCTCTTTTTCGAGAGAATTTACTACTCACATCCCTAGAGGAATCAATCCACTTCAAGGTCAGGGAAATGCCGTCTTGAAGGTGAATCAATCAACTCATCAACAGAATATGAGCGATTAAAGGCCAATTGTTGAGAGTGGATAATCTCTCCTTCCCTTTGAGCTCAGCTAGACTCAGGGGAGTGTTCCTAGAGGTATCCTCACATGATTGATTACAAGGGAAGATAAACAAGATTGAAACTGCTGCAGTTATATCCCATGTATGCTTGGCCCCAAAGATTGTCACTAGGCCACAAACTAACCAATTGCACATGAAACCTCTTCATAAGCTAATGAAGACATCATTGCACAAATGCAAGATGAAGGTATACACAACATGAATCCCTAGGATAGATAGCTATTGCAGTTTGCTTTTGATGTTTCCCTAACTGGATCATTGAATCATGGAGTGCATACAAACTGCTAATCTAGTCCTAAACTATTGGTGTAAGATGTTTTTCGTTTTGAGATTATGACTGATCATTGACCTCCAAGACCAGCGTCTATCCTAATGGGTTACAGAGTCCAAGCTTGCAAAGAAAAACAAACTTACAAATCACAAATAAAGCTAGATCTATGCACACACATCAAAAATATGATGTTGTATAAATGAGCATACTTAAGAATCCATAGCCATACTGCAAAAATCCATGTTCAAAGAGGAAATGACCATTACAAATGCTTTGTGATGACTTAGAAAACTATCACATTCATCATATCATCTATTACACTCATACCAACAAATATGGCAAGAGAAAACCCTCAAACAAACTAGAAGGTTCCCCTGAAGATTCACAAATCGCCATAGAGACACTCATTCATCGATACCATTGTCATATTGAAACGCTTCTTATGATTTACAAATATGTTCGCTCTACTTACAAATTGGATATTACAAGAATTGAAACCCTAGATGACCTTAGACACAAACTCTCAGAAACAAACAATGATCAACCCTTATTATGTCAAGCAACCATGTATATATAGCATTTTGCACTTTGCCTCTTGGTTGTTCATCGAGAATTTGGTGTACTTTCACCAGTCATGGCATTGAATGCAAATTGAGTAAAATCCCATGAAATCTGCATTTATAATGTTTCCTGCTCAAGATGAATGATTTGGAGCTCATGCAAAGATTATCGGTAGCTAGAAATCAACCACTACATTCATGGCAACCATCCCTCCTTCAATCATCCACCATTGAAACCTACAACTGGAATCGTGCCCTTGAGATGAGTGGTAGTGTTTGGGCGGGAAAATCACAATTGAATAGTTGCAAGGGTCAAATCTGGTCATCAATAGCAATCTAGGAAGTTGAAGCGTTTTGGAGAGTATCGAAGGAGTTCAAGAAAATTTGCAGGATTTCGATGTGGATTGAGACATGAGAACTAGACAATGGAATGGATGGAGGGAATCGGGAAGACTTGGCAAGTTCACCAAATGTAAGGAAATGAGTGAGTGGAAGATGCGAGAAAATGGGTGACAAAGGGCGATAGGCAGGGAAGTGAACATATCCGAAAGTCTAAAGGAACTCTGCGCATAAAAAGGAAACGAGAGTTTAGGCTAAGAGAAAGTTGCAAGAATTTGTCGTGGAACAAGAGGTGGGAAGTAGAGGTGACCGATGAAGGAAATCCGAAAGCCCAGAAAAATCCTGCAAAGGGGATCGGAATGGATGCGGGAGAATGATGAGGAATTGACAGTGAAAATGTCCAATTCGCCAATGAAATTCTGCAAAATGGGACAGGAGGCAAATGGAGAAATGCGAAAAAGAGATAGAGGTCAGGAAGTTGTGAAATGGGAAGAAAGTGGAAGCAGTTCGAAAGAACCCTGCCAAACACAGAGTAGAAGAAGGGAAACTGGAAAAGGAGATTGTGGAAAAGCAGAAAGGGTCGAGAGGACTAGATGTTGGAACACCAAGGTAGAAGTCCAACAACCTGCCAAAATTACGCAACCTAGGAGAAATTGAGGAGATGGGAAAAATGAAGGGCTCGACAGCTTTCTGGGCAATTTATATGCTAGAAAAGAGGTGAGGACCAAATATGGAAAGAAGGGGAAATGTCCGAAGGTCCACTAAAACCTTGCAATTCCACAAAACACTAGAAAATGATTTAAAACTTCTTGAACTTAGAACCTTTTTGGATTTTTGCAACTTCAGCGTATGACAGGGACATGAGAGATAGCAAGGAGCAACTTCAAGACAAAATTTGACCAAAGGAGGGCCCATTTAAGGATTTTTTAGATCAATTATACATGATGGGCATAACGAGGATAATGTACAAAGGGGTTGACTTAGGTAGATTTCATAGTTCCACGGGGACGCGCCCCCCCCGAAATACAATCGTCCCCCACGTCTCCCCGTTTCCAAGATAGGGAGACTTTAGGGAAACGTCCCCATCGTCCCCCAGTTTTGCCGCTGCATTTCTTTGAGGCATTCTGTCAAACAGTTCACGTGCCTTGTCTATGCTTCCACATTTTGCATACATGTCTAACAGGGCAGTTGCAACTACATCTAACAAAATTCCTCTATCCTTTATGTTTTGATGGATGTCCATACCCTATTCCAAAGCTCCCATTTTGACACAGGCAGGTAGGATGCTGGGCTAGCAAAGGTTGTGGAATTTGGCTTTACACTAGCCAATTGCATTTGCTTTAAAATTTCTAAAGCCTTTTCAACAAATCCATTTTGTGCATATCCTGCAATCATTGCAGTCCGTGAGACCACATTTCTTTGAGGCATTCTGTCAAACAGTTCGCGTGCCTTGTCTATGCTTCCACATTTTGCATACATGTCTAATTTATAACTAATTTATACATCTTATAGACTTCTATAGTTATACATCTTTTTATAACTAATTTTTCAAGTACTATATGTATTTCAGTGCACCACTCCCACGCCGCCCCCGCTGCCATCCCCCCCGTTGTCCCCAAAATTAGGCCCCCCGTCCCCGAAATGCGTCCCCTGTCGTCCTCGTCCCCAAAACTCCCGTGGAACTATGGTAGATTTGCATTTTCAAATGGGATCCCAATACAGTTCATGCCACTAAGCTCCCTCAGACCAATGAGCTTGAGAATGTAACCAATAGTTGCCGCAAAGCTTGCAAGGTTGCCACAAATTGGAAATAGTGAATTGACTAAACTCTGTTATGCCTGTGAGTCAGGAACTTTGATATGGCTTTGTGGTGAAAACCAAAAGTTGCAGTGATCAAATGTTGACTGGAACTTTATTGTAAACCTGCAAGCAAACAAACAAACAAATGTGAAAGACAATGTTTTTGGGTGATACAAGATTGCTCTTGCATCAGACCCCTAGGGTAATTTGATGAGTCTTGAATTAGACCTCACTTTCCAATGGCCAAAAAAAAACCAAAACAATCCACCTCAGCCTTATAAATCCATGATGAGTCTTTAATCAACCTTCCCTTCCATTTCACCAAATACTCTTCACATGGTCTATTCCTTGTCTATTCCTTGTACTCTTCCCGATTCTATTGTCTAGAACTTCTTCAATTTCTTCTTTTTGTTATTGTGGAATATGTTTTCTCCATTGTCCCTTTATTTCAACTTCATCTGGTTCTCATGCATAATATGTGTGTAAGTCTGCAACTTTGAACATTGGTGACATGCCCCAACCTATAGGCAATTATAACTTATATGCATTACCGAAATCAAATTTTCTAATAATCTTGCAAAGACCAGACTTCTTTATTTTCAGCTTATTGCATGTCCCAACTAGAAATCTTTCTCTGTTGAGATATACCATCACTTCATCTCCAACTGTAAACTCCTTATGTCATCTTTTCTCATTAACCTTCTCCTTATATCTGCCATTCATCTTCTCCAACTAGCATCTCACTTCAGTATGTACTTCTTTCATGTGTTCTACAAACTCTTTTGCTTCTACACTCCTCTTCTCATTTCCAATATCCTGTAAGTCTAATACATTCCTTGGACTACTAGCATATGCTACCACAAGTGGTGTTTTCCCTGTACTCCTATTTACTGAATTATTATATGCAAACTCTGCTTGTGCTATAACCATGTCCCAATTTCCTATTTTTTCTCCTTCCAAACACCTTAACAAATTACCCAAACTCTTATTTACTACTATTTGTCCATCTGTCTACGAGTGATATGCCAAACTGAATTCAAATCAATCTTCACCTTCTTCCACAATGTCCGCCAAAAATAACCAACAAAGTTAGTATCTCTATTTGAAACTATACTCCTTGGCAACTCGTGCAATCTTACAATTTTTCTAAAAAAAAAAAATCAGCTGTGTACCTCATTATTTTGTCTTCTTACATGCTATGAAATGTGCTATCTTAAAAAACTTATCCACAACCACAAATATAGAGTCATGTCCTCTTTGTGTTCTAGGCAATCCCAAAACAAAATTTATACTTATTGCCTCCCAAGCTTTCACTAGAATTGGTAATAACTTATACAATCCAATGTTTTGACTAACCCTTTTTGCAACTTGATAAATCCTACAACCTTGAGCATACTTTCTCACATCCTTATATTATTGAGGCCAAAAATAGTTTTCATTTACCAATGCCATTGTTTTATCTATTCCAAAATGTCCTACTAATCCACCACTATGCTTTCCCTTGATCAAAATTTCCCTCATTAAGCTTCTTGGAATACACAATTGGCTATTGTTAAAGAACATTTCATTTTGAACTAAGTCATTAAACCGCTTACTTCTATCCATACTTACCAATTCTTTACATGCTTAACATGATTTCGCAAAATCGAGATCAACTTCATACAAATGCTTCAATTCATCAAATCCTACCACTTCTACTCTTGTTTCTATCAACAAATTTTGTCTCCTACTCAACGAATCTGCAACCTTCTTTGATTTTATGCTTCTATGCTTCAATACAAAACAATAATTTTGCATAAACTCTACCCATCTCACATCTCTAATTCAACTTACTTTGACTGTTCAAATATTGTAAGGCTCAATAATCTATATACAACACAAATTCATTCAACAGCAAGTAGTGTCTCCATTTCTTCTAGGCTTGGATTATGGCATAAAATTCCTGATCATAGACTAAATATCTCTTTCTTGCATCATTCAACTTCTTTCTAAAATAAGCTATTGGTCTACCTTCTTGGCTTAATACTACTATTGCATTTCCACTTCCATCACAGTCAACTAGGAATACTTTGTTAAAATCTCACAATGCTAGCATTGGTTGTTTAGTTACCTTCTTCTTTAGCAATTCAATGCTTATGTTTGCTCCCGATATCCATTTGAATTCCTTCTTGTCGCCTCTCATAGTCCCAGTTATTGGTGCACAAATGCCACTGAAATCTCTAATGAACTTCCTATAAAAACTTGTTAAACCATGAAAAGATCTTACCTCTCTAGCATTCTCTAGTGTAGGCCATTCAACAATTGCTCTTACCTTTTTGGATCCATCTTCAAACCTTCAATTGAAATTACAAACCCCAAATATACCAATTCTAACCTCATAAAACTACACTTCTTCACATTGATCGATAACTTTGTCTCTTAATCTTTGTAATATTAATCTAATATGTTCTAGGTGTTCTTCTTTAGTCTTACTGAAAATCAAAATTATCATCCAAGTAGACAATCACAAACTTCCCCAAATATTCTATCTTAATTGCAGTCTTCTATTCATCTCATTCTCTAATTCTAATATGATGATAACTGCTTTTCAAATCAATCTTCTTAAAATATTTTGCTCTGCTCAAACAATCCATTATGTCATCCATCCTTGGCAATGGGAATCTATACTTTATAGTTATCTTATTTATTGGTCTAGAATCTATACACATTCTCCACTCACCTCCCTTCTTTGGTGCTAGTGTCGCAAGTACTACACATGGGTTCAAACTTTCTCTAATCAAACCTTTCTTCAATAACTCTTGCACTTGTCAGTTCAATTCTTCATTTTCTATTACTATCATTCTATGTGCCGCCTTATTTGGCAAACTTGCTCCTAGAACTAGGTCCATTTGATGACTTATAGTCCTTACTGGTGGTTATCTATCTAGCATATTGTTTGATATGATGTTCTTATACTCTGTCAGCAACTCTGAATTTTCCTTTTGCGGTGCTCCCTCCACCGCTACAATGCCACAAACTCTAGGGATTAAGGCAAAACAAATATTTCCATGCCTCAGGCCATCTAAGAACTTTCTTCCATCCACTAAACACGATCTGACAACTACTGCGCACTTGCCTTATTTTCTCCCTCAACAATACAAAAGTATGTGTCTTGTCATTCTTCATCACAATATAAGTATTCTTTCTCCCAACATGTATAGCTTTTCTATCATATTGCAATGGTCTACCCATCAACAAATGACATACATCCATCGACATAACATCACACAAAATTTCACCATGAGATATACCTATCTTGAATTTCACCAAACATTGTTCACTTACCAATACCTTGTGTTCTTTTTGCAACCAAGCAATTTTATATGGACTAGAATGTTCTAACCTCTTCAACTTCAACTTGTCAACCATTTCTTCTGAACCCAAACTATTTGTACTGTCACAATCAATGATGACTTTACAACATTTTCCTTCAACCTTACATTCTATTTTGAACAAACATTTCCATTGTACCGGTTCTTCTTCATCCATAACATCTGTTCTCAACAAAGATCTCCTCATGACCAATGACTCACCCTTTTCAAGTTCTTCAACTAGGCTTTGTAATCCTCTAGATTTTTCATCGACATACGCAGTTCTTGCACTACCTTCAAGTCTCCTATTTGTATTTCCGTGACTTTGTGAACATTCAAATGCTCTATGACCTCCGGGTCCACATCAAAAACAAGTTCCACAAAAAGATCTCCCATCATTTATGCCATATCCTCCTCTGCCTCTTTGGTATCCACATTCTATCATTGCAATAAGAAATACTACCTTCTCTACTACTACGGTAAGAATTATTGCTTGGACTCCTCCATTGCGATATGAGTTATTGTCATTGCGGTATGTGTTGTTAATTTTTCTTGCTTTCACATCCTCATTATAAGGTCTTCTATCATTGTATTGAGATCTACTTCTCTCAATTCTTCCTCCTCTTCCACTTTGCCGGATATGTTTGCTCTCAAATCTTTTCTACAATTTCTCTTCTAAACTTAGTGCAAACTATTATGTTTCTTCTACTGTCTTCAATCTCACTAGGCTTAGTTCTTCCTGAATAGTTCCTCTCAATCCATTGATGCATCTTGCAACCTTTTCCTTACTTGCTTCATTATGTCCAATCCTAATAATCATTTTATAAAATTCTTTTGTATATTCCTTCACAATCTTCTCCTTTTGCCTCAAGTTTTGCAATATTTTCAACAATTTTGACTCGTAATCAACATGTATGAGTTGATTCTTTAGTTTTGTCACCATCTTATCCCATTTTGTTATCTTTTCCTTTCTTCTTCTATTTCTTTCCAATTGTACTTCTTTCCACCAAAAAGCAAAATGTCCTTCAACCTAGTCTTAGCAAACCCAACCCTTTTAGGATCATCCATTTCTTCATACTAAAAAATTCTTCTAGATAATTTATCCAATCAATCAATTCCTCAGGATTCCTCAGGATTCAAATTACCAAAGTAACTAGCAATATCAACTTGGGGTCTTCTACTGAGTTTGGAGATGCTTCTAATATTTTTACCTAATCTGTCTCTTCTTTCTCGTGATCTTCCATATCTTGTTTGACAACTGGTACATTTTCTTTTCTTTCAATTTCTTCATCATCTCTAGGGTTATGACCTCTTCTATCTTCTTCTACGACGTCCAATCGAATCTTCATTGTCCTCATCATTTCAAACATGTCTTCCATTTTTCTAGCAACATTAACAACACCTTGTCCTCTTCGTAGAGGTATCTTGTCCTTGGATCTAATACAAATTGCTTTGGGTTGGTGGTCTATCCACAACCACTCCTACAAACTAGCTCACAATTGGCGCTATGTTTACAAGCAAAAACTTCTAAGATTCCAAACCTTTCACTCTAATACCATCTGATGCAATCATGGCTGGAGGGTCTAATGAAGAATTATCCAATCATGTAGCTTAACAAACAATCACATAATGAAACTCAATCGGTACACAAATAACAACCATATGCTTTATTAATTCACAACCATGAACTTCATTACAATTTGTTGCAAGGGCTTCCGACATGAGGCTTTAGCCTTCGAAAATATATTGGCACAACTATGTGCGAATTACCAAATTCTTAATTGATATTATAATACATTGCTCTTGATATGCTACTGAACTGTGAGCCTAAGCTCTTGAAATGAATCTCTATATTCTCCTATCTAAATCTACCTACCTTCCAATGATCATGAGTGATGCTTATATACCGAGTCTTAGTTTTAGGCATAATTTGGGTCGGCCGCAAACTAGTGCAAAGCTCAATGCGAGATGCAATGTGTAGTCAACTAACATGTAGCTAGGAACCTTCTGGAATGAATGGAGTAATGAATATGCATTGGATCTCAATGCGGTTCATGCCACGAACCTCCCTCAAACCAATAAGCTTGAGAATGTAACCAATAGTTGTCACAAAGCTTGCAAGGTCGCCCCAAACTGGAAATAGTGAATTGACTAAACTCTGTTATGCCTATGAGTCTAGAACTTCAACATGGCTTTGCAATCAAAACCACAAGTTGCGGTGATCAAATGATGACTTGAACATTATAAACCACAAGTTGCGGTGATCAAATGATGATTGGAACATTATTGTAAACCGGCAAACAAATAAACAAATGTGAAAGACAATGTTTTTGGGTGATGCAAGATTGCTTACACCCTAGATGCTCCTACATCAAGTGCAAAGCTTTCGAGTTGAGTCATGTAAACTGCTTTTTTGAGATCATCAATCAAAAAAGCAATTTTCACATCCATCGGATGAAATTTCTATCCATTTTGTGCTACCAAAGCCAACAAAACCCATAATGGTGTTCCATTTCACTATTGGTGCGAAGGTCTCCTCAGAGTCTATCCCTTAGTTTTTGGCATATCCCTTTGCAACGAACCTTGCATTGTGTTTGTCAAGTGAGCCATTTGCTTTGTATTTGTTTCGAAAGATCCACTTACAACCAATGGGTTTACAATTGAGTGGAGGATCAACCAACTCCCAAGTGTCATTCTTGACCAAGGCATCATATTCAATTTTAATTACTTTTCTCCACACGTCAAGCTTTTCAACTTGTTTGAGGGGAGTTGGTTCCAGATCAAAATCAAAATTGATTTCTTCTTCTGAATGCCCTCCCAAGGTAAGCTTTGCTAGCTTATCTTAAATCTCTTCTAGAGACTTTTCTTCTTGCTATTTGACTTTATATGCACACTTCTAGTGCATGTTTTCTCAACTTCATCAAGTTTGACATCTTTCAATGTCTGTGTGCCCCATTTTGGCATCTTTTTCTGTGTTACTTGTGGAACAATTGGTGCCTCATTTTCTTGATCTGAAGCTCCTTCATCTTCCAATTGTTGCTCCAAAAACATGTTTTCATCTTCTAATGAAGTTTCAATTTCTTCTTCAGGGGGAGTTTCTTTTTCAATTACTGGAGGTAAAATAGATTCAACAGATTCTAAACTATATGTCTCCCCTTAATGTTTGGAATCTCCACATCATTCTCCATAAAGACACCAAATTTTGCAAATTTTTCAAATCGACTCAACTGTTGATCAATGTTGGTTGTGTCCTTGTGGTCTCACAAAAACATCTCTTGTGATGAGAAATTTCAAGTTTTCCTCATCAAACAATCTATAGGCCTTTGAGGATTGTGAATATCCCAAAAGGATGCATTTTTTATTCTTGTGGTCCAGCTTGTTCCTTTTTGCCTTGGGATTCAAAGCATAGCAAGTGGATTTGAAACCCGAAGATGTCGCACTAACGAAAGATGACCACAACAAATTTCATATGGAGTCTTCATTTGAAGAGTCGCTGAAGGTTTCTTGTTGTGGAGATCGATTGTTGTTTGAGTTGCTTCTGCCCAAGAATGCAAGTTTACTCCTTTGAAATACAACATTGCCCGAACCATATTCATCACAGTTTTGTTCATCCTTTCAACAACTCCATTTTGTTGAGTGTGAAGAATTGTGAGATGATGCTTGATCTCATTTTTCATGAGATAGTATTCAAACACCTTTAAAGTGAATTCACCACTGTTATCAGTCCTCGGTGTGCCAATATGAAATTGTGCATCATTTCAACCATTGTGCAGAACTTTTCAAAGTTTTGAAAGCTTGGTATTTTTGCTTCAAAAAATGGATCTAGGTCATTCTATGGTAGTCATCAATGAACAACATGAAGTACTTATTACCAACAACAAAAGAGACTGGTAGTGGACCACACAAATCAAAGTGGATCAGCTGCAATTTTCTTTTAGCTCTCCAGTTTGATTTTTGAAATGGCTCTCTTTGTTGTTTAGCCAAGATGTATGCTTCACATTTTTCAATTGTTTTGGGCAAAGTTGGCAAACCTACAACACCATTCTTTTGCATTGTGCAAATGTTGTTAGTTGGTATGGCCAAATCTTGCATGCCATAAAAGACTTGCTAACATTCCCCCTTCAACGAGGTGAGCAAAGTTTCTTGAAATTGAAGGCTCGCATTTGAGTTTCAACTATGATGCAGAGGCATCCACACTATAACCTTACAATACAGCATGGATGTCTGCAGCCCATCATCATCATCATCATCATCACCATATTTTGCTTAACACTGTCAGCATCATCATATTTCTCTCGCCGACCGATATCCTCCTGATGACAAGCCCTCGCCCGTTCGCATGTCAACAGCATCACCTTACTCGATTATTGACAGCATCATCATGTTCGACCAGCGCGAACATCCTCCTGTCGTCCACTGTTCACTTCAGCGACAACTTCGACCTTCACTACCTTCAGCATCATGATATTCAACATCATGATAATCAGCAGGATAAAGAACATCCAGTTCCTTCCATTTATCCTGATGATGACAAACCTTAACTCCTCGCACCGTCCCTTCCGATGCTTACGTCACCCGATATCCTGATGACGTATATCCTGATGACGATGACGTCACCTGCAGCTCCTCAATATCCTGCTGCTCCGAAATATCCTGATGACGTATATCCTGATGATGATGACGTCATATCCTGCTGTTGGCCAAACTTAGCTTTTCCGGCCCGCGATCAATCCAATCTTCTTCCTTATGCCGATACGCTCCTCCTCGGCGACTCCTGATGATGATCACCCCGACGCACTTGCACTTCATGCAATCGAAAGCATCATGCTCATCTCCACTTATCCGGATGATGATGCCCGAAGCAACTGCAAGATATAAGCAGAAATATCCTGATGATGTCGTTTTCACGAATTTTCAACCTTAGCGGATTTTCACTGTTCTGATCCGCCGAACCTCCTGGGATGACTCGATCCACTTCCAGGGTGATCTTCCAACTCAAACTTATCAGCTCGACCTAGCACATGCCCATGCTAGGGTCTTCAACACCTTTCAACGGCGATCCTACACACCTGCATGCAAACAAACAAACTAACACCTACCCTACTGTACATAACCATTCCACCGATCAGACAAATCAACCGGTGGAATGGATCAGCGAATCCATGAAAACCACCCAGATGCAGTAAATCGATTAAACAATAGAGACCAAACAGAAATTGAACAGAACAGGATCTCTTATTCGATTTCAAAAGATGCTATTACAATATTCAGTCTCTCCTCTCGCAAAGTCTGATCGATGATCTACAGTCAACCGATCCTCACGCTTAAATAGATTTTCCTACGAGTACTACTGACCCGACTCCAAGCGGCTGGGAAATCTCTCCAGGCGGCTGGGAGATCCAACCGGACCTACAGCATGACAGCTGTCTAACAAACTAACTAAAAATAGAAAAGCATGGTCAGCATGATCTTATCATGATCAGCATGACCTTATTACATGCATTTGGTCTTACCAGACCTTCTTGAAAACATAAACAAGACTCAAACTAACTAACTGCCTCATGAAGGCCAGCTGTCAGGTAGGTGCTCCTGCACCAACAACCTTCCTTCCTCAAATCGAGTCAAAACAGTTGTATTGTCACATTTTCTTTTGATTATTACCTCCTCATCCAACAAAATGGAGTGGCCTTGTTGTTGAATGAGCACCAAGGACAACGAGTTTTGTTTCAGTTGAGGAAAGTATAGCACATCGTGGAGAATAAAATCTGGAAGTCCTAGTGACTTGAGTCAAATTGTCCCTTTTCCTTCAAGTTGCAAACTTGTTTTGTTTGCCAAATATACAAGACCACAACATTCTTCATGAAACTCCTCAAAGAAGTTCCTTTGGAAAGTTGTGTTGTGCGGCCCTAGTATCTAGGACCCAAGCATCATTCCAAGTTGAATTCACTAAGGCATAGTTGACATCATTTGATATGGAAAACACACATTCACTTGTAAACTAAGCCGAATCTAATTCTGAAATTTCTTCTTTTCCTTCTTTGCCTCCTTTTGTTTTTGATAGGCTTCAATCTTATCCCATGATGTTTTGAATTCACAAGCCTCATGGCTCCCTTTTCAGCCACACATTTGCAAAATAAATTGTCTCATTTTGCTTCTCATGGTGTTGACCATTGTTTCTACAAGTTCTGCCTCCTCATCTTCTATTTCATCCTTTTCCTCTATCATTTATTTCACTCTTAAAAGATGAAACTTTATTAGAAGAATTGTCCTTTTTATGAGCATAGCAAATATTCTCTCTTGTGGTTTCAATCTTTCTTTCAAAAACCTATTCTCTTTCAACCAACTGATCAAAAGTGAGTGACTTCAATTGATTGTTTGCTTGTCATGACTCCAAATAGGTTGAATATGTGGGAAGAATAGCTTTTATGAAGGCGTTATATATATATCTCCAAATAGGTTTAATATGTGGGAAGAAGAGCTTTTATGAAGGCGTTATATATATATATCAATTTTACCACCAGCAGCTTCAACATCACGCTTGATTGCTTGACTTTTTGAAGCCAAGCACATTACATCACCATTTTTCAACTCTAAGTTTGAATAGCTTCAATTGCAATAGTATGAATTTCAATTTTGAATTAGAATCATACAAATCCTTTTAACTTGTTTAGTGCTTCCCATGGTGTGTTGCACCCTTGTATGTGACAGAAGACTTCTTCATCAACCAAAGCCCTTATCAAGGCCAATGCCTTAGAATTTTTTGTCTCCAATTTTGTTTTTCTGCATTTGTAGTTGGTTCAGTTGGCTATGTGTCTCCATCACAAATGTCAAACCACAAATCATTGAAAATGAGAGTATTCTCAACTTCCCTTGACCATTTTAACCAGCTGTCCTTCCCGATTGGTGTTGTACCAACAATTGCTGTGATTGAATGCATTTTGCTATCAATGGAAGATGGATCGGTTCCTTATCACTCCAACAGTTTTCCTTTTCTATATACTATCAAACCAATATACCAAACCTCTTGATAAGCTCGTCCTTCTGATATACATGTTGGTACATGGAAGAATTTCATCCTTTCAATATACTCGCCGGTACATGAAAGGGACTTTAAAGTGTGTGAGAGTAGAGTGGTATGTAGCACCTAGGCAACATGTGAAAAGGATTCACCTTATCAACAACACTTGCTTAGAAAGAAATCATTGTATGCAGGCATAACTTCCCTATATACTCAGAATTTCTTATTGTTAGGATTTACATTTAACAATAAAGACAAATGGGTAACAAGGGGAAATGGGAAAATGAAAATTTTGTCCTTATTTCTCCCGGTGATTTATAGGGTTGAAGCCTAAACACCATTGTTGAAGCTATGTTAGGCATTAGGTGCAGAAGTTCAAGTGCTACGACTTTACCTGTAACATGAACCAGAGGCATCGTGTATACCAATAACTACTATTTGTTTTAGGTTTGCAAAATTTGTTTTTATTTTTGGACTTAGATTGCACCAAAAATAAAAATGAAATATTCAACAAGTCTAAAAAAATTAAAATAAAAAATTCCCCCCCAAAATACTTAAAATGACCACCTAAAAAATACCCCTTAAATAAAAATTTCCCTATTTTAAATAAAATACTATGATTTTGAATTAAAACACCCCCCAAAATAAAATAAAAATGACCCCTTTTTAAACAAACATAACACTCCCATATACAAAGAACACCTGACTATAATGAAATGCCCTCGCTCTTTAAAAATCTCTCCCAGTATAATTTTAAACACCCCAGACTATATTGAAAACCTAAAAACTCTCGAAACCTAAAACCTAAAATTCTCCAAGATGAAAATTGAAATGTAAGTTTTGAAAAGCATACTGATAATTAAAGGAGAGAGAGCAAAAACTAGTCGTCAAGTCCTTGGTTGGAAACTTGTTTAACTTCGATGATGAGAATTTGCAGGTCACAAAAAATGGGCCACTTTGTTTTTATGAAATCTTCTCATAGAAAGGTTCTACAACATAAAATGTAGACTGGGTGTGGGAGCTGCAGCTCGTCAATTTACAGTGGATGAGAATACTGGTTGGATTCGGCCTGCCTTTGAATCAACAACACCCTCATGTTCATGGTGCAAGTGAGCACATCTAGCCCACCCTGCTTTCGCATGTGTGATTCACGATTGAATGTTCCAAAAATTTTGAAATGGACTAGGGGTTGGGAGATCTACAAACGAGATAGCGGATAGGTGCAACAAGCCGTGAAGCTTGAAATAGAAACGCCTAGGTTCAAATTACAGGCCATGAGGTAGAAAGTATCATGACAAGGTGTAGAGATCGTGGGGTGCATGGGATCCACGAATGGAAGACAAAAGCAGAAATGTAGAGATGGTGTGGGGCAAACAAGAACAGTATCTACAAATACAAGTAAGCTTTAATGAAGAGCAAACTTGAATCTTAAAACCTGCAAGAGCTTAAACTCAAACAGATATTTGGTTGGTGCAAATGGAAAATATTGACTGTGCTCTGATACCTATGTCAGGCCAAGGAGTTGGATTGTGAAAATGAAAAAGAAATGTAAATGCAAACTTGAAATTGTTTTCATTTCAAAAGAGATACAATGAACATATTTATCAACAAAGAATAACTATTCAGTTCGTTTCCTGGATGACTGTTCAAATTCTAAAAGAAAATTAAATATTATTAAACTATAACCTGGGATTGTATACATAATATTACACATAGTACCTTGCAACTTCAAGATCGATAGACTCCTAAGTATCATCAAACTCCAGCTGCACATTGGGATGTTGATCCCAAAGATGCCACACAAATTGATGAGGAGGCCCTGATTGGGGTACCATTGGATGAGGTAGTCCCTCATATGGGGAGTGATTCAGACTCAGACTCCAATTTTGCTGCAGTGTTACCAGATGAAGATTAGGTGCAGCGATGGATTTTCTATGTTTTTGTCATTTTGCAGTTGTAACTTGTAGCCTTTGGGCATTTTGTTGCAATTTTTATATAATATATATGCACATTGGCAATGAAAGCAATGAAATTTTGTTAATGTGTGTAAACTCTTATGTAAATTCTCAATTTAGCTCTAATGTTATGTAATATGATGTATATGATGAATGCCTTATATATAAAAAATTGAAATTTCCTATATTTTTTAATTTTTCCATATTTTAATTGTTGTCCCCTGTCATCTCCTAGAAAAAGGGCTCTCATCCCCTGCCAACCTGGAAACGCGTCTGTCTCCTGCCATCTTTGTCCCAAAAGCTCAATGGAACATAGGTTTACATGCATTCCAACTTGCACCTTCTTTTGCACAAACAAAATGACTACAAGGAAGGGGCAACAAAGTTGTGGGATGTAGAGCCAAAGCAATCTGACTTGGATTCTTTTGCTGCTCAACAATCTTCATTTTTTGAGGAGTCAGATAGCTAGAATACTTTTAGTGCAACTATTAGTGGCACTCCTTGTGGTTCTTCTAATCTACATACATCATCTAATGTCGATGATGATGATGACGATGATCTTTATGAAGACCCATATGACACTGATTGCTGATTTTATTATTTTGATATTAAACAATGAATATCTATCATGGCATTCGAGTTTGACAAATTGACATCAAAGTAGTAATTTAAATTTTATGGTGGTTTTGTTTATTATATGCATGTTATGGGGTATTCTGAACTTGAATTCCTGTTTTTAGGCTGCAAATATGTATATCTTTATGATTTATTTTTATTTTTGTATGGATGTACCCAAAACTAACCAACAACCCCAAAAAAAATTGCTGTACTGTGTTCCCAAACCGGAAATTTAGCCTTGTCCACTCTGGAATTCTTAACGTATGTATTTTCTATTATAGTCACTCTCAATCTCTTTCAAGAATTTAGGCACATAACAGCAATAAAAGGGGAAGTCTTGTTCAAGAAAGTTGATGGTCAAAGATCCGTTTGCCATTGCATGGGTAAGAACAATTTGGCTGTAATTTCAAGCTTGGGAATCTGTTTTGCATTTGAGATTTTGAGTTTGACGGAAGTCATTAAATTGATTAACATATTGTGTAGTGGAATGGAGTTGATTCAACCACAACGTGGTGATATATTTTCTATGATGTGTATAAATCTATTTTTGGTCCATAATTTAAATTTCTCATTTTTCATATAGTGGGCCACTTGTTGACTTCTAGGTGTTGCTGCTAAAACTTGTCACCATGTAAGGGGTTGGTCATCCATGTGTAATTCAAAAACCATGGTAATTTATGAGTTGATGAGTTTTTGGGCATGGAAATAACCTTCTAAACTTCATGAATAGTCATCCTTTTTTGTAGGTATAATTTGCATTGAGATGCAAAATAGGCTTGAAAGCAGGTAATTGAATTGGATAGATTGTAAGAATTTTTCTTGTCTTTACAATCATTAAAATATTGTATATGTTAGCAACTTCTGTCAGAACATTGGTGCATTTTTTTGTTATTGATGAACTTCTTGTGCTAACAGGCATGCAATACATGGAAGGTGCCCTCCTTCAGGAATGTCTTCTTGCACGAATTCATCTTATTGCTGTATTTCATATATTCTAGTAAAGTTGTGCTAGGCATAGGCAATCACAACAAGCTAAAGAGAGATGCTTTTTTTTGTGTGCAGGGACTTAAGTTACGTATTTTTTGTACACAACTCTAGTAATTTTTTATTTTTTTTCCATAACTGGGTTGACTCAAAATACCACTTTAGGAATTTGTTGTACAATGAATCATTGTATGATGCTGCCTAGCAATATGAACCACTCAAATTCAACATAATATCAGTTTAGATAAGTCTCTTCTACTCAGATGGATTGTTTAGTTATTTGACCCCATATATGATTTAGTATCACTATTTGAAACAGAACCTATTTTTTATTTTATTTTTTCCTGTAAATCGGCTGACTCAAAAATACCAATTCAGGAATTTGTTGTACAATGACTTGTTGTATGATGCTGCCTAGCAAAATGAATCACTCAAATTCAATAAAATGTCAGTTTAAACTTTAGATTAATCTCTTCTACTGAGATGGCTTGTTTAGTTATTTGACCCCTTATGTGATTTAGTATCACTATTTGAAACAGACCCTATTTTTTAAATGACTTGAAACTAAAAAACTCATTTATAAGACACCACTTCCTAACTAAGTTAAAAGTTTACGAGTATGACCATACTGAAAATTAAAATGGCATGCAAGGCAATACTTGTACCTCAGGTTGTCTACAAATTTACTTTCCATTACTGCAGTTGTGTTAACTGTTACACAGTGGCTGTTTAGGTTATTGAACATGACCAATATGTTCTCACATTTGCTCTCATTTTTCTTCAGCAAATATAGCCAAGAAATTTTCTTCTGGTGGCAAGGTAAGAAACACCGAAGGATTTTGGAAGTTGTTGTAGCCTGTAGGCATGATCCCAATGAATTGGATGTGTGGGTAGATGCAACCAGGAGTTCCCAGCCTTGAAGTAGATGCACCGTTCTCTTGGGATAGTAATCCATAATTAATGTGAATAGTCGACTACACAATTCATTAACATGAATGCTATTCAACTTGAATGTACATTGATTGATGAAGTTGCTGTTCCATGCATGGAATTATGGAAAATTAAGAAGGAAAAACAGTCTCTATGTATAAAGTCTAGTATTGATAAGTGCAATTAATAATGAAAGAAATCGTGTACCAACAACTGAAGAGCATACAAGAATGAGGAAGCCAAACAATATGACCTAAAAAAACCCAAAATGGGAGAAAATCCCAGAAGAGTGAGGGAACTACTCCTCAAGCCACCATCTCATGAGGTGTTACAATGGTTTACTCCCTTCTAGAAGTCTTCATGGACATTTTTCGCCCAAGATCAACAATGTCCAATGTCCAAACACCATACAAGCCCTGCAATTGCTCTTACACTTCCTTGATCACACTATCACTCTTCTAAAACTCATAGGTTGAAGCAACATAAGCTCAACTAAACAAACTTCCTAGGAAAAACACTAAGGAAGATCTTGTTAATTCTTTACAATGACCCCTCTAGAACAATTTCAGCCATGGGCAAAGCCATCTCTGTTGACTGTCACTGCACAAGACAAATTCAGCTGCAGTTGAACTCATTAGATCAACAATGTCTATGTCCAAACACCATACAAGCCCTGCAATTGCTCTTGCACTTCCTTGATCATGCTATCACTCCTCTAAGACTCATGGGTTGAAGCAACATTAGCTCAACTCAACAAACTTGCTAAGAAAACACTAAGGAAGATCTCATTAATTGTTTACGATGACCTCTCTAGGACAATTTCAGCTGTGGGCAAAGCCATCTCTGTTGACTGTCACTGCACAAGACAAGTTCAGCTGCTGTTTAACTCATTAGACCATTTTAACCAGAGCCAGATCTGTTGCAATGCCTAGTTTCTTCATGAGATCAGTGTTATTTTCAGAATAATATGGAAATATTATTAATGAATGAGATGAGATACAAGATACAGCGAAGCTGTATATAAAGAATTTACATATTCTAAATATAGAACCTACAGCTAATAAAGCAGAGTAGATAGACATTATCTACTATGTTACAATATTGACCATTAAATAGAACTTATCTAACTTTAGTTTAATACCCTCCCACATAATGGTCAATCTGTCAACTACACCAAGATGCCCCCTAAATTTGATAAACTTATCCGGGCTCAGAGACTTGGTGAGGATATTTGCAGTCTGGTCCTCAGTTGGAACATACTGCAACACTACGGATCCGTCTTCAACAAGCTAGCAGATAAAATGACAATGAAGATCAACATGCTTTGTCCATTCATGGAAGACTAGATTTTTGGCAAGTTTCGGCACCCCTTGATTGTCACAATACAAGGGTGAAGGCCCTGCTGGAGACATTTGCATATCTGAAAGCATCCTTTGAAGCCAAACTACCTCACAAGCTGCTTTAACAGCTCCCCGATATTCAGCTTCTGTCGAGGAGAGAGCTACTGCCTGCTGCTTCTTGTTGGTCCATGTGACTGAACCTGTGCCCAAACTGAAAACATACCCAAAAGTAGACTTCCTGTCATCAACAGAGCCTGTCCAATCTGAGTCTGTAAAACCGATCAGCTGAGGATCTTTGCATCTTCCATATAGAATGCCAAAGTCAGAAGTGCCTTTCACATATCACAGCACACGCTTTGCTGCAACCCAATATTCAGATTTAGGGGCTGACATGAAGCGAGAGATGTAGCTCACTGCAAAACTGAGATCAGGTCTAGTGGTAGTGAGATAGATGAGGCTACCTACGAGTTGCCTGAATGCGGATTCATTCTCCACAAGGGAGTTTGAATTGGTTGATAGCTTCAGCCCTTTCTCCATAGGTGTGGATGTAGGTTTGCAATCTGTCATCCAGAACTTGTCCAACAGACTTCTAGCATACTTGGACTGAGAAAGGAAAATGCTATCAGTTGTCTGCGAAACCTCAACACCTAGGCAATAATGTAGAAGTCCCAAATCTGTCATGTCAAATGTTTGACTTAGATCATGTTTGATGTTCTCAATTACCTGCTCCGAGCTGCCAGTAATGATTAGATCATCAACATAGACAACAATGTAAAGACTGTCATCGACATATTGTTAGACATACATATTTGAATCAGAAGGACTCCACTGAAAACCATGATCCATGAGGTACTTATCAATCTTAATGTACCAAGCCCGTGGAGCTTGTTTTAAGCCATAGAGAGCTTTCACTAGTTTGCACACCTGGTGTTCTTTACCAGCAACCTTGAGGCTAGGAGGTTGTGTCATGTAAACTTCTTCCTGCAAATCTCCATTGAGGAAGGCACTCTTGACATCCATTTGATGGACTTTCCATCCAAACTGAGCTTCCATAGCGAGGACAAGACAAATGGCACTCATCTTGGCTGTAGGAGCAAAAGTCTCCTCATAGTCAATGCCCTCTTTCTGTGAGAACCCTTTGGCTACCAACCAAGCCTTATACTTATCGAGGGTTCTGTCAACCTTGTACTTAACTTTGTACACCCATTTGCAGCCAATGGGCTTCTTTCCAGGTGGAAGATCAGAAAGGACCCAAGTATTGTTCTTCAGAAGACTATGGTGCTCAGTTTCCATAGCCTATTCCCACTTAGATACGCCTTTAGCCTCTGAATATGTTTGAGGCTCCGAGATGCTGTGAAGGTTGGCCATAAGAGCAAAATTGACAGTATTCTGCTACTTGTTCTTCTTCCGAGCAGATCTACCCTTGATGAGTTCACTATCATGAAGATCACCAATTGTTTTGGCCCACCATTTAGGCGGGAGAGTAGATGTACTAACATCTGAGACAGGTGCAAAAGCATCACCTGGTGTGGCTGGAACAAGTTCAGGAGGATCCAGAATATCCTGAGGTGGGGCAAGCGGTGGAACAACAGGCTGAGTTGGTGGCACAACTGCAGAATCCCTCCCATCAGGTGAAGCTAGGGGAAGGCAAACACCCACATCTTAAGCCTTCAAAGGTTGGTCCTCAGGGATAACAGAAGGAGTAGATAGAAGAAAGGGCCCAGTAGTCTCATCAACCACTACATCACGACTGAATATGAGACGGTCTGTGTCTACATCAATCAACCTGTATGCTTTATGATTTTCACTATAACTAGTGAACATGAGTTTCTAACTTTTGGAGTCTAGCTTGGTGCGCTTGGCATCTGGAATCCAAACATAAGCAGTAGAGCCAAAAACCTTCAGATGGTTGACTCGAGGTTTACGTCCAGACTAGGATTCTTCAGGAGTCATCTTCTTGACGGCATAGGTTGGAGACTGGTTCAAAAGATAGACAGTAGTGTAGACTGCTTCAACCCAAAATTTCTTAGGAACACTTTTATGCTCCAGCATAGAACGTGCAATCTCAATAATGGTTCGATTCCGACGCTCAACAACACCATTCTGCTGAGGGGTGTAAGGTGTGGTAAGCTGGTGTTTGATGCCATGATCAGCACAAAAACGAGAGAAAGCAAAAGAGCAAAACTCCCCCCCATTATCAGACCTAAGAGTGACAATTGGACAGCCTAACTCTTTTTCAACCAAGGCCTTGAACTGCTGAAATGTACCAAATACATCTGATTTGTTTTTTAAAAAATACATCCACATTTTTCTGTTGAAATCATCAACAAATAACAAGAAATATCTACACCCAGTAACTAAAGGAGTGTTCATTGGTCCACATACATCAGCGTGAACCAACTACAAAACCTTGGATGCTCTCCATTTATCACCATCTGAAAAGGGAGTCCGATACTATTTGCCAACCTGACATGCATCACATACACCAGGAATCTGAGTCTGAATGTCCGGAAGACCACCAACCAGACCCTCCTAAGCTAACTGAGAGAGATAGTGCATGTTCAGGTGCCCATAACATTGATACCAGAGTTTGCTGATGGAAGTACTCCTGGCAGCCATGGCGTGCTCTTGAGAATCACCAAAATCCACGAGTCTATACAGACCATGATCCTCAAGACCCTGGGCAACGGTGGTGCGTGTCTCACGATCCACTATGTTGCATGTGTGCATGCTGAAAACAACATCCAAATGAGGTAAGTGCTTCATTATCTGATTGATGGAGAGAAGGTTCAGCTCCATTCCAGGTACGAAATATACATCGAGAAATATTAAATTTCTCCCTCCAGACTGAATTTGTACGTTGCCTTTTCTGACAACAGTATACTCTTCGCCTCCTCCAAAGATGACAGAATCTGAGAATGGTGTGTACTCCGTGAACCAGTCTCACTGTGTAAGTGTCAAGAGGCACCTGAGTCAATGTACCAGGTAGAAGATTTGACATGATCTGCAGGTCTCTTGGCCATAAAGGTGTAGACCGCAGATTCGTTATGCTCAGTGTGCTTGACAAAAGATGTCGTCTTCATGCTTTTCAAGGCATGAAAAACAAGATATCGGAGAATGGACAAAAACCAGACAGCAAAAATCTTGAGACAAGAAAATTGGCTCAACAATCCGAACACGGATTCCGAGACAAAAAGGATAAAATGCCGCATGTCTGCTGTGGACTAAAGACTTATGCACTGCTGAAGATTGAAAGTGGGACCCACAAGCCAAGAAGTCAGCTACTACCACACAAAATACTCCAATTCGCTAGCCAACCCTCCAGAAATGTAACCAATAGCTAAAAACAGTGGAAACCCACAAAATCATGGTCCACTACAGATGAAAAGGCCCGAGTGGTGAATGCCAAAACGCAAACCAGGCTTTAATACAAGAGGTTTTCTGAAGAATCTCCAAATTGCTAGGCGCCACAGACAAAAATGGCGCTCAAAACAAAACGCATAGAAAAAGGTGCGATTGAAGACCCTGCCACAGAGGTTTTTTTTAAGGAAGAAAAATGCCTTTAGACGGAAAGAATCGATGACCCAAAAACTGCCAATGTCGGAAAAAAAATCACAACCATCAAAATGCAAGGGAATCATAGAATAAATACAGGCCAAGTCAAAGGTTCGCGACCAAATGCAGAAGGAACACGACCGGATCGAAGTAGAGAAAAATGGCAACAGATAACACACCAGAATCGCTCGACCTCTTCACACATGACCAAACAGAAAGGAAATCGCAACCCAAACAAACGAAGGCAGCGCCTTCAAAGAAATCGTGAGCACCAGACGCAGTTAACAGCCGCGACCACAAATAGAAGAATGTGCCCAGAAACGTTTACCGGGATTCGCGACCTCCAATAAAGGTTTTAAACAGAAAAAACGACGCCGAGGTCTGAGACACGACCTTAGACAGAAAGGCCGACGCCCAAAGAAACGAACTCAGAACATGTGATAATAGAACATTACCACTGAGGAATACAAAACCCAGAAAAAAGAAAAAAATCTCAAATCGAGCCTACGCTCTGATACCATGTTATTTTCAGAATAATATGGAAATATTATTAATGAATGAGATGAGATACAAGATACAGCGAAGCTGTATATAAAGAATTTACATATTCTAAATATAGAACCTACAGCTAATAAAGCAGAGTAGATAGACATTATCTACTATGTTACAATATTGACCATTAAATAGAACTTATCTAACTTTAGTTTAATAATCAGCATCTGAAGTGTCCAAACCACTCAGGACACTTTTGCCTCTGTTCTTCCCTAACAATATGATTCTGCAACTATATTCATGCTTATTCCTTGCTAAAAGAGTCGTTAAGAGTGTTTAGTGCAAGGATATGTCTTCATGTGAACATTAAGTGACTAGGTTGATTTCACTAACTTAAATGATCCATTCTCAGATCAGACGGCCCCCTACATTGGCTTCACTGATTAGAACATTGTATTATGTATGTTGTGTAATGTGTATTCTATATTTAACCACTAATATATTTGTATGATTTCCATGCATAAATACCATACTAGCAGAATTCTTCAAATTGGAAAAAAACTGTCTTTTTGAGCTATATAAATAAACCATTATTTGTTTTGGAGAGAACAAGTTAATGTTGACCCACTCTCTTTCTAACCATATTTGATTTCAATTTCCTTACTTTTATTGCCCTAAATCAAAATTTCTACATGGACATGCTTTAGAACACATGAAAAATATTCTAGAAGTTTTATTTGGAACAGTCCCTAATCCTCTCCATCTAGGCTGAGAAAAAGCTAATACTGAATAAGGTAGTCCCAATCAGCCCCACCCCATATTCCTTCTAATGACATTCATAAATGTCGTGGATGAAGAAAGGAAGATTGTTTTCAATTGAATTCAGTTAATTTGTTTCACTTGAATTCAAGTGATCCATCTGTAAATATTAATTTGAGGTCTACGAACAAGCCAAAGTCATAGTTAAACTAAGAGCACTGCCAACCTACATTAAATCCATTGAAAACTTAGAGGTTACTGAAAATCAAGGATTTTCCAACAGATTAATCAAGGTTCAGAACTCAAGCAAAGAAAAAAACTTAGAAAAGTGGATGTCAACTACATCTTATAAGTTCCATCCTGAATACATCAGCCATTGCCAATCAGTGGTTTGGTGGTTTACTTTGACACTTTTACCGTCCTTCTTATTTAGAACCCAGGTTCTCATCCCTGGGAAAGGTTATTTGTGTGCATACTCATTATTATCAAGAATAATATGTGCTGATTACAAATAAGAGAGATGCCAAAAAAGAAAAGCTTCCAAATAATTTCACTCATAAATCAATTTGGTAAAGGCAAGGAAAGTTTTTAAATCACTGCCAACCAAGACACCAATTTGGTGTATGGGACACCCTTTGTGTTAGCCCACAAAAAGATTGTTTTTACTTTTTCCATTTACCTTATATCTTGTTTGGTGAAGTGTAAAACCCTACCCCACTCTGGATTTGAAACTATGCCTCTTCTATGGAGTAAAGCTGCCTTAACCATCGGGCCCACTCAGGCTGTCCCAAAAGGTGCAAACTACTAAGTATTATATGAGATGGCTGTCAATATCCCCAGCTTATGGAAAAGAATGCAAATCTCCCATACATTGGGCGTTAGGGCAAACAGTCTTGCTGGGCATACAACGATAAGACAACTGAGATTTTACTGTCTGCAAAGTTGAAGTGATTCTTCATGTGATTGGGCTGTAATCCCCAGGCCACCAGGATTGCCTGGCCTCTGGCAACCTGGTGCATAAAGGATCTGTTAATTCAGCCGTCCTAATAAGTATGGATTAATGTTGGAAAGCCTCAACAGCTCAAACTGAAATGATTTATAGTATATTAAAATAAACCTATAGAAAAACGGCTCAGGATACACATTCCAGGGCATTGTGGCGTAATGGTTTAGCAACTCTTGTAACACCATGACCTAGGTTGTCCAAGAGGATGCAATGTAATGTTAACCAGGGGCATTCATAAGATCGTGACCCACTTTCTAATACCTCCCACTGTAATAAGGCAGTTTATAACTCCACCAGACATGTTAGGAGAGGGTGTGATGTGATAATTAATAGGCATGCCTTTGAGCATTAATACACTAGAGCATAATCTGAGGTTTATAGAGCATAAATACACTAAAACATAATCCAGGTTTATAGAGTATCAATACGCGAGAGCCTGACCCAGGTTCATAAATCTCAAGAATGCAGTTCAAGCTTGACACATGGAGATAAAGGCAGCCCATAACCTCACTCGTGACGCCCCATAACGCAGGCGATTTGAGGGAGGAGTTTGACCCCACACTACAATAGATGCAGCAAATATGCTCCAGAGTCCACGATACGGATCACCAAAAGTGACCTAAAACGTTGATGAAAAAAATTGTAACACAATATTCATCCAGAAACTTTGCTTAAGCAAATAAACTCGCCCAATATTTACCAAGAACCTAACCAGAAAAGTACAGGCTACAAAATATGATCCAGGTTTCACTAATTAACATAGGTACTGGAGTTTGAGACAGTTGTCCAATCATAAAACCATGTCATGTCTGTTGCATTTTTTCAGTAACTATGGGATTTTTCATTTGAATAAGAGCATTGATAGAACCTAACCTTAAGTGTTAAGACGATCTCCCCCTGCCTCTCAAGCTCCACCAAAACAGCAAGAAGATCAACTTTTAGCAGCCTGGACACGTGGGTCTTCATAAAGCTGGTGAGAAGGGCAGCATCCTGTTTGACTCTCTTTATCTCCTGAACGACAAACAATGCTTCCTTGCTTATTAATTTCCTGCTCCTCCATAACGCCCCTCTCGGCCTTCCATCGGACATGCCCCTGCTTTGCAATGAATTTATGCCAAAACCTGCCCAGTAAGTGATATCGGTGAATATGTTAGACTTTAAACGCCCCGGAGCATTATTTTCTGCTCCAACTCCATGCCCGAATGCAGCTCGTGTGCAATTCATCAACACCCTCCCAATGCTGCCTCTTGACATGGCCATGGATTTCCCCGAACTTCATACGTTCGCCAGTTTTGGTTGAAATGCTCTACTTGGAAATCTACCTGTTTTCCAGAGGAGTGTAATCTCGCAATGTTTGCATTCTGGGAGCTTTAATAGAGTTCATGATGTATAAAAGTTTTGTAAAAAAAAATTATATCTCAATTATAAGAAATAATTTTAGTGTTTTGGAGTGGCCACCCACAAAACTTTCTCCCAGCCTAATTTAGGTTAATTTAAATTTAAGAAATGTGAACTGGATAGGGATATTTAGTTTGATAATTGAAGATGAATAATTTTGATGAAAATTCCTAGAATTTGACTATTTTTATTTTAGAAATGGTACATTTTTATTTGCATAATGCTTTCAATTATACGCTATATAGATTTGGGTCTTTTCTACATCTACAAATCTATCCTTTGTTGTACATATTTAATACTATTAGGTTTTTGCCCCTACTCTCTAATTCATCAAATTTGTCTTTGTCTTCTTTGCTATCTAGATTGGTGATATTTATGAATACCTTTAGAGGGCTACCGAATCATCGAGGAACAAGTTCTCCTAGGTCATCTTGTGGAAAAAGGACTTGGTTTCTAATCATGCCAATGATTGAAAACAAGTTTTAGCCCTACAAATGCTCCTAGGATGAATATGCAAATTCTAGTACTTTCTAGTGCACCAATTTGAAATGCTCTTCTAAGGATTGCTTTTTAGGATGAGAGAGGATACTCGGATATGAGACGATGTGAAATGGATGCAAATGAAATGTCTAAGACATAGTAAAAATTTGTGCAAACATGTGTTGAGTTGGGTCACAATGGCTAGAGAATGGGTGGGAGTCAACCAATTTTGAATTTGAATTTTGGAAATTCGGGGGCTATACCCGCAGCTACAGAATAATTCCTACACCTACAAAAATGACCCAGGATGATGAAATGGTAAATTTTGTGCAAGGAATGAATGCTTGATCATGATGGGTGTAATAAATGTGGTTTGTATGGGAAAGTGCATAGAGATGGATAAGGTGCGAGTAAATGTATAGGAATGTGTGTATATGGGATAGGTGAAGGCTAGGGGAATGAGCCCAACTTCACACAAGAATGTATCATTTGTCAATATGTAATTATATTACGCCATTCTCTCAAAATGGGCACAAAACTAAATGGGAATTGGAATGGGTATGCAAATTTCACCATTATAGTAAGAATGATGGAGAAATATAATGCTTTGGTCATGTGGAAGGGGATGATGCTACCCACTTATATTGCATACAAATTATTAGGTAAATTATAAGGGGTTGATATTTGAAATTGATAAATTTTTATTTATAAACATAAGAGTTTTACAGTTTATTAGTATGAGTATAATGGTTTCTAAAAATAATTGTGTTTATTTTGTTTGTATTATTTTGGATCAAACTTTGTGATCCATCATGGGGACAAGAAACGATAAATTTTAAATAAAGAACTTCCAAATAAAACTCCATTAACTATAAGTTGTCATTTGGTAAAATATTTTCCTACAACATAAGAGCATTTGTGGGAAACTTCAAAGTCCAATTTTTTTAGTATCATCATTCTTCATGGAACTATATTCTCATTCAACATAGGGGCTATGGCCCCATGCATAAGACCCTCCAATAAGAGTTTTTTATATTAAAATACTTAATAAATTAGTGCTTAAGTGCAATAATTGAGATAAGGTGGTGATGTGCAAAATATTGAGGTGTTAGCTCCAATATTTTAAAATCTCCTTAATTAATTACTTGAGGGTAAAAAGTTGGACATTTATAATTAACAAGTGTCACATGGTGACTAATCCCTACTATTGTAGTGTCTTTGAAAATTATTATTTAGTTAAGTTATGTGTTGGTAGTTTGGTTAAACTATATGTTTTTTTCCTAAATTGGTAATTGAATTTTGTTGTTAGATGTTGAAATTAAAATTTTCTATAGCAATTGTCAAATTATCTAAATTTATATTAGATAATTACTTGGAATTTAAATAAGTTTAAATTATTTGAAATATTCATAATAAATATTATAAGTATTATGAAATATATAGATACTTGATAATAGTTACTAGTATAAGAGTGGCCATAAAGAAAGAAATAGTTGTCAACGATGAATTCCGTTTGTAAGTATAGAAGTGATGCGACTCCAAAAGAAAAGGAAAATTATTTTTTACCTTTAGCAAGTATATCTTGTTTAATCTTCAATTGTTCCAACTCATGTCTCATCTTTTCCAATTCCTTACTTTATGTTTCCTTATTCCTCCTTCTCCAATGATGTACTTCTATTTCACATGCTAGTTCTACCAAACTTAAGTAAGTTTCAAAGATTCTTCCATCCAATGCAGTTCTAACTTTTGGTAGCAACCTTGATATAAACGATTCAATTCTTTATTTTTTGGATAGGGGCTCCTCCATCTTTCTTACTACTTCCTTGAATTTGTGGTTAAATTCCTTAATAGTTTCCCCTTCTTCAGGTATCATCTCTCTCATTTTGCTAACTCTCTTTGATGGAACCTTAGGAGATCCAAAGTTAATCAAGAACTTCTTTATTTCTTGCCATTCCTTATCATGTTGTGGACATTTTTTCATTTACCATTTTAGGGCATCATTCCTTAGTGTTCCTACAAAATCATAAAGTTGGGCATAATTACCCTGAGTTCTATTCCTTCTCTAGGTAGATTCCCCCACAAAAATGTGCTAAGATGCTTCAGCAATATCTTTGTTGAAGATAGGCAATTTCATATTTCGTTCCATATTAGAAGTTTGTTCTCTAGACCTATTAGTACTAGGTAAGTGTTCTTCTTCTCTTTTTGGTGGACTTTACTCTTCTAGCCTTGGATTTATGTATGTCTTCTCTTTGTTAATTTCTTATCATAGTTTCTTTGCTTCACTAATTTCTTGTTCCTCCCTTTATCCCTTGCTAATTCAATCTCAAAGAAACCAGTCCCTAATATCTCTGCACAATCTCTTTCAAATTCATGTTGTTGGTTTTCCCTTGTCTAGGTTGAATCACTATATATGCTTTTTGTAAGCACTCTTCCTATCTTAATTGGCATGGGGGATGACTCTTGGTCTAGGGGTTTCACCTCTTCATGTGACTGTTTCAATTTGGGAGATGCCCTTTCATTAGTTAATGACATCTCATCTGTTAATATAGGGTTTTCCTAATCTTTGTTAATCATTTCAATTATGTCCATGGCAAGGTCCTTGAACAAGTTCTTAGCTTCCCTTTCTACCGCATTCTCCTTATTTTCTTGTAAATTCTAATCTCTCATCATTTTCTCTTTTTGTAAGCCCACACTTTCACTCACCACCTCATTTAGGTAGTCCGCACTCAAATCCAAAGGTTTTAGTTTTATAAGACAGGTTAGTAGTTCCTCAAATCCATCGTTAACTGTGATCTTTAGGTAGACAGATCAGGTTCCAAATGAGGGTTTTGAGTCAAGCATTCAAATGGCAGAGCACCCCTACTTCTACACCCTTCTTCTAATGACTCATTAAATACCACACATTCTTTGAAATTTCTCTTGCTAACCCTTATAGGATCTCAATTGCTTAATCTAGATGGTTATTGAGTTGCTCAGATGTGTCTCTATTATAGAGCGGTACAATTAATCCTCGTCCCTCTATTTGTGGAGTCGTGCTATTCTCCCTGGAATCCTTATGTTTAATTGCAGCCCCTTCGACAGGCTCATTTATGCTCAATTCTCCTAATAGTGGGTCTTCATTTTCTTTTCTACTCTAAACATTCTCAGCAATAGCTCCCTGGTGCACTCAAATTCTCCCTCTTCATTCTCATAGTCCTCATCTTCTATAGTAGTAGCCCCACTGGCGCACTCAAAATCAGCTTCTCTAGCCTTCTCAATCCTTTTGTGATATATTTCCTACCTCTCCTAAATCTGTTTCAATTTATTTTCTTCCATGTCCAATTCCATTTCCAAGTTAATCTCTTCCCTAATCTCTTTCTTCTTCTTGTTATCTCCTTTTGCCATGGATGTTTATTGATTGGTGTTCCATTGATCCTTTTATTCATCCCTGATGGCTTGTTCTTGTCATTCTCCTAAAGGATGCATCTCTTCGAAGATCCCTTCAATATCCCCCCTTTCCATTTTCCATCCCCTAGGTGCCTAACCCCCTCTCACGAGGCTAGAACCTTAAGGATCCTACCGCAAATCATCGAATCTTGTTTCCTCATAATGGTAATTCTTCCTTGTTTAATTCTTGTCTGCAGCAAATGATGTCTCTATTATTTAGATCTCTCTTTTATCCTTCTACCAGGGTCCCGAGAATGAAACCAAGATGTTAGCAAGAATAGGCACAAATTAGAGATCTAGGCTTTGGTTACTTGAAATATTGTATTTATACCCCAATGGTAAAGATAAAAAGAGGATTAGAGCATATGTGGTGCATTACAAAATATTGCAACAAAAAGGAATATGCAAAATTACTAAAATGTATCTACTAATATACACAACATGCACCATAACATATTATATACAAGTCACACCAATACAAGTCACACCAACTTGCAGTATAATATATTTTCATGGATAACTCTATTACAATATCAATCCACACACCAAATACATTCTATTACAGTTTATTCCCTTTTACTCATTATATTTGTTCTCTTTCATATTACATCTATAGAGCCCATACTTATACCCAAGTATAAGTATCTCAAGGGGTGTGTCTCTTGTATACGTTATGGATTTTAGATGTATTGGTGTCACATCTCTTTTGCAATGGATGTATGTTGCTGCAAAGTCAGCTCTACCCTGCCAACATCAACCTTCCCATCTTGGTACTCAAAAACAGTGGACTCAAGAGACATTAATAAAAGGAACAAAATGCTCATAAGCTTGCTAGACAGGAGTGGTTGAGAAAAGAGAAATGGTGAGAAAAGAGCTTCCTGTATCTACCTTCTAAAGTGACGTATTTCATGATGGGTAGACAAACCTCAACCCACAGAGGAGGAAGGGAGGTATGCAAAATTTCATCCTGAGTTCATGAATGCGCTCATTGCCCTTGTAGAAAGCGTCGAGCTCTTCCTTTTTCCTCCTTTGATCCTTGAATAGTTCCAATCCATCAGTAGGCATTCCAGGGATTCATAACTTTGTTGACAATGTCTGATATTAATTTAGGACCAGGGCATGTTCTACTAGCATATTCAATATTTTTGATGTTTTGTATTTATGCATCGTCATATTAATGTCTTCGCTAAATTTATAGAAAATTTTAAAACTCCTGTGTTGTTTCTTGTGTTACATATATATTAATATCCATGTTTACGATTATCCCCCTTGCATTGTGCAAGATTTTGAGTTCTTTAAGAGCAGGTAATTTATATCATCATTTGTTTCTTCATGGACACATTTTCTTATCAACTCCATGTTACTGCATGTATTTCAGGCTTGTTTAAGCTAGTGAGGTAAGTGAATATTCTTTAGAATAGACCATGTGCAAGCAATAGTTCCAGAACTTTTGGTCAAGTAGCAATCAAGAAAACAATTTACCTATATGAGGTTGATGTGAAGCAGAGAGTTTGAATTTTATTTGTATGAGAAAATTGTTTTCTGAACAAGTTGAACAACGTATGTTATTGGGATAAATATTGTTTCAACTATAGTGGACACAACAAAATGCACAAAGCAAACAGATTTTATGCGAGTCTCATACAAGTTTTTCTAACGAATTAGTATTAACTTTAGTAGAGAACATCCTGAATGAAGGCATGCTTTAAATTTATCTCTTATGAGGCCAGTTTACTCTCAAAGGAATGGCTTGAGGTTCATAATTGCATGGACATCAAGAGACAATTACCATAGACCACCGACCCTTAAAGAAGACAATGAAAGTGCTAATGAGGACATCTTGCTATTCTTTTTTTAGCCAAATTTAACAACCTGGAATCAGGTAACTGTTATCATTCATGTACAACTGCAATATCAATATTAGTTTATTAGTTTGTTCTAGGATGCAAGTTTCCTATATTTTGTAGTCCTTGTCGATTTATCAATCATTACACTTGTGTGCATCTTTATATTAGTTAATCAAAGTGTGTTTGGAAGATTCAAAGTTTTAGTAACTTAGTAGGGTGCAAATGAATATTTGTTGTGTCAATATGGAATTTCTGCAGTTATATATGTGCTTTGAATGACATGGATTTAATAAAGAAATTTATGTAAAGTTCTAGAATAATACAGTATATTTTATTTGTTTTTCATGTTGATGTTCTAGACTAGCCAATCAGGTTATAGTTGCATCTTCTCCATAAATCTTTGTTATGGTTTGGCTGCTACATCTGAGGATACTGCTATGTATGTGGAATTCAAGTTACTATGATATAGCATAATGAGTGTAGGTGTTTTGTCTCGTCAGTGTGCTTTAAACTCGGATCAATATGAGATAGCTCAACAAATACAGAACAAGCTGCAGAGTTATACCTTTGTAATTAAATGATAAACTTATGGGATTTTAGTTTAGTTTCAACTTTCAAAGAATGTTGGTATGTGTTGCCAGTTATTTTGATAGAATTGTATCGATTTGTTTTTGTGTTGCTTGAGGCGTTTGCAAGTTGAGCAAGAACTATCTAGACAAAGGGAGTCAATGGTGGTATTTGGATCACCGAAGAATGAAGCTCAAGACAAAGCCATAACAATTTTACATCTGCGCTGGGAAATATTTACAACTCTAGTATACCTCTAGTCTATAACTAATCAATTCATAGCCGATATGCCCTTGGTTTTAACTTTTAAAACATGTATGCCGTAAGAAAGAAAAATAGACACACAACTCACATAGTAATTGGCATTGCCTACTTGCAATAAATCCAATCCAAAATAAGATCCTTGTATTCAGATTTTGGGTAGACCCCAAGTTAGTAATCTAGGAAAATAGTACAAGAATAGACAATGGAATGTTGAGTAGGGAAAATTTTCACAAAACATATAGAAATGCACATGCATTGATTAGACACTTTGAAGGAACGAAAGTTGTATTTTATATTCTTGAACCACTAATAAAGTTATATAGTAACATTCCTACATTTTGTTTCCCTTAATAGCAAGGGTAGTTATGATTTCAACAGCAAAACATGTAAAGTGCCAATGTATATAGCAAAGCATAGACTAGTGGCAATTGTCCATGAAGGAGAGCTCAAGTATTGGACTCTACAATTGTAGGTCATTCATGAGTACTTCAACCTATAAATAGTCACATCTTATCAGCCCAAGCATGTTGTTACATCTTGAACTTTATCAGCTATTGTCTTTGTTCAATAAAAAGTAGTTCCAGTTCTTTTTATTTGTATTTTATTGTAAGATAAATAACACAAGCACATAATCGAATAAACTCTCTTCACATGCATAAGAAAGAACAATGTAATGGTGTCAAGAGATAACACAAGAATAAAACAATACCAATAAATTGTGAATCTCAAGTGAAGTAATTGTTTTAAAAGGCGGGAGGCATTGCCTCTATTTACACATCTTTCGACAAGTTGCATAAGGGTAGGCTAACCCATTAAGGCTCTAACACCAATTCATATAAGTGCAAGTTACATGCATGCTAGACATAATCCGATGGTGTATCACAAGTATCAGTCGACTCATTAAGACTCTAATGCCAATAAATATAAGTGCAAGCAACATATAACATAATTGCATATCACAAGTATCAGTAACTAGAAGGTACCCGACAAGATGGTTTTTGCACTCTAACATCCCCTTCAACACATGTTGCGCCCAATCTGAAAGTGGATTGTCATGTGTTGAGTCGTTTGTTAGAAAAATTGCAAATAATTATTTTTTGTCAAGTCGTCTTCAAATTGTTGTAAATGTCAACTCATCAAATTTCAGTAACGTTTTGTCAAACTTACAAAATGTCAAATTGTTGAATAGTTGTCACGACATTGCACCCAAGTCTAAATTATCATATCAACATTGAAGTTGCAAGTTGAATTGTTATTTGTATATGTCAAAAGTCACGTTAGAGTCATTTGTCTCTTGTTGTAAATGTCAAAAAATTATCTTTGACCGATGTCTGTCTTGTTGAAATTCAAATGTTAAGTTTTGAAAATATTGTTCTTTTGTGAGTAATTTTTTATTTTTAACATATTAATTTATTCATTATTAATTATTTATTAATAAGTTCAAATTAAAAATTTTGTTATTGTCTTAAAATACAAAATAGTAAAAAAATATATTAAAAAAAAAAATTATAAAAAAAAGAAAGAAAAAAAAACTAAGGCTTGAAGTGCCTTACAAGTGTGATTCTAAAGAATAGAGGGTTACTTAGAGACACAAACATATATTTAGATGAAGACTTGACATTTGTCCAACAAGAAGAGTGAAGGAAGGAATGGGAAAAAGTGAAAGCAACAAGAGATGCAAGAAAGTGGGTATGAATGAAGAATGGGAAAGCCCAAATTAGTGAGTGATTATCACACAAGAAATACAGATTTGGAGCCCCACAAGAGTATCTATACATGATAAGTTTGAATTGTAGAGGTTACCCATGGAGAAGAGGACCGGGGTGGGGCCCATAGCAAAGGGGAAAGACATTGTTATTCTTAGGAAAATGCATGAACATGATGGTTGTGAAAGGAAGCTAGCTGTGCGGAAATCGCTTCCTACACTAATCTAATGAGCAGAGGAGAGTGCAAATTCAATTTATCCTTACTATTACAGCAATGTTAAACCCACTAACAGAGATACTGCAGTAAACACATAAACAACAAAGTGAGACACAAGAAGAGAGACACAAGATATACGTGGGGAAAACCCTTATCAGGTGAAAAACCCCACACTCCAAAACCTGCACAATGTATTATCAAAACTGAAATGGTTTGCAATACACTTGTAATGCAAGCTCTCAGGAGTCTTTGACACTCGTATCTAGAGACAAACTGGCAACATAATAGTACATTTCAAACCTGTAATACATCTCCTCTCAAAAGCACCTGTTTATATAACAAATACAAGGCAAGTATGGCTCCACATAGGGATGGGCGTCCAACATGGCCTCATGGCCCAAAACCCACACCTATGGACACTTGTCCAACTCTGTAGGATTCTCCTGACACTTGTCAAGTCACCCCATCCCAAGGAGGTCGCCTATTTCCAAAATGGGCTATGACAGATGCTCTTACGACTCTTACAACCATTATAGAATCTGTCATAGCTGTCATAACTTATAGTTGCAAGAGAATCTGTCATACACAGGGTATAAATATCATATTCTCTTACAACATGTCATAGTCCACCTTGGGGCACCCAAAGATGCCTTTTCCAAAGATGTTCTTCGACACATGTCTCCACCTGTCATAGAATCTCCTATTTCTGACTCTTACATGTCATAACTTTGTCATAGGAATCTGCCATGATTGTTACAGTCAATATTCTCTTACACAACATCCAAGATGCTGACACATGGCAAAATATTCCTACCACTAAGTGGAATGCCTATCTCCTCATGTGAGGACAAAATTACATGTGGTCATATGCCATGTAGGATGACACATCACCGTGCCAACTCCCACAATATGACAACATAGGATTTGCATCCAATTAATTCAATAGGCAATTAATAAATAAATACAATGTAAAAAAAAAGGAATTACCAAGGTTGAGACACCTTAATTCCCAACATTCTCCCACTTGTTGAACACCTTGTAAGAGCCAATAGAATCAACATGATTTAACTGCTATAGGCCGAAAGGCCCATAGACTCCGAATACCATCTAAACTTCTCTGTGCCCACCAGTTTTGTCAATGCATCTGCAACATTCTTCAAAGTATCTACCTTCTCCAAATTTACCTTCCCATCCTCTACCATGTCTCGCACGAAGTGAAATTGAACATCAATATGTTTTGTTCTAGCATGGAAAGTTGGATTATTCGCAAGGCAAATCGCACTCTGACTGTCACAACTGATCGTAATATGTCATGCATCAACACCAATATCTGAACACAATCTCTTAAGCCAAATGGCTTCCTTACAAGCATGAGTTGCAGCCATGTACTCAGCTTCTATAGTGGACAATGCAACCACAGGTTGTCGCTTACTCATCCAACTAATTGCACCACCAAACATAGTGAACACATAGGCACTAGTGGATCTCCTGCTGTCAATGTCACCTGCCCAATTAGAATCCACAAATCCACGAATACAAACTAAATGCAGAAGTCCTGTAGCATTGCCATGATAGTAAATGAAATACTCAGAAGTACCCCTCAAATATCAAAACACTCGCTTAAGTGTATCCCAATGTACCCGTCCAGGATTAGCCATAAATTGACTCAAGACTCCCACTGCCTAGGCAATGTCTAGTCTTGTGAAGACCATAGCATACATCAAACTACTAACAGCACTAACATAAGGTACTCTGCTCATGTCCTCCACCTCACTAGGAGATTTTGGACATTCATTAATAGACAACTTTGTCCCCAAAGAAACAAGAACACATAACAGTCTACAATCTGCCATGCTGAACCTGTCCAACACAGTCTTCACATACTTACTCTGGCTTAACCAAAGTTTTATGTTTGCTCCGTCTCTTCTAATTTCCATTCCCAAAATGTACCTGGCTGCCCCAAGATTTTTCATCTCAAACTGTGCTAACAACTGAGACTTCAAATCAGAAATCATATTCTTACCATTCCCAATCAACAGCATATCGTAAACATATACTGCTACAATAATGAGAATGTGATCATTGTCAAACTTGTAATACACACAATGATCAGATTTCGATCTCAAATAACCAATTGACAACACAAAGGCATCAAACTTCAAGTACCACATCCTAGGAGACTGCTTCAAACCATACAAAGACTTCTTAAGATTGCAAACCAAATTTTCTTTACCTTTCTCTATGTAATGCTCTGGCTGTGACATGTAGATTTCTTCCTCCAAATCACCATGAAGGAAAGTTGTCTTCACATCCATCTGTTTTACCTCTAAGTCATAAGCAATTGCAAGAGATAACAAGAATCTAATGGATGTCAGCTTTGCAACGGGAGAGAAAATTTCACCATAATCAATTCCCTCCACTTGATAATACCCCTTCGCAACCAATCTAGCCTCGTACTTTTCAACGCTGCGATCTGCACTGAATTTCTTCTTGAACACCCATTTGCAACCAACGGGTTTCCGTCCATCAGGCAAAGGCACCAAAACCCATGTTTTGTTCTTTTCCAAAGAAGCCATCTCATCCTCCATGGCGTCCTTCCAGGAACCTGCATCTTTCATGCCCATTACCACTTTCACAGTTCTAGGATTCCCAATTTGACCATCCAGCTAAACAATTACACTTTCCAGTCAGAGTTTTATGTTGTTAGCATGGGTGGCATGCATGTTGTGTTGGGTATGAAGTGGTTACATGAGATAGGTGAGTTCACTCTCAACTTGAGAATGATGGAGATGAAATTTGATGTGAATGGAGTTAGACATGTGCTTAGGGGCATTTTAGATGGTGGATTGAGAGTTATTTCTCTCAAACGAATGGAGCGGTTGATTCGCCACGATCAAGTGTAGTGGGCAGTAGAGGTGATGGTGATGCCTGTAGTTTCAAAGCAGCAGCAGCAAGAGTATCGACCTGACATACAGGCTCTCTTAACTAAAGACACCAAAGTGTTTATTGATATTCCACCAGGTAGACCCCCTGACAGGGGTATTGAGCATGTGATCGAGTTGGAGAAGGGTGCAAAGCCAGTGATTACTACCCCATATCGACACCTGAAAAGATATAAGGATGTGATCGAGAAAGCTATCAAAGAGCTTCTCAAGATGGGCCATATCAGACCGAGTAAGAGTCCATTTGCATCATCAGTGGTTCTTGTGAAGAAAAAGGATGGGACTCTTAGAATGTGCACTGATTGCAGGGAGCTCAATAAGAAAACAATTACGAATAGGTACCCTATTCCTAGAATAGATGAGCTGATTGATGAGTTGCATGGGGCTTGTTACTTCTCCAAATTGATTTGAGATCCGGTTACCATTAGATTCAGATCTGAGATGAGGATGTGGAGAAGACAGCATTTAGGTGTCATTATGGGCACTTTGAGTTCTTGGTCATGCCATTCGACCTGACAAATACACCAGCCACCTTCTAGTCTTGCATGAACAAAGTTTTTTGTGAGCAGTTGAGGAGGTTTGTTCTGATATTTTTTGATGATATTTTGCTTTACAGCAAGACATGGGAAGAGCACCTGAAACACATTGACATTTTGATGAGCATTCTAGTGAGAGAGTCTTTATATGATAAGATGTCAAAGTGTGAGTTTGGGATGACCGAGTTGTTATACTTGGGTCACATTATCAGTGCTGCCAGTGTGAAGGTAGACCCGGAGAAGATTCAAACAATTGTGTACTGGCCGCCACCAAAGAATCTCACTCAGCTGAAGGGATTCCTTGGTCTATGAAGATATTACCACAGGTTCGTAAAGGGGTTCTCTCAGTCAACTGCACCCCTCACTGATTTGACTTGTAAGGATGCTTTTAGTTGGACAGGGGGTACACAAGAATGCTTTGACAAATTCAAATAGATTATGAGTACATGCCCTGTATTGGCCATACCAGATTTTAGTAAACCTTTCGAGTTGCAATGTGATGTCTCGGAAGAAGGCATTGGTGCGGTAATTATGCAAGATAAGCACCCTGTAGCATTTGAGAGTAGGAAGTTGAGGGGTGTAGAACACAGCTATAGCATTTATGATAAGGAGATGTTAACCATAATGCATGCATTGGCTAAATTCAGATAGTATTTGGTGGGCAGCAAGTTTGTAGTCAAGACAGATCATAATAGTCTAAAGCACTTCCTTGGACAGATATATTTAAATGAGAGGCAACAGAAGTGGGTCAGCAAGCTACAGGCCTACAACTTTGATATTGTTTATGTCAAAGGAAAGAAAAATGTTCTTGCCGATGCTTTATCTAGGAGGCCCCATTTGTGTGCACTAGGTGCCATTGCAGATGATTGGAGGGAGATGATATGAGCTGAGTATGCTAAGGATGCACGGGCTACTAGAATAATTGATGGCACCATCAAGGATTACAGATACACAATGGTAAATGATTTAATCATTTACAAGGACATGATCTTCTTGGTGTCAAGATCATAGATGAAACATAAAGTTTTGAGGGCATTCCATGATTTGCCTATGGCAAGGCATTCGAGGTACTTCAAAACATATAGATAGGTCGGAGAGAGGTTCACCTAGAAGGACCTCAAGACTGAGGTGATACAGTATGTGAGAGAGTGTCCGATGTGTCAGCAGAACAAGCAGGAGCACTCATTTCCAGGAGGTTTATTGCAGCCCTTGCCCATTCCTAAGAGGAAGTGGGATAACATTTCTATGTCCAAGGCAGGATTGCATTTTCATAGTAGTCGACAAATTACGTAAGTATGCACATTTCTTTGCCAACCCTACCACCTTCACTGCAACTCAGGTGGTAGAATTGTCCCTTCATGAGGTATTCTGACTACATGGGTTGCCAAGGAATATTGTCAGTGATAGGGATAGCAGGTTCCTCAGTAACTTTTGGTAGGAGCTCTTCAGGTTGATAGGGAGAGAGCTCACCCCCAGCATGAGTTACCACCCTCAGATAGATGATCAGACATAGATAGTTAATAAATGGGTGGAAGGATACATCTGCAATTATGTGTCAAGGTAGCAGAAGGCATGGGTCAAGTGGCTTCACACGGGGGAATATTGTTACAATTCCACTTACCACATGTCTATTCAGATGTCACCATTTATGGCCTTGTATGGGTATGAGGCACCGAGTTTTGTTGACTTGTTGTTTGGTGATAGCAGAGTGCCAAAGGCTAAAGACCCTATCCAAGAGAGTCAGGACATCATGAGGTCTTTGAAAGAGAATATAAAGAAATCTCAGAATCAGCATAAGTAGTATGCAGATCAACAGAGGATTGAGCGATCTTTTGAGTTTGATGACATGGTGTACCTCATGTTGCAACCCTATAGGCAGTCCACTCTCAAGAAGAGTGGAGCAGAGAAGTTAAACCCACATTATTGTGGACCTTTCAGGATCTCCCAGAGGATTGGAGAAGTGACTTATGAGTTGAAACTTTTAGCAAGTAGCAGGGTACATAATGTATTTCATGTATCACGCCTCAAGAAGGTGTTAGGGCACAATGTGATACCATCAGTTGAGTTGCCTCCTGTAGATGAAGAGGGGAAGTTGATATTGGTACCCGAAGCTATAATTGATACCCGGGAATGTAATTTGAGGAGGAGGATTATCAGAGAGTACCTGGTCAAATGGAAGAACCTGCCAGTAGAGGATGCTACTTGGGAGAACAAGCAGATATTGGTGCATCCTGATCTGAGATTGCTTGAGGCAAGCAATCTTAGAGAGGGTGGACTGTAATGTCCCCTTCTAGTTACATGGCTAGTCCATCATTGAGTTCTCGTGGATTAGCAAGTTGGTTAGGGAACTGGAATTAGTTTGGCTTTGGAGGTTTCTGTCGATGGTGGAGATGTGGTTCGTACTCAGTGGATCTAGTTGTCACCCTCTGAGTTGGCTTAGATTGCTCTTGGTCGTGACTTACTATTTTTAGTAAGTTTGGGGTCAGTGTCAATTCAGGATTTTCAGAGTGGGGTTAGACTCGTCTCGTTGAAGGCTTTCCAACGAGCTATAGATCACTTAATTTCGACACCGTTTTCATATTTAATTTAAAGTCCGAAGTTTATTAATGTTATATTTAATATGGACTTTATATTATATTGTGGAAAAGTAACTTAATGGAATATGGAGACAAAAGTGAATGTCTTGACCATGGCCGCCCATCCCTAGGAGTAATAAGCTGTTTTAAAATGCAAAAAGTTCCCTCCTAAACCAAACACCCATCTTGGAGGAGAATAAAAAGTGAAATCGAAGCTCATTTGGTTTATGCTTGCTTTATGATATCTTCTTATGAGAGCTCTGCTAGGGTTTGAGGGTTTGAGCATTTCGAACCAGGCTTTTGGAGATGAAAACCTCCATTAGTGATGGCATTCTACAGGTGTGCAATACCACCGAAAGGTGCCATTATTGGTGGATGTATTCAGCATTCACAATTGTGCTCCATGGAGATTGATTGAGTCAGATTTCTGGATTGATATGCTACATCTTTGGAAGAATGTTTGTATTTAGCTGATAGAAATGGAGGATTGCAAATTTGAAAGGAGTTTGTAGAGGGTTTGAGATTATTGAGTATTTCCCTTGCTGGTTGTACAATCTGCAGCTAGGTCGTACATGCTTGGAGGGCAATTTAAGGGTGGTTTCGTGGTTGTTTCTTCATCTAATCTTGGTCATCCGTATGGGAAGATGGTGTGTAGACATTAACAGCAGTTTTTAGAGGAGATTTTAGTCATAAATATGCTGATCATACATTCCTTGGGTCGTACCATTCTAGCTGGAGGTCGTGGGTTTTATATGCCTTCAATCTATTGTGCTTACAACAAAAATATCGACTTGTTGGGAGGCGTTTGGAGGTTTTAGGTAGTGACCTTTGCATTGTAAACCTATCTGCCATCTTTTTATTATTTTTGGAGTGTTTCTGGTCATACCCATTGCTGGTCGGGCTACAGCTATTGTATGAAGTTGTAAATCTCAACATGGGTATCTGATAGTAATTGTTTATTGGCTAATTTACTATCTGGGTATATGTTAGTTTCTTGATATTCCTTGTAATTTTTATGGGTTCTTGTTATATGCAATATATTTTATGCTCTGACAACACATCTATAGGAAAACTAAAAAACCCCTTATGCATCCTTCTCTCTAGTCTGAAAGATCACAATAAAATAATAAAATAACACATAAAAAGATCATTAAAAATATACAAATAGATACGGCACATTACAGTGGTATCAAAGCTAAAGATCTTGCCATCCTGTGAGGTCAGACGCGACATGCATAAGTGAAAATGAGACATGCGGCCTACAGATAGATATCCTTTTAGAAATACCAGGGAAAGGCAAGGAACACAGTTTTCACAGTTGATTAAACCAGAGAATCCAGTGCCACAAACAGATCCATTTGATACAACAAAGAGATTGTAGCTGTCGACGAGCAACTAGTGGTATTTTATAGCGAGGAAGATGTCGAGGTTCCAATAACAGATCCCTTTTCTGGTGTACTTCAAGAACATCTCGAAGATATGGGAGATAGCGAAACATGAGAGCCTAGCACACGAGATATTCTCAATGACTTGGCACGAGGACAATAGCAGATTATTGCTAGAATGGACAGGTCCCAGTTGGCACTCACACTACTTTTTGGTCGATTATTTCCTAAGTTGGATGAGGATGAGGATAACAGAGACTGGAATAGAAACCGGAATGACAGGAACAGAGACAGGAATGACAAGAATAGAGACAAAAATGATAAGAATAGGGACAGGAATGAGGAGGATAGACATAGAGATCAAGGTAATGGAGACCGAGGTAATGGAGAACGGAATGGTGACATAAACAATGGGGATAGAAACAGACACAGGGATCATGATGGAGAGGCTTCGGTGAATAACCGAGCGGCTACACAGCTCACAGCTGCAGATAGACCAAGCATTCCTATCTTTATACCCCGAGACGAGATGCCTGAATGGGATGCTACACAGGTGGAATTCCAGGATGAGATTTTCAGAGATTGGCAGGCTTCTAGTGCAGAGTTTCAGGCAGAGATGATCTTCAGAGATTACTCTGATCTCAGAATGAGGCATAGACCCCAAGGTGGTAACAGGCAGCAGAATAATGAGCTACAGAAGAAAGTCAATAAGATGACTTTACCCTACTTTAATGGTTCAAGAAAAACTTCAACAAGAGCTTGGGTCCAAAAGTTGGACAGTTATCTATAGATCAGCCCCATGCCAAAGACTAATGCCATCACATATGCAGCCTTGCACTTGGAGGGCAGTGCACACAAGTGGTGGAGTAACGGGAAGGTAACTCTGGGACATGACCAGATCACATCTTATGATGAGTTCACAGCCAGACTCATAGATAGGTTCAATTAGAAGGACCCTGAGTTGTAGTTCAAGGAGTTTGCACAGTTAAGATAGAGTGGATCAGTGGACTCGTACATTTCAGAGTTCCAAGATCTTTCAGTCATGGTTTCAGATATATCAGAGAGGAGGTTAATCATGCTCTTTGTTAATGGGTTGTCTGCTCCTTTACAAGGATGGGTGAAGGGTTTCGACCCTATGTCATTATAGGAGGCCATGAAGAAGGCCCGTGATATGGAGTCTTCCACATGGAGAAGTAAATTACATAATAAGAACTTTCAGCATAGGAGGGATAATGAGAGAGATAGAAGACCTTTCCAATGGGACTCAGGACACCAGCCGCAAAAGAATTCTTCCAAACTAGACAGTGACCAGTTGAATGATCTTAGGAGGAAGAAACTATGTTTTCACTGCAGAGAGCCTTGGGATCCTAAGCACAAGTGTGAGACCCAAGGAAAGGCAAAACATATTGAATACTTATCAGCAGATGAGTCTATGGAGTCGGAGACACATTCAGAGTAGCATACAAAAGACAATGATTCAGGGTCAAATGTTGCATCTAAAGTATGAGATAAGGAGGAGGATACCTCTCTACCTACAACCCATATCTCGAGTATTCAGAGAGAAGGGTCATTCAGGATGCAAGGAGTGTTGGGTGGACAGAGATGCATTACACTGCTGGATACAGGTGTCACTCATAACTTCATTGATGAGGGCTTGGTTGCTAAGAGGGGATTGAAGACCGAGGAGTTTGCAGGCTTCAAGGTAAAGGTAGCTGATGGTTTCGTAGTCACTTGCACTAGGAGGATTCCTAATTTGACCATCCAACTAAACAATTACACTTTCCACTTAGAGTTTTATGTTGTTAGCATGGGTGACATGGATGTTGTGTTGGGTATGAAGTGGTTACACGAGATAGGTGAGCTCACTATCAACTTGAGGACAATGGTGATGAAATTTGAGGTGAACAGAGTTAGACATGTGCTCAGGGGCATTTCAGATGGTGGATTGAGAGTTGTTTCTCTCAAACGGATGGAGCGATTGATTCACCACAATCAGGTGCAGTGGGTAGCAGAGGTGATGGTGATGCCTACAGTTTCAGAGCAGTAGAAGCGAGAGTACCCACCTGACATACAACCTCTCTTGACTAAACACACCAAAGTGTTTAGTGATATTCCACCAGGTAGACCCCCTGACAGGGGTATTGAGCATGTGATCGAGTTGGAGGAGGGTGCAAAGCCAGTGATTACTACCCCATACGGGAACTCGAAAAGATATAAGGATGAGATCGAGAAATCTATCAAAGAGCTTCTCGAGATGGGCCATATCAGATTGAGTAAGAGTCCATTTGCATCATCAGTGGTTCTTGTGAAGAAAAAGGATGGGACTCTTAGAATGTGCATTGATTGCAGGGAGCTCACTAAAAAAACAATTAAGAACAACTACCCTATTCCCAGAATAGATGAACTGAGTGATCATTTGCATGGGGCATGCTACTTCTCCAAGATTGATTTGAGATCCGGTTACCATCAAATTCAGGTCTGAGATGAGGATGTGGAGAAGACAGCATTTAAGTGTCACTATGAGCACTTCGATTTCCTGGTCATGCCATTTGACCTGAAAAATGCACCATCCACATTCCATTCTTGCATGAACAGAGTTTTCCTTGAGCAGTTGAGGAGGTTTGTTCTGATATTTTTTGATGATATTTTGATTTACAACAAGACATGGGAAGAGCACCTGAAACACATTGATATTGTGCTGAGCATTCTATAGAGAGAGTCTTTATATGCTAAGATGTCAAAGTGTTAGTTTGGGATGACCGAGTTGTTATACTTGGGTCACATTATCAGTGCTGGCAGCATGAAGGTAGACCCGGAGAAGATTCGAGCAATTGTGGACTAGCCGCCACCAAAGAATCTCACTTAGTTGAAGGGATTCCTTGGTCTATGTAGATATTACTGCAAGTTTGTAAAGGGGTTTTCTCAGTCAGCTGCACCCCTCACTGATTTGACTCGTAAGGATGCTTTTAGTTGGACAGGGGGTACACAGGAGTGCTTTGACAAATTCAAACAGATTATGAGTACATGCCCTGTTTTGGCCATACCAGATTTCAATAAACCTTTCGAGTTGCAATGTGATGCCTCAAGAGAAGGCATTGGTGCGGTAATTATGTAGGATAACCACCCCATAGCATTTGAGAGCAGGAAGTTGAGGGGTGTGGAATGTAGCTATACCATTTATGACAAGTAGATGTTAGAGATAATGCATGCATTGCCTAAATTCAGACAGTATTTGGTGGGTAGCAAGTTTGTAATCAAGATAGATCATAATAGTCTAAAGCACTTCCTTGGACAAAAAGATTTGAATGAGAGGCAATAGAAGTGGATCAACAAGCTATAGGCCTATGACTTTGATATTGTTTATGTCAAAGGAAAGAAAAATGTTGTTGTCGATGCTTTATTTAGGAGGCCCCATTTGTGTGCACTAGGTGCCATTGCAGATGATTGGAGGGAGATGATATTAGCTGAGCATGTTGAGAATGCATGGGCTACTAGAATAATTAATGGAATCATCAAGGATAACAGATACACAATGGTAAATGATTTAATCATTTATAAAGATAGGATCTTCTTGGTGTCAGGATCACAGATGAAACATAAAATTTTGAGGGCAGTCCATGATATGCCTATGGCAGGGCATCCGGGGTACTTCAAAAACATATAGATAGGTCAGAGAGAGGTTCACCTGGAAGGGCCTCAAGACTAAGGTGATGCAGTATGTGAGAGAGTGTCCAATATGTCAACAGAACAAGCAGGAGCAATCATTTCTAGGAGGTTTATTGCAGCCCTTGCCCTTTCCTAAGAGGAAGTGGGATAGCATTTCTATGGACTTTATTACAGGTTTACCGAAAGTCCAAGGCAAGGATTGCATTTTTCATGGTAGTGGACAGATTAACTAAGTATGCACATTTATTTGCCTTCCCTACCACCTTCACTACAGCTCAGATTGCAGAATTGTCCTTTCATGAGGTATTCCGACTACATTGGTTGCCAAGGAATATTGTCAATGATAGGGACAACAGGTTCCTCAGTAAGTTTTGGTAGGAGCTCTTCAGGTTGACAAGGAGAGAGCTCACCCCCAACATGAGTTACCACCCTTAGACAGATGGTCAGATAGAGATAGTTAATAAATGGGTGGAAGGATAACTCCGCAATTATGTGTCAGGGTAGCAGAAGGCATGGGTCAAGTGGCTTCACACGGGGGAGTATTGTTACAATTCCACTTACCACATGTCTATTCAGATGTCACCATTTATGGCCTTGTATGGGTATGAGGCAACGAGTTTTGTTGACTTGTTGTTTTGTGATAGCAGAGTGCCAAAGGCCAAAGACCTTCTCCAAGAGGGTCAAGACATCATGAGGTCTTTGAAAGAGAATATACAAAAAGCTCAGAATCAACATAAGCAGTATGCAGATCAGTAGAGGACTGAGCGATCTTTTGAGGTTGGTGACATGGTGTACCTCATGTTGTAGCCCTATAAGCAGTCCACTCTCAAGAAGAGTGGAGCAAAGAAGTTAAAGCCACATTATTATGGACCTTTCAGGTTCTCCCACAGGATTGGAGAAGTGGCTCATGAGTTGGAACTTCCAGCAGGTAGCAGGGTACATAATGTATTTCATGTATCACGCCTCAAGAAGGTGTTGGGGCACACTGTGATACCATCAGTTGAGTTGCCTCCTCTAGATGAAGAGGGGAAGTTGATATTGGTACCCAAAGCTATAATTGATACTCGAGAATGTAATTTGAGGAGGATTATCAAAGAGTACCTAGTCAAATGGAAGAACCTGCCGGTAGAGGATGCTACTTGGGAGAATGAGCAGATATTGGTGCATCCTGATCTGAGATTGCTTGAGGCAAGCAATCTTAGGGAGGGTGGACTGTAATGTCCCCTTCTAGTTACATGGCTAGTCCATTATTGAGTTCCCGTGGATTAGCAGGTTGGTTAGGGAACTGGAATTAGTTTGGCTTTGGAGGTTTCTGTCGGTGGTGGAGATGTGGTTCGTACTCAGTGGATCCAGTTGTCACCCTCTGAGTTGGCTCAGATTGCTCTTGGTCATGACTTACTATTTTTAGTAAGTTTGGGGTCAATGTCGGTTTGGGATTTTCAGAGTGGGGCCATACTCGTCTCATCGAAGGCTTTCTAAAGAGGTATAGATCACTTAATTCTAACACCATTTTCATATTTATTTTAAAGTCTAAAGTTTATTAATGTTATATTTAATATGGACTTTATATTATATTGTAGAAAAGTAACTTAATGGAATATGGAGACAAAACTGAATGTCTTAACCTTGGGCGCCCATCCTTAGGAGTAATAAGGTGTTTTAAAATGCAAAAAGTTCCCTCCTAAACCCAACGCCCATCTTAGAGGGGAATAAAAAGTGAAATCGAAGCTCATTTGGTTTATGCTTGCTTTATGATATCTTCTTGTGAGAGCTCTACTAGGGTTTGAGCATTTCGAACCAGGCTTTTGGAGACGAAAACCTCCATTAGTAACGGCATTCTACAGACGTGCAATACCACCCAAAGGTGCCATTGTTGGTGGATGTATTCAGCATTCACAACTGTGCTTCATGGAGATAGATTGAGTTGGATTTCTGGATTGATATTCTACATCTTTGGAAGATTGTTTGTATTCAACTAAGAGAAATGGAGGATTGTAGATTTGAAAGGAGTTAGTAGATGGTTTGAGATTATTGAGTATTTCCCTTGCTGGTCGTACAATCTGCAGCTAGGTCGTACATGCTTGGAGGGCGATTTAAGGGTGGTTTCGTGGTTGTTTCTTCATCTCATCTTAGTCATCCATATGGGAAGATGGTGTGCAAACATTAACAATAGTGTTTAGAGGAGATTTCAGTCATAAATCTGCCAATCATACATTCCTTGGGCTGTACCATTCCAGCTGGAGGTTGTGGGTTTTATATACCTTCAATCTATTGTGCTTACAACAGACATATTTACTTGTTGGGAGGCGTTTGGAGGTTTTAGGCAGTGACCTTTGCATTGTAAACCTATCTGCCATCTTTGTATTATCTTTGGAGTGTTTTTGGCCATACCCATTGCTGGTCCGGCTATAGCTATTGTATGAAGTTACAAATCTCAACATGGGTATGTGATAGTAATTATTTATTGGCTAATTTACTATTTAGGCATCTATTAGTCTCTTCATATTCCTTGTACTTTTTCTAGGTTTTTGTTATATGCAATATATTATATGCTTCGGCAACACATATGTAGGAAAACTGAAAACCCCTTCTGCATCCTTCTCTCTAGTTTGAAAGATCACAATAAAAACAATAAAATAACACATAAAAAGATCATTAGAAATATAAAAATAGGTACAACACATTACAGTGGTATCAAAGCTAAAGATCTTGCCATCCTGTGAGGTCAGACTCGACATGCAGAAGTGAAAATGAGACATGCAACCTATAGATAGATATCCTTTTATAAATACCAGGGCAAGGCAAGGAACACAGTTTTCATAGTTGATTGAACCAGAGAATCCAGTGCCACAAACATATCCATTTGATACAGACATAGAGATTGTAGCTGTCGAGGAGCAACCAGTGGTATTTTATAGTGAGGAAGATCTTGAGGTTCCAAGAACAGATCCCTTTTCTGGTGTACTTCTAGAACATCCAAAAGATATGGGAGAGAGGGAAACATGAGAGCCTAGCACACGAGATATTCTCAATGACTTGGCACGAGGATAGTAGCAGATTATTGCTAGCATGGATAGGTCCCAGTTAGCACTCACAACTTTTTAGTCAATTATTTCCTGAGTTAGATGAGGATGAGGATAACGGAGACCGGAATAGAAATCGGAATGACAAGAATAGAGACAAGAATGATAGGAATAGAGACAGAAATGACATGAATAGGGACAGGAAGGAGGAGGATAGACATAGAGATTGAGGTAATGGAGACCGAGGTAATGGAGAATAAAATGGTGACATAAACAATGGGGGTAGAAACAGACACAAGGATCATGATGGAGAGGCTTCGGTGAATAACCAAGAGGCTACACAGCTTACAGCTGCAGATAGACCAGGGATTCCTATCTTTATACCGAGGGACAAGATGCCTGAACGGGATGCTACACAGGTGGAATTCTGGGATGAGATTTTCAGAGATTGGCAAGCTTCTAGTGTAGAATTTCAGGCAGAGATGACCTTCAGAGATTACTCTGATCTCATAATGAGGCATATACCCCAAGGTGGTAACAGGCAACATAATAATGAGCTACAAAAGAAAGTCAGTAAGATGACTTTACCCTACTTTGATGGTTAAGGAAAAACTTCAGCAAGAGCTTGGGTCCAAAAGTTGGACAGTTATCTACAGATCAGCCCCATGCTAGAGACTGATGCCATCACATATGTAGCCTTGCACTTGGAGGGCAATGCACACAAGTGGTGGAGTAATGGAAAGGTAACTCTGGGGCATGACCAGATGACATCTTATGTTGAGTTCACAGCCAGACTCATAGAGAGGTTCGATAAGAAGGACCCTAAGTTGCAGTTCAAGGAGTTGGCATAGTTAATATAGAGTGGATCAATGGACTTGTACACTTCAGAGTTCCAGGATCTTTCAGTCATGGTTTCAAATATATCAGAGAGGAGGTTGATCATGCTCTTTGTTGATGGGTTGTTTGATCCTCTACAAGGATGGGTGAAGGGTTTGGACCCTATCTCATTATAGGAGGCCATGAAGAAGGCCTGTGATATGGAGTCTCCCGCATGGAGAAGTAAATTACATAATAAGAACTTTCAGCATGGGAGGGATAAGGAGAGAGATAGGAGACCTTTCTAATGGGACTCAGGACACCAGCCGCAAAAGAATTCTTCCAGACTAGACAGTGACCAGTTGAATGATCTTAGGAGGAAGAAACTATGTTTTCACTGCAGAGAGCCTTGGGATCCTAAGCACAAGTGTGTTGCCCAAGGAAAGGCAAAACAGATTGAATACTTCTTAGCAAATGAGTCTGTGCAGTCGGAGACACATTCAGAGAAGCATACAGAAGACAATGATTTAGGGTCAAATGTTGCATCTGAAGTATCAGATAAGGAGGAGGAGACCTCTCTACCTACAGCCCATATCTCGAGCATTCAGAGAGAAGGTTCATTCAGGATCCGAGGAGTGTTGGGTGGACAGAGATGCATTACACTGCTGGATACAGGTGCCACTCATAATTTCATTGATGAGGGCTTGGTTGCTAAGAGGGGATTGAAGACCGAGGAGTTTGCAGGTTTCAAGGTAAAGGTAGCCGATGGTTTCATACTCACTTGCACTAGGAGGATTCCCAATTTGACCATCCAGCTAAACAATTACACTTTCTAGTCAGAGTTTTATGTTGTTAGCATGGGTGACATGGATGTTGTGCTGGGTATGAAGTGGTTAGATGAGACAGGTGAGTTCACTCTCAACTTGAGGATGATGGAGATGAAATTTAAGGTGAACAGAGTTAGACATGTGCTCAGGGGCATTTCAAACGGTGGATTGAGAGTTGTTTCTCTCAAACAGATGGAGCAGTTGATTCGCCACGATCAAGTGCAGTGGTAGCAGAGGTGATGGTGATGACTGCAGTTTCAGAGCAGTAGAAGCAAGAGTACCCACCTTACATACAGGCTCTCTTGACTAAACACACCAAAGTGTTTAGTGACATTCCACCAGGTAGACCCCTTGACAGGGGTATTGAGCATGTGATCGAGTTGGAGGAGGGTGCAAAGCCAGTGACTACTACCCCATACCGACACCCAAAAAGTATAAGGATGAGATTGAGAAAGCTATCAAAGAGCTTCTCGAGATGGGCCATATCAGACCGAGTAAGAGTCCATTTGCATCATCAGTGGTTCTTGTGAAGAAAAAGGATGGTACTCTTAGAATGTGCAATGATTGCAGGGAGCTCAATAAGAAAATAATTAAGAACAGGTACCCTATTCCCATAATAGATGAACTGATTGATGAGTTGCATGGGGCTTGTTACTTCTCCAAATTGATTTGAGATCCGGTTACCATCATATTCAGGTCCGAGATGTGGATGTGGAGAAGACAACATTTAGGTGTCACTATGGGCACTTCGAGTTCCTGGTCATGCCATTTGGCCTGACAAATGCACTAGCCACCTTCTAGTCTTGCATGAACAGAGTTTTTCGTGAGCAGTTGAGGAGGTTTGTTTTGATATTTTTTGATGATATTTTGATTTACAACAAGACGTGGGAAGAGCACCTGAAACACATTGACATTGTGCTGAGTATTCTGGAGAGAGAGTCTTTATATGCTAAGATGTCAAAGTGTGAGTTTGGGATGACCGAGTTGTTATACTTGTGTCACATTATCAGTGTGGGCAACGTGAAGGTAAACCCGGAGAAGATTTGAGCAATTGTGGACTGGCCGCCACCAAAGAATCTTTCTCAGCTGAAGGGATTCCTTGGTCTATGTAGATATTACCCCGAGTTCATAAAGGGGTTTTCTCAGTTAGCTGCACCCCTCACTGATTTGACTCGTAAGGATGCTTTTAGTTGGACAGGCGGTACACAAGAGTGCTTTGACAAATTCATACAGATTACGAATGCATGCCCTGTATTGGCCATACCAGATTTCAGTAAACCTTTCGAGTTACAATGTGATGCCTTAGGAGAAGGCATTGGTGCGGTAATTATGCAGGATAAGCACCCCATAGCATTTGAGAGCATGAAGTTGAGGGGTGTGGAACGCAACTATAACATTTATTACAATGAGATGTTAGCCATAATGCATGCATTTTCTAAATTTAGACAGTATTTGGTGGGCAGCAAGTTTGTAGTCAAGACAGATCATAACAGTTTGAAGCACTTCCTTGGACAAAAAGATTTGAATGAGAGGAAACAGAAGTGGGTCAGCAAGCTACAGGCCTACGACTTTGATATTATTTATGTCAAAGGAAAGAAAAATGTTGTTGTCGATGCTTTATCTAGGAGGCCCCATTTGTGTACACTAGGTGCCATTGCAGATGATTGGAGGGAGATGATATGAGCTGAGTATGCTAAGAATGCATGGGCTACTAGAATAATTGATGGCACCATCAAGGATGACATATACACAATGGTAAATGATTTAATCATTTACAAGGATAGGATCTTCTTGGTGTCAGGATCACAGATGAAACATAAAGTTTTGAGGGCATTCCATGATTTGCCTATCGCAGGGCATCCGAGGTACTTCGAAACATATAGATAGGTCAAAGAGAGGTTCACCTAGAAGGGCCTCAAGATTGAGGTGATGCAGTATGTGAGAGAGTGTCTGATATGTCAGCAGAACAAGCAGGAGCACTCATTTCCAAGAGGTTTATTGCAGCCCCTGCCCATTCCTGAGAGGAAGTCGGATAGCATTTCTATGGACTTTATTACAGCTTTACCGAAAGTCCAAGGCAGGGATTGCATTTTTGTTATAGTGGACAGATTAACTAAGTATGCACATTTCTTTGCCATCCCTACCACCTTCACTGCAACTCAGGTTGCAGAATTGTCCTTTTGTGAGTTATTCCAACTACATGGGTTGCCAAGGAATATTGTCAATGATAGGGACATCAGGTTCCTCAGTAACTTTTGGTAGGATCTCTTTAGGTTGACAGGGACATAGCTCACCCCCAGCACGAGTTACCACCCTTAGACAGATGGTCAGATAGAGATAGTTAATAAATGGGTGGAAGGATACCTCCGCAATTATGTGTCAGGGTAGCAGAAGGCATGGGTCAAGTGGCTTCACATGGGGGAGTATTGTTACAATTCCACTTACCACATGTCTATTCATATGTCACCATTTATGGCCTTGTATGGGTATGAGGCACCGAGTTTTGTTGACTTGTTGTTTAGTGATAGCAGAGTTGCAAAGGCCAAAGACTTTCTCCAAGAGAGTCAGGACATCATGAGGTCTTTGAAAGAGAATATATAGAAAGCTCAGAATCAACATAAGCAGTATGTAGATCAGCAGAGGACTGAGTGATCTTTTGAGGTTGGTGACATGGTGTACCTTATGCTACTGCCCTATAGGCAGTCCACTCTCAAGAAGAGTGGAGCAGACAAGTTAAAGCCACGTTATTATGGACCTTTCAGGATCTCTCAGAGGATTGGAGAAGAAGCTTATGAGTTGGAACTTCCAGCAGGTAGCAGGGTGCAAAATGTATTTCATGTATCATGCCTCAAGAAGGCGTTGGAACATAATGTGATACCATCAGTTGAGTTGCCTCCTCTAGATGAAGAGGGGAAGTTGATATTGATACCCGAAGCTATAATTGATACCCGGGAACGTAATTTGAGGAGGAGGATTATCAGAGAGTACTTGGTCAAATGGAAGAACCTGCCAGTAGAGGATGCTACTTGGGAGAACGAGCAGATATTGGTGCTTCCTAATTTGAGATTGCTTGAGGCAAGCAATCTTAGGGAGGGTGGGCTGTAATGTCCCCTTCTAGTTACATGGCTAGTCCATCATTGAGTTCTCGTGGATTAGCAGGTTGGTTAGGGAACTGGAATTAGTTTGGGTTTAGAGGTTTCTGTCAATGATGGAGATGTGGTTCGTACTTAGTGGATCCAGTTGTCACCCTCTAAGTTGGCTTAGATTGCTCTTGGTCATGACTTACTATTTTTAGTAAGTTTGGGGTCAGTGTCGGTTCGGGATTTTTAGAGTGGGGTCAGACTCGTCTCATCAAAGGCTTTCCGACGAGCTATAGATCACTTCAATCCGACACCATTTTCATATTTATTTTAAAGTCCAAAATTTATTAATGTTATATTTAATATGGACTTTATATTATATTGTGGAAAAGTAACTTATTGGAATATGGAGACAAAAGTGAATGTCTTGACATTAGGCACCCATCCCTAGGAGTAATAAGGTGTTTTAAAATGTAAAAAGTTCCCTCCTAAACCCAACACCCATCTTGGAAGGGAATAAAAAGTGAAATCGAAGCTCATTTGGTTTATGTTTGTTTTATGATATCTTCTTGTGAGAGCTCTGCTAGGGTTTGAGGGTTTGAGCATTTCGAACCAGGCTTTTGGAGACGAAAACCTACATTAGTGACGGCATTCTATAGGTGTGCAATACCACCCAAAGGTGTCATTGTTGGTGGATGTATTCAGTATTCACAACTGTGCTTCATGGAGATTGTTTGAGTTGGATTTCTGGATTGATATGCTACATCTTTGGAAGATTGTTTGTATTCAGGTGAGAAAAATGGAGGACTGCAGATTTGAAAGGAGTTTGTAGAGGGTTTGAGATTATTGAGTATTTCCCTTGCTAGCCGTACAATCTGCAGCTAGGTCATACATGCTTGGAGGGCAATTTAAGGGTGGTTTTGTGGTTGTTTCTTCATCTGATCTTGGTCGTCCATATGGGAAGATGGTGTGCAGACATTAACAATAGTGTTCAGAGGAGATTTTAGTCATAAATCTGTTGATCATACATTCCTTTGGCCATACCATTCCTGTTGGAGGTCGTGGGTTTTATATGCCTTCAATCTATTGTGCTTACAACAAACATATTGACTTGTTGGGAGGCGTTTGGAGGTTTTAGGTAGTGACCTTTGCATTGTAAACCTATCTACCATCTTTGTATTGTTTTTGTAGTGTTTCTGGCCATACCCATTGCTGGTCCGGCTACAACTATTGTATGAAGTTGCAAATCTCAACATGGGTATGTGATAGTAATTGTTTATTGGCTAATTTACTATCTAGGTATCTATTAGTTTCTTCATATTCCTTGTAGTTTTTCTGGGTTCTTGTTATATGCAATATATTGTATGCTCCTGCAGCACATCTGTAGGAAAACTAAAAACGCCTTCTGCATCCTTCTCTCTAGTCTGAAAGATCACAATAAAATAATAAAATAACACATAAAAAGATCATTAAAAATATACAAATAGGTACGACACATTACAACAAGGCCTTAAATGCTTGCAAAAGATCTCAGCCTAAGAAGGGGGCTGCAAATACTTTCCTGACGAACCCATGGTATGACGAAAAGTGCAAGGATGCAAAAAGATCCTTCAAAGAGAGTGGGATGAACAAAGCAAGCAAGAAAAAAAATGAGAAATTGATAAAATCCAAAAAAGAAAGATACGTAAACTCAAGAAGGAAAAAATTTGGTAAACACAACCCCAAAGGCTTTTGGAGTGAGCTGCAACAAAGGAGAAAACAAATAGAAAATAATATCATGGATGACCAATGGCTAGATTATGCGAGACTCCTCTATGAGCGGACCCAAGAGAAAGATATCCCCCCATAATTAGCACATCAACTAAGCTTTTCTCGGTGGAAGATATCAAACAAGGTATAAAGAATCTAGTAGGTGGTAAAGCACAAGACATAGACGGGCTGCAAGTTGAATTTTTAAAATGGGGAGTTGAGACCCTTGCTCCACGCATCAAAAGAATTTTCAGTGGCATCACACAAGATTGCTTTCTGACAGAGCGGATGAGTAGTGTCATTATCCCTCTCTACAAAAGTGGAGATATCAATAATCCATCTAACCACCGCACTATTATGGTCAATTTATTGGAAAAAAATTTTGGAGGATGATACAGTGCAAAATTAGCAGTTGGGTAGAAAAAGAGGGAAAAGGAGCAAAAGGGCAAGCAAGATTTAGACCAAGGCACTCTACTATTGATCATTGCATCACCCTTAGGTACTTGATTGAAAAAATATGGGACACTCAAGGAGGTGAAGCTTTATGTTGCTTCGTTGATTTTAAAAATGCCTTTGACACAATGCCCAGGGACAAACTTTGGAATAGGATGGAGGGACTTGGGATTCCAGATGAGTATAGAGTTGCAATGCATAAACTATAAGAATAGGTCAAAGCTAAAATCAAAACAAGAGAGGGTATGTCTAAATGCTTTGGTAACGACATTGGAGTCAAACAGGGATGTCCTCTAACCCCCACTTTGTTTGGTTTATACATTGATAAACTCAAGGAATGGTTAAACAAAATCGATGGAGGGGTATCCAGTTGACTAACTATGTGGTGAAGTTACTTTTATGTGCTGGAAATCTTATCCTAATTGCAAAAAAAGCTCATGGTTTGAGAGAACATTTGAAGGCCTTAAAACTTTTCTGCTAGGAGGTCGAGATGCAAGTGAACACCTGCAAGACCAAAGTCATGATTTTTTCATTAAAAAGGAAGAAGAAACAAGTTAATTTTCTTTTTGAAGGAAGCTTGTTGGAAACAATGGAAGAATACAAATACCTTGGGATTGATTTCCACAATAGGCTTAGCTAGGAGACTTGTAGAGCGAAAAGGATACATGGAGGATGGAGAGCGTCATACTTCAAAACAGGGGCATGAAAGTAGAACTATGGGATTGGAAAACTAAGAAAACCCTTTTTGGTTTGTTGGTCACGTCGGTTGTACTCTATGGTTGGGAGGTCTAGGCGAGTAGCATGTCAAATCACAAGTGGAGACAATTAGAAAGAATCCAAAAGCATCTAATCTTTAGTAGCCTCAAAGTAAAAACAACGGTCCCTTATGATATCCCTTTAGCTGAAGCAAAAACTTTCCTAATGGAGGCATCAATGATAACTCGGTTGCTAAGTTATTTAAAAAAGGTTGAAAACATGGATAACCATCGTTGGCCCAAAATGGTTGTGGAGGAGGAATTAGGTAGTAGGAAGAAAATGTGGATGAAGTAGAACAACAAGTGGATGAGCAAGTAGCACATTAATTTGCAAGAATTTCCTAGGACCAGTGAGGAAATAAAAAAGTATATGTTAGAAAATTTCAGGACTGCCATGTGGACAAAGCAGATTGGCCAGAAAAAAACACATTATGTCAAAGAGTTCAAGCCCACTTGGGAGCATAGTGAAAAAGCATATTTGGGTGCTACACTTAAGGGAAACCTTGCAAAGTTGTTAGTTGCATAGTTGAGGACCAGATCGCATCATCTTAGGTGTGAAACCATTAGATGGATGATTCCCAAAGAAGAATGGGAAGAGAGAACTTGCATTTTCCGTAGTAAAGGGGTGGTAGAAACAGAATGGCACTTCATCATGGAGTGTGCTACGTATGAGGATATTCATATATAGTATGAAAACAACTTGAAAGTGGGCAATCTAAATGAGCTATTAAAGGAAGCAAGGCTTCACAAAATTGTTGGTTTCTTGGTCAAGATTCATAGTACAAGATTTGACATTGATAGGAGCTTGAAAATGTCTTAGGGCTGCGACTCTTGGTCCCTTAGACTACTTGGTCTCATGGATGTCATTAAAAGACTTTTGTTCATTCATTCATATGCACTCTATGCAAAAAGAAATTAATAAAATGAAAAGGTGCCCTAAACAAAAAAAGCAATGCATCTATCCCAAAGGAGAAGTGCCTTACATCTCAAGACTCTGTGCCATATGAAAGGGGTGAAAGTTTAAGAAAAATCAAATTAATAAAAAAATGCCTCAAGAGCACTTCAAACCTGCTTCTCCAAAGGCAGACAAAGAGGTCTAACACGCCAAAGGTAAAGGCACCTATGTTCAAAGAAAAATGCACCAATCAGAGGAGAAGACCACCACATCCACCAGCATTCCACCCCATACAAAGGAAAATTGTTGAAAACAAAAGTTAGCAGAAAGGAAGAAAAACATGCCTATGGAAGAATAAAGGCATCATCAAAGAAGCAATCTCACACACCATAGTAAGCAAAAGCCAAATGAATAAAGGTTGATCAACAGAAAGGAGGATATTCATTATTTCAACTCCCCAAACAAGCATCATAAAAGATAAATACAAATCAAAATGGCACCGCAAGAGCTTAAAGAAGCCAATGGCTAGAAAAAGAATGTCTTCAGCACAACAATCATGCCCAACCAAGGAACATTTGCATCAACATCCCACACAAGTCTTTTAATTTAGTCAAATGAATAAGCAAATCAAGGAAAAAAACAAACAAAAATTGAAAGGAATTTGCCAGAGAGGAGAAAAATAAATCCAGTTAGCATGAAGAAATCAGGCTAAGCATGTATAGTCTTCCCTTTGAATGTTTGGTGCTTTCAAATATGCAAGTGTTGTTGTTTCAAACTAGAATGATCATATAAGAGGGAAGGTAAAGTTTGCAAAACAAAGAATTTCTTGAATTCACAATCATTTTTATCAGTTAAGATTCATGAATGAAGGAGAAAATGTTCAAGTATCGAGGCATCAATAACTGATCAATTTTTTAGAGTTTTATTGGAGCGTTTTCAGATTCAAGTCACTTAAGATTGGAATTTCGACTAAAAATTTGCCAGATTTTGTCAAGCCAGAATTGTCCAGAGTCACCTTCAAAGTTCTATTTTTAGCTCGAGTTAAAATAGACCATTATCATTTTTGAGAAAAGAGAACAAATTCAAAGTTTGCCTCAGAGATTGCGCTATTTTTAGTGTCTACTAGAGTTGACTTTTGTTCGATTGTCATGTAGAGGATGTGAGCACAAAGTCACAGTTTGCAACAAGTTCAATCTATAGCTTGACTGCAGGTTGCATATTTGTAATAAATTCAATCGTTAGTTGAACAGACAATTGCATGTTTGCAATTTAGAATTATTGGAATAGATAAATTGTAATAAAGTGTGCATGTCATGCAAACAATAGTAAGCTAGGATTAGGAGTTAATTATTTTGTTCATTTTCATGCACATCTTTGTAAACAATATACATAAGTGCTTTTGCACATAGATCGGGGATGGAGGATTTATTATTCATTTTTCAATATCCAATATCAGAGTTAGAGAGTTGTATCAAAAAAATTAGTTGTATCAATGAATGAACATCACTAAAATGACAAATCTCGTCCCTGCATTATGTTGAAATGGCTACTTTTTGAGTATTCATTCCTATCATGATTTTTGTGATCGATTCCATGACATTTATTATGCCTATTTTGCTTATGAATGTTGATTAAAAAGTGTCGTTATGTGTGTTGAAAGTTAATTCGCTTCAATGAGTTTGCAAGCTTTGTATTGCAAGCGAAATCAAAGATATGACTTGTGACTTTGTACCAAGTCATACATTCGATTTAACCATGAATTCATATTTAGGAGTTAATCTATCAAATCCATTTCTTTAGGCATTGATCTATCCAACCCATGTGTACTTGCCTTGCTAAGCGTCTAAATTTAGCTGAATAGCGCAAGCGTGTTGTTAAATTTTTTTAATTTTTGTCAAAAAAAACACAAAACCCTTTGCTCCATGTTGAAAGCGCATTTCAACCTTTAACACATTGTAAACCCCCAAAAAAGCATACATTTATGTTATATTCAACTTAAAAGTGAAACATCTTTGAAAACATTGCAAGTACATATTATACAGTTTTAAGTTAGTTTCATTTTATAGGGAGCTTCCCCTTCTTATTCGAAGAGTAGTTTTATCGCACATTTGTTCCATTTTGCATCACATTAAAAGGCACGAAAAAAAATGCTAACAACACATAATTGGAGGTTCAAAGAAAGGCAACATTAGCAAGACAAACCATCTAGAAGAAGAGAGGACTTTAATACCTCCCAAGTGACAACTTTTGGTAGGCTAAACAACTTCAAAATCATGTGAACTTCACCTCAACAAGGGGTTTTGTGAAGATGTTTGCAATTTGATCATCAGTTCTCACAAATATGAAATCTAGCATGCCCTTTGAAATCCATTTCCTTATCTCGAGTTGACAAACATCAATATGCTTTGTCTTCACATGATCAACTCAATTATGAGAATTCTCATAGCGCTCTAATTGTTCCTGTGGACACCTAAAATTGTCCATGTCTTACAACACCTAATCGACACATCACCTAGAGATATCTTGTAACGTTTTGCCTTAGGTCCTAGCATAATCCCATTTAATTACCTTTCCAATTAATTAAATAAATTCCCTTTATTTAATTAATTACCCCTTTATCACATATTCAAAACAATTCAAATAAAATATTTGAATTAAATCCCTATTCCCTCATCGTTTACTGCATGCAAACAAGTGTCACATGACTACAATCCTTCACTTAATGAAAATCTTATTTATTCCCACTATTCTCCTAATTTTGGCCCCCTGTCATACCCATTTAATGTGTCATAAGCACTAAAATTGTCTTTCAATCTTGGCCATCCATTTGATTCGCTCTCTATCTATAAATTGAAACTCTTATTTCAATTTCAAACCCTCATTGACCGATTCGCTAAAGCACAATCATACAATGCTTGAGCTCTGTTATGTTGCAACTGTGAGCAATCAACAATCCTTTGATATCTTGCATTCTTATGCAAGATCGAGAAGATCCATGGAAATAAATCAAACCTAGCCTGAAGATCGGTTTGCTTTGTATTTCTGTTTTGATTTTCATGCTAGTTTGTGCTTTATGGTGCTTGTTAGGGTTTAGTTTAGTTTGTTGTTTTTTACACTAAATCTGATTTTCCCTAGCTACAGAATGGTGAACCCAACGTATGTGGAAATGTTGTGGAATGGAAGGGAACCATGACCAACGGTTACACACACCTAGATAAACATTAAATCCATTCAAATCAATCAAAACAATCTTTATCAAATCACTTCTTCAAATCAAATCAATTCTCCAAATCATTCTTCCAAATCAAATCAAACAATAATCCAAATGCAAGTCAATTCCTACTCCATACTAATCTAGTCAAACCAATCGACACATATCATCCAATCACATCCTTGGTTTTGTTCCAATCTTGTTGTCAATCAAATCAATCAATCATCATAATCAATGGGATATATCGTTCCCACATCATTGTGTTGATCTAGGGATATATCATTCCCCGCAATGACAACACTAAATTTATCAATCAAATCAATCAATCAATCACTTAATCATTGGTTTATAGCTTGACAGGGGCAATACCTTGTTTGTTTTTGAATCATTTGTGCATGCTTAATTGTGTGTGTTATCATTTCATCTTGCATTTGTATCCGAATCATTCTGAACTAATATTCATATCTTGTATATGGACAAGGTTGTATTACACTGGGGCACGAGACACATCGTCACCTTGGTCCTTATACCTTGGTGCATAATGTCTAGTGCTATATCAAACATCATGGTTGTTCACCTTCATTGCAGCATAATGAATCATTCCTTCTTCTAGTCATTCCCCTATCTTTCTTTCTTGACCAATCCATTTCATTTCGAGAGCCTACCTGTGTTTGTCAAACCCGCCTATCCTCTCGAGGGAGCATCATCATCCTATCCATTTTCCTCTATCCATACCTTAGCTTCTTTGAAATGATGTTACTCGACATAAATCTCATCATCTCGAACATCATCTCAAAGAGGGGCAAAATATAGACAACTAAAATTATCCATGTCTTACAACATCTAGTCAACACATCACCTAGAGATATCTTGTAACGTTTTGCCCTAGGTCCTAGCATAATCCCATTTATAAATCCCATTTAATCACCTTTTCAATTAATTAAATAAATCCCCTTTATTTAATTAATTCCCCCTTTATCACATATTCAAAACAATTCAAATAAAATATTTGAATTAAATCCCTATTCCCTCATCTTTTACCGCATGCAAACAAGTGTCACATGACTACAATCCCTCACTTAATGAAAATCCTATTTATTCCTACTATTCTCCTAATTTGGGCCTCCTGTCATACCCATTTAATGTGTCATAAGCACTAAAATTGCCTTTTAATCCTAGTCATCCACATCACACAATTGGCTTTCAATCTTGGCCATCCATTTGATTCCCTCTCTATCTATAAATTAAAACTCTTATTTCAATTTCAAACCCTCACTGATTGATTCGCTAAATCACAATCATACAACGCTTGAGCTCTATTATGCTACAACTGTGAGCAATCAATAATCCTTCGACATCCTGCATTCTTATGCAAGATCGAGAAGAGTCATGGAGATAAATCAAACCTAGCCTAAGATCAGTTTGCTTTGTATTTCTGTTTTGATTTTCATGCTAGTTTGTGCTTTATGGTGCTTGTTAGGATTTAGTTTAGTTTGTTGTTTTTGATACTAAATCTGATTTTCCCTAGCTACAGTTCCCATAAAGAATGGTTGTTTGTTGTTGTGGAAAATAAGCTCTCAATATAAATTTGCAAACCCATGTCACTCGTACTACGATCGTTGCTCCTCTATATTCACCTTGGTGGTAGACAATGCATGTTCTACTTCTTGCAAGACCATAAACAAGGATCAGAACCAAGATGGAACACATATCTAGAAGTAGACTTCCTCTCATCCAAATATGTTGCCTAATCCACATTAGTATATCCCACTACATGCATATCACCTCCTCTAGAGTACATAATATATAGTTGAGAAGTACCCTTGATATGCCTCAATATGCTCTGCAAAGCTTCCCAATGACTTTGCTTAGGCTCCAACACAAACTTGTAGATGAGGTCAACTGCAAAGGAAAGATTTGGCCGAGGATGAGTCAAGTACAATAGGTTGTCTCTAAATTGTCCATACAAATTAGCATCAACCTATGGTGAAAAAACAATAGTTATCTTAACTCCATACTCATATGGTGTAGAGCTAAGTTTGCACTTCTCTATGTTGTTGTTTTTAATAGATTAAATGCATACTAAGGCTGAAAAATGAAGATCCAATTGTTGAAACTAAATACCAAGGAATTGATGATGTCAACCAAGATCTCTCATCTCAAATGTTTTCTTTAATTCACTCCTCAAACTTTGGATCAAAGAAGTAATATCACCTATAATGAGTAAATCATCAAAATGGAGAACCATAATCAAAAGCGACCATCTACATTTTTCACATAGACATTGTGATTTGCCTCACAATGGTTAAGACACATGATTAAAAGAACTTGTCGATCTTCTCATACCAACCACAGGGAGCCTGCATCAACCCATATAGTGCCTTTCGAAGTTTGTACGTTAGCTTGGAATCACCATGCTGATCAAACTCCTATTTTCAAATCCTAAAACTGCCCAAAATTCACTAAAATCCCATGTTATTCCCTTATTGATCCCATTGTTGATATTCAACCCAATATATGTTTAATGGGTTCCCAGTTTTATACCCCCTCTAAAATATCCTAAGTCCTTGTCTCCCCTGTTCAAACATTCAAAGGACTTAGTGATTCTTGACTTCCCAAATCCACATTTTCGTCGAAATAGGGGCAAAGAGGAACCAAGCAAAAAGAAAAATGGAACGGAGGGAGAAAGGTAAATGAATGTGGTGTTGGCGGTTCAAGAGTTCCTTGAACCACCAAATCGTCGAAATGGTTCACGATAGGCAAAAATCGTTGAAAGGAACCAAGGAAAGAATAAAGAGAAAACATAGATAGAACAATTTAAAAGGTGCAAATAGTTCAAAGAAATCTTGAATCACTAAAATCGTGAAAGAGAATAAGATATAAGAAAGTCTAAGATGAAAGGAACAAAATAATGTTCAAAGATGTTCAAAACACATTTTTAGAAAGTGTTGCTTGATGTTTGATTTCTGCGACTCTTCCCAGGCCACCATAGGCGCCTTAGTTGACTCGTTTGGAGGTGGTTGAAAGACTTGAATGTTGCAAGGTACAGGTGGGTGGATGAATTAATGGTAGTGGGTGGGCATTTAGGGTTTTCCCACCCAAATTTGCAAATGAAAATTCTATATATGCATTGTTTTAGAAGCAGAAGAGGATGGTCGTTGAACCATTTTAGAGGTGCAAATGCTCAAGAAGGATTTCGGGCTTCAAATCATGCCAATTAGAGTTGAAAACGCAAGGGAATATTTCTGATACAATGTAGGAAAGCTTTTGTAATGTAAATCTTCATGTGACGATATGTCTCCATAGAAGAATGTGATAGTTCAGGGGAGTGTTTGAACCCAGTTACTCACTCTCTCTTGCCACACTTGTTGGTATGACTGTAACAAAGTTTTGATAATGTATGACAACATTTAAATCAATACAAGCCTTTCTGTTGGGTCATTCTTTGTTGCAGATGGATTATTGCATGTCTTTTCTGGATAATTAAGTATGTTTGTCATATGGGATTTGATCTGAGATAGGTATATATATGCATGTCTGGTTCTATTGATGCTTATTAGATCTACTTCCCTCCTCTTTGTTGTTCGTGACTCAATTGCCCATTGGAGTAGGCATCGGTCCAGTTTGGTGAAGAGCCATCAATCTCATTTAAAATAATCCTCTGTTCTGGGTAGTTGTAGGAGTAGGAGTAGGACTAGATTTAGGTTACATGCTCTTCATGGTTCTATATTATAACCAGGGAATCATTATGAGCGACCCAAAATTATTTAATCATTCGTGAATCATGAACATGTATGCCTACACTATGTATCTTGTGTATGTAAAGTTTAAATGAGGTCATTTTTAGGAATGTGATGTCATATTTGGGTGCATAAGCATAGTGCAATAATAAGCTATATTGAGGTCTATAGGTGGCTGGTTGTTCTTGGTTTAGTGATAGTGTTTGAAATAAAGTCAATGGGTTGGGTTTAGCCACCAATTTGTAGTTGTTCATTCGGTTATCTAACCTCAGGGAACACCCTCCCGAGTCTAAGTTGACCTTGAAGTGTAGGAGAGAAAACCCACTCTCATTCGTTGGCCTTCAACCCTCCATGGTCTGTGGATGAGTAGGTTTTACTTTCATGATGACAACCTTGGCCTTGAAAGTGAATCTTTGTTCTAGGAAGTGGAGCAACGGTTTTGGGACCTAACACACCTCACAACCAAATTTGATTGAAAGAGAGAATTGTATGCACAAAATTTCTCTTGGCAACTAGAACATATATCTCCCAATAGTCAATACCCTCCAGAGAATCCTTTTGCCACAGGTTGAACCTTGTACATTGGAAGTGAACTCAAACTTATAGATCCACTTGCACTTCACAATGTTCTTGCCCTTCAGATAAGGCACCAATTCCCAAGTGTGATTCTTCATCAAGGAATTCTACTCTTCTGCAATATCCTTCTCCCTTTCATTCTTGTCATTGGCTTTCACATAGGATTGTGGATCATAAGTACCCATGATCCTACTCATTAGGGCATAATTGATTTGTTGTTTTCCATATAAATTTTATGATACCCTTGTCTCCCTTTGCATCTTCAAGGGTAACACTAGCCCACTTAAGATGATTGACATTCCCTCTAGCTATAAGAGTTTAACATTTCAAATCAACAATATCTAATGTGGTGGGATTAGCACCCAAATCCCTCTCCTTTGAAGCCTCAACTAATATGTCATCACCTAAAATAACCTTAACATCTCCTAAAATATCCTGAAAAATCACAACTGAAGGACCCTTCAAATTGGAACAAGGTGTATCATCCTCAACTCCATTAACAATCTAGATAGGAGTATCAATGCACTTCACTGCATGCACAATTTGAATTGGGACATCACTTCGAGCATCATTGAAACTTGTAAACTTTACGCCTTTGCTTGCTTATCAAGCTTACTACTAGCAATCACCCAAAAATTGTTGCTTATACTCTTCACAACAAATTTGTTAGGACAAAACTCAATCTTATTTTGTTGTTGAGTAATTTGGAAAATTGATAGTAGGTTCATACTCAAATTGGGTGTGTGTTAAACATCCTTGATAATTCATCCTTCTAGCACAATGCCACTACCAACAATAGGAAGAGATGAATCATCTACTCTGTATACCTTTTAATTATCTATTTTGCCAAACCTTTGGAACAAATTATCATCCTTGGCCATATGATGAGTGCATCCAAACATAATATACTCATATTTGGAAGTATAAGTATGAAAAACATGAGATGTATGAGCCACAAGAATATTATTCTTTAAATTTTCATTGTACTTGCTCTAATGCTCCTTTAGATCCTTGACCTTCTTCATGATATCCTTCATTGCTTGAAGCAAGTATTCTCAATATGTCCTAGATTGCAACAATAAACACACTCCTAAATCTGCTTCTCCATGCCTTTGTGGGCACTCTTATCATCACCATCTTTAGACTCTTGTTCCAATTATTATTGCTTCATTGGTATTCCCATGGATGCATATCCTTGCTTTGGTTCCCATTGAAGTTATGTTTCACCTTTCCCTTAGCCATATGAGCCTGCTTCCTTGAACCAAGTACACCCATCTTTGTGAGCTTCTCTTGTTTTGCAACCAAGGAGGAGCACAATCTTGCAATATGCATATTCTTGCACGCGTCCTTCATAATGACTTTAATAGAGAAAAATCAAGAGAGGAACACCATTTGCTGGCTTCAAGATCTCACAATCTCAATGATCTCATTATCATTTTTCTTATACTCCTTATTGCACTCCTACTAAAACAAAAGATCATTCACACGAGATAGATAATCCTCAATCCTATCATATGCCAATAGATCAATTTCACATAGCTCATGATTCAACTTGGTAACCCTTTGCTCATCAACTTGATCAAACAAGTTATTCAAAATTTCATCATAGCCTTAGGACTTTTTGATCCCTTATAATGAAAATGAAGCTCTAGTGCAATGTGGATCAGCCAAATCCCTATTCTCCAATCTTCTTGATTGTAATAGGCATCCTTCTCCTCAACAGAAGGAACCTTCTCAGTCTTGCACCCAATATTAATGGATGATTCCCAAGCCTTATGATTTTGTCCCATCAACGTAATGACCCCTGGAATCATCTCTATCTTCAGAGAATCTAACAACACAGAAGAAATATGCAAATGCCAATAAGAATAGTACCACTGAGAAGAGTTTTAAAAATGCTTTTTAGCAGTTCAAAAATGGTCTCAAAAGGAGTTTGTATGACACAATTATGGCCATTGAAATCTAGATACCAAAATGTAATTTACCCCACTAAAACATTCAACATTAAAAATTCACATGTTTGGGAAAACACTTCATAAGAGCACCGGTAATCCAACATTGGAAAATTTGATGCAGGGGCATCGTTTCCCCATCATACTCTGTTTTTGTTGAGTGGATGTTTATATTCTATTATTGATGTTTAAACACTCTCTTTTTCTTTAGTAGATGTTGTTGTTGTTTAAGTTTTGTTTGTTCCCTTAGTTGATGGTATCGGCCTCTTTGAGGCAGTTCCTTTGGTTAAAAGAATTGTTGGGGAAGTTAGAAGCCCTTACGCCTCCAGTTGTTCCTGTCGCCCAAAAGGTAAGAAGTTACAAACTGTCAAGAAGTAAGAAGTTACAAAACTGCCAGGGAGAAGTTGAAAACGAGTTACACGACAAGAAAGGGAGACATAATAATCGAAGAGGATATTAAGGAAGAATGAGATCGGGCTGTTTTAGGAAGGGCGTCATCGAAGCAGGGGATGGAGATTAAAGTGGGGAAGAAGTTATAGTGTGAAGAAGACCCGTAGCAAAGGAGAAACGGGATTAGAGGATCGGGCTATGTGATATAGAGCCCAGAATGCATTATGCTGTACATGAATCATAATTATCTCATATCCCTGTATTCTTGGTGACTGGCCGAACATTGAATAGAGTTTTCTGATTCCTGTGTGTTCAAAATTCCCGTCTCTATTTGCTCTATTAATTTCATCAAACTATATTTTATTATAGGTTGAGTCTCTGCCACTGTATTCTGTGTTTCCTGTCAAGAGTGCCATCAACATTTGTGAACTTTGAGTTAGGATCATAGTGTATTCCAGGATGAACAAGGGTTAGGTAGTGATTAACCTAGCTGTTTTGCATCATCAAAGGAGTTGAAGATTTTTTTAAGATTGGCAAAACTCTTGACAATGAAGGCAGACCGAGTAGAGCTAATTATCAGGACATAAAAAAACATACATTTCACAGTTAATAGGGTGTCATGGCAAAGCAAGTAAATGTTGATACCAGCACCTCTATTATTTAAGAGTTCAAGTGGTGATTTTGTTGTTGTTTTGGTTTCCTGCCCTTAGTATTTGTGTTTGGATTGTTTCCAGCTGCCCTACTGGCTGTTCTAGTCTCTGGTTTTCTGCTGTAACTATTTTGGTAGCAATTTTGTAACTATTGTTATGGCTAATTTGAGTCTTTAGCCACTAAACTATGTAATCTTTTCTTTTCAGTTTTAATTCAATATAAATAATAATAATCTATACTAGACCATTTAGAATTGAAAATTAAAAATAATTTTATAAGTCAGGCAGATAAAGGAGAAGGAATAAGGGGCACGTAAGATTGTATACATGAATGCTTATGTTTGGTAATAAGGAAAGAACTATCTCTCCTTAAACAATATTGTCTTGGCACCAAGAAATATTGGTAATAGGTATTAAACTTGGCACCAAGAAATATTGGTAATAGGTATTAAAGTCTCGGGCTTAGAAGCAATGGTCTAGCAAGATAAAAATATTTAGTTACTAGGACATTAAAATGTGCAGGTTACTAAACAAATTTTATCAAACACAAGACTCCCTACTTTTGTTATTTTGTTGTCGTCCCTTCTTTGATCCTAGTGAACTACTACATATAAGTGCATTCTACAGAAAATTATTAGCGAGTTCTTATTTGTGTACTATTTCATGTTAAAGTGTTAAGATTTAATTTCATGTTCATCCCCTTCTGCATGTTGAATTGTGCCGAGGCCTTATCTAGTATTTAATTGCAGATTTTTGGTCTCCTGTCGTCCTTGTTTAGAAAACAAACATGGCAATTTTGTGAGATTTGGTGCCACTGTAAATTGAGTCAATTGTTTTTTGGACCATTCAGGCAATGTACCCTACCAACATGTATAAACAAAATATGAATTATAAGGAAACAAAGAATGTGCAGTCTATCATTAGAAGATGAAAATAAAGTTATTTCATACTTACTCCAGCAAAACACTTGTGTTTCTCTATTTCAATGTCCGCCATTTTCCGCAACTAACCCAAATTTTGCCCTTCAAACTTAGCAAAATTTTTTGCGAAAAAATATGCAGAGACCTAGCAGTGCCAGGTGACATTGATATCACCTGATATATAGTTCTGGAAGGATGGGTGAGAGTTTAAAGATGATTTTCCCCTCAACTGGCTGCCAATTTCATTGACTCAGTCTCCAAAATTATTACAAGCCCAAGCAACCTGCACAATATGATAGCTTTCCAAATACATCATGTGAAACTGGTACAGAATTCAAATGAACCAATATGCGGCTAAAATTTTGAGAATATGAGCCTGCAGCGGACTGTGAGCAATTGTTATTGGTCAAGGTGAATCTTGTGCTAATGTTTTCAACAGCCTGATGGTATAAAAGCAACAATTCATCCTACCAAAAACATTATGCTGTGCGAACAACACTACCATACTCTTAACTTTCCCATAACAACATCTGAGCACATTACTAACCACGTCTTCACATTAAACATAAACAGTCTGCTTCTCTAATTGCTGCAAATTTTCACTTGGCAGCAGAATATTCTTCCAATAGACTAAGTTTCTCCAAAACAAAACTTGCCTTATTAGGAGGCATGAAAAACTTGCCATGAGACTTCAACACCAGGATAGTTGGAAAAGAAGATTTAGTAAGACAAGAAATAGCCGAAAGAAGGGATCACAAAGAAACAACAGCAGAAGTTGAGAAGGCCATCACATAAGATTGGCTGCATGTGCTTAATACCGAGTTGATATGACCAAATTGCATTTGAGTTTGCACCCAATTCCATACCCTACAGTTCAGAACTCACCAACTTATAACATGGACCACCAAACTAGATGCAGAAATATCCTTAGAAGCAGCAAGGGCTGGAAGAGATACATTATTGTCCTTTATGTTCTTTAAATTTCTAGGTTTTTGCAACTTTTTTTATTCAATTGGATCATGTTTCAGTTAATTTCCATCGTGTAATAAGCATAATTCCTGTACTATCACCAGTAAGGAAATACAGTTTGTTATGGAATTTGGCATAAGTTCTGTGTTGGTGAATTGATTCAAGAATATCTTGAGCAGTTACAGATCAAACGGTAACAATGACATTCACGATAGCATCAAATATGGGTTTGAGGCTTGAGCTAGCCTTCCAAATGGGAACAAGAAAGTGTATTGAGCCTACAAAGAGGCTCAAGAGAAGCATGGTGGCTGCCCTACATTTCTATTTTTTGATTTTCCAGTAAATATGAACAAACTATTGAATTAAAACTCCTAAAACAGAAGTTTTAGTAAATATAAAATATCAAACTTTATGGGCAGCTTAAATACTGTCATATTCAAAGTCCTCGGGTCTTGTCCTCAAAGAAATTTTCCCAAAAGTAAATAGAGAACAAATTACCAGAGCCTTGATTCATCGCAGCAAAGCCTGCTTCCAACTTCCAAAATTAGTATGAGTATCCAAAACCCCAAAAAAGATTTTAAGCCAACATTGAAAATCAATTCCTGAAATTTTCACTACCAAAAAAAAGAAAGAAAAAAAAAACCTTTAGAACGCTTATGTATTTATGATTGAAGAAGGGTTTACCCAGAAAAAAATCAGAGAACACTCGTTGTTCTGAAGAATATACCCTGACAAAATTAATTTCTCCGTTGTTGTTTTAGTGTATGTTGTAGTGATTTTCTCCATGTAGATGCTTGTTTGAGGATCTTTCCTACTAAATGCATTTCTACAAGTGCCTGTTCGAAGGTCTTCAAAGAAAAATTTTCTGTGCAAGTTGTCATCAACAGTTTGTTTAGGCAAAAATTGTGGTTGACTCATCATAGATCAAACAATGATCAGCACTGAAACTTGATCAGTAATCACAGCCAATGTGAAACTCCGAAACCAACATTGAACATAAGTGCCTAATAAGCATAAACTTACACTTCAGCCCAGATTCGCAACGATTCAAAGTAAAATCAAATGCAGCCTTGAAGCTAAGAGGAGTAAGCACCTTACCCCTTACCGTGGAAAGATTTCATAGATACCATGGAAAGATTCCATATATTTTTCTATGATTTACACATGTACAACACATGTTACTTCATCTCAGGTTTCAACGCCAACTAGTTAGGCATCAATACCAACTAGTTAGGCATACTTTCATTATTATCGATCAGTGCATGAACTGTCCCCATCTTTGAAACGTTTGCAATGTCGGACATCCCTCCCAATAATATTCCACACGCCACAGTATTAGAGACAAATTATTAAAGCAGAATGGCAGTCACCGAATTATAAAGATTCTCATCGAAACAGATAGGTGTACTAGGTAACAAATTAATAAGACCAAAAGCTATTGCAAGACTTTCACTGTGGTCACAGAGACATGTTTTCTTATGCTCTCCCTCCAAATCATACAACTCAAAGTTTGTGTATGATATGTGACCTGTCTCCTCCATCTGCCCAAACAATTTTTCTAGTTTGATATAAATTTCTTATCTTGTGAATGTAGTCCGTCTCCTTTGAAAAATGTATATACCTTGTTACTGACCTCAATCCAGCTGCATGCTGGTATTTTCTTGATCCTCCTCTCTCTCATCATTTTTCTTACCTTGCCCACATCATCCCATCTTGTGGCCATTGCATATATGTTTGACAGTGCCACATAATGTGAAGAATTTTCTGGGTCCAATTCAAAAAGACATTTTGTAGTGTATTCTCCAAGCCCTACGTTACTATGCACCCTACAGACACCAAGTAAGCAACCCCACACGACAGCATCAGGTTTTATTGGCATGTTTTTTATAAAGTCCCCTGCCTCATCCAATAGTCCAGCTCGACCAAAAAGGTCAACCATGCAGCAATAGTGCTCCACGGAAGGTCTGATATGATAATCTTGACTCGTGCTGGCAAAGTACTTCCTCCCCTCATCAACTAGACCTGCATGGCAGCACGCACACAACACACCAACAAAGGTGATATGATCTGGCTTCATGTCAAAATCTTGCATTTGACCAAAAAGTTGGAGGGCCTCTTTTCCATAGCCATGTGTTGCGTATCCCATAATTATTGCAGTCTATGAGACAATATCTTGTCTAGGCATTTTGTTGAATAGTTTGTGTGCATCCCAAACACAGCCGCATTTAGCATACATGTCTATAAGAGCATTACTCACAGCGATATTAAAATGCAATCCCCTTATGATAATGTCTTCATGTACCTCCTTCCCTTGATAAAGAGCTCCCAAATTGGCACAAGCTGGGAGAAGACTGGTAAAGGTTTCCAAGTTTGGCTTCAAGCCCGTCCCTTGCATTTGTAAAAACATTTTAACAAATTTGTCAAAACAGCCATTCTGGGCATATCCTGAGATCATCACAGTCCACGAGACCAAGTCCTTTTCGGGTATTTTCTCAAACAGCTTCTCTGCATCATCAAGAAGCCGATTTTGTGCAAATCCAGAAATCATTGCGTTCCATGAAACCAAATTTCTTTCAGTCATCTGCTGAAAGAGCTTCCAGGCCTCACCGGCATGCCCATTCTGTGCATAACCTGCAATCATCGCATTCCAGGAAACCACATTTCTTATTGGCATGTCATCAAACACCTTACGAGCGTCTTCAACACTTCCACATTTTGCATACATGTCTACAAGTGAGCTCCCAACAAAGACATTAGACTGAACTCCACTTCTAATTATAATACCCTGGACCTCCTTCCCCTTAATTATGGCAGCCAAGCTAGCGCATGCCTGGAGAACACTGGCAAAAGTCACTGCATCTGGCTTTATACCTGCCTGCCACATTTCTCCAAACAGTTTCACAGACTCATCAAAGCACCCATTCTGCGCAATACCTAGATATCATCGCATTCCAGGACACCTCATTTCGCTCTGGCATACTCTGAAACAGTTCCCAAGCCTCTTCAACATACCCATTATGTGAATAACCTGCAATCAAACTATTCCACGAAGCCTCGTTTTGGTTATCCATTTTGTCAAACACATCCCGTGCATCATCCATACTCCTGCATTTGGCATACATGTCTATCAGAGAATTCCCAATAAAAACATCACCCTGAAACCCACTTCTAACTATCTCTTCATGAATGTCCTTACCCCGTTCCAGAGCTCCCAAATTAGAATAGGCCAGCAGAATGCTCGCAAATGTGATCTCGTTAGGCCTCCTCCCCACACCCATATCTAGCATAACTGCCAAGCATTGTTGTCCACGAGATCACATTTCGTTCAGGCATTTCGTCAAACACATGGCGTGCATCTGCTAAAGAACCCAATTTAACATACACTGTCACCATTTTAGACCCCATGAAGCTATCTGCAATAAACCCAGTTAAAATCAAATGGGCATTGAGTACTTTAACCTGTGTAATTGATTTAATACTGAGAGAGGCCTGTAAGAGAGAAGCATATGTATAAGAATCCATTTGAATGCCTTTCTTGTCCATAACATTATGCAAAATCTGTAGTGCTTCTGTTAATTGTCCCTGCTTACACAGTCTTCTAACACTCCCGCAGATGTCATCAGCAGATATTCTTTTGTGTTTAGGCTGTTGTGGGCTCGTTTGAAGAGGACTCGTGAGTCTGTTTACTACAGTTTTAAAGCTTGTTACAGAAGTGTTACTCACATTGGCATGGCATCTGTATTTTGGATAAATATATAATAATTTTGGCATTGTGTCCTTTTAAAATATCTGAAGAAGAACATGGCATTGATTTGCCCGTAAAACAGATTTGATGAAATGGTTACATGGTTATGTGTGTAAAAACATCCAATGCATTTTAGTTTTATCGAATAGCTGAATGTCTCAATCGTCTGTGTAGGGAATATGTCTAATTTTCGTTGCACACACTTTCATCCACTGCAGCGAGTACATTCCTTTTGGGTGGGAGGGAATCAGAGAGGTAGCGGTACTAGTATTGAGGGGTTTCCTTATAAAAATTGAGAATTTTAGGGTTCCAAAGATTTATAGTAATGGTAAAGCTTAAAATTTCTAGTTCAGAACTTTTAAGAAGTTGGTGGTCTCATGGTTTCTTTTAGTAATAGTTAATGTTAAAAATTGTAGATAGGAAATTTCTAACCCCACTTCAAAGGGAAATTTGAGAACTAAAATGTAAAGATACCTATTTTTTAGGATAAGATTCTAATTTGTCCTTAAACACCCTCCATGGGACTCCTTCCCCCCACAACAAGCAATGTGATACAATTAATTTAATTTAAAGTTGTGATAAATTATGTAATAGAATTTAGAAATCTTGAAATAAATAAAAATGAAAACAATTAGTTGATTCAACAATAGATAGATAAATGTATACCATTCTGATCACAACTTTTAAATTGTAACTCAAAATTGTGACTTCTTAGATGCGTTAGAAGTAGAACAATGAAGTATGAAATGTGTCATTCTCAAAATTTGGCTAGTCATATCCATGAGTGCAAAAATGGACCTTGTGCATGGAATTGACCTGTACCCACAAGAATGAACTGGTAGAAAACTAACTATTGGAATCCATTTGCCTCAAACTTCTAATATTTGAGTCTGGTAAAGAACTAAAGGTGTTTAAAAACAACTTTAGGGAAATTTGGTGAATTGTGAGGATCATGCTCTCCTTAGTTAGACCTCTAGTTAGACCAATTCAACAATGATGAACCAATATCGAGGGTAATAAGCAAGCATGCAATAGACCTGGGATGATGTGATGCTCTAATAATGTTACTAGAATACTCTCATAAATGTTCCATAACAATTCATTTTCATAAATCTAGCATGCTCCTAGATGATTTCAAAGTGAATGATTGAATGTCTTTATATACAACAGCATAGCACACAAGTCAACACAAACATGTGCTAGGTCAGCTCATGATAACTAGTGAAATGGTCGACAATATTTAAATTTGAATTTTGATTTTTAAAAGTTCAAGATTTAGATCCACAAGTGCATAAGTGACTTGGGTCAGGTTTGCAAGTGTGATCTAGGGTGGCGAATGGTAGGTCTAGGGATTAAATCAAATCTCTAGGGATCAATGCTAAGGGGATCGAGATGTGGTGAAGTTATGAGCCAAATTTATACAAGAATATGCCACTTGCAAGCTAGTTATTACATTTATGGCACTCTAATCAAAGTGAGCCAAAACATAAGGGAAAAGGGCATTGGTATGCAACTTTCACCTTTACACTTTGCCCCCAACTTTGATGTGCATGTGAACTATTGGTTGGATGCAAATCAAAACAAAACAAGTAGTCAACATTTGAATTAGATATTTTTTACACTCAAAGGATACATATCTATGTCTAGTAAAAAAACATTCTTAAATTCTTCTCACAATCAACACTCCATGGAAACCTACAAAAAAAAAGTATGCAACGAGTATTTGTCAAGCATTAAAAAATGAGTATGATCAAAACTTTCTTGCAAATGAACAATCCTTGAAAATAGTAAAAGTAAAGAGTAGAAGGTAAAGTGATTCCATCTGTTACAAAAAGTGATAAATGCTCTGACTATGTGGAAGATTCTTACAATGCAAATCGATTAATAAAAGCTCCCCTAGACATGGGAATGAATATGAGGGCCTGTCACTAAAAAACATAACTTGCAAAAGGAATCTTAGTGACATGTATTCCCCTCTCCAAATGGTCTAATATAAAGGATGCAAAGAATTGGAGAAGGAGAAAAAGATATAAGCATAATAAGACATGTAAGCATGTTAAAAGATATCATAATATGATAAACATGTAAGTAGATAGCAAGAGATAATCATGAAAGCATGTGTAAAAAGGGAAAGGAAAGGCGTCTCCAAATGTTTTTCCCTCAATATAGGTAATTGATAAGGTATAGATGGCCCTAAAGGCTAGATAAGGATCATGTAGCCAGAAATAGGATGTCAAAGATATGTGTACGATAAGGATCATAAACATGGAATTATGAGATGTAGAAGTCATAAAATCACGTAACATGTGAACATAGCAATGAACACACAATAACCAAGGTTGTAAATGTATGACATAAGAAGCATAGGAACCTAGAAACATTCAAAGTTGTAGGGAAACATTTGAAAACATAGATGACAAACATGGAGCATAGGAGGACATAAGAGTCAAATAAAGCCTAGGAGCCAAACTTAGAACATAAGAAAACATAAGAGATAGACGTAGAAGAATATATAGAAAAGATAGCCTTGAGGGGAACAAAACATAAAGCATAATATAGAAGGTGAAATGAGAATACAAGATGCACAACAAACATTCCATGGATGAAGGCCAAAGTGTAAGGATCCACAAGGTAAATGACAAAATGAACAAGAAGGATCACGACATACATGGCCTAAGCAAAAGACTAGAGTGTAAGAACACACAAGGTAAATGGAAGAATAAGTAAGGAAGATCACAACATGCATGGCATAAGCAAAAGGCCAAAGTAAAAATGATACAAAACATAAGGAGGAAGTGACATGAATGCACAATACATATTCAAAGTCACTTGTGTTAACATGCACTATTAAAGACTGCTTTGTGTCATTTATAAGTGAACTAGGGACATGGAAACAACACCAACTTAATGTTGAGAAAGGTATCTTAACCTTGCATCCTAATGTTGGTATTTATTATTTTTTGTGTTTTTTTATTATTTTGTCATCCCATGGGAAGGAAGGTGCCCCATTTTGAGGTGGCATTCTTTGCCATGTGTCAGATATTTTGTAATGTGTGTAAGAAGTTCTAAGATCATCTAATGTCATCATGATATGTAATAGAATCTCATGACATTGTAAGATGGGAATTACTAATGATGGATTCTATGACTTGTAAAAGAATGTAAGAGAGGGGTTACATTAGAATCTTGAATAGAATTATAACAATCTATGATGCATGTAATAAGGCATCTTTGGGTGGATTTGAATATGTCAAAATAGAGCAGCCAAATTGAAGAGTTACATATTTCAAGTTATGATAGATGTGAAGCATGTTATATTTTTATCCTAGAAGACCATGACCAACTTGGGTGTTGGAATTTGGGCCAAATATGGAACCACTTTTGTGTCATAATTTTGGCACATAGTTTTAGTAAACCACACTTGGTTTGTGGTTTGACATTTGCCTATTTATTTGATGCTAGAGATGGAGGTTTGATAGTGAGTTTTGCAGGTACCGTTTTACTATTAGAATTGCTCCAAATCTACATCTTGGTGATATTTCTATAAAGGCTTAGATTCTGCAAGTGTATTGTAACTATGTTGATTATTGACTAATAAATTGAGTTATTTTAGAGTGTGGATTTTTCTCTTGAAAAAAATTTCCCCACTTAAATCATTATCTTATGGCATAATTATTTTTGTGTTAATTTTCTTGTAACTGTATGATCAAATTTATTTTTGCACATACCTCCTCTAATAGATTAGTGTAGGAAGAGTGTTCTGCACCTTTTCTTCCTTTCATTAATTGATCACCATAAGTCCCAGGTGTTAGGGACAAGGTTTTTTAAATATAATCTTGGTTTGAGTGGGATCTTGCATAGAAGGATATTTAGTTGTAGGAAAATGGAAAGCACATCAAGGATAGAAATGGAGAGGTTTAGTGACACTAACTTTGAGATGCGGAAGCTCAAGATGGAGGATATGCTCATAGATAGAGATCTATGGATTACTAAATCCAGATGTAAATTATCAGCAATGTCATAAGATGACTAGGATCCATTGGACAAAAAGGCAAAGGGCTTCATCAGGCTATGCTTGGCAAATTCAATTTTGTTGAATGTACATCAATAACCCACCTCACAAGCTCTTTGGAAGAAGTTGGGAGACTTATACTAGGGTAAATTCCTGTTTAACAAACTTTTTCTGAGAAATTTGTATACCTTAAGAATGGCTATTGATGGTTATGTGGCCAAGCATTTGAAAGTATTCAATAATTTTATGATCTATTTGCACTCTATTGGAGTGAACATGGAGGAGGATCAATGCATGACACTTTTATGTTCTTTTCTAGACTTATGGAATCACCCGGTGATGGCAATCTAAAGCACTAACTCAAAGCTTCAGATGGACGAGGTAGTGGTTGATTTACTCTTAGAGGAGATACAATGAAAAAAATTGAATCTATCAAGGAGGCCCTATTAGTTTATGAAATATCAAAGAAGAAAGGCAAGAAGGAGGGCAATAATAAAGAAAGGCATAGATCCAAATCTTGTGGGAGATCCAAATCTCCTAAAAAGTCTAAGGGTAAGTGTTGGAACTGTGGCAAGACTGGACACTTCAAAAGAGATTGCAAGGAGGAGAAAAAGAAGAAAAAGAATGAGTTTGATGATGTGTCTAATAGATCTTCACAAGAGGATGGTGGAGATGCATTTGTTGTGGCCTTGGCAAATCATGCATTCGAAGGTGCATGGTTAATATATTATGGAGCTTCCATCCATATGACCTCCAATTGAGGGTGGTTTTCAAAGTATGAAGAATGTGATGGAGGGAAAATGTATCTTGGTGATGATTCTCATATGAGCATTATTGGTTGTGGTAGAGTCTTGATTAGATCCCTGGATAGACAAGTGAAGGGGATCAATAGTGTTCTACATATCTTAGGGTTGGCAAGGAACGTGTTATTAGTTAGCAAACTTAATGATGTAGGTTTGTAGGTTATTTTCTCTAGCACGGGGTGTAAGATGGTTCAAGGAGTTATGTTTCTCATTAAGGGTGTTTGTGGACACTTTGTTTTAGCTTGATGCATGCATTGTTTAATGCAAAAGTATTTTTGTTCCTATAGTGAAGAGATCTGCAAAATATACACCTTCACCATTAGAATCAACAACAAAGAGAGGTGTTATATCTACTTGTAATGGCCACATTTTCTGGGTACCTATGCAAGCTTTTGCTTTAGAGAGAAATTTACTTGAGAAAATATTGGTATGGCATAAGAGAATGGGCCATATAGGTGAGAAGAGTCGAAGGACCCTAAAATATAAAAATATTGTTGAGGGGTTGAATAATTGAACTCTTAAATTTGATTTATGTGAACACTATATATATGGTAAACATAACCACATTTAGTTTTATTCTAGTTCTCCTAAATCTTTTAGGGTGTTGGACTTGACTCATTTAGTTGTATTTGGACCTATTAATGTTTATTTATTTTTTGTCTTTGTATTATGTATCTCTTATAGATGATTATTCTAGGACATAGGTGTATTTCCTCAAGAGTAAATTTGAAGTCATGTTTAGTTGGTTTAAGGATTTTAAGGCTCTTTTAGAAAATCATTCCAGTAAGAAGATTTAGGTTTTGAGGACTAACAATGGTAGTGAGTTTTGTTCCACAAATTTTGACTAGTCTTGTAAGGGGCACAAAATTGAGAGACATTAGACAATTTCATATGCCCCTTAGTATAATGGGGTAGTAGAAAGAGTGAACATGACATTAATGGAGAGGGTTAGGAGTATGCTTAGTGGAGCTAGCTCGGAGCCAAAATTTTAAGCAGAAGTAGTTGATATGACTTGTTCCCTGATTAACAAGTCTCCTATATCAACTCTTCTTAACAAGACCCCTACAAAGGAATGGACAAGAAAAAATCCCTCATTACAACATCTTTGTGTTTTTGGTTATGAGGCATATGCACATGTGTCTAGGGAGAAGTGGCCAAAATTAGAGAACAAGGCACTAAAATGTATCTTCATCGGCTATGGTGTTGATGTGAAAGGGTAAAAACTTTGGGACCTTATGGCCAACAAAGTTATATACAATACAAATATTATTTCAGAGAGATCAAGCCTTCTCCCATAGTGTTTCAACTAAAAGAGAATGGGAAGAAAGATGTGGTTCAATTACTACCCAAGATCGAGAAGGTTGACCTAGAAGCTCATGAAGGACATGAAGAGGACGAGAGCTTAGATAATTGTAATAGTTTTGAAGAGGATGTACAACCTCCACCTTATCTCTTGAGAAGGTCCACTCTACAAACACAACAACCAAAAAGGTATACCCCTCTTGATGGGAGATGTTTTTTCTTTGCTTACTAATATCAATGAGTGTAGAACTATGAAGGCAACAATAGATATGGATGATTATACTCATCCTAGAGAGTGGCTATGGATGAGGAGATAGTTGCATTGAAGATTAATGATGCATGAGACTTGGTATCATTGCTCAATGGATTGAACCCTATTGGATGTAGATGATGTTCTAAAACAGGTTTGGTTTAGTTGGAAGTATTAATAAGTACAAGGCAAGATTGATTACAAAAGGTTATTCTTAGGTTGAGGGGATAGATTTTGGTGAGATTTTTCCCTAGTTGTTAAGCTAACATCTATTAAGTTCCTATTATTTGTAGTAGCAAATTCTAATGTAGAGATAGAATAGATGGATGTGAAGACAACATTCCTACATGGTGACTCCAAGGAAGAGATCTACATGACACAACTAGAGAACTATGTTGAAAAAGGTAAGAAACCTTTAATTTATAAATTAAAAAATCTTTTTATGGTCTCCAATAGTCTTTGAAGATGTGGTACCAGAAATTTGATTCATTTGTGTTGGTATTTAGATTTCTATCATCTATATTAGATCATTGTGATTATTATAAACTATATGGTGATCAATTCCTTATTATCACATTATATGTAGATGATTCTTTTTGGTAATAGAAAGGATGTGGTTTGTGATTTGAAGTCTCCACTTTCAACATAATTAATGTGGACTTCAAATCTACCAAGTATATCTTGGGTATGGAGATTAAAAGAGATGGAGTAAATAGAAATCTTTGGTTAGGCCAAAGTAAGAATGCAAACTCTAAGTTGGAGAGATTCAACATGTTAATTTGTAGACCATTGAGTGTTCCTATTTAGATGGGGACTAAGGTATCCATAGAGTAGTGTCTAAGTACACCTAGTGAGATATAGAGGACATGGCTTGTGTGTCTTATGCTAGTGCTATTAGGAGTTTGATGTGTGCTATGGTCTGTACTAGACCAAACATTACCCAAGAAATTGAAGTCTTGAGCTTATTTATGTCTAATCCTAGATGATATCATTGGGATGCAACTAAGAGGGTCTTCAAGTTTTTACAAGGTACTTCTGAGTACTCTATTTGTTATCATGGTGATTCTATAGAGGACCAACACTCAGTGGATATTCATGGATTTTTAGATTCAAATTAGGCAGGAGATGTCAAAAATAGAAGATCTACCACTAGATATATTTTTAGATTGTTTGGTGGTGCAATCAATTGAATTAGTGAGTGATAGGTTATGGTCACTTTGTCCACTGCAGAGGCTGAATACATGGCAGCTACTCATGCTTGTAAGGAGATCATTTGGCTCAAGAGTTTATGTTTAGATGTGGGGTTAAGTAAGGGAGATATTGTAGATCTTTGTGACAGTCGAAGTGTCATGTGTTTGGAAAAGAACTTGACCTTTCATGTGAGGATGAAACACGTATATGTGTAGTACCATTTTGTTCAAGACATGGTAGAGGATGGGAGGCTGGTGCTAGAGAAAGTTGACACTTTGCATAATGTTGTCGATGATTTGATGAGGCTGGTGAGCATAAAGAAGTTTAGGTGGTGCAATAATTCTATGGGCCTCATGGACCCTAGCAGTTAGATTTCAATGTTGGAGTTCCCCTTTGCTCTTTACTCTTTGAAAGGTATTCAATAAGGTATAAAATACTAGATTCTTGGCAATCTTAAGAGCACTTTAATTGCCAATGAATTATCAATATGTACAAGTGATATAGCATCTCTCACAATCATACTACTTCATTTGATGCTTGAGATAGTCTAATGTAACTTGTCTTTATTGTTGATTACACAACACTATTTTGCTTGTTGGAAGGCTAGGATATTAAAGAATCTCCCAACATGAAGACATAACCTAAAATAGACTTCCTATCATTGGGATCTCTTGCCCAACCTAAATCTACATAGCCATATAGAATGCATTCACCTCCTCTCTTGAACTCAAGTAAAAAATATAGTGTCCCCTTCATATATATCAAGATACACTTTCTAGCTTTTATGTGACTACTCTGCGGTTCTTACATAAGCTTGGCCACTAATCCAATGACAAAAGAGATATTAGGTAAAGTGTGGGTAAGATACAACAAACTCCCTAATTTATTAATATTCTATAGGATCTACCTCTTATATTCATGTATCATTTGTCAACTTTATACTAGGATCACATGGAGGTTTAGCAACTTTTGTATCTTCTATCCTAAATCTTATTAATAATTGTATGGTATGTTTTGACTACAAGACAACAAACCTGTCTTATTCTTGCAAAACTTATAAATCTAGAAAGTAGTGAAGCAACCCTAAAACCATCATCTCAAACTATAACACTAACTACTTTTTTGTCTTAGTATTCAAATCAACATTGTTCCCATCAAAATCAAATCATCTACATAGAGAGTGATAATGATAATTTCCTTTCATTCTAGTGTCTAGAGGTTTGGGAAGATTTCTTGAGAATTGGAGCATCAATCACTACATTCATGGTTGGACCATTGCTTAGAGTTTGGATCCTCGAACTCGTCTCTAATTTGTTGATGAAACAACTTTGTTGGGTGTTGCTAAGATTCCAAATGTTGTTAATCTTAGGAAAGCCTTGGATATTTATTTGTTTGCCTTTGGCTAGCAGATTAATGAAGATAAGCCCGATATCTTCTTCTTTAATACTCCCTCGAGCATCCATTAGTGAATTCCTCTTATTTTCCATTTCAAAATAGGGTAGCTTCCATTTGACTATCTTGGCATCACCTTATCTATTACTAATCCCAAGAGGAATCGATGGAAGAAGATCATTAACAAAATTAGAATAAAGATTGATCACTAGACCTTTTAGTGGTTGTCCTTTGTTGGTCAACGAGCTCTATGCATCTACAGGTTCCTTGTTTTATCTACTCCCAAAAGCATCCTTAATCATTTGATGCTCTTTCTAGGAAATTTTATGGGTAGGCATACTAGATTATGAAAAATGGAGTCTTATTACTTGGGATCAAGTATACAACCATAATAAAAAATGGTGGTTTGGGTCTTAGGTGAATCATTCTCAACAACCAAGCCTTGGCGGCTAAAGGATCAATGATGGGATAAAATGCTAAATTTCAAATACTTGGGTGGGGTTGTTGATTCTAAGATCTTGAGAATGGATTTGGTTGGAAGGGGCTTGTTTGTTTAGAATAATAATAAAAATGGGGCTTCACTAATGAAGGATGGTCTCTTCTGGATTTCAAAAATGGTCAATGAGCCCTCTTCTAGAAAGATTCATGGGATCTTCACGCCTCACTCCTCTCTTATTTTTCTCTTCTTCGTTATTTGAGCCAAGTATTCATAGTGGTTGGATGGTCTAAAGTTATGAACTTTAAGAGTACTTTTGCAATGGGGAGTTCTTTGATCTATCATTAGAAAGATCTTATCCCTTGGCTTAAAGAGGGCTCCCCTGAAGCCTAGATTACCCTCTCTTCTATTCTTGCAAATGGGCCATGCTACTCTTTTGAGGATGTTGATGTTCTTGCATGGGGCCATGATCCTAAAGGAACTTACATAATGGCTCTTAGACACTCCTCTCTTAATAGGAAAAATGGTGGGAATCAAGACTTTCATTGTTGGAGAAAAATCTAGAACAAACCCAGTTGGCCTAAATGCAACTTCTTCATGTGGCTTCTTTGTCATAATAAATGCCTCACCCAAGATAATATTAAAAAGTGTGGCTTCCAAGGCCCTTCAAAATGTGTTCTATGTAGTACTTGGGAAGAAACTGCTACTCACTTATTCTTCCAATGCTCTTTTGCTTTAGGAATTTGGGGGTAATGGTGGCATATCCAAAACCAACCTGTCATCCATGCTACTTCCTTATCTGAGTTCTAGGCTAGCATGGGTCAACCTCCTCCTTCAGCTAGCATCCTTAAAGTGGCTTGGGAGCTTGGTACTATTTTTATCCTTTGACATATTTGGCTCTAACCTAATTGTTGAATCTTTCAAGGCCATTAGAGTCTTCTCTCGCAAATCTAGTATAAGGCCATGGATTTAGCCAAGGAGATTGTTGGTGCTAAGGGCTCTATGGAAGAAGACCCATCTCTCTAATCTCCATATTTCAAGAAGCCTTTAACTTTACTTTGATGATGCCTCTTCTTATTGTTCCTGCCTTGCCTCGAGGGCTTCTAGAAAGGTGAACAGGTTTGGGAAATGGTCTCCCCCTTTAGGTCTTCCAAAACTAAAGGCTTATGGTTCTTCACTTGGCAATCTAGGTGGCGTTGGGCTTGGAGGGGTTGGCCATGCCAGAGATGGGTATGTTCAAATTTTCGTCCCTACTGCTATGGGAATAAATATCAATAATTAAATGGAAAAATGTGCTATTCTTTTGGCTCTTGAAAAGGCTTGTGAGTTGGGTTGGAAAAAGATTAGTTATGAAACTAATTCCTTGATCATGGCTTCTCTTCTAAATAGACAAAGGACTCACAAGAACTCCTAGTGGCTAGCAATTTTAGATGCCATTTCTTTTATTCATATCCCTCAGAAACAGAACTCAATTGTGGATTGTCTTTACAAGTAGGCTAAGGAGGAAAATTACAATTGGAACGTCTTTGAGTGGGGGTCTCTATCTCTTGAAAAGGACTATTAGATTCTCCTTCTTGTTCACAATGATCAAATTTGAAAGTTCCCTTTCTTCTCTAATGTGGAGAACATTTGATGACTACCACGCTCTTTGGAGTTCTTCTACAAAGTCTATCTGTTGGTATCATAGTCTTTTCTAGCTTTTTTGGCATGCCTGATGTCTTGTTCTCATCAACCTTGTCGATAAGAAGATCCCTTCTTTCTAATCTCGTGGCTACTTGAGGGGTGCTTTAAGGTTTTCTTAGAGATTGGATTGTGGAAAACCCATCTAGGTTTTTTCTTTTCTGTCTTTACTTATGGTTATGGCCATTTGGAAATCATCGTCTTGTAACATGTTTTGATTTGCTTTTAGTATAATCTTCCTTTTTTGTCATTTTTTAAATGGTGATGATAATAAATGTTTGAGACACCTATCGTTTTAGTATTGTATTCTAAAAAGTCATTATTAATATTTCTTGATCTACGCATAGGTTGTAATAAGAACTCAATTTTTTTGATGTTATATTCTTTGAGATAAATAATATTTTGGTAATTTCTCATTAAAAATATACATGTCTTACTTTATCAATAATACGAAAGTAAAATAAATTAAAAGTATTAGCATTTGCACCTTGAGAAGGCGCAATGGTTACACTCAAGCAAATTACACGTTGAGCAGTATGTTGGAGAGTACAAATCAAGGAATGCATTATAAAATATATTATTTTATTTGCATAGAATAACATCTAAAAGTAGGTGCATTAGAATTATATTATTTTTCTTAGATGTATATTTTTAAGTTTAATTGTTTTTTATCAATTATATACAAAATGATCACAAATAGAGGTGGAAATGTATTATTTAATTTACAATTTTGATATACATAGAATATCCTCTACAAATAAATGCATTAGATTTACGTTATATTTGTATTATATGTTTGTTTATAATCTATTGAAGGATCCTTTTGTAACATCTTGGGTTTTGTTTTGAATTTGACCACCATTTTCCTTTAATACTTTTAGTTAGTCTTGACCTATTGTTAGACAAGCTTGGCATGAACTTCTTTATTGTAATTTCTTGTTCCTATGCATTGGAATATAATATTACAACTCAAATCAGAAACATGTACTGGTTTTAATTCTAAGCTCTATAGTGTAAACAACGAGAAGTTAGTTTATATTAAGTAATACAAATAAAGGAAAGAGAATATAATTTCGATAAGCAAGACAAATCTCTTATTATATTGGTTTATGATTATCTAGTATCCACTTATACATCACAAAGGTTTAAATGAATTAGTTAATAATGGTTGTTTTCTAAATCATATTATGAAGAGGGGAATGGAAATAATAAATTAAAATATTATATGGAAGTGGTTGGATTGAAATCTGTGTACTTGTATTTATTATAATGAGAGTAATTGTAGCCAAGTTTTTTTTGATAATTGTGTGGATTGTTTTTCATTCTCGAGTAGCAATCGAATGAGAATGTTGGTTCTATACAAAATCCTATTATTGATTTCACACTATATAAAGTTGTAAATGTTAATCCTTATTTTTCTGTATTATCAATATCAATTATGGCTTTATTTAGTGTTAGGCCTTAGGATTTTTGTATAGCAATTGCCCATGCCATAGATATTGTTATTTGTCTACGATTACCTACTAATACAACTATTATAAGTATGCTTGTTGGGTCTTTTTGGTCCCATAATGGACCATTGTAATTATCAATTCTTACTACAACATACATAAGTAAATCAAGTGGTTTAGAGTCAGATGTGTAAACAATATCTATGGTCTCTCTAAGAGATCCATTTATAAGGCCTGCTCGAATCCATAAGTTTGTTGTTAACATGATTCATTGGTCTATGCATAGTAAGAGTTCTTGGGGAAGTTAGTCATCGTTAGTATTAATGTTTGATTTTATTTATAGTGTGTTTACTACAACACTTAGTGCAACTAGAAGATTTAGTAGTTTTAGCATTCTGTGTCGTGTAGTTTCACTAAACTATTTGTAGCAAATAAGTGCATTGAGTGGTCAAAATCTTCTTATTTAGTTGTTGTTAGTAATTTATTTGTGTGGTTTATAATAGTTCCCAATCATGTCGTGTTGGTTTTGCATTACGTATGTCTTGTAATGTTTGATAGAATAATATTTTCTCATGTGAGAATTTTTTTAACATTTTTTAGCTTTAAAGCCCATAAGGAAATCCTACCAACGAAAAAGAAGTGGACGATAATTCCTTGTCTTATCAAGAACTAGAATCTACACAAAAAACTATGAGGTGCCCCATTTACAAAAACCATGTTAATGGAAATGTTGAACAAGCTTCCCATGTACATTTTCTCATTTGTTTGAAAATCCAAACTTTTTGAAGGACTTTATTGCATAACTCTAGCCAAAATCTTACCATATGCATTATTCATATAATACTTAGTAACAAGTTCTCTTGTTCTTGAGTGAGAGGATAGTTCTATGTGCCACAACAACGACACCCAATCTTAAGAAAATCTCTTTATTCTTTATAGATAAAAATAGGTGAGAAATACATCGCTCATTTTTATTATGATTAATAAAATAAGGGTTATTGAAATTGAATCACAAAATACACAAAAATGTATCTGCTACTAGTAGGAAGTGTCCAAGAACATTGATAACAAATAAATAGAAAGGTGACTTAACAATAAATATTTTAAACCTAATATCTCTACACATCTTCTTTCCATGACCTCTTATGAATAGTTAAATTGTAAGAAGCTATGACACAAGTGATGAAAAAATATAGATCCAAAGAATAGCATGTTGATAAAGATAAAGTCCTTAAATTCAATGAGTTGTGCTTAGTTTTATCTCCAAACTTCAACAAATTTCATCCAACTCATAAGCTTCTACATACATCATCTTTTGTCATAATCTTAAGTGAGATGTACATAAATGCCCTAGGATTAAAGTCACAAAACTTTATATTATAACACAACATGAGAGATTAACAGAACTAGCTACATTAAAAACATTTAAATTATGATATAGAACTATGACAAATACCCAACAACACATCTACTTTAAACATTAATTTTTTAACTAAACTATCAACTTGTCGGCAAATGTAAACATTTGTCATTAAATATATAGGACAAAGTGAAGAAAGACATCAAAATATCACATGGAAAATGTTCAAAGTGTTTGACAACTTAGCAATTTCCTCAACCTAATATATACAAAATGACCTTCATTGTACATTCTTATAGAGTTGAAGAATCTTATAGGGGGTGTATTGACCCCAAAATTGTAAATCATGTGATTTCTTTGAGTTTTTTTGATGTGTGAGGAGGACTTCAAAAATGCCACCTCTAATACAATTTATGTTGGAGATGCTAGACTTGTAGAGGCAATTGATGTAGCTAGTTTTTCTTCTTGATTTTAGTAATGAGTTGATTCACATACATATGTATCAATCAACATTAAATTTTTGTTTGTAGCCTCCATAGTTCATATACTTTATTTTCTCAAAGATTGGTCGTTTTTACCAACCCTACAACAATTGATATTAGAAGAAATAAACATATACAATTAAACAAGTACAAAACCTATGACAAATAAAACAATAGAAGAGAGGCTTCCACCCGATTCTTCATCTTTGTTACGATGCCCTTGTGTCTTCAATCAAAGTCATCAAGCAAGTTGTTAGTGGACAAAGTGGGTGCATTGTGAGCACCTCATATCAAATATGATGGTGCTTGAAGTCCTAAATATTGGTTGTGGAATTCATCTTCTATCAAATCTTAGAACTTTATGACACCATGGGTAATACTTGGATCTAGCTTTTGGTGCTCCAAAGCCTTGAAAAGTGCAGCCTTGAGGATGCCAAATTGATGGGTCTGCTCCTTTGGCCTTGAGTATTTCTTCACATATCTTCTCACAAAGATCGCATATTACGCCTTTGAATTTAAAAGAGTATTTTGTGCACCAAAACTACCCGGGCTTTTTGTTTTTTCATTTGTCACTTGATAGATAGTTTGCTCTAATGGCCTTGCAAAGTCTAGAAAAATGATATCCATGACAAACAAAAGTTTGAAAAGCATTAAAGACTCCATTATTTTTGTAAAATAGAATAGTTATGTACTTTCTTCCTTAAAGCTTCCTTTATACACAGTGTAGTGTCAATGGAATTCTAACAGGGGATAGAGTGTCATGTCCCTGCATTATGTATTATTCATTCAAATCAAAGGTATGAATGATATTATAAATTGAATATATTTAAATAATATTTATTTAAAACAATTAAAAGATATATTATTATTATATTTATAAATAACACATAAACAATAATAATATATTATAAATATATCTAATAATATAAATATAAATATTCTTATATTTATCTTATATTATAATATAAATATAAATAATATAATATAAATCATATATCATTTACTATGATATAAATGATATAATATAAATAATACAAAATAAATAATATATCATTTATTATAATGATATAACATAAATACAAATAATATAAATAAACTATATATTAAGGGAGTTACGTATGGTTACCACAGGTCATAGAAGGGAATAACATAAAGTAATAAAAATTATGAAAGGGTAAGTATGTCTTTTACCACCAGGCATAATAAATATCCCTTGAAAGGGAAATAAATAAAGAAAAGAAGATGGGCAATAAATAAATAATATCCCATAAATAAATATATTTAGATCCGCATTATATTTATATATATTTATGAGTCATAACTAGAAAAGATATCATAAATATATATAGGGAGGAATTATTCAAGTAAAAATAAATATAATAATAATGATAATAATAATATATAATAGTAAATATATATTTATTCATTGCATAATATAAGGGCATTCATATATGGAATCGGGCTGTTGAGAAGATGCCGATCTCATAATAAGGAGCTCTTAACTAATACAAACAAATATCGAGAATATCGAGTATCAAAATTTAATAATATTTATTTATTAAGGGTGGTGACGGGTGGTGAATTGCAACCCTTCAAACTTATAAATATTAATGGGCCCATCTAACAAAAGAAGGGAAATGAATAGAAAAAGGAACGAGAAGAATAAATATCTACCGCATCCAAAAGGTACCTGCAGATCGTCTAAACAGTAGGTAAGTATTTTAATATATTTAATTATTAAGATGTAATATATCTATATATATGTGTATATATATATATGTACAATAATATTAATAACATATATAATAATACAATATAGAGATATTATTAATATTATAACAAATATTATAATATATAAATATTAAAGAATAGGCAAAAGAGAATAGAATCCAGTGAGCAGATTCAACAAGACAAGTAGCATAAAGAGGTATGTGCACTTTCCTTATTAATAGGTTAGGCAATATAAATGTTGTAGAAGAATAATATGAATATAAATGGACATTACATAGAGGGTAAATAGGTAAAGAATAAGTCAACATGAGAATTGATCAATCTCCACCTTACACATCCAAGAATTTGAGTTTCTTTAAACATATCCATTAACTCGAGACAACTTTACAATGTCCCACATTTTTTTGGCATCCTACAATTTTCTAGGACTGAATTTGAGAGCTTGAAAGCTCACACAAGAAGCCCATTGACTAATAACTAATTAAAGATTATCCATAACAAGAGTTACCTTATTAAAGCATGGACTAACAACTGAATTATTAAATATTTTTATATTCCATAATATTTATAATGTATTAATAATATTTATAACATATTAATAATATTATATTTACAAATATAATTGATTTATGAGATATATACCAATTTAAATTCTAAGTAATTATATAATATTTGGTTATAATTGAGGATAATACTATTCCAATAAAAAATTGGACAATTAAATAATTATGATTTCAAATTCTAACAATAAAACTCAATCACTAAAATCTAAAAAGTATATAATTAAATTAAACTACAAACACAACTTAATAAACAATTAATTTTCAAATATACTGAAATAACAAGGACTGGTCGTACTCTGGCACTTGTTATTCTTAAAAGTGCAGATTAAACTTATTTAAAAGCATTAATTAAAAGAGTTCAAATTTTGAAACGTGTAAGGTGCATGTTTATCCCATAGAGTTTGGAGTGCACGTACACTATTTTGTACAAAAGTTGTAACAAATTTTTTTGGCCTCTTTAAGCAATTCTTATGTGGATAGAAGAAACAGAGATTAACCCCGTAAAAGAATCCTTAAGAAGTGAAGCCAAAATGTACAACAATGTGATTAACCCCATAAAAGAATACTTAAGAAGTGAAGCCAAAATGTAGAGAATGTGACTCTCCTCCTTCCACTGGTATCGTTTTAGCTCCATAAGTATATAACCGGTTTTCTTTTATCTTGAGACTTTTTCATAAACTTTTAGGGAGTGATTCTATTCCATCCATATTATGTGAACTAATATATTATTTTTTATATAGTTCAATATTAAAAATACACTATTCCATCAATAGATAAAATTGGGACGTGGGTTTGGGTGAATGCAAAACAATATCGGGGTATTTTAAAGCATAGGCTTGCCTGCTTAAAATGGAAACAGTCACAAAAAAACAATCCCAAAGAGAAAAAAGGGCTAAAGGCAGCAAAAATAGGGAAGAATCAGTCATTTACAGTCCTACTTCTACACCTTTTACTTGGTCATTAGACCTATATGTGCAAGAGCTACTAAATGCCAAGTCAAGGTTAGAGGTTTTGGAAGCCAAGGAGTAGGCAAGGGATCACAAAATACACGAGATTATAGTTGCAAATTGGTTCTTAGAGGAAGGAAATAAAGTTTTAAAGGAATATATGACAATGTTACAAGAGGCTCTTTTGGTAGGGAAACACGAGTGGCAAGACATGAAGTCAGCTTGGCAAATTTTGAAAGAAACAATAGCAACAAATGGAGATGTGATAAACTTTAAAACAAATAAGGTGGAGCAAATCCTTTGGGAGGAAGTATAAAAGGAAAGAATAGGGGAGATATATCAAAAGAAGTTAGAGCATGGACTCAAGTCGGTAGTGGTTCCACATGCATGGAGGTAGAAAAAAACACAAGTGTCAATAGAACTCAAGAAAGAGAGCTCAACGAAAGGTAAGTTAGAGAAACAAATAGAATTATTAGAGGAGTAAGAGATTATGGGAAAATTGAAAGTACTTTCAATCTCACAAGTGACTTTTCAAAAAACAAGTTGCATTGGCAAGGGCAAATCTGCCAAGCGAGGAGGGTGGGTAACATATGTGAAGAGAGGGATTGACCTATAAAAGTTGTTATGGAAAGCACATAGACAAGCATCATCTTTTAAGCAAAAAGAAGCTTTTGAGAGGCTCATACTTCTTTCTAGATGAGGATTTAACTAGTAGACAACAAAAGGAGAGAAGGGAGGAAGTGGAAAAGATAAGAGCAACAAGAGATGAAGGCAAACATGCATGGTTGTATAATGAGAAAACTATTATAGCCAATTTTGGGTCTCACGATAAGGCAGGGCAACAAGATGGTAGCAAAGAGAAAACAATTGATCCTATTGTAGGAAAGAAAGCAACAAGACCAACTTGGGTAAAAAGGTGTGAAGCCTCAACTTTGAGTCTTGTGTGCCAAAATACATAGCAATCAAGTCCTACCCAGGTTTACTTAAGCTTAGTATGTTGGAATTGTAGAGGTTACCCTTGGAGAAGGGGGTGTGGGTTAGGGCCAATTGCAGAAGGTAGAGACATTATTTATATCACAGAAACTCATGAGCATGAAGGATGCACGACTCCTAGGTTTGAAGGTTACATGAAGTTGGTGGTTTGGAACAAGACAACTAGAAATGGTAAAGGGTACTGGGGTATAATGGCCTTAGTGAAAGAAAAATAAGGGTGTAACATTCGACTAGAAAGAGAAGATACAAATAAGCAATATATTTGGTTCAAAATCTTAGAAAATGAAAATCACATAAGAATCACAATGTGTTATTTTGCACCATAGGTTTCAAAAACTTACAAAAATAATGGGCTAGACAACAAGGATCCATATACAGCCCTGAAAAAAGATATTGCAATGTACTTTCAACGAGGAGAATTTCTTTTATTAGGAGATTTTAATGCTAGGACAACAAATGAGCCAACCAGTAATTTATGTGGCAAAGAGGATCACAATCCTATTTGACTTACAAAAGAAGGATATCAGCAGTGGTCAAGACATTCAAAATATAACAAGGATGGTAACCATTTGGGGGAAGAAATGCTTACTCTATGTGGCACTTTTGACTTAATTATTTGCAATGGTTTGGATAGATGGAAGAAGTCAGGAAATTTTACTTGCAATACGTACAATGGTGCAAGTGTTGTTGACTATCCAATTTGTTCACAAAGATTTATTGAAAGGATAGAGGAAGTTACGATTGTGGAGCATATTTGGGACTTAAAATCAGACCATAACCCAATTTTCTGAAAGTTGTATTGGCTTCAAAAGAAGCAACATGGGAGGAAAACTCATTGTCTTAGGCAATCACCGTCAAAGGGCAGAATTCTTTTGAGTCAAGAAAATAGTTTTATCTTCAAGGCAGAAATAGAAAGGTTTAATAAGTAGGAGAAAACTAGTTTTGAAGGTTTCAATAGTCACGAGTTAACACATATTATCCAAAGAGCACTTGGGAAGTGCAAAAGAGCAAAAAACAAGAAAGCAAAAACAAATTGCTTTCCTGTAAATGTTTGGTTTGATGAGGAATACAAAATAGCAAGGGAACTTTGAAAGAGCTAGGCAGGAAGAAGATGAATATAAAGTTGTACAAGTAGATCTTAAAACAAAAAAAAGCCGAGTTCATGAACACAAGAAGAGAAGAGTTAATTTATCTAGGAAAGAATAACTCAAAATTTTTTTGGAAGGAGCTTCAATCGAGAAAGAAACAAAATCAAAATAACATTTCAACAAATCAATGGTTAGACTATGTAAGACAACTTTATGAGTAGTAATCAGAGGTTGAGCCTCCCCCCTTGATCAACATCACAACAAAGCTTTTCACCTTGCAAGAGGTGGAGATTGGTATTAAAAAATTGGGTGTAGGAAAAGCTAGGGATTTGGTTGAGCTTCAAGTAGAGTATCTAAAATGGGGAGTGAGTACTCTCACAACGCACATTATGAGAATTTTCAACAACATCATTCAACAAGGTTTCCCAAAAGATTGGACAACCAACCTAGCGATACCTCTTTTTAAGAGTAGTGACGTTAATAACCCCTCAAATTATAGGACCATTATGATCAATCCTTTGTTTGTGAAATTATTTGGTAGCATGGTAGAAAACATAATCATCAAGTGGGTAGAAGAAAAAGAAAAGCGAGAAAAAGGGCAAGCAGGTTTTAGACCCAAACACTCTATGGTTGATCATGGAATCACGTTAAGGCACATCATTGAAAAAGTTTGGGGGGAAATGGAGGAAGCTTTTTGTTGTTTTGTTGACTTCAAAAAGGCTTTTGACACGATACCTAGGGATAAGCTATGGTGTAGAATGAAAGAACTTGGAATTCCTATGCATCTTAAAGTGGCTATCCATAGGCTTTATGAAGAGGTAAGAGTCAAACTCAGAACTTTAACAGACATTTCAGAAAGTTTTAGGAGTGACATTGGGGTCAAGCAAGGCTGGCCACTTTCTTCTACTCTTTTTGGATTATATATTGACAAGCTTGAAGAGTGGCTAAACGTGCAAGGAGGGGATGGTGACCTTTTGGGAGAATTTGTGATAAAACTTCTTTTATATGCTGATAACCTTATTTTGATTGTTAGGTTGGCTCAAGGGTTGTAAAAGCACTTATATGCCCTTGTGCATTTTTGTAGAACGGTGGGGATGTAAGTCAATACCAATAAGAGGTCAAGATCATGATATTCTCCAACAAAAGAAAAAGGAGCCAACACAAGTGCTACTTTGAAGGCAATACTTTGGAAGAAGTAATAGAGTACAAATACCTTGGGTTTGACTTCAACAACAAGAGAAGAGAACTTTGGGAGGATGGAAAACATGATATGCTCTTCAGAATAGATGTAGAGAGGCAAAGTTATGGGATTGGAACACTATGCAAGTTCTTTTTGGGCTTTTGGTGCTTCAGATGGTGCTTTATGGATGTGAATTGTGGGCTAGCAGCACTTCAATTTCAAAGTGGAAACAAATTGAGAAAATTCAAAAGCGCTTGATCACAAGCAAGTTCAAGATGAAAAGTTCAGTTCCTTATGAGATAATGCTGAGTGAAACAGGGACAACTCCTATTGAAGCTATTGCTATGATGCATCTCATAAGGTATTTAAAAAGAATTGAGCAAATGGAGGTAGGTAGATGGCCTAAAGTTGTTTTCAATGGCATCATAAGCGAAAGAAAGAAGACTTGGATGAGACAAAACAACAAATGGATGAACAAATGGAATATATATTTGAATGCTTGCCCCACTAATAGCAAAGAGGTAAAGGCTTTTGTTATGGATAAGTTCCACAAGTGTTTATGGGGGGAAGTGCTTGGGAGGAAGAAGAAATACTATCTGGCCGAATTCAACCCTACTTGTGACCATCAACAAAAAGTGTACATAGGGGCTTGTATTTCGTGGAGAGCTAAGATTCTTATTGCTCAATTAAGAACTAACTCTTATCAACTCCGGTGTGAAACAGGGCAGTGAAAAAGGCCTAAAGAAACATGGGAAGAACGGGTGTGTATTTTCTGCACTACCAAGGCAATTTGTTATGGAGTGTGAGGCTTTCAAGGACATCAGGGACAAGTATGCCAATAGCTTGACAACTCTTTCTTGGCATAGTTTATTCAGTGAAGAGAATGTTGCGAAGTTTGGGGAGCTCATCTTCACTTTGAATAGGAAAAGGATTGAAATACATAAGACTAAAACAACTGGTGGTCCCATAGACTATTTTTATTTTAACCTCGCTATTCATTCATATCATTTAAAAAAATTGCACAGCATAGGACTTTATATCAACACTCGTGGATTGGGGCCAAAGAAAAAAGCTAAAAAGTCATTATAATCAAAATTGACCCCTTAGCTGATCCATTTTCTGAGAAAGAGACTTTAATAAGAAATGGGTGAGAGAGCAGGGGCTCGATTGTGAGAAGCGAACTCAAAAGGATTTTCCCGGCAATGGCTTTGCATTTCGTGTGTGTCTGTGTGGCCGTGCTCTTACCTCTGGCTTTGGCTGTCGGCGGTAACTTTAAATCCCTTATCAGTTTTTTCTGTAGGGTTGATCGGATTTATGAATTCTATGTATTAAGTTTTTTCGTTCTAGAATTGCTGGAAAAGTCTAAGGAAATCTTTGACAATTCGTGCTAAATTTGAAGATGATACCTTTGAAATCTTGGAATAACATGCAACTACGAGGATTGTTTCTATGTCTTAAAATATTCGGAAATATGATGAGAATGTGATGGAAATCTAAAATCTTACGGGGGAATAACATATATGATCAGCTGGCAGTGGTGGAGAAAATTAGCCACGCTCTAACAAGCCTACCAAAAGACCGCGTCACAAAGAGGGCCAGTAGTCCAGTGGTAGAGCATGGGAGGTCGACCCTAGGCTGTTCTAGCTGGTCTATGAAAAATAGCAGGCAACATCTGCAAATAACTTTTAAGGGCCTAAGACAATCTGAAAGAAATCCATTGCAAAAAAATTCAAATCGGTTAATAGTGGAACCTGTGCACTGCACGTTCCTTCTTTACACAGTGTCATAGAAAAAATTAAGAATAATGTCCAATTAATTGGCTTCCTTCCGGAGCTGAACTGCTGCTTTTTACAGCCAATATGCAGTTCTTCCCACCATTTTAAAACAACTAGTTATTACAAATCTTGAGAGGCTTTTCATTACCCGTTGTTTATAATTAAAGCACCATTCAAAATTGACCTAAGGAGGGTTTAAGATTATTTGCATTCTGTGACGGTACCATCTTCTCTATAAGTGAATCTTGTCTGTGTCTACTTGTGATTAACCCCAAATACGTTGTTCCCACAGTTGACATCTTGGAGTAAGCATGAAGGGTTACATAGAAATACGAGAGATCATAGAAACCCTTCTGAGCTCCTTGTGCTCATGAAGAGTTTGTAGAGGTGTTTAGCTTTCTTCGTTGTTAATTAATTGTGCATATTCCTGATCCATAAGGATCAGAGAAAAGACTAAGTATGATCAGTAAGATGAATTCAGGAAAAGATCAGCAACAAAGAATATTCAATTTTTCTTACAGGGCAAAATTGCTGCTTGTTGATAGGAGGCGGTTTCAAACCCATGACAGTAGTTTTCAAGTCAACATTGAGAAACAACATTGGTTTCAATTTGACTGGCACCAAATGGGATTTTAAATGAAAGGATGACTCTTACACTTCCAATTCTGGTTGAGAATCATTCTAAGGCCAGTGGGGGCACTAATAAATAAGGGTGGAGAGTATGTTTTGGATCATTGGAGGCAAGAGTGAGTGTTGTATTGATCTAGGAAGGAGAATTCATCTGTTCTTAGTTGTTTAGAAGCTTGACAAAGTAGTTAAGGAACAACCTGTGTTCTATCCACTATTTGTACTCGTTCTTTTAGTTAATTAATATCTAGGTAGATGAGCAATTGCTGCTACCAAGCTGGTTTTCCCCTTAAAGGGGTTTCTAGGGTAAAAGTATTGAGTTTTTGTGGTGAATTCTTTCACCTCCAGCACTTTAATTCTCCAGTTTTCAACAACATTTCTCTCTCTTTCATGCTGTCATTTTTTTTTGGTAATTTACATAGGGATTCTATTGGGACCTTTACTCAGAGAAAATATATAAAATGGTAAAATACATTAAAAGCTAGCATAGAACCAAAATAAATACAACTAGAGGCCAAAGCCATTCAAAATCGTAGAGCCAAAAAAAGTAAGCATATGGAAACGGGACCCAACAAAAAAGGGAAAACATCTGCAACAAGGAAGACACTCCCCAATCACCCACACCACCACAACGCCTCAGAGAAGAACTTGATTGAGGAACTAAAGTCACCTAAATATTTTTTCCCTTTTGTCGCTAGAGAACTATAATTTGCCAACCGAGGAAAATTAACACCGTGGATTACCTCCTTGTGGTGAGCAGAATGGAGGACACCATCAACCAATTGCAGGAGAGTGTAGGTGCTAGTAACCTCAAGAGTGCCCTTGGAATGGGTTACCAAAAGATTCAATAGGACGAAATGCAAACCTGAGTAGAATGTTTGCAAGTCCATTAGCTGATGATAAACCACTAGCACCTCCTTGTTCAAGACTTGAACATCACCCTTGGAAGTTGGCCCCTACAAGGTTGCTTTCGTTGAAGAGGAAGGCTTTTATGCAACAAACACAAACATAGATGCCTTATGGAATAGGAAGTAGCACACTTAGCTCCTAACATCACTGTTCGCAACCTTAGCATCTAAATGCTATAGAAACTCCTCTTGGATGGATGATCTATTCTGACGCTTTCCAAAATCACCAATCCCCTCTAGCCCCAAGATACATTTTACCAATCTTGGAGAGCTCGGAGCCAAACAATAAAAAATAGCCTTTAGCAAACGATCTGAGGCAACACCACGAAGGAAGGGATCACAAGGTTTTTAGCCTTTCCTACCACAAGCCACAAGGGTTGGGGCCCATATGAGACCACAACAAATAACAACTAGAAACACAAAAAGCCACAAACAAGAAATGAAAAACAATGCTAAACAACACCAAGGTGGGACCATTCCAATCTTACACGATGACATATGGTGGAAGGATTTTGCTTTAGAATAATAATCACGTGCCATCATCATATCAACATAACAACATCTACCATGTATCAAATGACACACAAGGCGACCTCTTGCTAATTAAAGCAACTTTAAGGTGAAAACATGCAAAATTAACACCTTTTGGAAGTCGGACTAAGGCAAGACATCATAAAAGGGAATGACAAATGGGGCCTGCCAAAACTCTCGATCCTCCAAAAGCCAAAACAATTATGGGCAAATCTAATAAAATAACATTTTCAAAGCTGCCCCACACTTCTACACGATCTACCACCAAACTAGAAAAAGGTTCTAAGTCCACCACATTATTAGCAAGCAGATCCGTTGCCTTATTACATTCCCAGAAACAATTACAGAAGAAAATATCCTCGTAACCATCACAAATAGCAAGAGCTTTAGCCATCAACGATTTTTCTTTCCAATTGGGGTAGTCCCTTCTAATCAAACCTTGAATAACTATTGAAGGGTTCCCATCTACAATCAATTTTCTGCATCCAATGATTTGGCATTGATGCACAAGTTTGTTGCCAACATTAGTCCCGTGCACAACAATGCCTTGTGCACCTCCTTGCACCATTCGCCATGCACTCAATGCTACGAACCATGCAACACACTTGCACATAGCTCCTTGCACCATTCACCACTCACACAATGCTTGGAACCATGTTGGGCAACTCTGACATCATACAACTTGTGTGCAACCATTTTGATCCAGGAGGATCTACCAACAATGGTTTCGTAGTAACGCCAAGACCATTCTCATGGCTTGTGGTAATTGTAACACTTTCATGGCTTGTGGTAATTCCAGGATCATCCATTTGTCTTCCATAGATGTTGCACACACTCCAATAGTGGCACAAAGCACTCTACACAAGATCAAACTCAATGATACCATACTTTTTCTAAACTTTCTACGGTATCTACCACAACTTTAGTAGGGTCTGACACACCTCCATGCCAAATGACAAAATTAATTTACACTGCTTATTATCACATTGTTCTGAGTGTTACACTTCTAACATGGGGGGATGTAGTTGCTATGGTAATCCAAGTGGCACCCTTGAGGCTCGTGTTATGCTAGGTCATCCACTAACACATCGCACACCTACCAGACACATTGTATAACTATCAAGAGATGATGAGTCATACATAGAAATGGTTCAACTTCCATAACGACTCTTAGCCTCCATGGCATGCAATCTATATATACATATTTGTAATATTAGCTTAGTAGATAGGTAGATAACAACAATCAGATTAGAAGACAGTTGTCATACATCTTTCTTAAGAACATTTTCTTGCATGACCTATCGAACGTGATCAGAGTATTTGAGCCTTAGCATTAAACCTCGGGATTCATTAGAATGCCTACAGAGTCATTTCAATAAAATGGCCAAACCAACACAAGAGGAGATACACATGATGATCAAGAATGAAAGTGTAGGAGCACTCATGGACTAGTGAAAGTTTTTGTTCAACCAATTTGCAGAAGTCCTTGAATGGGCGGTTCCATTGACTTCATTGTTAGGTAAAGCTTTTGGTGGTTGAGTCCCCCCCTAAGTTTCAAGTGAACCTAGATGTTCTTGTGTTTGAGGGCAAGATTAATGCAGATGCAATAGATAATTGGTTAGGTTAGTTAGAATCCTATTTCCCCATGAATGACTTTTCTGATGAAGAGAAGATCAAGATTGCCCTTTTGAAAGTCTCTTCACTTGTCAACAAGTGGTGGCAAGCATATTCTTTGTGGGAGAAAGATTAGACAAAAGACGAATTTGACCCAATGTGGGATAAATTCCTAGAAGCCTTCATGGATGAATACTATCCTAATGATGTCTATGATGATTGTTACATTCAACAGTAACAACTACGGCAAGGACATGACCAATTAGTTCAACTATATCGATGCCTTCCATGATCTCTATGCAAGACAAGGCTCATTTGAGTCAGGGCAATAATGGAGTCCTCAAGTACCACAATGGTCTAGACTGAAGCTAGTTTAAGTTAAGATGATGGGAGAAGCCTATTGCTATGCGACAACCTTTGGGGAGTTTAAGTAAAAGGACAAGTAAGAAACAATTTTTGTGCCAAAGCATACACCTGCTTTAGACAAGTCCAAACCATCTTAGTTGGGTCAATGGTGCAATAGACACAAAAGTGGTAGTCACTCCAATGTTGAGTGCCATGCTCAAAAGACTTTGCTTATTCGGGTAGAAACAAAGGATGATGGAGTCAAGACCTCAGATGGAATTATTGACATAGATCCCAATGTTCTGGTCAACACCTCACAAGCAACCCTGATAGCGCTAGACACTAAAGCAGAGTGACTATTCATTTCACATATGTGGGTGCAAGTGTAGCTTTTCAACTTACTGATCGATGTTAGTAGCATGAAGAACCTCATTTTTGCAACTACCATTAAGCAACTAAATTTTCCAACCATGCCTCATTTGCAACCTTACAAATTGGGATGGTTCAACTCCTGCAATAGCCAAGGGTATACACATCACTCTCTAATGCCACTTTTCATATGCAATTCATCCTTTTAAGGAGTTAGTTTGTGATGTAGCACCAATTGATGTTGATGTACTCCTTGGACATCCGTACATGCATAGTCACAAGTGTATGTACAATGCCAATCCTCATAGTGTAGTTGTATTAATGGGCAGTAAGAGATACTAGATTCCTAAAGTAATTCCATGCTCAAAACATGTTGTGCCAACCCCAAAGAAGATTGTGTCATGTAGCTATGCATACTTAGCTTTCCACACTTCACCAACAACTGATCCCTGACATGTAACAACAAAGACAAATTAGATTCTGGAAAGCATATTTACACAAAATTGTTCTATGCCCATGTATAGAGTCATCAGAGTGAGTCTATTCTCACAAGAAGCCAAATGGTTCACCCATCAAGAATTAGAAGTCAATGTTTTGCACTTACTTCCTAGGCTTAATAGAATTGGGACTATTGTTTTACAAGGAGGGGTGACTGATCTAGGAGGATCTACTAACAATGATTCCCATGGTAATACCAAGGCCATTCTCATGGCTTGTAATTGCGGTAACACTTGCATGGCTGGTGGTAACACAGGGATCATCCATCGTCTTCTACAGATATCACACACTCCAACACTCGTGTAGGGCACTTTGCACAAGATTGGACTTGGTGATAACCATACTTCCTCTAGATCTTCTGTGGTAGATACCACGACTTCAATAGGGTTTGACACACCTCCAAGCCAAATTGTAAAGGCTAATTCACACACTTATAACTGCATTGTTTTGAGTGTTACACTTCTAACATTAGATTGTGTAGTCGCTGTGCTAACCTAGGTGGCACCCTTGAGGCTTGTGCTATGCTAGTTCCTTCGTCAACACATCGTGCACCTACTAGCCACATCGCATAACCGTCGAGAGATGAGTCACACATGGAAACAATTCAACTTCCATAATGGCTCTCAGCTTTCATGACATGTAATCTATATATACATATCTATAAACACTAAGTAGATAGGTAGATAGCAACAATTGGATTAAAAGATAGCAATCTTACATCTTTCTCAAGAATATGTTATGTACAAGACGAACAAATAAATAAAACACATTTGCTGTTCTCTCTCTCTCTCTCTCACAAAGCTTCCTCACACGCACATCATTTCATCTAGATCCTCATCTAGAGAGTTGTCCATCGAGTTTCCTCTTGGGCCGCGAATCACTTTTGCATCATGCGCCATCCATGCAACACCAAGGACCATGTCACACAACTTCACAAGCAACTCTGCTTGAGTTTCGCATCACTTCTACACCTATGTGCACAGACAAGGCACACAATTTAGAACTCAACGCAACATCTCAAAGAACCATGCAACAGTACCACACATCCTTTGGAGCCATTTCATGACATGCCACTTGTCAACATGTGCATCCAAAATCCTAACCATTGGAAGATGAAGGATCACACATGGAAGGCCAACTGGTTCAACTTCCATAGTGACTTTTATCTTCATGGTCATGTAAAATTATAAATGTACATCTGTAACATAATCATAAAGGCAAACATTTAGACACTAGATAGGAATAAATAAATTAGGGAGTATGCCATGTATAGAACACACAGATGAATAACAAAATCTATTTCAATTCTCTTATTCTTCTTTGTCTAATCCTTTGGCTCCATATTGCTTCCGCACACACACAACACATCTAAGTCCTCATCTAGAGCGTTGTCCTTTGAAGCACCTAGAATCTATATCATTGGTAGTAGAGCGATTCATCTTGCATGTCCTACTGACCGAGATTAGAGTATTTGAGCCTTGACGTCAAACCACGAGATCCATCAGATTACCTTCCAAGTCGTTTCAAATGCATTTGGATGGCAAAGGAGTGAGATGTAGTCCACATGATAAGTTGCAAAGGCTCTTCAAGAACAATGTACATTTTTGTTCAACTAGTTTGCAAAAGTCCTTGAACGAGTGGTTCCATTAGTGCAATCATTAGCTAAAGCTTTCAGTGGTTCAGTCCCCCATAAATTCCAAGTGAATCTAGACATTCTTGTGTTTGAGGGTAAAATAGATGTAGATGTGGTAGATAATTGGCTAGATCAGTTAGAGTCATATTTCTCTATGAATGACTTTTTTGATGAAGAAAAGATCAAGATTGCAATGTAGAAAGTCTCTTTGCTTGTCAAGAAGTGGTGGCAAGCCCATTTGCTTTGGGAAGAAGATTAGACAAGAGGAAGATCTGAGCCTACCTAGGAAAATTTCCTGGAAGCCTTCAAGGATGAATGCTATCTTGAAGATGTCTATGATGGCCACTACATTTAATGGCAACAACTGCAGTAAGGACATGATGAGTCAGTCTGCATCTACACCGATTCCTTCCATGATCTCTATGCAAAGTTGGACACATTCAAGTCAAAGGAGGATAGAGTTCTCAAGTATTGTGGTGGTTTTCACCCATTCATTTAGTCCAAATTGAAGCTGGCAAAGGTGAAGAGTATGGGAAAAGCCTATTGCTATGCAATTATCATTGAGGAGTCAAGACTGAAGGGCAAACAGGACAAATCCCCCACACCAAAGAAAACGCCTTGTTCAAGCAAGAAGAAACCATCCAAGATAAGTAAATGGTGTGACAAACACAAATCCAATAGCTAATCCAACACAAAGTGCCATGCATAGAAGAAGCTATTCGTGTGTGTAGAAGTAGAGGGTTCCCATGAGCTAGAAGTGGAGAACACAAACCCTGAAGCTACTTGTCTCCATGCAACAATTACAATATTCATGCTAGGTGCAGAAACAAGGGCTTATTCTATTTGTAGATATGGATGCAAGGGCAGCCATTGGGTGTTTTGGTTGATGGTGATAGCATGAAGAACCTCATTTATGAAGCCACTGTTGTGCACTTGAATTTGCCAACCATGCCTCATCTGCAACCTTACAGTTTGGGATGGATCAGTTCCGGCAGCACTAGAGGTATATATGTCACACGTCAATGTTGCTTCTCATATGCTATTCATCCTTTTTATGAGGAGCCAGTATGTGGCGTCGTGCCAATTGATTCTAGTAACATAAGCCTTGGGCATCCCTACATGCATTGTTGCCAAGGTTTTTACATAGCCAATCCCTAGAGCATCACCATATCAATGAATGGTACGAGTGTAATGTCCCCTTCTAGTAAGCCAAAATTTTTCACAACCTTGCACAATTTCAACTTAGTAAAAGAGAACATTAGTATTCAATTCTCCTTATATTTCAGCATATTACCATTAAGGCTAATGCACATTTATCCATATCAATATCAAAATTCTTATACTTTCACTTTGCCATTTAGGGTTAGTAACCTCATAATCATAAACTATAATAATTTCTATTTTTTAAATGCATTTTCACGTTCTCATTGCTTTCTCTTATAGCTTGTCCATGATATATCTCGGGAGGGACATCACTTAGACACGAACGTTAACCAGCTCTACGCCATCACCCTATGTGAGTATGACTTCGTTAAGGCGCTAGTGTAACCATCCCATACGGAGGCCCAAAGGCTTCACACAACACCCGGTTTTCTGCGTCATTTGGCTCGAGGGACTTCATTCATCACTCGGCATTCTTCATCCAGTCGAGGGTCAGCTACCGTAGGGTGCATAACTATGCAAGTTATACCTTAGGCCCAAGAGCTTCACACAACCCCCGGTGTTCTTCGTCTCTTGGCTCAAGGGACTTCACGCACACCCGGTGTTCTTCGTCCAGTTGAGGGTCACCTAGGTCCAATATACTGCCCTTCCTTAACTTACATCCCACTCGAATGATGATAAAGGGGTTAAAGGACAAGTCCGATTGTCAACTCCGAGTATATCATGGGTTTGCTTGTTGTAATGTTTATTCATATCATCACCATATTTATGTGGCTATTATCATTCCATAACTTTTCATTTATCTTTCATTATATTTGGCATTACATTTGCCATAAGTTTTCATATGATGGCATTTTTTATTTGTATGGTAAGACATTTCATTTTTATCATATCCATATATATAAATCATTTATTACAGCTATGACTTATATTTCTCGTTCATTTGTAATTAAACTATTCTTGATCTTATTATCATTCTAACTTAAGATATTTATTCTCTTTGATCATGATTCATTCCTATCATTCATATTATGCCTATTTTAACATCTAGTTATAATTCAGACTTACCATAATGCAGAGGTGCCTATTTATGAACATCTACTATGTCATCTATTAACTTATTCAATTTGTGTATGTGGGTAACTATCGTAATCAGCATTATTATTTGACTGAATGCATTTACATTTCTTTTCCTGCTCTTTACATTCGATGAATTATGAAAATGGCAATTATAAGACTTTGAATATTCATACCTGATAATCTTAGCTGATTGGTACTTGTATAATTCACTGTGGCTATAATAATTGTTTATGCACTGTGATCGGTCGCCTTTATCTTCAATGATGGAGCGATGGTTCTTGCCTTGCTTTGCTGAGACGATTTTACTCCTGGTCTTGATTGCTGATGGAGATATTTTCTTATTCTTTTTCCTGATCGCTCCTCTCTATTGGATGATGATTCGCCTATATATTGTATAAAGAATTGGAGTTTCTCCTCCTTGGTGGCTGATAAAGGATGCGCTGACAGATTCTATGATGAGTATTTTGTTTCTGAATGCTCTTGAATGCAGATGTATTCCGTTGGGTGTCTTGTTTCTCCAATGATGATCGAATTATGAAGCAAGCTTTCCTTTTATAACCCCGAATGGGTTGCAACTTCCCAAGAGTCGTCTATTTTGACTCTCGTGCCTCTAGCGCTCAGATTTGTTATTGTTTGTATGAGTTTAAGGACTCCCCGATTCCTCTAAGACCGGCGCTCTTATAATTTGTTTATTATTTGCAATTTGTTTATTATGTGCAATAGTGGCTCTATCCGCCCTAGCCTTTGGTTTGTTGAATGAAGGACCTTGAAATTCGGAAAACTGAAGCGATTGCTCCTGAAGTATGGTTGCATTCTCAGTGCTATACATCATACGAAGTGCCTTCATAAATCCCTCTATCACCTCATTATCCTTAGGAGGAGGAATGCTAGCTGTAGTTGCATGCCACTTGGGATCAAGGGTATAGGCAGCCATATGAAGAGGGGTGTTCATTGTGTTCCACCTCTTTGTGACAATAGGCTTGGTATGCTCGTCATAGAATTGTAATCCAGGATTCTTGTGACAAACTAATTGCCTCATTTGATCAAGCATGCTATCAAAAGTCTCATAAATCTCTCCAAGGCTAGGAGAGTATGTATCCACATACTTGATCACCCCCACAATAGGTGATATGACAGAGCAAGTATATCTGCAAACAACATTTAAAAAATTTTAAATTAAAAAACATTAACAATATTAATTTTCAAATAAAAAATAAAAAATAAAAACAAAGTACAAACATGTTAAATAAAAACTTCTTACCTAATATTGGACCACCAAGCATCATCAAGCACCCTTTCTCTCACCTTCTTTTGTATTTGATTGAGCCCACTTCTTCCAGGATCTTGCACCTCCAGCATCCTCTCTAGCAAAATAAAATAACTAGCATAGCTAGTCTCAACCTGTTTGAGGAATTCTTTCTTTGAATAAAATTGGAATAATACAAGTGATGTGTGGTGGTTATACACAAACATTTGTATGTCTCTAGCTTTGGCCACCACTATCTTCACCCAATCTATTTTGCTGATGTCTTTCAAAGCATTGTTCAAAGCATGTACACAACATGGAGTCCAAAAAATGTGTTTGCAAGTGCTCTCAACCATCAAACGAACTAACTTACAAACACGAGCTGAATCGTCACAACTTGCATAACATTACAAGGCTCAACCTCCTCTATGGCCTCCTTCAAAAGGACAAACTAGTAATCAAAATCCTTATGTTTCTTAGAGCAATCAATAACTCTAAGAAAGTATGAACCTGTAGGAGATGTGACAATAATATTAATGAGTCGCCGATGTTGAATATCAATCCACCCATCCATGACTATGGAACAACCAGTCCTAACCCATGTTTGTTTCATGTCCATCAATATGTTCACCTTTGGATATTGTTTGTTGAGGAGAGAGGTATGCAATCTGTGTTCTCCAAGGGCCGCATAAGAGGGCCCAACTGCAAATGTATTTCTCAACATCTCTTTCAAATAAGGTGACCTTACCACATGAAATGGGATGGTGTGGGCATAAAAAAATTTGGCCACCGAATCATTGGCCTACTCACATTGTTGCAAATTCATTAACCCCACAACTGTATTTTTCCCACTTGCAAGAGAAGTGGTTTTCCTCTTCCCTCTGTCTCCAGCTAATATATTGGAATACTAGTCAATAGATGGCAATGGTGTGGATGCACATCTATTAGTAGTTTTTTCCATGGATGGAAGACTTGCCGAGTCTTGAAAAAGTCGTGAGTTTTTCAAGCCGGCGAGTTTTCCTGTGTTTACTCGCTAGAAACTTTCTGGCGCAAACTCCCCTTGCATTGTTAGGTTTTGAAGAAAAACTTAAACCTCTTGCATTAGACATTCCGTCTCCATAGAAGATATTGACTATTTGGCGCAGACTCCCCCTGCATTGTTAGGTTTTGACGAAAAACTTAAACCTCTTGCATTAGACATTCCGTCTCCATAGAAGATATTGACTAAGATTCTTGAGTGCACTGAAATTATTTAGCCTTGTCTGAGAAGGTTCTCCAAATAGCCCCTCAAATGAATAGAAAAAGTAATTTGACCCATCATCATCCCTTATGCAGTCATGGTCTTCTTGCACACCAATAGGAACTAGAAGACCTATTTGATCTTTGGATACTAGCATACTTTCATCTTCTTCAAACAATATATGACATATTGGTGTTATTGCACTTGTATCTAGTATTAAATATTCTCTACCTTAGTCAACAATCCTTCATCAATCTCAAAAAACTCAAGCAAAGCCGACAAAACATGCAAAATTTCTAACTCCTTTTTATAACCTAACAATGTAGGGGGAGTCATGATATTCTAAAAATACTATTGCTTCATTTTGAGAGGCAGGCATTGGAGGAGGTGGGTGCAGGTGGAGATCTAGGATTGGATGACATTGATGAGGTTGAGGAGGAGTCATTGCCATCTACTACCGGGATGGAGGTCGAGCCACTGCCTTCCATGCCAAGCGAGAAGCCACAACGGACTCCAAGGACTAGAACCTCTACCTCTCCCCTAGTTTTTAGTAGATTAGGGAAGAGGAAGATGTAAAATGTTGTATTTACTTTTAGTTTTACTATTTTCATTTCGTCAGCTATCTATTGTATCAGGCTATCAACCATCAGGATTCCGCATGAGGATGCAATTTTGTACTCAATTTGCATTCAAATCAATCAAATTTAATAGAAAACACTTTTGTACTAATTTATGGACTCATTGGATACATTTTGTCATTGAATTTTGCAAAAAACATGTGTTTCTAATGAAATTTAAGCAATTTTTTAAGTTGCTGAGTTTTTGCCGAGTCAAGTTTATTGGGCTTGGCGAGTTTTTGCCGAGTCCAAGTTTTCCAACTATGGTTTTTTCCTCACTCTCCCCAACCAACTTTGCTATTTCAACCCGCTGTTCCAATGTTATTTCTGCACAAACTCTAACCCCATGTCCACTCTTACCTAACAAATGGTGCCCAACCCTATTATAGCTCCCATAAAAATCAATTTTGCAAATATGACACAGCCAATGCTTGCTGCCCTCTGAATTTTTAACCTTATTTTTGCTCAAATTGGTGACAAATTGCAGCAAGGGCTTTTTAGATTTGAAAGGATCTTTTGCAAAGTCTTGAAGAGAGGATGAAGGGCATGCAAAATGGTTTGTTGGTGTTCCAAGAGCACGCGTGTTTGGATTTTCAGCAGAATAGGAACCCTCAACACTTCCTTTTCCCTTGGGTTTACTTCTTCACTATTCATCTCATTGTCCTCGCTACTGCTCATTTTTATTGACAAAGATGGAAGATCAAAGAAATGTTTTACTGTCACAGATTGCTAGTGCTGTAGAACTGGGGTTTTGTGTGAGAGCAAATTGCTAAAAGAAAACCAAAGTCCCTAAATTTTATATAAAAAAAAGAAAAAGAAAATAAAAACTGACTATATAATATACAAGCATAGTTTAGAGCCTACCTTAATGGCTGGAAAATTCAGACTTAGTCCCTTCTTTGAATGCTTCCTCTTCTAAAACTGAAACACACAGTGATTGCTACTGAAATCAGAATGAGAATGCCTTCATCAAGCTACTGAAGTAACACTCTGATAGTGAAATGCCTTAAAACTTTGAAAATTCTTGTCTAAGGGGTTGAGTTCAATTGGTTAAAACGTTGGGTTCTCGTTGTGGAGACTCAAGTTCAAATCCCCAAAGGGACATCTAATGTGGAATTCTAGGTTGTGACTCTTGGTCTTCCATTGTTGGCTTCTAGTGTGGATGTAATATCTAATGTGGATTTCTAAGTTGTGACTCTTGGTATTCCATTGTTGGCTTCTAGTATGAATATCTAAGTTGTTATTTAATGTTAATGCTTGAAAGGAGCTAAGTATTGGTCTCATCAATGCTTGTAATGAGCTTAGTATTGGTATTGTTAGTGCTCGTAAGGAGTCATATTTGTAAACTTCTTCAATATAAAAAAAACTTTCAAAGTTCAAACTGCTGAGCTAATAGCATCATATTTATAGTAGAGAATGAGTCACGGTCTCAGAGAAACCCAAACCTCAAGGCAACAGAGTGCAGGTAGAATGTTCAGTAAAAAGAATAAACAATAAAAAGGATTTTAGGGTTGGATAAGAGGTGTGGAAGGGCTTGTGGGATCCCCACGCCACCTTTAAAACTAATTTTTAACCTTTAATTGCAGTTTTTTTTGTTTTGTTTTGAAACATTAAAATGGCTATTTCCGTTGGGGACACCTGGACATCGCTAGGATGGTTGAAGGATGTCCTAGATGTCCCCGGCTGTCCTTGCGATGTCTAGACGTCCCTTTCTGTAGTAGGGACGTTTCCTCACATTTTAGGGATGTTTCCCAATTTCAATTTCTTTCTGGGGACAGCTAGGGGACATCCCCTGCCGTCCTGCCACCCCAGACATGCAGTGGGATGGGGACGTGTCCCCATGGAACATAGCTTATTAGCACTCCTACTTTCTGTAATAACTTGCCATACTTTTGAGTCCCAATGACCTACTCCATTCACTTGCGAACATTGAGCATAAATATACTTTCTTTCTTTCTTGGTCCTCATGGTTTATCTAGATTTTTGGAAAGTTCGAAGCAACATTGTTATCTATTGCAATGTAAAATTGTTAGGTGTCTTAAGTACCAGCTGATTTTGGCTTTTAGATGTAGGCAAAACCATGGCAGGATAAGATGATTAGCTTAGTGATGATGAAAAGTTGGATAATTGTTGAGATTCCAACCACAGTAATTACTTAAGGCCACTGTTAGGCATAGTTATTTCGTATTATCTCTTCAAAGTAAAATATTATTCCATTACATCCTGTAATGTCCCCTTTTTGCGACACACTAATTTTTTCTAAATTATCAATTTCCAAGTAAACAAAGGTTTAGAGAGTACCTTGTCTTGACTTAATCCCACAAGTAGATTGCGGATCTCTATATATATTATTCCACTTCTTTGCTGTTATGCTCGGTCCTAATAATCAGAAAATGTATATTTTATCTCCCAGTGTATTACCTCTGCTTGCTGTCATATATAAATCTTCTTCTTAATACTCAGAATATATTCTTATATCTCCAATCCAGCTGTTATTTCTTATATATGTATATATCAGATGTATATCTTTTAAACTTAGAAAATATCATTTTTATTTGTTATTATAAATCAGATATGATTCCCAGAATTATATATATATTCTTCGTATGTTCAGAAATATATTCTTCTATTGCTGTTTAGACCGCTGTCCTTGAAATATGTATTTAACTCCTGATCCTATACTCAGAAAAGTTATTATATTTATATCCATCGTACCCTTCTTGAAGGGATGCGATTCATCAAAAGAGGGATACTATAGTTATATTTTTAACTAAAGGGGGGCAGATCGTACCTTTGTTATCGCACCTTTTATTAGGCACCTTTCATATATTAATAATGTTGTTTTATTTGAACCTGCACTTAATTTAAAACTTCCTTTATATCTAATAAAAGGTATTCGCTCCCCATTTTAACTTACAAATATTATTATATATGAGATTATATGGGATTTCCTTTATGCTTATACATATTATATTTAAATATTTATATATTTACATATTTTATATATATATATATATTTTTTTTTGGAAAAAGTGGTAAAACCACTGAAATTATATTAATTAAATAGAGATAAATACAAAATGCCAGATTCAAGGAGGCATACCGGTAGGAAAGAATCGACAAAGAAAACCTCCGGTTGTAGCCCATTTTAGACAATTACATAACAAAATCGACTCAGAAAGATGAGTCAATCCAAAAATAACAGTCTGTGTCTCAAACCTTAGCAGAATTCATTTTGAGACAAAAAAGTATTTACACAACAGCTGATAGAATTGACCAAAAACAAAACTAAAACTTACAGCTAACACAAAAAATTAGGAGATTCCCTATTATTCTTGAACATCAATAACCTGCGGAGCACGGGCCTCATCTTCCGCTGGCTGAGGAGGAGGAGGTGGAGGAGGAGGAACATAATTCAGCAAGAAATGTAAAGCATTAAAGATTTCTGTAGTAGTATCTACCAATTGGTTCCCCAGTTCTCGTCTGTGGCAGTGAATGGAATTCTGGAAGGATATAACACAATTATTTTGGAGGCCATGCATAAATGCATTGAAGAGGCAGTGGAGCTTAGGACTGCGGAATAGAAACCTGCGATCAAACAAACCTCCCACAAGAGCAGTACCCGAATGCAAATCATAATCATCTAAAGCATCATTGAAAGTGTCTACAGAAAAATGATCATTTTGAACAAACATAACACCCAAATTCCTTACCCCATCACGGCTTTGCAAAAGGTCCATAGCATTGGAAAGAAAATGTGATATTGCTTGAGACGGATATATAGAAACTGGAGAATGTAAAACATGCAATCCACAAGCCTGAGTGAGAGCTCTTTCTACTGAATCCTCATAGATCTTAAAAACTTCCTGCATTGAATTCGGATTAAGAAAACCAAGAAAGGGTCGTTCCCAATTCCGAATAGGCAAAATAATTCTTCTGTTTCGTTGGACGGAGCCCATACTAGAGTTCAAAGCTTGAGAGCTAAAAATTGCAAATGAAAGATAGAACTGAAACATGAACAAGACTTGCAACAGATTATAAGTATAATATAAAGGCGAATAACATCAAATAAATGAGATCAATCCTGTCAGATTACCATTGTGCGAAATCTGCCACCCTGCACCCAAGAAATACATCAAAGTACTACACACCAAATGAAGGTATACTCAAAGCACTTAAACATCGTCAGCTTGTCAGCACGGAATGTGCCGCTAAAATAGGGATGAATATAGCTAATAACGATTAACAAAGCCACAAAAAAATTACAACAAATGTTAACCAAGTTAAATTTTTTTGTCCTTATCCAAGATATAACTAACTCCTAGGATTAATAGACAGGAGTTGGAGTCCCATTCTATAGAAGAATCATTAATGCTAAATGCAAAATTGGCCAAAAAATCTACTAATAAATTGCCTTCTCGGTATGTATGAACTATTTTAAAAGATTGGAAATGTTCCAGTATATTCCTTCCAAACTTTAAAATATAATCAATTTTCCAGCTTGGAGAAGAATTTTTAGAAAAAGCTCTTACAATATTCAGTGAATCCCCTTCCACTATAAGATTTGTAATGCCATATTTCAACGCTAAGTTTAAACCAGCTATTAAAGCCAATGCCTCTGCCTCATTGTTTGTGATTACACCAAGCTTAACTGACAAAGCTCTAAGAACTACACCAGTATGATTTCTTAGAACACAACCAACACTAGAATTACCAGGATTACCTTTGCTCGCACCGTCAAAGTTAAGTTTTATAAAAGATTCAGGCAGAGGGATCCATTTGATAGAGGATCTATCAATCTTGACTTCAGAATTAAAGCAGTTTGAATTAGGCAACCTTAAAAACTTCCAACTTTTTAATATCAAATCATCGTAAAAATTACAGAACCCTCCTTTTTTGAAACTAGCGAGGCTAAAACTACTTCTGAAATTATTTTTTCAATTTTTCCAATAACTATATAAAAAGGATTGCTTGCTTTTTTAAATATTCTACTATTTCTTTCTAGCCACAGTGACCAAATAACAATACTTGGTGAAACCAGCCATAAAGCAGAAAAAGTAGACTTTGAAAATAACATAGGCCAACTTTGAAAAACTTGGAGAAGAGAAAAAGGAAGAGGACCTTTCCAACTCAATTTTGAAAGAAGCCAATACCAAACTTTTGAGGAAAAGTTACAATTCAGCAAAAGATGGTCCACTGATTCCTCCACTTCATAGCAGAAAGGACATAAGAAAGAATTAGTGACCCCAAGCTTAGCTAACCTATCACTAGTAAGGATTCTATAATTCAGAGCTAACCAGGCAAATGCTCCTGCTTTAGGCAGGCAAATGCTCCTGCTTTAGGCAGGCAAGGACCACTCCAACAGAGCTTATAAGGCCAATTAATAGTTGAATTAGAATCCTTACTAATGATACTTAGATATCCTTGCTTAACCGTGTAACGACCAGACTTTGAAGGAGCCCAAACTAATTTATCCTTTTCCCCTGAAATAAAAATTCTTCTATCCTGCAAAATACTCTTAAGCAAAATCTTCTGCTCTTGAGGAATCAAAAAATCATCAAAATTTTTCCACTTGACTTTATTAATTTCCGAATTATAATCAATTTCAAAATAATCTTTAACTTTTATTCCTCAAGCGTGGCACAAAAATAGTTTGATCTCTTGAAGACCTTTTATTTTAGATAGAGGTGGATGATTATTCCAAGAATCATCCCAAAAAAGAGTAGAATTTCCATCATGAATAACCCAAGATAGAAAAGGGGAAATCACCTCTCTACAATTTATCAAAAAATTCCAAATATGAGAACCCTCCTTTGGATTAAGAATAGTAAAGATTCTTTCAGGAGAAAAAGAATCTAAATATTTTGCATACATTATTTTCCCCCACTTAGATTCTGACTTTTCATATAAATTCCAAACCAATTTAGCTCCAAGAGCTTTATTTTGTGCTTCAATGTTATGAATCCCAGATCCTCCTAGCTATTTCGGAGTACAAATTTTGTCCCAAGAAATTAGGGGGATCTTTCTCCCGTTCAAATTAGAGCCATTCCACAAAAATTTTCTCAAAATACTCACAATAATAATATAATAATATATTTATATTACTATTTGTAATTATTTTTATATAATATAATAATATATTTTATAGATACGTTATATATTATATGTGAATTATATATAAGAAATATTTATATAATAATATTATTATTTATTCAAATTGTCTAAACACCACTTATTACGAAAGCAACTTCACCGTCGTTATCATAATGTTTTAAATCTTTAATTTAAACAATGCCTTAATATCGGGACATCACACATCCCAAGTTCTTTGTGACTAAACTTGCTTTCCTACTCTGAAAACATGCAGGTATAACCTCAACCTTGTTTACCTAAACATAATTTCAAATGAGTGCTGCCATGAAATTCATGGCCTTGCCCACCTACACAATTCCGTTTTTTCTTCTTCACATCCAACTTGGGGAGTCATTGTCACAGTAAATGTACATAACAGAGGGGTTTCAAGTTTTCAACAGAGCTACCATCAAAAGGCCAAATTAGTTTTAGGAAGTGAACGTCAGAGTGGGGCAGATGATGCAAATTGGAACTATTTCCAACCTCCAACAGATAAAATCATAATTGGTCTGACATGTTAGGTGCAATTTTGTAGTATCATGTTATTTTGTAATACGTTCGATTAGTTGTGTTGGCAAATATAATTGTTAGTTGGTATTGGCTAGTAGTTACTGCCGAGTAGGTGTGTCGTTTGCAACGGTTGGCAACCGTTCGACAAACTATATATGTATTGTCATTCCAATGTATGGACAACAGTTTTGGTGTGGATTGTAATTCTCCTGTTTGAATCAACAAGATATACTTTTGAGTTCTTGTATCATTGCAATGTTGATTCTCGTATGATATTACTATCATGTTATATTTCTGTTTACTGTATGAGTTTAAACATTTTATTTTGTGGGTAAACATTTGGCGCCGTTGCCTAAGCGAATCCAGTGAACACCCAGATGAGAGAATGGCGTTGTGATGGGGCAGCCGACCGAAGAGCCAGTACAAGCAAATGAGGATCGTGAAGACGCTCTGACGGAAGACCTCTGCAGTTTGTGGGAAATCTCGTTGAAGGACCACGTACGAAGGGAGGCCCATAGGTGAGAGATCCCTCAGTCGGTCATCTGGGATCGACTACACGTCAACCAAGAGGTCGACCATCTCCTCACCAGACTGCCAAGGTGATAGCGCGCCACTACATTATCTTATAGGATCTCCGGGCTAAGAGGGATCAGGAACAAAGGAGGCGACAAATACTGCAACGATACGAGGAGAGAACCAAGCGGGAAGAGGAACGAGATACAAACCGAAGATGTACATTTGGCAACTAAGGTCCGTACGAGTAGCAATTAATGCCCATACAACTTAACAAGGATAAGAACCGAGTAACAAGTGGGCAAGAAACACCAGATGAAGGAATACGAAGATCATTGAGATTAAAGGAACAAGAAGAACGAAGGAAAAGACTGAGACAAATTGCCGAAGAAGCCAATGAACATCGTCATGAAATAAATCAAGATACCAAGTTACGCCAAAACCTCATCGACGAAACCGACGAAGTAATTTTCAAGACACCGCTGACAAATAAAGAAAAAGGGAATGAAAATGAACTGACAGAAGAAATTGAAAATAGCATACGTCGCATCGAAGAGTTATCCATATTGAACGACAAAGGGCCGAGAGTTGGAAGATCTAAGCCTAAGACCCTAAGGCAGAGGGAGTACTGGAACGAGCCCAAGGAGACTCGAGGTGTAGAGGACGCCGACAGAGGACGTGGGGAAGACTCGAACGTGGCCGAGAGTGCAAGTGACGCACTGGGACGTTGCGAGAGAATCAGTCCAGTCAGGTCCAACGCACAAGGAGAGCATCGAGGAAGGATGGTGACTCCTCCAGGCGAGACGCAGAAGCTGCCAAAATTTACGGGGAATGGGTCAGAAGATCTAGTACGGCACTGCAAGATGTGCGAGACGATTTGGATAGCCAATGGGCAAGATGATGTGGACTATTGGCTGAAAGCATTTCTAGCCATGTTGAGAGATAGTGCCATCGACTGGTACACAAAACTGGACCAAGTACACAGGGCATCATGGAGATTACTCAAGATGTAAGATACCCAACTAGTCCTACTAAATTTTTTCCTTACTTAAACAATTTTACTTGCTATTAATTCATCAACTACTTCAACAACATTAAGATATACATCAAAGATAACTACTTGAATGAATCAACCTTAGAGTTGGGTACTTGTCTAGTTACTTGATTCAATCAACTTGCAATTTCTTATTACATGGATAATGCTTTCAATAGCATGAAGTTACAACATTATTCAATGGAAATACAAAAGAAAGGCCTTGAAGCCTTGATGTTTACAATAGTGCCTACACTTGATCAACTCAGTCAAACTCAATGATGTCAACTGAATGTCAACACCTCACAATATCACAAGGGAGCATCACCTTGCTTGTTGAGGGAGCATCACCCCAACACTTGAAACTCACAGGCCTCAAGATTACAAGCTCAATAGCTATGCAGAGAGAATTTTGTCCAAAGAACAGATGCCAAATGAATGAGAGAGCTCCTCCTTTTATAGGCCTTCCAAAGGCAATGAAGGCATGTTTTTCGATGCACAAAGAGGAATCAAGGCACGTTTCCCAAGAAGCATATCCAAGGGAATATTCCATCTGATGACTCATTCTGAGTTGGCAAGCTTATCCAGAGACCTCGTCACGGATCCCAAAGTCATCCTGTCGACCAATGAGAGCTTAGGTAGTTCCAACTACCTTATCTCTGACTAGGCGCCCATTTAAAGCAATGTGATCATGGAATGGCGCCCAATGTGGAACTAGGCGCCCAACTGAGGTAGCAGAGGCAAGGATATGCGCCTAGAGGAACTTGATAACTCCATATGCCCTCAAAACACTTAACAATGTTCAATGAAGATCTCTTAGACTTCAGGTGCAAAAATGATATCACATTTGCAATATTTTCAAGGTTAGGCGCCAACTGAAAGGTAGTGGGGACTAGAAGAGGCGCCTTTCCAAGCTAGGCGCTTCCCTGAGGTGGCAGAGACTAGGGAGTGCGCCTTAACAATAGAACTTGTCTTTTTTGATACTTAACCACGTATCCCTTATAGGTGCAAACTAGAATACTTCTCTTTGCAGGTGGATGAAGAATTTAAGTGAGGCGCATAACCAAGGTGGCACAGGAAGCAGAGTGCGCCTTGGGCATTTTGATGTCTCCTTGTCATTTGATCAAGATCTTGGCTTGATGACAGAACCCTTAAGCCAAATCAAACTTCTCCAACAAAATGAAAAGTTAAGTTGTAATTCAAAAAGCCTTGACTATCTTAGGTGCATTTTCAAGGTTCTAGAGTCATGGATTAGCGCCTAATATCCTGGGAGCAAATTTTAACTTTATACAAGTCTATCAAAGAGTTTCCAAGTTAAGATGCCAAGGTAGGGTCACAGATGAGTAGAACTGCGCCTTCTGGATCCTAGGCGCCATTTTGAGGTGGCAAAAGCTTGGATTTGCGCCTAGTGGAGTTTAATACTTTCAAACTCTTAAAAAACTTCCAATCTACACCCATCAAGCTTAGGCGCTCAGATGGAGAATCCTTGGAATCACATATGGGCGCCTTGTTGCTTTAGGCGCCTAATTCACTCAGAAGACTTCATTTTGGATACTGATCAATTTTCCCTCCTGAAGCGCCAATCCATAGTCATAGGAACTTCTTCTAGTACCTTAGGCGCTCATTCTGGTCTGCACAAGGAGGAATTTGCGCCTAGGTCATTCTTCACTCATTTTGAACTGGAGTCCAAGCATCAACAGGAGGTAAGAGAGAGAAAGATTTGCGCCTAACTCGCTTAGGCGCCTCTAGGAAGTGATGGGGATCCAGAAGTGCGCCCTCATCTTCTCCATTCATGGATGATCATTTCAATTGATAGAAGGTTAATTCAACAAACAAGAATCCTTTTAATGACCACTTCAACCTTCCAAAACATCTCCTTGCCAAGGCGCCAACTGGATGTTGCTCTGGCAAGTTTGAGTGGAGAAGTGCGCCTAGAGTTTACTTAGTCAAGTTCTTTGAAGAACTGCAATGTATGAGTCCCTCTGATGATCTAAACATTCTTTTCTTCCCAGGCACCCTGGTGGATATGATAGAAGCGCTCTATAGCTTGGTGATGCTAGGTTAGGCGCTCTTTTGTGAATTTTGATATAGGATGTGCGCCTAGACTCCGAAAGTCCATTTCCTGCATTTCTTGTCTTCCAGACTTAGCCAAATTTCAAGTTTCTAACTTGTCCCTGCAAAACAATAAAGTTAAGTTAGTTGAAAACCAATTCATTCCCTCATCATTCTGAATTAGCCTCCGGGAATGATCAATAGGCTAATCCAATCTTAATCTGATGATCAAGCCGGAAACGGGGACATGACACAAGAAAGCATTCCAAGATGAGTTCAAACTGTTGAGAGATGACAATGAAATTGTAACGGATATATACAACACTAAACAAGGAAAACACGAGAACGTAAGAGCCTATAATCGCTGACTCAAGGAGTTGTTGGGGAAACTAGAGACTCAACCAGCCGACGGACTGAAGAAGAGATGGTTCATAGAAGGACTACTCCCATCATTGAGGAAGAAAATGAAAGTTGTACCTCCGTCATCGTACGTTGAAGCGTACAATCGGGCGATGGATATAGAAAGTGAAAATAAGACATCCTCCCGAGGAAAGAAGAAGACCGACAATGAGGAGAGTATCGACGACAGTAGCGATGGGGAATCAAAAACCATCCAAGCATTAAGAAAAGACATGCTACGCATGATGAAGGAACTGAAGGCTGACAAAGAAAGTACCAGAGAAGCTAGAGAGTTGTGGTGCACTGACTGCAATGGAGGACATATAAAAGCAAACTGTCCAAAGAAATTGTTTTGCGATATCTCCCAAGTAATGGGACATTCCATCAAGGAATGCCCATACAACCTAAAAGCAAGGAGTACACAAGTACTCTTCACACAAGGAGAACAATCGACTCCGCCAACCACACCACTGAAGCCCCAGTACAATAGCAATGCATCCTCCGGAGGTTACCGAAGTTATAGAAGTTCGAGAAGCAAGATACAATACGATGGTAAAGGGAGGCCCATGATACAATGCCGAAAGTGCAATGAATGGGGCCACTTCGCCAGGGAATGCCACAATGGTCAAGGTTTGGGGGGAAGACTGTGCAAATGGTGTGGACCAGGTGATCATGAAGACAACGACTGCCCAAAGCAGGAAGGCATCAACATGCTGAATGTGGAAGAACAAAACTGAGAGGTACTGGCGGTCACCACCAGAGCCCAGGCAAAGAAGGCTGTCTACCTAGATCCATGCACAAAAAAACAAAGAATGAAAGAAGCAAAAGCAAAAGTGGAGGGGGCGATGACGAAGGAAGAGAGGACTGCTTTGGATATTCCAAGTACCTCTTGGCGATCATAGGTGGATAACAATATTGTTCGGTAGATACTGCAAACCACCATACCTATCAAGGTGACGGACGCTCTCCGAACTATGCCACAACTTGGAATGGCAATCACAAACGTAGTCGAAAATGACCAACGACAGCGATAGGAAGGTCGAAGGAAGGAATTAATAGTAGAGCCTCCATCGCAAGGTGAACAAGTCATCGAGCCAATGTTACTGTCGGTAAACATCGAAAAAAACCCAGCGATCGTACAAATGGAGATTGGAGGGAAAATCCTAAACATGATCATTGACGGAGGAGCAACAGTCAACATACTACCCGAAGACACATGAAAGAGTCTCAAGAAACCTACACTCTGGCCACTGACATTGCAATTGGTGGGCGTCGACTAGCATGGCATCAAGTCGTTGGGAACATTGATGGCACAGAAGGTGACGATCGGGACACAACTGTTCTTGCTGAACTTCGTAGTCATCCCAGTGCAGAAGAGGGGGTACGACGCATTGCTCGGAAGAGGATGGCTGGTGGCAGCGAGAGCAGATCACAACTGGAAGAGAAACACGTTATCCATAGAGAGCAACGGGAAAAAATATGTGATCGACCTAGTAAATCAAGCAGTGAGTGAAGAGCTGGCATCATCAGATTCAGAATCTGGAGGATGCGGAATGGAGGAAGAAAGGGGAACTATAGAGCCAAACGACGAAGGTATTCTGGCCCTCCATGAATGCTCGGAGACGAGACAAGTTCACTGAACGGGTTATTTCATTCGCATATGGAAGGCTATGAATTCTTCCAATCGGAGTGTAACATGATTTCAATAAGAGAAAGTGGCGAATGCTCTCGGGCGACTAGTAAAACACTCGGCAATATTGGGCCCAGTGAAACATTGTTGACGAATGAAGCACTGGATGGATTGACAAACATTCGATCACTTGGCAAGAGGGAACCAGTAACGAGTGACAAAGGGGAGGAAGCTAATAATCAGCCGGAAGTAACAGAGCAATTAGTTGCAAAGGCAAGTCGACTAGAAAAGGCACATAAAGAATATGCAGAGGGTGATGCCAAGATAGATGATACATTTGCACATAAATTTGAACTAGACAAGGTGATCAGGTATGAGGAGCCATTGGCAAGTAAGGTGAATCGAGGTGATGGAACTAATCAAAAAGTGATTTTGGCGGGTAACGACTGGAACCCAGCATGGAAAGTTGCTGCAATTAAAATTTTCTTCGAGCATAAGGACACATATAAAGAATTGAAGGGAATACCTCCGAAACTATGCATACACAGAATTCTCGTGATCTCTAATGCACAATTGGTTAGGAGACTATACCGAATGAATAAGGACTATGCAGTATTTCCGACAAATTGGTATTTTTTTTAAAGTTACGGTGATTGGTGAAAAGCAACAGAGATAAAATGATTTTAAAATGTCAGACAACTTATTTTGGCCGAATGTAGTACACGGCTCCCGAAAGACGATAGTTCTGGGTCCAAGAAAGGCACCCGACTTTGTCGACGATTATAAAATCAATAAAGGAGGAAAAATATTACGCGACAAGAAATTGTTACAATCCGAGAGGGAGATAAAATGTGGACCATGTCGAAGAAAATTAGACCAATTGGATTCAAGTTGCTGTGGATAGAAGATTGGAAAAAAAGGAAAAAATAGAGAAAATTGGAAAAAAAAAAGGAGAGAAATTGAAAATTGAAAAAAAAGAAAGAAGAGAAAACGTCCAACTTAGGCCGTACGACCTCAGCCGTACGACCCCACCCGTCCCAAAGGCGTACGACCCCACCGACATAAGGAAAATGAAGTTTTTTTTCTCGGCCAGATAAAGAAAAGGAAGGAAAAAAAAAGTGACAACGTGGAACACACATGCTACAAAACACAAGGGCAATCATCAGAGGAAGAAACAATCTGGCCGTACGACTGAGGCTATACGACTAAGAGGGAGACTCCAAGTACTGTACGGGTTTTTTTCGAGGGTCATACGAATCAAGAGAAAGTTGTGCCATACGAAGATTTGCCATACAAGGGGAAACTTCTTGAAATCGTACGAGTTCAAATCTATTGTCGCTGTACAGAGATTCCTAGCACCATATGCACCGTAGAAGGAAACAAGAGATGAGAAGAAGGGCAGGAATAATCAACCCACAATTCAGAAAAATGACGTGCGCCATGAAGGTCCGAATGGTTTTGAAGGTCCTATTTTGGGCTTGGCGGTGGGGGCTCCGCCCCTTGCCCCCGGACCCCACGAGGGGTGCTGCCCCCAAACCCCCATGAGGGGCGTTGCCCCTCGACCCCGTTGGGGGCGTTGCCCCCAAACCCCCATCAAACCAGTCTTATCTTGATTCAGTGAGCAATGGGGTGCAACATTCGCATCATTCAGTGTGCTATCAGATTGGGTCCCTTGGTTGGTTGGTCTACTGGCAGGTGTTCCGAATGTGTTGCTTCTACTTTTACTCAGCTCCTACTTCCAGCTTTTCCTCAGGATCTTCATCATTGTCGTTAGTTTGGCAGAGCTTACCTAATGTCACTTGATACTTCATGGTTTTCTGTCGTCTGGAAGACGACAAATTTTTTTCGGGGAATGATGTTAGGTGCAATTTTATAGTATCATGTTATTTTGTAATACGTTTGATTAGTTGTGTTGGCAAATATAATTGTTAGTTGGTATCGGCAAGTAGTTACTGCCGAGTAGGTGTGTCGTTTGCAACGGTTGGCAATCGTTCGACAAACTATATATGTATTGTCATTCCAATGTATGGACAACAGTTTTGATGTGGACTGTAATTCTCCTGTTTGAATCAACAAGATATACTTCTGAGTTCTCGTATCATTGCAATGTTGATTCTCGTATGATATTACTATCATGTTATATTTCTGTTTACTGTATGAATTTAAACATTTCATTTTGTGGGTAAACATGACAGAAGTTTTACATTTGAGTTATAAACTAAGATCTATATGCTGTCAAAGGAGATTGAATGGGAATTAAATAGTGGGGAGACTGTCCCATCAAGTGAATGCTTAAGAAGGTGATTTGAAAGAAAAGTGAGAACCATACTGGTCAACAGGTCAGCTCACCTGTTTGCTTCTTGGCGATGATGATTGAAGGTGAGCTAATGAAACCTTAGGAAGAGGGGACAGGCACCAAGAAGAACGTGATCTGGATGCTATGCCTTTAATGATGATAAAGGAGCTGCTTTTCACCTCAAGCACATTTTGATTCTTACCGAGAGGCAGCTGGAGATCAATTAGCAATCTTAAGTCTCTGCTTCAGTGCTGGTCCCTCATTTAATTCTGAAGGAACAGGACTATAACACAATGCCTTTATTGTCACACATTAGGTCTTCTTTCCTGGCCATACTAGTCTTCCCCCAAGAGGTACCATCAAAGTTGAATTTTGACATAGTTGCCTATTGCAGGTGCCCAGCAAGCACCATCTCTTTTAGACTTGAAAGAAGAAATCCCATTATCACGGACTTATATGGAATGTTTTAATCTGAGTAGACCCTGAGCAATGCTTTCATTTACTGTATTTTTTTCTAGTATTTTTTGTTTATATTTTGTATTTATAATACATAGATTGAAGTTACTACAGTTTAAGATATTCATTGTTAATTAGGTTTGATATTATCATAGCTTTAAGGTGTTTGGATAATGGTGAATTCACCAAAAATCATCATTTTGAACATAATTCTTTTTGAGAATGGTACTTCAATGTTTTATGAAACTTGTCCAATTATGGTTTGCAAGTTTGAAAGATATTGCCCGATGCCCATGCATGTCAACAGTTGAAGTTGAATAAGTAGCTATTATGAAATTTGAACAATCATTGTCATTGGACAACAGGAATAAATATAACCTATAAAAAAATAAAGCATCAAGGGTCTAGAATATCTATCTACCATTTCTGAATCAAATCAAGCGATCTCTCTGGATCATGTTATTACTGATGCATCAAATAAATTCCTGTTGATTCAAAAAAGTAATGAATGTTGAACGTTATATACATGCTTATTTATATGAATTATTTTCACACAATATGTTATTGTCAATTCCAAAATGTTGGAAACAAACTCTTAATTGTTGGATTGGCACTACATTAAGACGAAGATTTCTAATTAGACACGTCAAGAGAAGATGCTATGCTTATTTAGGAATGACAGTAAAAATAAATATATATTTTTGTTTAATCTCCAGTATTGCAGGTTCAAATTCCATGATTCTAATAACTGCCTTGGGTAGCGGAGGACTTTACTACAGTGATCCCTTCAAAAAATATGAATTTATGACTAGTTAAATTTTAAAAGGTCATCAGAAAACAGCCAACATGTGAATCTCTCCTGGTATGGATCTTATGGCAGTTGCCTGCTTATATGTACAATAATAATATATATTGGATGGAGCATTTACATTTGCGAGTTAATAGCATTTATACTATAATGCCAACTCCCTGGAGGGGGTAAAGAGAGGCGTGCTTGCCAGCTATATCTTATGTTGGGCTTACAGGGCACATATATTTGTAATGATCATCAGTCTATGGTTCATAACAATATTTTTTATTGGAGCAAATTCTCGTACCACAATATCATCTTGAACAGAGCGAACTGAGATGTTATGTTTGTTTATGTAACTGAATATGGAAGTCTTCAATTTTAAATTTGCTTGAAAGTATCATGGAGTGTCTTTAACGTACACGCTTTTCCTTTTTTTCCTTGTTTGATTTTATTCTGCTAAAAAATAGCACAAATTTCCTAGAATATTTTAATCGTTTTGTTTGGGTAATTTATAGTTATTGTAACATTGATAACATATTTCGGCTTTCATAATTCTGTGGGCTATGACAGTACAACATGGCACATTAGAATCTGTTCCAGAGCTCGAAAAGGCTATGTATGTAGGAGTTAATGGAACTCCATGTGTGAGGCTTCTGAATCTATCGGGAGAGATTGGGTGTGCAAGTAAGTTTTATTCTCTTCCAGTACAATCTGTTTTCTGGTCATTTTTTATAAGATTCTTATCCTAATCAAATAGATCCCAAGTCTTCCCAAATTAATGCCACTATAAAGCTTTTGTGGGCATTGTGTAATTTGCTTTAGTACTTTTACTGTATAATGTTAATTTACTAATTAGCAAAAATTAACCAAAATCCAATCAACCTGATATCTCTAAAGATAAAAAATGTGTAATTTTACACTACGACACAAGTCAAGAAAACAAAAGGCAAAGTTATTTCAGATTTTACTCTTGTTTCTGCAACATAGCAGTACTTTTTGGCTCACTGTACCTGTATTTGAGTGGAATGTCATATTTTCAATATATTACTGGATTTGCATAAATGATTTTCTTATCCTACTTTGTGACTATGCTTATGATATGTATCTTAAAGTCAGGATATTGCTTCCCCTGACTTTTCATAACTTAAAATAATTTTCTTAACTGCAGATCCAGGTCGTGTGAAAATTACAGCTCCATTAAGACGGCTTGAAAAAGCCAGGGATAAGCTGGATCAACGCTCAGCAATTCTTTTGCCATCACATGAATTCGACAATTTCTTAAACAGGCAAGCACACACCTTTTACTATACCCATTTATTCAGTCTCAGGCATTTGCTTCTACAGATATTTTTACCTTTTTTCATGAAAGTTTATTTTATCTCCTTCAAGATTCCAATGAGAGAGATGTGTTCCCTGTTTGAAGATCTTGAATCAGTACTATTTGACTGCATATGAAATGTAATGAAGATAAGATTTTACTTACTGTGGAATGTTAAAAACTTAGTCTATTCTGCTTTATTTGGTTTATGTTACCATTCGTTTGCTGGATAGCAGTGAGCCTCTGATGCAATTTTAGGTGCACTGCAAATCAAATGGGCACGCCTACAAATAAAACTTTACTGGGAAATTTGAAATGGAACTATATTCAAGATGGATTGACACATTGATGAGATTCTAATTCCCTTGTTTATATTTTATTGTATTTTAGGATGGTAGATGAACCAAGATTTGCTTTTTGCATGAAAGTTTATTTGATCCCCTTAAAGATTCCAATGAGAGAGATGTGTTCCCCATTTGAAGGTCTTGAATCATTACTATTTGACTGTCTATGAAATGTAAAGAAGATAAGATTCTACTTACTGTGAAATGTTAAAAACTTAAAAGTCTATTACGCTTTATTTGGTTTATATTACCATCTGTTTGCTGGATAGCAATGAGTCTGTGATGCGATTTTAGGTGCACCACAAATCAAATGAGCATGTCTACAAATAAAACTTTATTGGGAATTTTGAAATGGAAGTACATTCAAGATGGATTTACACATTGATGAAATTCTAATTCCTTTGTTTATGTTTTTGCTGTATTTTAGGATACTAGATGAACCAAGATTTGCTCAGCATGTAGCAGGTCTATTACTTGAATATGAGCCCAGAAACCAATTCCAGGCATTAGGTAACTAAGATGGAAACCATATGCCAGTTTCCCAGTTTGTAACCTCTTCAATTCAATACAATATTCTTGTCTATTTTGACTGGTGAAATTCTCTCGGATCTGCAGGGTTTTCTCCGGACAATACATTTCCACAGGCAGAATTTGCCCCTTACAAAAACAAGACATATCAATGGAATCCTGTTGTAAGTCTTTGTACCTTCAATTTTTCTATGGATGTGAGCATGTCCAAGTTCCCACTAGTTACTGTTAGAGATAAAGAAAACATTAAGAAAATTGATAGTATGCAGATCTTACAGTTGGGTTCTTTCATAAGTCCAAACTAAGGGTTGGAAAGATAAGTTTGTATTTGGTCATTCATTTCAGGGAAGTGGTATCCTGCATCATAGCTACGACTTTCCTGTATTTATGCTTTCTCAGGAAAGCACTGAAGTTTTGCAAAAGGTAGCTCCTCAACTTTTTGGTCATAACGTTTCTTTCTGTGTTCCCTTACACGATTTTTCTTGCTATTTCTGGCTTTTATCATTTCCATTTAAATTTAAAACCTAAGTATGGTGAAAAATGGATCTAGGAAACACCCATAGGATGAGTAAAGGACTTGAATCTGTTGTGGATTTTGTGTTTAGTGGGTTACAAATTCAATTTCTGAGTTTGTTAATTCTTTGATTGACTATCCCTCATGAAAATGAGCCAATTGGAACTCCTGGGGATAATCTTATCAACAAACGTAATATAGTAGTGTACAATGAGAATTCTCAGAATGTCAGTGGAATTAGGCTGCACAATGAGCAGATATTGTAAGATGCCCCTATAGAGGATGAGAACAATATTCCAGAATCTACTCATTTTGTGGATGGGGAAGAGGGGTAATTGTTTTCTTCAGTAATTGTGCCGCAAAATCTTGATGAGAAAATGTAAAAACTAAATTTTTACTTGGTGTTAAAGATTTGCAAGATGAATTAGCTCTCTCTGATAGGTGGATTGATTCAAGGCTATTGCTCTAAGTCAAAGGTCTAGGGATAATATGCATAATGTTTATCATGTAATTCTTGTAACACAATCTTGATTCCATAATCATTCCCCATAGCATAGGGTCTGGACTCTGGAGTATCACAAAATTAGTGTGGCAGGGAGATGTGTCTTACATCCCTTGGGACGCATCTCCGGTACTGGAGACGGGTACAGAGACATATCCCATGACAGGAGATGTCCCGTTTGTGTCTCCACGTGTCTCTCAAAAAAAAAAAACCTAAGCACAAAGAAAAATCCTAAAACCGAAAAAACCTTAAAAATTGTTATAAAAAGTTGTCATTGATTCCTGTTTTTAAAGTACACTCCATCATTGATTTATTGTCATTTAGAGTGTGAGGGATTGGAAGAAATCTCTGAAGTTGTGGACCAGAAGTGACAACGTCACAATGATCGGAAGAGCGACGACTGAATAGAGAATGGATGGGATCTCACACTAGTGCTCACGTAGAGGTTTTGAGTCTTTGAGAATACATGTTGTACTTGAAACATAAGGTGCACATCTTGGTGCATGAAGATTTGATGAAAAGGTGGGATAGATACATTGAATGTGATGTTGAGTTGATTTCATTCAACATTATGAGAGAACATTGAATTCATTGTTTTGTTGTTCTCTGTTAGCAATGGCTGCAGAGGTAATTGTGGAATTTTAAAACAAAAGTTTTAGGTTAAATTGAAACTATTTAATAAAATTCTTATAGCTTATTACATAGTTCATAAAATTATAAATTTATAAGTTCAGGTTAGAAGTTTAAAACTTTAAGTGAAACTTGTTAAATTTGAGTTAAACTGTTATAAGTTATAACTCATAACATATGTTCCACACATCCCCGGCTCTCAAACTGATGTCCCTGTCCTCATGGCATTTCTGAGACAACGGGATGGCAGGAGATGCCCCCTAGTCATCCCCAAATTTTTCCAAAATGGCGAAATGTCCTTGGGACGTGTATTGAAAAGACAGAACATCAAGGAGATGGCTGGGGATGTCTGAGATGTCACTCAACCGTCTTGGGGATGTCCAGGTGTCCCTGATGCTGAAAAAAATTTCATCATGTTTTTCACTTAAATGTGTATCTGTTTCTTTGACATGTGAATGAACTGGTGGGCAATGAAGGTAACATCTATGACAAAAGCAATCAGTGTAACAGACATTGAAAGGTGATGTATTCATTGCAGACTTTCCAATGGGCCAACAGTATATTACATGGCCTATTTTGGAGATGATAAAATATTGATCCCTTTAATTTGCTCAGTTTGATTAGTCAATGACTTAATGAACATGTGAGTTAAAAAAGAATATGAAACACAAGATAGTAATATTCAATAAGTAGAGTTCAATTCATGAATTGGCATTAGAATGACCTTTCTCCCTGGATAAGACAACATTAGATGCATATACACGTGGCCCTAACAGTAACTTATTTCACTTTTTGTTAATTACATGATTTACCTTTAAGATCAGAAATTTTCTAGTAGTAAAACCAAATTCTAGAGCACCAGAAAGAAGTCATTTTTCCCTTAAGCTGCCCCGAACGTCCAAGGGGTAGAATGAAAAATGACATCTTGCACACATTCTCTATTTGGGGAAATCGGTCTTAGAAGGCAAGAGATCAGAATTTGCATTAAATTACATAATGAAATGGGTATTTGAAATTAGCTTTTGGCAGAAATTGAGGACATTCACACCAATTAGTTTTAATTTTGAATTCGATATATTATATGAAAGTCTACTCATAAATTTTGGTGTCATGTATAGTTAAACCTGTAGAAATTTGACTATATACACATACTGCTATCCCCAAAAAATGGCCCCTTGACTGCTGCCCCCAAAATGCATTCTGTACCGTCCTGCCATTCCCATTCCCAAAACAGTGTGGAACATAGCTTATAACATAATCCCATAACTTTATAAATTATTAACTTTTACAATTTAACTTATATTTAGTAAGTTATAAACTTATAAGTTTTAAGTTTAACCTAAAAATGTGAATTATTTAAATTAAATTTTTTACTATTTATTTTTAATATATTAAATTTTTAATTGAAATTTAAAATTTTACAATTATAAATTAATTAAATTATAAATTTTACGATTTATTTTTTAATAATTTAAAATTTATTAAATTTTGAATTTTAATATTATAAAATATAAATTATTAGCTATTTTTAGAATTTATTTAATATTTATTATCTATATATTTGAAATTTCAATTTTTTAAATTTTTTTAGTGAATTATAGATATATGGCATCTTGAAGTATCCGTCTCCTATTTAAAAAAAAAATTGTGTACCGGCATCGGTACCAATACCAGTCTCCTGGCAACCTTGTACAAAATGAAGATAATTTCTTGTTTACCAGGGAGAGAATATCATGTTTTTCGAAAACAAGTTCAAAATTCAGCATGTGCCGTTGTTGGCCTTCATGGGAGATCTGTAACAGTCTCACACGTATATATGATCTAGCTTCATGAAAAACACACCATATCTGTTACAGCAGTCATAAAATGGCTGATACATAACTTGAAAAGCAGAATTTCAACTTTCTAGGAAAGCTGGTTGCCTCCTATAGGCACTTACAGTGGATGCAAATGATTCCTTGATCAAGTTGCTGCAGCTTAGCAGAATGCGCGTTGGCTGTACCTACTCAAAATAGGTCTAATTCAATCTGAAATAGCTTTTATACAGGAGCAATGAAGTGCAATAGATGATTAATATATGTGTGGAGGAGATTTGCCCTATATATTTATTCCTTTCTATAGTTAACATGCATGCCAAAATTTGGCTAAAGCCTAGAAGTGATCTGTATTGGTCCTCATGCTGATTTAGGCTTATGTAATCTTGGGTGGCACTATTTGAGAAGTTTATTGCTCAATAGTAATGCATGTCATCCAGTTGGACCTTTCGACCGTATATTGGTTTCTTGGTGTTTCTCTGGGCAAGCCCACTGTAGTATGGCTTTGGTTCTGTCTGATTCAAGGTGTTGTGCCATTTCAAACATTTTTGAGCCATGTTTGTGCCAACATGATATTTTATTGCAGGGCGTAACAGTTGACCAGAGTGAAAGTAGCATCAAGGCTGGTTTGCTTGTGTGTTATTAATCTAAAATTTGTCTAAGCTTTTTGGACATGAACTGACTTTGAAAAACTAATCTAATATTTTAAGACACAGGCCTTTACAATTTCAAATCTGAGCTATCTTGTTACTTTTTTCTTGTGGTAGCAATTAGAATCTTACCATAGAATTGCTAATTGACAGAAGATTCTCTGGCATGGAATAAAGCTATGAGAATTGTAATCTAGCTTGCTGCTTTGGACTGTCAGTTTGATGGTTCTATTTCTTAATTTAGAGATTTGACCTCTGCAAGATGAAAAGTCTAATGGTGCAACTGATGTGCTTCTTTTATCTAATACAGGCTTCTGCATCCAATAAAAGACAGAATTTCAAGTACCCAATAAATGTGGCAGAGTTTGATCTGGTCATGCAGGTATATTCTTTGGAAATTGCTGCATATATAATATATATAGACATTTTCTGAGGGTTTAACTATTGTGCTTTTGAATGTATATTTTGGACATTTATGACAAAAAGTAATGTTGTGTGTTGGAAAGTGATTAAAATTTTGTTCATCCAGACAACTAAATCTGGCACACATGATTCCCGCTCCTGTCTTGAAGAAGGATCCTGTTTGCCTCTTGGAGGTTACAGGTTTGTCAATGTTACCATTCTGTTCTCTATGAAATGTTTTTTGTAGCAGCTGTCAAGCCTGCTGCTGGTAGAAAATGACTGTTCGCTATTTCAACTCTTCTTTGTAGTGTTAGCTGAGTCAGTAATGTGCCTGGATGTTAAGAATTAACTATCCTGGGTGTCAAAAGATAAAGTCTTGTCTCACTGGTTACAGCTATTGAAAGATTATGATAAGTAACGGATTCAAGAAAAAGAATACATCTTAATTGACCTAAACTATTTATTTTTGCTGGAAATGATAGTACTTTTAAGTTTTAATAAAGCAACGGAGTACATAAGGCATATCCATTTTAATCTAACCCTATAGCTTAGAACTTAGTAAGACATAAGAAAACACTCGTGAGCAAATGTTTAAATTCTGTCATTTTTTTCTATTTGAATGGTATATTTTCTCAGTGTCTGATTTTCTGTTCTGATTTGAATGGTATTTTTTTTCTTTATAATTTTATTTTGCTGCACCTGTTTTCCCCAAGTCTTTTGGTCTCTTTATGTTTTTTAAGCCAAGTACATGTTCTTGTGACTAAAATGCAGTGTCTGGTCTTCACTTCCACCTATTAATGTTTCATCTTCATCACCAAAGAAGCCTATTATACTGGCAATAGCAGCAATGGATTCTATGTCATTTTTTCGAGACAAGACTCTTGGAGCCGATTCTCCTTTGTCTGTGCGTAATTAATTTTTCGTAATCCTATAATTCAATTTGGGTACATAGATACTTATACACAACCTTATGAATATGACATGCTTATGAATATTAGTTGTTGACACCTGACAGTTTCGAATCTACCCAGGGATTGATAGCATTGTTGACGGCAGTTGATGCCCTCTCACATGTTGATGGAGCAAGCAAATGGGAAAAGCAGGTAGTAACTCACCCAATAAACCCTTCACCCAATAAACCCTTTCTCCCAAAATATACAAGTATGCAGTTATGTACATATTCTGTAGACAACCACCTTGATATATGGACATATGATTGTATGTTTTGCTGATATTTTTTTGTTGCATACATGTTGCTTAGTTATTAGTTATTACATTGTTATTTTTGATATGTATTCCTGGATCACCTTTGGCCGCTTTTTCCTTGCCTTTCCATGAACTTTTCATAGTGTTAGGTGGTCTTTTACATTAATAGTATGCTATCGAGCTAGATATGTCTGGTAACTCAAAATTGGGTTAAGTATGATGGCAACAAGTGACAAAATTTCTTTCGCTGTTGCTAGAAGTGCTTTCACAAGAGTTGTTCTTTTTAGAGTATATAGTGTGCACTTCAAATGCAAATAAGATCTCCTTAAAAGGTACATGTCCACTTTGCTGAGATTGATGCTATTGAGACAATCTGTTATCATTTGCTATTCACTTGTAGGTGGTAGGGCTTTTGTTGTGTGGGGGTTAAACATATTTGTAATGATAAAAAGTAAAACCTTGATGACTGGATACATCCAAGGTGGGGTAAAACAATAATCCAAATAGTTGTTTTCACTAATATGATGGTAAGAAATCCAAATGGGCTAGTACATAAAGAAGTAACCTAAGTATAATGGAATAAATCTTCGGTTAAGCAAAAAAACATAAACAAGCATATAGGTTTGAAGGTTGGAGGTTCGATGAAGCACAATATATGCTACCAAATGCTATTTGCCACAACTAATCTAATATTTTTCCCTTTCAAATTTCTAAAAGTAAATGAGTAGGATTAGAGAATACAATTTTCAAGACTTCCCAACTTCTGTATGAACATACAATGTGAACACAATAGAGAAATGGAAACCCTGATGCAAATCCAATGATCTCAAACTCTCAATGATGCCAAGATAACAATGAAACAATGCATAAAGGAACCCTAAAAGGTAGGGCCTCTTTGAATAAGTGTGCAATAACTAATCAAATTCTCAGAATTCAGAAGGCTGTGGCTTAGTATGAGGATGAAAGGTGCTAATGATTCTAAATAGATGACTAGCAACTCCTCAACTGAACCCTATTAGTGAGCTGAGCAAAATAGTTGAGAGAGGTATGCAAAAGCAAGGTACAAGTCCTAATTATGATCATTGAGGTGATCCAAGAGCTCTGTTTATAAAGCTGAAAGATTGCCGGTAATGTGTAGTGGCAGATAGTAGTTTGAACAATAGGGAGATTAGATTATTATGTAAGGGATAATTTCTTGATGTAATTATGCTTTATGAGATTTACTTATAAATGGCTATCTGAAGTTAGGAGAGATGGGTCTCACCATGCTGTATATCCTAAAATAGGTACGATATATCTTAAAAATGTAGATATTAGCTGTTAGACCCACCGTAGGACCAAAAGAAGATAATTTGTGGTGTTGCCACAACTTTATTGAGAAAGGAATAATGTGATAATAAGAACCCCAAATGAGCCAATACATAAAGAAGTAACCTAAGGATAATGGAATTAACCTAGGGTTAAGCAAAAAACACATAAAAGGGGCATATCTAGGTTTCAAAGGGTGTTGGTCTGATCAAGCATAATATACACTACCCAATACTATTTGCCACAAGTAATCTATGTTTTTCCCATTTCTCAATTGTCTGAAAGTAAATGAGTAGGATTAGAGAATACAAATTTCAAGACTTCCTAACTTCTGTATGAACATACAACATGAACACAATATAGAAATGGAAACCCTGATGCAAATCCAATGATCTCAAACACTCAATGACACAAAGATAATAATAAGGCAAGATGTAAAGGAACTCTACAAAGTAGGGTTCTATAGTGCAAGTTTGACTAATCAAATTTGCAGAATTTTGAAGGCCATGGTGTAGTATGAGAGTGAGAGATGTTGATGACCCTAAATAGATGACTAGCGAATGGTTAGCAGCTTCTCAACTGAACCGTATTGGTGAGCTGAACATAATAGCCTTGGGAAAAAGTTGATTAGTTGAGAGAGGTATGCAATATCAAGTTACAACTCCTAAATAGCTTCTAATGTGTAGTGGTAGCTAGTAGTTCAAGCAATAGGGAGAGTAGATTATCATGTAATAGATAATTTCATGCCGTGATAATGAATTTTGAGATTTCCTTATTTAAGGTCCCCTAAAATTATGAGGGACAGATCACTATGTCATATACCCTAAGAAACAGGGACTGCATTTGAAAAATGTGGAAATTAGTCATTAAGCCCACCATACGATCCAAAAAAGATTATCCATGGTGGTGCCATAGCTTTTCTTAGGAAAGGTATAGTCTGATGGTAAGGAATCCAAGTGCGCCAACACATAAAGAAGTAACCTAAGAATAATGGAACAAACCTAGGGTTAAGCAAAAAACAGAGAAAAGGGGGCCGATCTAGTTTTCTAAGGGTGTAGATCTGATCAAGCATAATATATGCTATCAAATGTTATTTGCTAGTACCAATTTTTTTAATACTTTATCAAAATTTGAAAGTAAATGAGTAGGATTAGGGAAGGCAATTTTAAAGACTTACTGATTTCTGTATGAACATACAATGTGAATGCATTAGAGAAATAGAAACTTTGATGTAAATCCACTATGAGATGACACAATCAGTGGTTACAAACCTTCAATGATACAAAGATAATGATAAACTAATATATAAAGGAATTCTACATGGCAGGGCCCCTTGGAGCAAGTATGCAGTAACCACTGTTGAAGGTCATGGTGTAGTATGAGGCTAGGAGGTGCAGTTGATTCTAAATGGATGACTGTGCTGAGCAGAATAGCCTTGGGAAAATGATGTATTAGTTGAAAGAGGTATACAATAGCAAGGTACAACACCTAAATATGATCTTTGAGTGTGAACCAACAGCTCTGATGATATAGCTGAAAAAAAGCCTATAATTTGTAGAGCTAGCTAGTAGATCGAGAAATTCGAAGAGTAGATTATCATGTAAGAGATATTTCCATGTAGTGATAATTAATCCTGAGACTTGCTTATATACGGCTCCCTAAAGTTAGGAGGTACAGATCACCATGTCATATATCCCAATAAATAGGGACCATCTATTTGAAAAATGTGGAAATAGAAAAACATAATCTGTACTGGTGTCACAGATTTCTTGAGAAAGGCACAATGTAAATCACACTCCACTTCTCTCAAAAGTTGTAGTGACACCACAAATGGTCACTTTCAGGGATTTGCAATTGAGTTAACAGAGTGAAAGCAACATGGAACATGCTATAGGCGTGAGGTTTAGTCAATGAAACACATATCACTTGCATATAGGTCTTGTGTCGATACCAAGTACTGGACACAATCTAAGTTACCAGTTTGGTTTTGGGTAAGCCAGCATGACAAAACAAATTTTGGGGTTTTTTTTTTCTTTTTTTTGGGGGCGGGGGGGGGGGGGGGAGATCGATACAAAAACCCATATTTGCAGCCTAAAACAGGGATGAGGTTTAGAATACCACATGACATGCATATAATAACCAAGCCTACCATAAAAATTAAAATACTACTTCGATGTCAATTTATCAAACTTGAATGTGATAGATATTCATTGTTCCATATTAAAATAATAAAATCAGCAATCAGTGTCATATGGGTCTTCATAAAGAGTGTCGTCATCATCATTGTTGACGTTAGATGATGTAGATAGATTAAAAGAACCAAATAAGTGCCATTGGCACTTGCACTAAAAGTATGCTGGCTATCTGAGTTCTCAAAAATGAAGATTGTTAGGCAGTGGAAGCATCCAAATCAGCTAGCTCTAGCTCTACATCCCACAACTTTGTTGCATCTTCCTTGTAGTCATTTTGTTTGTGCAAAAGAAAGCGCAAGTTGGAATTTATGTAAACTAACTCATTTACCCATTTTGACACCTATTGGTTGTCCTTTATTGAGTCGATGGAGTATGTTCTCCAATTCTGCTAAGATGAAGATGAACTAGCAACCTATTGAGATAAAGTTAGAGAGTTAGAGTTATAAAATTTTAAATTAAAATTAAAATTTGAAAAAAAAAAAATAAAAAATGAAAAGAAATTTAAATTTAGAGGGTTTCAGATAAAAAATAAAAAACTTGTGATAAAATTTTGATTGCAAGAGGCTGTAGGTGTTGGAACATTTGGCCGTGGAGGTACTACCAATTATGAGCATCCTTCTTACACTTGTCATGAAGAGTGGAAATACTTTGACCATTGGAGTGTACAAAATCAGCAAACTTATTTGTGATTACACCCTCCAAATCAAGATTAGGGAAGAGTCTAGCAAACGCTAGCTTGTACCCTTCGCTGATTCCGCATCTTTGTATGGTGCAACCCTCCTTGGCAAAGAAAGGATCTTGGTGTTGTATTTTGGAGTCAATGCAAAGCCAATAAGATGTAGTGGGGTAATCATTTTGTTTCACCGCTTAACAAAGATTGTGTGCATCTATTTGAAGAAAGTTTCTTCATGATCTTACTCTTTCCCTTAGTTACTGAATTGGAATTGGGTGTGGGTACGGATACGTGGGTATGATATGTCTAATTTTTTTTTGAGGGTTGGGTACATTCTAGGTATGTTCATACTAAAATAAAATAAAAATCATAAATATATACTGTTTTTATCTAATTTATATATTGTTTATTAATTTAATATTTATCATGAAATTTGTACTAATTTGTATTAAAAATAGTTTGATAAATTTAATAATTTATATTGGTATGATAAAGAAAAAGAATATGATAAATTCACTGTTAAGCACACACTTATACTGAGGAGGGGGGTGAATTAGTATAAGCTAATCTTTTACTTTTTCAAATTAACAATCACGATAAAATCAATTGCACAACATTAGCAATTAAGAACACATGAAGAACACAAGATTTACGTGGAAACCCTTTCGGGAGAAAACCACGGAGAATAGGACTGCTTGGATCTCCAAAAATAAAATTTTCTTACAACAAGTTTGTAGGCACCAACCCACTGGAGACACCAATCCCCGTCGTTAAATAATTTTTAGGCACCAACCTACTGGAGACACCAATCCCCACTGCTAAGCACCAACTTAGCAAGAGACACTAATTTCTTCTTTTAGGAAGCACCAACTTCCAAATGAATAACTTCAATGAATGATGATCAATTGATTTGCCTTCATAAAGATCTTCTTGTTGATGATACACTCTTCACAAATTTGATGCAATCATTTTCATATACTTTCCTTTGCAAATCTGCATATATTCCCCTTTTCAATCTGCATATATTCCCTTTCAAATCTGCATATTCCTCTTCTCAAATGTCTGCTGCTATACTCAGAAAACTGCTCTTAATAGGTCTGATTTTTCATGTTTTCTGCTTGTCATCTTTTTCAAAAACCATCTTCTTTATATATCTTCATCTTATGCCTCAAGAGAGGTGCCTTTTCAAAAGGTGATAACCCTTCCAAAGGAGGCATTTCCTTATAAAGGGTCGGCCTGATTTGAATATATTTAATTTATTTCTTTATTCCCAACAGGTTGGCCAGATTTAAGTGCATTTAGTTTATTCTAATTTCAATTTCTCATTCCCCAAGAGGAGCGAATCAGGGGGGTCGGCCTGTTTATTCTTCTCAAAAGGTGGCGCTCATAGCATGAGTTGGCCATATTAACACTTTATCTTATTTCTCCAAGAACTCAAAATAACTAACAAACGTTTCTTGTATCTTTCTCATGGGTTGGCCAAATATAATTTGAATGTATTTGCCATAAAGAGAGGCACCAATAATAAGGAAGGTCGGCCAGCATAAGTGTTAATCTGTCTTGCATATATGTTCAACTCTTCCTTGAAATAATGCAATCTGCCCTTGAAACGATTAGTGGCCTTTGGCCATTATTTGATGTCCTTTAACCGCAATATGAATGGTAGCAATTAGTTCTCCTTTGACATCGCCTCTGACATCAATGACAATCTCGTCCATATGCCTTTGACATCAATGACAATATTGCCAACATTTACATTGTGATCAATATTAAATTTACTTATGATAAAAACAATACATAAATCCTAACAGTATATAAATTTGTATTAGTATGATAAATATTAAAATTTAAAAATTGTATATAAAGTTACATTATGATTAATAATTTAATATAAAGCTTAGTGACTGTTTGGCAGTTTGCATATGATTTACTAAATCTTAAGAGTTTACAAATTATAACCCAAAGTTCGATTTCGTAAATACGTTTGGATTGAGCTTCGTGACTGTTTGCTAACTGGTTATTGTTGAGTCATTGACTGCTAACTCCTTTACTATTTGTTGCGACTTGTTCTCGTTATCGGTGAATCTTGTTCCTGTTGTTGTTGTGACTCCTTCCCATTGTTACTAACACAAAATGCCTGTTTGCTGATGTTGCGACATGTTATCACACACAAAATACATGTTTGCTGTTGTTGTGAGGAGTTAAACACAAAATTTATTATATGACTGTCTTTAGTGTTTTGGGATTGTCGTTTAGGGTTCGGATAAATTGTCCACCGTTGGAACCGATTTGGAAATGCCATGTTGACCCTACAATTGCTTGTATATGCCCTTCGATGATTCCACACAATTCTAACCACTGAAAATCGAACCTTGCTTAATCCTAGTGGAATCACATCCAAATCTAATTCCAGGATGAGTTGTACCTGAAAATGTAGGGTTTTCTTGCCAATCGATAACATAGCTCTTTCTCGTTTATGATGGTCTTCATCTTCTCAATCATTGAGTTGATGCAACTATATACCTCTCCTAAGCATGGCATATCCATGTCAGCATAATGAATCATACTTTAGATGGGCTCGACGAAACTAAGAATGATCTTGAATATGCCTTGCGACATGTAGTAGTTGGTGATGAACATTTGGATCTTGTTGGCCTTGACATACATTTTTTCATCCAATCAGTTTTGTTGGCAATCTTTTGTAGCATGAGTTTGACCAAGTGGACAACACAAGGTGTCAAAAAGATGTGTGCATAGTGTGCCTCAACTAACAAATCAACCACTTTGTTCGTTATGACTTGGGCAACGCTATTAGGCCCCACTTCCTCAATGGATTGTATGAGGATGTGAGCAATAAATTGTGCACCCTTCACCTGCCCCTGACAATCCACAACTCTCAAAAACATTGTCCCTTTAGGGGACATTGTAATCACATTGATCAAGGGCTGATTTTTGGCATCCTTTGATTCATCGGAAACAATGGACACCCCTGTCTCTTTCCATGAATCCTTGACAGGCTTTAATGAATCTTTTACGAGTTTCACCTCCTTTGTCAATAAGGTGTTGCACACCTTCTCAAAACTTGGGCCCTTGTACCCTTTTGGAGCTTCATTAATTTTTGTCACAATTTTTTGCTAATATGGTGAGTGAACAATGTTGAAAGTCAAACCATTTTCATAGATGCATTTTGCAATGTGTTTATCGACAATTGAAGGTCACACCAAAGGTAATTGTCCTCGAAAAATGTTTTGTGAGATTTGCTAGGTTATGGGTCATTCAATAAAAGAGTGCCCATATAAATTGAAGATTAGGAGTACACAAGTACTCTTTACACAGGGAGAGCCATCCACCCCACCGAAGCCACAAAATGCATCTCCGAGTGGATATTGAAATCAAAGAGGGGGAGGCCGGATTCAAATACAGTACAATCCCAAAGGACATTTGATCATACAATACAACAAATGGGGACACTTTGCTAGAGATTGCTAGAACAAGTGAGACAAATTGCAATTATTGTGCAAATGGTGTGGACTTGGAGACCATTAAGACACTGGATGTCCGAAGCAAAAGGCCAACATCAACATGGTTGATGTAGAGAGCCATAACGTAGTATTGGTCGTTACTCGAGCACAAGCAAAGAAGGCTGTGTACCCGAACCCATGTACATAAAAGAAAGACTTCGTGAAGCAAGAGCCAAAGCGGATCATGTTATGGATAATGAACATTGCCACTCAAATGCAAATGCAAGTACGGTAACAAATCAATTACATTATGAGAATATTGCAAGGCAAGTACTTCAAACTACCGTACCAATTAAAGTAGTGGACTTATTATAGAGTGTTCCTGAACTCCAAGATGCTATGAATAATACTATATCGGGAAAGAATGAGACAGTGCATGCTACGGCCCATTTGGAATCTGGAGAGAATGAAGACCCAATAACCGAACCTCCGTTGTCGGGACACCAAGTGATTGATCCCATGTTACTGACAGTTAGCATGACAAAAAGACCAACGATGGTGAATATGTAGATCCTTGGAAGGAATCTCACTAATACAATTGTTGATGGCATGTCTAGTGTGAACATACTTCTAGAAGACACCTGGAGAAGTCTGGGTAAGCCGACTATCTGGCTCTCAATTTTTCAACCGGTGGGTGCAGGCGAACAAGGTATTAAAGTACTTGGAGTTTTAATGGGCCAAAAGGTAATTATTGGAACCCAAGCATTTTTGTTGAATTTTGTGGTCATTTCGTTACAGAAGAAAGCATATGACGCATTGTTGGGTCGGGGTTGGATGTTAGCAACCAAAGCCAACCACAACTGGAAAAATAACACAATCTCCATCAAAAACAAGGGTCGGAAATATACAATTGATCTAAAAAACCTAGTCAATGAGGAAGCAACTTCCTCGGATTTGTCAGATTCGGACTTTGAAGAAGAATGGACGTAGAAGCAGGATCAGGGTTTGATGGAATCGACCGATGAAGGGATTTTGTAATTACAATCATGTTCGGAGGATGAAACAAATACTCTCTGCTACCAATTTCACTGGCAAATGGAGGACTATGAGGTATTTCCATCAAATTGTAATTTTATTGAAGCTACAGAGATCAACGAAGAACAATAGATGAAGAACGATTTTGAAAAGTTGGATAGTTTGTGTGCAAGATGTAGTACAAGGTTCGCAAAAGACGGCAGTTCTTGTTCTAGTAGAGGCACTCGACTTTACGAAAAATTGCAAAACTAACGTACGTCTTAGAGAAATAATATTAAAATATTTGATTAGGAGTGTTGTCAAGTCAAATCTACTTCATAGGAAAATTACGTAAAAGGGAAAAGTATCATACAGTGTGGGACAATAAAGTTTTGCCGTTAGATCGGAAAATAATAGGTGGGTCCCACATAAGAAAAATGAGAGTAAAGCGGAAAATAATAAGCGGGCCCCACATGGGAAAAATGAAAAAAACAATAATAAAAAGGAAAAACAAAAGTTAAAGTGCGGAAAAGATAAATATTAAAAATCCCCTTTATGCTACTATACGATCCCCCAATTTAGTGATTAAAAATGATAATTTTAAAGCTCTCTTTTTCTTCATGGTACGATAGACCAAGAGAAGTCAAAAATTTTAAAAGGAAGAAAAAATTAAAATATTCACTAAAAACTTCCTCGTACAGCCTCACTCTTTCTTCACTGTACGATCAAAGGAATGTGACTTAAATTATTTTTATCATCTTAATTTTTCTTGTAGCGTATGAATTTCACATGTTTTTTCCAACCGTATGACCCTCATTTCTTTTTTCTGCCGCTGTACGACCATTCTTCCTTGTCGTACACTCTTCAATACTTGCATTTTTTCCATCGTATGGTTATGTTTTTCTTCTCTCTACCGTATGACCATTCCTTTCTACTGTATTGATTTTTGTCTATCTACCGTATGATTTTTTTCACATTCTCATCGGCCATACGACCCTCCTCATTCCAACCTGCTATTGTACACTCAAGTTTATCTTGTATGACCAGTTCAATCATTGAATGCAAGTGATATTGTATGTCCTTTACTGGAATCTGTTGCTGAAGTCATCAGTGGCTCTTTTGTTGCATGTGTCTAAGTTTCTGATTTTTGCAGAGACAATGTGAAGTCCCGATATTAAGACATTGTTTAAATAAAGATTTAAACATCATGATAAAAGACGGTGAAGTTGCTTTCGTGAAATATAGTGTTTAGTCAATTTGAATAGAGATAATTATGTATGTATTAATATTTAATACATATATATATATAATATTATAATATATAATATATTTATTCTAATTAACAAGAATATATTATTATATTTATAAATGACAAATATAAATATAATATATAAATATAAATATTAATAATATAGATATTAATAATACAAATATAAATATTTAAATATAATTGTATAAGTATTAAAAGGCAACGATTTGTTACCATGTCTTATGTTTATATTAGTAATACATGAACACCGATACTAAACCAAGTTATATGTTATTGAATAAATCCGATGACTAAAAAGCTTCATATAAGACAAAAGATGACTGTGTAATTACGTAGCAAGATACAATGACGATTAATATCTTAAATGCTGTGATTATCACTAATACCATATAATATGATCTATTTATTTAAATAGACAACTATTAGTAAAAGGAGCGATCAGTTATCATATTACAAGGTAAGCGATTAATAACATAATAGTAAGATTAAGGGCAGCGATTAATTCTAAGAGGTACGATTTGCTTGAAAAGTTGTTTCTTTAGGAAGAGATACATCCATTCATAATGGATGCTTCCATTGGAATGATATAAGAAGTGGAAGATATTCTGATTGGAGAAACACATTATATTGGGAGTTTTAAGAACATATAGATATTCTGATTTAAGAAGCAGATAAAGGGGAATATCATTGGAGATAAAAGCAGATAAAGGAAATTATACTTGGAAGTAGATCTGAAATATATATGTAGTAGTATATTGGGCTACAAATAGCATAGAAGGAAGGAATAAAATCCTTAAGAGTTCTAAAGGATACAAAAGCAAGAATTATCCTCTTGGTATGATGTATCTAACCCTATGTTTATTATGAATGCCATGTGGTAAATAATATAATTGAAAGATTATCATTAGTATCATTACACATGTATATATAAGCATTGTGAAATTTGCTATGAAATATATATAAGGGAAAACATCAATAGATTATACTCATAACACATTGAAGTAGTGGTATGTTCAAACTCAATGCCTATTTATTTCTATTGCCTCCAACCTGTGAGTGAGTGGCGAGGTTTTGTAAGGGAGAGGCGGAGTAATTCTATCCCAATGAACGAAGATGGTTTCAGCACACCCTAGACAAGTACTTCCCCATCCAAGGTTGAGGATTACAAGAGAAATAAGGATTGAGGCATGAACATAGCCAATACAGAATGTGCTATGAATAAATGTGATCATTTGGTATGTTGAAGTATATCGAAGTATGTTCAAGTTAATACTTAGTTATTTCTATTCTTGCAACCTGTGAGTGAGTGGTGAGGTTTTGTTAGGGAAAGTGAAATAGGCCACCCCTGTTTGTTCTTTTGATTATTTATATTTGTGTTATTTTTATTAGAATGTGGTCTTCCAGAACTAGACAAAAGATGCAAAAGAGTTTTTTTTTTTTTTTTTGCATGTAATGTTATTTCAATGAAATACAGATATATAAGCATGCAATGGAAACCCAAAAAATCTATGAGAGATATGAACAGAATAGCAATGACTTAGATCATAAAATCACTCAAAACGAATTATAGAGGCGTACCCATTTGCATTTGAGCAACTTGATAAATCTGCCGTACATGGGACAGCAACATGCACATAGGGTTTTGCATTCAATACATCAACACTGAGGATAGACTCAGCTACAAACAGTGACAATGCCCTCCTAGAGTCAAATCGACCCTAGTGCTTATGAAAAGAACCTCCAACGAACTCCAAATGAGGCCTCCAAGATGTATGGCCAGGTCTGAAATGTACGGCCAGCTAAAGGAGGTGTACGGCCAGCAAGGAACAGCTATGCTTGACAAATAAACATCTTAAACCTGCCTAAATCTGCCACTCTTGTATGTGTTCTCATCTGCACCAAATGTCTGAAAATGATGTCTTTAAATGATATGTCTTTAACCTCTTTGAAATCTCAACAAATGAACAATCTGAAACACAACTGCAACCACTGTGTATGGCTGCCCAAGAGTCCCCTTGGGTGATTTCCCATACCTGCGGAAGATTGAAACTAATGGTGGTTTTCGTCACCAAAAGCCATGGCTGGAAATCTTCTCCAAACTCTCAACTTGCAGAGTAAAACGCATAGTGAAATGTAATGTTATGAACAAATGCCTTTTTTCCTTTTATTTCACCCTTTTATCTCCACATGAGGGTCGATCCCTTTTGGGGGGAAAATAAAACATTGTAAATTTACTTTATTTCCCTTAAGGTGGCGTCCAAGTCAGTGACTTTTTTTTTTACATTTTACACCTTTTTCCTGGTCACTGACTTAATAATATAAAGTCCCATTATTAAATATGAATTATAACGTACGGACTTTAAAATGGAATAGCAAACGGACTTGGAATCCCATGAACAATAGACCGTTGGAAAGGTCTCATCAAAACGCTCCACCTCCAACTCTGAATTTCCCCAACCGGCACAAACCCTAACTTACTAAAAATAGTAAGTCCCAACCAAGGTGTCCGAAAACAGCCAAACAAACTCCCAAAGTTCCCTAATCACATTGGTTAGTCTATAGGAACCAAGTATAGACTAACACCCTCAAGAAAATGGGACATTATAGTCCGCCCTCCCTAAGCAATCTCATATCTGGATGCATCAAAGTCTGCACATTTTCCCATGTTGCATCCTTCACCGGCAAATTCATCTATTTCACCAAATATTCCCTGATAATCCTCTGCATCAAGGTTCGCTCCCTGGTGTCAATGATGGCCTCAGGTATCAAAACCAACTTCCCCTCTTCGTCAAGAGGAGGCAACTCTGTTGAAGGTATCACATTGTGCCCCAGTGCCTTTTTGAGGCGAGACACATGAAAGACGTTGTGAACCTTGCTATTTTCCGGCAATTCTAACTCATAAGCCACCTATCCAAACCTCCTGGAGATCCTGAATGGTCCATAATACCGTGGCTTCAATTTTTCTGCACCACTCTTCTTAAGAGTGGACTGTCTATAAGGTTACAGCATAAGATACACCATATCACCAACCTCAAAAGAACGCTCAACCTTGTGCTTATTTGCATATTGTTTTTGTTGGTTTTGTGCCTTTTGGATGTTCTCTTTTAAAGACCTCATAATATCCTGACTCTCTTGCAAGATGTCTTTGGCCTTAGGTACTCTGCTATCCCCAAACAACAAATCTAAGAAACTCGGAGCCTCGTACCCATAAAGTGCCATGAATGGTGGCATCTGAATTGATATGTGGAAAGTGGTATTGTAACAATACTCACCCAAGTGAAGCCACTTCACCCAAGCCTTCTGCTGCCCTGCAATATAGTTCCGGAGGTACCTACCACCCACTTATTAACTATCTCAGTCTGACCGTCCGTCTGGGGGTGAGCTCTGTCCCACTCAATCTGAAGAGCTCCTGCCAAAAATTACTCTGGAACTTGCTGTCCGTGTCACTCACTATGCTCCGTGGCAACCCATGTAGTCAGAATACCTCTCTGAAAAATAACTCAGCAAACTGAGCTGCTGTATAGGTGGCTGAAATAGCAAAAAAGTGTGCAAACTTCGTTAACCTGTCAACCATCACAAAAATGCAGTCCATGCCCTGGGCTTTGGGCAAACGCGTATTGAAATCCATCGAGATGTACTCCCATTTCCTCTCGGGAATGGGTAAGGGCTGCAACAACCCACCTGGGAAACAGTGCTCATGCTTGTTTAAATTAAAGATTTAAACAGTATGATAAAAATGGTAAAGTTGCTTTGATGATCAGGTATATGATTTAACAAACATATAATATTTTTAATATATAATAATATTATTAAAATATGATATATATATATATATCATATAATTGGATATATAAATATAATATATTATTATCAATATTAATACAAGTATTATATTGTTATTAATATAATTACCAAAATTAATAATAATAATAAATACTAGATATTATTATAAATAAATATTAATATATTTATTATATTCAAAGATATTATATCATTTATATATAGATTAATAAAATAAAGATATTGCCATTATTTATTAGTAATATCAATGATTGGATAAAGTTCCACAAATAGATTATATGTAGTATAAACTAATATATATATATTAAGAGTCAACCCTTACATAGGCGATGGGAAGTAGTCCCTTAAAACCTACGATCATCACTAAAAAAACTGCCGAATATGAATAAGGAATTTAATATAAACGGGAGGCAGCGCTTAATATAAGCGATCATTATTATCTTGCAAACAAAGACTAAACGACTTCTAATGAGAAGTCACGATTCCTTGAAAAGGCAGACCCGATAGGTAAGTAAGGGATATAAATTGGATTTACACATACATAGGTCGATCATCAAGGAATGGCATAATACAAAACATCGAACCATCGTACATTCTCCTTTTAGACATCGAAGAAGATACAATCTCATCTCTGCAAGGATCGAACCATCATACATTCTCCTTTCACGCATCGAACAAGAGATAATATCATATCAGCAATTCAAATTACTTATTCCATTACCGATTTGCAAGGATAAAGCATTGAACAATTAAATACTTACTTCCGGCCATTGAATATACTTCATATCTGCTGTAGAAGACTCTGAAGTATATTTATACAAGGAGAACCACTGCAAACAAGAGATACCAATACTTAATCATCCCAATCTGCATTCTATAAAGGATATCATTGATCGAACCAGCATTATACGGCTTTGAAACATACAGGTATGATAGCGTATTGACATTTCCTTTTGCATAGTTACATTTCCTTTGCATATTGTTATTCTCAGAATTTGATTCTATATGCCGTGATCATATATGTATCATAATGAAAGTGTTGTAGCGTATATGCAATCTGACATATGTATCATAATGAAAGTACTGTAGCTTACATGCATATCAGTCATATGTATCATAATGAAAGTGCTGTAGCTTATATCAATCATATGTATCATAATGAAAGGTGCTATATTGAACACATTAACTTCATATGGGAAGAATGAGAATGAGACGCCTTAGAGGCCATTCATGGGTATTTAAAGGCTTTTGTCACATGTGATACAAGGTATCTATAGTGCAAAGGATAGCAATCACATAGAGGCCTTTGTCACATGCTGGTACAAGGTGCCCATAGTGCAAAGGATAGGTGATTTAGTGGCCTTGGCTACCATGGTGTAAGGCATCATAAGTACCAAGGAGTCTCATAGAGGCCTTGACTCTAAGAGTACCAATGGTACTACTTGAGTCTAAGGATAGGAGACTTAGAGCCCCATGGTGGATAGTGGCAAATTTCATCTCATCTCTCTCAAATGATGTTAATGAGTAACACATGGAAAAGAGATAGCAAGTATGATATATATATATATATATATATATATATATATATATATATATATATATATATTGATCGAGATCATGACTAAATAATAGAGCATGTGAAATGTCATGATAGAGAATATGAAAAACATATGCATAGTGATCATAAGAGTAACATGTAAAATATAAACGATAGAGAATGTGCATTGAAAGTAATCATAAGATTAGTGATAGTTTAAGATATGAATTGGCATTTGATCATAGAAATCATAAAAGCAATGTTCTTATGTGAATTATATATGTGGTTATAAATGCAAAGTGTGCTAATGTTCTCTTTTTGCAAGTTGAAATTTGTGAACAAGGTAGAGAAATTTTGATTTGTGACAAGGGGACATTACAAGTGGTATTAGAGCGGTCTTCCTGCCATCCTATGAAGCAATCTTATGCAAGCATACACTAGAAGGAACCGCCAACTCCTAGAAGAACGAATGAACAACGAAATGAGGGCCTTAATGGAAGCAACTAACAAGGCCATGATGGACCAAAACGAAAGAATCACCAAAGCCATGATGGATCAAGGTGAAAAGACGACTCAAATGTTTTTAGAGACACTCCAAAAGGTGGGCAACACTACGGATCAACCAAACTCAACAAACGGAAGAGAAGTAGGATCTAATCATGCCGAGAACAGCCCTACTTCATCAAATCCAAGGATTCCTATATCATCTTTTCTTCCGGAAGAGGAAACTTCAAGAACGGAAGAACCCACTACTAACGCAATAAGCACAGATGACATTGCAAGGGCTTATGCAAGCTTGGAACTGGAAGTAATAAGGGTAGTATCATTTAGTGACTATAGCAATTGAAGAAGGAATGAAATGGTAAGAAGAGAAATAAGACCCCCTAATAAGGATTTAAAACATAAAGCAAATAAGGTGAATCTTCCGAATTTTGATGGAACTAATAAATTCACACCACATGCATGGCTCCAAAAATTAAATGACTATTTTTTACTTAGCCCGATGACGGAAAAAGATGCACTCCAATTCGCCATCTTGCACTTGGAAGGCTTATCCTATGAATGGTGGCACAATGGGAAACATACCCAAGGTCACGAATCCATCACATCTTATGCGGAGTTCTCCAAGAAGTTTATCAAGAAATTTGACTGACGACACCCACAACAAGATTTCAAGGATTTAACACAAGGCAACAAGGAACGGTGGATGAATATATCAATGAATTTGAAAAGATAGCCATACGTGTCACGGGAATCGAAAATGAACGACTTACATTCCTATTCATAGAAGGATTGGATGAAAAACTACGAGGCTTAGTAGGAGCCCTCAAACTAGCTACACTTGATGATGCCATAGATATGGCCATGCAATTAGAGAAAACCCAATCCTCACAATCTTCCACTAAACCTGTCATATCTCCTCAATTACACTATACAATTATGACTTACACATATTTTAAATATATTATAATATATATATATTTTTCTATAAATTGTGTTCATATTTTGGAATTATGTGTTAAAGGAAACATTATATATTATACAAGGATAAATAATAAACAAATAAACATATATTGTTATTATAAATTATATCAAATTCAATTATGAATATATGAACATTATTAACAAGTATATATATATTAATATATAATAAACATATAGTAAATAATATATAATTATAACCAGTGATAATATATTTATGTGTTACATATCACAAATGGCGTTCAAAATGCTAAACGCACCCTATGAAGGATCGAAACCCCTAAACACTCTTACAAGCAAAACAAAGCTATTTAAGTAATCGCGTCACTTGGTATTTGACCATTCGGGTCTATAAAAAGGTTACCCTACCTATTGCTAGGGCATCGAACAAGATACAAAAAGCACAGAGCGGCAGAAATAGAGGGTAAAACGCAGATTAGGAAGAAGGCGGGACCTCCGGCGATAGGGGTTAAGGTGCGAAAATCCACCGTCAATAGAGGCCGCGAACAGGTAAGTTAGACTATGAATGAGTTATGATTATTAACAAAAATTGCTATCGAAAATGGTATAAATATAATACTAACAGGAATTGATAATAGAAATCTGAATATGGGTTCTAGATAATGTTAGATAAATGTATATGCAAGAAAACGGAAATCCACTGTATAATAACAAAATATATATATATTAAGTGAACAATAAATAAATAATAATTGGAAATACATTCTTAATAGGCAGCATGGTGATGTTATAATAATCTGAATAAATGGCGTTAGACCATACTCAATAAGAGAAGTATCATATACAAACAGAAATATATACTAGGTAAACATTGAATAATATATGGTTAGAAATACATCCTTAAAAACAAGAAACCTGAGTAAGGCATATGTGATTACATACAATTTTAAAAGAGAAACCATAACCATCTCGTCCTTCTATCTCGTCCAACTATAGGAGAGGGGTCTTGTTAGGGAAAGGCGAGATAATTCCATCACGATGGATTGGAGAGGGTTTAATGCGCCCTAGACAAGGATGCTAGGGAGAGGCGGATTAATTCCATTCCCAATCGCATTGGAGAGGGTTCAACGCGCCCTAGACATATAATTTCCCCATCCATGGTTAAGGAATAGAAGGAAGATGATATGGGAAGATGAACTTAGAATATTACTTCTATATTTCTCTATTACTCCATCCCTAAAGGAATGTTAGGTATTGTGGGGAGAGGCGGAGTAATTCCATCCGTAAGAAGGCCCGTAGGCTGGGACATAGTTTCCCATAGGCTGGGTTAAGAGATGGTTTCAGCGCGCCCTATACATGTAAAGCCTAGTTCCATAAGGGAAAGTAATAAAGAATATGAATTATGGAATGGTTAACAATCTATAAGTAACAATTAGGAAATAAATAACCTTTTTATAAGTACCGAAATGGAAGCATCATCATTGATCTTACTTATTTATTATTCTCTTGGAGTATCATTCTTATGCAGATTCAGGTTTAGTGTTTCCTACTAGAAGGGGACATTACAAAACCCCTCCATAAGAAAGAAAATCTTGATAAGAATCCATGCCGTAAATGTGGAGAATCGTGGAAATCAGGACATATATGTCTAAGGAATGAAAAGAAACATGAGAAACCATATCTTTCTGATAGTGACTGTGAAGAGCTAAGAAAGAAGGGTCTTTGTTTTGATTGCAAGAAAGAATGGGAGAGAGGACACATTTGTGAACAAGACAAAAAAAGTTTGTTTTAAATGCAAAGAAGCATGGAAACCAAGGCATAGATGTGGAAAAAGAGCTCAAGCACACAATATAGAAGTCATATTCAACAAAGAAATTTAGGAAGAAAATGAAGTGACTTCAAGTAAAAGGAGGAAAGAGAGTTGATTCTAGAACCAAGTACGCTTGTTTACATGTAAGAAAATGAAATGGAAAAATTGAAGAATAAATATAATACTCAATAAAAGGGAACTGATATAAAGGTCTGAAAGAAAGAGTTATAGAAGGGTCCATTAATATTCTTGTGGTAGGATTTGTATGGAAATGTAATGTATGGTTCAAGTATGTTGAATAGATCATGCATATTGTTTTATGATGTTATCTTCATAATGCATTATGTATTGCTGATATGATTATTGGAAAATGTGGAAATGATAAGAGTTTATTATGCATAAATCTATACCATGATAGGAGGAAGGGAAAGTACAAAGGGAATATAGGACCCTCTCCTAGGTACGCCACCTAAAAGGAATTGTAATGAACTCACATGAGCCAAAGGGGTTCTGCGTTTTAATTAAAGGGTTCTGCCTTTGGGTTTAGAAAGAGAAGTGCTCTTCTAGATATGCCACTCATGATGAGAAATGACAAGTCCACATAAGCCAAAGGGGTTTTGCCTTCTAGTGAAGGGTTCTGCCTTTGGGTCGAGGGAGAGATGTGCTCTTCTAGACACACCACTTATGATGGAAGTAATAAGTTCACATGAGCCAAAGGGGTTCTGCCTTCTAGTGAAGGGTTCTGCCTTTGGGTCTAGAGAGAAATGTGCTCGTCTAGATATGCCACTCATGATGGAAATGAAATGTTCACTTGGGCGAAAGGGGTTCTGCCTTTAGTTGAAGGGTTGTGCCTTTGGGCCTAGAGAGTTGGATCACGAGGATACCCTTTTGAGACTTCACTCCCCTATCATGGGTATAGTGTTATAAGGAGGCCAATCATGAGGAAATAAGGAAAGATGACAATATGAGGGGATAACTGTAATGTCCCTTCCTTAGTCCGCTCAGATTTCAGCAGAGGTTGACCTACTATTAGGGTTCCCGTAGGTCAACAAGTTGGTTAGGGGACCCGACCGAGGGCGTTGGTGCTTTGCGGGGAGCCTTCCGAGTCCTTCAGTTTGGTGTCAAAGGATGATTTCAGGAGTTGAATTGAAATTACTAAAGGTTGCCTTAAGATGAATAGTGAAAGTGAATAGTAACAGAGAATTAGAACATGAATAGTAAAAAGGTCCCCACCCTAGTAGCCACAATGTTGTTTTAAAAGGTGGGGCTTCTTCTTCATGAGCTTTTGACCCTCAAGGTGGGTGTCCACTCTTGGAGGGTATATTTTATTGTTTTTTTGTGGAAAATGGGAATGGAGTCTATAAAGCAATGTTTGGGGCTCTCTTTTTGGCATTCTACTCTCATTTTCTAAAAAGCTAAGTGCAGGTTTGGAGCTCTGGATAGGGTTTTCAGCAGGTTGCAGCTCTTCTGAGGACGAAACCCCTTAGAGGACAGTGGATTGGACAACAACCCAGTTCACATTATGGGGAAATCTACACTGGGTTTCCGTTTGGGCTTCTTCTGACGTCATTTTTGTGTGCATATTTATGATCAGACCTCTGCAGATTTGAAACAAGGGTTTGGACAGCTTGCTTCAGTCACTTTGGTCACTGAAATTCACCATACTTGGCTGCCACAGTTGGAGGTTGACGCCATTGCATGTTGGGAGGGTTTTGTGGGTCACTGGATCAGATTTGTATGCCTTTATAAGTCTGATTTTATAATCAGACCTGGCTGTTTGTACTCAGCCATCCTCTCACAATTGTAATTAGCTATTTTCCATATACGAGTATGTCAAACTGAGTCACCTAACTCATATCTATAATTTGAAATAGTTTGCTTGCTGATCCAATCAATTTCAGTTGTCTTTTTGGTGTTATTTGAATGTATTATGTTACCTTTTATTTATCATATCATGGCAAAATCCTACATGCATTGAAACATCAAAACACAAAGCAAACCTTTCAAAAAACGCAATCAGAAAATTCAGAACAGCAAGACAAAAATTAGATCAGATTTGGTAGGGGATCTTTCAATGGTATCAGAGCCATGATCTTGCCAGCCTGAGGGCGATTTGTTCAGTTCTATGCATCCCAGAGAGGTTGGGCCACACAGGTATTATACTCGTAGAAGAGCACACAGACAATTTGGGGTTGACACTGGTATTCAGGGTGCAGCCATGGGGGATAGCCATGATGGCAGTAGAAGTCCCCGCCAAAGGGGAAGACAGAATCCGCAGGAGGATACTGATTGGGAGTTATTCAGAACTCTCGTTGATACACAACCTAGGATTGTACAGGCATTAGACAGACTTCAGAGTACCCTTGACAGAATGGATTTGGGTCGGCATAGGGACAGGCGTGGCAGACACGACAGACGTGACAGGGTTGACAGGTCCATTTCAGTTGCAGACAGCCGTGGGAGTAATAGGGCTCCCTCATCGATGGATAGTGTCCTTGGTTCTCCTAGACGTGATAGGGCTCATTCACGTACGGCAGATAGGCCTATGCAGCCCCATTTTCCTCCTAGAGATGAGCCACTCCCAGATGACCCGCTTGAGGGTGTGGAGTTCCAGGATATTGTTATGGCAGCAAGTGATGAATGGACACGTCTTCCAGAGCATGTTAGACAGGCCTTCCCTCTACATCAGTATTGTTCCCAGCGTAGAGATAGCATGAGAAACCGTGATGGCAGGGGGCGAAGACAACAGCATAATAGTGACCTCCATCGAGCTACTAGCAAGCTCACTATATCTTCCTTTGATGGTAGCGAGAAGATCACCGCCCGAGCTTGGGTGCACAAGCTTGACATCTACCTTTCACTTAAGCCGATGCCTGAGGACGAGGCCATTCAGTTTGCAGTGCTACATTTGGAGGGCGTAGCTTATGAGTGGTGGCATCATGGTTTGGTTACCCAAAACCATAGACTTATTCATTCTTACAGGGAGTTCACTGAGCGGCTGATTGCTAGATTTGACCGTAAGGATGTTGAGTTGTACTACAGGGATTTAGCACTATTGTGACAGACTGGACATGTTGAAACTTACATTAATGAGTTTCAACGCATTGCTGTTATGGTTCCTGAGATGCCAGAGAAACGTGTAGTAATGCTCTTCATAGAAGGATTACATGACAGATTACGGGGTTTGGTCAAGGCTCTTAAGCCTAAGACTTTACATGAGGCTATTCAGATTGCCCTAGACCTTGATACTTCACCACCTCCTACTTCTTATCAGCAGAATAAGAAGTTCTCCAAGGGCTCTAGGCCTTTTCAGAGATCTTCGACACAGCATAGGAGTGCACCACCTCCCCCCAGGATGGACCAGGAGACACGTAATGAGTTGAGGAGGAAGAAGCTATGCTTCACATGTAAGGAACCTTGGGAGCCTGGACACCGATGCCTTGGGAAGGGCAAAGTGCATCTCATCGAGGTTGTGTCTGATGTGGAGGATGAGCATATACAGGATACTGATTTAGAGGGCAGCGATGGTGAGGATGAACAGGGGCCCCCACAGGTGGAGCTTGGAGTGGGCGACGCATCAGATGCACCCAATCCTGTCATTGCCACCCTTTCAGGAGTCCCCAGATACCATCCCTTTCGCTTGAAGGGAGTGATTAAGGGACAACGTGTGACTTGCCTTGTTGACAGTGGTGCCACGCACAACTTTATCGATGAGGGACTAGTTGCTAAGCAAGGATTGCAGGCGAAGGATTTTCCTGGTTTCAGTGTGACAGTAGCAGATGGATTTTCTATGAAATGCACCAAGGTAGTGCCACAGATTAGTATACAGCTGGGAGATTACACCTTGACCGATGATTTTTATGTTGTGGGTTTGGGTGACATTGATGCAGTACTAGGTGTCCAATGGTTGCAGTCACTTGGCAGGTATATATAGGATTTCCAGAGGATGGAGCTGGAGTTTATAGTTGGGGGTAAGAAGGTTGTGCTAAAGGCTCTTTCTGATGGTGGGCCCATGGTGGTTTCAGCACGTAGAATGGAATCCATTTTCAGGCATGGAGATGTGGCGTGGGCGGCACAGTGTTTTATTTCACCCAAGTCACCTTCTTCACAGGATGACCAGCCATTCCACATTGATGTCCAGACAGTACTGGACAAACATGGGGCAGTATTTGGTGATATTCCTTCTGGCAGACCTCCTGACCGTGGATTTGAGCATGTGATAGAGTTAGAGGAGGGCGCTAAGCCTGTGATTACCACTCCTTATCGTCATCCTAAGAGATTTAAGGATGAAATAGAGAAGACCATCCGTGAGTTGCTGGATATGGGGCACATCAGACCTAGTTCTAGCCCCTTTGCTTCTTCTGTGGTGTTAGTGAAAAAGAAGGATGGTACTATGCGCATGTGCATTGATTATCGTGCATTAAACAAAAGAACAATCAAGAACAGGTATCCTATTCCGTGCATAGATGAGCTATTGGATGAGCTTCTTGGTGCGATGTATTTCTCAAAGATTGACCTTCGATCAGGGTACCATCAGATTCGAGTGCGTGAGGAGGACATACATAAGACAGCATTCAGATGTCATTATGGGCACTATGAGTTCTTGGTGATGCCTTTTGGCCTTACTAACGCAGCTGCTACTTTCCAATCATGCATGAACCATATATTTAATAAGCAGTTGCGTAAGCACGTACTTGTGTTCTTCGATGATATATTGATTTACAGCAGGACTTGGGAGGAGCACATGAGGCATCTGGATGAGGTACTTGGCATTATGGAGGCACAATCTCTATTTGCCAAGATGTCCAAATGTGAATTTGGACTTACAGAGATCTTGTACTTGGGGCATGTGATTGGTAGTGATGGAGTCAAGGTACATCAGGAAAAGATTCAGTCCATCCTCGATTGGCCATCTCCTAGGAACATTTCAGAGTTGCGGGGTTTCTTAGGCCTATGTGGTTACTACAGGAGATTCGTGAAGGGGTATTCACAGCTTGCGGCCCCTTTGACAGATCTCACACGGAAGGGCGCATTCATATGGACAGAGGTGGTACAGGGTGTATTTGATAAGCTCAAGCAGGTCATGAGCACTTGTCCAGTTTTGGCACTTCCAGATTTCTCTTAGGCCTTTGTGTTAGAGTGTGATGCCTCCGGAGAGGGTATTGGAGTAGTTCTTATGCAGAATCGTCATCCCATTGCCTACGAGAGTAGGAAGTTGAGGGATAATGAGAGATTGTACTCCACCTATGACAAGGAGATGCTCGCCATTATGCATGCTTTGGCGAAGTTTCGACAATATTTGGTGGGTGGGAAGTTTGTGGTGAGGACCGACCACAACAGTTTGAAATACTTCTTGGAGCAGAAAGAGCTTAATGAGCGCCAACAGAAATGGGTCAGCAAAATATAGGCATATGATTTTGACATTGAGTATGTCAAGGGGAAAAGAAATATTGTTGCTGATGCACTTTCTAGGAGGCCTGCAGTAGCTGCACTTTGCTCCTTGAGTGAGATTTCAGCAGATTGGAAGTCTCAACTATTAGTTGAGTATTCCAAGAACCAGTTTGCATGTGAGATTATGGATGGCAGGATTCAGGATGATAGATACACGGTGATTGATGATGTTATTTACTATAAAAACAGGATTTATTTGGTACCTGGATCAAAACTGAAGGACAAGATCTTACGCGCCACCCACGACACACCAATGGCAGGACATCTTGGATATTTTAAGACATATCGGCAGGTGAGAGAGAGATTCTCATGGAAGGGTCTTAAGGATGATGTCTTGCGCTATGTACGTGAGTGTGTGACTTGTCAGCAGAACAAGTCAGAGCATACTTTTCCGGCGGGTCTTCTGCAACCATTGCCTATTCCAGAGCAGAAGTGGGAAAGTATATCGATGGACTTCATTACTGGTCTTCCAAGAGTTCAGGGGAAGGACTGCATTTATGTGGTTGTGGATAGGTTGACGAAGTTTGCACACTTCTTTCCTATTGCAGCCGACTTTACAGCATCTCAGGTGGCAGAGTTATTCTTCCGTGAGGTGTTTAGACGATGGACTCCCTAGGACCATTGTCAGTGATCGGGATAGCAGGGTTATGAGCATCTTTTGGCAGGAGCTGTTCCGACTAGCAGGTACAGAGTTGACACCCAGTACTAGTTACCACCCTCAGACAGATGGACAGACGGAGATAGTCAATAAGTGGGTTGAGGGTTACTTACGTAACTACATTTCAGGACAGCAGAAGGCTTGGGTGCGATGGTTGTATTTGGGCGAGCATTGCTATAATACCACATATCACATGTCGATCGGTATGACTCCCTTCCGAGCGTTATATGGTTATGATACCTTATCATTTGTGGACTTGGCGTTAGGTGATAGCAGAGCGCCTAGAGCTCGGGATTGGTTATAGGACAATCAAGATATCCTTAAGGCACTTAAGGATAATAATCAACATGCACAAAATCAGCAGAAGATGTATGCTGATCGACATCGAGTTGAGAGGACCTTTGAGGTTGGAGATATGGTTTTCTTGCGCCTACAGCCCTATAGACAGAGTACCCTCAAGAGGAGTGGGGTAGAGAAGCTCAAGCCTCGGTTTTATGGTCCATACAAAGTATTGAGGAGGATCAGTGAAGTCGCATATGAGCTTGAGCTACCTCCCGAGAGTAAAATACATAATGTCTTTCATGTATCTTGCTTGAAGAAGGCTTTGGGACAACACGTTATCTCTTCACCTGTTTTGCCCCCATTAGATGAGGAGGGCCGATTAGTTTTGACACCTGCAGAGATTCTTGACATAAGAGAGAAGAGGTTGCGTAGCCGAGTGATCAGAGAGTATCTGGTGCGATGGAGGGATTTGCCGTTGGAGGATGCCACGTGGGAAGGAGAGATGATACTTCAGCATCCAACTTTGCAGTTGCTTGAGGGCAAACAATCCCGAGAAGGGAGGGCTGTAATGTCCCTTCCTTAGTCCGCTCAGACTTCAGCAGAGGTTGACCTACTATTAGGGTTCCCGTAGGTCAACAAGTTGGTTAGGGGACCCGACCGAGGGCGTTGGTGCTTTGCGGGGAGCCTTCCGGGTCCTTCAGTTTGGTGTCAAAGGATGATTTCAAGAGTTGAATTGAAATTACTAAAGGTTGCCTTAAGATGAATAGTGAAAGTGAATAGTAACAGAGAATTAGAACATGAATAGTAAAAAGGTCCCCACCCTAGTAGCCACAATGTTGTTTTAAAAGGTGGGGCTTCTTTTTCATGAGCTTTTGACCCTCAAGGTGGGTGTCCACTCTTGGAGGGTATATTTTATTGTTTTTTTGTGGAAAATGGGAATGGAGTCTATAAAGCAATGTTTGGGGCTCTCTTTTTGGCATTCTACTCTCATTTTCTAAAAAGCTAAGTGCAGGTTTGGAGCTCTGGATAGGGTTTTCAGCAGGTTGCAGCTCTTCTGAGGACGAAACCCCTTAGAGGACAGTGGATTGGACGACAACCCAGTTCACATTATGGGGAAATCTACACTGGGTTTCCGTTTGGGCTTCTTCTGACGTCATTTTTGTGTGCATATTTATGATCAGACCTCTGCAGATTTGAAACAAGGGTTTGGACAGCTTGCTTCAGTCACTTTGGTCACTGAAATTCACCATACTTGGCTGCCACAGTTGGAGGTTGACGCCATTGCATGTTGGGAGGGTTTTGTGGGTCACTGGATCAGATTTGTATGCCTTTATAAGTCTGATTTTATAATCAGACCTGGCTGTTTGTACTCAGCCATCCTCTCACAATTGTAATTAGCTATTTTCCATATACGGGTATGTCAAACTGAGTCACCTAACTCATATCTATAATTTGAAATAGTTTGCTTGCTGATCCAATCAATTTCAATTGTCTTTTTGGTGTTATTTGAATGTATTATGTTACCTTTTATTTATCATATCATGGCAAAATCCTACATGCATTGAAACATCAAAACACAAAGCAAACCTTTCAAAAAACGCAATCAGAAAATTCAGAACAGCAAGACAAAAATTAGATCAGATTTGGTAGGGGATCTTTCAATAACGGATAAATTAGAATTCTCACTAGGTACGCCACCTCATATGAATGGCTGGGGCCACATGAGGCCAAGGGGGTTTTGCCTTTTAGTTGAAGGGTTCTGCCCTTGGGCCTAGAGAGGCTAAGACACCCCATTGAGTCACTCTCTTCCATGCCTTCCCATGGTTGATCATCCCAAGGACAAGAGATTCTCCAAAATCCAGACTTAAACATTGCTTGAGAGCAAACAATTTTAAGAGGGGAGGCCTGTCATGTCCCGATATTAGGGCAGTGTTTAAATTAAAGATTTAAACATTAGATAAAAACGGTAAAGTTGCTTTGATGATTAGGTATATGATTTAACAAACATATAATATTTTTAATATATAATAATATTATTAAAATATGATATATATATCATCTAATTGGATATATAAATATAAATATATTATTATCAATATTAATACAAGTAGTATATTGTTATTAATATAATTACCAATATTAATAGTAATAATAAATACTAGATATTATTATGAATACATGTAATATTATTATAAATAAATATTAATATATTTATTATATTCAAAGATATTATATCATTTATATATAGATTAATAAAATAAAGATATTGCCATTATTTATTAATAATATCAACGATTGGATTAAGTTCCACAAATAGATTATATGTAGTATAAACTAATATATATATATATATATATTTATTAAGAGTCAACCCTTACATAGGCGATGGGAAGTAGTCCCTTAAAACCTACGATCATCACTAAAAAACTGCCGAATATGAATAAGGAATTAAATATAAACGGGAGGCAGCGCTTAATATAAGCAATCATTATTATCTTGCAAACAAAGACTAAACGACTTCTAATGAGAAGTCACGATTCCTTGAAAAGGCAGACCCGATAGTTAAGTAAGGGATATAAATTGGATTTACACATACATAGGTTGATTATCAAGGAATGGCATAATATAGAACATCGAACCATCATACATTCTCCTTTCAGACATCAAAGAAGATACAATCTCATCTCTGCAAGGATCGAACCATCATGCATTCTCCTTTCAGGCATCGAACAAGAGATAATATCATATCAGCAATTCAAATTACTGATTCCATTAGCTATTTGCAAGGATAAAGCATTGAACAATTAAATACTTACTTCCAGCCATCGAATATACTTCATATCTGCTGTAGAAGACTCTGAAGTATATTTATACAAGGAGAACCACTGCAAACAAGAGATACCAATACGTAATCATCCCTATTTGCATTCTATAAAGGATATCATTGATCGAACCAGCATTATACGGCTTTGAAACATACAGGTATGATAGCGTATTGACATTTCCTTTTGCATAGTTACATTTCCTTTGCATATTGTTATTCTCAGAATTGATTCTATATGCTGTGATCATATATGTATCATAATGAAAGTGCTGTAGCGTATATGCAATCTGACATATGTATCATAATGAAAGTACTGTAGCTTACATGCATATCAGTCATATGTATCATAATGTAAGTGCTGTAGCTTATATCAATCATATGTATCATAATGAAAAGTGCTATATTGAACACATTAACTTCATATGGGAAGAATGAGAATGAGACGCCTTAGAGGCCATTCATGGGTATTTAGAGGCCTTTGTCACATGTGATACAAAGTATCCATAGTGCAAAGGATAGCAATCACACAGAGGCCTTTGGCACATATTGGTACAAGGTACCCATAGTGCAAAGGATAGGTGATTTAGTGGCCTTGGCTACCATAGTGTAAGGCATCATAAGTACCAAGGAGTCTCATAGAGGCCTTGACTCTAAGAGTACCAATGGTACTACTTAAGTGTAAGGATAGGAGACATAGAGCCCCATGGTGGATAGTGGCAATTTCATCTCATCTCTCTCATATGATGTTAATGAGTAACACATGGAAAATAGATAGCAAGTATGAGATATGTATATATATATATATTGATAGAGATCATGACTAAATAATAGAGCATGTGAAATGTCATGATAGAGAATATGAAAAACATATGGATAGTGATCATAAGAGTAACATGTAAAATATAAATGATAGAGAATGTGCATTGAAAGTAATCATAAGATTAGTGATAGTTTAAGATATAAATTGGCATTTGATCATAGAAATGATAAAAGCAATGTTCTTATGTGAATTATATATGTGGCTATAAATGCAAAGTGTACTAATGTTCTCTTTTTGCAAGTTGAAATTTTTGAACAAGGTAGAGAAATTTTGATTTGTGACAAGGGGACATTACAAAGTCATACGCATGAAGTTTGCTGACCCACTTCTGCTGTCAGTCATTCAGATCCTTCTGACTAAGGAAATGTTTCACGCTGTTATGATTAGATTTGACAACAAATTTTTCTCCAACAAGGTACTGCCTGAACTTAGCCAATGCATGCATAATGGCTAACATCTCCTTGTCACAAATGCTGTAACTCCTCTCGGCACCCCTTAACTTCCTACTCTCAAATGCAATGGGATGTTTGTCCTGCATTAGTACCGCTCCAATGCCTTCTCCTGAGGCATCACACTGCAGCTCGAAAGGTTTTGTGAAGTCTGAAATGGCCAAGACTAGACAAGTGCTTATCACCTCCTTACATCTGTGAAAACACTGCTGAGCACTCGTAGACCATTCAAAAGCACCCTTCCGAGTCAAATTTGTAAGGGGGGCAACTATCTGAGAAAACCCCTTAACAAAGCGGCGATAGAATCTATAGTCGGTCATAATTGTAGTTGGCCGTAGTCGGCCAAGTAAATAATCATGAATTAAATAATAATTGTGCACAGTTAGTTTAGGAGTGTTATCGGGAATTAACCCCGACGGTTGGATAGTTATGTAGTCGTTGCCAACAGTTGGTGTCTCAACCAACCTTGGCCAAGTTATATATTGAGTCGACATTGTGTAGTCGGGGACTCATCATTGTGACATGTGTGATATTTTGATGTATTGTTGATATATTCAATGAATGGAAACAATGATTTATTCTGTGCAATTCTTGTATGAATCTTATGTTCTATCTTATGTTGTATAATTGTTACTACATATTTTTGTTTACTCCATGTTTGTCTGAGAAACACATAGCGAGTAAACATTTGGCACTGTTGACGATTCGAAGTCGGGTTGGAAGGTGACAAGAGATATTGAGTCGTCGGTGACGAATGTGATAGTCGACGACAAATTGAATCGACAAAAGATTGAATAGTCGGTGACGAGGAAGAGATAACAAATATGGTGTTATAATGGGTCAGCCTATTCAATTTGAAGAAGAAATAGAAACCAGAAGACAAGTGGAAAGGATAGAAGAAGAAATACAAGAAGAACGGGCGGAAAGCGACAGAGAAGACAACGAATGAGAAAGGAACGATCGGGAAGATGATCTAACTCAAGATCTCGTATTCCTGTGGCAATTGGCGGTAGGACAGTACGTGAGGAACGAAGCCATCCGCAGGGATATTCTAGAGGAAATAATTGGAGACAACTTAGAAGTCAATAGAGAGGTAGACAATCTTTTCAATTCCATACCCAGACTTTTGGCAAGGAATTTGATAATCCTGCAACACCTCTGGGAAGAAAGGGACGGAGAACAATGCCGATAGCAAATACTGAGGAGGTATGAAGAATGCATGAAACGTGAGCAGGAAGAGCGCGACACTAACCGCTGTCGAACGCCCTACAACTAATAACTGTACGAGTCGATTAATGCCCATATAACTCAACAAAGACAAAAACCGAGTACCAAGTGGGCAAGAAACACCTGAGGAGAGATTAAGAAGATCATTGAGATTAAAAGAACAAGAAGACCGAAGAAAAAGATCGAAACAAATTGTTGAAGAAGCAAACGAACATCATCACGAAATAAATCAAGATACTGCTGAAATACACCAAAGCCTCGTTGAGGGAGCCGACGAAGAAAATTTGAGAACACTGGTAACAAATAAAGAAAAAGAAAAAGATGATGAAAATGAGTTGACAAAGTAACTTGAAAATAGCATACGCCATATCCGAGAGCTGTCCATAGTAGAGGACAAAGAGCCAAGGACTAGAGGACCTAAGCCCAAAACCCCTGGGCAGAAGGAGTACCGGAAGGAACCCGAAAAGACTCGAGGTGCAAAGGACGCTAAAGAGGGACATGGAGAAGACCCGTACGTGGACGAGAGTGCAAGGCAGGCACCGGAACGTCAAGGGAGAACTAGTCCAGTCAGGTCTAACGCACAAGGAGGGCATCGTGGAAGAAACATGGTGACTCCACCGGGAAGTCCGAATATGGGAAGTCCAAGTACGGAGAAACAAAAGCTGCCAAAATTCCCTGGTAACGGATCGGAGGATCTGGTCCGACATTGTAAAACCTGAGGCTATCTGGATAGCCAACGGACAAGACGACAGGTCTTATTGGCTAAGATCATTTCTAGCAACCCTAAGAGGGATTGCTATAGATTGGTACACAGAACTCGACGCCACATCAAGAAGCAGTTGGGATGCACTGAAGAAAGCATTCTAGGAAGAATTTAAATTACTAAGGGATAACAATGAAATAGTGGCCGAGTTATACAATACAAGACAAGGTAAACACGAAAATGTCCAAGCATACAATTGAAGACTGAAAGAACTTCTAGTGAAATTAGAGAAGGAACTGACTGATGGGTTAAAGAAAAGATGGTTCATTGAGGGTTTGATCCCCTTGATTAGGAAGAAAATCAAGATAGTATCGCTAGCGTCATATGCTGAGGCTTACAACCGGGCGATGGACATTGAGAGTGAAGATAAGATGTCCAGCCGAGGGAAGAAGAAAGATGATCAAAATGATGAGGAGGAATCTAAAACCGTATAGGCACTAAGGAAAGATATCAGAATGATGAGGGAGTTTAAAGCCGAGAAAGAAACTATCAAGGAAAGCAAGGAACTCTGGTGTGCCTAATGTAGTAATGAAGGCCACGTCAAAGCAAACTACCCGAAGAAGATGTTTTGTGAAATCTGCCAAGTAATGGGGCATTCTATCAATGAGTGCCCGTACAATCTAAAGTCAAGAAGCACCCAAGTGCTCTATACTTAGGGTGAGCAATCAGGCGAAGATGAAGAGTGGGATGGGTTAGAGGGATTGACATTCACAATGGCTAAACCTGATGCTTCGGATCCACTGGGGATAGTTCAAAGATATGTGCAGGACCTTCAAAATATGGCATTAGTCATGCAGGAGGTGGGAGAGATCTCCAAACAACTCAGAATTGGTCAATCACACATGGTGGCACATGAGGTCCAAAGGATACTGGGATTTGTTCAGGTTGGGTGTGAACAAGAGTTTGCACGATGTTTTACCACCAAAGGTTGGCCAGGAGTGGAGACATGTGGAATGATCAAGGCATGGCAGGGAGCATGGCCATTGATTGGAGGGAGAGACGACCAAGTTATAGCAGCTTTATTTAGCATTGAGAGGGCCTTCCGAGATGTTTTTTACCAAATGAAACGTAAGTAGTAGCAGAGGCAAAAGAAACGGAGAAGGATGAGGCTCTTCAATTAGTAAAAAAGATGAAGGAGTTGGTTGGGCACATGTAGAAGTTTTAGGAACAGTTGGCTCAACAAACTCAGATTAGTAACATAGAGCGAGCACGAGCATCGGCCTTAGATTGGCACTTATGATTGGCATCCCATGAAACATAATTTCTTCCTCTTGTATTCATTAAGAGCATCATTGTCAAGTTTAGGAAAGGGTTTCTTTTGCTGTCCTATATCATGAGGTGGAAACCTCTTGTCCTTATCCTTCTTATGCAAAAAAATCTAACTAAAACTTGCTCCTGTAGGAAGAGAATTCCATATCCTTGGCCTTTTTGATTGCCTCCTGAAGTGAAGGCGAATCGAACCCCTTAATCCATCCTATAAACAATACAACGAGTCTCCGCTTTGAAATGTCAGTGACCATGACTGGCAACCTTTGGAACTCAGTAATGTATGCATCGACGACTCCATACTGTTTTAGCTGGGCTAGCTCTTTGAAATGCAACTCAAGATCACCTTTATCAAATCTGTCTATCAATCTAGCAGTGAAGTCTGTATAGGAAACAATCTGATCGTGGCCCAATGTAACAAGTCCGTGGTACCACCATTCGTGTGCACTCCCATCCAAATGCAAAGTAGCATACTCAATGGCATCCCTCTCGGTCATTGGGTTGAGCAGTATCCACCTTTTGTACGCATGCTCTAGCTGTAGTTTTGCCCGAGCCATCAAAGTAAGGCATGCTCATCTTTCCCTTTTTCTTCTGCATATCCTAATTTTGTTGCCTCACTTCTCCTTCCCCTTGAGGTCTATTCCGTTCCCTGAAAGTTAGGTAAGCCTGGAAAGGCATATCAAGACTGAACCCAACATCCATAGCTCTCTAGTCCCGCCAATACTATGCATGATGAACTGTTTCAGTAGGCTCATGAACCTCCTCTGGTGGATTATTCTCTTGTATAAACTGAGGTGTTAGAGGCCTCATGCTAGCAGATCCTGCGAAAGTGCGTTGCGGGGTAGTCCGGTTATTAACTGAATGTTCTCCATTGTTACCATTGTTTGCATTATTATTATTGTTTCCATTAGTTCCACCTGCATGCGGATCAACACCACCATTGTTATTGCCATTGTTCCCGCCATTACTAGGTATCAAACGGGCAAGGATCTATGTCAGTTCTGTTTGTGATCTATCCATCCTCTCGAACATATCACGTTGTGCTCTAGCTAAGTCATTTAATGCATGCAACATGCTGGTCATATCTGCTTTCCCTTCGTCATACTGGTCTCTACTAGACCTACCCTCTCGATCACCCATGTTTTCTGCAATGGGTTCTTCTTTCCTGTAAAGCACTATGTTTCCTACAATGGGTTCTTCTTCCCTGTAAAACACTACCTGTTGTTCCTCAGTTCTGAAGGTTCACCGTATAAAACTGGTTGTTCCTCTTCAAGCCCTGAAGGCCACTCTTCCCAATGATCCTGTTCAACTTCCTTTTTCCTCAACCTCTCTAGGTATCTCTATTCTCTTGCACTGCCTCTCATAGAATATTAGATGCAATCACTGTCTGGCCATGGAAATCAACATGCAAGTAAATGGGTAGTCTCAAACTGTCTTGTAAATGTGCAGAAGTTGTAAACCAACAGGTTGGTAGGAAAACCAGCTCTGATACCACTGAACTAGGCCACCCTTGTTTGTTCATTTGATTATTTATATTTGTGTTATTTATATTAGAATGTGGTCTTTCAGAACTAGACGGAAGATGCATAAGGGTTTGTTTTTTGTTTTGCATGTAGTGTTTTTTCAATGAAATACAGATATATAAGCATGCAATGGAAACCTAGAAAATCTATGATAGATATGAACAAAATACTAATGACCCAGATCATAAATTCACTCAAAACGAATTATAGAGGCATACCCATTTGCATTTGAGCAACTTGATAAATCTGCCGTACATGGGACAACAACATGCACATAGGGTTTTGCATTCAATACATCATCAATGAGGATAGACTCAGCTACAAACAGTGACAATGCCCTCCTAGAGTCAAATCGACCCTAATGCTCATGAAAATAACCTCCACCGAACTCCAAATGAGGCCTCCAAGATGTATGGCCAGGTCTGAAATGTATGGCCAGCTGAAGGAGGTGTACAACCAGCAAGGAACAGCTATGCTTGACAAATAAACATCTTAAACCTGCATAAATCTGCCGCTCCTATATGTGTTCTCAGCTGCACCAAATGTCTGAAAATGATGTGTTGAACCTCTTCGAAATCCCAACAAATGAACAATTTGAAACACAACTGCAACCACTGTGTATGGCTGCCCAAGAGTCCCCTTGGGTGATCTCTCACACCTGCAGAAGATTGAAACTAATAGTGGTTTTCGTCACCAAAAGCCATGGCTGGAAATCTTCTCCAAACCCTCAACTTGCAGAGCAAAAAGCATAGTGAAATGTAATGCTATGAATGAATGCCTTTTTTCCTTTTACTTCACCCTTTTATCTCCTCATGAGAGTCGATCCCTTTTTGGGGGAAAATAAAACATTTTAAATCTACTTTATTTCCCTTAAGGTGGTGTCCAAGTCCTTAGTGACCTTTTTTTTGCATTTTACACTTTTTTCTTAGTCACTGACTTAATAATATAAAGTCCCATTATTAAATATGAATTGTAACTTATGGACTTTAAAATGGAATAGCAAACGGACTTGGAATCCCATGAACAATAGACCGTTGGAAAGGTCTCATCAAAATGCTCCACCTCCAACCCTAAATTTCCCTAACTGGCACAAACCCTAACTAAAAATAGTAAGTTCTTGCCAAGGTGTCCGAAAACAGCCAAACAAACTCCCAAAGTTCCCCAACCACATTGGTTAGTCTATGGGAACCAAGTATAGACTAACAACCTCAAGAAAATGGGACATTACAGAGAGGTGGAGTAATTCCATCCCAATGAATGGAGATGGTTTTAGCGCGCCCTAGATAAGTAATTCCCCATCCGAGGTTGAGGATTAGAAGATAAATAAGGATTGAGATTTGAACATAGCCAATACAGAATGTGCTATGAATAAATGTGATCATTTGGTATGTTGAAGTATATCGAAGAATGTTCAAGTTAATAGTTAGTTATTTCTATTGCCTCCAACCTATGGGTGAGTGGCGAGGTTTTGTTAGGGAGAGGCGGAGTAATTCCATCCCAATGAATGGAGATGGTTTCAACGCGCCCTAGACGAGTAATTCCCCATCCAAGGTTGAGGATTAGAAAGGAAGTAAGGATTAAGACTTGAACATAGTCGATATTGAATTGTTTTATGAATTGAACTGAATGTGGATTATGCTATGATGATTTGATCTCATTGTTTATGTTATGTAGTATTGTTCTCATCATAGTTTGAAAACTTGGACTCACCGCAGACTCGGCAGTCCAAAAGAGGACTCGGACTCAAGACTCGGCAAAAAACTCGGCTAGGACTCGGCAAAAAAGAAAACCGTAGTTTTACCCAAAAAAAAAAGAAATTAATGCATTTAGAGAACATAAGAGCCATAATTCAAACATTACACATGTCATATGATCTTCAAACACTCAATATTTGAAATTTCATCATTCATGAACCATAATCATAGATTCATACTCATAGTTTCAAACTTTCAAATGTATAACAACATCATAAGTTTATAAATGTTTACAAAAAAAACTAACTTTTTTACTTTGTTGGGCATCCAACAGGCAACCCAAGAGTCCTGGGTTGGGACTCGCGAGTCTGACCCTGGGACTCGCGCGAGTCCTAGGGTAGGACTCGCAAGTCCAGACCCTGGGACTCGCTAGGGCTCGACTTGCGAGTCCGTGGCGAGTTGACGCGAGTCCTAGGGTCAGACTCGCGAGTCCCAACCCAGGGACTCGCTAGGGCTCGACTTGCGAGTCCGTGGCGAGTTGACTCGACTCGCCATAGGCACGAGTCCTAGGGTAGGACTCGCGAGTCCGGACCCTGGGACACGCTAGGGCTCGACTTGCGAGTCCGTGGCGAGTCGACTCGGCTCGCCATAGGACTCGCGAGTCCGGCGAGTCCTGGCGAGTCCCAGATGAGTTTTAAAACTATGGTTCTCATTATTAATTATGCTATTATAGACGAGTTTAATATGAATGATAGATGAATTTAATATGAATGATGCTAGGAACTGAATATTATCTTAATTCATTGATCTTTAATATCTCTAATGCCCCTTTTTAGCGATCTTATTGTATGCAAGTAAAGAAATCAGGAATATCCCAAAAAGGGACATTACAGACAAGGAATTATTGCTTCAGGTTGTTGAATTGAGAGAAAGTACATTCTTGGAAAATGGGGATAATGAACTATATTTTCATGATCAAAATGCTTCTGAGATGTTTGCAATATTGTCTGGGTTTAGTGATCGCTTGGGTGCCACATTTTTTAACTTCAGTGTGTAGTCAGATTGGGTCCTGTTGATGTGTTTTTTATGCACATGCAAACTCAGAATAAAATACCAAGTATTCTATCCTCTCTTGATTAAAGTCTCTCAAAGGCTAAACAATGTGATCCAATGAGACAACTCCAAGGTCCCTGATTCGTTATTTGCGATGGATGGACTTAGTAGTTGATGTGTTTGCTGAAAACTCACAAAGGGACTTATGTTGAATATATTCCTTACTCAACTCAAATATGTTATTCTCCTTGTTATGAAATGAAACTTCTAATCGGCTACGAAAGAAATGAAAAAAGACAAGGGTTGAGAAAGCTATTCTAAGGACAATGAGATAATGAAACATGCTAAGATAGACAAACTCCTCACGAAACCAAACTTCGCTTCACCATGAGAACCAACAACTACACGAAGTCAGTGCAATCTTCTAAGGTAATTCAAGGATTTTCATATTGTGAAACATTCATCCAAACACCCGCGGCTGGCGCAACTTGAACAATCTTCACAATTGAACTAATGCATATGAAGGTTCAGGCTAACTTTACAAAGTGAGTTGCCTTCGACAATCCACAAAAAGTATGAACCAAGAGGAATTCATCAAATATCATTGCATATAAACATTACATCAATGAACTTCTAATCTAATTCTACTCTACTTGGAAACACATCTCCATTATATTCGAGAATTTAGAAACCATGCTAACATTCCAAAACCACAAGATCATCATGAAACTTTCAACAATGAGCTTGTATTAATCTTGAAGTGTATTATTACGACAATTTCATATGTCTCTTCAATGACTTCAAGAAGTCTCCTCTACTCTATTCCTATTTTGACAACATCTACTCCTACTCTATCTTCTTTCTTTGCAAATGATAGAAATGGGCCTTATGTAGACTCCACGAATTACATGAACGCCAAGATTGATTTGTGAATCAATGGCCTAGATTGAGACAACAAGATAGTTTGTTACAATAATTACTATTTTTAGACAACAAGAGAAGCAATAAAGGCAGGCTTTCCAAGATGATAAGGAAGAATAAAGCATCTTTGGAGCATCTTCATGGTGGGCGCCCTCCTTGACTTCTTCCTTTGTAACAAATACATTGAATGTAGACAAGTGACATGACGAAATGTGATTGGCCTGATGATGTGTACGTGCCACCTCAGCGTTGAGCTAACTAGTTGGATCTTCTCTGTGTTCACACTGCTTGAAATATTTTCCCAAATTATGGATTTTTTTGGAGTAGTCTTTGAACTTGGATTTTCACCTCTAGAACTTTGCATCTTTGAAACTTGCAAATTTGGGAATTTGTCAAATTTCTTGATGTCTTCCATGCCTTGGTGTAATTTATGGATTTATGATGTTCATGCTCATTTCTCATCTCATCTCATGACATTCTTGATGATGTTCTTGTATAGGATTCAACTCTGGATGGTTGCAGTAGCAGACACCTTGTGCATGACTTTTGGAGTAAATTGGTGTATGATGAAGGTTCTTCTCTGCCTGGCGCATGAAATGGGAGGCTCTGGAACTTGGATGTGGAATGACTTCCTCCTATGCATTATAAAGTGATGCTCCTCCGAAAGTGAAGTTGTCTTCTTTGAAGTATGATGATCTTGAAGACGAACTCTTCCATGTCTTGTTGTGGTGTGCTTGAAACTCGATCATCTTGGACTAGCTCCTGTCATTCTTATTCGCAAAACCTTCAACACCTACAAAAGAGGAAACAATTCTCAATCAATGTAAAGACATTTGATCATCCACAACATTTCATGACAGATTCTTAACATGCTTGTTTTATGCAATGAAAGGCCTTGTTTTCATGTTTTATAACCTTGCTTTTATCTTTTCATGGCCAAATTGATTACTTGCAAAGATCATGAGCGCCAATTTTGGGTGCTTATGCATAAGGAGGGGAGGTGTACATTTCAGGTGTCTATGGATTAAGTGTTTTGCGAGCACATACCAAAAGTGCGCCTAGAAGAGAGATGGGCGTCAATTTCATATAGGCTTGTATTGAATGTTAATCTCATGTTGTGAGGACCCTCTCCAAGTGCGCCTAAGGGCTAGAGGCGCTAGTTTTATATCTGCATGAATAAAACTTGAATTTATAATCTACAAAACCTTCCTCCAAATGTGCCCAAGACAAAGGATGAGTGCAAGTTTTAGATGTTCATGTATAATATGTTTTGTGCAAAGCAAGGTCAAAAGTGTGCTAATGAAGCTAGGCGCCAATTTTGGATGTATATGAATGATGTTCTATTTTGCACAATGCAAACCCTCCCTTGAAGTGCACCTAGAAGGATTGGCGCTTAAATCATGCCTACATGTATGAATGATGTTTTCTATACGCAATGTGAAGTCCCTCTGGAAGTGCGCCTAGATTTAGGCGCCAATTTCATGTATACTTGTATAATGCGTTTTATGCAAAGGCATGTCTAAAGTGCGCCAAGGATGATTGGCGCCAATGTCATGTCCCTATAATGATTTATAATTGAATCGTTTATTTAAATAATAAGTTATCTTTATATAAATTAAATATATAATATATTTATTTAAAATATATTATCAATATGTATTATTTAATAAATAATATTATTAATTTAATATAATATAAATATTATAAAATATATGAAATATATATATTTAATTAACTAGATATATTATAAATATAAATATTTTTAATATAATATTTATGTGAATAATTAATAAGATTTATTATTATATATATAAAAATAAATATTATGAAGAGTCTTATCCATTAAAGCTTGAAAGTAAAATAATTTAGAATAAGGCAAAGCAACATATAAAGATAATAGTCTACTAAGACAAAAATATTATCCCACGATATATGCTTGTGAATAAAACAAGACAAAAGAGCTCCCAGTACTTAATAACAAATGTATTTATTTATACTATATATATTATATAAATAATATACTTTAATAAATAGTATATTATATAAATAATATAATATATATATTATTCAAATTAATATCACTTCTTAATATGTGAGGAAGGAGGATATTTATAAGTGCAGCAATTAAGTTGGTTGACACCAGCAATCATATTAATAAATAATATATTATAAATATATCTAATAATATAAATACAAATATTATTATTATCATCTTATATTGTAATATAAATATAAATAATATAATATAAATCATATATCATTTATTATGATATAAATGATATAATATAAATAATACAAAATAAATAATATATCATTTATTATAATGATATAATATAAATACAAATAATATAAATAAATAATAAGATAAAATAAATATATTTTAACCTATCCTCTTATGATAAGGGAGTTACGTATGGTTAGAACTAGTTTTACCACAAAAGGGAATTAATATAAAGTAATAAAAATTATAAGAGGGTAAGTATGTCTTTTACCACCAAGCATAATAAGAGACATACCTTTTCGAATATATCCCTTGAAAGAGAAATAAATAAAGGTTGTGAGATAGAACGAAAACATTATCGGAAGAAAATATAAAAAGAGTATCGGATAAATAGATATATTTAGATTTGCATTATATATAGATATATATATTTCTGATTCATAAGTAGGAAAGATGTCATAAATTAATATATAGAGATATGTACATCAGCAGGAAAAGGGAGTGAAATATATATTATAAAATATATAAATGGTAACAACAAAATAATAAAAAGTATATTACGACAGCACAGGTAGAATTCCAGGTAAAGCTATAGCAGGCAAGTAAGTATTTATATTTAATTTGTTCAATCTATAATTGGTAAAAATAAATAGTAAGATTATTATATATTAAAGAATAAATATATATATGTATGCGATCCCTATATCAAAATAGTAAGATTATTATATATTAAAGAATAAATATATATATGTATGCTATCCCTATATCAAAATAGAACTATACTGTTTGAACAAATAGTTGATTGAAAGTACATTCTTAAATAAAGAAACATGATTGAGACATATATGAACATATATATACATTATGAAAAGAAAAACATAACCATCCCATCACTTCCATTTCCTATAACTATAGGAGAGGCGGTCTTGTTAGGGAAAGGCGGGGTAATTCCATCACGATGGATTGGAGAGGGTTTAACGCACCCTAGACAAGGATGCTAGGGAGAGGCGGAGTAATTCCATTCCCAATCGCATTGGAGAGGGTTCAACGCGCCCTAGACATATAATTTCCCCATCCATGGTTAAGGAATAGAAGGAAGATGATATGGGAAGATGAACTTAGATTATTACTTCTATATTTCTCTATTACTTCATCCTTAAAGGAATGTTAGGTCTTGTGGGGAGAGGCGGAGTAATCCCATCCGTAAGAAGGCCCGTAGGCTGGGACAAAGTCTCCTGTAGGCTGGGTCAAGATAAGCCCGTAGGCTGGGACATAGTTCCCGTAGGCTGGGTCAAGAGATGGTTTCAGTGCCCCGATACATATAAAGCCTAGTTCCATGGGGAAAAGTAATAAGGAAAATATGCATGATTGAATTATGGAATGTATTATAGAATAGTTATCGATAATAAGTAACAATTGTGAAATGAATAATCCGTCAACAAGGAATGATATAATTATATTATCATTGATCTTATCATCGAAAATTATTAATCTATAATGTTTCTAATGTCTCCCTAGAATCACTTTGAATGCATATTCAGGTTTAAGTGTTTCCACTAGAAAGGGGACATTACAGTGGTATCAGAGCAGTCATCCTGCGATCCTGTGAATAATAGTTAAATAAAAAAATAAAAATAAATAAAAAAGCAAGAATCAATGAAAATCGCAGGTATGAATTTGTTGGAATAATGGTGTTTAATACATTGATAAAATATTTCAAATATATAAATGTAACATTAAAAAGTGAAATTTACTCTGATGCAACATTAAAAAAAAATAAAATTAAAATTTATTACAAATATGTAATAAATAACGAGTAAATAAGGTAAAAAAATAAACAAGAATAAAATAACTCTTAATAACAATAAAATTACATTAAGTAAATATACTTAATGAAATAGTCAAATAAAGTAATTAAAATATAATTTATAAATAAATATGTAGTAAGATATCTCTAAGCTCTTATAAGTAATATATTTTACAAAGTTATTTCATCTATGGCTAACCTACGGTGGGGTGAAATGGGTGAAAAAACAAATTAAAATATACGTAAACAATTAACCCAAAGTATTTATTGTGTACATAAACCTTAATAAAATATAGCTATAAAAAAAATAATTTATAAAACTTAGTGCTGAAAATTTAAAAGGGTCAATCCAAATTTATAAATTATTATTTTAGGGGTTATTTTATATTATTGGTGAGTGTAATATTATTTTATAAGGGAAACCTAATTATAGTTGCTTGAGGACAAGCAAACTTGAGTGGGGAGGGTTGTCATGTCCCTATAATGATTTATAATTGAATCGTTTATTTAAATAATAAGTTATCTTTATATAAATTAAATATATAATATATTTATTTAAAATATATTATCAATATGTATTATTTAATAAATAATATTATTAATTTAATATAATATAAATATTATAAAATATATGAAATATATATATTTAATTAACTAGATATATTATAAATATAAATATTTTTAATATAATATTTATGTGAATAATTAATAAGATTTATTATTATATATATAAAAATAAATATTATGAAGAGTCTTATCCATTAAAGCTTGAAAGTAAAATAATTTAGAATAAGGCAAAGCAACATATAAAGATAATAGTCTACTAAGACAAAAATATTATCCCACGATATATGCTTGTGAATAAAACAAGATAAAAGAGCTCCCAGTACTTAATAACAAATGTATTTATTTATACTATATATAATATAAATAATATACTTTAATAAATAGTATATTATATAAATAATATAATATATATATTATTCAAATTAATATCACTCCTTAATATGTGAGGAAGGAGGATATTTATAAGTGCAGCAATTAAGTTGGTTGACACCAGCAATCATATTAATAAATAATATATTATAAATATATCTAATAATATAAATACAAATATTATTATTATCATCTTATATTGTAATATAAATATAAATAATATAGTATAAATCATATATCATTTATTATGATATAAATGATATAATATAAATAATACAAAATAAATAATATATCATTTATTATAATGATATAATATAAATACAAATAATATAAATAAATAATAAGATAAAATAAATATATTTTAACCTATCCTCTTATGATAAGGGAGTTACGTATGGTTAGAACTAGTTTTACCACAAAAGGGAATTAATATAAAGTAATAAAAATTATAAGAGGGTAAGTATGTCTTTTACCACCAAGCATAATAAGAGACATACCTTTTCGAATATATCCCTTGAAAGAGAAATAAATAAAGGTTGTGAGATAGAACGAAAACATTATCGGAAGAAAATATAAAAAGAGTATCGGATAAATAGATATATTTAGATCTGCATTATATATAGATATATATATTTCTGATTCATAAGTAGGAAAGATGTCATAAATTAATATATAGAGATATGTACATCAGCAGGAAAAGGGAGTGAAATATATATTATAAAATATATAAATGGCAACAACAAAATAATAAAAATTATATTACGACAGCATAGGTAGAATTCCACGTAAAGCTACAGCAGGCAAGTAAGTATTTATATTTAATTTGTTCAATCTATAATTGGTAAAAATAAATAGTAAGATTATTATATATTAAAGAATAAATATATATATGTATGCGATCCCTATATCAAAATAGTAAGATTATTATATATTAAAGAATAAATATATATATGTATGCTATCCCTATATCAAAATAGAACTATACTATGTGAACAAATAGTTGATTGAAAGTACATTCTTAAATAAAGAAACATGATTGAGACATATATGAACATATATATACATTATGAAAAGAAAAACATAACCATCCCATCACTTCCATTTCCTATAACTATAGGAGAGGCGGTCTTGTTAGGGAAAGGCGGGGTAATTCCATCACGATGGATTGGAGAGGGTTTAACGCACCCTATACAAGGATGCTAGGGAGAGGCGGAGTAATTCCATTCCCAATCGCATTGGAGAGGGTTCAACGCGCCCTAAACATATAATTTCCCCCTCCATGGTTAAGGAATAGAAGGAAGATGATATGGGAAGATGAACTTAGATTATTACTTCTATATTTCTCTATTACTTCATCCTTAAAGGAATGTTAGGTCTTGTGGGGAGAGGCGGAGTAATCCCATCCGTAAGAAGGCCCGTAGGCTGGGACAAAGTCTCCCGTAGGCTGGGTCAAGAGATAAGCCCGTAGGCTGGGACATAGTTCCCGTAGGCTGGGTCAAGAGATGGTTTCAGTGCCCCGATACATATAAAGCCTAGTTCCATGGGGAAAAGTAATAAGGAAAATATGCATGATTGAATTATGGAATGTATTATAGAATAGTTATCGATAATAAGTAACAATTGTGAAATGAATAATCCGTCAACAAGGAATGATATAATTATATTATCATTGATCTTATCATCGAAAATTATTAATCTATAATGTTTCTAATGTCTCCCTAGAATCACTTTGAATGCATATTCAGGTTTAAGTGTTTCCACTAGAAAGGGGACATTATAGCCAATTTCATGTAGTCCTGCATGAAATTGAGAATTGTCAAATGTGGAGTGTCTCCAAAAGTGTGCCTAAAGTGACAAGCGCAAATCTTATGTTAATTTGCATTGGGCGTTGATTGCAAGGGGGCTTGAAAAGTGCGCCAAAATGAGATAGGCGCAAGTTTTGATCCTATGTGTATGACGTTTATCTCGCGCAATGTGAGCACCAAGTAAAAGAGCGCCTAGAGGAACAACTTGGCATAAAAAAACTTGTGTAATGCAAGCCTATATAAAATGAGTGCCATTCTTCAAGGATAGGTGAAATGAACATCAAAGAGCACCCAAACTAAGCATGCTTGTATAAAATGCAAGTTGCAAGCACCTCCCAAAAGTGCGCACTAGAGAAAAAGCGCCAATTTTCTGCATGAATGTATAATGTTGGAAATTCACAATGCAAGGACCCTCAAAAAGTGCGCCAAAGACAAAAGCGCTGATTTTCAACATGCATGTATTGATGTTGAATGCAAGCTCAAGGTAAATGAGCGCCTATGGGAAAAGTGCCAGTTTCATGTAGGCTTGCATAATGTTCATTTTTACGCAATGCGAGGACCCTCCAAATGTGCGCCCAAGACAAAAGCGTAAATTTTGAACATGCTTGTATTGAATGCATAATGCAAAGGTGGCGCAAAAGTGCGCTTTTCCAGACTTAGTCAATTTTAGCACCTGAAATCCAAGTATATTTCAAAATATATTTAAGTATAGGAATTGAATTTCCTATACTTTAAATATTTTGAAATATACTTTCAGGATGTTTGAGATAGGTCTCGGATCCATGAGATTTAACATGCAGATTCTAGATTTTTGAGGGTCCACCAGATTTCAGACTGTCATTTTTTCAGGATTTCCGGACATGCATCAAGATTCCAAACTTAGTCAACTTCAGGGCTTCAAGACATGCATCGGGATGAGAGGATACATACTCCTTAGCAAGAATATGTCGAGACTTGGGCAAAACAACACTACCAAACCTACAAGCTCAGAGAAAGCCTAAACCTAAAGCAAAACGAAGACAAAAGCAAGAAAAAAGATGGGTCCCCATTTGCAATGGGGCGATGTGTGATTAGGCCACAACAGGTCCCTTGGTTGGTTGGTCCTCCACATTCTCCATCTATTGGCATGGTCCAAGATGTGTTGGTTTTATTTCCGCTCGGTGTATACTTCCAGGTTTGCATCTAGGTTCTTCTTCGTCATTAGCGTTGTCACCAGCGTTGCCATCAACATCGTAACCAGTTTGGACAACCTTGCTTAATGTTACTTAATCCTTACTTGTTTTCTTGTCGTATGGAAGACGACCTTTTTCTTCCGCGGGGGGGGGGGGGGGGGATGATGTAGTCAGTGTACAATGTTGATTATTATGTTTTGATAATATGGTTTATTCGATTACGCATTAATTGTTTGTTGGCTTCGTGTAGTTATAAGAGTTGGTTGGTCGACGGTTGTGTTCTTCTTGTTAATTGCCGGGTCCTTTAAATAGTCTTTGTATCATCCAAGAAATGTAGTATGATCTAGTCTGATTGACTTTGATCCTTGGCCGGCCATCTTTGGTCTACTTCTGTAATAATTTCATGTGCGAATAAAGATATACTTTGACTCCTCTATCTGGTATGCATTATTAATTCTGTTCATTATTTCAAGTATTCACTTTATTAGATAGAAGGGTAAACAAAGTCTATATTGAGGGCTTGAGATGGAGGCATTGAGGAGTTTTCATTGCAAGGTGTTGTTAGATTTCTTTCAAAGGAGCAAGATGTTGATCTCCATGTTAAGGCACTAAGCCTGCAAGTGTATTGTAAATGTTTTTGTTGTTGAATAATACATTAGTTTGGTGCTTTGGAGGGTGAGGTTTTTTTATCTAAAAGGGTTTTCCCCACATTATATTGGTGCCTCTTCTCTTTTGTCTATGTTTCTTCGATTCTTCTCTTATTCTTGTTTCTAAGTGTTGAATTACATGATGTTATGGTATTGAAATTAGATATGATACTGCATTTCTCTCCTCAGAGGGTTAATGTGGGAAATGAATATGTGTCTTGTTTCTGCTTTATGGGCATAGTTTGTTTGCGCTTGTATTAGGCTTTCGCTTATTAAATCTTATGGTACTAGAGGTGCATACATGGTATTTTCCTAACACTAAGTAGAAGGAAGAACACATAGATGAAATAGAATGACAAGTGGATGAACAAATGGGACATTAATATATAAGAATGCCCAAGCACTAATGAGGAAATAAAAGGTATGTAAGAGAAAATTTCAATACTGCCATTTGGACAAAGCAAATGTAAAAGATAAATTTTATTTTAAATTTCAATTACATTAAGTGAGTTGGGTTATGGAAATTGGAAATAGCAAAATGCTGAAATACAGAAATGAACAACAGAGTTCAGAAATAGAAAGAACAGGAAATGAAGAACTTGGCGAGTGATCTAGGAAGTTCACTGTCAAGGATACAAGTGCAGTGCACTGGCGTTCGTTTGCGCAGTGTTGTCCTAGGATGATGGAAAACTCCAGTCTATTGGGAAAATCCGTACGACTCTGCATACAGGGATATAAAGACAACAACAATAAACCACTAGGTATATCTAGAAATGTATAAGAGTGAAGAAATCAATTTAAACTAACTAGTTTAAATGGATTATTGAAATGATATCTAGGCTTTAGTGTATTTACATAAAGCCCCATATCTATATAAAGTTAGAACTTAATATCTTATATATTTAATATGTAAGTTATCGAATTGAAATCGGGTTTGGGTACGGGTATGGTATGCTTGTACGACAGAGTTTTTTTGGAGGGCGGAGTATGTTTTGGGTACGGACGTACAAAAAACTTACAAAAATCATATATATATATATATATTATATTTGCAGCCTAAAAATAGAATCTCATTTAAGTTTAGTCTTTTAGAATATCATATATCATGCATATGCTAGACAAAACAATTACAAATTTCAAAATTTGAAATACAATATACTAATTCATATCAATTTGTGAAACTTGAATGTCATTAATACATTATAGATAATCATTGTTCAATATTAAAATAATACAATTAGTAATTAGCATCATATGGGTCATCATTAAGACCAACAACGTCATCATCATTAACATTAGATGATGCAAGTAGATTAGGAGAACCACATGGATCCCCACTGCCACTCGGACTAAAAGTATGTTGGCTACTTGACTCGTCAAAAACTAAAGATTGTGAAACAGAAGAAAGACCCAAGTCAGTTTGCTATGGGTCTACATCCCACAACTTCATTACCACTTACTTGTACTCATTATTTTTGTGAGTAAGAAGGCACAAGTTGGAATGGACATAAACTAGCACCTCTGCTTTACTTGATGCCAATCGGTTGCACTTCATTGAGTGGATGGAGTATGTACTCCAATTCCGTTCAGATGAAGAAGAACTAGCAACCTATTGAAGCAAAGGGAGCTCTTTTTAGAGTTGTTAAAATAAATTGTAAATAAAACTTCAAACTTGAAAATAGTATTTTTTAAAATTAAAAAAATCAAATTTAGAGTGGGTAAAAATTAATAAACTTGGAGTAAAATTTTGATTGCAAGAACTTGGAGTTGTGGCAATTTATGGCCATTGAGATATCATCAAGAGTGAGCATCCTTCTTATACTTGTCACGGAGAGCAGAAACACGTTGACTAGTAGAGGCTGCAAAACCAGCAAACTTAGTCCTAATTGCATCTTCCATATCAGGTTCAGGGAAGAATTTAGTAAGTGCTTTACTAAACCCTTCACTAACTTCTAAATCACGGTATGGATTATGCTTTCAATGATTATCTAACATGATTGTAGGTTCTCAACTAGGATCTGTCTTGTTCAACAATTTAAATTGGTAAATGATATCGCTAACTCTATTTCATTTCTTGCTTTGCTTGGAATTGTGATTTTAGGGCAAAAACTAGGGCATTTAAAAAAGGGGACATTACATCAGTCTCTGCTTTTAACTAAATGGTGTAAGCGTCTAGTTGTAGGGTTTAATTCAAGTCAAAAAGCATAAAATTCTTGCCTTGTGATTGAAAGTGCGTTTCAGCTTTTCGCACATTGCAAACCCAAAAAAATCACATATTTATGTTTTATTCAGCGTAAGTGTGAAAACACCTTTGAAAACATTGTATAGTTTGTAGATTTCAAAGTATATATTGTATAGTTTTAGGTTAGATTTTAGTTTACAAGGTGTTTCACCTTCTAATACGAAGAGCGGTTTTACCACACATCTGTTCCATTTTGTGTCGCACTGAAAGGTGCAAATTAAAATGCTAATAGTACTAGATGCTGAACACAACTCTAGATTGGAGGATTGTTGTGGTCTTAAACCTTGGAGTTCTTAGTGGAGGCTGTACGACTAGCGCAATTACTTTTGCAAGGTGGTATTAGTGTATGGATAGCACGAGAGACTACATAATGCTCACCACTTTGAGAAACATTACTTGGCCGTCATCTAAGGTCTTGCCTATTCGACCCTTAACATTCCAAGTTCTTTACTAGATGGCATCCTTGACAAGTTTTTTATAATCTCTAGTAGCTAAATGAGGATAAATTGATTTGTTCATTATGTACACTTTACAACATTGGTGCTTTCACTTTCCATCAGTTTTACTGTTTATCCAGGAAATAAGACACTTTGTTATTAGTAAACAAATAAATGAATAATTAAGACAATAGTATTATGTTTTGAGCCTGAGTAGTTATTACTTATTACATGATGTATATGGGATCAGATTTAATTTTGAGTTAGGATTGGTGGTTGTGTACTAGATGTTTTTGGCATTTGCTGCTGTTGCCTATGGATGCACCTTTTGTGGCCAACCATATATATAGACCTTTTATCTATCATCGAGGGAGCTCCTCTGTGTTCTCCAAATATTGTATTGCCATGCATTTTAGAGATGTACATTGCAAATGATGATAATGAGAATAATGCAGGGTAACATGGGGATGCATCCCTGCACCACAAACTTGCATCCCCGTCCTCCCTGGGACTGCAGGATGGCAGATGGATGTCCCCAAGAAATGGCCCTCTGGACTGCCGTCCTGGAAACTTGTCCCAAACTCCATTGAACATAGGAATAATGGCATTTCCAGGTATTGTGCATCCTATGCATGATACTGTGGTGCTGATACAAGTGGTGTTATGGTGTTTTTCATGTACCTCAGTTTTTGCTTAGTTCTCTTGATGTTCCACTGTACTGCCTATCATTTAAAAGTTGTATAACATTTTACTAGTTTTATGTGTTGGTGCATTTAGGTTTAGATTGGAAATACAATTGCCACATCATATCTTGCACCTCATACGGTTTCCAACCATCCATTGCAATCAGGCTTCCTTACACCCTTTAGATAGTGTAGGCAATGTTATTTTCAATCTCATTAACTACCTTAGTTCATTTGTGGGTACCAACTCAATTTATTTCTTCCTATATCCCTCAACTTGGTTGATAGTTGATACACAATAAAAACATTTTTCAAATTATGGCAGACAACAGCAATGGGAATTTGGTTCCTTCTGCCCAGCTAATCTGCATTCAAATGACAATAATTCAGTAAATGTAAATTAGAAGTAAGTGTGAGCACAACTAGTTTGATAAGCAAGAATTTTAATTGCATCAACTTATTATAATCAATGATTATGGTTTACATGATATGATTCTATTTCTGATTTCCTGTTTACATGAGAGGAGACCATATATATAGGGTATAATTCCTACCCAAACATTTGACACTTCCAACTCCGAACTACCAATTGTTTACCTTGGTTCTAATTTATTGCTGTCTAACCTTTAAAGAATTCCACGAACCTAATTGTATATGGATTTGAATTTTGAATAACTATTTTTAACATACTAACTATTATGGATGCCCTGATCATTCCACCAATAGAAAGTCAATAGAAGGCCTCAGATGCTTATATTAGCATAACATGGATGAAATGCCTGCATTGTTTTCTTCTTCGGCATCCTTCCAATGGTCTCAATAACTACAATCTAGTATACTTTCTATATAGATATGTGGTGCTCTTAAGTTTGCAAGTACCGTGCTTGCTATGTACTGCCCATTGTTTCAAAACCGGACTTGGCAAAAACTTGACAGCACAAGATTTTGGCTCAGATTTGTGACTAAGCAAAAACACAGAAAATAAAAAAAATTACATAAATACAAAAAATAAGCCCAAATTTATGCATGACACGTAAATAATGAATTTAGAGAACACATAAGTCTATTTTGATTATCAATTTGTCATAATTTAAAGAGTACACATGTCATATAACCCTCAAATGCTCAAAATTCAAAATTTCAAACATTGTGTAATTGTACAACAGCCAACTACAGTCTACAACTTCTTCCCCCCCCTAATTCTAGTACTGTCCAGCCTTGAACTAGAAGGTAATTTTGAATTATCTTGAGTGAATGTTTCCTCAATTATGTCATCCTTCAATGCTTTCACTGCTGCTGCTTCTCTCTCCAATTCAGTGAGGTCTTTTGTTAGTGAATAGTACATCCACATCTTTGACAATTCAATCTGAATATGGATTGTTGTCATCCAAGTCAATGACATCATGAGACTCCTTCACCTCCACCTTTTTGGTTTGAGGGCAAAGGTTGTATTGGACGAAGACAAGGTCATTGAGGCACTCCTGGATGAACCCTTTTCTCTTCATAGTGTGAATACTCTCAAACAGGCTCCAATTGTGCTGACACCTGGAAGTGCTACAGGGCTGGCATATAATACAGATGGCTAGCCTCGGAAGATTTCGTGTTCCAACATCATAATTCTCACCACAAATCTAGAAATGAAACATTTAAAAATTACAAGTGTCAAGTAAAACTTTCTTATATTAAGCTAAAATTGCATTTTTCCAATAAGTATGTGGTTAAAGGACTCATTTTTTAATCTGGTTGTTGGGTTGCCCTCCAAATGCATAAAGCTGAAGAAAAGAGCTTCCTAACTACAGCCTTGTTGACCTCCTACTCATCTAGAATTGTGTCTCTAAGGCCTTTGTTAGGTGTCATCCTCTCTATGCGGGTAGTAAGGTCCGTAATGATCTCCTTATCAGCCTTAAAGAAATTAGAGAAGAAAAAATTGTGGTTTAGGTAGTACCCCATGGCATGTATTGGTTGGTGGAGTTGGTTTGCCCATTACGATCAATGATGTCCTAAATGATTTCATATATTCTTTAGTTTCCCACCTTAATAATGCAATATGGCCTCATAGAGAAAACACATCAACACTTTATCTCCATTGACCAATGTAGAATCTTGATCAAAGGTTTTGTCACCAAAAAATTTGAAAATTGAAAAAATAAATTAGTAGAAAAAAAAATAAAATAAGAAAAACAGCAAATAAAAATTTCGATCTAAAACTTAAGTTTGTTACATACCTTGAGTATATCAGTCAGTTAAGGATCTTGTTTACATTTGAGTAAGTATAACTTAAAGAATGTATTTATTGAATAGGGATATAACATAAGTGTAAGTATTATATACTGAATTAGACAGGTTCCCTTCTGGCTTCATTCAGTTAAGGATCCAAATTTATATTTGAGTATTTGGAAAGTAAAAATATTGAGTAGTTGATTTTTTTCTAATTGCATGAAGTCTTGAGCATGTGCATCTTGGGGGAATGAAGTGCATGAAATTTGTGCACATCATGACATAAAAAATTTATTCGTTGAAAAGGAACATAACACTAGTGCAAATTTTACTTACTAAATCAGACAGATTTCTTTGTGGCTGCAGATTAAAGAGAACTACTTGTTGGATAAAAGTATTGAGTAGCTAATGTATTTTTGAATTTTTCACATTCCCTGAACAAAATGTTCCATCTCTTTAGCATGTGCATCTTTGGGGGATTGACGTATGTGAAAATTTTCACATCATAGCAGAAAGAATGTAGTTATTGAAAAGGGACATAGCACAATTGAAAATGTTGCATACTAAATTAGACAGGTTTCTTTCTGACTTCACTAAGTTAAGGATCACATTTACATTTGAGAAAGTATAACACGAAGAGTGTATTCATTGAAAAGGGACATAACACAAGTGCAAATATTGCATACTAAATTCTGGCTACACTGAGTTAAGGATCTAAATTTACAGTTGATTATTTACGAGGTAAAAGCATTGAGTAGTTAATTTGTTTTGTATATTGCCTGAACAAAATGTTCTCTTTAGCATGTGCATCTTGGTGCAACAAAGTGGGTGAAATTTGTGTACATCATAACATAAAAAATGTATTTATCGAAAAGGGAAAGCATACCAGTGCAAAAACTGCATGCTAAATTAGACAGATTTCTTTCTGGCTGTAGATTACAGAGAACTATTTGTTGGTGTTTTTACTCCACATATTATTGGTTATTATGGAGTTTCAAAATGTCTCCAGTTTTAAAACAGAACATATAAAAGCTACATGTAATATGGCTTGGCACAATTCCCTGAAGCTAAATAGAACCCAAGTGATTGTTACTTCCAGGCAGGATCTTCTCAATGCTTTTAAACCGCCAATGTGTGCTTAAGCTTGTCAACTCATCAGAGTAAATGTGGAAAAGGGCCACTATTTCTTGTAACAAGAGCATGAAGACAGTAGTGGAAACACACAAGGTCGTCATTTCTGTATATTATGGAAATAGTTAGTCCTACTTGATGCCCCACATGAAGTGAAGTCAAAACAATATCAACAAACCACTCTTAACACTCACAATGCTACTAAGATGAGCTTCACATTTCTATTTCTACATTTCAACTTTCTAACTAATTCCACAATACTCAACTGATATGTCAAAGTCTTACTATCGATTGCAATCATTAGGCCCTTGCACCATATTTTGTTGATACTACAAATGATTTTACTTTATTGCCATAGTTACCAGGAGATGTGGGGGCATGGTACGGGGACAGGGACACCAATCAAATTAGGGTATGTGGGTAAATAAATAAGGAGATGGCTATACTATATATAAATGTAGTCACCAGAAATTGTGGGTGCAGAGATGGGGATGCAGTACACGTTCCTATAATGAAGCTTCCTGGCAACTATACCTGGGAGTGGAGATGTTCGGTGGCCATCCTATGTGATCATTTTTGCCAAAATGCCATCAATCTTGTTGGCCATGAATATGCTAGATGTGCATAATTTGCAGTGAACAATACTCAGTGTATTTCATTTGCGAGTAATAGCGGGTTATTTGTGAGAAAACTTCATTTGTTGGCTTATTTGAATTTTAGTTAGAGTATTGTTGTGAAACATGTATTAGAAGTCCATCTTTTGACATCTGAGTGATAAGTAAAAATGTGGACTGCTTGATGCTGGTAAGTTTGTGGATGCACAACCTATTAATTGAGCTGGGCTGTTGTTCCTGCTGTCTCCTGCAAATTGTTAGAACTTATAGAATGTTTATTGTGATCAATTTGTAGGGCATGTTGCGGGATACTTATTGATTTCTCTTGTTATTTCACTCTATTGTAGCTGGTCTTTTTGGTTGTCACGGGGGAAGCATGGGGTTATCTTGGGAGTCGACGATTTCTTGCTGAGCTTAACTCTAGCGCAGATTCAGTTAATGGCCTGAGCAGTGAATTAATTGAACAGGTATTAATCTGATAATATGACTATTATGCATGAAGTAGTCTTTTCTGGCTGTTTGAGGTATTCAGTTTAGAATCTCTACATCTTTTCTCCCTGCAAAGTTGGAGTGAAAAATTATTTAGACCAAGCATTTATGGAAATACTAATTTCCAATAATTTACATTTTGGCATCCTTTTGCATTAACAATGTTTTACCTCATGGATAGGTAGTGGAAGTTGGTTCTGTTGGCAAAGCTATGGTGGATGGGATTCCTACATTCTTTGCTCATGATCAACAGGTTGGTTGTGATAAAGTTTTCAGGTTGGAAATCTTTTAATAGAAACTTTAGGAGGAACATTTACAAGGAGTACATTGTGATTTTTTTTATATTTCAATATTGTTAGCTAATAATTATTTGTGAGTTGAAACTCTCTCAGTTATCTTTATTGGTATTCAAATAGCTCTTGGAGAGCTTCCCTTTTATTAAAATAATGAAGAGTAGCAGATATCCTAGCTAATAAATGGAGAATTAAGATGAATTAGATAAAAAAATATTTGATTTATAAACAGAGTATGGCATTATGAACTTGTGGTTGAAAATAATTTTGGGCGAGACAAGAATGGGAAAAATAAAAAGAATCTTGAATGGGAAGTGATTATTGGGATTGGTATGTGTCGATAGTCAAAATAATAAACAGAGAATGAATAATACCAGTTACCTCGTCACTGATGACAGTGATACAATGTAATATCAAATTAACGACACTTAAAATACAAGTTTATGTCTTCCATCCCTTGCCATCTTCCAGCATTTTTACTTTTCTTTCTACCATATAACACGCTCTTATTTAGGAATTAGACTAATTACTAATTAGCAATAATGGCTTCAACCAGTGTTCCATGGGGACGCGTCCCCCCCCACCCCAAACCTCGCATTTCCGAGGCGGGGATGTTTCGGGGATGTGGGGACGTGAGGGAAATGTCTCCCCGCTGTCCCACCACTCCCACCCATGACATGGGGATTGGCTTCAACCAGTGTTCCATGGGGATGCGTCCCCCCCCCCCCAAAAAAAAAAACCTCGCGTTTCCGAGGCGGGGATGTGGGGGAAACGTCCCCCCGCTGCCCCACGCGCCCCCCCCCCAAAACCTCGCGTTTCCGAGGCGGGGAGGTAGGGGAAACGTTCCCCCCCCGTCCCATCACTCCCACCCACGACATGGGGATGTCCCCTCAAAGAGGGGATGTTTCTGGGATGTCCCCTTTATTTTTGGTCTTCTTGGAGACTGGGACATCCCAAAGACGCCGACGGGACTCCCAGACGTCTCCTAACCATCCCTAAGACTCCCAGATGTCCCCCATGGCAACTAAGGCAAAAAGTTCATTTTTTTAAAATCATAATTTTTTTCGGATCTTCGTGCTAGTAACCCTAACCCTAATGGTCTATGGGTCCTATCCACACCCTAAGCAGTCACAAAAGTGAAAAAAGTCAAAATGAGAAAGGCTAAAGGTTGCAAGATTGAGAGTATTAGGATAGGAAAAGTAAGGACTTGGTATTGCATAAAACATAGTGATAAAATTGTGAAAATGACGTGTGCCATGAAGGTTTGTGTGGTATTGAAGGCCTTAATTTGTGCTTGGTGGCAGGGGTTGTGCCCCTCGATCTCACCCTATACCGCGATAGGGAACACGCTCAAGGCGCTGCCCCTGGACCCTGCGAGAGGCGTTGCCTCACGACCCTGCGAGAGGCGTTGCCTCACGACCCTGCAAGGGGCGTTGCCCCCAGACCCCTGCAAGGCTGCAAAGGGCGCTGCCCCTTGACCCCAACGGGGGCTTCGCCCCCAAACCCCCACCCACCACCGTCATCATCCGTATTGAGTGGACAAAATTTGCCACTCATAGGACATATTCAGAGGATCTGAGATAGACAGGGAGACTATGACACAGGAGGACCCAATTTTGTGGTGGACTATGCATGCGCCTACTTCTATGACTACCGATCTAGCCATTCATTTGCTGTCCTAGGTTTCTAGTTCTTCTGCTGCTGAGAGGAGCTGGTCTACTTATAGCTTCATCCACTCTGTTAAGAGGAACATGCTTACCTCTAGGAGGGCAAAGAAACTTGTGTTTGTACATAGTGCCTTGCATCTCATTGACCGCAACACACTTATGTACAAGGAGAGTCCAACAACTAGATGGGATGTAGAGCCAAAGGAGCCAATGCAGGTTGGTGATGATGCTACACAAACATGGCTGGTTGGTATCGGTTTGGAGGAGCTTGGTGAGAACTTTGGGGATGATTAGAGGCATTAGGCCATTAACCGTTGACTCACAGTCATTTGTATTTTGGTTTTGAACATTGTAATCATGAATCATCATTATGAAATTTTGAAAATTCGACATGTCACATTTTCATTGTTAATGTTCAAATGCAATCATTTTAATGTGTTTAAAGTTTAAAGTTTATTGTTTAGTAGTTACTACTTACTAGTTTACTTAGTATGTGAAAGTTTCATTTGTAATTCTTATACTTATTCCTTATACATGTTTATATAACTAATTTTTCAAGTACTATATGTATTTGTGCCACGCCCTACCGCCGTCCCCCTTCTGTCCCTAGACTTAGGCCCTTGGTCCTCCCGTTAGGAAACTCCATGGAACTATGGCTTCAACTGATGTGTTGAAATTTGAAATGTTAAATTTACACTTTTCTAATACATCAAATGGTCAAATGGACACTTAAGTAGAAAGCTTCCCCTGTATGCTTTGTTTGGTATTTTGCCCCAAAGTATCAAATGAGTATATGCTACCCTTCATGTTATCGAGCTTGTGCTAGGTCCCAGCATAACTATCTTTGCTGCTTTTTGAAATGGGCAGGTGGAGATTTTAGCTTCTCTATTATAGATTGCATCATAAGTTTGGGGGGTCTTTAATTCAAATTCTTGGATATATATCTAAATGTTTCCAAGAATCACATTTGTTGTGTTAAATGGTTAGAGAATAACGATGACAAATTCTGTTGAAGATACCATCCTTGCACCTTTGGTTTTTCCGATTCCCTGCTTCTCACATTACTTCTCATCAAGTTTTGGCTAAGTTACAAATTTTGGTATTGGTTCGGGTTTGGGTTCGGGTTCATTGGTTCAATTCATGGGTTCGGCCAAAATAAAATTTGGGTTTGGGTTCGTCAATATGAAAACATATAAAAATCATAAATATATACATATTTATAGTTAAAAATCAAGAATATTAGACGTAATATACATATTTCCTAATATTTTTAATGTATAGAAATATTTATAAGTTAATATATAATATTAAATATAATAATAAAATTATAAAGAAAATTAATATTAATATATATTATTAAATTTAAAAATTAATTAACATAACTATTAATTTTTTATTATTAATAGTAATATTAATAATTTATTTAAATAATTTTTTATTATTAATAAATAATAATAACTATTATTAACAACAAATATTATGAATATATGAACCCCCCTCCCTGGATTCTTCTCTTGCTGCGAAGTTGATGCATGTAGGTCAACTCCATTGAAGAATAACTATTATTAATGGGAAAGGAGTACCCCCCGGATTTTTGTGGTCGTTTATCCCTTATAGGCAATATATCAACTCCCTTGCATGTATTGAATTAGGAGTATCCATTGACATTATCACCAAGCAAGTCAACTGAGGATGTATTTCTTTGTACAATTGTAGAAATTATTCTATTTAAACAACTTTGATAGTTGCTGCATGAGCTAGGGATGCTAAATGTCGTTTTGAATATGCATGCTAGCTTCTTGAGTGTATCTTTGAATCATGATCTCCATAGTTGATTGTGGTAAAAGACTAGCCTTATCTTTCATTAGTTGGTACAAATTGCATTCCATCTACTCAAAAACAAAATATAGAATGTCATTTTATCCCATGCCCTATTTTGATTATGATGGAATCACGATTTTAAAGTTTGTTTTCGCACATGTTTAGGGTTTTTAAATCACAATGCATAGAGGAAAATAGGTGGGTTTGTCGCGACAATAAAGGCAAATGGTGAAATTCCTGATGGGTTCATCCGAGTTTGTCTCGGATGAACCCAAAGTCATTCTGGTGTCCCTTGGACGCATCCCCACGCATCTCAAATCCGAATATGAACCTGGTACAGATCGGACCGAGACCCTGCACATACTCTGGGTGAGCTGGTAACATAGAGTTTTGGATTACTTATGCTATTAGAACATAGTCGTATTGTCAAATATGTCTAGCCACCTATGTTAATTGGTCAATTGATTTGATTTGGATTTCAGATGGTTATGTGTGGTTTGGGAGCCCCATATTATCTATGCTCTATTAAGGAGCGCCATAGTCCTAGTGACTTAGGTCTATTTTCTATATAGCTTCTCTGTAAATACTCAAAAACTAACTCTTTGAGTGAATAGTAAATGCTTAACTCAGGGCAGGGATTTTAGCTCTACCCATATAAGTAAATTCATTGATTTAAAAATCTGCGAGTTACTTGCAGATTTGTGAGTACTTGCGAATGAAACAAGTCTAGGGAGTTACTCTCACAAAAACTTGTCAACAAGTTTTGTGAGAGTACTCATTGGAAAACTTGCTAGTGTTGTATTGAAAAACTTGGCCACCTGCATAGAATGAGACATATGGTGAAAACAGCCCCAAATGTCTTTTTTTTTCACCCTTATGATTTTTGCTCTTGTACTCTTGACTCCTTGATTCTTATTACAATGTACATCAATTTTCCGTTGATTTGGACCTACTTTGAGTGATCTTCAATTGTTCGATGGGACTTCTTGACTAGATTCAAAGGTTTGTAACTTTTTTTTTTGTTTACTGATTTAGGTTTTTGCTGTTCTTTCTTTAATTTTTGTTGTGTTCTAGGACTTCTAGGGTTTCAATCTTTTTTGTTTTCCTTTTCCCCCCTTTCTTCTTTATTTGTAAGCAAGGGTTCACAACTTTTGAAGTCGAAGCTTGATTTTTTTTCTTGATGCTAAGGTTTTCAACCTTGCAGATATAAATGCCATCCTTAGGTAACTGTAGTGGTGGCAAGGTTGGGAAGCCCACTTACAAGCATGGCACATTGGGTTTAGAGGCAAAATTAGTAGTGTGTAATTAATGTGACTTGCGGATGGAGGAAACATCAATCATCTCAAATATTATCTTGCATGAAATCCCTTGTTGAGATGTGTAGTGTAATTTAGTGGAGCTGGAGATTATATGAGATGATGGTTGTCCTTGCTAGATACGAGGAGAAGAATTTAGAAAAGAAGATAACCGAGGCAATTGTAGATGTGATGAATTCTCCTCTTGAATCAAACACTGATGTAACAGGCTCTTATCTTGGCCTATGGATACGAGGCTCATCCATTGTAGATAGTTCTAATCAGGTGCAATCACAAGGTCTTTTTGTTCCTTGTAATGCTTTTGGAGCTCAATGTTCACTTGAAGATACTACTTGGAATCAAGAGAAGAATCATTGGTTGTTGGAGAAGAGTTCAAGGCACCTAGTTTGCATGATTTGAGTGGGCCTTTGTGCAAAATATTGAGGTCATAGTAGAAGATTAAAAGAGTATATGGTGCAAAAAGGGTTGCAATATTTTGTATGATTGGTGGATAGGTGGCAGGAACTACATGTTGATTAACTTCCTAGTGGCTTTAGGTGGATAGCTTGTGTTCTTGAAATCGATTGATGCCTTCTATGAAGGGAAAAATGTTGAGTTTGTATAATATATTAGAGGAGGTGGTCATGGAAATGTTTGTGGGGAATATCATCAAAGCTGTGGTCGACAATGCAAGAACATATGTAGTAGCAGGGAGATCTCTTGAGGAGAACACTATCATTTTTTGGAGCCCTTGTGCTGTCTATTGCATTGATATTTTACTTGAGGATATTGGCAAACTTTGATGGATGACAACTGTGCTTGAAGAGGCAAGAAACATTACCAAGTACATCTACAACCATCCTTGGGTGCTTAACTTGATGAAAGAACCCAGCAAAGGAAAGGAGTTTGTGTGAGTAGGAGGCAGACGATTTGCGGGCAACTTATCACATTGTAAAAACATTGCAGTCTCATTAACGTCTCTTAAGCAGACGTTTGTTAGCATTAGGTGGTTGGAGTCTTTGTATTTAAGAAAGGGTAAAGGGGAAATGGTCATGAGAATTTTTGACGATGTGTTTACCAAGAGCGTAAACAATATCCTTAAAGTAACTTTAAACTCAATGTTTATGAACTTCGTAATTTTGTAAAACTTCTAAAATTTTTATTTATTTTTTATTTGTTATCATTCAAATTTTTACTGATTTTAATTTTAAAAGTCCATACTATTGTGTTTAAGTGACAAAACCTTTGGTTAGGATTCTATGCTTAGTTGATGGGGATAAAATCTCAATTTATTATTTGTATGAGGCCACAAACAAGGCCAAGGAGGCCATCCAATATTACTATGGTAGAATACAAAATAATATGAACCCATTGGGCACATAATTGATTGGAGGTAGAACAAGTAGCTCCACCAACACATAAATGCATTAGCCTATTACTTGAATCCTAATTTTTTCTTCTCCAATTCTTTTAAGGTTGATGAGTAGGTGATAAATGGCCCCATTACATGCATAGAGAGGATGATTCATGATGAAACCCTTAGAGACACAATTTTTGATGATTTGTAGATTTACAAGGGTGTGCATTTGAAGGAGAATGACCCAGTAACTAGATAAAAAAAAACTATTCAAAGGAGAATCACCCAATAGGTAGGTATAAAAAGAAAAAAATCGTTCAGAAGTCAAATTGTAGTCTTGTAGATAATAAACTTGTTTAATAAGTGTAATTCTAGTTCACTCACAAAGTTATAAATGTTCTCTTTGCAAATATGTGGTAGGAAGATTATGGTGCAAAAACACGACATTTTCAAAAAATGTGAGTGTTGTAGCACTTCTCTGCATGAGTGCAATCATGGTATGAGGCACAAACCCCAATTTTTTAGGTTTTAAGGCATAGTGTTGAGACCCAACGAGTCCAGGCGAGGACTTGCAAATCTTAGTTTGATTTGCAAGTCATTGCCGAGACTTGTGTTAGCGTTTTAATTTGTCTAGTGGTAGACAACACAACGAAACAACACATATGGTTAAATCAATCTTCAAATTGTAAGGGGAAGCTCCTTGAGATCTAACTAAACTTAAAAGTTAAAACTAATAGAGTTTACAAGTATGCACACTGTACAAGATTTCATGGGGTTTTTTGCATAAATGTAAATATTTAAATGACTATGTTTTTGCCCCCAATGCAAACACTAGATTGTTAACAATCAAGGCCTATAGCGAGATTTTTAGATTTAAGGAGAATAGAAAATTCAAGCACGAATGAAGACAACTTCCTATTGGTTAAAGCAGAGACTGGTATCTGACTGTAAACAAAGATTTAATAGAATAACACAATAGATGCTGACTACTAGCTAAATTAGAGACCAATATTCTACATCAACATGAAAGATTTAGATGAGTGAACACCACGGAATTTCATGAAGGAAATAGTTAAATTACACTCAAAGCTGCAATTTAAATAGACAAATTTTGCCAATACAAAGTTTGACTTAGAACAATCTACTGTCGATTTACTTTAGAAAATTACAAACATAGATTTAACAATCACTGGATAATGGCTTCTATAGTTTAAATGTGACTTCCACCAACATTCATTAACTTTCATGAAAATACAACAACTTGACTAACAATTCGTACAACATAAGTCTGCACTCAACTATCCTTATCATTTATGTGCTCAAGGCACTTATTTATAAGCCCTTCAGAGGTAGCTTTTAAGGATTAAATAATAACAAAATAATGTCTTTAAAGATGTGCTTTAAAGTAACCCGAATCCCTTCCATTGCAGCGGAAATAAATCCCTCAAATAGCCTCAAATATGCTCTTCTCTGCTTGAAATCTGCTTTCTTCTTGATGCATGCTGATTGTGATGATGAATGGCTATGATTTGTTGATTTGGGCAATAAAAATCGACTTGGGCATAGTTCTGAGGTACGATTTTAACTTTAGTGAGATTTTTAGATTTAAGGAGAATATTTGCCAGGTACGATTTTAACTTAATTTTTGCCAGGTACGATTTTAACTTGTCTTTGCCACTCGAGTCACACTTTCGAGTTGGCATTGCCAGGCAAAAAGTGTAACTACTTTCCTTTGTTTTTAAAACACTTCATACTGGTCATGATTTTACTCATCACTTGCCACTGCATGCCATTTCTAATGGCACAACCACTTGAAAGTTGCGATTCACTTATTTCCTTCACTCATATGCTTGATCACATTTTATTAGGCATTTGCCATGCTTTGGTGGAGATTTTAAATGGTTCAACCACCTTGAAAGTGCACCATTGAAGTGGTAATTCAACTTAAGTGTTTTGGTGCGCTTTTGTAGTCACTTAGTCACTCCTTTGGTGTGAATTTGCCATGGCTTAGCCAACTTAAATATGCATCTCATAGACATAGCTTGCTAGGTAGAGTTTTTGATTGCACTTTCCAACCTCCCCTCACTTAGGTGTGGTTTAGGAATGGCTTGACCATGTTGAATGTGCTTCTGACCTTGACAATTTACTATCTTTCTTTCATTGTTCATTTGTTGACATTCCCATCCAAATAGTGATCTGAAGATTTCTTCTTTCCCCATGCTGGTTTGAGGTTTCCGTCCTGTGTCTTCATAGTTTTGGACTTTGTTGACATCATATTTTTTCCTGCAAAATTGTCATTTTGAAAAGACCAAGGACAAGACAACTTTGGCAAATTACTCGAACTCCTAAAAACTTGGACTCAACAATTACTCGGCTGACCCAAAATTTTTAAAAACTTGGGACTCAACAAAATCTTGGGGAAAAACTCGGCAAATGTATCAAACATTAACAATACATTAATTTTTAAAAATATGCTTAATTAACATGCATATTATTGAATTTATGGACCATATTATTGATTTTCTTCATATATAGATCAAAATTAGAGTTCAATACACTTCATAGAACAAAAAATGAGTTCAAAGTTTCAATACATATGAACTTAAAGTTTCAATATCAACAAAAATTACAAGTCATAAATTTCATCTACAGCTAAAGATTAGAAAAGTCTGTTGCCGTTGTGTGGGTGTTGTGGACGTGGATGGTATGGTTGTAGTATCCTCAACAAGAGCCTCGATAGGATCCTCAGGCATAGGACCAAGCTGTGTATGCAATGAACTTGCCCTTGATGGCTTGCCAAACTCGCCATCTGCCTTCTCATATGCTGCCACATTTGCTTTCCATTCGGTTGCATCCCTCTCCAAATCAACGATCTCATTAGTAGTAAACAATTGATCTGCATCCTCAACAACTCAATCTGAATATGTATCAATGTCATCGAGGTCAAGTGTGTGATGTGTATTTTGCCCTTGTACCTTCTTGTAATGTCCCATTTTGGAGCAAGAAATGATTTATGTTTTGGCTTAGCATTTTTGGTGATATTACTTATTTAGCCAAATATGGATTTTGTGGTTTAATGGAAAATACAATATTCAAATTGCATTTTCATTATTTCTTTGATTGGAAAAATGGATGACAAGTCGGCCTTTGAAAATTGGCAATCTTTAATTGCAATTTCATGTCTCTCTATTCCATTGACTACTTGGATGGGTCCTCTCTAAGCGGTTATGCAAATAGGTCTACGCCAAGCAAGATAAAATGTACACGGTGGTCTTTGAATAATCTTTACCAAACGGTTACAAAGATAGGTCCAAGCTAAAGTTTAAATGTACACGGTGGAGAGTTGTAACATTGGATCATGTGCCTTTGATTACAAAAAAGACAATGGGTTGTGTGACAAGATGGAGACCACCGATCAAAGGGGAGTTCTATTCCAAATGCAACATAGGAGCTAATTCAAATGTCTCTAGAAGCGCCGATTTATGAAGGAGGAGATTTGTAAATAATAAAACATTGCCTCTACATGGCCGCCGCCCAAGAATGAAGTTTTTTAAATACAAATTGTGAGTTTGTTATCCTTCGCCCAAGGATAAGGAAAATTGTTATTAAATAAAAGGCATTTTGCTGATGTGGAAGTTACGCCCAGCCATGAAGGAGAAACTTTATCAATTAAAATTACATTGTATTTGCTGGCCACTGCCCAGGATGGAAGATTTCTCATTGGTGGAACTCAAATTACTAGCAAAATGGAGCTTATGGGATCGACCCAGCCTTGAAAAGGATAAATAGAGGTTTCTACCAACAATTGGATATGATTTGATTCCTATGGTATGTTTTCTTGTTACTTGTATTTGGCTGAGAATTCCGATTTTCAGTTGTATTGTCAAGGAGATGATCCCTTGACCGGGGAATGGTGATGATCCCATCCACTTGTGAGGTGATATCATAGAGATTTCACCATTGTGTTTAATTTGCAGGTTGATCACTGTTGAAGACTTTTAAGAGGCTGGAAATTCCATTGCAGAGCTGAAGGACAACATTAATGACAAGTTTGAAGGGCTGGAAGCAACTCAAATCCATATCGCTGCACTTCTAAGATCCATCGCTAGCTTTTGAACTTCATATTTGGCATATTCATTGCATGCATTGCAAATCTGGGCAGTTGTGACAGCTACAGCAGAGATACTGTTTGTGACAGCAGACTTATTGAAGGTGCAGCAGTGATTGAAGGGTGTCTATAAGCATCATACACTCCTCCTTGGTTTCATCCATCATCGTACCTTCACTGGGCATTGATTGGATAAGTTGTAATTGCATTTTTCTAATCCATTTGTTCATTGTAATAAGTTCTGATATAAATCATACAAAGTCTGCTATACAGGACAGCAAGCCATCTTTTTGTAATCATTTCCAATTGAAGTCAAATTCAAGGTGTTGAAGGCCATTCATTCACTTATTCAATTGTTGATATTAAATTGCATTGATCTTTTGATGTTGTTTTGAGTCTCTTTGGCAAACGGTTGCAAGAAATCTAATCAATAAAAAAAATCAGAAATCTTTTGGTGTTTTGAGCAGATATCCTAAGTGGGATAATACACTTCTTTTCATGTAATTGAAGGTTGTACTGCACAAAGACAAGGTCATTAAACACTTTTGATTCAACTTGTGTTTTTTTGTGTGAATGGCTTCAAAAACACTTCAGTTGTGCTCACAACCAAAAGTGCTACAAGGCTGGGATAAAATGCAGATGGCAAGCTTTGGAAGATTAGGCACTGTGGCATCAAAATCTTCCCACCACAAATCTGCAAGGACAACATTTATAATTTTGTAAGAATTTTAGTGAACTTAAAAGTTAAATTGTAAACTAAAATTGAACATAAATCTTTTTTACCTAGCTGCAGAGTGGCTCCTCTATAAATGCATAAAGTTGAAAATAATGACCCCTCTGCCCTCTTATAACTCTGTAACTCATTATGTATGAGGTTTCGAAGGTTGTTATTGGTGACCAACCTCTCAATACATGTATTGAGGCCAAGCATAACCTCCACATCTGCTCTAAATGAAGGGGAGAAGTAAACTTGAGGTTCAAATAGTAGGTAGCAACATGAATATGTTGGTGGAGTTGTTAGTTCCACCTCTGATCAATATGCACCATATGGGTTCATATTTGGTTTTATTTGACCTATACAAATGTTGAATTGCTTCTTTGGCCCTATCCATGGCCTTATATATAGATACTTCATGGGGTTTTTATTTCCATCCACCAATCGCAGAACCTTAACCAACGGTTCTGACACCTAAAACAAGAGAGTGAATGAAAAGGAAATTAGAAAATTAAACTAAATCAGAAACTTAAACAAAAATTAAAATCATCACATTAAAATATCAAAATCTTACAAAAACTTGTTACATAGTAATTGTTTTTTAAAAAAAGAAAATTTTGATAAAAAACTAACCTTGATGATCTCCACGGTCTTGACAAATGTATCATAAAAAATGGTCTTCATGACCCTATTTGCTTCAGCCTTCCTGTAGTAAGGACTCTCCAACCACCTTTCACTCACAAATACGTGCTTAAGGTTGGACATGTAAGCGACCCTTCTAGAAATGACTGAAATTTTTTTGCCAATTTAGATAAGATTTCTTGCACCAAATGAAAACCCAATTCAACACACAATCAAATACATATGAAAGTATGATCAACCACTGGATAAATGATGAATGAAGCTCCAAATAACTTTATTTATTCACTGCTGTTACAAAAATCAGTCACTCAAAAATTCTGATCAGACCATTATACATCAAGTTTTCCACATAAAAAATGACATCCAATTGTCTCTTCCTTCAAGTAGGATCATGTACAAACACTTGGTAATTGATTCCAAGTCAAAGATTGAACAAAAGAGCCTTGGAAATGAAGATATAATTGACTGATATAAAATGACAGTTTGTTGATCCAATTGCTGAAAGTGTACTTTTCGCCCAGCGAATGTAAATATGCTTCCAAGCCCTCAATTCTTCACTCCTAAGCCAAATGATGATGTTCCTATGCAATTTCCAGTCTTTAGAATCTTTGTAGAATGTTCAAGAAGCCCTAAAACAAAATGAATATCTCGCTATTATGAAATTTCAGTCCCTGCAACATATGAAAATCTCACTCCAATGATGCAATCAACCCAATTGCTACCTTGATAGTGACACCAATGGATCAAGGGCTTCAATACATCAAATCAAATAGCTCCCAATACTTGTCTAAACTTACAATATTAAGCTCAATGGTGAATATTAGAACAATATCACCTCACAAATTGTATGGGGTTATCACCATACATATACAAAGGGTCATCACCTTGCAAATTAGCATGAAAATCGGCATCTTCAGCCAAAAAAATCAATTAGAGAGAAAACATACCATAGCATCATAAGTCGCAAATTGATGTTGATTTGCTTTATTTAAAGACTCCATGGATAGGCGTCCATCTCCTTGGCAATTTTGAATTGAAATTTGAATTCCACCAATGAGAATCAACGAACTTGAACAATTGTAAATGAATTACAATCAAACTCTTTCATTTAAAACAATCTTCAATTATTTTAAATGAATTACAACTCCTCCAAATGGATCAATCCAATAGCAATGTACTCTCCTTGGCAGCTTGTGTGCAATCATTAAATATTTTGATTTTGCATTTAAAATCATTCCTTGCCTTGGACGACCACTAACCACTTCATGAAATGCATTAAATAAACCACTCTTTCTAAATGCAAGCATTTAATATCCTTCAAAGCATTTAAAATCTTGATCCTTGACATAACCGACTTGGCATTCAATTTATGAAATTGCATTTAAAATGCTCCTCTATTCTTGCATCGATCCACAACTACCTCATGCGCATGCATTAAATGATGATATTTGCACTTAATAAAAACCCTCAACCGCTCCAATGCAAATATTTAATAAATAAAATTTGCATTTAAAATCTTTTCAAAGCTCAATATCAAATTAAATGCAATCATTTAATTTCCACAAACCCAATCGCCCTCATATCCCATCGATCCGATGCAATCATTTAATAAATAAATGTTGCATTTAATATATCCTTCCTTCATGTTTGGCGGCCAGCTATGAATCATATACAATCATTAAAAATCAAAACCAACCTCATAATTGAAAATACAATTCCAATATTGCATTTCCCATGTAGCTCAAAAACACACTAGTTGATCCAACTTTCTGGTTCTCCATGCATAGAACAAAATCAACTAGCAAATCACACTTAGCTCATAATTTGGGACATTACAGGGCAATGCAGTTACTATACTTTGCAAGGTGAGGAAATTAGTGGCAAAGTGTGTGACTCCTATATGCACGAGCTCCTTGCCATTAGTGTTCTCTCATGAGATTTAGGACCCATGTGTGATTGTAGATGTATTTGGTAATATTCTTTGGATCTTCCACCACATTCTTCACCTAGCTCAATTTCCCTATGTCATCAAGGTGAAGGTCAAAGTAGTGGGCAGCACAAGGGCTCCAAAACAATGTAGGGTGCCTTGCCTCTAGTAGTCTACTAGCTGCCACATATGTAGATGCATTGTCTGTGACTATCTGGATAACATTATCCATAGTTTGAAGATTTGGCGAGTACTCGGCTGACTCGCTAAGATTCACGATTTTTGGCGTGGACTCGTCTAGCTTCAGAATACAAAAAAACTTTGCAATTTTATTTTTTCAATTCATTTTTTGACATTTTAGGATCTTATTTCACCCAATAGAAGACGTTTTTGGCATCCACGTGACAAAATACATCGAGAGAAGGGATAGGAAGAATGAAGATTTGGCTAGAAATAGTGAGGACTTTATGCTGGAAAAGGAGTTGAAAATATAGTGATAAAATTATGAAAGATGGTGTGCGCTACGAAGATCCATGTGGTCTTAAATGCCTTAATTTGGTCTTGGTGGTAGCGGCTCCGCCCCTTAAACCTATTGGGGGCTCCACCCTGAAACCCCCACCTACCACTGTCCCCTTGTTGCCTCGAAATCCAAGCTCTTGGTCCCCCTAGTTTGAGACTCTATGGAACTATGACATTTATTGATTTGATGGGTCATATGACATATGCAATCTTTGAATTGTGACAAATTGATGACCAAAATAGACTTGTGTTCTCTAAATGCTTTAGTTTATATTAATTCTAGTATAATTATGTTTTTTTTCTTGTCGAGTTTTGCCGAGTCCCAAGTCTGGTCAAAATTTTGGGTCGCAGAGCCCATGCCAAGTCTAAGTTTTCAAATTATGACATTATCCACTCCCACCTGCATCAACACCTCATTCAACAAGTTATACAAGGTCTCGACATTTTTAACTTCATTGGAGGCATCATGTAATGTCCCTTTCTAGTAAGCTGAAATTTTTCACAACCTTGCACTATTTCAACTTAGTAAAAGAGAACATTAGTATTCGATTCATCTTTTATTTCAATATAAATTCATTAAGACTATAACACATTTGATCATATTCACATTATAATTCATTTCATCATCATTCATTACAACATTCCTAATTCATAAATACATTCACATATATGTTATTCGTTGTTATCATTGGTTCATGATATGACTTGTGAGGGACTTATGGTAGACTCTTGCGTTAACTAGCTCTAGATCACCAAGTATGATTTCATTAAGGAAATAGTTCCATCTCTTTCGGAGGCCCAAAGGTTTCACTCACACACGGAGTCCCTCACCATTTGGCTCGTGGGATTTCACTCACACACAGAGTACCTCATCCAGACGAGAGTCACCATCCGTAGAGCAAAATTAACTCTTACAAGTTCTTCTAGGCCCAAGGATTTCACCCACATGCAAGGTTCCTCATCACTTGGCTCGAGAGACTTACGTCCAGTCGAGAGATACTTAGGCTAAAACAAACTATTCCAATTACATCATACCTTAGAGGTGATAGAGGGGTTAAAGGGAGAGTCCAGTCAGCTCCAAGCATATCACCAACTTATCTTTTCATTGATTTCATAAATATCATAATTGTTCTTATTATCATTTAACACAAGATGCCTTATATCAGACATCATGGCCTTATATCAAAATTGAACATATATCATTGACATTTATTCATTATATTAGTTTGTGATCATCTTTCTTATTCCATTTCATATTTCAATAACATTTAATTATAAACAATTTATTTAACCCAATAACAAGTGCATATTCTAGTTATAATATATCTATCATTTACAACATGCATATATTTATTCTTTTATATATAATAATCTTACCATTTATATTTACCAACTATAGATTGAACAAATTAAATATAAATACTTACTTACCTGCTGTAGCTTTACCTGTGATTCCTTACCTATGCTGCCGTATTGCTGTTGCGTTTATATATTTTATAATATATATTTCCCACCCCTTTTACTGCTGATGTACATATTTATATAATGCAGATCTAAATATATGTATTTATCCGATACTCTTTTTTATATTTTCTTCGCTTGATGTTTTCCTTCTATCTCACAACCTTTATTTATTTCCCTTTCAAGGGATATTTCCGAAGAGACACATCCCTTATTATGCTTGGTGGTAAAAGACATACTTACCTTCTTATAATTTTTATTACTTTATATTAATTCCCTTTTGTGGTAAAACTAATTCTAACCATACGTAACTCCCTTATCATAAGAGGATAGGTTAAAACATGTTTATTTATATTATTATTTATTTATATTATTTGTATTTATATTATATCATTATAATAAATGATATATTATTTATTTTATATTATATCATTTATATCATAATAAATGATATATGATTTATATTATATTTTTTATATTTATATTACAATATAAAATAATAATAATAATATTTGTATTTATATTATTAGATATATTTATAATATATTATTTATTAATGTGATCGCTGGTGTCAACTTGCACTTATAAATATCCTCCTTCGGCCTCCCCTTAATCTTTTTAAAGTACATTATTTATATAATATATAGTATAAATAAATACATTTGTTATTAAGTATGGGAGCTCTTTTATCTTATTTTATTCACAAGCATATAATATGGTGGGATAATGTTTTTGTCTATATGATTTTATTTTGAATTTGACCTTTTGTTTAACCGTATTACTTAGCCTTATTCCAAATTACTTTACTTTCTAAATCACTTTACTTTCTAGCTTTAATGGGTAAGACTCTTCATAATATTATTTTTATATATAATAATATATATTATTAATTATTCACATAAATATTATATTAAAATATTTATATTTATAATATATCTAGTTAATTAAATATATATATTTCATATATTTTATAATATTTAAATTATATTAAAATAATAATATTATTTATTAACTAAACATATTAATAATATATTTTAAATAAATATATTATATATTTAGTTTATATAAGGCTAACTTATTATTTAAATAAACGATTCAATTATAAATCATTATAGGGACATGACACATCAACTAACTTCAAAAAGACCAATTGTCGTCCTAAAGCCACTAAAAAGTTAATGAGTGTCCTATTTTTGGCATATGTCCACCCACTAGATAAAATGCTGCAACCTTTGCTTTTCCAGTTCTATTTTTGTTCTTTTAGTAGCTTACATGTGTTTTGGACCTCATCCTGTAATAATGAGCCACTCAATTCATAACTGCTTAAGGCCTTGAACCCCTTACTTGCCATAGTGAATGCAGTAACTAACTCCTTCCAATAAGGACTTGAAGCAACATTAAAGGGAATAGTATTGAAGAACCAAAATTTGGCACATGCCAACTTTGTCTCATGATGCAATTCCCTATTCCACGCAATACCTTCCAAGAAAGGTTGCACACTAGGAGTGTTACAAAGAACAACAAAACTGCACTGTAGCTGTCCACATTGCTTAATCCTTGTATTCGTGACCCAATGGAAGAAGAGCTCCCCATATCTCCTTCAACTTCTGATCCTGTAGAACTATGAAATGGGGGTGAGGCTCCCATTGCCTTTGCTGTCCTCTTTTTCTCTGCTTTTTTATGCTAAAAGGAGAGTTCTCACCTCATTTAGAACCTTAAGGCTTGCTTTATTACATGGCTGTACATCTTGACAACGGATCTGTGTAAGGTGATATTTCAGATGATTTATACCTTCTCTCATATCCTTAGTACAATGGTTGCAAATAACCATTTCCTTTTCTAGACCTTCTGTCCCATATTTCCAGCGAGGGTCCTTAAGCTTGTCAATTTTCCTATTTGTAGTCATAGATGTCATTCTTTTAAAAAAAATGGAAATAAAGCCTGCCAAAAAAGAAATGACAGAAAACAAAAATTAATAACAGTGAAACACAAAACAGTGGTATTTCTCAGTTAGAAATAGCAGAGACGAGGGTTACGTTTCCTTCTTGAACTCAAGCAGTTGGCAGCCACAAAAGAGCAGTTTACAGTCAGTTTGTACTCCCTAAAACAGCAGAACTTGTGACATAAAACAGTGGTATTTCTCAGTCAGAAACAACAGTAGACAATGAGGGTTACATTTCCTTTTTGGCTTATTTGGAGTTGTCTTTGTCATACCCTCAACAAAAATGCTCAAAACAGTAGTATAGAACTTATTACATTAATACATTCAAGAGACTATGTAATATAACTTTTCGAAGATAGCATAGTGGGTGATTTTCATGGGAATTGAAGGACCGGCATGGTTATCAAGCCCCTTTATAGCATTAGCATGATAGAAAATGCACGTATCTTGCAATATATAATGTTTTAGGAAACCAAGATAAAATCTTTCATTGAGAACACATAACTACCAATATTTAAAAAAATCAACTCTTTCTATTTTTTCATGACGCATTACAAAAAAAACTGGTAAGAGTATAAAACAAATGAATCGCTACACATGTCAAAAAACATTTTGTTCATAATGTTTGAGTTACATTTAAGAACTAAAATAGTTGGAAATAAATACTCTCTTTCATTGCCATCCAGTTCAGATAAATTCACATTTAGTGCTCCATATATCTAAGTATTAAACATGAAGAATTAAGCCAGACAAAGCTTATAATTGTTTGTAGGAGTTTTTTCATCGAATTTTACTAATTATAAATAAAATGTAAAAACGTGTCGTTGAATATTAAATACATTCAAAGTCTGTAGACACCAGACTTGCAAAACTCCAAGCACAACCTTGAAAATCCAAAGTCAAACATAGCCCTGAAAATCGTGCCCTAACCATCACTATATTTGTCTATCCACTGCTCGAAGGGTTTGTCACATAAAAAGGAGTGAAAAATGTTTACTCGCTAAGTGGTGTTTCAGAAAGACATGGAGTAAACAGAATCATAAAGTAGTACTATAATGCATAACATAGAACATGAATTTATAACAGCATTGCACAGAATAAGGCATTGTATTCATCCATTGATCATATCAACAATACAACACTATATGGCAATTACAACATGGTAATTACAACATATCCGACTACATGTATCAACTCTATATATAACTCTTGCCAAGGTTGGTTGAGATATCAACCATTGTATCGACTACATAACTATCCAACCGTCGGGATTAATACCGACAACATTTCAAAACTAATTGTGCCCAAACATTGTCTAACATATTATTATTTACTTGGCTAATTACGGCTGACTACCACTAACAATAATGACCGACTACATTACCCCCCTCACAAAACTAGTCGTCTTCCAGACGACATTACCAACAAAAATGGGGACAATTGACCAACATAGTAAACTACTGAGAATGAGGGGGTTATGTAGACGGCCTTGGGTGCACAGATGATGTCGGGCTGGACGACCGTTGCTCCTGTAATCTCCTCGCCTCCTCTATACGTAGTCGTAGTTGGTGTTGGGCCACAATCTCCCGTTCTCTGGCTGCCTTTACCATGCGTGCTGCCTCAAACACCTGAGACTTTGCCTTGTCCACCTCTATTCCTTTTGCTGCAAGTTAAACTCCTTTTGCTTCAAGCTGTACCTCCATATCTTTTACCTTCTGCTCCAATTCCCGCATCTTCTCAGCTGTATCCTTTTCCATTGCTGCTATCTTAGCCTCTAAGGCTCATGCTCATGCCCTCTCAGATGCAGTAACCTGGGTTTGCTTGGCCAATTGCATATGGAAGTTCTGTATGTGCCTAGTCAACTCATCTTTCCTCTTTTGTGTTAATTGGAGAGCCTCATCCTTCTCCTTCCCTCTTGCCTCCACTAGTGACTCTTGGCGTTTAATCTCATAGAAAACTTGTCGAAAGGCTTTCTCAATTGTGAACAAAGATTCTATGACCTGGCCATCTCTTCCTCCAATCACTGGCTGTAAGCCTCACCATGCGTCACGCATACGTGTCGCCACTTCCGACCACCCTCTCATAGTGAAGCATCATGCAAACTCTTGTTCGCACCCTAACTGGACGAATCCTCGGAGCCTCGTGACCTCCTGTGCTACTACTTGTGATCATCCAATCCTGAGTTGTTTGGAGATCTCCCCCACCTCCATATTCATTGCCATGGGAGACTCCTGTGAAGGCCCCCCAATCTCCTAGATGGCTGCAACTGGCTGTGGCAAAATATCATGCTAGGTGCCCTGGCTAGTAGTGAAACTCTGCTGCAATTCGGCACTCTCAGCCACTCTAGGTGTGCTGCCCTCGTTCTGTCTCTCGGTCAAATTGTGCAAAGGACTGAGTGATAGCACCTCTGGCACATCCAGTGTTAAGGCTATTGTGCTCAACCAAATGTTAATCTATGATTCCTCTGGAGGCCCCCTTAATGGTGCTGCTGGTGGTGGCGGTGGTGTGGTGGATAACTCTGTTGGGGACTGTATGATTGTCCCCCATGGCATCTGAGGCTCAACTGGGGCTGGCGGTGGCGGTGTACTACTTGGCATACTACCTGGCGGTGACAATGTACCAATTGGCAGTGACGGTGTACTAGCTAGCAATGACAGTGTACTATCTGGCAGTGACAATGTACCAACTGTCAGTGACGGTGTACTATTTGGCAGTGACGGTGTACTAGCTGGCAGTGACAGTGTACCAACTGGTAGTGACGGTGTACTATCTGGCAGTGACAGTACCAATTGACGGTGTACCGACCGGCAGTGTACGAACTGGCAATGTACCGACCGGCGGTGTACGGATTGACGATGTATCGACTGGCGGTGTACCAACTGGCGATGTACTGACTGACGATGTACCAACTAGCGGTGTACTGACTAGCACTGGCGGTGTACCGACTGGCAGTGTACGGACTGACGGTGTCAATGTACAGACTGACGGTGTACGGACTGACAGTGTATGAAGGGTGAAGGTTGGTCGTACGACGAGGGGAGCAAATTCGTATGGTGGACAGAACATTAATTTCGTATGGCCAACAGTAGCAAAACACACAAAACACACGTACGGTTCAAGGGAGCTTCGTATGGTCGTTGAGGAAACTTTTGCAACTCGTATATCGGAAGATGGTTGATCGTACGTCGGAAGATGAAGCAATTCGTACGGTTGGAAAAATTCCTAATCGTATAGTACGGCGGGTGTGAGGCTCCTTACAGGAGTGTTTCAATTGTACGGCAATGTTGATTCCTGTTGTACGGTAACAATTGTTTTTCAGATGACTTCGTACGGGCAGGAGAACTCGTTTGTATGGCAAAATGAAGACTACAGTTTTTTGATACTACAGTTTGTACGATGCTTAGCAAGGTACTCATACGGCGGTAAGATAGTACAGTGGTCATACAGGTTGTGCTCCTGGTACCAGTGGAATCTGGTGTACACAACTCTGGAGGTATGCCTTTCAAGTCTTTGTACGTCCATGCAAAGACGTCCTTGTATTCTGTGAATATTTTAAACGCTGCCGCCTTCAACACAGGATTCCAATCATCTCCTCCCAAGATTGTATGAGGATTGTCCTCCCCCAAATTGACTTTCTTCATATTGGGCTCCTCGTACTTGATCGTTTTATCTTTTTCAAAGTGGTGTACTAGGGTGTTGTCTATCCTGGTCCCTAGCCACTCCCTCCTTGTATTCCCCATATTCTAGCGGAAAAGTCTAACTTGTCGACACTGTCTCTTCTTCCTCTCCCTCCTTTTCTTTGATTTGTAACATATTGCAATCTTGCTGAAACACCTCGTAGTCCTCCATTTGCCAGTGGAATAGCCCGCTCAGTGAGTTCGTCTCGTCCTTCGAGCATTCATGGAGGTCCAAAATACCTTCTTCATTTGGCTCTATAGTTCTCTTTTTCCTTCCATTCTGTTTCCTTCACCTTCTGAGTCTGATGATGCTAACTCTTCACTCACTGTTTGATTTATGAAGTCGATCACACACTTCTTTTTGTTGTTCTCTATGAACAATGTATTTCTCTTCCAGTTGTGATCGGCTTTTGCTGCCACGAGCTATCCTCTTCCTAGTAATGCGTCATATGCTCTTTTCTGTACTGGAATGACTACAAAGTTTAGCAGAAATGGTTGTGTGCCGATAGTCACTTTCTGTGCCATTAATGTCCCCAATGGCTTGATGCCATGTTGGTCGGCGCCTACTAACTGGAATGTTGGTGGCCAGAGTGTGGGTTTTCCGAGACTCCTCCATGTGTCTTTGGTTAGTACGTTGACTGCTGAGCCTCCATCGATGATCGTGTTTGCCAATGTCGTCTTTCCAATCTCCATCTGTACAATCGCCGGTTTCTTCCCGATGTTCATCGTCAACAACATATGGTCGACGGTTTGTTCGCTTTGTAGTTGTTCTGTTATGATCTCCTTCAACCATCCTCTTCTTGTTGTTGGTTGTCACTGACTATATTTGTGATTTCCATCCTGAGTTATGGCATAGTACGGAGAAGGTCGGTTACCTTGATTGGTATGGTGGTTTGGAGTATCTGCCGTATGATATTACTCTCGGCCTGTGCTTGCCGAGAGGTGCTTGGGATATCCAGAGCGATCTTGTTTTCCTTCATCGCCCGCTCCACCTCTGCTTTTGCTTCTTTCATTCTTTGTTTTTCTATAAGTGGATCCGGGTAGATGGCCTTCTTTGCTTGTGCTCTTGTAGTGACCGCCAGTATTTCCTAATTTTGCTTTTCCACATTCAGCATGTTGATGCCCTTCTGCTTCGGGCGGTCGTTATCTTCGTGCTCGCCTAGTCCGCACCACTTGCATAGTCTTCCAGCGGGTTTTTGACCATTTTGACATTCTCGGGTGAAGTGGCCCCATTCATTACACTTTCTACACTGTATCATGGGCCTCCCCTTGTTGTCGTATTGTATTTTGTTTCTCGGGCTATTGTTGTTACTTCTGTTGTTCCGATAACCTCTAGGGGATGCACTGGAATTGTTCTGGGGTTTTGGTGGTGTGTTTGGCAGAGTTGACGGCTCTCCTTGTGTGGAGAGCACCTGTGTACTTCTTGCTTTCAGATTAAATGGGCATTCCTTGACTAATGTCCCATTACTTGGCAGATATCACAAAATTTTTTTGGACAGTTTGCTTTTAAATGTCCTCTATTCCACTCAGTCCACCATAACTCTTGGCCCTCTTTCGCTGTTTCTTTGTCCGCCTTCAGTTCCTTCATCATGCGTAACATGTCTTTTCTTAATGCCTGGATGGTTTTTGATTCTCCATCACTGCTCTTGTCGTCAGTACTCCTCATTGTCGGTCCTCTTCTTATTGCGAGCGGATGTCTTGTTTTCACTCTCTATGTCCATTGCCCGATTGTACGCTTTGGCGTACGATGATGGAGGTACTACTTTCATCTTCTTCCTTAAGGATGGGAGAAGTCCTTCAATGAACCATCTCTTCTTTAGTCCATCGGCTGGCTGAGTCTCCAGTTTCCCCAACAATTCCTTAAGTCTCCAATTGTATACTCTTACGTTCTCGTTCTTTTCTTGCTTCGTGTTGTAGATTTTTGCTACAATTTCGTTGTTGTCCCTTAGAAGTTTGAATTCATTCTAGAACACTTTCTTCAGTTCTTGCCATGAGGCTTTCTGTGCCGCCTCTAGATCCGTGTACCAGTCAATGGCTATGCCTCTCAGTGTCGCTGGAAACGCTCTTAGCCAGTAATCTTCATCCTCCTGCCCATTTGCTACCCATATGGTTTCACATGTTTTATAGTGCCGTACGGGATCCTCTGACCTGTTCCCCATGAACTTTGGCAGTTTCTGCCTCTTGCTTGCTAGTGGAGTCACCATGTTTCTCCCCGGATGTCCTCTATGTGTCTTCGATTTGATTGCACTGGTTTTTCCATGATGTTCTGATGTCTTCCTTACACTCGGCCACATACGGTTCCCTCCCACGTCCGTTCTTAGCGTCCTCTACACTTTGAGTCTCCTCTGGTTCCTTCCGGTGCTCCCTCTGCGCGGGGGTCTTTGGCTCAGGTCCTCTGATCCTCGGCCTTTGGTCTGAAATGGATAATGCTACGATGTGGCGTATGCTGTCTTAAAGTTCTTCTTTTAATTTCTTTTCTCTTTCTTTTTCTCTATTTATTACCGGTGTTCTGAAATCCTATTCGTTGACTCTCTCGACGAGGCTTTGGTGAAACTCAGCAATGTCTTGATTTATTTCTTCATGGTGTTCGTTCCCTTTTTCAACAATTTGTTTGTCTTTTCCTACGGTCTTCTTGTTCTTTTAGTCTTAGCGATCTTCTCAATGTCTCTTCAAGGGTTTCTCGCCCACTTGGTACTTTGTTCTTATCTTTGTTGTGTTGTACAGGCATGAATCGCTATTGGTATGATCATTGATTGTGTGGCATCCGACGGCGGCTGGTGTTGCACTCTTCCTCTTCTTGTTTCATTCGTTCTTCATATCTTCGAAGAATTTGTTGTCTGCGTTGTTCTCTATTCCTTTCTTCTCGGAGGTCTTGCAGGGTCAACAAATTCCTCACCAACAACCTCGGTATATGATCGAGAAGATGGTCCACTTCGCTATTGATTTCTAAGTTTTCTTCGATGATTTCCACAGGGATGTCTCTTCGGATGGATTCGTTCGTGACGTGTTGTCTGACTGACAAGTCCCACAGGAAGACTAATTCTTGTGTCAGATCGTCTTCTCGATCATTTGCTTCTCGTTTGTTGTCACTTTCCTCTCGTATTCTTTGTAATTCTTCCTCTACTCTTTCTACTTGGCGTCTAGTGTGTGTTTCCTCCTCTGATTGGATCGGTTGACCCATTATACAGCCATCGTTATTGTCTTTCCTTCGTCATCAAGTATGCCTGACGATTCACTTGTCCCTGACGACACAACTTGTCATGGACTCAATGTCTCTGACGACTCAACTTGTCACCGACTTGTTGTCACCCTCCGACCTGATTTCGAACAGGCAACGGTGCCAAATGTTTACTTGCTAAGTGGTGTTTTAGATAAACATGGAGTAAACAGAATCATAAAGCAGTACTATAATGCATAACATAGAACATGAATTTATTACAGCATTGCACAGAATAAGGCATTGTATTCATCCATTGATCATATCAATAATACATCACAATATGACAATTACAACATGGCAACTACAACATATCCGACTACATTTATCGACTCCATATATAAGTCTTGCCAAGGTTGGTTGAGATATCAAATGTTGTACCGACTACATAACTATCCAACTGTTGGGATTAATACTGACAACATTCCAAAACTAATTGTGCCCAAACATTATCTAACATAGTATTATTTACTTGGCTAATTACGACCGACTACCACTAACAATAATGACCGGCTACAAAAAACACAAATTTCGCGTCACTTTTTTACCTTAAATGCTGGCTGAGTTTTTTAACATCGTGATTTTTGACGAGTCAAGGTGATTTTTGGCAGGATTTTATGCAAAAATCGCAGTGAGTTTTTAGGAAAAATAGGTGCTGAGTTTTTTAGGCGATTACCCGGCTGCCATTTTCCTGTACAAGTACTCACGAGTTCTATGAGTAATCATAAGTTTTTTAAACTATCTCAACACTTGTGAGTTTCAACTGATTCACGAGTCTTGGTGTTAGATTCAACCAAGCTTGTGAGTCTCAACTACAAACTCACTGAGCTTGATTGGGGTTTGAATTTGTGAGTCCTCACCAAGATTAGTCGAGTCTCAACAATCCTAAAAATTGGGGTTTAGGGGTAGGTTCGGGCATACAAATTTTAAGCGAAAGCCCTAAAGTTAAACTATAAACCTGAAATAATAATCCTAAATTAAACTTGAAAAATAAAGATATAAACAAAACCTTATGGCCTAACCATCAAGGTTTAATGTTAAAAACACTAATGGTTAGGCCCTAGGGTTAAGTTTAATGTTATAAACCCCAAAGTTAAACCCTAGTACTCAAAACATTATATCATTACCCAATTTAGTTTATGATTAGCCATTAGGGTTTTTTAAATTTATATGATCCCTAATGGCTAATCATAGACTAAGTTTTGGTTTAGAGTTAGCTGTTACAGATTTTTTATGAATTTTTTCAAGGTTGCCTAGAGACCAGTATTGGTATTGGTACTTGTACGTCTATTTTTTGAAAATAGGAGATGGGATACTTGGAGATGCCATTTATTTTTAATATAATTTAATAATTTATTAATTTGCTAAAATTAAAATTGAATATCAGTTAAACAAAAATCGCGAAAATCGTCAAACAAAAACCCCTAAAAATCATCAAACAAAAATCATGAAAACATAGAAAATGAGAAAAATTGTGGAACATTGGAAGCTATCGACCTACTTGATATGCTTTGCTACTGGATGAAATGAGGGTTTGAAGTCCGTGGGAGTAAGAATCCACTGAGTGTTACGCAAAAACAACGGATGAAATGAAGGGTTGAAAAAACAAAAATGAGGAGACGCCTTTTTATTGACGCGGGGTACCTGGAGACGTGACCGAACGTCCAGGGAGACGTATCCAACCAAGTCTTCAAGATGAGAGACGTACCACTCTCTGAGATGCTCCTAGGGGGGAGACGTGTCTCCCGGTAACACTGGAATTTTTCATACACCCTAACCTAACCCTAAACCTTAATTTTTTAGGGTTTAAGGCATAGTGTTTAGACTTGGCAAGTCTTGGCATGGACTTTGTGTTTGAATTAGGCTCGATGAGAATGTAGCCGAGACAAACAAACTCCACTGAGTTTGACTTCTCAGGCTCATGAGTCTTAGATGTGTGTTTCAACAGACTCGCAAGTCTCGGATGTTAGATTTGATTGAGTTTGCGAGTCTTAGCTAGAGTCCTCACCAGACTCGTCGATTCCCAACACTATACCTACTTGTAAGTCTTGGATGTTAGACTCGACCAAGTTTGGGAGTCTTGGCTATAGACTTTGATTTGTGAGTTCTTGCCAAGACTTGCCTATTCCCATCACTATACCTTAAACCCTAAAAAGTTGGGGTTTAGGGTTAGGTTAGGGTGTATGAGTGAATTGTAATTCTCAAAGGTTAGACTTAATTGAGTTTGAGTCTCAACTGCAAACTCTTTGAGCCACTACTTCGCTATTCGTTAACCCAAAACAAGGGTTGCCACCTCAACTTCGTTATTTGAGCCAATTTTTAGTTTGTAGGATGTTGCCTGAATGAGAGACCCCGATGAATCTTGGATAACACGTGTAGCACTGGACACCCCGGGTTTCCCTTGTGAGGCTCCATCGAAATTTAATTTGATGAAGCTAGGTGGAGGTGACCACCTCGAGATGGCCCTTAGAGAGTTGACAGGTTTAGTCTTGAAAGCCCCTTGGATAGGGGGATATTTTATATATTTTTGTAATTGCAGAATTTCTCCATTGAGATGGAGTTTGAATCGGAAAACTTTCTGAGTTTTTATTGAGTTTGAGCCTCAAGACTATGGTTTAAGGTTAGAGTTAAGTTTTTCTTTAGATTTTAGTATGTACTAACCCTGATTGTAAGCCCTAATTTTTTAAAGGTTAAGGGTTAGGGTTAGGGAATTAAAAAAATTCTAGTATGTACTAACCCTAACTGTAAACTCATTACTTTTTAGGGTTTATGGTTAGGGTTAGGGATTTAAAAAAAAATGTTGTAGGTTAGGGTTAGTGTTAGGGAATTTAATTTAATTTTTAGTATGCCGTATGTTTTAACCAACCTTAATGGCAAATTTGTTTCTTTATTTTGTTGATTTCAGGTGATCATGCCATGAGAAAAAGACTTTGCATTGATGTATGGCAAAATCATTCCTAATTTAAACAAAGTCAAATGCAATTTTTGTGGCCTTGAAGGCTATAGAGAGACATTTGTCTCTTCAGATGGAATTTGGTAAAGGTGTTAGGGCATGATGTTAAGGCTTGCAAACAATGCCTTGCAGATGTCATCCACCAAACTTTGATGGCTCTTGAGTCCTATGTAGAAATTGAAACAAAAGAGGCAAGGACACCAAGTGGATTGACATCTTCTAGGGGGTGAAAACATTAATGCCTTCTTTGCACCTCGTATTATACTTGGAGCATAATCATTTTTAGAGAGTATGGGGTGGACGAAGATTAATGCTAAAAAAGCCGTCGTTGATTTTTGTTACTATTCTAGCATGTCATTCAATGTTGCTAGGTCTCCATACTGGCAAGCTATGGTGTATGCCATTACAGTTGTAGGACTTGGTTTCCAAGCCTCCTCATATGAGACTTTGAGGACTAACATGTTGAGGAATGCAATTTAGGATTTAAGTGATGTCTTTGCCGAGCATTGCGATGAGTAAGCTAAGTTAGGTTGCACTATCATGTCCAATGGGTAGACAAATAGGAGATGTACTCATCAATTTCCCTGTGTCATGTGAGCTTGGCATAGTGTCCTTAAGATTACTGTGTGTCAAATGAGGTCAAATCAGCCTAGACAATTTTTGCTTTGTTTGATGAGGTGGCCATTGAGGTAGTGCTACAATTTGTGGTCCAATTTATCATAAATAATGTTGTTGTATGTGTGGCTGTAGAGATATTTTTGATGGAGAAGTATTCCACTATGTTTTGGAGCCCATGTATGGCACATTGTTTCAATTTAATCTTGGAAGACATTGGAAAACTTCCATGGGTTAAATCTATATGGAGAGGGCCCACACCATCCCCAAATTCATTTATATGAGGGTGTTGAATATGATGGGCATCTTCATAGATGGCAAGAAACTTCTTTGGCCACGAGTGATGAGATTTGCCACCTACTTCTTTGCATTGTAGACTTTTTGTGTGTGGAAGATGAGCTTGAAATGAATGTTTGTTTCAAAAGAATGGGTTGAATCTAGCTTTGCTAGTCATTTAGATGGCAGGACACTCACAAACTATGTTTTTGATGAGAATTTTGGGGCGTATGCACAACAAATCTAGCAATTTTCAGAACCTCTAGTTAGAGTTTTGAGGCTAGTCAATGGAGAAAAACCCCGCATGAGCTATTTGTATGAGGCCATGGATAGGGCCAAGGAGGCTATTAGGACCAATATGGACAATGATAGGGAGAAGTAAATGCCAATATTGGAGATCATCAATGACAGGTGGGATTGGCAGATGCATTGCTCCCTCCTAAGTCACAAGGTTTATGTTTGTGTTCGGCAAAGAAAAAAATTGTGATTAAATTCGAATATAAATCTAATTTTTAAACTATCCTCCATTGCTACATTTGGAAAGCCTTCAACGTCACACTTGCTGAAAACCTACCCTTCATTGTTCTAAAGTCATTACACAGTGTGTAGAAATAGAGATATTTCAAACTTCTGGTGCTTTAGCCATGGCTACCAAGACAGTTCATATCGCTTGACCAAATTTGCTTCTGCCATCACCATGCTTGTGGCCGGATTCAAGCCAGAGACCTCTGTATGGAAAAAAGAGAACTGAACAACCATTCAAACCCCAACTATAGTTGCCGTTCTTACTTTTGCAGCAGACATTCGAATAACACATCTGCACTGAAATGTTTATGCTTGACTAATTTGAGGTGCTGTTCTGTGAAAAATGACTGGAATTTTTGGATGGTGAAACAACAATTTTATCTAGAGTTTTTAGTAAGATATTATGCATTCGTACAAACAAATATTATAGAGGAATTTAAACAAATTATTAGGGATTGTAATGGATTTATTGGATTTCGAACTTTTTGGTTGATATGCTGTGAACTTTGTGACATAGGCTCCCTCCATGCCATTGGATACTCTCTCAATCCACTGTTATTTTGTAGTGACTCCTTTAAAGACGTTGTAGAGGTGATAGAGGCCTTTTCAAATGCATTGAGAGATTTACCCTGCTTTAGAGGATTAGCAGACTGCTATTGCAAAGTTGCCCTCATACCAATAGGGAAAGAGATTTTTCTCCAGTGTGTCATATAAGGCAAGATCACCTTGAAACTAGGTATTTACCATATTTGCAATCAACTTTTTTTTCTCTTTGAAAGTTTGAAGTTTGAAATATATTATAGATATTAACTATATCATAGATGACAAAATCTTGATAACATTCGGGTTTTGTTAGTGCAATGGTGAAATTTTTCTCGCTAGGAAGCCATAAACATATAATGGATGGCGATGCACATTTTGAGCCAGCCATGCAATTCAACTGCTTGTGAGTGTTCTTGGAGTGTGTTTGAACTTTGAACACATTCACTGCAAGAAATACAACCATTTGACTCAGCAATGGATGAAATGATTTGGTTTTTGAACTTTAGTTCACCACAACCTCCACATTCGGCTCAAGAAAATTCGAGGTTAGAAAAACTTGCAATTCTAATTCTAAATTCTAATTATTGTTTTGTTGCAGTTTGCAATATTAATACTTATTCTGCATATGTCACAAACTTATGCATTCAATTTGATTATATCAAGGGATGTCGAGGACGATCAACTAATTGACTTTGACAAGATCAATTCAAATTCAAAATGGATTGCGAATGACGTGGAGCCACTTTTTGATGACGAGGGCCTATCTTGAAGGAGGTATATGATGAATGGGAGGTCAATCAAATGGCGAGCACAGACCTTGGACCACCAAGATCACAATTTACAGCCCATAGTAGATTGTAGCAGCTAGTCTCGTAGATTCCCTCCCTATTTTGTTACTTCGTAGGTTGACTTTTTATTTTGTTATTTGTAATTGATTTCTAGGTTCGAACTTCAATGTCGAACTATGTAGTAATATCATGCACTGATGCTGTTTACTCAACAATTTCAAAAGTAATGAACAAAATTCATATTTCATGGTGTACGCTCTCATTTTATCTCACTTTCTGTCTCTATGCAATTTATTTGGCATGAAATTAAAAAAATAGCAGTTTTTTCTCAATGGAAGTCAGATCAGGATCTAGGTGCAACTTTTTCTAATATCATAGTTTGATTTTTTTTGTTGCTGAAATTTTGTATGTAATTGCAATCTCATGGGTACTATTATTTTGGTTTTAGGATTCTGACAGGGCAAAGGCCATTCTAAAAGCTTTGGAACAGGCTGCTGCATCATTTGGATCTGAATCAATTAAAGTAAAAAAAGCTAGCACTTCTAATCCTGGCATACCTCCATCATCATTAATGTCTTTTCTAAACAAGGTTAGTACTCTATATAATTTTTTTTGTCAATGGTTGCATTGAATTTAAAATCTATGTAACTTTGTTTATGGTTGTTGAATGTTTTCAGGACCCTTCAACACCAGGGATTGTCTTGGAAGACTTCAATACGACCTTTACGAATGAGTTTTATCATAGTCAATTGGATGACTTGTGTATGATGAGTTTATCTTGTTTCCTGGTGGCTACATGCCCAATATTTCAGTTTTTAATAGATTATGTGAACAGATTTGGGTTTAAATGAGAGATTTTGATAACCAATGCTGTTCTCATTTTTTTCCTGCATGTGCAGTAAATATTAACTCTACCTCAATCGTGGCAGCAGCTTCTGTAGTTTCACGAGCCCTATATATTCTGGCAAACAATGGGTCAGGAAGCAATACAATAATGCAGTCAATCAATGTGAATGAGTCTCTTGTTGAAGAACTGTTAGAATGTTTGCTGTCTTGTGAACCAGGGCTATCTTGTCGATTGGTGAATGATCTCATCACACCTACCCAAGTCTGTCCAAATCACTATGTTGGTGTTCTTCTGGGGGCTCCGTCATCTTCTCTGTATCCTGATTACGTTGATGACACTTCCCAATTTGTTTGGAATTTCCTTGCAGACCGCACCTCCATTCCAAGAGCTGACTCTATGCCTTGCTCACGAGATTGCACAAATTCAAGTGAAGTCTGCGTTGGCTCAAGAGTAGACCATAAAGGGGTGTGCATGATTTCAACAACAAGGTATTGAGAACACCAGTTTAACTTTGGGGCTTGTTTATCTGTCCTGATTAGTTGTGGATATAAGTTACACACTTTAATAGAAGAATGAAACTCATTTGTGTCTATATGATATTTGGAGGTTTTATGAGTTGTTCCTTATGCCCCCAGCATGCCTCATTGACTTGATTGTCCTTTGATGCATGTAACAACATTAAAACCTGCGAGGTGCAAGGCATACATTGTACTCAATATAATAGACTTGGTGCATTATATATGCTGCAGCGTTTTAATTGGGCTACAGCATAAAAGGCTATGTGCTCCTTAGTTTGTCATTGTCTTCTTTTGATCCTACCTTCTTAATTTTCTCCAGGTATGTACCGGCATATTCAACACGTCTGAGCTATGAGTCCGATGCTTGGAAGGTGATTCCTGTTCAAGATAATGATGAAATGGGTATGGTTGATCCAGTTTGGACTGAGAGCTTTTGGAAATCTCTTGGGATTCGAGTTTACATACAACAGAGCACCTTTTTCGATGAGTTTATTTTGTTATCAGGATTGGGAGTAACTGTGGGATCTTTTATTGCAATAATATGCACTAAAACAATTCTTATAAAGGCTCTCAAGCATGACTAGAATGTCATGGCAATCTTTATGATCATTTTGTCAATGTGGAAATTATATGGTTGCTTATGCCAAGCAGTTAAGTACTTGTTTAGAGATTTGGGGAGTTATGCTGCCAGGACACCAGAATTGCCAGACTAAGGGAGAAAGAAGTTGACGTAGTGTTCTAGTAAGTGTTCGTTCTAACATCCATATTTGGGATGACAAAAGAGGTGAAAAATGCAGGTGGTGAAATGGATAATTCTAGTGGGAGTATTTCTTGTCATTCGATTAACAATTGGCATATTTATTTGGCAGATAATGAACTGTCCACAATTTTGGTTGACTTTTGTATTTTTTGTCGGATAATTTGTATAATTACTGAACTCAGGGAAAAAGACTATTTATTGCCCAACACAATTTTTTTCATTTCCTCGAGAAACTTATTGTTCCAAACAACTTTAAGTTTTCCTTCCAAAAAATATAGTTTTGAGCAAGAAGTTTGATAAGCTTCTTAAAACAGATCTGAATGTAGTCCTATTTGTTTTCATAAAATTATATCGTGATCGATTTGACTAGATTCATTCCTCATCAAGTTTTAATCACCAATGAATTAGATGGTCTTAAAAGAAAAAATCATGTTTACTCCTTATTCTGCGAAGTTAAAACAATGCTCCTTGTATGTTCCAAATATTGTTCAGACTGCCAATGAAGATGTAAGAGTTAATCTCTACATTTCGTTGTATTGTTCTCTCTGATTGGCAGTCTCGGGACTTGTTACACATTTTTTTGTGTTCAGCCATCTATGATGAGCACTATATGGCCAAATACTTGAATTGTTGTGTTATTTGGCACCCTTTTTATGGTTCATGGGGTTTCTTTTGATTATACGTTTAAAAGTTAAAACAGTTTCGGATTTTAGTATTTTAGCCATTTTAGTATCATGGTCATTTGTAAATCAATTATTTCAATTTAAAAATTGCATATGTGATCATATATTATTTAGTTTCCGAAAATATTCCGTTTATATTCTCAAGCCAAATTTGAATGAGCCTATTATATTTTTGGCCAAGAAAGAATGGAATTGAGCTTTTCAAAAAGAAAGCATTACAAAACGAGTCGTCTTAAAGCAAGCATTTTAATTTATGGTAAGCAAAGATGAAGTTTAAGGAAAAATAACTACTTAACCTCTTAGTAACGGGAGTCACAATAGTTGAACCTAAACAAGGGTTGTAGTCAAGTTCTAAGCTGTTCTAGTCAAGTTATTGCCAAATGGAGTGTGAGCTCAAGTAGTAAATTGTTGAATTTTTTAGTGCTAAAACTACTAAGGCAGCATGCTATACAAATGTTAGATGTTGAATTGGGTTAGCAACCACATCCAATGTTGAGTGTGGCATACTCCAAAAGGTAAGGTAAGGAGCAAGTGTTGGGCATTGAAAGATACATTCCTTGATTGTTATATCTAAGTTGAAGGAACTTCACGATAAAGGTGAAATGAAACAAGGTATACGAAACTGCTTCCTACACTTATCTTTAGAGGGGAGTGTTGTGCAAAATTTTAGTCTTTACAATTATAGAAAGTAGAAACATCTATAAACATAAAATAAACATAAAATCATAACACAAGGTGTACATGGGAAAAATCCTTTTGGGAGAAAAACTCCACTCCAAAGTAGCTCAATGTATTATTCAGTAAACAAAACGGTAACAATACACTTGCAGAGCAAGCCTTTTTAGGAGCATCACCAACATTTAAATCTGGAGTGATTTTGGCAACATTTGCATACTTGTAAATTAATTCATACAAACTACAACTCCAAGCACCACTAAATAGGTGAAGTACAAATTATAAACCATAAATAGTTTGGGAAATCATTAGCAAATACAAGAGAGGTATGACACTCATATCCTAACCCCCCTTTTGGTCTTGGTCGTCTTGGCTATTTTTTAGTATATTCTCTTACATGTCGTGTCATGTCATATTTGACCACCCCAATTTGTCTTCATTCCTAATGCATAAAGATGTTTCATGACAAATGTCCACACTTGTCATAATGTTGGTCAAGATTCCAATGTAACCTCTTCCTTGTATGCCCTTACTTGTCATAGGAATTTGCCATAAGTAACTCGTCATAATGGCTTTATAGACACCACAAAATGTTGACACATGGCCAAACAATGCCACCTCAAAGTGGTATGCCCACCTCCTAATGAGGACAAAATTTACTAAATATGAATTCCATGTTACCTTCGAATGGGACTCCAACTCTCTCACAAGAAAACAAAATACACAAGATGAAATAGTGAATAAATTCAAAAGTATTAAAATGAACATTAGGAATGCAAGGTTGAGACACCTTTTTCCAACATTCTCGCACTTGTTGAACACCTTGCAAGAGCAAAAAAGAAATTCACCTACATTGAAATCTAACTGTTAATGGTTGTGAGACCCATGGACTCACTGCACCACTTGAACTTATCTCCAGTCACAAGGTTCGTCAATGAATCTACAACATTCGTCAAAATATCAACTTTCTCCAACAGCACCCTTCTATTTACTACCTTTTTGACTATGCTTTGAATAAACAGAGTAAAAAAAATAGATTATGCAGAAAATGTAAAAGCTTCATAACCAATAGTCATGAAATATTCTCATTAGAATTATATCAGTATTATTCTCAGAATTATGCACTTACACAATGTATACAAGAAATTTTTGCATAATGCGGTCTCGTTTACATAACTTAACCGGCATATAAAGGTGGCCGATGGTTGTTGTAAACTGCCAACTGTTGACAACCACCAACAACTACTTACAACCGTCGGGAGGACAACTAACCTCACCGACCAAACCAACCCAATTTAATTAACTATAACTACACTATTCTCGTGCTTACATCACCCCCCCAAAATTTAGTCGTCTTGCAAATGACTAGGACTGACCAAAAACCCATAATATTATTCTATTAAGAAGTTGGGGGAGGGGTCGTCCCTGGTGGTGTGTACATTGAGGGAGCAGAAGTGTGTTGCTGTGAAACCAATTGCCATAGCCGATAGACCTCCACCGTACGTAGCTTGGGATGATAGGCTGCCTTGAGCTCCTGTTCTCGAGTCATCCTTACCATGTGTACTACCTCCTTGAGTTGTTGCTTGGTCTTCTCGTGAGCACTGAGGTTCGCCATTTGTTGCTTGGTTTTCTCATAAGCACTAAAGAGGTCAGCCATTTCCTGCTCCTTTACTACCAATTGCTACCCCCTTTCTTCTACTACTTTCTCCTTCTCTACTACCTTGGCCTTCCCCTGTTCTGTCAATTGGGCCTCCTGGGCCAACTATTGCTGAAATCGATTGGTTTGCTCATCCATGGCCTCCCGAAGCTTCTAAGAGATTCGGGTGGACTCAATCCATGCTGTCACCTCGGGTAGTTTTTCTAGCTCAACTTGTAGCATATAAAATAACTCTCGGAAATGAGACACAATGGTGTACAATGCGGCCAATACATGACCATCCGTGCCACCAAAGGAGGGGACAATCCTATCAGGTTGCCAGGCATCCTACATCTCTTGGGTGGATGTAGTCGGCCAACCCTTGGCTGTCAAGATATGAGTGAACTCAGGTTGACAGTCCTCCATTGCAAATTTCTCAATACGTTGGGCTTCCTGAAGGACTAGCGATGAATGGGTACTATCTAGTCATCAAGCAATGTCAGCGACCTCACTGATGGGTTGAAGGTCTTGGATATACCTCATGACCGTACCCATCGGATCTTGTGGGTTGGGTCTAAATAGGTGGATGTACAAATCCTCCTCCTGACTACTGGATTTTGAATCTAATTGGGTTGGCGACTCTTGTGCTACTAGGACTTTCTCTAGTTCGGGTACCAAGGAAGGGCCATATTCTTCCATCTAATGACTACTTTCTCCTGTTGCCTGCAAACTTGGAAGTGGTTGGCTGACTACTGGTTCAAGCTAAGTGGGATGGTGCTCTTCTATTGCCGACTGATGTTGTTCTCTTGGAGAGCTCGGGGGAGAATAATCTGTTACTTGAATAGGAGCTCCATGTAGGCTTAACCATCCATCTATCTTCTCTGATGCGTCCGGCGACCATCCGTGGATTGGACTAGTCACTTTGGCTAGAGGGGCGGTTGAAACCGTATCACTCACCAGGATATCACCTGATGGTAGAATATCATTTGATATTGGAATATCACCCAATGGTGGTGGAGTGGAGGTTGATGAAGTGAGATCAATGCATTCATCCTCGGTTTTTGTCTCCTCAGTGTGTGAGTCCTCTAAAGATGACTCCATTGCCTTGGATTTTCTTTTTCTGCTAGAAGTCCTAGCTTCTTCCCCCTTCCCTATTTGGACTTGTGTGCCAAGTTTAGCCCACCTAAAGATAGTCGGCCATGTAATGTCATATTCGGGATCGAGTTGAAACTTGCCGCCCTCGAGTGAAGGTACCTGTGTGAATATAGTGTCGAGGAACAAGCCAATGGCATACCGAGTCATATAAAATGCTTTGTGTTTTAGTGTCAAGAACTCTTGTATCTGACTAGATAATAATGCAACCCAGTTATAAATGTTACCTCTGCTCAATCCGACCATATATTCTATCATCCATACTGCTATATTAGATGGGCGGATGGCTCCTGTCAATCTAGGTTTAATCAAATCCATTATACACCGCCATTCCTCATTAGCGAGGTAATTCCTACTCAATGCTCTATTACCCTTACTCCATATGTTTTCCTTTTCTTTGTTGGTAAGATTGCTCCTGCATACTTGTTGGATGGAAGCCTCTTTCTATTTTTTTGTCCTCTTAGGAGAGGGTTTTGCTATTGTGAACCCCTAACATGGAATAACAAAAGCCCTCTAAAAATCTTTTGGTATGAATGTGATTGTTACAGGAGTATTCATGTATTCTATTATGGTTTTATTCTCTTTTTTGTTATAATGCATTACCACAGCCTTCAAATAAGATTCAAATTTCTGATAATTAAAAAATGGTACCTGAATTACTTTGTCCACCTTGGTGTCTTTCAACGCTTTCTTCAGTAGATGGTCGGGCCAGGTCTTTTGCCACCATGTTCTGCACTCCAATGCTGTCAAGCTTTCCTAGGTTAAAGAATTTGCAGTGGGTGGTTCTCTTGTGGAGGTATGAGATTTCTGCTTCTTTTCTTCTGTCAAAATTTTGTGCCTGTATTTCCTTGAAGATTCCTCCTGTTTTCCTTGGCTGCCATTGCTATTGTCAAAGCATCCTCTTCCTTGTATTCTCGAATGAATTGAATTACACACTCTAGGGCTAGCTATTGCAAATTTATTTCTTGTGCAAGGTGGTTCTTGTAATTGCTTCTCCATTGGCAATTGCTTTCTTGTGAACTTTGATTTCGTGAAATTATAATGCTAGTGTCGATTACCAAGCTAGCCGTACAGTTGGGGAATTGTGTGGAAGACAAGATGAACTGTAGACTATTGTATGACAAGATTTTGATAAGTACGTAAGAACAATTACCAAGTTGTATGGCAGGTATGGGTGATGGGTGAAATTGTACAACCACAATAGGAGGAAGAGGCCATACGACAGGCAAGAATTGTATGACGAATAGGGTATGTGGCCTTGGGCATACGAAAACATGATAAGAAGTTTGTACGGTAGGGTAGGATAAGTCAAATCGTACAACAAGATCAAATCATACGCAAATATGGAAGAAATTAGATCATATGACAATACATAAGAAGTTAGATCGTACGACAAGGTAAAATGCAGGGTATACGCTGAGAATGGCTTTTAATCGTACAGGAGGCTGATGAAATTGTACGGCAATCCTTCGTATGACAAAGACTTGGATCAATCGTACGACCAACTAATGGAGTCATACAACGAGCAAGGGGAGGTGATTTTGGCGAATGACAAGCAAGGGAGAAATTTGCAAGTTGTTAGGAAGGGAATACAGAGGTTGTACAACTAATGTTGTGAGTTGTACGGCTCGGGTTCTCATAAATAGCCTTGTTTTTTTCTTTGCTTTTCCTCCTCTCGTCTTTCCAATAATTTTTTTCTAATATTTTTAATTTTTTCTCCCACTACATTTATTTTTTATTTTTCTTTTTTCCCTTTTTTGTCATATTGCTTTTTCGTACTCCATATTTTACTCTCCGATATTTCGTTACTCCATTTTTTAATTTCAGTGACTTGACGGAAGATAGAAGCCTCATTCGCCCCTTGATAACGTTCGTTAGTACAATTTTTCTCATATGTTAAAGTTTAAAAATTTGGTCTATAAATTCTAAATCATCCATACCTTTTTAGAGTTGTCTCCCATCAATTAGATTTAGCTCTTTCGACTCTTGGTACCCTATAACTTTCTTTCCTTCCACAATTATGTGTTTCACTGAATTATGCACCACTCGCCATATGTCAGGTTTTGGTAGAGGGGTACTTCGGAGTGCCCCCTTCGGTAGATTACTCACTAAATTCTTGAATGGCTTCATCATATCCTGATCGTTCCACCCTGATTACACTATCGACAATATAACTTGGTTGTGGTGGTGTAGTCTGCTCTTCTTTCGGAAGTAGAAATGGGTACTCCTCCAAAATATGTTTATACTCGGGTATCCATTTAGTTGTCTCTTCCTCCCCTTTTGGTGTATCCTCTGTGCTACTTTCATCTGAATAATACGACCATTGGTCCACCTCCCCCATTCGCCAGGCACTATAGAGTGTATTTTCTCACCAGTAATCATATATATTTATCTGGTGTGTGGTTGGACCAAACAAACTAGTGACTTTATCTTGTTGTGTACTTGGAAAGGCCACTCTGTCAATCTTTTTGCGCATCTCCACGCTTGTACTTCGTTCCTCCACTCATTCATACCCCAAACTTACTTCATACTTCCTCTCCTTTGTATCCACACTCCATGAGATTTATGGTGATAACTTCATGCCTTTGTTTATAGCTCTTTCATTTCGACCCATTCACTACTTTGATTATAGTGCCATCCAAATTTTTGAGCTTTATAGACCCGTTTTCCATTATTTCTTGTATCTAGAACGGCCCTAACCACCTCACTTTAAACTTACCGGGCTTTATCTCGTTGTGTCGTTATACTTCAAAACTAATTGCCCTTGTCAGAAACCTATTCGTTAGAGGTGTTTGTCGTGCCGGTACTTCATCCTCTTCTCCATTACCTCCATGGCCCATTGTACCAGGACTCGGCATTCATCTAACTTATTTAATGGGAATAATATTTCTTTTAAACTTTTTGTATCGTCGAGCCTATTTTCAACAGCAATCTAGAGGCTTGGAACCATGTATTTTGCGGGCACTATTGTTTCCTGCCCATACATTAACTGGTATAGTGTGTGTTCTGTCATCACTTTATAATTCGTACGATAAACCCATAACATTGTTAGTAGTTTTTCTTCCCAATCAGTCCTTTCGATACTGCATGATTTGTGGATGACCAAGACTAGTACTCTTTTAGTTGATTCTGCCTACCCATTAGCTCTTGGGTAATATGGACCTGAAAGTGTATGAAATATATTGAATTCACTCATCATCAACTGAATCACATGATTGACGAAGTGTCCCCCTCGGTCACTCGTTAACTGGATAGGAATACCATACTTGGTGACTATTTGTTCATAAATGAACTTGGCAGTGCTCAAGGCTATGTTATCTTCCAATGCTTGAGCCTCTGCCCATTTTGTCAAGTATTCAGTCACCACCACTACGTACTGACACCAATGTAATTGGATGACTTTCAATGGCCCTATGAAGTCCATCCCCCACCTTTCGAATAATTCTTGGGGTTACGAGGGCGAGAGTGACATGTAGTCTCTCTTCAATGGCTTTCCTACCCTATGTCGGCAACTATCACATCCTACCACCCATTCTCAGGCATCCGTATGCAGTGTCGGCCATTGCAGTCTGGCCAAGAGAACTTTCCTGACGGTGGCATCTAGTCCCATGTGTCCGCTAGCCAACCCTTCATGGGATTCCTGTAATACTCCCTTTATCTCCTCACTCACGACGCACCTCCGGAGAATGTGATTTGGCCCCATCTTGTCCATGAGTCCATTTACTAGTTGAAATGTCTTACTCTTCAATGCCAACTTCCTCCTTTCTTCGGGTGGCATGTACTTAGGGAACGTCAAGGTCGACAAGTGCTCGCAAATATTCTCATACCATAGCGGCAAAGTGGCTATCTGAAATAGGTGTGCGTCTAGGAAGTCCTCATTCACCCCCTTTGGTGGTTCTCTTGACTTAATGCTCGAGAGCTAGGTGGCTATAATGTGGCTCTTCCTTGGATGTACGATGATTGTGAATGTAAACTCTTGGAGTTGTAGCCACCTACTGATGCGACCTTGTATTATCGTCTTGTTCATGAGATACATCAACGCCTGGTGGTCTACGTAGAACGTGAAGGGTGTTTCCAATAAATAATGTTGAAATTTCTGTACTGAGTAGACCATTCTTAGTGCTTCTCTCTCCCTCGTACTATAGTTGCGCTCAACACTTGACAATAGTCGGTTGGAAAAGAACACCGGATGTTTGAGCCCTTGAGGCCTGACTTGTGCTAGTGTAGCTTTGATTTTAAAGTTTGAGGCGTAGACGTGTATGTGAAACTCCTTATCACAATCAGGGTAGGCTAAAATAGGTGAGTTGATCAGTTGTACCTTTAATTCATTGAAAGCATTTTAGCCAAATATCTAGTGTTTCACAAAGTCCTTTTATGCATTTCATTGGACCATCTACATCGTCATCAGATTTATCACATGAGATGGATGCTATGAACTCACTTACTCATTTAGGAGGTGCGTTTTGAACACCATCACTTTCTTCTCCGTTCTTTTGAAACACTTGATAGTAAAGATCAAATTCAATATGATAACGACAAGTTTCAAAGACTTTGTTTACCTTCACATAATGTGGCCTTAACATTTCAAACATTGTTTGCCCAATCTTTATATGAGGATTTGCATCACAAAACATCACATACATCTCATGCTGTGTTATGTCTAACCAATGTTTTGTATGCAATTCATAACAATTTGGCCTGATCCAGTGTTTGAGAACATCTCTACTATTTGATGAAGGTCGGGTATGTTCATGCCAAAAACTTGAGATTGACTTCCTAACACCATCTTCAATCTTATCAAAACGAGGAGCCCTACACATAATTGCCCAATTACCTTTTGCAGTACTATCATCAAAAAGCTTTCTCCTTTTCACATATCTTGTTAGTGTCTTTCTACTTAAGCCAATTTCACTTGAAAGTGAAGAGATCTAACATTTGTTTGGCATTTGTGCACTTACAATAGATATCAACATCACTCTTCTTGAAATGCTCTTATCAATTGATCGATACTTTTTTCCAATGAAAGTCAAACCTTTCGTAACATTTTGAACAAATTCTTTTTGTGTGTCCTCTCCTCTTTTTTATGAAATCTACACCCAACAATTTTAATGCCTCTTTTATCTCGTCACGAAGAAGCATACTTGATAATAGTTGGGCTTGATCAAGTGTGTCACAATGATTGAAATGCTTATCAAGTATTTCCTTTGAAGTTCTACTCAATGACCTCTTAGTAACATGAGCAGGTTGTCCAACATAAAATTTCAATTTCTCTACATCCATTTCAAGTAAATGATCTATATTTCTATACGAAAATTTTCTCTTAACCTCATTAATTAGATTCATATACATATCTGTAGAAGGAAGCGATTTCGACCCCTCTCCAACATCAAAGTTTGTTTGGGCCTCCTCCCTGACATCAACAGTGTGTGGTCAGGCCTCCTCCTAACTATGTGTGGTTGGGCCTCCTCTGCTACAATATCTAAATTAGATTCGACTTTTACTCCAGTTTGTGTATGTTGAGCCCCTACACATATCATATAAAATAAAGAAGATTTTAGAATTTATTTAAGGGACATGGATATATAAACTCATTTTCAATAAATTAGACATGTAAGTTTTAAAATAACAAATTTTAGTGTATATAAATTTTATAATATTAAATATAAGCTTAAATGTATAGAGCATTGTTTTTCCATTTAGAGCTCAAATTACTATAAAATTGAACATGTGTACATAAAATTATAATATAATTGCCCTCATGATTTATCTATATATAAATTCGCTAGATTACAATGGTAGCTCATAAATTATGCACAAAAAGATAGTTTGAGGTGACTCAAGCATATATCATTTTAAATTATTTACTATAACATGTACACTTGATTTCAAATCCACTTGAATTGGTGCCCATGATGTGGGAAAGAAATTTTACTTGAAACTCCGTGAATATATGAAATATTGTACTTGTCCATGTGCATATATGAAAGATGAATGTAAGATACATATGCATTCCAATAGATAATTATACTAAATTAAAACTAAATCTAATTTCTAGTATACCCATGATTTCTAGGATTAAATTATAGAACTATACATTACAAACATCTCTAAGAGAACTTCAAAAATCATCACTTGTACACACAATTTTTAAACAACTAAAAAATTTGAGAAGATTTGTAGGAGTTTTGTCAGAAAACTCAAGTACAACAATATTTTCTAGCTCGATATTTATAGAGAACATTTAGGTTTGTACTTGCATAAACTAGATATTGAACTCCTACTCTTTCCATTCCTATGCAACAACACATTATTTTAAAAGGGTCCATATTGAAATATCATGTTATTTGGTTGAATATTCACATACTAATGGAATACCATAAGCCTTTTAAGATCCACACGATACTCACCAAAACTATAAGAAATAAAGTAGATAATGGACCCCAATCATCTTCTTACATTAAGACACTATAATCATGTTGACTAGGGATTCATTTTGTGTAACATAATTGTTAGACATGTATCAATTAAGTACATTGTAACTATGTCAAATACTAGACAATGAATATTAGATCATATAGTGACTACACAAAATTTCAGATTTATGCTTTGACGTGTGCAACTGACCTAGGAAAAATTGGAAGCACTATTTGTCAAGACCTTAAATCTAGACCATTGCTTAAATGGACCATTGACCATTCCAATGAGCTCGCAAGATCAATATGAGTTTGAGAAAGCACACTTGACATGCATGTGTTAAAACACAAGGGGACAGTGTTTCTTGAACAATTCCACTTAGTCATAAACTTGTATATATAGATCTATAACAACAACAACAACAAATATGATACTAGTATCCGATTGGGATATCAACAACATTAGTAGATGGATGAAGGGTTGCACCCTTAGGGAATGATAACAAAATTTTGATATATTAGTGTCAAGAAATATCGTGTGGAGGCTCTACTAACAACTAGCCATATAGATGACGATGAAAAATTCTAGTTAGATCATATTAGGCATCGTCATGTTGGTTCTTCAGCCATTAAACAATTATCATGGATTTATTTTAATTTGACTGTGTTTTGCATATGTTTTCTATTTGGTAGATTGTTTCCCTTAACCATATTTTTTATAATATGTGTCAACAATAGTTTCCCTTCACTTGAGAGGGCAGAAGGATTGGCCTACATTGACTTGAATTAGGTTGGAACCAAAGATAATGAGGTGTATCTTACTACAACTGATAACTTTGAGTGCTGATGTAACGATATCTCCTAGAATTTCCCTGTGTGGCTAGGTAGGGAGAGGCCTTGATTATTGTACATGCATTGGATAGTCCTAAGGAACAACCTGTCATGGAAGGAGTTGATACATAAGGTGCCAGTGATATTTTCCCCAGTTACAACAAATTCTAGACTATTGAAAACTATTTAAAACATACATATCTAAATCTAATATTTTTGAAACTTTTTTATAGAAAAGAAAAAAAATGTACACACCTTGTTTTTTTCTAGTATCTTTTTGACCTTTCTTGAGATAATTGTTTTTCCTTTTCTTCAAAAAATGATCACATAGCTTTATTTTCCCTTGTCCTTCTATTGCCCATTTCCTCCAAAAAATATTAGTTGAAAACTCCTTCACTATCTATATATTGTCTTTAAAAACCTTCCAAAATTGAAAAATGCGAATATAATTCAAGACAAATAAGTTTTAATTAAATCACTTATTTATATATAAGCAACTTTAGTTAATTTGTTTTTAAAAGCCGGCTTCAAGACCATTGAACAAAGGCCTCTTGTTATGAATTTTTTAATTATTTTTTTAGTCGGCCACCTTTGTTCGAAGATGGCTAGTTATGATTTTTTTTTAAATTTTGTTAAGAAGCCTAAAGTACCTTTGAACAAAGGTACCTTTGTTCAAAGGTATCTTAAAACAAAGGTCAAACCTTTGTTTGAAGGTACTGTTGTCATTTGGCTTTGACCCTGTGTTGAAGCCCGTTTGCTGCAACAATCGAGTGAAACATGGGAGTGATTTCGATGTGTGGGACCCTGCAAATGAAATAACACCTCTAGAGAAGGCTGGTTCCTCTTTTTGAATATGAGATTCAGAGAAAACTATAAGACTAAGCCTAATCTAACACCACTGGGAAAAGGGGAGAAGGAGAACACTGAAAAGGGAAAGGTGATACACCAGGTTTAATGAAGAACACTCACAAAGCTTAAATGCACAGAATAACTTCACACAATTGATATAATCACACGAATCGTGTAGATCTTAATAGCGGTAAAGATAAAACTAAATTATAAGGAACTAAACATTAACAATACAAAATTAGTTTCATAATTACATAGTGCTAACACAACATGAAAAGGAAAAAATAACCAGCATGCATTGATTAAAAGGCACGGTTACAATAAAGGAGGGTTCTATTTGGAGCACAAAATAAGTCTCCATGTCCAACCCTTGTTACATTGATCTTATTTCTATATATAGCATTTTACATTGATAGCACATTCACCTACTGCAATAACTTCACCCCATGGGCCTGTCAAAAGATATTTCTGCAAAAGGAATGCTCATATACATCTGTTCTGCAAAACATAAATGCATAAAATATCTTGAGATGAAGTAGTTGAAGAAAATATCTGCTGCATTAAAGGCCAACATCTGATTCATCTTCCTCTTTGTCTGCCTTTGACTTCTTTCTTTCCTTAGTCGATGATAATCTCCTTTTGCAAACTATTTCTGCCTTAGCCAATCCTCCCTTTCTTCTTTTTATCTTCCATAGTTAGGCCTCGACCAATCAGGCTTCCTCCAATCGAGCTTTTGAAAGGTGAAGAAGGAAACCTTGATCTCCAAAGTCTGAAAGGGGCAATAGGGAAACTGTCGAGCTTCAGAGATCGGGCCTTCACCATGCATCGTGCTTTTGAAAAGAAGAAATGCTCAATCCTTAGCCCCGCAATACTTAGAAGAAATTATGAAGCTTTTCGTGAATTGGGCCCTAGACCTTCTGCCTTCCACCTTCCAAAAGAAAAGAAGAAGAAGAAAAATCCCACTTGACAAAGTTTGAAATACTTAGACGCTTTTAGAGATTCGGAGGTCTTTGGCAATTGGGCCTTCCACCTTCCACTTGCCAAATAGAAAGAAAAAGACCGCAACCCTGACCTCTGAGCTCTGTAATACTTAGAATCATTTGAAAATAGTGGACCTTGGTTGTTGGGCCTTCCACCTTCCACCTTCTGAAAGGAAGAGAGAAAAAAGAACTCCCGCCTGCCGCCATCTGCAACACTTAGAAACTTTGTAGCTCATTAGGCATCGACAAGCAAACCTTCCATCTTCCGCCTTCCGAAAGGAAGGAGGAAGAGGAAATTCCCAATCTCTGATGCCTGAAACACTTAGGTGATTTACAAAGGAAAGAAGGCATATTTCAGAGCCGATAAGAATGGCATGACGAGGAAGGGAACTCTAAACTCTAAAACTCTGAAAAGGTAGAAAATACAAGGAAAAATCCTTGGACTTAGCCATTTGGGGGGGTTTTTTCCTTGCACTTTAAAAGGAAAACACAAAAATTTTCATGGATCCTTGGACTATTTGGTTGGAAGGAAAAAAAGGACAACATTTTAGCGACATCTTAGGGATGTTTTCTTTCTAAACAAAAGAATCCAGTGGGAACAACTAAAACCTTGCTTAGACAAAACAACACCAAACAAATGAAAAAATGAGGCCTGCATTCTCCTAATGAGAGTGTAACCTATGCAACAACACTTAGGGAAAAGGAAAACTAAAACAAAACAAAACAAAATAGTATTATACAAAATCTCAGACCAAACCTAGAAGTAATGTTTGAGATGGATCCCATTCACTGAGATCAGTAGAACTTCACCATCCAACTTTGAAAGATTGAAAGTGCTGGCTTGCTTGTAGCTGGTGATGATATATGGGCCACTCTAGATGGAATCAAACTTAGTGAGGCCTCCAAGTTTGGCTCTGTTAGCATCCCATTTCAAAACAAGAACTCTTTCCTTGAAAATTTAATCCTTGGCCTTCTTGTCAAAGTACTTCTTGGTCTATTTTTGGTGTTCTTCCAGTGTAACCATGGATGACTGTCTAATTTCTTCAAATTTAGTTAACTCATCTACCCTTACAGATCTAACATCTTCACCTTCTAATTCCAATTGTTGGACCAACTCTAATGAAGGAAGTTCCAAAGACAAGGGAAACCTAGTATCTTTTCCATACATAAGAATAAAAGGAGAATTACCAATGGCTCTTTTATAGGCGATCCTATCAGCCCAAAGAGCCAATCTAATTTTATTATGCCATTGTCTCTGATTTGTTTCCATGGTTCTCTTTAAGATTCTAATTAGGTTCTTGTTAGTAGATTCAGCTAAACCATTACCTTAGGGATAATAGTTAGAAGAAGTCTTCAAAAACATATTATATTTCAAAGCCCAATCAACTATCCTAATAAAAATGAAAGATCTTGCATTATCAGAGATGATAGTGTGGGTAGCTCCAAACCTTGTCATGATTTCTTCCAAGAAATCTATGATTGCTAATTCTGTAGCCCCTTTGAGTGGGAAAACTTTGAAACCCACCTAGTGAAGTAGTCTGTTGCAATTAGAACCCACTTGTGGCTAGCACTAGATGTAGGGTTGATCATGCCAATGAAATCTAGGTCCCACTGTGAAAAAGGTTGATCTGCCTGGATGGGGTGAAGTGGAAGGGCTACCAATCTCTTCTTTCTAGCAAAGAGAGCACACTCTTTGCATTTTCTTACCCAAAATGGGCATCATTAAACAATGTGGGCAATAACTTACCCTCATTATTGTTATTGTTGTAGCTCTTGTAGATAAGTGACCTCCAGTTGGGCCAGCATGAAACTCACTGAGTAGTCTGTCAATCTGATTCTCTTCAATGCATCTCAACAAGACTCCATCCAGATTCCTTTTAAATAGAATTCCATCCACTAGAGCATACGGGATGGACTACAACCTCAAATGTCTTCTCTTGGTTATGTCCAATCCTAAGGATACTTGCCAGTGGATAGGAACCTGGCCATGTCTGTTGTCCAAAAAATTACAGCTGTTGGTTTTGCTATAGGTTCTATCTCATTCAAGAGATAGGATGAGTTCGCCTCGCCCACTGTAGCTTGAGCTAACTGCTCACATAATCCCATGCCTCTAATCAACTTAGTGGCTTTGATAGTAACACCATATTCTAGGATCCTTGTAACCTAGCTTTCCCTCTTTTCACTAATTTCTATTCCCATTATGTAGTTTGTCACACTGGGATGAGAAATGAATACTTTGATATGGTTATTTGCCAGCCTATATATACATTTTTTTAATGCTCTCACAATGGCAAAAATCTGTTTGTCCATGGGACTATACTTGACCTCATAATCTTTCAATGTTTGACTGAAAAAGACTAGTGGTTGCTCCATACCTTGGTCATTTTGCTGCATCAAAATAACAACAATGTTGTTTTCTCCTCCATGAGCATAAAGGACAAAGTCCTTTTCATAGTTAGGGTTCATGAGGGTAGGATCTTGAGAAATTTCCTCTCTTATCTTCTCAAAACCATCCTTCCCCTTCTTGGTCCACCTAAAAACGACATCCTTTTTTAGCATTAGGGTTAGTGGTTTGACCAAACCAACACAATTAGGAATGAATTTCCTAACAAAATGAATCTGCCCCATAAATGACTACAAAACTTTTTATGAGCAGGTAGAGGAAGAGAAAGAAGAGCTGAAGTTCTTTCTAGATCTAAGGAGATCCCATCTTTGGACACCAAATGGCCATAAGTTTGCCCTGAGAAACAACAAAAATACATTTTTTGGGGTTTAATGACACCCCAAACTCGCTGAACCTTTCGAAAACTTTCTCCAGATGCTCCATGCAATTTTCTCCTCTCTTAGAGAAGAAAGTAATATCATCCAAATTGATCAAGATGAATTTGTTGATGAAGCGCTTAAATGCAATGTTCATTGCCCTCTAAAAAGTGGCACCAACATTGGAGAGCCCAAATGGAATTTTTGTATACGCCATTATTCCCCACTTAGTGGTGAAAGCTGTCTTGAATCTGTCTTCTTCCCTCACAAAAATCTAGTTATATCTAGAAAAACCATCAAGCAATGACAACCTTTCTACCCTTGCCACAGTCTGCAAGATTTGGTCCATGGATGGAAGAGGGTAATGGTCAATCCCAGAAGCTTGATTTAGATCACGAAAATCTACACACAACCATATCTCACTATTTTTCTTCCTCACTAGCATTAAATTAGCCACCCAGGTGGAATACTTGATGGGAAAATAATTCTGGCCTAAATGAGCTTTGCAAGCTTCTTCCTCATCAAAGGCTCAATTTTGGGATTTACAAACCGCTCTCTTTGGCGAACAGGTTTGGCATTCGAATCAAGATCTATGGTGTGCTAGGCAACATTAGGGTCGAAACCCTTCAAATCCTCATAATTCCATGCAAAAACATCACTATATTTTTGAGAAAGGTGAATGAAAATTTGTTGTTCATCATCACGACATACCTTTCCTAGTAATAAATCTTTGTCTTGGGTGATAACAACATTTTGATAGTCCTCCTTTTTGAAAGTGATGTTCTTCTCTCCCTTGAATTCATCATCATGATTGAAAATAGTCTCAAGAGTGACTAATCCCAGGCTTAGGCAGCTTATTTGTTTTTAGTTGCATAATCTAATCGCCATACCCCTCTCACAGTTTGGACTGCACACTTGATGAGAACTCGACTTCATTTTGTATAAAGTTTACAATCTGCTCATTGCTATCAAATACTTGCCAGTTCACACCATTATTGGGAATTGAGGGTCTAACCACTATTTTGACATGTTGATCAAGGCCTTGAAAGAGGTCTGTGGGGGGAGAAAACTAAGCACCAACTGTTGCCAATTGGTCTGCCTCAACATTTAATTTCCTTGGGATCACCTATAGGTTGAGAGCATAAAAAATCTCAAGTAGACCCCAAACTCTATGTCTATAAGCTCTCAGAAGCTGGTTTTTCATTGCACATCTCTCCTTGACCTGGTTGACCACCAGCTCAGTGTCTTTGAAGATCTCTATATGCTTGATTTTCTTCTTTTTGGCTAGTAACAAGCCATGGACCAATGCCTCATACTCTGCAACATTATTTGTGCAGGAAAAATGCAACTTGTGAGCAAAATGTAGCTTCTTATCAGTCTAAGATATTAGTAATACCCCTGCACCAACTCCATTCCTACTCTTTGCACCATCAAAGAACATTGTCCATGGGCCATTAGAATCATCATCTGGTTTTAGTATAGAAGGGACAGAGGAATTTCCCTCATGAATCATGTAGGTGCCCAACCTAGTCATTTCAGTGGTGTCATAGGGATCAAAATCAAAATGGTATTTCACCCACTCATCAAGAAAAAGATCTGGGGTTGGAAGGGGTCAAGATACTGCCTCAAGAGATCCTGAATCATTCACTTCCTCACCATAAATCATGCAATTAGGGTTCACCAAGCTATGATCATAATTTTCTACATGATAACTTGAAACTGGTTTAGCCTTAATGGTGAACCTTCTGCCATATCTTTTTCTTAGAAGCATGTGAGACCAATCAGAAGATAGGTAACCACTCACCTTAGTTGTGAAATCTCTTGACAAACAAATAGAAAAGAATGGAGGAAGATCAATAACTAAAACATCTTGACTAATAGTCAAGTTTGGGCAAGCATGCAAGGTCAAATCTAGTCCTTTGATCACTCCAATGATATTATTAGAAGTATCATCCAGCTACAATACACCTAATGAAATTGGGGTATATTTGATGCCTAATGCATCTGCTATCTTCTTTGGCATGACTGAAATACTGGCTCCTGAGTCTATCATGCAGTTATGCACCAGGAACTTCCCAATTATTAGAGACAAGTAAAATGGGGATGGTTTCTTTGTTGGACCTACTTGCTGTTCACTTGGTTGTAGAAGATTGACTAGGTCCCCTTCCTTCTAGACTGCTGAGTCAGCTACTGGGAATTGCCTTAAAGCATATTGCAATAAATCTCTTTGAGAGGGAATTGACAATGCGTCCTACATGGACACATTTAGGTTTGTCTTTTTTATTTGCTCTACAATATTCAGATAAAATGCTACTATTTTATGCATGGAAGGGATCCACGCTCCTTTCTTTGGTTGCTCTGTGGCTTTTTAAGGCAATTTTGGTCGTGATGGAACCTCATTTGCAGTAATAGGCCTGTTGTTCTAAGTGAAATTTGCAATGCGAGCACCTTTTTCTTTTGATATAGGTTCCTTTTGTAATACAACAGGCATGGGGTTATCCTCTAATGGCCTCTTCTTGGATCTTGTACATATAGCAAAAAGATCAATGTAACAAGGGTTGGATGCAGAGACTTATTTTGTTCTCCAAATAGAACCCTCCTTTACTGTAACTGTGCCTTTGAATCAATGCATGCTACTTATTTTTGCCATTTCATGTTGTGTTAGCACTATGTATTTATGAAACTGATTTTGTATTGTGAATGTTTAGTTCCTTACAATTTAGGTTTATTCTTTACCTCTATTAAGATCTGTAGGATTCGTGTGATTCTATCAACTATGTGAAGTTATTTTATGCATTTTAGCTTTGTGAGTGTTCTTCATTAAACTTGGTGTATCACCTTTTCCTTTTTAGTTTTCTCCTTCTTCCATTTTCCCAATGGTGTTAGATTAGGTTTAGTCCTATAGTTTTCTCTGTACCTCATATTTAAAAAGAGGAACCAACCTTCTCTGGAGGTTTGATTTCATTTACAGGGTCCCACACCTCAAAATCACTCTCATGTTTCACTGGATTGTTGCAACAAACAAGCTTCAACATAGGGTGCAAATACAGGTGACAATAGTTTCTAGTGTACTTGGTAGGACCACTTTACTTTGGTTTAAGAGTTGAGTTGAGAAATTGGTGTTTTTCTCAGTATTCTATAGTTTGGCAAGAAAGTTTCATGCACTTGGAGACTCTATAAGATCCTAGTTTTAGACATTATATGCCTAGAGTGCAGACTAGGGCTTCTTCAAGAGGTGAGAATTATTCAATTTGCTGAATTACCTATAGCTACTCCAAGGAGAAGAACTAGTTTATCTAGATCTCCTGTGAGGGGGAATAATAGTGTTGTTTCACCTCATCCAAGATCTCAATCTACACCTCCCCCTGTTAGGTTTCAGTATTCAAGAAAGGGCTTGCACATACCTAGAATAAATTTGATTATCCTAAATATGTCTCTGCCAAGAAATATGCCCTTCATAACCTTCAATAGAGGTAGCCCTTTAGCCTTGGCTACACATAATGATATACCTATCTGAGCCCAAAAGAGTATTCCATTCATGGGTGAAGGTTCCACTACACCTGCTGAACATATTAAAGATATATCAAATGTATGCTTAGTTCAACATATTCAAGATGAAAATGTGGGTGTTAGGCTCTTGGTTTCATCCTTCAAGGGAAGAGATCTTCAATGGTTTAGGAGTTTACGCTCTACTTCAATAAATGACTGGGATGAACTAGGAGAAGCAGTCTAAAAATAGTTTGGAGAGAGTAGATAACGTCTCTCTACTGGAACAGTTGACCACTATAAAGAGAGCTCCTAGAGAGACTATGGTTGACTTCAACTTCAGATTTCAAAGAATGTGGGAAAGGATTCCAACTCTTCTCATACCATCTCCACAAGGTGCTTTCTTATATTTTCTAAGAGCTTTAAATTCTAATATAGTTGTTACGATGCAATCCATGAGTGTTCAAACTTTACCAGATGCATATGAGACAACTTTGAGAGCTAAAAAATATTTAATACATGTTGACAAAATTGCTCCCAGACCTCCTATACCTATCTTCCCAGAATTGCCTTTACAAGTTGAACAACCCACTATTGCTCCCATCCTAGGGCCTAAAACCTCTACATCTTCTCTTACACAAGAAGAGGATGACTTTAAAACCCTAGTGGCCAACCTGGATAACAAAATCAATACCATAGCCATCCAAACTGCCCCTAAACCTCATCAAAATTATAACCAGGGATAATCTTCAAATCGGACCTGGGGGCAAGGTTATAATTCCAATAGAAACCAAAACTAGAAACAAGGTTACCAGCCAAATAGATACCAAATTAATAAGCTTGTTCAGTCTTTGCAAATAGTTAGACCCATTCAACAAATACCAGTTGTTAACCTAGTTAGGACCTTGGTTCCTATCCAAAACAATCTGGCCCATGAGGTAGATTGGTGTTATCCTTGCAATCATCCTCATAATCAGTCCACTTGCACATTTGAAGTGCAAGAATGGGCCTTGTACGTATAAATAAGGTACGTGAGACTTGTCAAATCATGTCAAATTTTATCTACACCTATAGTCATATAAAAAAGCTATTGTAGTAATTAATCCAAATATAGTCATCCCTGAAAGTACAACACAATTTGTGAAGTCTCTTCTATGTGAAAAATCAGAAGATTCAGATGAATTCAAAGTGCAGTGTATAAAAAATATATGTAGTGATTTTGAAAATTTGAAGAATCTTGTACAGGTTGACAATATTGATCATTCAATGCAAGTTATGTGGAAGAGATTTGAATATGAGAAGTACTCAACAAAGTCAGAAGTTGAGAGAAGAAAAATTGTTCTCAAAGAGAGTGAATTGTCTTACAATGAGTTTATGAATAAATTTTGCAATATCGTATATCCACATATTGAACATTGTCATGGTGCTAGATGGCAATCTAAGCAATTTCGTGACTCAAAGAATTGCTTTCCACCAGGTTGTATTCTATCTATTGTTAATTTCTCTGAGAACTATATATTTAGTCCTCAATGTAAGATTCAAAGTCAATATTATCATTAAGAGAAAGTTGCAATATTTGTACAAGTTTGTTATAGGCATGCCGAAGAACATGTGGATGGTGTACAAAGTAGCAAAGATGAACGAATTATCATCAAAGAGGTTCACTTTTATATCAGTGATGATACATGTCATGATAGAAGCTATGTAGCCCATTGTTTTGCAATGTTTTTTGAAGACCTAAGAAGACGCCAGATAGATGCTTCACAACATTGGATATGGTCTAATGGATGTGCTGGTAAGTTTTGATTTAATTTTTTAAAAAATTATATATATCTATTTGTGTAATTAACTTGTAGACTTGAATTGTTCAGTTACTTATATGTTGTAGGTATGTATATAGTTTTTTAAAACTATTTTAGTTTTAAATTTGTTCAATCGTTTGTAACTTCCCAGGCCAATTTAAGTCTGCAAAATCTTTTAATTAGTTAAGCCAACAACATATTAAACGGAACATAAAATTTATGTGGAATTTATATGAGAGTGGACATGGAAAAGGAGAGCATGATGGAGCTAGAGCATGTGTGAAGCATGCACTTCGACAACATGAACTTGTAGGTAACACCATACATACTAGAAATTTAAATTCTTATATTTTAAATGAACTTAAACCTATTAGGGAAAAGGTGTCTCAATATATTTCATGTGTTGAGAAATGGAAGCTTACCATGTTATGCAATAGTAGCTTTGATATATATCCAATGTTGCAGCTTTTCAATATTAAGTGTTGGATTTTTAAAAAAATCTAATTATGTTTTTTGAGATCGTCTTTTACTTTCAACTAGAAAACCTCTTAACCTGACATTTCACCAACATGAACTTGCAAGTAATGCCAATGAAATTGTTGAATGGTGCAAATGTCATTTTGCCGTCTGTGACTCAATAAACAACACACGTTATTTTTGGGAAGTTAAAGGTACATAAATAATTTTTTTTTGAATTTTAATGTGTGTACATGAATTGAATTTTCAATTTTATACACTTTTTAATTGGATGATTGAAATTTACAGATATTGATCGATCAACTCTTAGTAATTATCAAACAATTAGTGATATTAGAAGTTTGCATCAAATCATGACAACAGGACATAGCAGGCCTCCTATAATTCAAGTGAGAAAAATCATGTTTTTGTGCTGATTGCATTGAGAACAATGCAAATAACTCTACAATGTGAAAATATTAGAGATGGGTATGTTTCAGAATGGGAAATAAAACAATTAGTGGCCACGTTAGACCCTTTTGAAGATAATGACATTGTAGATGTCTATGATCCTTTGTATTCAGTTGATTATGAACGTGTATAAGATTTAGTTGTTACAGGTAAATTTTAAATTTTTAAATTGAATTTTAACTTGTACAATTGATTTATATTCTACTTAAGTTGAGCATGGTTTACTACATGGTGTGTGTACAAGAGATCTTTTTGCTGTTCTTGCAAATCCTGACAATACAGAAGGTGTAGATTACTATCTACTAAGATGTACGCAACCAAAATGCAAATTGTTAGAATCAATGACAGATGGTGATGGACAAGAGTATCCTACTAGACTAGTGGTTGTTGAAGGCACATACTATCAACAAACAAAGATAGATACAAATGGTATTATATTTATTGATTATATGCCAGGTCAAAAGGTTCTACATTATAGTCACTTAGTTATAGCAACATGAATAAATCTTGAAATTTTACCAAAAGAGGACGTGCCAAACAAAGGTGGAGGTTGCCTATTGAAGATCATGAAAATATTTTAGAGATAATAAAAGGTAGAGAGGATCCAGATTATATGTGTTGGCAAGAGACACATTGTAGCTTCATGATTGTTGTCATTGATGGCAACAAAGTTCATCCACACATCCGCACGACATGGTGTGCCTATACCAGAAGTCAGATTGAAGAGTGTTATGGTTCGGTAAGCAAGAACAGAGCATGTGGCAAGGTCCGACAGTCAGGTCCAGATCTCTCAGAGGAACTATCTTAGTAAAGTATAGACTTGGGGAAGTCAAGGGTGTACCTTGACTGATACATTCCAGAGATTGAGCCTCTGATGATGAAAGAGTGCAAAGATATGAGCACCTAAGTGTTGGGCTCCTGTTTGGCAGAGTTGACAGAAGAAGAACTGACCGGCAGAGCATCAGATCTTAATCCGGATGAGTTATTGATTGTGATCAAGTTTCTTAAGGTATCATTCATGATTGGCCAACATGATTGATGACTTCTATAAGCATCTCTTTGATACGCATCACTTGATAAACAAGGATTCAACCGACAGACCAAGAGTTTGGGAAAATAGTAAGTATTTTGGATGCCGACTAGAAAGTGGATGAAATCCTTGGTGTGGATATATATACTAGATTGATTTCGGTATGAAGAAGTGTGTGTGTGTTGTGGTGTATGAATAAAAGTAGAAGAGAAATGTGGAAGTAGTAAGGCAGGTTTGATATGTGACATGACAACAACACCAAGAAGAAGAAGCATGAAGTGCAACAAATCAGTATAGTGAACCTAACCGGAACTGAACCTCAACATATGTGGATGCTTCTCATCAGTTCAAGTATCTAGTTTCCTTGTATAAACTATTGTAGGCAGTGAGCCTCTTGTGAGCAGTGTGCTTGGGTAGTAAGCCCTAATTGGCAAGTGCCATTTTGTACTATCTTATTCTTTTAACAGAGAATACAATATTGGGTTAATCACCCCATGGTTTTTTCCCTTAACAGGGTTTTCCACGTCAAAATCATTGTGTCATGTGTATTGATGTTATTTCCATTTCATGGTTATGTTTGCTTATATGATTTAATGTTGCATTAATTGTTAAGGAAGATCAGAAAGTAGAAGTAATTAAGATAACTGATTCACCCCCCCTCTCAGTTATCAACAATTGGTATCAGAGCTAAGTTCCTCCAAACAGAGCCTAACAGCTTGAGGAAGATCTGGGAATTCAAATGGATATGTATGGTATGAGGGACCAACTTCAGTCTGCCCTAGATGATCTTGAGCAATCTAACTCTGAAGTCAATGAATTGAAGGAAAGACTCAAACAGGCTGATGATTTCATAAATGAACTAAAAGGGAAACTAAGTATCTCTATGAAAAAGAGAAATGATCTACTTCAGCAATTGGCAAGTCAAGGTGAAGACAATGATACAAATGAAGATCTGAAGGAGAAAACCAAGTTATGTGAAAAGTTATCAAAAGAGGTCATTATGGTAAGACATGAAATGGAATCAGGAGTTACGAAATTTACCCAAGAAATTGAAGAGAAAAGGAAAACTGAAGATGATCTAAGACAATCTCTCAAAGAGAAATCAAAAGACTGCCACAAAATGGATAGAATAATCAGGCATCTTGAATCTGATCTTGAAGAAGCCAGGGATAATGAAGAACAACTTGAGAATCAGATTGACACTCTTAAAAAGTATCTTCAAACAACAAATGAATACAAAGAGAAATTCAAGATAAGCTCTTCCCAACTTGAAGTTCTTCTTCAAAGCCAAAAGAGGGTAGATGACAAGCAAGGCTTGGGGTATGAGAAAGGTGAAAGATCTGAATCCGGTCAGAAGAACTCTAGATTAGAAAATCCAAGAAATAGGCCTAGAAGACCTCCAGTAAGGCAACCCAATGCTAAAGATATCCATCCTTCAATGGATACTACCACAACTGCAATAATTTTGGTCATAAAGCAAATTAGTGCAGAAGAAGAATGAACCAGACTAATTCATCCTTCTCTGGACAGTGTTTCAATTGCAAATGGTATGGTCACAAATCTCATGAGTGTAGAAATATGCAAATAAACAATTTATTCAATAGAAGATGCTTTGCATGCAATAGAATGGGACATATGGCTAATCAGTGTAGATCAAGAGGATATCAGTCAAATATTCAAAGAAATGTTGTCTGCTACAATTCCAATAGATCCGGTCATATTGCCAAATTCTGTAGAAGTAAGAATTAGAACAATAAGGGTCTGGTACATCATAATTAAAACCAAGACAAAGGAAAAGGAAAAATGAATGCGGATGAAATTCAAAGGGAGATGAACAAGATTTGGGTAAAGAAGAGTACAGAAAATGTTGAGGATGGATCTGCACCAGAATCTGGTTCTGATATTCCTTCCGAAAACTAAATAGATGAGCTCTGGCTCAGGGGGAGTAACAAAAGAAAAACATTTTCCCCCAGCCAGTCATTAGGTGCTCAAAATTGGCACATAAAAGGTTGTGGATTAAAGGATTCTCAGAGAAACATCTAAAGAAGGTTTGGTAAAGATATGAAAGATCCGCAAGAAGGTTTGAAGAGTCTAATCTTCCAAGATAGATTCAGTTTGACTGTCATCCGGTAAAAGCAGGATTCTCACAGTTAGATCCGGCTTGATTCAAAATTGAGGAATCTTGATCTGCAAAGAGATCAAATGATTATGGAAAGGAAGATAGATTGTCTTTATTCACCAAGAATAACTCTAAGTGTATCTCAGTGATCCAGAAAAGATATATCTCAGATTAAGAAGAACAAGGCAACCGAAATAACTTAAGTTGTGCATTTATTGCAATATGGATTTAGGGTTTTCTCAGAAATAAAAGGGTTCATTCGCTCGTCATTTGTACAGTTACATTCGAGAAGAAAAGAAAAGGAACTCTGAAACAAATTGTTTCAAATTTCTCAAAGATCAACCACTGAAGTCGATTCATCCAGCAAATCAATTCGACTCACTCCGCGAACCCTAGAAGCACAAAAGGTATTTTCTGTTATTGAATATCTCTCTGTAAATCTTTTGAAAGATGGCTACTCTGAATATTGTGAAGATCACTGATAGGCCTCGCCCCAAATTCAAGAAACATCCCTACAAATCCCTGGAAGTAGATCCCCTAGGGGCTTTTTCTGGTGTTCCGCATAGAGTTCTGCATGTAGAAGACATTAGGGTTTACATTCACACAAACATTGAAGAATTTAGAGAATTCAAGTTGAGGGATATCTACCACAAGGAACTGATAAATCAATCACTTGAACTTAAACCCCAATATAAGGCCATCCGGGAAAAAAATTTTGGGCAGTGCATTCATTTCCCCTGTTTTATTGAAGATGAGTGGGTTCGGTATGTTTTGAGCAGAGTGCATGACAACTTCATGTGGCTGAATAGACCATTCAAGATCACAAAAGATGCTATTAAAGTGGTAACCAGTTTGCACTCATCCGGAGGTTTACCTGCTCTCAAATCAGTCAAGAATCAAACTATGAGTGAGGCTACTGGATTAAGGTTTGACAAGAGAGCAATGACAATAGAAGATATCATTGATCCGGATATCAAGTTTGCCTCCATGATCATCGGTTATAAGATATATCACTCTAGCAGGGAAAATTCAGTACCCAGAACTACAATTTACACTACTTATGAAATGTTAAGAAAATATGCTAACTATGACCTTTGTGAGCTCCTTCTAAACCAACTTTTGGATAACATGTAGAAGATAAAGAAGGATAAGAAGAATTCCTTCAAATATGGTGGCCTAATACTCTGTCTATTCTTCTACTTCATGAATGAGCTACCTGGATCTAATGGGTGGATATGGCAAAATGACAGACCAGTAGAAATACAAATCAGAGACTATCTGCATGGAATTGGTGATGCCAATGCACAGAATACAGCACTGTGGGGTTATTTCAAAAATTTCCAAAGCATGATGCAAGCTAGAGAAAGAATTCCCCAATCCCTAGTTGAAAAATACAAAGATACAGTGTGCTTTATGGTAGACACTGATCAATGCCTAATGGAGGCAGTGGAACCAAGAACAGTATGGATCATACCCATGGGGTATGAAGTGGATGAGAAAATTGTAGAGCTGCATGTTCAGCACATGCTAAGTCAACCCAAGGATCCCAAGGTAGAAAGGTTTAGAACCTTTGAAGAATTGAGTGTAAAGATTCATGTGGAACTAAGGCAACCGGAGATGAAGAGAAAAGTGAGAAAAGAAGTAGAGAATGTTTCCAAAAGGTATGACATCTCAAAAGAGGCACTTGATGCACATAGAGAAAAGATGGAAAGGACAGAAAAAGAAAAGGAAGAGGCAGAAAAAGAAAGTGCTTCGGTAGAAGCCCCCTCCAGAACTAGATCCTCTAAAAGCTCTGCATCTGCCACTGCTAAGAGCTCAAAGGAATCAAAACTGGAAGCAAAATCATCTGGTAAAGGAGAAAAGAGAACTAAGACAAAGGCTACAAGATCATATACAAGCCTCAAAGATGATGAAGAGACAGAATCTGATGAAGAGATCAAGAAGATGAAGAAGAAGAAGAAAGTATCCAGAGAATCCTCTACCAGTCTAGACAAGGAAGAAGAAAAGACAGATAAAAGTGTTGAGAAGCCTACTCTTGATGATATCATCAAGGCAATTACTGTGGATGGAAACCTGAAAACATTAACAGAATTCTATGATGAATGTAGTGAAGCTGACCAAAAGATCCTGCAAGATGCCACAGTCAAGTATCTGAATATCTATAACAAAGCTTTCATCGAAATCATATCCCTAATTCCTAAAAGCCTTGAGAAGGAACTTGAAATTAGAAAGAATAATGCTAAAGCAAAGGATATGGAGATCCGGGAATAGATAGCCATTCAGCTCTATCCTTCCATCACTCCTAAGCAAAAGAATATGATCTTCAAAGATTACAAGGATGAGTTCCGGAGCAAAGCTAGGATGAGTCAACTTATGCTTGGAGAAACTGACAAGGTGGCTAAAGAAACAGAAACATCCTCCAGAATGCATACAGAAGATTCAATATTCCTATTATAGAGGACTTAGGTGATGATCCCTCGGCCATGGATGACAAAGAAGAATCTACTGAGACAGTGGTAGAAGAGGTAAAGGAGACAGGTGGAGAAAGATAAGGACCTAGATTCCTCTGCTCTGGAAGAGGAAGTCCATAAAGAAGCAAACATCTCTCCTTCAGTTTCCCCTGCAGACTCCAGATCTAAAGGAGAAGAAAGAATAAAGGAGAAAACTAGTCAAGGAGAAGAAGTACAGCAAAAAGAAAAAGGTCAAAAAGAGAAAACCTCAGATGACAGTGCTAAGGCTGCAAAAGGGGAGAAAACCTTGTCACCGGCAAGAGACACAACAGAAGTAGTCAAAGATTTCTTAACCAAAGAGATGATGGAATTTGATGAACTGGAACTTCTTCAAGGACCGTTTAATTTTGACTCCCTCTCCTCGGTTCAAACCATGAAGCTAGCATCCTTTACTTCAGCAAAGGCAAAATAAACTTTTGAAATCTCACATAGAAGATTGTGAGCTAATTGAGATTGCATCCGGTGCACTAGAGAAAATCATGCCATCCTTTCAAAAGGATTCTTCAGCCTCCACATCTGGTAACTTAAAATCTCTTGTCAATTCAATTAGCACACATTTTGATTCTTTGGAGAAGTCAGTTGAAGAAAAGGTCTGGAAGGAGTTTTTGGGAAAAAGATTCTCTGAAGTGCAGGGTCTAATAAAAAATGATAGGAGAGTTATGGATATTGGAATAAAGAGCTTAGAAAATGCTCTCAAAGATGGCAGAGATATCTATAAATTTTGTTTATTCTGGCCTAAAGTGACCAAGGACATTGAGAAGAAAGTAAAAGAGCAAGAGGATAAACTGTTAAGTTTATCTCAAAGTTTTGATCCTCTCTCCTCCTGCTTAGTAAATCAAGAGTGTTAGGCTATTGTGGTCACAAATGAAATAAAGAAGCTTGAGAAGGAGAAGAAAAATAGAATAAACAGGTTGAGTGAACTTAGAGGGATAATTATCCCTAAGTTAGAAGCCATGCATGAAGCCCTAAGTGATGCATAGACCACAGCCCGGACCAATGATCCGACAGATCTAAAGAGGGTAGAAGCTTTTGCATTCCTATTGAGTGGTCACATCTCAATTTTGGACATGATGAAGAGGAGCTGGGCAACAAAAGTAGTATAGTTGAAAACCACTTTTGCAGATATGGTTAAGTATATGTAAGTAAAACATGTATATATGTTTTTGCGGCCAAGTATAGATTTGTTTTTGGGAAATTTTGGTGTGCGGACCCTACCCTTTGCCATTGATGTCAAAGGGGGAGTGAGGAACAATGAAAAATATGGAATCTAGCTAAGGGGGAGCTCCGATAAAGTGTACATTAGAATAGAGCAACAACTAAGGGGGAGTGTAGTATGACACTTAGTCATTTTTCACTAAGTGTTGCCATCAATGCCAAAGGGGGAGATTGTTGGCAAGAGACACATTGTAGCTTCATGATTGTTGTCATTGATGGTAAAAAAGTTCATCCCACACATTTGCAGGACATGGTGTGCCTATACCAGAAGTCAAATTGAAGAGTGTTATGGTTCGGTAAGCAAGAACAAAGCATGTGGCAAGGTCTGACAGTCACGTCCGGATCTCTTAGAGGAAGTATCTTAGTAAAGTGTGGACTTGGGGAAGTTAAGAGGTGTACCTTGACTAATACATTCCAGAGATTGAGCCTCCAGTGATGAAAGAGTGAAAAGATATGAGCACCTAAGTGTTGGGCTCCTGTTTGGCAGAGTTGACAGAAGAACTGACCGACAGAGCATCAGATCTTAATCCGGATGAGTTATTGATCGTGATCAAGTTTCTTAAGGTATAATTCATGATTGGCCGACATGATTGATGACTTCTATAAGCATCTCTTTGATACGCATCACTTGATAAGCAAGGATTCAGTCGACAGACTAAGAGTTTGGGAAAATAGTAAGTATTCTGGATGCCGACTAGAAAGTGGATGAAATCCTTGGTGTGGATATATATACCAGATTGATTTCAGTATGAAGAAGTGTGTGTGTGTTGTGGTGTACAAATAAAAGTAGAAGAGCAGTGTGGAAGTAGTAAGGCAGGTCCGATATGTGACAGGACAACAACACCGAGAAGAGGAAGAATGGAGTGTAGCAAATCAGTATATTGAACCTAACCGGAACTGAACCTCAGCATATATGGATGCTTCTCATCAGTTCAATTATCTAGTTTCCTTGTATAAACTATTGTAGGCAGTGAACCTCTTGTGAGCAGTGTGCTCGGGCAGTGAGCCCTAATTGGCAAGTGCCATTTTGTACTATCTTATTCTTTTAACAGAGAATACAATCTTGGGTTAATCACCCCATGGTTTTTTCCCTTAACAGGGGTTTCCACGTCAAAATCATTGTGTCATGTGTATTGATGTTATTTCCATTTCATGGTTATGTTTGCTTATATGATTTAATGCTGCATTAATTGTTAAGGAAGATTAGAAAGTAGAAGTAATTAAGATAACTGATTCACCCCCCCCTCTCAGTTATCAACAATATGTACCAAGAACTTTAAGCTATTTTTGTACATATATATATTTTCTATGACAATATATATACATACATAACATTTGGACCTAAATTTGAAAATCTTTTTATTTTATATTGAATTCAAATAATTTCATTCAATGTGGTGATCTAGTAGCCCATGAAGTTAAATCAAATGTGGTGATCTAGTAATTTTGTTTTTAATGAAGAAGTCATGCTTAAATTATTTCATCAAATGCTATTAGATCCAACAAAAATTGTAAGTTTTAATTTTATTATCTAATTAAGTTTGATTAGCACTAGCTATTTACTAGGTACAACATGGTAAGTTAGTAGATTTGTTTATTGGATTTTGTGCTAATTATATAAATGCACACAACTCAACATAAATAAAACTAAATGTTCAAGCAATACTTAGCTATGGAAATGATAAATTAATCAACTAAATGCTAATTACAAAATTAAATGTATATAGGACATTAAGACACTTAGCCCAAGAACTCATGTGGAAGAATAACATTGATGAAACACTAGATTCTAAATGTCTCAGGATTGGAAAAGTATATAAATTCTATTTATGCTTTACCTTGAACAATCATAGTAATTTTACAGTTCTCTATTGAATTGATCCCATAGAACTACATGTCATTTCCATGGGCACATATCTATCTTAAGGTCTACATATCTAATCTAGTATTGTGTATGTACTCCTTTTGAATTCATTAATTCTCTTCCTTTTGTTGATTATTAGGCACTCTAGTGCTATTTAAAAATACCTTGCTAAGGTTATGAATTTTATAGGGTTAAGTTCTCTTAATTCAACCCCTAGAAAGACTAGTTTTACAAGCATGTAAATGATTCAAGACAACAATATTTAGTTATGTAAACCGTAGACATAATGATGATGCGATCTCAAATTCCTTCTAGTGCTCCAATTTGAAATACTCCTAGAATTATATGTAAATTATAATCATATCAAACTTGAATGTGATTGAGTGATAAATGAATGCACAATAAACACCTTTATATATCACTACATAGCAATAAATCATGTGAAACATGCACCAAGCCAACTCATGGTAGGAAAGAAGTGGGTGTGAGTCAACAAAATTTGAATATGAAAATTTGAAGTACATGGGTTAGTTTTGCACTATGCGGGATTAATCTCACACTATGGATTGACCTAGGACAACAAAAAGCTATTGTGATGGTGCATAATGAATGTTTAGACACGGAATGTGAAATAAATGTCAAGTATGTGGCAATATGTGAAGAAATATATGAAATAAGATCAAATGTGTAAGAATGTGTGTAAATAAGGATAGGTGAAAAATAGAAAATGAGCCCAACTTCACACAACATTCTACCATTTGTTGATATGTAATAATATTAAACCAGTACATTAAAATAAACCTAAAACTAAATAGAAATTAATATGAATATAAACATTTTACTATTACTTAAATATATCATTAAATTAAATCATTTTTCATAAAAAAATATCTCACAATAAACTTAAAAATACATAAATTAAATAAAAACTTTTAATTATATCATCTTTTAATATATATATGATAAATTATTTTTTAGTATTAAAATATATTTTAAATATCAATGACCCAACCCTTCCTCTTCAACATCACAAAATATTAATATATTTTCAACATCACTATATTTTCAAACATATGTTTCTAAGCCTAGAAGTCCAATGTGTAATTGGAATTAATGTTTAAGTCTTTATAATTTATTGAACTATCAAATCTTTTATGTAAATCATTTTTTTTAAGCATGTGCATGGTTTTCTTTTATGGTAGAATAATAAGTATAATTGATAGAGGTTTGAATATTTCTTCATTGATTTATTAAATTTCATATATGTGTTTTTTTAAATACATTATATATAGATATCCTAAATATATAATATTTAGTTAAAAACATACTAATATTTACAGAAGTTATGGTTGCATGGAAATTATGAGTTTTGGCATGTCATACAATTTGTTTCTATAATTTATCTTTTAGAATTGAATCCAAATTGCATTTTTCCCCTCTTAATTGGTTAGTAATTTGATTTATATTTTTTGGAACATCATGGAATGTTTGATGTTGGATTCCTTCCTTCAAACACCTCTCCTCTAATTCTTATGCACTCCTTATCTTGAGGTTTTATTTATTTTTATATTTATCTTTTAGAATTGAATCCAAATTGCATTTTTCCCCTTTTAATTGGTTAGTAATTTGATTTACATTATTTTTTAGAACATCATGGAGCATTTGATGTTGCATTCCTTCCTTCAAACACCTCTCCTCTAATTCTTATGCACTCCTTATCTTGAGGTTCTATTTATTTTTATTTGGGTTTATGATTAGAAAATCTTATTGTTCATCACAAATTAATAAATGAATGCAATTTGTTTGATATTTATTAGTACTAAAATAAATAAATAAATAGCTCCAAATTGATATATGTTATATTGTATAAATAAATAGTTTATGATATTCTTTTATTTCGATCCCATTATTATTTATTTATAGAGATTCTTCTTAATTTTTTTTTATCTTAGATTAGATTTGCAGGTGCACACTTAACCTAAGACATTTACTTTCATCCAAATGTGGAAGTTATAGTGTTTCCATGGAACATATTCCTCCATAAAATCTGCAACAAGGGATTTCAAAATGATTACATTTGTAGCTGCATAGAGCAGTGATTGTTAGCAGCAGAATTTGAAGCAAAGAAACACTAAAAAAATTAGGGAAAAATAATTATAGTATGCATCACTCCCAAGACTGCTGTCAAGCTGACACTACAAAACTCACCCATGCATGCTTGGTTCAAAACTGATTCTCACAAAGATTCAGAGTCTTGACTCTCAATAATATGGTTGTAGTAAATACAAAATTTAAAAATACACAGAAAATTACACAACAGTCTATCTAGTGACAAGATGGCATCCAAAAGGACAGACACTAAATATGTTGACTTGAAAGTGAAGATGGACATGTTCATCTATCTGTAGTGATGTGAACACCCTATCATTGGAACTGTGGTGATGCACACATTCAAACTAAATCCTTGACACATCATCTAAACATTGTCGTGCCATGCCCCACCTATCTTCATTACATGGATTTATATTCAACAATTGAAATATAAATAGAAATCAGTTTCAAAGATATCAAACCCATCTTTGGTTTACAATCGAACATATTAATGCCTTAAAGTTAAATATCTTCTGCAACAAATTACAACAATTCCTCTAATTTACTTAATAGTGAAGGACCCAAAAAGAAGCATCCATAAAACATTGGCATATGGAAGAGGTATATAGGGCTAAGGATAATACTTACACCATTACCTATTCAACATGAAAAATGCTTCTTTTCATTAAATCGTGGCTATAATTTACAGATTTGAGAACACATTGATGAAAGAGGAAGAGATCGTGTTCATGTTCATGTGTGTGAGAGAATTTTTTACATCCAACAAATTAGATCAGCTGCTAACTGGACATGGAGTTGACCATTTCTTGTATAAGGGGTAAGCATCCCATGAAAATTCAGTTTGCACAACAAATTCAGTCCTTGTTCATACAGATCAACTCAACATTCTACATAACCTTGTCATCAGAGCTATTAGATTTGTCACATTTTTCATTTGCTTCACTTGAACTACTATCTAAATTACTGTTTGACTCATCCAATTCATCATCCTTCTTGCCCATTCCTTCCTTTACATCAGAAGGGAATGAAGAGAAAAAGGAATGATTGTAATAAGTATGTGAACGATGAGACTCATACAAAGGTAGAATGGATCGACATCAATATGAAGAGTATGGATACATATTCTGAGGATATGAATTTAAATTATACCACATTGGTATAGGCAAAACCCCATTAGGTGGGTGCTGAACAACAAACGAGGTAAAAATAGCATAAGGTGTTGGAGGGGGAAATGGACTCTTGCAAGATGCAATGCTTGAGGTTATAGCAATGTTGGAGGATCCAGATGCAGAAGGAAATGTGTGATGTGGTAGAGAGGGATGAGCAGCTCCAAAAGTCACTGGAACAGTAGGGAAGCCTACAAGCCCAAACTGTGTTGACATGTTATTGCAATTGACCGTATTCATTGGTGGAGAAACACATTTATTGATTTTAAAATTAAATTGAACAAGAGACATATTAACTAAGATGCATATAAGGTAGAAATGTAATTAGATAGATCATTAAAGAAATCATATATTCAAACCATAATGTGACAAATCACAATTTAAGAACCGTAATATGAAACTATATTAATGTAAAATGTATACGTGTATATATATAATGTGAAACCATAATGTAAAATGTATATGTATATTGTAAAACATAATAAGATGAACCATAATGTAAAATGTATATAACATGTGTGAAGATCATGATCTAAGAACCATAATGTGACAAACCATGTAATATAAAATGTATAACAAATCATGTGTCTGCATGTAAAACAAGTCAAAGAGGAGGATGTCTAATATGACTATGGATAGATCTCTCTCCCTATCCCTGTGTGGATCCATGTCCTGATCTCTCTCTCAATCCCTGTCCTGATCCCTGTCTCGATCCCTACCCTGATCCACCTCCCTACACAAGAAAGTTACACATAATTTTTAATTTAATGTACATGTGTGTATATATATATGTAAAGTCATCTTAAAGTTTTGTGCTTTCAACATACATGTCTGAACTTATCAAGTAATATATATATATATATATATATATATTACTTGATAAGTTCAGACATGTATGTTGAATATATATATATATATTATGTACCTCAAATCTACCATGCATAGGATCCTCTGGATGCTCCAAATCTATATATATATATATATATTACTTGATAAGTTCAGACATGTATGTTGAATATATATATATATATATATATATATATATATATATTATGTACCTCAAATCTACCATGCATAGGATCCTCTGGATGCTCCAAATCACCAAAGCATGACAAATCCACATATTGCTAGAAATTTTCAAATACAAGATTTCAATGAATAGTGAGAACTACTTTAAAGTCAATTTTATTTAATATATACATGTGAATTTTTAGAATGCAAAATATAAAAATTATTTGAAAGTACCTATGCATCCTTGAGCACTCTACCAATCCCACTGAGGTCCCTAGAATGAATGGTCACATCGGGGACACTTGTATCAAGTAAAGGACCAGTGTCAAAGAGAAGTGTGCTGTATGGGCCATGTACATCAGGTGCAACTCAATGCTATGTGGGGGCTATAGGCTGCTCTGGAATATGCTACTCCTCTGAAGCCGCCTCACCCTGACTCGATTGTCTACCAAAATGTCATCTACTATGACTCGGTACATCATTTAAGGGAATCCCATACACATCACTGACAAACTGGAATGCTGATAGTACATCAGCAATAGAAGCTAAACACACATCACGTAAAGTGGCATCACTCATATGTACCACATCTGATGGTGACGGTAGCTCTGCATGAATGTAGGTGTCATAATTCACAGATGTAGCCTTAGTGGGAGGAAGGCTAATTTGTGGACATAATAACTATCTCCCTATATGATTAGATGACATCTAATCAACCTGAGTAGCAATTGTGGCCATACTGTCAAAAATACGGGATCTAGTCAGTACGACTGCTGCATCTCCTACTGCTGCTAGTTCCAAACATTTTGGAAGAACCAAAAGGTTTGGACCAACTAATGCCCTCTTGTTAACAGGTAGATCCAAATTTGTCTGTCTAAATTGAGGTTTGTCAGCAAACCTCCCCTTGCCCTATCCAGTATGCATAGACATAGATGTATAATGCACATCTAATCCTAAATGGAACTCAGCATATAATTGTTTGCAAAAATAAAGTGGCAACTCGTCATTATGCGGCCATCTATGATTGGCTGCCAACCATCTGGGATATATAAATGGAGCAACCAGTGCATCTGTACATCTAGTAACCATATATCCTCTAACTTTATCTTTTCCCATATAATAAGGGAACATGGTATGCACATCATGCAATGAAACTCTCTGAGAAACAGATTTAATTTTCTCATTGCCAGTTACAGTCCTGGAAAGAGACCTATAAAAATCCTCAGTGCTTATCTCATCGTATGGATTGTATGATTGAATTGTAATTGTAACTAATGCTTTTGGATTTGACTGTGTTGATGTTTTTTCTCTCAACGTTTCAGATCACACTTCATGATCCATCATCAAGAGAAAAAGAGAGCAAGAGAAGAGAAACAAAATTGATAACTTGCAGACTAAAGACTACTTAAAAAGAGTTGGGGGGTGATGCAGAAACCAAGAAGTCAAAAGGGAGGAGAGAAAACAGTTAAACATGCTAAAAGACAATAAAGGAAAAAGGAGGAACAAAAAAACACATTAAAGAAAATAAGTGAGAAAAAAGGAAAATAACAAGAAATAAATGTAAAAATACCAACCAATAATAAATGGAATGCAATCAATAAAATTAAGTGTTAATATATATCAATAATATGACAGAGATGTTTTAATAAGAAAATAACAAGATATAAAAGGGAAAATACTAACAAGAAAGAAAGAAGTGAAGGATAAAACAAACAAACCAATAAAAAATACCTACCGCAATTAAAAAACAACAAAACACACATAAACAACATGAACGAACTCAAAAATCAGCTCTCGCCGAGCACTCCTCTAAAACCAAACACCATATTTGCCTGGAAGACACACAAATTTTGGTTAACGAAGATAACTTCTTCAAAAGGAAACTGAAAGAGGCTATAGAAATTGGCAATCACCCTTCCAACCTTAACCGTGATGAGGGATGAAGCCTAAGCTTCTCTTGGCTTCCCTTGCTTACCCGCCTCAAGAAATGCTCTCCTTCCCGTCTGGTTCTCCATCCTTCTTAGTTTCTCTCCTCTTTCCCCTTGTTCCCTCTTGTCTTGCTCTTGTCTTCCCTTCCCTCCTCTTCTTGTGTTTCGTCCTTCTCTTCTCCTGTCTTTCCAACCTCTCCCGTCCTTTGCCTTAGATTACTCCCTTTCATCCTCTACCTACCTCTCCATGTCAGTTCTTTGTGTCTTTGGTCCTTGGTTCCCTCCTTTTTCCCCCCCTCTAGTTCCTCCTCTGCCTTTCCCCCTTTGTTACTTCTTCACTCTCCTCTCTTCGTTTATTGCTCTCCTCCCTTACTGACCTTGCTCGCCCATTGTTAATCCCAAACCTCCCTTGTTTTCTTTCCCGTCTCTTTGCTCTCTCCTCGTCTCTTTTCCCCTCATGGTCGTTCCTATGTCCTTGGCTCGTTCTTAGGTTATTGTATATGTTCTTTGGATATATATAGACGCCTCTTATTATTTCCTCTAGATTTCCTTAGGTTCTCTTTATTTTTATGTCTTCTATGCATAAATTTTTTTATATGTTTAAGTTCCCTATATGTTTTCTATATTTTAGGTAGTTATTAATTTGTGTATTTTTATTTAATTGTCCCCTTCCTCTATGTGTGTGTGTGTGTGTGTGTGTGTGTGTATACATGTATGTTATCTATTTGTCTTCATCACATTTATATGTGATCTATATTTATATATTTGTTTTTATGTTATGCTTTATTGTTATCCATGTTCCTATCTTGTGGTTTATATATATAGATGTTTTTCATTTTTTGTTTTCTATTTGTTATCTTTTGTGATATATATATATATATATATATATATATATATATATATATATATATATATATATATATATATATATCATTTGTATTTATCTGGTCTGTATATTGTCATTTGTTTTTGGTTAGTATGTTTATGTTCTTAATCTCGTTTCCGTGTTGACTTATATTTAATTTTTATGTCGAGTTGCTTCTTTCTGTCTTTCTTCTTATATATATATATTGTTGTTTATGTGTGTTCTATTATTTTTTAATTTCGGTAGGTATTTTGTATTGGTTTGTTTGTTTTATCCTTCACTTCTTTCTTTCTTGTTATTTTTTTCCCTTTTATATCTTGTTATTTTCTTATTAAAACATCTCTGTCGTATTATTGATATATATTAACACTTAATTTTATTTATTGCATTCCATTTAATTATTGGTTGGTATTTTTACATTTATTTCTTGTTATTTTCCTTTTCCTTTTTTCTCACTTATTTTCTTTAATGTGTTTTTTTGTTCCTCCTTTTTCCTTTGTTGTCTTTTAGCATGTTTAACTATTTTCTCTCCTCCCTTTTGACTTCTTGGTTTCCGCATCAGCCCCCCAACTCTTTTTAAGTAGTCTTGAGTCTACAAGTTATCAATTTTATTTCTCTTCTCTTGCTCTCTTTTTCTCCTGATGATGGATCACAGAGTGTGATCCGAAACGTTGAGAGAAAAAACATCAACACGGTCAAATCTAGAAGTATTAGTTACAATTACAATCATGGGCTATGGAAAATTAATGACTACTATGATTGAATTGTGTCAATCATACGTTTGATCTCCTACTGAATAATTATTAAACTGTCTCTATTACCCAAATTGGATGTGTTGTGTATGGTGTGATCCAAATATTTCAACGCACCCTCTAATCTATTAATGCTGTCATTATAAAAATTTGGCCTAGCCTCAGCTTCCTACTGAGACTGTGTAGAATGATGCGATCCCTCATCATCAACCATATGTATATATATAAATGTACAAAGAGATAGATCTGCTTATAAATACAAAGAGACAAATCTTAAATACAAAGAGATAGAAGGGTAAATGCACAAAGATGAGTCCACTTAAGGTGGAAGTTTCAGACTTAGAAAACAATCCAAAATTGGGTAAACCAAAACGGGATCCCGCTTTTATTCAACAGGATCCCGTTTTGCTTCGGGATCTTGTTTCATAAAATTTGAATTTCCAACCCAATTTTTGCTATGGGTTTTAGGTCAGAAAAAAGGCTTGGGAACCCAACCCTTGGCTTTGGACCTGGTTTGACCTGCAAGTTGAAAGTCCTGTCAATGTCACAACAAAATAGTGACTTTGGGCATATGTCTGAAGGCCTTTTTGCATAATTTTTTGACAAAATTAAAACCCATTATAGATGAGACAGTGTAGATTCCATATATGTAATTTTTTTTTACAATTGGATTATTTTTGATATTTTTCAATTAATTTATGATGAAACAGGTCCATAAACTTGAATTATCAGGGTTTTTTAGTATTTTAATAACTTTTAATTAAAATAATTTTTTGTAAAAAAAATTGTACGAAAACATACTTCACACAATTATTTTCAATTTGAAAAAAATTTTAAAAAATGATAAGTTTAGGTCATCTAATGTGTGACGTACATGACGATTTTTTAAAACACCAAAAATGGCCAATAAAAATTAACAAAAAAAATTCAATAAAAAATTACAAAAAATATGGAAAACGTGCTTCAATGAGTTATAAATCTTTTCCCAAAAGGATTTAGAAAAATATGATTATTTAGGTCAAAATATGGATGATGTACACGTGCATGGTATAGTAAAAAAAAAGTGACTTTTAAACAGTGGTTTTTAGAAATGCCTATTGAAAATCAATTTGTATCATCTGGGTATTAAAAAAAAATACATATTTGGAAACTAGACTCCGAGTACTACATTTCATATTATTGACTTTTTTCAAGATTCCACTTTTAAGTGCTTCAAATTTTTAGGTCAAATGTGACAAATTCTGAAAATCAGGGAAAACACTTCCATGTTTTGGCCAAAAAGTGGACTCAACTTCTTGCACACACCCAGAACTGCACATAAATACAAAGAGATAGATCTATATTTTAGAAATATTCACAATTTCAGAAACATTCACAATTTCAAAAATATACTCTAGGCCATCATTATCATTATCACTATTCAAATATATAACACAGATTTATAGATTTTATCACTATGAAAGATTTATAACACATATTTATACATTTTACCATATAGTAGGCAAGTCAACACCAAGACAAGCATATGAACCTACTTACCATCTAGATCCAAAACAATTATTTCATAACACCATATTATCATGTGACAGTTCTTTTGGTTGTTTATGACATCAGAAGGAATTGGGCTATATGAAGGAATCTTTAAAGATATATGACAGACATTGATGCACCACCAAGCTCACTTGTCTTTTGACTCTTTTATTTCATATTGGGAAAAGCAGAGTAGATATCAAATTTGACATGTTTATTAGAAGTTGGATTGAAGTAAATAGGATTGTTATGACTCATCTTGGATGGCCCAGCTTCACTTAGAAGTTACTGAGCTGTCTCATCCTCTTTAAAAATACTATCTACTATTATGTGTTTAGACAACAACTGAGCTAAGAGCTTTGTTGGAACTATCATAGTACTAAAAGTGATCTGCACATTATATATATCTTTAAAATGATCTGTTATAGAACTTTATCTTTTATGTTCAAATTTATAACATGGAATAGTTCCTGTTAGGAGGACTACTGTGGATGATCTAATGCGTGCTACTTCTCTTGAGAAATATGGTAGAAAGTCTAAGAAAGAAAAATTGTGCCATGTCTCAAAAACCCAGTGTGATAGATGGCAATGATGATAATATATGCATACATAATGAATATACAATAGGGTTATGTTGTGAAATTGTTTCTATTTTTCTTTTGTTGTGCAACATGCAATAGCCTATGTAAAACCTGAGGAGAATACTATGGTGCAAAGACAAGTATAAATGTTTGGGAACCCCATATAGAAGCCCCTGGCAAACTCAACTTGTCTCAGATGTGGGTTTTGTCTAGGTCATAAACCTATGGAGGTTGGAAGTGGAGGGAATAAACCTATGGACAAAATGGTGGCTGTATAACATTTAAGGAAGATTTGGTTTGTTAGGAAAGCGTGGAGGTTTGTGCAGAAGAAAATTTCCTGCAATTTTTAGTGGAGGGCCTAGTCAAGCACAAGAGCAAGTAAAAGGTAAACAAGGTGAGCAATCTTCTATATTTTCCTTGGTCTCTAATAACGATGTGGTGTTTGTGATTGAGAAGTAATAAAATAGGTTGAAAGTGGTTGGTATTTTCTTTGTTTGTCTTACCCTAGAGGCCTTACCCTCAAGGAAATTCTTTAATGATTAGATATCCTTTGTGTGGGGCAAGAAGCTTAGTATTTATATGATGTTCTATAGAATGTGATGTAGGAGCATCTAAGTCCATGAGTAATCTTGCATCACTAAAAATAGAATAAAGGTGGCTAAGAAGATTTTGGTCTTGTGTGTGGGCTTTTGAGGAGATGACATGAATAGATAAGTCAAAAGGTCTTGGATGTTTCCAATTGACTTTGCAACTCTGACATCCATGTTGTTGCACAAGAGCTCCTAGCAACTACATAAAGGTATCTTGTTGGTGTGTGTTAGTTTTCAGTGGTTGTGCAACATTTCTTACTTGTGCAATAACCCTTAGTTGTTGCACAATAATTTGAGTTATTGTGCGAGATCTTCTAGTTGCTCCACAACCATTCTTAGTTGTTGTGCAACTATTCCCACTTGATTTATAATTGTTCTTAGTCACATTTATTCATTGAAATTTTCATCAAACACTTGGCATGCATAAAAGAAAGGCATTTAGGGCATAAGAGTGCGATGTTGGTTTTATTCCTTTTAGTGGTCATTTATCTTCATATAGGGATTGTGAATTTTATTTCCTATTATGGACATCAGTAGAATATTAACCTATTATCTTTTGGTGGCTATTTTTCTTTCTGGTTGTGATTGTTTAATTTTTCCTTTGAGTGGAAGTTGTTCATATTCATGTGGGTAGGTGTTTTTTTTGTGGTGCTATCTTCTAGCAGTTGTTGGAGTTCTTGGATGGAAGTGAAAATAGTCAGACCATTATGTTGGATAGAACAAAACATATTTGATCAAGAAGGGAAGAAAAATAGCTGGGGTAGGTGGTATGTTGATTTAAAAAATAAAACCCATTAATTTTATTGTATAGACATAACAAATGAGAGAGAGGGATGGTGAGAGGGGCAAAGAGAGTAGTCTCCAGAAGAAATCCTCAAAATATTTTCTCAAGAAAGGAGAGACTAGGTAAACATGGGAAGATCAAGATTAAGGGGAATTTTTAATCATCCTAGGCATTAAGTAGCCCATTTTCTAATTTCTCTTTGTGTAACATATACATATGTTGAATTATACTTACAAAACCTTATTTATACCTCTATAGTTGCATTAGGATGGCTATGTTGAACCAATTCTCTACACTTGATGACTGATATGTCTCACCAACATCATCGATAGTGTCTACTTTGGAAGTTGTGGAACAAATGTATCAATGTATATACACACCTACATCAAAGTAGATAGGGATGGCTTGTTGCACTCACCTATCAACATACAATTTCTTGCTTTTGACTTGTTGAGCTCACTTATCCCTGGTGATTTAAACTTGCAACACAACATCCCTCTCTTTGATGTAGGTGTGTATGTTGATGTTGTTCCACAACTTCCAAAACTTAGACACTAGTTATCACTGATGTTGGTGAGACATATCAGTCATCCTGTAGAGAATTGGTTCAACATGGCCATCCTAATGCAACTGTAGCTTGGTATAAATAAGGTTTTGTAAGTATAATTCAACATGCATAATTGTCTATTTCAAACAATTTAATTTTACCTGTATATTGTGTCATAGATACTTTTTTTTTTTTGAAAATATGTACTTACAAAACCTTATATAAATTATACCTCTATAGTTGAATTAGGATGGCCATGTTGAACCAATTCTCTACACTTGATGACTGATATGTCTCACTAACATCATTGATAGTGTCTACTTTGGACTATGGAACAAATGTATCAACATACACACCTACATCAGAGTAGATAGGGATGTTGTGTTGCGTTCGCCTATCAACATACAATTTCTTCTCTGATGTAGGTGTGTATGTTGATGTTGTTCCACAACTTCGAAAGTAGGTCCACTAGTTATCACTGATGTTGGTAGACATATTAGTCATGGATAGGTTCAACATGGCCATCCTAATGCAACTATAGCTCCGTATAAATAAGGTTTTGTAAGTATAATTCAATACATAATTATTTATTTCAAACAATTTAATTTTGTATGTGTAGACTGCATGTCGTCTATTAATTTTTTTTTAAAATATGTACATTTTTATGTGAGCATCTATATAACATCAAGTCACATGTCCTCTCAAAATTTAGCACATATATAGATACATTCTGGGAGAATAACCTCAAAATGTATTTAGATACCTTCCTTTCTCATGCATTCCTTAGAAGCACTCAAGTACACAACTTTTTAGTGAACCTACTTCACAAATATTTTATATTATATTTCTTGAAGATTGTTAAAGTAAGGAAGAGCATACAGACTACCTAATCAACCACACAAAGCATACAAAGAAAGTTATTACACCATAAAACCTCATTGGCATATTACTGAGATTTTTATGGGAGTCCAAATGTTTGGCCAAATATAACTTTTGATATAACAATAAGTCACATGAGCAATTTGTCAATATGCTTAGATAGGCATGCCACATTTTGTAGATCATGACACTCTGAGGTTCTAGCATGCGTCATATATTTCTCTGTCCACAACCAAAACATATGTTTGTTTAAGTTCCATGCAATGCCTAATCTAAGTAAATGTTTCCAAATGGTTTTTGGATGGTATAATTAGGTAAGAGGGGCAATGATTGTACACTGTGGTTTCTATAGCGACCATGGAGGTTTTGATATTGATTTTGAAGATTTATGAATAGGTTTCTATAGCGACTAAAAACATGAGCAGCAAGTCAGAACCAACCATTACCAAGTATGACAGAGGCTAAGAACACCTAATTTTAAGTATTTATCAGGTCTTAAGATGGACCCAGAGAAAGTGAGGGCTATCATTGAATGGCCTAGTCCAAGGAGTGCTACAGAGGTAAGGTCTTTTCATGGTTTGGCAAGTTTTTATAGGAAGTTCATCAAGAGTTTTAGTAGCCTTTGTGCACCCCTAACTAAAACAATGAGAGGGGATATAAAAGGAGCTTAGATGGATGGTAGGGGCAGACAAGGGTTTTGAGATGTTGAAGAAGAAGGTCACGGAGAAACCTATTTTGGCATTTCTAGATTTCAATAAGGTATTTTAGGTAGATTGTGATGCAAATTTATCCTAAATGGTCATGGCCTAGCTATTTTAGTGAATTTAATAGTCCTAAACCATACCCTTGGGGCCTCAATAATCTATCTACTAATCCTACCCCACTTGATTTGAAAGAAACAACAAAAGATATAAGGGTAGAGATAGATGGGTTTATTTTATCCTAAAGCTACGCTTGACTCAAAAAAAGAGATAAATTAATAAGAGTAACCGATCTCAACTTGATTTGTTATTGTACAAACAAGAATCCAAGATGGTGCAACCATGAAAGGACAACTTGATTGATGAGATCAAATAAGACCTTCACCATATTTGATAGAGGCCTCTATAGTTTTGGTTCTACGTGTGAGCTTACTGATAAATACTTAAAATCAGGTGTACTTAGCCTCTGTCATACATTACACATCTTTGTGGATATGTTAATTTTACATTGGATTTGAGGTAAGCATTGTTTGACCTGATGACTGCAATGGCAAATTGTGTACTTGAAAGTATACTGGCGTGGGTAGACTTCAAACAAAAAAAAGAGCTTAAGAAAACTGATGGAACTAAGAAACAAGATAGACATGACATCCCCAAACTTGAAGATGCAAATAAAGTGAGTGGAAAGGAATCTGAAAATTGCACTTTAATTTTAATAGAGGGTCACTCAGCCAAGGCTCTTGTTGTAATTGCTTGTTCTTTGTTCAAAGAATGGATAATATTGTGTCATGTTTCTAGATCAATATGCAAATTGGGAATGTTATTTTGGGCTATCTTTTTGTTATCAGTTGGCAGGAATAACTGTTGTTGATCAAGATCACTATGGTGTGTTCCCTCTCAGAGGTACGCTACTCAATGTCAAGGAAGCCTCACATAAACAAATTGCAGAAAATAAAGAGACTGAACATATAAAAAAAATCCTTGGTCTATATCAAGATAAAGTATATGACAATAGTAAATCCTTAAGATATGGCCATTTGATGATTATGATAGATCAGGTACATTTTCTATGCCCAGGACTATTTAGTTTTTGCATAAGTATGACAGATCCTATTGAGTGAGGTTTCTACTTCATGATTTTCTACTTTGCCCAGAGGTGATCAATGTCTATTCATGGTGTAGTGAAGTGGAGACTAACAAATAAATTGGCCAACATATTGACTGATAACTATGGTATGTGCTGGGATTATTGGCCCGTGTCAAAAAAGGGTCTAGTTTCAAAAACTCATCTAATTATTATTGATATATAGCTAAAAGCATCTGATGTTTGGTTGTGCATTCTAGCTACAAGTGACTATTGATTCTAAGGAAGACATCAAAATCCAAATGATTATATTAATAGTAAATTAATAGCAAATTTTAAGTGACTTAAGGTGAGTAAATATTCTATTAAAGTGCATTAAAATGCAATGCAAAGACATAAAATACCAGAAACAATGGCAGCTAGGGTTTTAGTTCCATTTCTTTTGCCCTAATCATGGCGGCTAGGGTTTATGAGTTCCATTTCCTTTGCCCTAATCATGGCAGCTAGGGTTTTAAAAAATTTAATAAAAAAAAAATCTGTTTAACCCAACCGAATATAAGCATGAACAAGCATCCACAATGCTTCACAAAAATAACCTTCTCAGTAATATAACAAACAAACAACAAAAGCAAACAAACAATATAACCTACACATATAACAAAACCATATCTTATGAAATCATGAAAGCTACCGAATAAACTTGATGCAAAATGAAATAACAAGAATGCTTGAAATGAACTCTTACCCGAGTTGGATAAATATGTAGGCTGAGTTGTTGGGTGAGCACTATCCAGACGCAACAAATTTAGCTGAAAACACAAAATACCCACTACCGCTATTTTTTTAAATTTTATATTTAATGGATTTAGCTGAAAGGTACTTGGTTGATACCCACTAGCCCAAATTTATGAGGCCACATAGGCACCACATCGGTGCCAAAAAGGTGCCACATCGATTCGGCCGAATGCCACTCGGCTGAAACATAGTTGGTCAAAATTGAATCGGTTGAAATTATTCATTTAGCCCAAAGTGTGACACAACTTTGTACTTTTACCCTATAGCATTTTACATTGATAGTACATTCACATATTACAATAAATTCGCCCCATGGGCCTGTTAGAAGATATTTCTACAAAAGGAATGCTCATATACATTTGTTCTGCAAAACATAAATGCAGAAAATGTCTTGAGATGTAGCTGAAGAAAATATCTGTTGCATTGAAGGCCAATATCTGATTCATCTTCCTCTTTGTCAGATTTTGACTTCTTTCTTTCCTTAGTTGGTGATAATCTCCTTTTGCAAACTATTTCTGCCTTAGCTGATCCTCCCTTTCTTATTTTTATCTTCCATAGTCGGGCCTCGACCAATCAGGCTTCCTCTGATCAGGTCTTTGAAAGGTGAAGGAGGAAACCATGATGTCCAAAGTCTAAAAGGGGAAAATGAGGAAACCGTTGGACTTCAGAGATCAGTCCTTCACCATGCATTGTGCTTTTGAAAAGAAGAAATGCTCGATCTTGGTCCTGCAGTACTTAGAAGAAATTATGAAGCTTGTCAGGAATCAGGCCTCAAACCTTCTGCCTTCCACCTTCCAAAAGAAAATAAGAAGAAAACTCCTGCTTGCCGAAGTCTAAAATACTTAGACGCTTCTAGAGGTTCAGCGGACTTCGGTGATCAGGCCTTCTGCCTTTCGCGTGCCAAATAGAAATAAAAAGACCGCAACCCCGTCCTCCAAGCTCCACAATACTTAGAAATGGTCGACCTTGGCCATTGGGCCTTCTGCCTTCCGCCTTTCAAAAGGAAGAGAGAAAAAAGAACTCCCACCTGTCACTGCTTGCAACACTTAGAAACTTGTAGCTCGTTGGGCCTCGGCAAGCGGACCTTCCCTCTTCCACCTTCTGAAAGGAAGGAGGAAGAGGAAACTCCTAATCTCTGATACCCAAAGCACTTAGGCAATTTACAAAGGAAACAAGGCAAATTTCAGAGCTGATAATAATGGCATGATGAGGAAGGGAACTTTGAACTCTGAAACTCTGAAAAGGCAAAAACACAAGGAAAATACTTGGGATTTTGGACTTATCCATTTGGGGGGCTTTTTTCCTTACATTTTAAAAGAAAAACACTAAAATTTTCATGGATCCTTCGACTATTTGGTTGGAAGGAAAAAAAGGACATGTACCTTCGAACAAAGGTCCTTGGATGGTCTCTTCCACCCTAGGCCTCAAGATTTCTTTAGAATTTTTAGTTTCAAACCTTGGGTTGGACTTCCAAATGGAATGAACTTGACTTTTCAGGGTTGTAGCCCTCAAAATGAGCTTTCCAACAAGTATAATTTTGAATACATTTATTTTGATTGTTATATTTATTTTCTATTTTTACTAAACATCAAGCTCTTTGTTCTACACATATGGAAAAATAGTAAAATTCTAAAAAATATCTGTGCACTAGCTATTGATCTCCTTGTTTCAACAAAAAAAAGAATTTGGATACATACAGAAAAAGTTACGCTATATGGTTCAAACCTATGTCTAAATTATAATAAGATCACTTCAAAAATTAATTAAAAAAATTCTTTAAAAAATTATAAAAATATCCGCGCACTAGATATTGGTGTTATGAATCTATATTTAAAGATTTAGAATTTTATCTTTTCTATAAAAAAAGTTAAAATATGGTTTGAACGACACTTTTTAAAAACACTATTAACTATAAAAAACAACTTATTAAAAGTTATGTAAAAAATTCACAATTTTTTTTTCAATTTGAAGAAAAATATATTTAGAATCTACATACAAAATCACAAAAATCACTAGTTCACATCATCTTAAAATTCTTAACAGTTTAGTTGCTCTAGGTGTCAAAAGTGAAAATTTAGTTAAAAATGTTGATTTCAATGTCCTACTTTGGCCAAAAAGTGGAACACAATATTGTGGGATCACCCAACAGTTAGTAGGTTGCTAGTAGAGAACCCTAGCATCCTAATAAGTAGTCAAATGTGAGTCCATAGAAGTTACATGATTTACTATTAATAACAGGGTAAATTACATTTATACTTTGTAATAATTATATAGATCTAATCAAAGAAGAACAATAATCCACTAAGAGTTAAATATGTTTCTTATTCAAAATCTAATAATATGTGTGATTGTCCGTCCTTGCATTGCTCTGCTCTACTTTGCTAGTTACATTGAACAAATGAAGATCATATATACAACTAAACAACTACAGTCCAATTCAAATACTGAATACTATTACATTCCTAATTGAAATATCAATTCCAAGTTATAGTCCTATTTGAATAGCCAATCCTACTCCTGTCTTAATTAAATTCTCAATCCTACTACAATTGCATTTGAATACATAATCCTTCAAATATTAGGCTATCTTTAAGAACATTTAACATTACCACTTAGCCAAATATGTATATTTTTAATACAATTACTATGCAGATTGAATCTTTTCTTACAAAACTCAAACTTATCTTTTGGCAATGCTTTTTTCAATGCAAAAAATGGAACTTGTCTTTTGGAAATGCTTTTCTCAGTGCCAATAGTCCTAACTAAATAGCCAGTCCAAAGTTATAGTCCTATTTGAATAGCCAATCCTACTCCAATCTTAATTGAATTCTCAATCCTACTATAGCTGTATATGAATACACAATCCTCCAAATATTAGGCTATCTTTACGAACATTTAACATTACCAATTAACCAAATATGTATATTTCTAATACAATTATTGTGTAGATTGAGTCCTTTCTTACAAAACTCAAACTTATCTTTTAGCTTGATGCTTTTTTTGGTAAAAAAATGTAACTTGTCTCTTGGACATGCTTTTCTCAGTGCATCCAATACAATCATTGATGTTGCACAATACTCTATTTGCACAATGTTCTTAACTTGTCCCCAAAGAAAATGGTATTGCACTTTAATGTGTTTTGTTAACTCATGAAACCTTGAACTCTTTGTCATTGTTATGCAACTGTGGATGTCACATTTCAACCCTCTTGATTGATTTTGTGTAATCCTAATCTCTTGTAATAATTTTCTCAACTATATTAATTCCTTTGAGTCTTAGCAAGCTACTATGTATTCTGCCTTTGCACTAGAACATGAATCATTGGTTAGTTCTTACTTGTCCCTAAAACTACACCACCATTAAAATTAAGCATATCCAAATGTTGATCTTTAATTGACAATATCCTCTACCCAATCTACATCATAGTATCCAATAATTTTAAAAGATTCTTCCAAGCTCCCATAGATGTAAATCTCATGCTTATTTGTTCCTCGATTTCTAAAAGATTCTTTTAATTATTGCCTAATCTTATGGTCCAGGATTGCCTAAAAATTGATTAAGAGCACTTACATCTTGTGCAATGTCAGGTTTGCTAAAATTCATTATATATATCAAACTTATAACAATATTTTGACATAAAATGTTACGTAAATAACCTATTTCTTCTTGTGTTTTGGCAACACATTTCTTATGACAATTTCTTATCATCCTGCACTAAAGTGTCGATTAGTTTTCAATCACTCAACTTGAATTTGTTGAGGATGTTCCCAATGTAACTCTCTTGATCTATCTTTCCCTTAAAATTTGACTAATATTGAGAAAATAATTAATTACACCATAGTTGGTTGAAACTTAAATTTAGTTGCTAGTTTAGACTTAAATAATTCAACACTTTTAGATTATCACTAGTAATAATATCATCAATTGACTCTCCTCGTATAAACATTTGAATCAACATTCCAATGAAGATATTGTCACATCCCCTTGGAAGGACACTATGGAAAATTAAAAAATAGAAATAAAACTAAAGGATATTTCTTTAAACCAGGTTGATGGGGGAAAATAATTAAGAGTTGACGGGAGACAAAAATATTAAAGGAGGTAGCTGGTGCACAAGTAGAACGATATGGTGTCCATCTGCAACCCAACATAAGCAGCCCTTAATGATTAAATTGGATACAATCTCTCCAGAATGAGGAAAGCTACCGACCATGTGCTCCCAAGGCTGTCGAACAAGTGGCGACCCATGTGACCAAAAGCCAAGACTAGATAATACTGGTGAGGGATGCTGAAATTGTAACATGATGGGTTGCAGAAGTGGGTATGTTGCTAGGATATGTATATAATTGAGATAATTGGGTCAAGAAAGAGGACATAGAACACTTAAATGGTTTGTTAGATAACTACTACACCTCCTATACTAATGCTTTTTGTTAGTAATATCTTGACGAGGAAGAATTACATCTTGTTATGATTCAGATAAGTCAATTCCTTTAGAATGATAACTACAATGCTCATATTTTTGAATATAATACTTTGATATTATTGATACCTTAAGGTCTTATGAAGATACCTACAATTGGGGTATCATCACCTTTGGTTGACAAATGTATTTCACTATGACTAGCAGGTTAAATGCTCAATATTATTGGTGAAGGTGATAACAACATCAATATTTCTTTTCTATGGGTGGATGTGGTTAAATCATGTAAATCTTGAGTTTCCTTGGTGGTAGAAACATGTCTCACTAGTATGATATGTTGGGCTAGATGATATTACCCCATATCATATGGTGATATAGGTTCATATTAACACACCTTATAAGACAGTACATACTCTATATTCTTGTATATAGGATAATGTTATTCTTAGTTTGGGGCAAGTATGTTGTTCTTAACATCTCTATGTTCTATGACTAATAGTTTAGGGCTTAGGCTGTGGTTAATTATGGAAGGCATTATTGAGATAACCCCAATTGACCCTAGTTGTATGAACAACATTTGTATGACTTCCATTGAGGTTAAGAGTAGAAACTTGTTATCATGACATTTGAGACTTAAGTTATAGTCATTGTATACCATTATTGGTCTTGATGATTAAAGAGTTATTGGAAGAAAACAAAAAAAAAGAAGTGTAATATTGTGCAGTGCTCTTCTAGTGAGCTTTACGAGGTCACTATAGAATGGGACAAGGCATTCCAATATCCTCTAGTTATCATCTACACTATGTATCAAGTACCTTATCATGAGGTGATGTCTTCATGACCCATGGTTGTGAGTGATAGATAAATGTATGGCATTGCCATCAATATATTAGATGTGGCACGATAAATGTGAGTATTATATAGTCCATGAACTATCCTATTAAATGAATATTGGATTGCACTATAAAGTAAATAAAATTAGAAAGTAAAGAATGCTATAAATATTCTTATGGAGTGTGTATCTTCATATGATGATCTATGGGGTTGGTGATGATAGTAATTGTTGGTATGAAACCCTTAGGTATGGGAATCTATGGGTATGTCCTTGAGAGATTATTGTGAGGAGAACTACATGTGACTTTGATCTCGTTTGGAAGTGGGTATGTAAGTAGTTCTTGGGTGAAGGATGCCCCTAGACCTTAAGTCCCTAGGGGAGAAATTTAGGGAATGACTCCGAGGTATGGGGTGTTCCTAAACTTGACAAACCTTCCCTCTTTAGTATTTTTTGAAAGGAAGCTAGGTGTGTGGAAATCACTTCCTACACTAATCTAATGAGGAGAGGGCTATGCAAATTCAAATCAATCCTTACAACTATAGCAACATAGAACATCTAAAAGATATATTGCAGCAATACACATGAACCAGAAAGAAGACAGAAGAAGAGAGACAAAGATATACGGTGGGGAAAATCCTTATCGGGTGAAAAACCCCACACTCAGAAACCTGCACAATGTATTATCAAAATAGAAATTTGTTTACAATACACTTGCAATGCAAGCTTCAATGGTCTTCAACACTCATATCTAGAGTCAATCCGGTAGAGTAACAGTACTTGTAAAACCTGTGTTACATCTCCACCTCCAAGCACCTGTTTATATAGAATATACAAGGCAATATTGGACCTATCTTGGAATGGGCTTCCAACTTGGCCTCATGGCCCAAAACCCATGCCTAAGGACACTTGCTCAACATTGTAGAATGTTCCTGACATTTGTCTACAACTCCCATCTGAAAGAGGTCACCTATTTCCAAAATGGGCTATGACAGATGCTCTTACAACACTTACGACCATTATAGAATCTGTCATAGTGGTTACAACTTACAGCTGTAAGAGAATCTGTCATACACAAGCTATAAATAACATATTCTCTTACAACATGTCATAGTCCACCTTGGGATGCCCAAATATGCCTTTTTCAAAGATAATTCATGACACATGTCTTTACCTATCTTACATGCTTCTATTTATGACTCTTACATGTCATAACTTCGTCATAGAAGTCCGTCATAACCATTTCAGTCAAACATTCCCTTACACAACATGAAAGATGCTGACACATGGCAAAATGCTCCTACCACAAAGTGGGATGCCTATCTTCTCATGTGAGGACAAAATTACAAGTTGTCATCTTCCATGTAGGATGACACATCTGTTGATAACTGAGAGGGGGGGGGTGAATCAGTTATCCTAATTATTTCCCTTAATGAACTTTCCTTTTAATTGATGCAGCATAAAATCAAACACAAAACATTAACCATGAAATAAGAAACACATGACACAATATTTTTGACGTGGAAACCCTGTTAAGGGAGAAAACCACGGGGTGATTAACCCAAAATTATTCTCTGTTAGAAGAATAGGAAATTACAAAAAATGGCACTTGCCAATAAGGGCTCACTGCCCGAGCACACTGCTCACAAAGAGGCCCACTGCCTACAAGAAGACACACTGTCTACAAAGTGATGAGAATCATAGTCTTGAACTGATTGGAAGCATCTGCATATGCTGGAGTTCAGTTCCGGTTAGGCTCAGTACACTGATCTGCTGCACTTCATCTTTCCTCTGTTCTTTATTCTGCTATCTTTCACATACCGGATCCTTTTTGCTACCTCTGCTCTTTATCTGGACTTATTCGCATATATCTCCACAACACCAACACACTTCACAACTAAATCCATCCTCTATATATATCCGCACAAGTAATTTCATCACCTTTCTAGTCGGCATCCAGAACAGTCTAGTTTCTTATAAACTTTCATTCTGTCGGCTGAATCCTTCCTCACCAAGCAATGCGGATCAAGCATATACTTGTAGATATCATTAATCATGTCGGCCAAACATGATTCATGCCTTCACAACCTCTGTCATCAATAGTAACCCATCCGGAAAGCAGTCTGATACTCTGCCAGTCAGTTCTTCCTCTATTTTCACTGTCTCTCAGAAATCCGGTACTCAACCATTCATATCTTTTTCCTTGTCCATCACCGGAGGCTAGATCCTTGGAATATACCACTCAAGGTAGTCCTCTTGACTTCCCCAAATCCGCACTGCACCAAGACACTTCCTCTGAGAGGTCCGGACCAGTCTGTCGGACCTTGCCACATGCTCTGTTCTTCTTCACCGGACCACAACATTCTTTATTCTGACTTCCGGTAGAGACACATCATGTCTTGCGGATATGTGGGATGACCTTTGTTGCCATCAATGACAACAACCATGAATCCATATAGTGTCTCTTGCCAACAACATCATTGTGCCACATCCCACAAAATGACAATATGAAATTTACAATTTATTTACAACATAGGCAAAGAATTAATATATACAAACATAAATAATGCAAGGAATTACCAAGGTTGAGACACCTTAATTCCCAAAATTCTCCCACTTGTCGAACACCTTGTAGGAGCCAATAGAATAACATGATTTAAGTGCTATAGGCCGAGAGGCCCATAGACTTTGAACACCATCTAAACTTCTCTGTGCCCACTAGTTTCGTCAATGCATCTGTAACATTCTTCAAAGTATCTACCTTCTCCAAATTTACCTTTCCATCCCCAGCCATGTCTCGCATGAAGTGAAATTGAACATCAATGTGCTTTGTTCTAGCATGGAAAGTTAGATTCTTCTCAAGGCAAATTACACTCTGACTGTCACAACTGATCGTAATTTGACTTGCATCAACACCAATATCGGAACACAATATCTTAAGCCAAATGGATTCCTTACAAGCATGAGTTGCTGCCATATACTCAGCTTCTATCATGGACAAAGAAATAACAGGTTGTCGTTTACTCATCCAACTAATAACACCACCAAACAGTGTAAACACATAAGCACTGGTGGATCTCCTGTTGTCAATGTCGCCAGCCCAATATGAATCCACAAATCCACGAATGTCAATAGAATGTGGAGGTCCCAGGTAGAATTACCATGATAGCATATGGAATACTTAGAAGTACCCCTCAAATATCTAAACACTCGCTTAACTGCATCCCAATGAACCCGTCCAGGATTAGCCATAAATCGACTAAGGACTCCCACTGCTTGGGCAATGTCTAGTCTTGTGCAGACCATAGCATACATCAAACTACCAACAACACTAGCATAAGGTACTCTCCTCATGTCCTCCACCTCACTAGGAGATTTTGGACAATCCTCAACACATAACTTTGTCCCCAAAGAAACAAGAACACACAATGGTCTACAATCTGCCATGCTGAACCCATCCAACACAGTCTTCACATACTTACTCTGGCTTAGCCAAAGTTTTCTATTGGTTCTTGTTGTGATGTTCACAACACGCCCCATTTTTCCCCTTAGCAAAATGAGGACCCCTGCTGTTGCTTTGCTTTTTTTTTGCTTCTGCTTGTGTTTGTTCTGTCTGGTGGTAAAGGGAAAAGAGAGTCAAATTTGCAAAACTTGTTAAAAATATAGAAAATTGCATTTTCAGTACCATTACATAATATGGTTGGATTCCTTGTAAAAAATGAGCCAGGGTTGCTTTTTGAACCATCTTAAAATTCATCATATTTTGTAAGTTATGATCATTTAGGTAAAATGTACTATCAAGTTTTGCATGATAAACAGTCAATTGTTTGCCTTTTTTTCTTGTTGGCATTCGTTTTAAATTTCAAAAAAATTCGTACTTAGTAGTTCCGGGTCGTGGGCAATTTTGTCTGGGTTCCACTCTGTATCTCACACTTGTCTGTTTTGCAACAAAGTGCATCGGCGCACTTTGTTATCTTTTTTTAAGTCGCCATTTATTCATTGGCAGTGTTTCTTTTAGGTTGAACTGCCGCGTTGAACCCTTTTTCTGTTTGGTTCAAAGGGTTCAGGGTTCAAGTGGTTCTATGTGTCCAGAAAATGTCCAAAAGGTGAATTATTGTTTTGTGTAGCCGCATTGAACCGCCGCGTTGAACCTTCGTATTGAACCTTTTTTTCGGTGGTTCAATGGTTCAAGTTCGTGGGGTTCATTTTCTTCAAAAATGTCATGCGTAGGTGATATTACCGTTGAAACACCCCATTGAACCGTCGCGTTGAACCTTATGGCGGGGTTCAATGATTTAATAGTTCAATAGATGGAGAGGCTTCGGTGAGACTGTGGCCGATGGTATGCCATCGGCATAATATTAGCTATCGGAGCAATGCTTTGGGCTTTCGCCGATGGGTGAAGTCACGTCGATAAATGGAAAAGGACTTGGCCGAATATGAAACGAATGATATCGGCAGCACTCTCGCCGATATAAGGTATTGGCATAACCAATACTTCGGTGAAGGAAATTTCGGTCTCGCCGAGGCTGTGTCTCTCCCCGATGATCTAGTCATCAGCGTAACATTTGGTATCGGTGGAGTTTGATTTTCTCTCGCCGAAGACTGCGATCTCCCCGATGGCCTTTTGCCATCGGTATAACTGTTACCGTCGGCTAGTTTGTTTTGGCCCTTGCCGATAGAAGAGGCTCTGGCCAATGGAAACCGAAAGGGGTCATCGGCCAAGCAATATAGATCAGCGTTTGTTTTTTGGATCATACCGATGAAGGATCTCACTCCGATAAGGAGGTTATCGGTATGCTAGTAACGATCGGTGCGAGCGTTTGGACCTTTACCGATGGGCAAGCCTCACACCGATAGAGAGCAGCAAAGAAGCATCGATGGAAGAAAATGATCAGTGAAAGAATTTTAGGGCTTGCCGATAGTACAGACTCACGCCAATGAAAGAAATAAGGAGGAAATAACGAGAAAGGCCGTCGGCCAAATAACGAGCATCGGCCAAAGTATTTTGGGGCTCGCCGATGGCGATTGTCATGCCGATGGGTGGGAAATGGAAAGCGGTGGAATTTTAAACACATTTTTGGCGCCCGTAGCATTTTTTCTGGTCAGCGATGGTTGACCCGTTTGGTTTTGGGCAATCTGTATGCATTTTGAGCGCATTTTTGAGGGTTTTTGAGCCAGATTTCCACATTTTTGCAGTCACCCTGATTTAAACAGATATTTTGAGTTTCCTGCTGTTTATTTGATAAATGTGATACTTATTGCTTGTCTTGTCTTGTATGATTGCAGTTGAGGAAGCAGCTGGAAATTCAACATAGTGACATCATGGAGGAAGGAAATCTGATTTCAGGAGCAGGAAGATAAAGATGAAGTGCGAAGAAGTCAAGGCCAACCAAATGAAGAACAAGGTTGCAGCTGAGAGTATTACTACAACAGACAAATAGAAGTTATTGCTGAGCTGCCAAAGCTTCTCAGAAGGGGCAATATTTCGCCCAGATTTGACACTGCTCAGAGATATTTTTGAAGAACTAGTTCATCTATATTTATTGCTGTAACCAGGGGTTTGAACCAGGGGTTTAGTTAGGGTTTTTTTGCTGTAGTGAGGACAATCAGAAAGTCTTTATATTGTGCCTCTCTGCACTGTAATACTTTACAATAGGGATTTTTAGAAACACACAGTGAGTTAGCTTAGTTTAGTTTAGAAGTAGAAGAAGGAGGTCACCTGTTTGTCTGCAGTAAGGTGTGCGTGGAATGTCTGGCTTCCTTACTGTATCTGTAAAGCTTGTAAGTTCTCTATAGTTTGATCAATGAAACTAAGAGTCATTCCTACATTGTAAATCATGTATGACTATTTGTTTCTAATACAATAGAATCTGGAGTTCTGCATCTATCTTCTGAGTGTTCTCCTGCTCTTCTTTGTGTTTTAAAATATTTTCTTTGAGAGCTTGCAATTCTAAATGTATGTTTGTGAAAATGCTCAGAACTTGCATTTAAGGTTTTTTACTGTGGATTTGATCAAATTGCTGCAGTATTTGCATAGTGCATAACAGAACAATTAGATCCTTTGGTAGAGTAAATGAGGTGTAGATTAGATCTTTCTAACTTTTCCCAACCCATCTGAAATATTTAGCTGCAAACGTATATATCTGAAGGAAATTATCTCAAATTTGAAGAAGTATGCATAACAGAGTTAAAAGTAGACAGTTTTCATAAATATATGAAGGAGAAAGCTGCAATAATTCAAGAAAACCATCTAAAACTTGCAGCACAGTAACACTTTTATGCAAAGAAATGAAAAGCATTGACATATCTCATGATCTTTTGCATAATCTTAGTCCAGTAAACCACAAAGAAACTCTAAACTACGTAAGGCCCCTTGAACATTACAGCTTCACATTGACCAACTGAACTTGACCAACCGTACCATTGTAGACTTGGGATTAGTTGAATCTTAAATGATTCCTTCTTATCTTTCAAGTATAGTTTCAGTTCATTTTATGTGAATTTTAACTTATTGTTATGATTGCATCAAAACAATCACCAACAGTTCTGTATCTTCTAATTTCCATTCCTAGAATGTACCTGGCTGCCCCTAAATCTTTCATTTCAAACTGTGCTGACAACTGAGATTTGAAATCAGAAATCATATTCCTACCCTTCCCAATGACCAACATATCATCAACATAGAATGCAACAATGAGAATATGATCACCATCAAACTTATAATACACATAGTGATCTGATTTCGATCTAACAAATCCAATAGACAACACAAAGGCATCAAAATTCAATTACCATCTCCTAGGGGATTGTTTCAAACCATACAAAGACTTCTTAAGCTTGCAAACCAAATTTTCTTTACCTTTCACCATGTAATGCTTCGGCTGTGACATGTAGATTTCTTCCTCCAAATCACCATGAAGGAAAGATGTCTTCACATCCATCTGTTCCACCTCTAAGTCATAAGCTTTTGCAAGAGACAACATGAATCAAATGGATGTTAACTTTGCAACATGAGAGAAAATCTATACCTTCCACTTGTGAATACCCCTTTGCAACCAATTTGGCCTTATACTTCTCAACACTGCCATCTGCACCAAATTTCTTTTTAAACACCCATTTGCATCCAACGGGTTTCTGTCTAGGAGGCAAAGGCACCAAGTCCCAAGTTTGATTCTTTTCCAAAGAAGCCATTTCATCCTCCATGGCCTCTTTCCAAGAACCTGCATCTTTCATGTCCATAGCCTCTGATACAGTTCTAGGTTCATCATTGTTAGTAAGAAAAGCAAAAGCACAACTAGAATCAAGCAATGTAAAACCAAACCTTTCAGGTTGCTTTCTTATCCATGTAGACCTCTTCAAGAGCTGAGGTTGAGGTTCAACTTCTTCATCTGAGCTTTCAGAACTGCTAGAGCTTTCCTCATCATCAGGTCCAACATTGTCTTTCTGTTCAATCTTCTCAAGGGTAGGAGGAAATTGAACAACATCCTCTTTCTTTTCTTTTTCTTCTGGCTGTAAAACAGTGGAAGAAGGTGTAAGCTCTCTGAATATGACACTTCTTCTATATAACACTTTTTTAGCCATAGGGTCCCAAAGCTTGTATCCTTTCACACCAACACCATAGCCAATGAAGATACACTTAACAGCCTTGTTCTCCAATTTTGATCGCTTCTCCCTAGGCACATGTGCATATGCCTCACAACCAAAAACATGAAGATGCCTTATTGAAGGCTTTCTACCAGACCACACCTCCATGGGTGTCTTTCCAACAAGAGATGATGTAAGAGATCTATTTACAAGATAGCAAGTAGTGGCAACAACTTCAGCCCAAAACTTTTGTTCTAGGCTAGCTCCACTAAGCATACTCCTAGCCTTCTCCATCAGTGTCCTGCTCATCCTCTTTGCAACTCCATTTGTCTGCAGGGTGTATGGAGTTGTCTTATGTCTTTCAATCCCAAGTTCCTTGCAATATTTATCGAATTCTGTAGAACAAAACTCACCACTATTGTCAGTTCTCAAACACTTAATCTTCTTACCAGTCTGATTTTTAGCAAAGGCCTTAAACTCCTTAAACTTACTATAGACTTCAGATTTGCTTCTGAGAAAATAAATCCATGTCCTTCTACTGTAGTCATCTATGAAATATACAAAATATATAGATTTTGATAATGAAGGAACGTTAACAAGACCAAATACATCATAATGAACAAGGTCCAACACACCAGAAGACTTGTGAGAACTCAAATAAAATTGAACATGGTTTTATTTCCCATATATGCAATGTTCGCAAAAGTCAAACTCAAGATTACAATCATCTAACCCCTTAACAAGGTTTTTATTTTTCAAGGTACGCAGACCCTTCTCACCAATGTGGCCAAATCTCTTATGCCATAACATTGTCTTTTCAGGAGGAAGCTTAACTTCCAAGGCATGATTACAAACATCAGAACTAGAAACAACAGATTTCTTAATTGCTCATTCAGATGGTGGGGATGAAGTGACTGCTGCCCTCTTCCTTGAGTCAGAAGAACTATTGCATTGTGTAATGCATGCCTCCAGCTGAAACAAAGTACCTTTCGTAGTACCCTTAGCAAGCACCATAGCTCCTCTAGTCATCTTGCATCCTTCTTTTGAAAAGACAACCTACACACCTGCATCATTCAACATACTTATAGAAAGCAGGTTCCGTGCTAAGCCTGGGATATGCATAACCCAAGAGATCCCCTTCACTCGCCATTAGGGAATCAGATAGAGACTCTTCCATGACCAACGATATTCAGATGAGAGTCATCACCGAAGTACACCTTTCCACCATTGAACTCCTCATACTTAGTGAACCAGTCTCAATGCGAGGTCATGTGGAAAGATGCACCAGAGTCAATCAACCACACATCATTAGATGCATGGGTTGCCAGGGCTGCGATGAAAGCATCACCATCATCTTATGATTTGTCAGAATCTGAATCTGGGGTCTTCTTCTTTTTCTTGTCTTCTTTGCATTCCTTTCAAAAATTCCTAGATTTACCACAGTTCCAACAGATAGCCTTGGACTTTCCAGGAGATTTGGATCTCCCACGGGATTTGGATCTACCCTTCTCAGCTTTCTTGTCCTTCTTTTTCCCTTTCTCCTTGGGTCTTCCACAAATTGCAAGAGCCTCTTTAGCTGCATCAAAAGAACTTCTCCACATCTCTTCAGATAACAATGAAGAAACCACTTCATCCATTTTGAATGTGGATGCGGTGCTTCCAATAGCCATGACAAGGTGATCCCATGAGTCTGGCAAAGAACAAAGCAAGGTCATATATCGATCCTCCTCCTCCATCTTTACACCAATAGATGTCAATTGTGTAACCAACATGTTAAAAGCATTCATATGTTCAGCAATAGATCCTCCGTCCTCCAGTCGAAGGGAATACAACTTCTTTCTTAGAAAAAGTTTGTTAACCAGGGATTTGGCTTGATACACATCTCCCAACTTCTTCCAAAGAAAGTTTGCAATTTTCTCCTCATGGGCATTTAACAACACAGAATCAACAAGACTAAGTCTTATGAGACCCTTAGCCTTCTGATCCTTGAGATCCCAATCATCTTGTGACATTGCAGCTGGTTTAGTTCTATTAACACTTTCCCAAAGGTCTCACTCTACAAGCATGTCTTCCATCTTGAGCTTCCACAGCTTAAAATTAGTGCCATTGGATTTCTCCACTTCAAATCCTCTGGATGTGCTTGCCATCTCCTTGCTGCAATAGAATTCAGAATACTCTACATAGACTCCCACTCAACTTAAGATCAGCTCAAAAAACTCCTACCCAACAGCTAAGACCAAAACTTGCCAGACTCTAATACCAACTGAAAGGAAGCTAGGTGTCCAGAAATCACTTCCTACACTAATTTAATGCGGAGAGGGATATGCAAATTCAAATCAATCCTTACAACTACAGCAACATAGAACATCTAAAAGAGATATTGCAACAATACACATGAACCAGAAAGAAGATAGAAGAAGAGAGACAGAGATATACGGTGGGGAAAACCCTTATTGGGTGAAAAACCCCACTCAAAAACCTGCACAATGTATTATCAAAATAGAAAGTTGTTTACAATACACTTGCAATGCAAGATTCAATGGTCTTTGACACTTGTATCTGGAGTCAATCTGGCAGAGTAACAATACCTATAAAACTTGTGTTACATCTCCACCTCCAAGCACCTATTTATATAGAATATACAAGGCAATATTGGACCTGTCTTGGAATGGGTGCCCAAGTTGGCCTCATGGCCCAAAACCCACACCTAAGGACACTTGGTCAACAATGTAGAATGTGCCTGACACTTGTCCACAACTCCCATCCCAAAGAGGTCACCTATTTCCAAAATGGGCTATGACAGATGCTCTTACGACACTCACGACAATCATAGAATTTGTCATAGCGGTTACAACTTACAGCTGTAAGAGAATCTGTCATACACAGGCTATAAATAGCATATTCTCTTACAACATGTCATAGTCCACCTTGGGGCACCCAAATATGCCTTTTTCAAAGATGCTTCATGACACATGTCTTTACCTGTCTTACATGCTTCTATTTCTGACTCTTACATGTCATAACTTCGTCATAGGAATCCATCATAACTGTTTCGGTCAAAAATTCCCTTACACAACATGAAAGATGCTGACACATGGTAAAATGCTCCTACCACAAAGTGAGATGCCTATCTCCTAATGTGAGGACAAAATTAGCAGTTGTCATCTTCCATGTAGGATGACACATCATCGTGCCACATCCCACAAAATGACAATATGGAATTTACAATTTATTTACAACATAGGCAAAGAATTAATATATACAAACATAAATAATGCAAGGAATTACCAAGGTTGAGACACCTTAATTCCCAACATTTTTTAGCTCGAGGCTAAAACTACATCAGATGACTATGACTCACCTTCCGATCAGTTAGTCCCCACTATACAGGCTTGAAAAATAGGAGATTCAATCAAGTCTCTCTGGGTAAATGCAAGGAGATGGGGGACCAAAAAGTCGCCACCATCTCCAAAATTAAAGCAAAATGTGAGTGCATTATAACACGCTCGTGTTTTGCTTTTAATAAAAGAAAAAAAACTATTTTTTGATCATTCCTCGTGCGGCATTTCTCTTGATAGTAGCAAAGAAACCAATCAAAATGTGACCGCGTTGAAAAATAGGAGATTCAATCAAGTGCATGTGAGAAAACAAGAAATTCACAATGCTACCTCACCGCCAAAGACATCGTCGTGCAAATTTGGAGGCTCTAGCACAGGAAGAAGGTAGGGTTTGTCTGATTTTGTTAGTTTTAGAACAATTTTTTAGTTTTGCAATGTTTGATTTATGTTTATATTGAATTTACAGTTATTGGAGAAGCAGAAAATCTAAATCCAGTTGAGGAAGGTGAAAACAATCCCCAAAACCCTCCAAACCCTCAAAACCCACCTTCACCTCCTTTTCATGTAAGGGATAATCAAGAACACTACTTAGGGATAATAGAAGAAAACAAGAAACATCTTGAAACTATTATTCAAACCCTAAACAATCCAAGTGGAACCACTGAGCATAGGAGGGCACTTGCAAAATCACTACAGGAGATTGTTTCCCACACAGATTTGGTGACGAAGCAAATCACCGAATTCCAAGACTATAGGGAGAGGAGTCAGCAATATTATGCCGACAAGTTGTCATGAACAAGTGAAGAAGGAAAAAATTGCAAAATCTCAATTATGTGCACATTTTATTAATCCCAAAACTGGCCAAACATTAGAGGAAAGTTGCAAATGGTTTCCTATACATTGGTCTAGGAATGAAGACATATCCCAATACTTTTGGGATAGATGGTACATGGTCTTCGATGAGCGGCCATGCAACAATGATGAAGTCCCACAATATTTTTTGAGGAAACTCTATTGCGAGTTCGTCCTCAACAAGATTCTGAATTATTTTGACATTTGTGAGTTCCAGGGTAGAAGTGGTGGCTATGCCCAAGATAGACCTAGGGCTCAGTGAGATGAACAACATGTGCCTATACCCCAAGCGAGGCCAGAACGTAGGTCACTCCCTTTGGCTTTGAAGGAGAGTGTTGAGCTAGAGACTTTACATTCGCTGACTACTCTCACCCAAACTCTATCACATCATGCAGATGATTTTAAGCAGGGTGATGAGGGTGAGAGTAGTAGGCGTCATGTGTCCCCACATTTGTCCAGTACATGTGGGAACCTATGTGATTATGGGACACAGGAGGCACGGCAAGACTTTGCGACACATGGGCAGCATGCTGTGACATAGGGGTAGGACATATTGGATGATCTTGTTCTCAGTGACGATCTCTTACAGCATACATTTGGTATTGACTCTCAGGTAATTTGTTACAAGTTTCATTTTGATTTAGTATATTGTTATTTGAAATTTGTAATTAATTTTATATGATTATCTATATTATGTCAAAAATAATGTATGTAATTGTTTGCGCAATGAAATTCTAGGGTCAGATTCTTCATCCCGCCTCTGTTAGCCGTCCAGTACTGGCTTATGAGCGGAGGTCAAGTCAGCAGGTATGTAATTTATCACATATTTGTAATTATAGTAGATATGTTAATGGTAATATTATTTTGTGACTTGATTTGATGATTTCAATAGTCACCAGCACCTCCATGGTTTCCTTGGTCCCCTGGATGCCAAACCACCACTTTTACTGAGGTAAATTTAACCATTTCTAATTATTATGCATTTTGAAAATAATGTTATGTATTTATTTTGTTTTAATAATCTTGAACTTGATTTTCAGATGCTGAATACAATGGAGACTCCTCATCTTTGTGAGTCAGCGCAGATAGGCATTGATGTAGCCATGATGTTTACAAATCCTTTGACTGAGGTATGAGCCAATAACATGAAAATATCATAATTTTGTATTTATTTTTTATCTAATGTCATTTGATGTACATAAATGATATTTATGTTTAGTCAATTTTGCTTCTTGATGCTTCTCACAAGAGGTCACAACTCCAGTCCGTCCAACTACAGATGAAGAGAGAGTCAAGATGATGGAGAGTGATCATCAGTTGGTAGTAAGTGATTAATTACATATGTGATGTTATATATTTCATACATTTTCTATACTAATGCGCATATTGTTTGTTTGTATTAAAATGTGCAGCTAGATGAACTTTATTCGAAGAGGTCTACTCGACGGCAGAGAGAGGATGTGTCACTGATTGGCTCTCCATCTTCACAGTCAAAGAAGGGCTGCCGATTATTTCCTAAAAGTCCATAGGAAACTAGTTTTTGAGGACTTTTTTGTATGCCTAGATGGCTTTGTATACATAGTTTTGTATGTTAATCCGATGTATATTTTTGTATATTTGCCTATATGGCTTTGTTTGGACACGACTATATGGCTTTTTATATAAACTAGATGTTATGTTCATGACATTATGTATATATGACAATTTATATTAAATATTTAATATGATAATCAATTATTGTTACAGGGATTTGGTTTTACAAGTGCCAATTGCATTTGCTTGAAAGTTTATGAATCTTTTTCAAAAAATCCATTTTGTGCATATCTTGCAATCATTGAATTATGTCAGACTGTGCATTTCTTTGAGGCATCATTTTAAATAGTTCACTTGCCTTGTCTATGCTTCCATACTTTCCATACATGTCTACAAGGGCAACTTTGCAAATACAATACATGTGAGAAAATTCCTATATCATTTATGCTTTGATGGTTGTCCACACCATGTTCTCTAGATCCCATTATAGCATAGGCAAGGAGGAAGTTGGTTAAGGTTCTGCAATTTGGTTTTAGATGTGCCAAAATTTGCGTAAATGGTTGAAATTTATTTTTATGCATTTGCTTGAGAGTTTTTAAAGCCTTATAAAAAATCCATTTCGTGCATATCTTGCAATCATTGCATTCCATGAGACAACATTTCTTTGAGCCATCACATCTAACAGTTCATGTTCGTTATAAATGCTTCCACACAAGTTGCATACATGTCTTGCAGGGTACTTACAACTATGACATTTGACAAAATTCCTATATCCTTTATGCTTTGATGGATGTCTATGCCGTGCTCCAAACATACCATTTCTAAGGTTTTTGAATTTGGCTGTACACTTGCCAATTGTATTTTCTTGGAACTTTCTAAAGGCTTATCAGTAAATCCATTTTGTTCATATCTTGCAATCATTGTATTCCATGAGGTGACATTTCTTTGAGGCTGTTGGAATTAGACCGGACAACTGAGAGGGGGGGTGAATGAGTTGTCACACAATATAAACTTTTTCTGCTTTTAACCTCCTTTATTATCTTACTACCAGATTAATGATGTAAACATTAAAGCATAGATCAACAACGTAAGAGCAGAAATATAATCAAAACACTTGACACCAAGATTTTGACGTGGAATCCCGGTTAAGGGAAAAACCACGGTGGGGGTTAACCCACAAAGATTTGTACCTTGTTAAAAGTACTTTAGAAAAATAGAAGACACATGCCTTTAGGCGCACTGCCCAGAGCTCACTGCTCAAAAAGGGAGGCCACTACCTATAGAATTTATTTAGAACAGAACGAATTAACTAATAAATAGTATCTACTTCATGCCTGGTTTAGTTTCAATGAATACTCAAAAACTTTTGCTTTGCCCCAAATTCTTCTTTACTAACTTCACACTCTATACTGCTATCGCTCCTTTTCTTCTCTTCTCTACTTCTGATCCTTTATTCGAATTTAATCTATTTTGCTTAAGGATGATATTTAACAACTCTTCAACAAGTATTTATACACTTCATCCATCTTGGAATGATCAACAAGGTCGGCCAAACTTAACACGGATCTTTACACTGTCAGCCAATCATAGCTGAGACTTGAATCTTCCTCTATTAACATGCCATGCTTCATAAAATGATCTTTAGATCATCCACAACATGCTAGGAACATCCGGTCGGCCAAGACTGGGAAGAACAACATCAACCAAGAGGAAAACTTCAATCACTAGCTCCTTTGTCAATGCGGACCACCAACACAATAGCCACATGATCTAGAGACCACCATAAGCACAATTAAGTCAATAGGAATAGCCACACCACTTCACATCACCAGAATCACTTGCATCGTCACACTAAACCTCAAGAACACACACTGCCATGACTGTCATACTAGAAAGATTGCTTTCGGACCTCCAAACCATGAACCATTGGAGTTGAGGGAACACTCCAACATCCCAGACATGCCTCTAGATCCACAAATCACAATATGCTCATACCGAACCAATCCAGACCAACTTCTTGCCACTCTGGCATCACTGAACAACTGTAGAAACCTATTTTACTTAGAATGCCATAACTTCGCCAAATCTTCATGCGGACCTCTCAAATCTCAACTGGAGCAACAATAGGCAATCCTATACAAACCCTTTAATCCACATACTCTAATCTTCACGCTACTGGAAATACTAGTCACTCCTCTGCATTGTCTTCACTGTTTTTGACAAAAAGATATGTTGACATCAATGACAAGACATCAGGCACATATTTGCAACAATCCCCCCCTTTGTTATTGATGGCAACATATGATGTTAAAAACTGATTCAACCATCAACACAAGAACTTCTCCCCCTTTCTCTTGTCACACCTGCAACCACTTTCTTCATTGCTCCCCCTTTCACCAGCAACTACTTACTTCTAATTTTTTCACATGACTTCTCTCCCCCTTTAACATCAATTGCAAAGGGCGCATATTTACAATCATCTCTTCCCCTTTTTATTTCAGACTGATCTCCAACATTTGCATACTGACTACTCCTTAGAGTAGTATTTTCTCAGCATCAATCTGGATCTCAAGATATGACTCAGAATTCTAGTGGACTGATGCACCTTAGTGCATCTTAGTTCTGATTCAGAGGGGTAATAACCCCTAACTTCTCTTTGAGATATTCAAACATATCCTTGGGAAGAGGCTTAGTGAAGATATCTGCAATCTGATCTTTGGATGACACAAACTCCAATTTGACTTCATTCTCATTTACCTTCTCTCTCAAGAAATGAAACTTGATAAATATATGCTTTGTCTTTGAATGCAACATTAGATTCTTTGAGATACTTATTGCACTAGAATTATCACAAAAGATTATGACTGGCTCCTCAAACACAACTCTGATGTCCTTCAACATTTGCTTCATCCACAGAACCTGAGTACAATTATTTGCTACTGCTATATATTCTACTTCTGCAGTAGATAGAGATATTGCCTCTTGCTTTTTGCTAATCCAAGAGACCAATCTTCTTCCCAAGAAAAAGGTACCACCACTAGTACTTTTTCTGTCATCCACATCTCCTACCCAATTAGCATCTGTATATGTATGAAGAGTAAAGTCATTGTCTTTTGGATACCACAATCCATAATCAATTGTCCCCTTGAGATATCTAAAAATTCTTTTGACTGCCACAACGTGGGATTCTTTTGGATCAGATTAAAATCTAGCAACAAGTCCAATGGCATTCATGATGTCAGGTCAGGTCTGGGTCAGATAGAGCAATCCTCCAATCATTGATCTATACCTTTTCTAATTTACCTTGGGTGAATCATCATATTTACTTAACTTACATCCAGTTACCATAGGTGTACCTACTCACTTTGAATCTTCCATTCCAAACTTCTTCAGCAATTCTTTCACATACTTGGACTGAGATATAAAGATACCTTTATCTGACTGAATAATTTGCAGACCTAGGAAGAAATTCATCTCTCCAAACATTGACATCTCAAATTCACTTTTCATCTGGTCAGTAAATGCTTTGCACATACATTCATTTCCACCAAAAATGTTATCATCAACAAAGGCCTCAACAATCAGGATGTCCTCATGATTAATCTTGAAGTAAAGATTACTATTAGTAGTACCTTTGCTAAAACCTATCTTAAGCAAATATTTATCCAATCTTGCATACCAAGCTCTTGAAGCTTGCTTGAGTCCATACAAGGCTTTTCTCAGTCTACAAACCATGTCACCCTGATCACACAACTGAAATCCTTCTAGTTGCTCAATGTAGACTTCTTCCTCCAAATCTCCATTCAGGAATACTGATTTGACATCCATTTGATACACTTTAAAATCTTTGAAAGTAGCAAATACAAGAAACAATCTGATTGCCTCTATTCTTGCCACCGGAGCAAAAGTTTCTTCAAGATCAATTCCTTCTACTTGAGAATAGCCTTTGCATACCAACCTTTCTTTGTTTCTTAAAACTTAACCATCTTCATTTAGTTTATTCCAGAAGACCCATTTGGTTCCAATTACATTTTGTCTTCATGTCTAAGAAGAAGATCCCAAGTGTGGTTCTTTTCAATTTGCATTAATTCTTCTTTCATTGCTTTTACCCAGTTTTCATCAGTGCAGGCTTCACCAACTGATTTAGGTTCAATCCTTGAAATCAAACAAATCTCTTCTTGATCTTCAACAACTCTTCTCCTAGTTTGAACACCTTTATTTCTATCCCCTAAAATTTGATCTTCAGGATGATTCATTCTTACATACCTGGGGATTTTGGGAATTGTTTGGGCTTCTATTTATTGAGCTTGTTCCTTAACATCTGTACTAATTCCTTGAGTCTCTGGAGTTTCTGGACCAGTCTACATATGAGTCAGAGTTTGAACTAACCTTCCTTGACTTTAACTCTCATTTTGATCATCTGAATCATATCCGCAGAACCTGGAATGTCCTTCCTTGCTTTCATCAACTCTAACATTAGCACTTTCAATGATCTTTTTCAACCTCTTGTTAAAGCACCGATAAGCCTTACTTTGAGTAGAGTATCCCAAAAATATTCCCTCATCACTTCTTGTATCAAACTTGCCTAAATCCTCATCTCTTTTTATATAGCATTTACTACCAAAAACTCTGAAATATCTCACAGTAGGAGGATGACCAAACCATAGTTCATAAGGGGTCTTACCAGAATTGCCTTTGATCTGTACCCGGTTAAGAGTGTAGATGGAAGTAGTTACAACTTCTCTCCAATAAACTTGAGGAACATTTGTTTCCATCATCATGGTCCTGGCAGCTTCTTGAATGCTCTGGTTCTTTCTTTCCACAACTCCATTTTGTTGGGGAGTCCTAGGAGCAGATAACTATCTTTTTATGCCATGCTTTTCACAGAAAGCATCAAACTCATGGGAAGTAAATTCTCCACCGAGCTGTCAGATCTCAGACATTTCAATTTTTCACCAATTTCATTTTCCACCATTACTTTGAACACCTTAAATTTTTTAAGAGATTCTAATTTTTCTTTTAGGAAGGTTACCCACATCATCCTAGAGTAGTCATCTATCAGCAACATGAAATATCTATCTCCTTGCACACTCCTAATTCTAGCAGGACCACATAGATCAGTATGTACCAGTTGCAATCGTCCATTTGAAACTTGTTCCTTACTTTTGAATGAAATTTTGCTTTGTTTCCCCAATTGACATTCTCTACACATGCTATTAGGTTTCACAAGTTTTGGAAGATCTCTCACAGCCTGAGTGGTACTTATTTTGACAATATTATCAAAATTCACATGACACATCCTCCTATGCCATAACCAACTTTGATCTATCTAAGAAATCAAACAACTTTTTCCAGAGCTACTTAAATGAAAAATGTTACCTCTAGTTTGAGTACCAGATGCAATTTTAGTTCCAGAACTCTTCAAGATTCTTCACTTTCCATCTTTGAATCGAAGATCATAACCTTTATCAACCAACTGTCCAACATTGAGAAGATTATGTTTCAGTCCTTCCACATATAGAACATCATTGGTTCTATTCTTACCATCAAAAGAGATGGATCCTCTACCACGGATTCTACCAGCTGAGTTATCTCCAAATTTCACAAGCCCACCTTCATAATTTTTAAAATTCACAAACTTACTCTCATCTCCAGTCATATGATGAGAACATCCACTATTAATCACCCATTCATCTTTCTCAATAACCTGAGCAGCCAAGGCACTTTCCATATTTGCATAGCTAGCAGATTCAGTAGACACCAGATCTTCTTCTTTGATGGCAATGAACACCCAATCATTTTCAGGGGAACCTCCATGATCAGATTCATCATTTGTGACTCCTTCTCCAGTTTCTTGGACATAGTAACATTTGTTCTGATTTTGATATCTATTAGGGTTTGGTTTTGAAACCTCTCCGGACATCTTGAGGCAAAATGACCAATCTTATTACAAGCAGAACATTTGAGTGGCAATTTTCCTTCATACTTACTGGATCCTCTTGGCAATCTTTTGGCAAGAAGAGCTTCAAGATCAGTAGTTTCAAGTTCAATATCTTCAAGATCCTTCCTTGTCTTTACTAATCTGTTTGATCTTGCAGAAGAGCTTTCACTTGGATCATATCTTTGTTTTCCTTATACACTGGCCTTAAATGCAGATTCAAACTTGGGAAGAGAATCACCAAACTCACTTAATTCAAAAGCTGAAATTTTGCCAACCAGATGATCTCTTGTAACATCTGAGACAGTCCTAATCTCCTCTATAGGAGAAACCTTATGTTTGTATGAATCAAGTAAAGATCTGAGTACTTTTGATACAATCTCTAATTCTTCCAAAGTTCCACTAGCACACCTGATACCACACACAAGTTCATTTATCTTTTGCATGTAGATTGTGATGTTTTCATCTTTGCTCATCCTCATAGTTTCAAATTTTCCTCTCAGACTTTGCAGCTTGGCACATTTGACATATTTATCACCTTCATACAGATATTCCAACTTTTTCCAAATTTCATAAGTAGATTTTAGACCAAAGACATTTGTCATTTTTGAATCAGTCAGGGCACTGAACAAGGCTTCTTTAGCTTGAAGGTTATTTTTAGCATCTTTGACTTGATCTAGAGTTGAAGGAACTTTCTCTAGAGGTTTATACTTGTATTCAACAAAATTTGAACAAATGAAGATAAACAAATTAAATGCAATTACCTATGCTCAAACTTTCCAAATACCTCGAATGATAGATGTAGGATTGATTCAATGTAGATGCCCAGATCTTGATTGCACACAATCGCAACATAACTTAGATGAGAGATGATAGAAAGCTATTATGAAAATGATTCGATAGAGTAAGGATGCTTAAAGATCAAAATGATGATCAAATGGCTTGGAAGTGGGGGTATTTATAGATTTTCAGGGATGAGGAGAAGAAGATAAGGATAAGATTTGATTTTTTAGATAATGTAGGGAAAAAGATAAAAGGATTTGTTTTTGTGTTTTAAATCCTCATAAATCTTTGAAAAGAATGGGATAAAAGAAAGCAGAGTCTTTTTAGGATTTTATTAATCAAATAAATATTTAATTTATTTAATTAATTTTGGATTATGGAAAGATAATTAAATAAATATTTAATTATAGGAAAGGATAAATGACTAATTAAATAATTAAAGATAATTATTTAACTAGAGAGGATTAATGGTCATGAATAATTAAATAAATAATTAAAATTTATTTAATTATAGAAGGTAGGATAAATGGATAAAAAGGGGGAAAAATGAAAATTAGTTAAATAAATAAGATTTATTTTACTAATTAGGTGAATGATACATGTACCTAGGGCAAAATGTGCTAGTGACAAGGTGTTGGATATTTTTAGGTGTCTACATTTTTCCCCTCTTTGAGATGATGTTCAAGATGATGAAATTTGTGTCGAGTAACATCATTTCAAAGAAGTTAAGGTATGGATAGAGGAAAAAGGTGGTAATGGAAAGATAGGATGAGGATGCCCCCTCGAGAGGATAGGTGGGTTGGACAAACACGGGTAGGCTCTCGACGTGAAATGGATTGGTCAAGGAAGAAATGAATTGAAGAAATGAATGAGGTGTTATGTTGCAATGAAAGTGAGCAATCATGATGTTTGACATAGCACTAGACTTTATGCACCAGGGTATGACGACCAAGGTGACAATGTGTCTCGTGCCCCAGCGTAATACAACCTTGTCTAGATGTATGAGGAAGAAAAAATAGAGCATTAAAGTCCTAACGCACAAAAGGTATGATGTGACCTTAGATGCAAAGGATAATGCAGAAAGTTATTCTAACATACACAAGATATGAATATTAGCTGGAATGATATAGATGTGATACACATGCAAGATAAAAAGATAACACACACAAGCAAGCAAGCATGCATGCACAAATGATACAAAAACAAACAAGGTATTGCCCTTGTCAAGCTAGAAACCGATGATTGCTTGTTGATTGATTGATGATAAAAGTGTTGTCATGGTGGGGAACGATATATCCCTAGATCAACACAAGGATGTGGGAATGATATATCCCATTGATGATGATGATTGATTGATTGATTTGGTTTATGACAAGATAAGGATCAAGACCATTGATTGCGAATGGATAAGTTGGCAAGATTGATTGACTTGATTGGTATGGATAAAGGCTGACTTACATTTGGATCTATTGCTTGGATTAAAATTGACTAGAAGATGTGATGGATTGATGAGAATAGATGATGGAAGAAAGAGAAGATGGTAGGGGGATGTAATAATGAATCGCTGGTACTTGCGTACTGGATACTTCCTTCGTATTCCAGACTGCCTACATACCCGTATCCATGGGATCAAAGCACAACACGTTGATGATGAGACATGATGAATATGTAGTTCTGGGTGTTTATTGATGATGTGAGAGATGAATGACTAGAAGGTGAGATGGATGATGAGGATAAGGATGAGATGAATGATGAGGATAATGAGGGGGGAGATTGTCTTGTGCCTGAATCTAGGTACCTTCTTCGTACTCCAGACTGCCTACATACCAGTATCCATGGGATCAAGGCACTTAATGATAGAGATGAGATGTAGTTCTAATTTTTTTTATTGATGATGATGATGAAGGTGGATAGATTGATCGAGTTATGGATTGATTGAGATTGATTTGCTTTGATTTGATAAGTTTGATTGGATTTGATAGAGTGATGTGATGGTGGATTTTTGATGGATATTTGATTTTTTTTGTATTTTTTTAAGGACATTTTATGATGTTTTTGGATTTTTCTAGGACGTTTTATGATGTTTTTGTATTTTTTCAGGACGTTTTATGATTTTTTTGGATTTTTTTCAGGACAATTTATGATGTTTTTGGAATTTATGTTTTTGGATTGTTTCAGGATTCGCTGTACAAAAGAGCATACAAGGATCCTATCTCTGGGATTTTAATTTTGGGTGATGCTATGAAGGATGGGATAACAAGGCTAAATGTGGATGTTAAAGGCTAAATATGGAAAACTCCAAGATATGAAATGTGAATAATGCAAATGATTGTGAATGGATGCAGGGATTTATTAGATGGTAGAACCGGCCGCTACACATGGCTCCTGAAACAGGTTTTCACCATGGTACTTATCCAAGGCGTCACCAAAGTGATTTTGACCATTTGGAAGGCTTTATTGCACTCATTTTTTTTTTTTAATAACTTGGGATATTTGATGGGTCATGCATAAAATTTCTTCAAGTGCATGATGTTCGTTGGTTCTTCTAGAGGCTGCCCCTCTATTGTTGAAAGCTAATAAGCTCCTGATCTGTAGCTAGCTGTGATGAGAAAGAGGCCCAACCAATTAGGCTCAAATTTCCCCTTCTTAGGACAGTCGTGCATGTTTTTCTGATTCTCCAAAGGGACAAGGTCACCTACCTCAAATCTCTAGCTCTTGATCTTCTTGTTATAACTTCTTCGTAGGTGATTTTGATAAGCCTGAAGATGATTCAGAGCATTTAGGCACTTTTCATCTACCAACTCTAGTTCATTCAACCGTGCAACCCGATATTGCTCCTCAGTGATGATATTCTTCAATGAGATGCGAAGAGAAGGGAGCTCGACCTCGATAGGTAATATGGCTTTGGAACCAAACACTAATGAATAAGGTGTGGCTCCTGTTGGGGTACAAATGCTAGTGTGATATGCCCACAGGGCAGGATTGAGCTACAAATGCCAGTCACAACTAGCTTCATTGACTGTTTTCTTCAAGATGCGCAAAATAGTTTTGTTCGAAGCTTTAGCCTGACTGTTACCTTGCAGGTAATATGGCGTGGAGAAGCAATGCTGGATATGGAATTTATCACATAGAGTGCGAACCCCTTGGTTTTTGAAACGCTTTCCATTATTCGTAATGATGGAATGAGGGATGCCGTATCGGTAGATTATATAGTGTAGGATGAATTTGGAAATTTGGATACCAGTGGTGAAGGTAAGTGGAAGAGCCTCTACCCACTTAGTGAAGTATTCTGTGGTGGTGATGATGAATTTATGGCCGTTAGAAGATGGCCGGTGATTCTTACCTACAAGGTCGAGCCCCCATTGTGAAAAAGGCCATGGAGTTGTAATCAGTTGCAATTCTTGTGACGGCAGGTGTATAAGATCTCCATGTTGCTGACAAGGTAGGCACTTCTTTACAAATTGAAGCACATCTTTCTCCATAGTCAGCTAATAATATCCTGTGCGAAGAATCTTTTTAGCTAAGGTTGGTCCACCAGAATGTGCCCCACAGATACACTCATGCACTTATTGCAAGGCAACCTCAGCCTCTCTAAAATCAAGACATCTCAAAAGAGTACCATCGAGACCCCTTCGATATAAGGTGTCACCGATAATGGTATAATGGGATGCTTGGTGGATGAAGGTTTTTCATTGTGCGGATGTTAGGTTAGGTGGAAGGATGTTGTTGTGAAGGTACATGTAGGTTTGTTGATACCATGGGGATAAAGGACCAACGATGTCGCATACAAGCTCAGATTGTGGAACATCATAAGTAGTTATAGGAAGTTCTTCTATCAGAAATTCACACTTCTTGCTATCTTTTTTCATGTCAACTAATGCCCCTATGGTGGCCATTGCATCAACTTCTTTATTGTTGAGCCTTGGAACTTGTTCAAAGTGGATGTCATGAAAATAATCCTTGAAGTCATCTACTATCCTCTTGTAAGGTAGGAGCTTGTCATCTTTTGTTTTATACTCATTATTCACATGTCGGATGACCAATTGGGAATCACTGTATATAGTCAACTTCTCAATTTTCCACTTGATTTCCATGTGGAGTCCTGTGATGATGGCCTCGTATTCAGCTACATTATAGTACATGGAAATGCGATCTTGTATGACATGGGGATTGTGTCTCCTTGAGGGGTTACAAATAAAAGACCTGCCCCCGAGCCGTGGTGAGTATAAGACCCATCAAAGTACATTTTCCATGTGTTTTCTATTGGTGCAACTGTCATTATGGACTCATTTGGAAACTCAGATAATAATGGATTCTCTGTTGGGATGGGAGCATCCGCTAATTGATCTGTAATAACCTGTCCTTTGATGGCTTTTCTTTCCATATACTCAATATTGAACTCGCTCAAGATCATTACCCACTTTGCTGTCCTTCCTGTAAGAGCTACTTTACTTAACAAATATTTTAATGGATCTATTTTTGTGACGAGCGTTGTTTTGTGGTTAAGCGTGTAGTGCCTTAACTTTTGAGAAGTAAAACCTGCTTCCAGACATGCTTGCTCTATAGGTGTGTAGTTAAGCTCAAAAGCTACCAATGTGAGGCTGATATAATAAATAGCCCTCTCATTTCCTTGTTCATCATGTTGTGCCAATAAAGCCCCAAATGTGGTTTCTGTTACTGATATATAAAGGAGAAGAGGTTGTCCTGATCTTGGTGGCATGAGGTTGGTGGGTTGGCGAGGTACTTCTTCAATTGTTCAAAATTTAGTTGACAGTTGGTATCCCATTGAAAAGCTATATTTTTCTTGAGAAGTTGCTGAAATGGTTGACACTTATCGGCAAGCTGTGCTATGAATCAGCGGATAGACTATAACTTCCCTTGAAGGCTTCTAAGTTGCTTAAGTGTAGTAGGAGAAGGCATTTCCATTATGGCTTTAAATTTATTAGGATCGACTTCGATTACTCTCCTCAACAATATGTATCCTAGGAGTTTCCTAGAGGTTACTCCAAAGACACACTTCTTGGGGTTTAGTTTGATATTGTATTGTTCCAATCGATCAAAGATCTTTGCTAGCACATCTAAATGTTCTTCTCTTGTCTTTGATTTTCTCAATAAGTCATCTACATAGTCTTCCATTATTTTGTGAAAGAAGTCATGGAAGATAACTCTCATGGTTCTTTGGTATGTCACTCCTGCATTTGTAAAACCTAATGGCATCATGACCCAACAATAGGTTCCCCACGGTGCTATGAATGATGTCTTATGCTGACCCTCCTCTGCTATTCTAATTTGGTTACATCCAAAAAATAAATCCATGAGAGATAGCATTTCATGTCCAACAGTAAGATCCACAATGATGTCAATGTTAGGAAGAGGGAAATCATCCTTAGGGCAAGATTTGTTAAGGTCTCGAAAGTCTATACAACAACGGATGCCCCCAGTCACTTTCTTAACTGGTACCAGATTTGACACCCATTGAGGGTAATCTATCAGCCGAATGAACCCCACATCTAACCGTTTCTTCAATTCTGCTTTAACAAGTAATGCTACCCGCGGATTCATCTTTCTCAATTTCTGCCTTACTGGTTTTGCATTTGGATGTATTACAAGGTGGTGAACTATTAGGGTAGGACCTAGCCCAAGCATGTCAGTGTAGGTCCATGCAAAGTTGATGCCTCTTTGTTTGAAGAAATTTAGAAAGGCCTCTTGTTCTGTTGGTGTCAATGCTTTAGCTCTGTATGTAATTTTAGGTTCATCCTTTGTTCCAAGATTCATTTCATTGGACTTTTCCACCAATATGGGTGATCTTTCTTGATAAAACTCAGGCACTTCAAGGAGGTCCAATATCTCATCCTCTAGCACCTCAGAGAGGTTTTCACTAGAGGATACGTCCTTTATTTTTACTTTTTTATCATTCGAAAGTGCCACAAAGTGGTTTTCGCCAAGGGATCTTATTTTTATTTTCATCATTTTGCGACTAAGAGATTGGGTGGTCTCCCTGAAGTAAGCAAAAGTGTTAAGCTCCATGATGTATCCTACTTTATGATCTCCCAAGGGGAAATGATTTCTCACTCCCATGAATTCAGCTAGAGCCTCGTCATTTTGTACAACATCAAGGACTGGTGGTCCTTGTTGGTCCCAATTGATTAGTTGAGGATAAATGAGAGATAGGTCATCAGAGGTAGATGGCATGGAGGATAATGAGAAGATGGTACAAATGGATGATTTGAATAGCTTGGCAAGGTCAGCAAAGGAGTCATGATGGTACTCTTCATTGATGTCATTGATTATTAGGAAGGCCTCAACGTCCTTAGCAAAAGTACACTCATGTTTCGTAGGGTTTGGTTCCAGTTTTCCATACCCTAACCCATGGTAGTAGTGGTTTCTTGTTGCTTGTATTGGTTCCATGATCCCTTGTTCATGCAAGCCCATGCCCCCTTGTCCTTTATATCCCATGTTCTTAACAATCTGGAGTCCTTTACCATAAATTTTTGTTGGCAAAGTTGGGACTTCTTGGTCTTTGTCATCCTTATATAGCCATGAAGAAATGTCTTCAAGATCATCCTGCTCTAAAAGATGTTTCTTTTCAAAAGTAGGTGTCAATTTGCATTTGATTACTATAGTGGAAACTTCATTCTCCCTAGGAGTGCCATATGTTTTGGGGGACGGTGGTAAGTGGCCGACACAAAAGAAAGCTCCATGTAAATCATACTCACCACATCCCTTGTCACTTGCCTTGATCTTGATTTCGAGGTAAGGGGATGAGTGTGATGTGGATGGTAAATCGGTAGGATCAGTGTAGGCAGAGGATGATAGGCCACTTTGTTTATGTTTAGAAGGGGTCATGACGGGATGATTATATGGACAGAAGGTGTGGTCATGTCCCTCCAAAAAGATGCAATATTGAAAGGGACTAGGATTGGTGTAGATGGTAACTTCTGTACCGTTATGTGGAAACTTTAGGCATTGATGGAAGGTGGAAGGAACGACTTGCATGGTGTGAATCCATGGTCTGTCGAGAAGAATGTTGTAGGGAAGAGCAAGGTCAAGGACTTGGCACTTTGTTTCCAAAATCTTGTGTCCTACCTGAATAGGGAGCTTGATGGTTCCTTCAGACAATCTCTCTATGTCATCATATCCTTTGATGGTAAGGGATTCGCTAGCATCTATGACCACATCAGAATATCCTAAGTGTTTTAATATATTTAGAGTGCACAGATTTAGGCCAAAATCACCATCTATTAAAACCCTTTTTATGATATGTTTATGGATGATAACTTCTATGTGAAGTTCTTCGTTATAGGAGGCATTAACTGTGGGAAGATATTTTTTAGAGAAAGTGAGGCAATGGTGTGCAGTGATATGGGCTACCATAGCTTGTTATTGTTCCACATTTAGATCAGTGGGGACTTTCATCTCTATCAAGGCTTTATCAAGAATTTCTTTGTGGAGCAGAGATGTACGGAGAAGCTTGAGAATGGATATTTGGGCAGGTGTCTTTCCTAGATGATCTAGGAGGTTATATTTATGTGTGGGTGGTTTAGGGGGTATAGATGATGGAGGTTGGTTGGATCTGGATGGTTGATTAGTAGGAGTGGTATCACAAATGGTAACATGACTACGTCGAGTTGTGACAATACAATCTGAGGCTTTAACATGAATGGTGACGACAAGATTTCTCTATCCGATCCACAACATAATTGAAAGAGTTTGGAGGGGGGACAACATGATATGTTTGGTTGGATGATGAAGAGGCCTTTCCTTTGTTATGATTAGGGGGGGGATCCTTGTATGCTCCCAAGTTTGCGTTTGGGGATGGATTAGAAGAGTCTTGGAGGGTGACTTTCCCTGATTCTATGAGATCATGTATGCGATGTTTTAATCTCATGTAGTTTGATGTTATGTGTCCTTTAACATGATGGTACTCATAGTATGCATTCTCATCGAACCATGAAGGTTTGAATTGATTCTCATCATATGGCTGAACAGGGGGAAGATTTATCAAGTTCCCTTTGACACATCTATCCTAGACATCTTCAATAGGTTCTTCTAAAGGTGTAAATCTCCTTGTAGGGTTATCATTTAGCCTAGGTGGCCCTCTTGGTATGTTTAGATTGTTGCTCCATGTAGTAGGTGGTGCATTATTTTGGATGTTTTGGACAGCTTTTGTATCTGTTACTCCATCGTTAAGGGAATTCTTATTTTTGTTCCAAAAGTGCGGCTTGTCACTTGTTTGAGCGTTATTGTTGTTGTGTGTGGTATTGTTGTTGTTATTTTGATTGTTCTTGTTGTTGTCATATAGTTTTATCAATCCTTTAGTGACAAGAGCTCTTTCTATGGTTATTCCCCTTTCAATGACTTCTTCAAAAGTTGAAGCACAAAATACTTGCAAGTGAAATGCTAATTCAGGATTCAAATTAGTGACAAACATGGTCATAAGTTGCTTTTCAGGAATCTGCCATGGTAGCTTGCTTTCCAAAGCTCTCCACCTTTGTAAAAAAGTCACAAATGGTTCCCCATTCTTTTGTTTAGTGTTACAAAGATCCGTCATAGAGATTTCATGTTCACAATTGTAGGAGAAATGGGTTATGAATTTGTCCGCAAGTTCTTCAAATGATTTGATGCCAGGGGGAAGATGTGTAAACCATTCAACAGCTTGTCCACTAAGGCTTTTAGGGAAGAGTCTCATTAAGTAAGTGTCTTCTTAAGCGGCTTCAAGGCAAGCGAAGTAGATTTCTCACAAGTGATCCCGAGGGTCTCCCTTTCCCTTATATTTGTCAAATTTTGGAGTTTCAAAGTGTTTAGGGAAAGGTGGCATGTATAGACTCCTGTCAAAAGGATAAGGACATATTTCCTCAAGAGAATAGTGCTTCTTTTTCAGTTCTTTCCCCATCTCTACTATTTTTTGGACCATTTCGATTGTCAAAGATTGTTGTGGTGTGGAATTGTTTTGAACTAGTCATTGAAGATATGGTGGTAATCGCGCATCTTGGTTTTGTTGGTTTGTGTTGGCATTTTGTCATTGCAAGTTTGGATTTCAATTGTCTTTTGATATGGAAATGGTTTCTTCATTGGAAGTGTTTAGATTTTGTTGAGAAAACAGTTGTGATATGATGGCAATGGAGTTAGGATCATTGGATGGCAGGCTTATTGAAGTACTTACGTTTGTGGTGTTACTAGGAATAGTGAGGGTGATTTGTGGTGCGGATGGAGCAGCGTTAGCATTTGGAGGAGTGGCCCCAAGTTGAATAAGGTGATCCATGAACCTAGTGGGATCCGACTTGAGGACTCTATCCAAGAAATCCATAGTCGCAGTGTCTTGTAAAAAATCCTCAACTTCTTGATCGGGTGTAGGCATTGTGTGGGGTGATGGTGGAGATTGAAATGAATTGTCATAGGGCACATTATTATCATCAATTGGTGGCATTCCAATTTTGATTCCGATGTTGTTTTGGTTGATAATAGACATTCCACTGTCGAAAGATCCCATTTCTTGAAGTTTCTTAGCTTGTAACCTTGTCAAGGGCATGCAATGATGTTGGGGTGAGTTTGATTATGAGATGAAAATGGATTTGATGTTTTGGGAAAGAAGACCTTAGAAATTAATTTGTAACTAGTTGGACCCAAAAGGAGAGAAAAATGTTTAGGAGTGAAGTGGGTGGAATTTCAAGGCCAAAGGATGATATTTGTGATGGGGTTGGCTAAAGATATGGTGTTGAATGTTGGAAAATGATTTAGGACTAAAAAGGCGAGCTTGGATAAAATCTAGATCTGTTAGGTTTTGTTTCAAGGATGATACCTTCTACTCAAGGTAGACTAATGACCTCAAAGCAAAAGGATAGGATAATATTTTACTTGAATATAGACTAATGACCTCCAAATAAAATAAGGATGATAATGGATAAGATGAGATCAAGATTAAATCTTTTGCACACAAGTTTGGGCCAAGTTTGATGGATTAGTGGGATAAAATGTGAATGGCTTAATAGGCAATTTGGGTGAGATGTAAGTGGAAAATGATTTTGGGATGAAATGTTTAAAAGATGGAGAGTCCAACAAATCAAAATATTTTCTCTAAGGTCAAGATGAGATGAATGGATGGATGTTTGAGATATGAATGGATAAATGAAATGAAAAGGATTAATGAGACAAGGCTGAAATGTTTTTGGGATTTCTGAGTGTTTGGATTTTTTTGGAATTTTGAAAGCTTTTGATTTTTTTGGATTTTCTAAGATTTTGGATTTTATTAAGTTTTGGATTTTCTAAAGTTTTTGGAAATGAGGATGTCTCTTGGCAATCAAATACAAAGCACACAATTCACACAATGGGAAAATTTGTTTTGATGCAATGTCTTTGTTATTTTGTCAATTTTGAAAAAAAAATAAGCACAACCTAAGGCGAAGGCAAGGACAATATTTGTTGAATCCCCTAGCTGCTCTTATTCAAAGTGGGTAGCTCCAGGATCTTTGTAGCACCGGCTCCTCCTTACAGTGTACACACTTCTCATGCATACCAAGATCCAGGTTTCCCAAGGCTCGTACCCCCACCAAACCTTAGGATTGTCCCTGTTACCTCACCTAAGAACCGTATGAATCGAGGCCACTTCAAAGGTTACCCTTCTGGATCAACAAATAGAAGGATTTGGGCTACTAAAACAATAGTTCATAGTTGGGGAACATCTGGGGGACCGCCACCTCACGAGCATCTAGCAAGCCACTTAAGGATCTAACTAACCCTACTAGGAGTTTAATATACACAAAGGTATGCCTCCTTTCAAGCTAGCACTGTATGGTGAGCGCTAATATCGGTTAGACTTGGCTTTCACCTTATCCTCAATTTACATATAGCGGACTGGATGAAAGTACGGCTTGGGGTCGCCAATGAGTTCTCCGTATGGATGTGTCTCAAGGACAGGCCCACATCCTAAAAAAATAAGAGAATAGAACCATTTCTCTTACACCCAAGATCCTTTTGAAGGTGAGGGTAGAGGATACTTTGATTCTAACCCTTGGATAACAGAAAGTGTGCAAGTGCACCAAACACATCAAACAAATGCTAATGTTCTTTTTAAGTCCAAATCCAAATGTTCCTAAGATCAGGCAATGGTTCTTTTTAAGCCCAATGAAATGTTTGCCTAACTAAACACACAAAAATTTATTTTAAAGCCCAAAACAAAAGTGTGCCTAATTTAGTGAGAAATGGGATTCTTTGACCGCTTGAACCTACATAAGATATGTTAGTAGTTTGTTGGCTCCATTCTTTGACAAGCGAATAGGACAAACTGCACAGATAAAATGTTAGCTTTCAAAGAAAAAAACCTACAAATGATGATCTGATATATCCAAATAGATGTAAAAAATAGAAAGTTCAGATGATTCTATGCAATTTAAAAAGAAAATCATCAAAATTGGACATGTTTTGCAAAAGTTATGCTTAGTTGAAGTTTTATGAATATCTGATTTTCAACTGAGAAAACAACTGATAAAATGATCACATTATCTATCCAAACCTTCACAACTGTGAAGTTCATCGAATTACCTTTCCAATGAGTCCAAATTCATGTGATTTCGCCTCCGTATGGTCCTGTTATAGAAAAAAGAGAAATAACCCCTCCTTATAGCATGTGGAAGAAAAAAGTTTGACTGTAGGTTAAGTTTTTAATGGTTTGGCTTTTCGATGGTTTGTAAAAGATTCTCTTGGTCACAGGTGTTGTGGTAATATTTTTAGGTTGATAGTTTTGGAATTAAACACTCCCCCCTAATACTAATTATGACACTAAGTCCTAAATGCTTAATATTAGACTTCGACTAAGACCTCGATTGAACCACGAGTGTAGTTAACGATTTGGAGACGTCGTTGTTTAATGCCGACCTTGGAAAATTTTAACGACTGATCATTGGGCACTTACCGCCGATTTATAGATTTTTGACTAAGACTAAGGATTATATGGCTAGATGTAAGATTCAAGCACCTATTGCGATTTTGACTATGACCAGACCACGTTGACTATGGCTGACTCACAACCTAAGACCTGACTATAACCGATGAAGACTTCACTGTGACTGACTTTAGACTTTAGACCCTAGATTTGACATAAAACCTACAATAGCGACATCTATGACTTCAACATCAACGGCGGCCAGTAGATGGGATTTAGAAGGCCTTAAAGATGAAGGTCGAAGTCTAGGTATTGGTGGAGATGAATGTTTTAATGGTGGCATGATATCGACCCAAGTCCTATAGGCTGCAACATAGGATTGGTAAGCAGTGGCGACTGGGAGACTATGGGCAGAGATAGGGTTGAGAGTTGGGTGGACCTTCAGTGGCAACTACGAGCTAGGTGGTGACTATTTGGATCTGATGGAGATAGGGTTGAGACAGGGTTGAGGGTTTTGGAGTCGGTGGTTGTCAGAGATTGGCGTCGACTGCAAGTTAAAAGGTGCGACAGTGTTTACAATGGACAGTCGACAAGATTTTAAATGCAGGTAGAAAAGTTTTAAATCAGTGACGACTAGCAAGTCTTAGAGCAACGATCAGGGGGCCGATTAGGGTTTTGACTGATAACGGAGGAGGGATATTGAATGGAGACTAAGGACGACCTAGGGTTTTAGTTGATATCAGTGTGAAAAGCTAGATTCAAACCATCAGTCAAATGAAAATTCAACCTTTCAAACAAAAATTTCCATGCTTATCTAATAGAAAACAAACAAATTTGTAATCATTGATAAAGATACAGAACAATGCAGATTGTATAGCAGGTTTGTACGGTACGATCCGTATTGTACGGATCTGTGAAGCTAAAAAAATTTCAAAGTTTTTCAAAAAAATTCAGTCATAAAACCCCAGCAAATTTATAGTCAAAATTAATAGAAACAACCTCTTGATCTCAATGGTGATATTAGTTTCTACCCTGGATGTCGTTTGTGATAGCTACTCAACAAAACTCAACAATGGAGATTAGAAATAACACAAAGTTTTATAGCAAAAATTTGTAAAAACATAAAATGGAATAGGAGAAGTAGGGATACCAAGCGTGCCAAAATGTATTCAACAAAATTTGAACAAATTAAGATAAACAAATTAAATGCAATTACCTATGCTCAAACTTTCTGAATACCTCGAATTATCGATGTAGGATTGATTCGATGTAGATGCCTAGATGTTGATTGCACACAATTGCAACATAACTTAGATGAGAGATGATAGAAAGCTATTATGAAAATGATTCGACAGAGTAAGGATGCTCAAAGCTCAAAAGGATGATCAAATGGCTTGGAAGTGGGGGTATTTATAGATTTTCAGGGATGAGGAGAAGAAGATAAGGATAAGATTTGATTTTTCATATAAGGTAGGGAAAAAGATAAAAGGATTTATTTTTGTGTTTTAAATCCTCATAAATCTTTGAAAAGAATGGGATAAAAGAAAGCAGTCTTTTTAGGATTTTATTAATCAAATAAATATTTAATTTATTTAATTAATTTTGGATTGTGGAAAGATAATTAAATAAATATTTAATTATAGGAAAGGATAAATGACTAATTAAATAATTAAAGATAATTATTTAACTAGAGAGGATTAATGGTCATGAATAATTAAAAAAATAATTAAAATTTATTTAATTATAGAAGATAGGATAAATGGATAAAAAGGGGGAAAAATGAAATTATTTAAATAAATAAGATTTATTTAACTAATTAGGTGAATAATACAGGTACCTAGGGCAAAACGCGCTAGTGACAAGGTGTTGGACATTTTTAGGTGTCTACAATACTCAACACTAGTTATCACCCAATAGGCATCGCCCATGCATTGTAAATGGCACTCCATGCGATTCTTCCAAACAGAATAATTTGTTCCATCAAATCTCAGACTATCCTTCTTGTAGGTTGACATCCTAGATCTCCTCAAGCGGTCAGGGTTTTATAAGAGGATCTGGCTCTAATACCAATTGTTGGAATTAGACTGGATAACTGAGAGGGGGGTGAATTGGTTGTCACACAATATAAAATTTTTCTGCTTTTAACCTCCTTTATTATCTTACTACCAGATTAATGATGTAAATATTAAAGAATAGATCAACAACATAAGATCAGAAATATAATCAACACACTTGACACCAAGATTTTGACGTGGAAACTCGGTTAAGGGAAAAACCACGGTGGGGGTTAACCCACAAAAATTTGTACCTTGTTAAAAGTACTTTAGAAAAATAGAAGGCACATGCCTTCGGGCGCACTACCTAGAGCTCACTGCTCAAAAAGAGAGGCTCACTGCCTACAGAATTTATTTAGAATAGAATGAATTAATTGAGAAATAGCATCTACTTCATGCCTGGTTCAGTTTCAATGAATGCTCAAAAACTTCTGCTTTGCCCCAAATTCTTCTTTACTATCTCCAAACTTTACAACTCCACTTTCATATCTTTCCAGGTTTAGAAACTTACTCTTGTCACTAGTCATATGGTGAGAGTATCCACTGTCAATAACCCATTCATCTTTTTCTTCAACCTGAGCAGCCAAAGCACTTTCTATCATCTTATGATTGACAGACTCAATAGGCATTGGATCTTCTTCTTTGATGGCAATAAACACCCAGTCACTTTCAGTTTTGTTTCCTATCTCAGATATATCATCTGTCACTCCATCATCATCTTCTTGAACATAGTAACACTTCTTCTGAAACCTTGATCTATTAGGGTTTGGCCTTGAAAACCTTTTCGGACATCGTGAGGCAAAATGACCAATTTTATTGTAGGCAAAACATTTAAAAGGTAAATTTCCTTCATACTTACCGGATCCTCTTGGCAGTCTCTTTGCAATGAGGGCTTCAAGTTGTTCAGCTTCTAATTCATCCTCTTCCAGATCTTTCCTTGCTTTATCATACCAAGATGATTTCCTTGAGGAACTTTCTCCTAGATCATATCTCTATTTGCCCTTAGTAGAGGCACTAGCTTTGAATATAGATTCAGTCTTGGGAAGTGCATCACCAAACTCAGCCAACTCAAATGCAGATATCTTACCAACCAATTGATCCCTTGTGATAGTTGTTAAAGATCTAATTTCCTCAATAGCAACAACTTTGTGTTTATATGCAGGAGGTAAACATTTGAGAACTTTAGCAACAATTTCATCTTCATCCAATACTCCACCAACACATCTAATGCCACATACAAGCTCATTTACTTTTGTCATATATAAAGTGATATTCTCATCTTCACTCATCTTCAATTTTTCAAACTTTCCTTTCAAACTTTGCAGCTTGGCACACTTAACATATTTGTCTCCTTCATATAGATTTTCAAGCTTTGTCCAAATTTCATAAGCAGTCTTCAGTCCCATAACATTTGTCAGTTCTGAATCAGACAAGGCACTTAGTAGGGCTTCTTTAGCTCGAAGATTATTATATGCATCTTTGACTTCATCTATAGTGGTTGGACCATTCTTTGGGGGAACATATTTAGTTGAGTTTATGCTCCAATAATGATCTCCCATGCATTGTAAGTGACATTCCATGCGACTTTTCCAGGCAGTGAAGTTTGTTCCATCAAACCTTGGGCTGTCCTTCTTATAGGTCGACATTCTGGATCTCCTCAAGCGGTTAAGCTTCTTCTAGAGGAACTTAGCTCTGATACCAATTGTTAGATTTATGACAGACAACTGAGAGGGGGGGTGAATTAGTTGTTACCAAAATCTTGTTCTTGTTTACTTTAAGCCTTCTTATATTTCAACAACATATCAAAGATTCAATCATGGAAGCATAATGTAATAATTTAAGAGAAGAAATAAATTCAACACATATAACACCAAGATTTTGACGTGGAAAACCTAGTTAAGGGTAGAACCATGGGGTGACTAACCTAAGATTGTATTCTCTATTAGAAGAATAAAAATGAATAAAATGGCACTTGCCAGTTAGGGCTCACTGCCTGAGCACACTGGTCACAAGAGGCCCACTACCTACAGAAGACACACTGTATATAGAAGAATATAAATATTACATACTTGAACTGGAGATTAGCATCTTCACTATGCTTGAGTCAGTTCCATTTAAGCTCAACACCTCTGCTCTGCTTTTCGCTCCTTTTCTCTACTACCTTCTCATCATCACTACAATGTATTTGAATGACTTTGCAACTCTTATTTATACATGACATCAACTTTGGAATGATCATCAAAGTCGGCACAACATATACTTATTTTATTACAGAGCAATTACAAATATATAACTTGACTTATTACAAAAACTTCATGCGCATTACTCCACTGTCAGCCACACATGACTGGGAGTTCAATCTTCTTCGAGGAACATGCCTTGCTTCACAAAACATCTTCAAGATCATCTGCAACATGCACAAATCATCCGGTCGGCTAAGACTAGGAGGAACACCATCACTCAAAGGTAAGTCTTCAATTATGAGCTCATTCTTTAATGCGGACCACCAACACGAATTGGACACAATCTACAGAGTCCCACAAGCTTGCTTAAATCACCAAAAACATTCGCACCACTTCTGCTTACTGTAATCATTTGCATCTTCATCCGGAACCTCAAGAACATAGTCGTCCATCACTGTCACATTAGAAGGATTGCTTGTAGACCTCCAAACCATGAACCAATTGAGTTGTCAATTCACATTAGCGTCCCCAACATGCCACCAGATCCGCAAAACATGATATTGTATTTCCAAATCTCACCGAACCTATTTATGTCACTCTGTCACCTCTGAATAGTTGCTAGAACTAGTTTTACTCTCATGGCCATAACTCCACATTTTCATGCGGACCTCTCAAATCTTGACTGGATCATCTTCAGACACATATCTACAAACCCTTTGATGTGCATTCTCTTATCTTCATCTAGCTGAAATCTTTACTTCATAGAGCCTTATTGTCTTCACTAATCTTCTCTCTTTCTAGTAGAACTAATTTTCTCTATATCCTCAGCATACAACTCGTCCAATCCTTGACATCAATGCAACAAGAGTATGTTGACATCAATGACAACACTGGTTAGGCCCATACTTGCAACACTATAAGCCTTGCTTCTAGTTGAGTAGCCAAGAAAGATTCATTCATCACTTCTTGAATCAAACTTTCCTAGGTCTTCTTGATCTCTTCTGATATAGCATTTTCTGCCAAAGATCCTGAAATATCTGACTGTGGGAGATCTTCCATACCATAGCTCATAAGGGGTCTTAGTGTTGTTGACACTCAATTGCACTCTATTAATTAGATAACAACAATTTCAACTACATCCTTCTAGTACATATCCGATAGTTCTACATCTTTCAACATTTCCCTAGACATCTCTTGCACAATCCTATTCTTTCTTTCCACTACCCCATTTTGTTGAGGGGTCCTAGGAGCTGATAGATGTCTCCTAATACCATGATCTTCACAAAATTTTCAAATTCATTTGAAGTAAACTCACCTCCTCTATCAATCCTCAAACATTCAATCTCAGCATCTACTTCATTCTCAACCATAGCTTTGAAAACTTTAAATTTATCAAGGGCATATGATTTGTCTCTTAAGAAAGTAACCCAAGTCATTCTAGAATAATCATCAATGAGCAACATAAAGTACATCTCACCTTGTTGACTCTTTACTCTTGTAGGGCCACATAGATCAATGTGAATCAATTTCAATGGTTTTGAAGAAGAATAATCCTTGCTTTTGAAATTTGTCTTTGTCTGCTTTCCCATTTTACATTCCCTGCATATTGTATATGTAGGCTTGATTATCTTAGGCATGTCTCTCACCGCATGAGTAGAACTGATCTTTATCATATTATCAAAATTGTTGTGTCCCATTCCCTTGTGCCACAACCAAAACTCACTGCATGGATCCAACAAACATGTTCTTCCATTTACCTCCTTCAGATGATAGATATCACCATATGTCTTGATACCTTCCACAACTAGTTTTCCATACCCTGGCTTCTTGATTTCACAACCCTTGGCATGAAAGGTGAGATTATACCCCTTGTTGCACATCTGACTGGCACTGAGAAGATTGTGTTTAGCCCTTTGACATAGAGGACATCCTCAGTCCTATTCTTCCCATTAATAGTTATAGCACCTTTTCCATAGATCTGTACTAACTCATCACAACCAAACTTGACAGCACCACCATCCCACTTCTCAAGGTTGATAAACTTCTCCTTGTCATTAGTCATATGATTTGAGCATCCACTGTCAATTACCCAATCCTTGGCTTCTTCTCTTGCATTAAAGGCAGCCCATACAATCATCGATCTTTCATTGTTTTGATCTATTTGCAAAGCATTGGTCTTTTCACATTTACCAACATCATCCTTTTTGTCAACAACACTCAAGCCCATGAAAAGTGTTTCATCATTTGAATCATCATGATCATCATCTTCTGAAGAGTAACTGCTCTCTATGGAATACAAAATTCTTTTGAACTTGTCTCTCTTGTAACTACCCCTTGATTCCTTAAAATGATATTTAGAAGAAAAGTGACCAACCTTTCCACAACTAAAACATTTGAAGAGTAACTTACCTTTGTATTTTTGATTGCCTTTCTTTAGTCTTCTCACAAAATTTGCTTTCAACTTCATCAGAGCTGTCATCTTTTTCAGTAACTTCTTCCTTTATCTTCATACTGACTTTGAAAGCAACTTCTTTCTTTGGAGCATCATTTCCAAACTCTCTCATTTCAAAGGCAGTAAGGGAACCAAACAATTTTTCTGCAATGTATATATCCAATTCCGTATTCTCCTCAATGGCAGATACCTTATGAATATAAGATTTGGGAAGAGATCTCAGAACCTTTTTCACAATCTCATCTTTTTTCACTTCTCCACAAGGACATGTGATGTCATTGACCACTTCATTCATCTAGAGCATATATCCAACAATGTCTTCATCCTCTGAAATTTTTAGGTTCTCAAATCTGCTCTTAAAGATCTTCATCTTGGCTTGCTTTACTTTCTTATCTCCTTCATAATAGTTTCAAGTTTAACCCAAACATCTTTAGCAGAACTACAACTCATTACCTTAGACAATTTTGAATTAGCTAACCCACTCATGATAGCAAACTTTGCCTTGGCATTGTTTTCATATTCCTTAACTTCATCTGCATCTGTAGGAATAGCAACAGGAACTTTGTAACCAGTCTTGACAGATTACCAAACACCGCATCCTAGAGAATTGATATAGCCTTCCATCCTTAGTTTCCAAAAAGCATGATTTGTTCCATCAAACCTAGGTATCTTGTTAGATCCATTATGTTCCATCCTAGACCTTCCTCAAGCAGTTAATCTTCCTTCAGAAGAACTTGGCTCTGATACCAATTGTTGAACACACCAAGATACTGAGAGGGGGGGTGAATCAACATCTAAACAATCTTTAACTTTAACAACTGCAACTTATCTGGAGTAGATTAAAACTTACACAGTATTAACATAAACATGAAAGATTAACACAATGCACATCAACACATAACACTAGATATACGTGGAAAACCCTAGAAGGGAAAAAACATGGTGAGGATTAACTCACAATATATGAAGCTCAAATAACTTTATTTTAGGGCTACAACCCAAGGAAGCTATTACTGCTGAAAAATTTAATTTAGGGTCACTCCCAAGGAAGCTACTACTCCCTGAAGACATTGTTTTAGGGTCACTCCCAAGGAAGATACTACTCCTTGAATTGAGAACACACTTACAAAAGATTACAGTATGAAATTCCTTCTACTGTCTGAAAAATGACATTGAAACTCACACCTTTGATGATTGCAATTCTGCTTCTTCACACTTTCTTCTGATGATCTGATTAGTTAGACACACTCTACACTTGATCACTATCACAAATATGTCTTCAAGATTAATTAGGATAGCATCTACAACTTCTGCTCTTTCTCCTTTAGTTGCACATCATAATGCATTCATTCCGCTCCTTATCTTGCTTGCGAACCTTATCAATCACTTTGCAATCAAACCTCGCCTCATTCAATTTGATTTAAAATTTATACAAGATATTACATTGATTACATTTCTTGTCGGCCAGATACAACATGAAAAATACATTTACAAGTCAGCCATACAACACACAACATGAAATGTGTAGAGGACAAGTCCTAAACAAGACTACATGCTACACCAGCAGAAGTCCCATGCCTTGTGGACATCAACACTTGCTTAATTAGGTCCAAAACATCCTTCAAAACATCAACCACCAAGGAATTACATCCATACACTCTGCTCATTTGAAAATAGGACAACTCTAAGCAAAACACACGAACCTTGAAGCATAATGGCTACAACAACTTGAAAATCTTGTGTGGTACTGAAAACAAGAAAGATCTTCATGAAACTTTTCCAGATGATTCTACAAGACTCATACAACATCCCAAATACTCTAAATCCACACAACAAAGATTTTGCACTGCACATTTTCAATCATGAACTCTGAGAACAATCTGTCATCTAGAACACACTGCAATATACTGTCATTGAGAAACTAAGCTTGTGGGCCACCAAGAGCCTTGAGACTACAAGGAAGCATGTAATGCACATGCATAAACATCTCCATGAAACTGCAAAGGAAACCATTCACTTCCAGAGGAATGTAGAGCATTCCAATAGGCCTTCAAAACTAGCTTACTTTGTTAGAACACATGCCAGTACTCTATCATGCATAACTCTCACAACAGAAGGAAAAATGATTTGAAACTTTGGATTTGTCACCTTCACTTCACCCTGAACATAGTTCCAGAACCACATAGCCATATATGCAAATGTTTAGGAATGCAGAGCATTCCATTGTCCTACTCAGAACATCTTCACAAAAATAACACTATCTTCAGTCTGTCAATAACAAAACACTCTTTCGGTAATCTAATCATCATGAAACTTGGAACACACATGATTCAAACCATCAGTAACATTAGAAACACATCTGATCATCGTAGTGCTTCTAATTCCCATATTAATATGTCTTCATACTTAACTCTGCAGTGATCAAGGCATGACATCCAACCATGAACTCTATCTTATTTCTTCTCTAGTTGGATGGGACATGACATCCAACCATGAACACCATCACACCTCCATGATAGTGTTGACATCAATGACAACCCTAGGAACCATATGTGTAACACTCTGCACATCAAGAACTTTGTGGCACATACCTTCAACATTCTTTAGATAGCTAGACAAAGGCATAACCTAGAAATATCATTGATGCAAGAGCACCTCTGGTTCAAGAGAAATCTTGCATCAACCAAAAACATTTGCATTTAGTATTTATTTCAGTTTGTTTCTTTTCATTTTCCAGTTCAGTTTAGTCAGTTCAGTCAATAGCAGTTTCTATATTTTGGTCCACATTATACCACAATTGCATTTCAAACCTTATGGAGCTGGACTTATCATCTAGACACATTCATGCACATCATATCCAAATCTCAGATCATTTGGATTAGTTATCAGAAAGTTATCACTATTAGAAGATCGACTGTATTCTTAGAACAAAGCATCTTGACAGTCTCAGACAGTCAGCTAAAGGAGAAGACTTGCGGAGCATTTCACAACTTGTAGAGCTAAATGGCACATCATTCAATGTTTTTTGGATCGTGACTGACCTTCCTTAGGATCCGTACACTATTCCATTCGTTTGCAGAGGAGTTCTACATGACTAGGTCTGACCTATCTGTGTACACACATTACAACTCTTCATTGGAATTGGTGATCTTCCTTGGCCGACGCGGAGGAATCTTATGTTCTAAAGATGATATAAATTGATGTAATAGATGCCTAGGAAAGTAGTGAATTACATAGAGATAGTGTATAGTTCGAATTTCTCATGAAGGAGCTTCAAAGCTAAATCCTGTGCATATTCTGTAACTATGAAATCAGGCTTGTGAGCCCTAATTGTAATCCCACATGTTTCCAACCAATTTGTATTTGAATTCTATTATATATTTAATGATTGAATCTATATTTGCTTTATATCTTTGAGTTGTTTCCATTGTGTTTACTCTATCTACATGGCCTGGATAGTTCACTTTGTGGACCCTCCTAACCGTGACTACACCAAGTGGTATTAGAGCAAAAGTTTGAATCTTTGGGAGTAAATTGAGCAAAGTTGGCGAAGGAATTCCATAAGATCTTATTGTGAACAAATCACCAAATCTGAGGTAGGTTACTTGTGTTGCAACCGATCGTCGATTGTGAGGTAATTGTCACCTTGTAGCCCGATCGCTGAATTTGAGGTAGTTACACTTGATCCGAGGAAGAAATGCCACCGTGGAGAATCCATACTGTTGGTACAATGGCTGGAAGAATTGATGAGATGATGGAAATGATGAAAACAATGTGAGTTCACTTGGAAGCTGTTGAAGAAGATTAGAGAAGAGGACTTACACCTTGACCTAATGTTGAAAGTGATGATGATGAAGAATTTCAATTCGCTGATCAAAATGGTCAAACCCTAGGAGATGAAGAAGAAGAAGAATCAGATCAAGTCAAGATGTTGCGAGCTATTTCAAAGATTGGGAAAAAACCTAGAGTTGATGTACCAAACTATATTGGCAATTTGAATCCTGAAGAGTTGATTGACTGGATAAATGACCAAGAATAATACTTTGAGTATGAAGAAATTGAAGATCTGGAGAAGGTGAAATTTGCAAAGACAAAGTTGAAAGGACATGCTGCTATATGGTGGAAAGAAGTTCAGTTGGATAGAAATAGAAGAGAAAAATAAAAGATTACAAAGTGGGACAGAATGGTGACAAAATTGAAGAATCAGTTTATACCTGATGACTATGAGTTGGAACTATTGAAGAGATTGCAGAACTTGAGACAAAATGAGAAATTTGTGAAGGAATACACTGAAGAATTTCATAAGATGATCATAATGAAAGGACATAGTGAAGCAAGCAAGGAGAAAGTGGCTAGATACATCAATGGATTGAGATTGAACATTCAAGAAGAATTGAGTTTGGTGAGGATGACAATATTGGAAGAAGCATATCGATTTGCCTTGAAAGTTGAAGAAAAGTTGAACAAGAGGCATGATCAAAGACAAAGAGATAGAGGAGGTAAATTTCAAAGAGGTGGAACATTTTCTGGAGGAGAAAGATCATATGTGGAGTAGAACAGACAAGAAAACACATACAAGGAGGATAGAGATAATAATGCATACTAGAGAGATGACAGAACTTTCTACCATAGAGGAAACCCTAGTCCATACCGAAGTGAAGGATATAGAAGAGAAGGAAGAGGAACTGATAGGAGAACATTCAGAGAAACTTGTTTTAAATGTGGTGGTGAAGGACATAGAGAATTTGAATGTAATCAAGGGAGTACAAGAAAGAGAACAGAGAATAGTGGAAGAGAAACCTATCTAGAAGAAGAACCTATTGGATCACCTAGTTTAGTTGGCAAACTTGAGAAAGGAGAATCACTTGTCATGAGGAGAGCACTATTTCAAGCAAAGATAAATGAGGAACCACCGTAGAGGAAAAGTTTGTTCAGAACAAGATGCAAATCAGGAGGTAAATGTTGTAAAGTTGTAATTGATAGTGGTAGTTTTGATAATTTAGTTTCAAAAGAGATGGTGACTAAACTGAAGTTCAAAAGATTGAAACACCCTAAGCCCTATCAGATAGCATGGATTTAGGATGATCATATGGTACTGGTGAGTGAACAATGTTTGGTGAAACTTCATATTGGATCTTATCATGATGAAGTATTGTGTGATATTATGCCTATGGATGTATGTCATATTTTGTTGGGTAGACCTTGGTAGTATGATAGGAAATCTATACATGATGGGAGAAAGAATACATATACTATAACATCAAATGGAAATAGAATTACTTTGATCCCTTTGGAAGATGATCCTAAAAGTGAAGTATGTGGGAATGCTAGAATTTGTTTGGTAGATGGAAGAAATTTTTTGGATGGTTCGAGACATGAGAATATGTGTTATGCTTTGATCCCTAAGAAGTCTGAAAACCTAAAGACACAAGAATCACAACCGAAGATAACTGAGTTGTTGACAGAGTATTAAGACATCATATAAGACAATGTACCTAAAGGATTGCCACCAATTAGGAGTATCATTCATCACATGGAACTTATACTTAGAGCTAGTTTGCCTAACAAAGCAACATAGAATGACACCAGAAGTGAATGAAGAATTGAATAGATAGATATATGAGTTGTTGAGGAAAGGTTTGATCAGAGAAAGTTTGAGTCCTTGTGCAATACTTGTAGTTTTAGCACCAAAGAAAGATGGAGAATAGAGAATGTGTACAGACTCCAGAGTAATAAACAAGATCATAGTTAAGTATAGATTTCCTTTACCTAGGATGGATGATATTATGGATTGTTTGAGTGGAGCAAAATATTTTACAAAGATAGACTTGAAGAGTGGATACCATCAGATTAGAATCAGAGAAGGAGATGAATGAAAGACTGCTTTTAAGACAAATGAAGGATTGTATGAGTGGTTAGTGATGCCTTTTGGACTGACAAATGCACTGAGTACTTTCATGAGATTGATTAATGAAGTTTTGAATAAATCCTTGGGTAAGTTTGTTATTGTTATTTGGATGATATTCTAATTTTTGGTAAGACTAAAGAAGAACATTTGTGGCACTTGAGACAAGTATTGTAGAGACTGAGAGAAGAGAAATTATTGATAAACATCAAGAAATGTAGTTTCATAAAGGAAGAATTGGTATACTTGGTTGTGATTTCTACGGAAGGATTGAAGATGGACCTTGAGAAAGTGAGAGAAATTGTTGAATGGCCTACACTGGAGAGTGTTGGGGAAGTCACATCATTTCATGGATTGGATAGTTTCTATCGGAAGTTCATCAAAAAATTTAATTCAATATGTAACCCTATGACAGAGACAATGAGAGGTGACAGAAAAAAATTTAAGTGGACATCAAGAGAAAATAAAAGTTTTGAGTTGTTGAAGCAGAAAGTGACAGAGCAACCTATGTTGGCATTGCTAGATTTCAATAAGGTATTTTAAGTAGATTATGATGCAAGTGGGAATGCAATAGGAGTAGTGTTAAGTCAAGAAGGTAGACTTGTAGCATATTTCAGTGAGAAGTTGAATGATTCAAGGAGAAGATATTTAGTTTATTCTGTGCCATAATTCAAGCCTTGAAGAAGTGGAGACATTACTTGTTGCCTAAGGAGTTTGTGTTGTATACAGATCATCAAGCTTTGCAGTATTTGAACAGTCAAGGAAAGTTGAATTAGGGACATATGAGATGGGTAGAGTTCATGTAGAGTTATACTTTTGTATTGAAGCATAGGAGGAGAAAATCAAACAAAGTTGCAGATGCATTGAGTAGGAGAAGGAACTTGTTGATAGAGATGAGAGTTGAAGGGTTGGGATTTGAAGAGTTGAAGAACATGTATGAGGAAGATCTTGATTTTGTAAATCTTGGAAATCATGCAAGGAACCTATTATGACAGATAGGGGTAGGTGGTTGGATTATTTCATTCAGGAAGATAAGTTGTTCAAAGGAAATCAGTTGTACATACCTAGGAGTTTAATGAGAGACAATTTGATCAAGGAGAATCACAGTGGTGGATTGACATGACATTTTGGCATTGATAAGATAGTGGCTTTGGTAAGTGAAAATTACTTTTGGCCTCAGATACATAAGGATGTTAGGAAATTTGTGCAGAGCTGTAGAGTTTGTCAAGTTGCAAAAGGAAGTAGTCAAAATACTGGTTTGTACAAATCTTTGATAGTACTGGAGAGACCTTGGGAAGACATAAGCATGGATTTCATAATGGGATTGCCAAAGACACAGAGAAGACATGATTCAATATTTGTAATGGTGGATAGATTTTCAAAGATGGCACATTTCATACCTTGTAAGAAGATGACTGGTGCAGTACATGTAGCTGACCTATTTTTCAAGGAGATTGTGAGATTGCATAGATTACCTAAGAGCATAATTTCAAACAGAGATACAAGATTTTTGGGATACTTTTGGAAGACACTTTGGAAGAAGATGAAGACAAATTTGAAGTTCAGTTCAACATTTCATCCACAGATTGATGGACAAACGGAGGTAGTGAATAGGAGTTTGGTAAACTTATTGAGATGTTTGGTTGGAAAGAAGGTAGGAAATTGGGATTTGATTCTATCACAACAAGAGTTTGCATATAATAATTTAGTAAATAGAAGTACTAGAAGAACACCATTTAAAATTGTGAGGAACTAACCTTAGAGGAGTAGTAGAGTTGAGAGATATTAGTATGGAAGAGACGAGGAATGCAGAAGCAGAAGAATTTGTAGGACACATGGAGATAATGCATAATTAGGTTAAGAAACATTTGGAAGAGATAAATAGTAAGTATAAGGAACAAGCAAATGAGAAGAGGAGACACAAAGAATTTTTAGTGGGAGATGAAGTGATGGTGTACTTGAGAAAAGAGAGATTTCTAGTTGGGACATATAACAAGTTGAAGATGAAGTTTGGACCATGTAGGATACTCAGAAAGTTTGGTTCAGGAAATGCATATGAAGTAGAGTTACCAGAGACATTGAGTATATCACATATTTTTAACATTGCAGACCTTTATTAGTATCATGAAGTAGAGTTCAATGACAAAATGAAAGAAGACTTGAAGCAACAGCTACCACAACAAGCATTGGAGAAAATTGAAGACATTTTGGATAGTAGAGTTGGATGCAGCACCAGAGGAAGACAATACAAAGAATATCTTGTGAAGTGGAAAGGTAAACCAGAAGAAGACTCATCATGGATTTCTCAGGTTGTGGTGGACCATCTTGGTTTTCCTCTAGCCCTAGCAAAGTGAGGGACTCACTTTTTCAATAACCCTGGATGTCTGATGCAGGAGCATCCCTAGTTCAAGAGAAATCTTGCATCAACCAAAAACATTTGCATTTTAGTTTGTTTCTTTTCATTTTCCAGTTTAGTTTAGTCAGTAGCAGTTTCTGTATTTTGGTCCACATTCTACCTCAATTGTATTTCAGACCTTGTGGAGCTAGATTTGGCATCTAGACACATTCTTGCACATCATATCCAAATCTCAGATCATTTGGATTAGTTATCAGAAAGTTATCACTATCAAAAGTTTGATTGTTTTCTCAGAACAGAGCATCCTGACAGCCTCAGACAATCAGCTAAAGGAGAAGACTTGTAGAGCATTTAATGACTTGTAGAGCTAAATGACACATCATTCAATGTTGTTTAGATTGTGTCTGATCTTTCTTGGGATCTGCACACCATTCCATTCATTTACGGAGGAGTTCTAAATGATTAGGTTCGACCTATCTGTGTACACACGTTACAACTCTTCATTGGAGTTTGTGATCTTCCTTGGCCAACACTGAGGAATATTATGTTTCGAAGATGATATAAATTGATGTAATAGATGCCTAGGAAAGTAGTGACTTACATAGAGATAGTGGATAGTTTGAATTTCTCACGAAGGAGCTTCAAAGCTAAATCCTGTGCATATTCTGTAACTGTGAAATCAGGCCTGTGAGCCTTAATTGTAAGTCCACATGTTGCCAATCAATTTGTATTTGAATTCTATGATATACTAAATGACTAAATTTTTATTTGATTTATATCTTTGAGTTGTTTCCATTGTGTTTACTCTAGTTGCACGGCATGGATAGTTCACTTTGTGGACCCTCCTAACTGTGACTGCACCAATCATCATTTCAAACCACAACTAGTTCCAGAGAGAGTAGAAAAACACCTTGCAGAGAAATTGGAGACAACACAAGATCATCAGGACCACCTTCCATCAGTCTATGTACCATAATATGCCACTCCAAGTCAGCGCACATCATTAGCATATGTCTTGAGAACAACTAGTCATACAAAGAAACTGTATCACAATTGTCATTTGAAAACTAGGCTTGCAGACTGCCAAAACACTTGAAACTCATATGGATGCACTCATGCATTATTGTGAACATATCCTCAAAACCTCACAACCATATCTATCCTTGCAGAGGAATGTGGAGAATTCCAAACAATCTTCATCATCATTTGATTCTGCCAGAGCATAGACCAGAACTCTATCTTTCATAACTTTCACTGCGGAGGGACAAATTATCTAAAACTTTAGATTTAGTACCTTTACATCATACTAAACTTAACTTCTGAACCACATGACCATATCTTCAAATGCAGAGGAATGCAAAGCATTTTACCAGATAGTCTTTTTAGGTAATCCTCTATAGCATAAACCTTCACAGACTTTCAGAGGCCAAAACCTTCATATAACAACATATACATTCTTAGGAACAACAAGAAGGATCATACAACATGCCAAAGGTCATCAACATCATATTTTCATCCTCAGCATAACTTAATGTATCATCATTCATCTTAGTGCTTCTAATCCCCATCTTAATATTTCATCATTCATCATCTTTACTGACCATAAGCATGCTCAAAACAACTTAACACTGATAAGGGCATGGCATCCAACCATGAACATCATGAACATCACTATATCTCATTGCTTTGTAGACCACAAGCATGCTCAAAACAACTTGACTTGGTACTGATAAAGGCATGACATCCAACCATGAACATCAACAACCCACTATGAACATTAGGAGCATCACTGACTATCAAGAACCATGAACATCAGTATTTTCACTGCACCTCTGTTACTATACCGATATATCATCATCACAATTTGAGTGCTGACCTTACTCTAAGTGTTGACATCAATGACAACATATATTGCCAACATATGTGTGGACAAGTAATGCTTATATGAGTTGGTCACTATGTGGTTTTGTGTATCTTCATACATTGGTGTTGGCATTGAACTAACTCTTGACTACATTGCATTTCTATCATACTATTGAATATGAATTGAATTGGATTCATAGGATTTACTTAAAAGCTATAATTTAAAAGTGATATTAGAGATCTCATATCAATGGAGAGGATGATGTTGTATATAGGTTGTCATTGATGTCAACAGTGGTATGAAGTGCTGCGGTATGGAAGGTTGCATGTGATGACAAAAGAGATTGTAGCAGTATGATGATCAATGAAGACAACAAAATAAGCATTATGAGTCAGACAAGTAAAGAGATGATTATGTGCTGAGGTAGTCAAAGGAGCAAACTGAGAATGATGATCAGATAATTATGAAGTAAACGAGATGGATTAGTATCATCTATACACAATCATACCTTATTTGCTAAAGCTCATATGTAAGTTGACATTCTTGATATACTTATGTTTGAAGACCATGATTAGTAGTGTTGGGTTATTTTTGCATGATGAAGATATGAACTCATGATGATTGACACTTGATGTATAAAGTTGCAAAAATTTGAAAAAGAATTGGTTAAGTATAGTGTATGTCAGGAAAGGTGTTATAGGCTCAAAAGAATGTACCACAATCTACTGCATCTGAAGATATGAGACTGTAGATATTGTTGATAACTGAGAGGGGGGGGTGAATCAGTTATCCTAATTATTTCTCTTATTGAACTTTCCTTTTAATTGAAGCAGCATAAAATCAAACACAAAACATTAACCATGAAGTAAGAAACATATGACACAGTATTTTTGACGTGGAAACCCTGTTAAGGGAGAAAACCACGGGGTGATTAACCCAAGAAATATTCTCTGTTAGAAGAATAGGAAATTACAAAAATGGCACTTGCCAATTAGGGCTCACTGCCCGAGCACACTGCTCACAAGAGGCCCACTGCCTACAAGAAGACACACTGTCTACAAAGTGATGATAATCACAGTCTTGAACTGATTTGAAGCATCTGCATATGCTGGAGTTCAGTTCCGGTTAGGCTCAGTACACTGATCTGCTGCACTTCATCTTTCCTCTGTTGTTTGTTCTGCTATCTTTCACATACCAGATCCTTTTTTGCTACCTCTGCTCTTTCTCTGGACTTTTTCGCATATCTCTCCACATCCACACACTTTACAACTAAATCCATCCTCTATATATATCCGCACAAGTAATTTCATCACCTTTCTAGTCGGCATCCGGAGCAGTCTAGTTTCTTACAAACTTAGTTCTGTCGGCTGAATCCTTGCTCACCAAGCAATGCGGATCAAGCATATACTTGTAGATATCATCAATTATGTCGGCCAAACATGATTCATGCCTCCGCAACCTTTATCATCATCTGTAACACATCCGGAAAGTAGTCTGATACTCTGTCAGTTAGTTCTTCCTCTGTTTTCACTGTCTCTCAGGAATCCGGTACTCAACTATTCATATCTTTTTCCTTGTCCATCTCCGGAGGCTAAATCCTTGGAATATACTACTCAAGATAGTCCTCTTGACTTCCCCAGATCCGCACTGTGCCAAGACACTTCCTCTGAGAGATCCGGACCAATCTGTCGGACCTTGCCACATGCTCTGTTCTTGTTCACCGGACCACAACAATCTTCAATCTGACTTCCGGTAGAGATATATCATGACTTGCGGATATGTGGGATGACCTTTGTTGCCATCAATGACAACAACCATGAATCCATATAGTGTCTCTTGCCAACAATCTCCCCCTTTGGCATTGATGGCAACACTTAGTGAAAAATGACTAAGTGTTTACACTATGCTCCCCCTTTGCTGATGCTCTGTCTTTATATACAATTTCCGGAACTCCCCCTGAGTTGGATTCCTCATTTTTCACTGCTCCTCACTCCCCCTTTGACATCAATGGCAAAGGGTAGGGTCCGCACACCAAAATTTTCAAAAATTTTCTATATATAGCCGCATATTTACATATTCACATATACTGCAGAATGTCTGCAAAGGATGTCTGCAGTTGAACCATTTCAGTAGCCCAACTTAGCTTCATTCTGTCCAAGATTGAAATGTGACCACTCAACAAAAATGCAAAAGCTTCTGCCCGCCTGAGATCTGTCGGATCTTTTGTATGGGCGGTGGTCTGGGCATCACTGATGGCCTCATGCATAGTTTCCAACTTAGGGACTATAATCCTTCTAAGTTCTCCCATCCGGTTGGTAATGTTCTTCCTCTCCTTCTCAAGATTCTTTATTTCATTCAAGACTGCAATAGTCTGACATTCTTGATTTATTATAGAGGAAGAGAGAGGATCAAAACTTTGAGATAAGCTTTGAAGCTTGTCCTGTTCCTCTTTTATTTTCTTGTCAATTGCTGCTGTTGCCTTTGACCAAGATATACAAAATTTGTAGATGTCACCGCCATCCTTAAGAGCATTTTCTAAGCTCTTTATTCCAATGCTTACAATCTTCCTATCCTTAGAGATTAATTCTAATATTTCAGAAAATCTTTTATCCAAAAATTCCTTCCGGACCTTTTCTTCAGCTGATTTTTCTAGAGAATTAAAATGTGTATCAATACTGCTGACTAAGGTTTTTAGATTACCGGAAGTGGAGGCTGTCGGATCTATCTGGATTGATGGCATGATCTTTACAAGTACTCCGGAAGCAGCCTCTATCAACTCACAGTCTTCCATATGAGACTTCAGGAGCTTTTCATTTGCCTTGGCATTTGCAAATGAAGCTATCTTCATTGTTTGTACCGGAGAGAGAGAGTCAAAATCAAATGGACCTTTTAGAAGCTCCGGTTCATCAATCTCTAGAGTTTCTTTGCTCAAAAATTGTTGAACAGTTTGTGCAGTGTCTCTTGCCGGAGACAGATGTTTCTTTTCTTCTGCAGTCTTAGAACTGTCAACCTCTTTGTCTGTCACCACTGCTTCCTTCTCCTGCAATTGCTCTTCTTCTTTGGATCCGGAGACTGTAGGGGAAACCGGAGGAGAGATGCTAACTTGTTCATGGTCTACTTCTTCTTGAGCAGAGGGTCCCAAGTCCTCACTTGTCTGTTCAGGGCTTACTTCTTCCAGAACAGAAGATTCCAAATCAGCAGCTGTTTCTGCACCTAAGTCCTCTACAACAGGAAGATTGAACCTTTTGAAGGCCTTCCGGAGGATCTCTTCTGTTTCTTGGGCCACTTTGTCAGTCTCACCAAGCATGAGTTGATTCATCCTGGCTTTGCTTCTGAACTCATCTTTACAGTCCTTGAAGATAATGTTCATTGTCTTGGGATCAATTTGAGGATATAGCTGAATAGCTATCTGCTCCCGGATCTCAAGATCTTTAGCATGAGCATTATTTTTCCTCACTTCCATTTCCTTTTCTAGGCTTTTAGGAATAAGAGATATTATTTCAATGAAAGCCTTATTATATATGTTAAGATATTTCACTGTGGCCTCCTGCAGAGTCTTTTGGTCTGCCTCACTGAAGTCATCATAGGATTCAGTCATTGGTTGAAGGTTTCCATCCACCGTGACCGACTTGATTATGCTCTCTAGTGACAGAGTGGGCTTTTCAACAGTTACCTCTGCCATTTCCTCCTTGTCTTGTCCTGTGGAGGGCTTACCGGATCCTTTCTTTTTCTGTTTCTTTACTTCTCTTACTCCCTCATCTGATTCTGTTTCCTCTTCATCCTTTTGGCTTCCATAAGCCCTTGTGGCTTTTGCCTTTGATCTCTTACCGGATGCCTGGACTTCCGGTTTTGAACTTTTGGTTGAAGGAGGTGCAGATCTCTTTGTTGATCTAGTCCGGGTGGGAGCTCCAACCGGAGCACTTTCTTTGCTTTTCTCTTCTTCCCCGGCCTTCCTTCTCTTTTCCCGGCTGGCATCAAGTGCCTCCTTTGAGATTCCAAGACCTTGAGCAATGTGCTCTACTTCTTTTCTCACTTTTCTTTTGATCTCAGGTTCCCTGAGTTCTACATGTAACTTTATACTCAGCTCCTCAAAGGTTCCAAACCTTTCTGCCTTAGGATCTTTGGGCTGACTTAGCATGTGTTGAACATGCAGCTCCACTATCTGTTCATCAACTTCATACCCCATGGGCATGATCCAGACAGTCCTTGGCTCCACTGCCTCCATCAGGCACTGATCAGTGTCAACCATAAAGCACACTGAGTCCTTGTATTTCTCAATGAGAGATTGAGGAATTCTCTCTCTTGCTTGCATCATGCTCTGAAAGTTTTTGAAGTAACCCCATAGAGCTGAATTTCTCGCTTTTGCATCCCCAAGTCCATGCAAGTAGTCTCTTATCTGGACTGCAACAGGTTTGTCATTTTGCCATACCCATCCATTTGTTCCGGGTAGCTCATTCATGAAGTAGAAGAATAGACATACAATCAGAGTACCATACTTAAAGGAATTCTTCTTATCCTTCTTGATTTTCTGTATGTTTTCCATTAATTGGCTTAGTAGCAGTTCGCAGAGATCATATTCTGCATTCTTTCTTAACATTTCATAAGCAGTGTATATTGCAGTTCCGGATACAGAATTCTCCCTGCTGGAGTGATAGATCTTGTATCCTATTATCATTGATGCATATTTGATATCCGGATCGGAGATGTCTTCAATGGTCATTGCCCTTTTGTCAAATTTTGATCCGGTGGCCTCAGTTACAATGTTGTTCTTGACAGATTTGAGGATAGGTACTCCTCCGGAAGAGTATAGGCCAGTTACTGCTCTAATTGCCTCTTTTGTGATCTTGCAGGGTCTATCTAGCCATAGAAAGTTGTCATGCATCCTGCTCAGTGCATACCGGACCCATTCATCCTCTTCAAAACAGGGGAAATGAATAAATTGCTCAAATTGTTTCTTCTGAATATCCTTATACTCTGGTTAAAGCTCAAAGGCATTGTCAATCAGCTGCTTGTGATAGAGGTCTCTTAATTTGAAATCCCCAAATTCCTCAATGTTTGCATGTATGTAAACCCTAATGTCTTCGGTGTGTAAAACTCCGTGAGGAACACTAGAGAAGGCTCCTAGTGGGTCAACCTCCAATGATTTGTAGGGATGTTTCTTGAATGAGGGGCGAGGTCTATCGGAGATCTTAACTATGTTTGGAGTAGCCATTTTTCAAAGATTTGCAGTGAGGTAATGAAAAACGGAGAATACCTTATGCGCCTTAGGTTTGCACGGAGTGGTTGGATTGATTTCTTTATCCAATAGCTTCGGCAGGAGATCCTTGGTGTGCTTGAAGAACCTTGTTGCAGAGCTCCACTTTTCGCTTCTTCTCGAGTGCAGAATGAGCAAATGACCTTTGAGAAATCCCTTAAATTGCTCCGCGAACCCTAATACCTGTCTGCAATAAATGCTTCACCTACATCATTCCGGTTTGCCTTGTCTGGATAGCTTGGAGTATCCCGGATTAGTCCTGATCTATGGATATCATCCGGATCTATCAATCATGAATAAATCGAGGTGGCATATTACAAGATCATCTCAAACACTCTGTCCAATCCGCAGAACAAGATAGTGCATTTCCGGATCTTTCCGGACCTTTTTGTAATCCTTTATCATACCGGAGCATTTCCCTGAACAGGTCTTATTTGATCGATCATAGCTTCTTCATAACTCCATGCGGACCTCTGAAAACTTGACTGAAGTATCTCAAGACTCATATCTACAAACCCTTTGATCCGCATCTTGTGCCACATCCGGCACCACTTGTTTGGCTGGGGGAACAAGATTTTCTTTGAGTCTCCCCCTGAGCCAGAGCTCACTTTTAATTTCCGGAAGAAATATCAGCACCAGAGTCTGGTGCGGATCCAACCTCTACATTCTCTGAACTTTTCTTCACCCAAATCTTGCTCATCTGATTCCTAACCTCATCCGCATTCATCTTTTGTTTACCCTTGTCTTGATTCTGATTATACACCGGACCTCTTTTGTCCTGATTCTTGTTTCTGCAGACTTTAGCATTATGACCGGACCTATTGCAGATTTGGCAAATAACATTCCTTTGCATATTTGACTGATATCCTCTTGATCTGCATTGATTAGCCCTATGACCTATTCTATTGCATGTGAAGCATCTACCTTTGAATGATTTGTTTACTTGCATAATTCTACATTCATGGGATTTGTGTCCATACCTTTTGCAGTTGAAGCACTGTCCGGAGAAGGATGAATTATTCTGATTCATTCTCATTCTGCACTGATTAGCTTTGTGACCAAAGTGGTTGCAGCTGTGGCAGTATCCATTGAAGGATGGATATCTTTGAGCATTTGGCTGTCTTACCGGAGGTCTTCTAGGCCTGCTCCTTGGATTTTCTGATCCAAGATTCTTCTGACCGGATCCGGAGCTTTCTCCTTTCTCATATCCCAAGCCATACTTGTCATCTGTCCTCTTTTGACTTCCAAGAAGAACTTCAAGTTGAGCAGAACTTATCTTGAATTTCTCTTTATATTCATTTGCTGTTTGAAGGTCTCTTTTGAGAGAGGCAATTTGATCCTCAAGTTTTCCTTCATTATCTTTGGCATCTTCAAGATCAGATTCAAGGTGTCTGATAATCCTGTCCATCTGGTGGCATTCTTCTGTTTTTTCTTTAAGAGATTGTCTTAGATTGTCTTTAGCCTTTCTTTTTTCTTCAATCTCTTGAGTAAACTTTATAGTTCCTGATTCCATTTCATGTCTTAACATAATGACTTCTTTTGATAACTTTTCACATAACTTGGTTTGCTCAGTCAATTCCTCATTTGTATTGCTTTCTTCACTTTGTCTTGCCAACTGTTGAAGCAGCTCCTTTCTCTTTTTCATAGAGAGACTTAATTTGTCTTTTAATTCTCTCATGAATTCATCAGCCTGTTTGAGTCTTTCCTTTAATTCACTGACTTCAGAATTTGACTGTTCAAGATCCTCAAGGGCAGTCTTGAGTTGCTCCCTTAAACCATATGCATCCATTTGAAATCCCAGATCTTCCTCAAGCTGTTAGGCTCTATTAGGAGGAACTTAGCTCTGATACCAATTGTTGATAACTGAGAGGGGGGGGTGAATCAGTTATCCTAATTATTTCTCTTATTGAACTTTCCTTTTAATTGAAGCAGCATAAAATCAAACACAAAACATTAACCATGAAGTAAGAAACATATGACACAGTATTTTTGACGTGGAAACCCTGTTAAGGGAGAAAACCACGGGGTGATTAACCCAAGAAATATTCTCTGTTAGAAGAATAGGAAATTACAAAAATGGCACTTGCCAATTAGGGCTCACTGCCCGAGCACACTGCTCACAAGAGGCCCACTGCCTACAAGAAGACACACTGTCTACAAAGTGATGATAATCACAGTCTTGAACTGATTTGAAGCATCTGCATATGCTGGAGTTCAGTTCCGGTTAGGCTCAGTACACTGATCTGCTGCACTTCATCTTTCCTCTGTTGTTTGTTCTGCTATCTTTCACATACCAGATCCTTTTTTGCTACCTCTGCTCTTTCTCTGGACTTTTTCGCATATCTCTCCACATCCACACACTTTACAACTAAATCCATCCTCTATATATATCCGCACAAGTAATTTCATCACCTTTCTAGTCGGCATCCGGAGCAGTCTAGTTTCTTACAAACTTAGTTCTGTCGGCTGAATCCTTGCTCACCAAGCAATGCGGATCAAGCATATACTTGTAGATATCATCAATTATGTCGGCCAAACATGATTCATTCCTCCGCAACCTTTATCATCATCTGTAACACATCCGGAAAGTAGTCTGATACTCTGTCAGTCAGTTCTTCCTCTGTTTTCACTGTCTCTCAGGAATCCGGTACTCAACTATTCATATCTTTTTCCTTGTCCATCTCCGGAGGCTAAATCCTTGGAATATACTACTCAAGATAGTCCTCTTGACTTCCCCAGATCCGCACTGTGCCAAGACACTTCCTCTGAGAGATCCGGACCAATCTGTCGGACCTTGCCACATGCTCTGTTCTTGTTCACCGGACCACAACAATCTTCAATCTGACTTCCGGTAGAGATATATCATGACTTGCGGATATGTGGGATGACCTTTGTTGCCATCAATGACAACAACCATGAATCCATATAGTGTCTCTTGCCAACAGATATGACATATGGATAAGTATTACTCTTAGGTATCTATGTTTCAAATTTGAGATCATAATGCTTACCACAAAGTGTTTGGAAGATAGAAGAATGAAGATAGTAAAGAAATAGGGCAAGTACTATCATAGAGCGACAGGAGAATGCTTCGCACTTCTCCGCAGTTGAAGATATGAAGTTATGGCTTGGAAGGCAGATAGATATGAGTAACAAGTATGTATGTTTCAAGTTTCAATAAATTACAAGTACTACATATGCTTCTCTGGATTTAGATATATGAAGACATGCCTTGGTACCGAGTAGTATGAATAGAAGGAGAGAGTTATGTTACCGTAGAGCACCACACATAGATATTTAGTCTTGCTAATGGAAAGATAGGCACCCTAGATCAGTTGGTATGCTCAATTCAAGTTTTAATTATTTTTGTTTATCCCAAGTATGATCCTCAATGTTTGACTTTAAGACTATGCTATCAAAGTATGGTAAGGATACCAGAATCAATGGTCAAGTGTTTGTGCTAGCATATAACTACTTGATTTGATAAGAGAGGTATTCATAAATGTTTTACAAGTCATATAACATTCATAGTGTAATTTGCATGATATAATTTAGTCTTCTCTAGTACCGCTTTTGGTCTGGAGTTAAATGTAAGGAAGGGTAAGTGTTTGTTGTGTTGACCTGATATATGTTGATAATCATGCCATGTGTATAGTGTGTGTGCCAGGATGGAAGAGTGCGCCAAGTTGAGATAGGACCTGATCATGCCTTATTCTTGAACCACATTGGAATTTTACTTACCACACATGTTTGGGAGCCAACTGATATGGCCACTACATGCTTCATGCTACACGTTTCATTCTAGCCAACCAAGGAGGAAGATTCTTGAAGATTGCAGAGGATATATATGAAGAATCAAAATTATTCAAAGGATTGTGTGTTGTGAATGATAAGGAAGAATTGATACTGTGCGAGTATACTTATAGCAAAAGTAGATATGATGATGAAAAATGCTAAAGATTAGTTCAAGTAATATAATATAGTTGCGGAAGATATGCTATTGTCTACAATGGTAAAGAAGAATTCTTGAACTTGTTTTGAATTTGTGAAGATCTGTATTGTTGTTATAAGGAAGACAAATAGCATTGCAAAAGATGAAGTGATTAGCATTTTGTGTTGCATAAAGAAAATTGTGATATGCTTTGTAAATGTGTGATTGGTCAGGGAGTTGCAGCTTCCTTTGGGTTGTAGACCATATATAATATTGTAATCTTGTTTTATTTGTGAAGCTAGATTTTGACAATAGATCCAAGCAACTTGCTCACCGTGGTTTTTCCCTTCTTGGGTTTTCCTCATAAAATTTGGTGTTATGGTTGTGTGCTTCTGTGTCCTTGCATTCTCATGTCTTGAATGTTCACATAAGTATGAATGCTGCTGAAAATAAAGTAATTTGATGAAGTAATAATTCACCCCCATTCTCAGTACCTCTGTGCATCAAAGTGAGGTTCCTTGGATGCAACCTAATAGCTAAGGTAGATCTTGGTGAGGAACACATGGGAATAGTAGTAAGATTTATTGGGAAGAATCCTCTAGAAGATAATATAAACATGGAAGCCTACAATCCTGAAGATTGTGTAGTTATTTATGAAGAACTTATTTCTGCCCTAGAAGATATGGATGCAGGAAGAAGTGAAAATGAAGACTATAAGATCAAGCTCATAAAATCAAAAGATGCAATTGCAAAGTTAAAAGTTCAAATTGAAGAAAGTAAGAAGCTTGCATATTGTCTAAACGTAAAGCTGGATGACAAATCAGTTGAATGCTCCAAACTTGAAGAATTTGTCTCCCTAGAGAAAGAATTGGAAAAGGAAAAGGAACAAATAGATAGAGGTCTAAAACTTTAGAAAAGTACCAACATCCTTGATGAAATAATTAGTTGTCAAAGACCACGTAAGAACAAGGATGGCATTGGATTTAAGAAAGGTCAAAGTTCAAAGACAAATGTTCCTGAAGACTTCTTTGAAATTGAAAAGATGATGTTTGAAAGTGAGAAGGGAGAACCCTATTTTAAAGAATGTAAAGAAGAGGTGCAGGGGATAAATAATGACTTCATAAGCATCATGGGAGATTTCAAGAAGCCTCCTTCTAAACATGCTACCAATCCTAGGTTCTCTCAATCCTTTTATGGTTACTGCTATTCTTGCTATAAATTTGGTCATAAGGCTATTGATTGTAGAACTTTAAGGAAAGAAGAAATGACTACATAAAGAAAAAATCATTTATTCCTATAAGACATGACACTGTGATCTCTCATTCTTTCTATGGGTGTTGTTATGCATGCAATAAGTTTGGTCATAAGGCTGCTAAGTGTAGAGCCAAAATAAGGAGAAACAATATGACTCCCAAATATAATGTTGTTTGCTACAAATGTAACAATTTTGGGTATAAGGCAAGATTCTGCAAGAGAGATTATGAGAAACCATCTATTTAGCACAAGAAAATAAAGGAAATTGTAACTTAGGAGAAGAAGGAAATGACAAAGATATGGAGAAGGAAGATAGAACAAAGTAATGAAAAGGAGGAATGTGTGTCTCTGCCTAGTGTAGAGGACTCCATTTCCAATTGAGATAAGACATAGGGTAAAGGGGAGCTAATCAAAATATATTCTTTCTTCCCCCCTTCTGGAAGTTGTGGCATTTGCAAGTGAAAGCCACTTACATAGTTAAGTCAAATGGAACTAGTTGGAGAGGATGTTGCTATGACAAGATAATATCTTTTTCCCAAATGTCCAGAGTAGAATAACTTAACAGAGGTTTGTGGAGATCCTTGAGTCTCTGTGAGTTCACAGGGCAACCCTAAAGTAGGTTACCTACCAAATGAAGGAGCATTAATTATGGAAATTTAGGACAAATGCAAGATACTTATATCTTTTTGGACAATCACAATTCATTTGTGATCAAGTATTCACCTCCGGAGCTGAGCAGAGAAGAAATCTATCAAAGCGTTTGGAAATTTTGAAAAGAATTGAGCTGAAGGCAAAATCTCAAAGCTTACACAAAGAGGTATTTATCAAAACTACTACTTCTTAAAACCCTAGTTGCTAGATTCATAAAAATTGTGATGGCAACTCCGCAACTAGTCAATGTTTCTAAGAAACCTAGACCTAAATATAAGAAATGCCCTTTGAAGGCAAGGGAGGTTGATATGAAAGGAGTATTTTCCTATATACCTGTATATGTTGTTTATACAGAAGATGTTAGAATTTATGTTCACTCAAAAATGGATGAAATTAATCATGTGAAATTTGAGGAGGTCATAAATCAACTTTTGGATGATGAGGTTATCTATAAATCCAAATATGCAAATGTGGGGGCAAAACACCTAGACATTTGGAAAGACTACCTTGATTTATGTGATGAGCACGAGTGGGTTAGATTAATATTGAACAGAATTCATGATGAATTCATATATTTGGACAAACCCTACCAGATAACCAAGGATGCAATTAAGGTTGTCACTTGGTTATGTTCCACTGGATCTATACCGGTGATGAATTCAGTGAAGAATGAAAAGGTTACTGAGCTGATCAGAGTAAAATTGATAAAAGAACACTGACCATGAATGATATAATCGATCTAGGTGTTCATTATGTAGCCATGGGAATTGCCTACAAAGTTTAGTTTACACATAGAGAAGGTTTTGTCACTAGTACTGCCATTCATACTGCATACCAGATGGTTAAAGAAGGAAAAGATTTTGACCTTTGTGAGGTCATGAACGAACCACTTATGGAGAATTTAAGAAGGACAAAGGAAACTAGATACATTTTTAGATATGGTACATTGATTATCTGTCTTACATTCTATTTCCTAAATGAATTACTTGGCTTTAGTGGAAAGATCTGGAAAGAGTACATTCTAATAGCGACACAAATCAAGAGTCATGTAAGGGGGTTTAGTGATCCAAATCACTACAAAACAATTTACTGGGTTTTTCTTCAAAACCCTTTAGACCAACATGCATGCTAGAGAAAGGATTCCTTACCGCTCTATACAGCTATATAGGGAGAAGATTACATTTTTGGTTGACAAGGATTACACCTACATGGAGGCAGTTGAATCTAGAACTGCATGGATTCCTAGACATCCATATGAAGTCTCTAAAGAAGAAATAAAAATCTATGCCAACATCTTGCTCAACAAACCCATATATACCTCTGCTGAAAGGTTTAGAACTTATGATGAAATCATGAAAAAAATGCATAAGAAGGATACAAAAGAACATCTTGAGAAGAATAAGGGTAAGCTGCATGAGAAGTGGGGCATCTCAACCGAAACTACTTTAGAAGTCCCTGCGGAGGAGATACATCATGTTTATAAAACTCCATCAGTTACACAGAACCTGAGGAGAACTAGCAGAGCCACTTATGCTACTACAAATGTGCCACTACCCTCCAGATCAGCACAAACAGGATGCACAGAAAGAAGAGTTGCTTTTGAGACAAACACAAAAGAAGATCAGAGATAAGAAGCATGCAAGACCTAAAATTCAAGCCAAAAGGAAGAAGGTGAAGGGAGTAGTGATTGAAGAGGAAGAAGAAGAAGGTGAAGAGGAAACGTCCAAGCTAATAAGAAAAGGTAAGAAGTCTAAGCAAAATCCCCCGATGGAAACTACAGAAGGTCCTCTTCAATTGGAACCTGTTTTCAATGGAATTGAACATGGGCTGTTAGAGCAAACTATTGAGTTGTACCCTGATGTTCCTCTTGAGGATTAAAAGACTATTGAAAAAGCAGTGATCAAGTATATGCTCAAATATAACTTGCCCATGACTGATGTGATTGAAAAGGTGTCAAAAAGTCTAGCTCAGGCCTTAAGGCAGAAAAGAGAAGAAGCCATTAAAATGAATAATGAGCTAAGACAACAAGCTCTTGAAAAGGCCGGATCATCTATGTCTCAGGAAGAAAAGGATAAATTGGGCCAAATGCAAGCCCAAAAATTGAGGACAAAACAATGAGTGGACACTTATGGGCATGAAGGAAAGTGATAAAGAGAAAATTCAAAAGGAAACAAAGGTTGTTATAGAGAAAATTGTAAGTGAAGTAAAAGGAAATAAAAATGTGGAGAAACCACAAGTTTCTCCACCACACAACACTGCATCTCCACCTCATTTGACCACATCTCCGTGACATATCATTGAGCATCAAGTTCCTCAAGAGGAGAAAGAAGAGAAAGCAACAAAAGATCAAGAACAAGAGGCTCATGAAGAAGAGAATGATTCTTTAGATCATAATACTGGGCATGATGATCAACCTCCAGTGAATATAGGGCAGCAAAATAACCTTGGAAGGGAAGAGGGGCATACAAATAATGATTTAGAAGATAATTTAGAAAAGGAACAAGATACATCATCCTCCTCCTCCCTGGTTGATTCTATCAAGGATTTTCTTGCTCAACAAAGATAGATTCAACTGGTGGTCTCTCCGTAGCTATTACAACTACCAGTGTTAGATGGACAAGCTAACTTGTCCAATATATCTCCTCTTCACAAGTTACAACTGGGAGATATTATTCAATCCTCTACAAGACAAGAGATTCTGTAGCAACAGGTTGAAGGGGTTGAAGTATTAGAAGAGGCAATCAAAATGTTACAAGAGGAATTGCCTGAGGCAAAGAGAGATCCTACCTTGCCTCCTACTCAATAGATGAAACTCATGCTTGAGTCTTTCAAGACTCATTTTTCTTACTTAGAGAAGTAGGCTAAGAAAAAGATAGCCGAACAAATAAATAATAAAAGGTTGGTTGAATTGTTTGATAGGTGTGCAAAGGCACATAGCAATTTGCAAGAAAATTTGAAAAATTCCTAGAAAAGCATCGAGGAAGCAAAAGTTTTGTATCAATTTTGTTTAAATTAGCTAGCCACTACAAAGAACATAAAGGATCAAACTGACTCTATTGAGTTCCAACTAAGTCAAGAGGCCAAAGTGTATGATCCCCTAAAGACATAGATGGAACCATTAGGGCTCAAATTGAAAACATGCATAGTTAGTTAAAGCAACTCCTATAGAAAAGAGAGAAAAACATGGGAGAAATAGGTCATTTGAGAAAGGTTGTGGATATGAAATTAGAAGTCTTAACTGGCATCCTGACTGAAGTAGAAAATGTGGCTCAGAAAGTTAAAATGTCAGCCACTTTAGAAGAAGTAGAAGACTTGCATATTCAATTTGAGAGCCAATCTCACATCATGTCCTCTGCAAAGAAGAACTAGGACTCAACTCTTGCCCAGTTGAAGTTAATTTACAAAAATATTCTACCTTCCTAATGAACAATTTTTTTGAAGGTATGACAAATTTTGAAGTCTGTATATGTGGTGAATAAAATAAGAATATGCAGTGTTATTTTGATATAAATATGGCACATTGTACATAGTATCTTGAATGACATTTTTTTCTACATTAGTTTTTGAAAAGTTAGAGGCTACTCCTCAAGGGAGTTGACTTATAAAAGTGATAAGAAACATTTAGACTGGGGGAGCCTACTTGTTTTTTTTTACCGAAGAAAAAGAAGACCACTTGCCCTTTTCCATTGATGTCAAAGGGGGAGAAACGTGTATAGATTAGGGTGTGTTGCCATCAATGAAAAAGGGGAAGGTTGTTGCATATAGGTTGTCATTGATGTCAATAGTGGTATGAAGTGCTATAGTATAGAAGGTTGCAAGTGATGACAAAAGAGATTGTAACATTATGATGATCAATGAAGACAACAAAATAAGCATTATGAATCAAACAAGTAAAGAGATGAATATGTGCTGAGGTACTCAGAGGAACAAACTGAGAATGATGATCAGAGAATTGTGAAGTAAATGAGATGGATCAGTATCATCTGTACACAATCATACCTTATCTGTTAAAGCTTATATGTAAGTTGACATTCTTGATATACTTATGTTTGAAGACAATGATTAGAAGTGTTGGGTTTTTGCTGCATGATGAATATATGAACTCGTGATGATAGACACCTAATGGATAAAGTTGCAAAAACTTGAAGAAGAATTGGTTAAGTATAGTGTATGTCAAGAAAGGTGTTACAGGCTCAAAAGAATGTACTGCACTCTACCGCAATTGAAGATATGAGCCTACGGATAGGACAAATGGATAAGTATTACTCTCAGGTATCTATGTTTCAAATTTGAGATCATAATTGATGCAGGAGCATCTCAGGCAAACAAGCAATCCTGCATCGCCGAAAAACATTTCATTCCCATTTTGGTTTGGTTTCAGTTTTGGTCGTCATGGCTTTCAATGAGAAAATTGTCTCAGACTTGCTGGTTTAGAAGGCATCGAGCTAACAGGTTCATGTCAGCAGGACAAAGTGTCAAGTCTCCTCGACAGTCCGATGAGATATCTGCAAGTGTTGATTTATTCCTTTACCGACCTAACAGTTTTATTTCAGTGAAACGAAGTTGTCTCTCTCTCTTCGATATCCCAATTGCTATGGTGTTTGATGTTTCATTAGCAGTAAGGAGATATCTACATTTCAGTGGGACAGTTCCTTCAGTCCCCTCGACAACTTGATGACTGTGCATCAAGGTGAGTTCATGATATCGAAGGGAGATGTTAGGGAATATTTTCAATAGGTTGATAAAGTAATGATGACCATATGGATGATGTGGCAATGGGACTCGATGGTGACGAAGATGACATGTGGTGACACATGGTGGAAGATGGTTGGTCAATGGACAATTGACATCCTCATTGTGAATTGTGTGGCAATATCTGGAGGGCCCTGCGTATGGAAAACAAACAACAGATCGAGGAGACTTCAGTATTTTGGAGTGACAGGTTTTATAGTCCCCTCGATGTCACGATGTGGTGGTGTTATGGTGTCCTCCTGATAGAGCGATACGTTTGGTGATGGTGTACTGAATAGTCGACGAGATTTCAGAGTGACTGAGCTGATGGTCTCTTCGAACCAGCAAAAATTTGGCATGACAAAGGATATTAGAGTGACGGGTTAGGGAGTCTCTTGGACTTCCTGAAGGTACTTAGTGATGGGGTTTGCCAGGCACTTTCGGCGAGACCATGCTTATTGGTATGACCCAATTTCTGTCTCTTCGACATTCTAAACAATTTGGCAGTGGCGACCACTATGTTCTACATAGCCTTCATTGGTGAGACCATGCCATATCGGTATGACTCCAAATACAGTCTCCTCGACACGGTGATATTTGACCTATCTATTTGTTGACTTGTCTTCCTTAGTGGGACCTGAGTTGAACCATGCAAAATGCATTGTTTGGCCGTGAATAAAGAACAACCTGGCGCGAGTAAAGAATCATCTATTTGAATCAGGGGTAGTTAAGTACTGCTAAACATGGACCATAATGGCTTCCAGTAATGCATAATGAATACAGAAGAGAACATGAAAGAATGCATGTAGAATAGTAATTGAAATCATTTGATGAGCATGCAGCCAGTATCTAGAGGAACCATAAATGAGTTAGTGGAACAGGAGAGCAGAAAGAGAAGAACGGGAGAAGGTGAAGCCACTCCAGAGCATAAGTAGAGAGAATACAAATGTGGAGATGGACTGAAAGGAAAAAGGATGGCTAGAGAGAGAAAGGGCACGGCCAGGAAGAGAGTCGATCGTCAATAAGGAGCACAAAGAGAAGAGAGAAAACTTGGTCTGAGAGATGGGCTGGCAACTTGGGACTGTGAATCCCCAAGAGAAGTCTATGGAGAGGAGCAAACATTATGTAGATGAGAGAGATGAAAGGCCATGAAGGCCACTGTTTGTCTTTGTAATGAAGAACTGTTTGTAGAAGTTTTTTATTTCAATAAAATGAACAGAACTTTTGTATTTGCAATTTCTAAATTTGTGTATTGAGTGTTGTTGTGAGTTCAGTGTGTGTTTTTTACCTGTCAAATGGGAGGACCCCCCTTGCGTCAATAATGCTTACTGCAAAGTGTTTGGGAGATAGAAGAATGAAGATAGTAAAGAAATAGGGCAAGTACTATCACAGAGTGATAGGAGAATACTCCACACTTCTCCGCAGTTGAATATATGAAGTTGCAGCTTGGAGGGCATGTAGATATGAGTAACAAGTATGTATGTTTCAAGTTTCAAGAAATTGCAAGTGCCACAGATGCTTCTCTGGAGTTAGATCTATGAAGACATGCCTTGGTACTGAGTAGTATGAATAGAAGGAGAGAGTTAATGTTATCATAGAGCACCACACATGGATATTTAGTCTTGCTAATGGAAAGATAGGCACACTAGATCAATTGGTATGCTCAATTCAAGTTTCAATTATTTTTTTTACTGCAAGTATGATCTTCAATGTTTTACTTTAAGACTGTACTATTAGAGTATGGTAAGGATACCAGAATTAATGGTCAAGTGTTCGCACCAGCATATAACTGCTTGATTTGATAAAAGAGGTGTTTAGAAATGTTTTACAAGTCATATAACATTCATAGTGTGATCCACATGATATAATTTAGTCTTCTTCGGTACCGCTTTTGGTCTGGAGTTAAATGTAAGGAAGGGTAAGTGTTTTCTATGCCGACTTGATATATTTTGATGATCATGCCATGTGTATAGTGTGTGTGCTAGTGTGGAAGAGTGTGCCAAGTTGAGATAGGACTTGACTATGCCTTATTCTTGAACCGCATTGGAATTTTACTTACCACACATGTTTGGGAGCTGACTGATATGGCCACTACACGTTTCATGCTACACATTTCATTCTAGATGACCAAGGAGAAAGATTCTTGAAGCTTGTGGAGGATATATATGAAGAATCAAAATTGTTGAAAGGAGTGTGTGCTGCAACATGAATGATAAGGTAGAATCGATACTGTGTGAATATACTTACATAATAAGCAAATATGATGATGAAAAATGCTAAAGATCAGTTCAAGTAATATAATACAGTTGCAGAAGATATGCTATGCTTTGCAATGGTATAGAAGAATTCCTAAACCTATTTTGATGTTGCGGAGATCTGTATTGTTGTTCTAAGGAAGATAGACAGTAGTGCAGAAGATGAAGTGATCGGCATTTTGTGTTGCATAAAGAACATTGTGATATACTTGATAAATGTGTAACTGATCAGGGAGTTGTAGCTTCCTTTGGGTTGTAGCCCATAAATAATATTATAATCCTATTTTATTTGTGAGGCTAGATTTGAACAGTAGATCCAAGCATCTTTCTCATAGTGGTTTCTCCCTTCTTGGGTTTTCCACATAAAATTTGGTGTTATGATTGTGTACTTTTGTATTCTTGCATTTCTCATGTGTTGAATGTTCACATAAGTATGAATGATGCTGAAAATAAATTAATTTGATGAAGAGCTGATTGACCCCCTTTCTCAGTACCTCTGTGTTTTCAATAGATGAAGCCTCTCTACTGTTGATGTACGAACTACGGAGCCTCAGATTCCCACAAGGGGATACATAGGCAGGGCCATTATGAATGAACCCTTGAGGTTTAAGTCTAGTTCTAGGGATGACCCTAACCTTTGGAGCTTACCATACTTTGGTGCGAGTATGGGTCAACCCACAATAGTGGGTTACACTTTTGTGGATGAAGAAAAATTGAAGGTGCCAAAAAAATTCTAGCAGGGACTGATGTAGAGAAAAGACTCAAACAAGACTAACTTGACACATCCCAAATAGGGTTTCAATTCAAATGATGCAAATGTGCACATTAGTTCACTCTAGGCAATGTGTTCCTAAGCCTAAAACATGGGAGTAAAAATTTAGACCTTTTTGACCATAACTTTCAGTACAGACCTTATATTCAAAATATAAGACCTGTTTGGAATACCCTTTTGTCCCTTATTAAATATATGTCAAAATAGGCTAGGGTTTCTTTGTACAAACTAGGAAAAAAATAAGACTGTTCCTGTGCAAACCCTAGGACTGTTACATAACTGCTCTCACCAAAAATGGCATAACTCACTCAAAACATAATGAAATCACATGAAACCAAAATCATTATAACTAGAAACACATATCCTTCCATCCATCTATTATATTTCTCGATATGATGCCACACTAGGCCATACCATGCATGTTTTTAGACTATATTTTTAGAAAATTAAACTTTACAGACCTACCCTCAATAAAAATGCCATAACTTATTCAAATCTCCATGAAAATTGATGAAACAAAAAGAAAAATGAAGTAGATTCACATGACCACACTTTCCAACCAGTTTAAGATCATTAAATAGGCCTTACAAATCCATACCAAGTAAAAGAACATAACTATTACAGAAAAAATGGAAAGAAATTACTTTAAAATGATTCACAATCTTCATTCAAATGTTCACTCCCACCTTCTCCAACCTTCTCCAACCTTCTCCAACCTTGGGATTCATGTTTACAACATGTATTTATTCTTTCCCAATCATTTTGCAACTACCAACCACCCACAACTAACTTCCTAATCAAAGTTGCAACTTTAATGCACTTTTTGACAACTTTTACAATGACAACTTTTACATTTTTTTGCAAATGTTTACAACTTTTGACCAATGGACCTATAACATTCCAAAAATGGATAAAAATGATCCCAAATGGTCAAAAATGGCCTTATTAGACCAAACACATTTAAACAAAACATAAAACCAAAATTTGACCAAATTTGACCATATGGCCTGAAGGTGCCCCTGCACTATACTCCGAGGGAAGAGAAAATTTGAGGTCCACCTCAAATAGGAATCTTCTTTCTTGTCTTCCAGTTCCTTTGCATGTGTGCAATGGTTTCCATTTGCTGGATCTCAATGACATGTGTTTCAGCTAGTCCAACTATGCTTTTTGGTCCAATAACATGCTTCTTGAGCCAAGGCTAACTTGGTACAATGTAGCCATGTGCTTTTGTTATTTTTCTTGTTCTAGCTTGACCTTGGACTGCAATTGTAAATTTATTGATTCTAGTAGTACTAACAATTTAGTTTCTATTGAAATGGTAGATAAGTTGAAGTTGAAGAGGATACCTCATGCTACTCCATACAAGGTCTCTTGGTTGAACAAGGGACAACAAGTGTTGGTGAATGAACAAACTTGGGAAGAGTTCTGCATAGGGGGATATAAGGATAAAGTCTTGTGTGACATCATTCTCATGGATGTTTGCCATATACTACTTGGTAGACCATGGCGGTATGATAGGAATACTAAGGATGATGGGAGGAGGAATACACATGTTATAGAGAAGGATGGGGTCTCCTATAACCTAACACCATTGCAAGAAGAGGATGTGACATCACAAGTGGGCTCTAGTGTCATGCTAGTGGATGAAAAAGAGTTTTTAAAGACCATGGAAGAGGAGAATATGGGTTTTTCCATCATAGCCAAGCCTAGGACTATTATGACAACAGTCAAGTTGGATGAGTTGCCTTTAGAGGTCCAAGACTTGCTAAATAAGTATGTTGATATAGTGGTTGATGAGATTCCCAACACCTTGCCACCCATGAGAGACATTAGCCACCACATTGATTTTATTCCAGGGGCTAGTTTGCCTAACAAAGCTGCTTATAAGATGAATCCACAGCAAAATGAAGAGATAAAGAGGCAAGTGCAAGAGCTACTTGACAAGGGGCTAATTAGAGAAAGTTTGAGTCCTTGTGCGGTTCCCACAATCTTAGCACCAAAGAAAGGGGTGAATGGAGGATATGCACTAATTCCAGGGACATCAACAAGATTACAATAAGATATAGATTTCCTATTCCAAGAATTGAAGACTTAATGGATTGTTTGGGTGGTGCATGTTACTTTTCTAAAATTGATCTCAAGAGTGGTTACCATCAAATTAGAATTAGACCAGATGATGAATGGAAAACAACCTTTAAGACAAATGAAGGGTTGTATGAATGGATTGTGATGCCCTTTGGCTTATCAAATGCACCTAGTACCTTTATGCGGTTGATGAATGAAGTGCTCAAACCTTTCATTGGTAAGTTTGTTGTAGTCTATCTTGATGACATTCTTGTTTTTAGTAAAACTAAGGAAGAGCATTTGCACCATCTGGATTTGGTTTTGAAAAGATTGCATGAAGAGAAACTAATGATCAACTTGAAGAAATGTGAGTTTATGAAAATAGAGTTGGTATATCTTGGTTTTGTGGTTATAAATGACACCTTGAATATGGATCCAAGCAAGGTTGAGGCTATTCTAAGTTGGCCTACACCCAAATTAGCTGTTGAGGTAAAGAGTTTCCATGGTTTGGATAGCTTTTATAGAAATTTATAAAAGGTTTTAGTCATGTTTGTGCTCCAATGATTGATACTATTAAGGGTGATAAAAAGAAGAAGTTTGTTTGGTCTAAGGAGGCTGATAGGAGTTTTGAATATTTGAAAAAGAGGGTAGCTGAACAGCCTATATTGGCTTTGCCTAGTTTTGATAAGGTCTTTACAATTGAATGTGATGCAAGTGGTCATGCCATAGGTGTTGTGCTAAGTCAAGAAAACAGACCTATAGCCTTCTTTAGTGAAAAATTGAATGAATCCAAGAAAAGGTACTCTTCCTATGACCTTGAAATGTATTCAATGGTGCAAGCATTAAGGAAATGGAGATATTATCTACTTCCTAAGGAGTTTATAGTGTACACTGATAATCATGCACTCCAATTTTTGAATAGTCAATATAAACTCAGTCATAGGTATGTTAAATGGGTTGAGTATTTACAAGGTTTCACTTTTACCATTAAGCATAAGAAGGGGCGGTATAATAAAGTGGCAGATGCATTGAGTAGAAGGGATCTAATGGTGCAAGAAATTTAGTTGCAAAGCATGGGAGTTGATTCCTTAAAAGGTATGTATCTTGAAGATGTAGATTTCAAAGAAATTTATGCAAGTTGTAGGCAGCCTCGTAGCAGCAATAATGACAAATGGCTTGATTTTTTGATCTAAGATGAATTGTTTTTCAAGGGGGCACAATTATGTGTTCCTAAGTGTTCAATGAGGGATAACTTGATCAAAGAAAATCATAGTGGTAGTCTTGCAGGTCATTTTGGTCTTGATAAGACCTTGGAGCAGTTGAAGAGGCACTACTATTGGCCTAAAATGCAAACTGATGTAATAAACTTTGTTGAAAAGTGTACTATTTTTCAAAGGGCTAAAGGATGTAGCACTAATGTAGGGTTATACCAACCTCTTCCCATTCCCAATAGGCCTTGGGAATCAATTAGTATGGATTTTGTGATGGGGTTGCCTATAACTCAAAGAGGTTTTGACTCAGTGTATGTTGTTGTGGACAGGTTTTCTAAGATGGCTCATTTTATACCTTGCAAAAATACTAATGATGCTTCATACATAGTAGGTCTATTCTTCAAAGTGGTGGTAAGAATTCATGGTTTGCCTCTTAGCATTGTTTCAGAAAGGGATGGCAAGTTTGTTGGTCATTTTTGGAGAACCTTGTGGAAGAAACTTGGTACTAATTTGAGTTTAAGTTTTGCCTATCACCCTCAAACTGATGGGCAAACTAAAGTGATGAATAGGAGCCTTGGGAACCTCCTAAGATGTCTAACCAAAGAGCATTCAACACAATGGGATCTAATTTTACCTCAAGCAGAGTTTGCCTACAATGACTCGGTGAATATGAGTGTTGGAAAGAGTCCTTTTGAGATTGTTTATGGTTTGCAGCCTAGCGGTGTGTTTGAATTGAGAGATGTCAGTGGAATGGAAAGGAGTGCTGAAGGTGAACAACTTGTTTTGGCTATGCAAGAGATCCACCAACAAGTCAAGGATAATCTTCAAAGGAGTGTAGACAAGTACAAACATAATGTTGATCTAAAGAGGAGAGAGGTTCACTACAAGGTTGGGGATTTGGTTTTGGCTCACTTGAGGAAGAAAAGGTTTCCAAAGGGGCAGTATTCTAAACTATAAATGAAGAAGATAGGGCCATGTAAAGTGGTACATAAATTTGGAGAGAGTGCATATGAAATAGAGCTTCCCCCTGGCATTGCCATTTCTCCTATTTTTAATGTATCTGATATCTGCCCTTACAAAGGGGATATTGTAGTAGGTGATAATGCAGGTTCATCAGCATTCTTAGATGAGGAATGGATCAGAGATCTTCCACGAAGCCAACCATTGGAGTTGGAATGCATTTTGGACAAAAAGGAACTCAAAAAGATAAGGAAAAAGACCTACTTCCACTACTTGGTCAAATGGAGAGGTCTTCCTATGGAGGATGCTTCATGGATGACTGAGGATGACATTGTGAAGCATAGTTACACAGTTGCAGGTTTGTCCTCAAGTGGGACTTGAGCTTTCTTTCCCTTGGGAGTATGGTGCAGGGGCACCCACAAGTCTTTATGCCTATAGGAGGCAAATTTTGAATTTTGTCTTGTTTTTTGTTGTTTCATGTTAATAAGGTCATTTTTTACCAATTTCCATCATTTGGGGTCATTTTACAAAGTTTTGTGTCATTTGTGTAAAAGTTGCAAAAATTGTTCAATTGTTGTCAATATTGTCAATGACAACTATTTTATTCTAATGTCAACTTTTTGAAAAGTACTTAGAAGTTGGTTGAGGGTCGGTTGGGAGTTGTTTCTTATTTGTACAAGCATAAATATGCTTTCTATGCATGACCCAAGAGTTGGATGGTGGAGTTTGAAGTTGAAATAATAATCAAATTCTGTTTGTCTGCAATTTCTAATGTTTTCCTGTTGTTCTTTGGTGTGGTACGGATCTGTATGATCGTGTACCAATCTAAAACCAATTTTGGATGAAAATAGGGTGAATCTAATTTCTATTTCTATTGGTTGCATGTAATTTCATTGAGTTTCAAGGGCGTTGTGTTAATTTCTTTCCAGAGTGGCTAAACCCTAGGTAGGGTAGCCAATGAGCAAGTAAAAAGTATAAATCTCCATTCCACAGGTAGAAAACCCTCAAACTTAGTGGAATGGCCTGTGTTAACATGTATTTTAATGCCCCAAGGTTGCAAAGGTAGGTGAGTGAGTTTGCACATGTGGGAAGGCATTAATAGTCTGATATCTCCATGTATCAAACCTAGAAGCCCTACAGACTTGGAGAAATTGTTGCAAGACCATTGGAGAATGATCCATGAAGAAGGAGTAGTTGATTGAGAGCATGTGAGATGTGTTTGAAGTGTTGGAATAGGAGTAGAGATCCCTTAAAGTCAAACTCAATTGTGTCATGCCTAATTGCCCTTTTAGGCCTAGTAAGGAGGACAATCAATTTTTGAACCCTTCTGTACAAAGGAACCCTACCTCACTTTTTAATATGTGTAAGAATGGCCAAAAGGGTATCTAAAATGGGTCTCCTTTTCTGTAGATCAAGTCTGCTCCAAAAGATATGTCCAAAAAGGCCTTTTTGAAAGGCTACAAGGAACAACGGTGGTTTGTGGAGGAAATCCCATTAATTGATGACCAAGGGCTCTTGAGAGTGGTTGTCTAAGTGAGTTTGATCATTCCATACCCCTGCTCTACATCAAGCACCTTCGAACGAAGGCCCCTTCCTTCGAGTGAAGGCCCTATTGGCTGTATTAAGCTTGAATACATTGGGACCTTCGTTTGAAGGAGGTCTTTGAACTAAGGCAATTGGGCGCCAAATTAAAACAATAAATTAATGCCTTCATTTGAAGAGGGTCTTCAAATGAAGGCATTATTTTATTGTTTTTTTTATAAATAGGTTTTAACTCTCAAATGACAATTTTTTTGTCATTTGAGAATGCACAATGAAACGAACTCGCAGACAAAGGTGATAGGGCACTTGCAGACGAAGGCGACAGGGCACATCGAAGCTGATAGGGCACAGATGAAGGCAACAGGGCATGTCGAAGGGGACAACTCGAAGCTCTGAGATAGGCAAAACAAGGCCCCACATTAGCATACGAGCCTACACCAAGTGCATAAAAATATCATTTCTCATATATGCTTGCCATTTCAAGGCCCCATATGCTTTTTGTTTCTCATATATGCTTGCCATTTCAAGGCCCCATATGCTTGTCATTTCTCATAGAAAAATTGTCATTTCATTACAGTGCATAAAATATAGAAAAACTCCATAACCAGGTAGTTAAAGAATAATAAAATGCAGAAAAATTCCTTGAGAAGTTAAAGAACTATCAAACCCTAGTTTGGTAAACTAGGGTTTTCCAAACCCTAATTTCAAAAGAATACAAAGTTTCAAAAGATGAATTTAGTACATTTACTTGGTAAACCTGAGATTGAATAATGCAGAGTTGTGCCATATATTTTACATCAATGTGTTAAGTTTATACATGAAGGAAAAGTTCAATCAAAATTTAAACAGCTCATTAGAATCCAATATTAGATGCTAGTCACTTTATAGTGGACACATTTGTTAAGCCACCTTGTAATTTGCCTTATGAGAGATGATACAATTCATGATTTATATGACCCACTTTGATGAGTTAAAAATAAACCAAAAAAAAAGTTGTGAACGTTCCATCCAAAGAGTATCATTCTACCACAACCACAAGCAACAAAACAAACATAGAAAAGAAGATATTACACTAATTTATCATGTATTCACAGCTAACATGTGAAGGAGTATCAAGAAGAAACACATAATTGAAAAGGCAAGAAAAGAAGAACACAAAGATAAACAACTTGAGGATAAGTTGGAATATTTTTCTTGAAAAAAGAAGATGATATAATGGATACATGTGCTAACACCAAAAGAATCAAAGAAAGGATCTAAGTTTGTCAATTTACCATATCATTGATGTCATTATTACCATTTTAGTGTTTTTCCTTTATTTTCTTGATTAGCTCTAGATTGTAGATTATGTCTCTTGCTTACTCCTCCCTTGAACTTGGGCAGAATGTTTAGCTTCATTGTACTTATGTTATTTCATATTCTCTTTTCCCCTCACTTTAGGAGCATGTTTGGCTTCATTAATCTTCATGCTTACTTTATATCATATTCCTAGGTGAATTAGGGAATTTTTAGTTTTTAAAAGTAAGGGAATGAAAAGCAATTAATTTGAAAAGAAAAAAAATTAAATCTACCTAGAACATGTCAATAAAAAAGTCACTTACATCATTCAAATATGTGCAAAGTTTGCTCTCCTCCCACTTGCATATTGCATGATCCATATGTCATGCTAGCTAAAGGTTTAGATTTATTTAATCTATTGAAATGAAAGCCCATTTTATTTTATTTTGTTGCGAAACTAATGCAATCTTTGTTACATTGCATGGGAAATTACAATGCTTTTGGAAGAGATATATTGCTACTATAATTGCACTTTCAGGTTGTTATATGAAAAGAATTTATCAACCCAACTTTAATTTAATCTAGGTTAATTGTGTTTAATTCCAGGTGCATTTATTTATTAGCCTAGATTATTTATCTAAAGCATTTAAAAAATATATTTGTTTCTTTACAACTTTATATTCAATGTAATAAAATAGAGAACTTATGATCAAGGTATCCTTTATCAAATGTAGTATTATGTGCACATGCTTAACAAATGCTTTAAGGATAAAAGGTTGACTTCAAGTTCAATGCCTTTTAAGGCTATCCTATATATTAGGACTTTAATCATCTGATAGGAAAATAAAAAATATCTACTATATTACTACAATGTGTATGAAAATTTTGAAATTTGAAATTTATATTTAATAATGTTCACTTGTAGTAACCAAAACAGGTTAATGGGATTGCAAGAAAAATGTATTTTAACATAAAGTTTGAAATAAAATTCATAATTCAAGTTATGAGCTCTTACTATAATTGCACTTGTAGGTTGTTATATGAAAAGAATTTATCAACCCAACTTTAATTTAATCAAGGTTAATTGTGTTTAATTCTAGGTGCATTTATTTATTAGCCTAGATTATTTATCTAAAGCATTTAAAATATATATTTATTTCTTTACAACTTTATATTCAATGTAATAAAATAGAGAACTTATGATCAAGGTATCTTTTATCAAATGTAGTATTATGTACATGTGCCTAACATATGCTTTAAGGATAAAAGGTTGACTTCAAGTTCAATGCCTTTTAAGGCTATCCTATTTATTAGGACTTTAATCATCTGATAGGAAAATAAAAAATGTCTACTAGATTACTACAATGTGTATGAAAATTTTGAAATTTGAAATTTATATTTAATAATGTCTACTTGTAACCAAAATAGGTTAATGGGATTACAAGAAAAATGTATTTAACAAAAAATTTGAAAGAAAATTCATAATTCAAGTTATGAGCTCTTAAGAATGCAAAACTATGTTGGGTCGTGTATCTAATAAAACAATTGTACACATCTTTGATCCTCATAATGAATAAGATCTTAGTGAGAGCCATGAATTTATCTAAAGAAGTAGTAAAACCTATCACATATCTCATAATACATTGGACACATAAAAATAAAGTGCTTTGACTCCTTGTAACAAGAAACCTAAGCTAGCTAGTGCAAAAACACAAAAAAATAGATACCTCAATTAATTGATTCAACTATACAGACTATTACATAGGGCTCCAAAAACTCTTTCAAGAGCTCAAATAAAAGATAACTCACTCTAAAAATGCTCTAGTCACTAACACAGGCTCACTTCTTTAGAAACTAAATTACTCAAAATTTTCTCTCAATGTGAAAGTTTATTGTTTAAGTTATAAAAAGTGAGATTATGAGGCTTTTTGATGACTTTTTGGAGGGGATTTGGGCTAGAAACATAGTTCACCCTATTTTTCATGATCAAATGAGGTTGTTGTGAAAAACTGAGTGTAATTGGAGGATGTGGATGACACCTCTCCCCTACATCCAAGGGTGAGGAGAAGTCCTGAAACTCAATTTCGTAGGACAAATGAAGGAGAAAGTTTCCCACCTAAGGGTGGTGATTCCCAATCATGAAAAGATTTGGAAAGTGAGATTTTAGGAGCTATAAGGTGTTCATTACACTAGATTTAAGATATGTGATCTCATTAAATAATTTGATTAAAAGGATAAAAAGGTGGCATGGAAAGAGGGGTGATGAGTCATGAAAAGAGAAAGAGAAAAATACCTAAGATTAGGAGACAAAATAAAATAAAAAATAAATCAAAAGGATGAACACATGTTAGAAGAGAACAAGGTGACATAGGTAAGCTAGGATAAGGCTAAGGGAAGCAAAAAAGATGGTTGAAAAGGGGGTTAAAGCATACATGTGATAATGAATAAGTTGAGTGCAAAATGCGATGAGAGAAATTACAAAGGATGGAATTTTTTATCTTACATGTGCGTGTTTTTGAGTGCTCGGTTACTTTGAAATTTACATGGAGTAAAATGGCCTTTTCAATTGGTCTTTAGAGCTATATAATGAACCTCTAATCTCCCTTAGCACTTTGCTTCTACAATCACAAGAACTCTAAATGTACACCTTCTATTTGATTGAATTCACAACATGAGAGTCACTTCTATGAGACAACCACTTCTTCTAAATGACTCGATGTTGGTCTTTTTATCCCCTCTCTATCCATGTAGCTGGAGGGAAGATGGATGAATGCCCTGGAAGGGCAATGATTGTCCATTCCCAATTGTCCAAATATTGGACCACATCCATGAAAGCCTAATGCCCATCCTTCTACCCTAGTGGCTACCAACAAGGAATATGAAGTGTCATCTGCCATAGAGAAAGAAACCTATCATGGTTTAATGAGGAGAAGAGCATCTCACAACAAGTCAAAGTGAATGTTAGATCAACTACTAAAACAAACATGACTAGGTAAAACATAGCTAAACAAAGTCAACTGGGGCACTAATAATTTCAAAAAAATCAAGTCTCACCAAAAACCTTCTACCCTAATGATTTCTAGTATGTTGAATCAACCAAATTTCAAGACCTACAACAAGCATGTGTATGGATAATCAACTCCACAACTTCATGTTGAATTTTTGAACCACCACCAAGATGCTCTAGTAGACCCAATTTATCCAACTACATATTTCTTGTCCACTAATTTTTGCATTCATATCATTATTGAAAGAAATATTGATCACTAAACAAAATGATTTTTTTCAAGATATTCCAAAATTTTGGTCATCCAAAAATCATTTAAATTTGTTATGTGTTTTTAAATTTATCTTGGCATGCAATGAATTTGATGGTAGACTATAACTTTTACATAGATAATAATTTATTTAAAATATTTCTAACTAGAAAAAAAGGTGGGAAAGTAACTAAAAATAAAATTTAATATTCAAAATATTTGAGGAAAGAAACTATTCAAATGAACATGTGCACGATCTTATGCAGACAAAGGTTTTTTGATGATTGTGCTCCATGGTGGGTAATACACTAAAACTTGCATGTGATGACATATACATAATACTTAGTGTTCTATTTAGATCCATTCAAACAAGTACACGTACATGTATGTATCTATCTAGATATGATACAAATTATTTACCATGTGGTCCTTTAAGTTATTGCACTTGCTTTTCATGTTATCACTTGTTTCAAACATGTATTTAAATTTTTTCAAGTGAACTAAAACAAGTGAGCTTGGAAGTTAAATTTAAAAATTAATTTAGATGCATTAGATGTACACATACATTGGAATAAGTAATTTATTTTTGTGCACAATTCAGGTCAAGATATCATGGCACATACACCACCACTTCCTAGACCTTCCATATTTACTCGTACAGATACTGAGATCTATAGATTGAGAGGTGTTCTTTATGACCCCAACACAACAGGGGTTTATAGAGACACCTGTCAATCAATATTATCTAGCTTGCAACATATTAGGCAGAGTCTAGGAGATAGCCGTGCTTATTCGGGTGATACTCTAGCAGCTATTCTTGCCTAGATGTGGCAAGAGGTGACTGGTGATGTTTCTCTTGCTTCTGTTCAGCTTAGTGTCTCGAAAGAGACCATCAAATCCCAATGTTTTCCATATTATGTTGGTAGGCCTAATGTGAAGGCCTACTAAGTGACTAGATGTGTAGACCCTATTATGGCCCTATTGATATATCCATGTTTTCTTGCTGCTCATGGTTGTTATCCCAATAACGACCAAATTCCTTTATATTTTGCACAACAGTTGTATGTAGAGGTTCATATGGGCCTCAAGGTCAACTACTTAGATCTACCAACATATTTTGGTTAGGGGCGGGGCAAGGTTGCTGATAGAGATTATTATCATCGAGAAGATCAACAAGCTCCAGCTTATAGGGCCTTGGTTGGGGAGATGATGCCTGGTATCTCCACAGTCTTGGCCTCTATTACTGATCAGGTTGTCATTACTTCCCAAAGGGAAGCAATTGACAGTGTTGGTGATATTGCAGCTGCGACATCTAGGATATCTTTGGATTGTGTGGGCATATATTTGATGAGTCATCGTGGATGATCTAGACCATCGGATCATGCTACTGATCCTTATGCTATCGCAAGTGTCCCTTCACCCGTAGACATAGATGGTCTTACAGGAGACCATATGCTTCAGATTATATCGAGTTGTTTGTCTGAGGACCTACTGGATTCATATGCTTTCATTGCGTCAGAGCTTGGTATCCCTTTACATGAGGTTAGAGGACATGTGGGTAGAGCTTGCCATTCACAAGGGTCACGATCCAGTTAGGCTGCGAGACCTTCTCATCACCCTAGTAGTACTCCACATCCTGATCCACCATAGATCATTCGACTGCTACAAAGGTAGATACACCTACCCCTCCTTCTGCAAGTGTTGAGCATCAGACATCCCAGCCCTGCCTAGATTCACTTGAGGAGCCACAATTACAGATGAGATTGTCAAGTTATGTGGATATGCTTCTACATTTAGGCTCTTCAATGTCATCTCACCTGCATAGTCCACTTCACTCATCATTACTAGAGCTAGCCAAGGAGACTCGTGATATAGACGAGTTGGCATCGGATACGATAATTGCAGCAGATCCTGCACCACCTGATACATAGGTATGTGCACGCATGTGATTTAAAAGAACTTAAAAATTAAATTAAGTTTTACTTTGCTCTAGATAGAGTCCTAATATACACATTTATAATTTAATATATATATATATATATATATATATATTGTAGGGGTTAGCTCATGTTACACAAGTAGTCTAGGGATGGAGTGTGTATGCAGGCGTGATTCAGTTGATGCTAGTAATGTTAGTGGGCAGGTGAGTTTTAAATTTTTTAAAAATCATGTACTTACATGTTTGCATATAATTTGTACATGCATGTACATATATATTTAACATCATTCTAATTTAACATAATGTACTTTTATGTACATGTGGTGTACTATCTCTAGGGCTTGGCACATCCATCGGAACAAGATTCTCACTCAAAGGGTCACTCGACTCGCAGCCGACATGATGACTAAGCTGCTAGCATTACCTAGACATTTCTCCATACATTGCTCTAGATATTTATTTTTAGACATTTCTATCTACATGTTTGTGAACATTTCTACATGTTTGTGGACATTTCTATCTACATTTGCACATGTTTCTAGACATTTCTACATGTTTGAGGACATTTCTATCTACATTTGCACGTGTATGATTATATATATATATATATATATATATATATATATATATATATATATATATATATATATATATATATATATATATATATATATATATATATATGGACATGTTTATAGACATTTGCATGTTTGATGATACTTTTGTGGACATGATTTATGTTAAACGATGATACATTTATGGAATTGATTACATGTTTGATTCAAGTTACATATATATGTTTAATCATGTATACATTGGATGCACGTGCACATGTATGAAAGTTATAGATACATAAATAAAAATATGTTTAAATATGTTTATAATAAATTGGAATACATGTAATCACATTGGATAGAAGAATTAAATTAACTCATGTAATAATTTATTGTTCGGTGTCCATCAAGAATAAGCCTGCATGATTTTTTAAAATGTGTTAACTTGTCCATGGGTAAAAACACACTACATATAAGTAGGTATGTTGTTACCTTTTTAGACTAGAATATGCAGTCAATACATTTTTTGACCACAAATATATATATGTGATATTTAATTTAAATTTTATTGCACTTTAAGTTTAAGTCATAATTTTTTTTTATCATGTACTATATATCACAATATTAATATTCAAGTTGTAAAATAGAAGAACATATTTACCTCAAGGTTTCTTCACATAACCTCTTTGCTAAAAATGTTTGATATACTTGTAAGATTTGTATATATAGACATGATACTCTTGTTGGGGAGAGCTTCCTACAAGTCCTACTACATTCCATTCTAATCCTTAAAAAAATTATCTTATGATGTGGCATAAAATATTTAAACTTTAATTTGTTATGGTGGAAATTACATACCTTGCACTTTTCTCCTTTATTTTGAGCTCACTTTAAATTGGATATTAGACTTAGCTAATGAAAAGTGTACAAGCACGGCCTTATTTATGCTAAATTTGGCACATAACCCAATACTTAATTGATTCCATTTGTAATCACTCTTAGGGACTAGTCTTGAGATCCCTAATTTTACCATTTCCCTACCCAAGTTTAGATCTACAATTTGTGCAAGTGGTCCCCAAATTGGTTGTGACAAAAATGAACCTTGATATTTAAAATTTAAAATTCAAATTTAGGGCCAACCTAACCCTCCCAACTAACCATTATGCATCAACTGAATGCATGAAATCTTTCTTTTTTCACCTCAAGTAATTATGTTTAAGGACTTTAACTCTAGTTCATTTGAACACATTTAGTGCCTAACACTTAGAAAGCATGCTCAAAGAGCTCATATAGCATTGAATCAAAGCATTCAAAAATTATCATATCACATGCTTGAATAAGAATCTAGGGCATTCTCTACATGACTTCCTATTGTCTTTCATCTTTGTAATTTTATTGTGTCTTTGGTTGAATTGACCTGGTTGCATCACCATTACTTTCCCCATGATGGAGCTAATTATTCTATTTTTTATCCTATCTATAATGTTGGTTTCAAAATCATGTTTTCGATATGTTGAGAAAGATTAAAAATATATTCTAGTTGATCACAAGTTCATAATTAGTACTGTAAGTTTTTTCAAATTTTGTGTAGTCACTATCTGATCTATATCAAATTGTCTAGTAAAATGATTTTCCTGCTTCTTTCATCACATCCTTGTCAACCTGTGGATTTAAGAAAATTAAATAGCCATTAGTCATGTACATAAAATGTGTTCTTGTATAGGAACGAAAAGAGGAGTTCAATATATTCCATGTGTACACTCAAGTTAAAGTGCTTTATATTCCTTGATTTTTCAAAAAAATATATCTATTATGTGGAAAAGTGTAACATTAAATATTAAAGAGAAAGCACGCTGCTAAAGAGAAAGTGTGTTAAAGTTTAAAATATGATAATTTAGGATGTATTTAGATGTGAGTTCTAGATATAGATAGATCTATTATTTTCAAAGATTTATGTGTTTATAGATCTAATTGTGAGAAGATTTTGGATAGTTTAGTTCATATAAGATATGAATGTTAGGGAGTGTTAGTACATATTCTTGTTTATATTTGGAAATTTCAAACTATAATGTAGCAATTTTTTAATCTGAAAGATAGTGTATGAAGAACTCAATAACTTGAAAGATTTCCTTTCAACATAAACTAGTCATAAATAAAAGTAGACTATATATATATATATATATATATATATATATATATATATATATATATATATATATATATATATATATATATATATATATAGATCTATCATTTGTTAAGAAACACATGTTGAAATTAAATTTGTTCAAAGAAAGAACTATTAATTTAACCTGCATAAATTTTAAAACAATTAATACATGAACATAGATTTAGATAGTGAATTTAGGTCTTCAAAATGAACTGTAAGTTCTTCATCCATATTTTTCATACCACATCATGTGGTTCAGCTCGCTCTTCAATCACATCTAATATTTTCTGATGATCATCACTACCTAGTTTCCACTTACAACGTCCACGTGCATGTGGAACTGAATGAAGAGATAGGGTGGTAGCAATTACTAGGTGGCTATACTGATTTACCTTGTTCTCAGGTTGATAGTCAATAAAGTGAATCCCATGTTGAACAATCTTGACTTGTTTGAGATATGTCCCTTGCACTACAACTGAACCTGTGGGAAACAACATTCCACGGTAAGACATAACATTTTCAAGGTAAATGTAACCTACATAGTTCATGTATAGCATTTTCATTGCTCGGTAAGACATAACATAAATTATAAAAAATATAAATTGAATGTTGAAATCACTCAAGGTACTTGACATGTACATAACAAATTTAAAATTTAAATTATTATAAAGTTTAACCTGTGGGAAACAACATTCCATCACTTGTTTCTGGCTTTATTAGCTTCTGCCTCTCTTCTATGCAATGCAATAAATAATAACTAACATCTATATTTCTAGCCTCTGCTATGACTGCAAAAACATGTCCTGCACCAAATTTACATGGAAAATTTGTAATATAAAAAATTTAGAGATACCTTATATAATTTATATATATATGTACACATACCTTTTTTAATCAATCATGAAATATGGTTATAATCAATTGAAATCAAAGGAATATCTTCAAAGCTTTCATCCTCATCTTTGTTGTATGTTTTGGTAACAACTAATGGCACGTTTTTCAATCCACTGACATATCAACATTGATGGTTCTTACAATTCTCACAATCTCCCAGCATGCACTCATAACAGAAATAAGAGTAATCCCTAGTGCGCAACATCCATGTCTAGCTATTTGTACTCATGACACAATGCAAAGATCTTGTTTTCTCTGCCCTCTTACATTCATGCATTGATCTTCTATCCACACCTACAAATTTATTATATTGTACATTATAAATATAATAGAAATAATTAAATTCAAACTAAAATAAACAAACTCATGTACACATGATATATGAATACATAAAGTATTAAATTTTTAAACAATACATACCTAATATCTCCCAAAACACTCTATATGGAATGTATCGGTTTGTTCCTGAAGATGTGCTAACCTCATTTGATGCAAAGTGTGTCTTACACCATTCTACAACATCATGTGCATCTTTTATACAATCTCCTGCATACTTCATTTGATGCTTTCTTAGAGCACGTTTGATGCAAGCTCCTGCACCATCATGTTCACCCTTTCCATGCCCACTCTCAAGAAAACTCCAAACATGTGGTATATTGTCATTTTGATGATATCTACATAGTGCATAAAATGGCCTTGATGATTTGAATTGTGATGCACATCCATCTAACCATACAAAATACTTTTCAATTTTTACACGCCTGCTTGCCAAATATTCAAAAAACTTCTTAAAGCAATGTTCTACAAAATGTGTGTCATGCACTTTATCGGATCACTAATATAAAAGTGATATTCTTTCTTAATGACTCATGCTTCAAATGTACTATCAACACCATCCAAATCCAATTGTGCATGTCGATAAAACACATGCACCATAATAGTGATCTGCTCTGAAAAGTAATATTGTGATTGAATCTCTTTTTGATGTACAAAAGAGTAATTTTCTACAAAGTCGATTACTGATAAAACTGCTCCAAGTGGGAAAGTATCTCTTAATGTTTGAAAATGTTGTGCTTGCCACTTAGCAAAAAAAGCATGATGTATGTATGGTTGTATCAATTTACGAAAATTTTCCATAAATGTTCCAATAGATATCTCCTCTTTTACATAATCTAACCTTGTGGATTCTTTCCCATTTTTGTTTGAAACTTTATGTACTTGTAACTCTTGCAATTTACTAACTTCGTTGAGTCGATATCTTCATTTCTCAAAGGTATTTTAGCTAAATTTCCACATGTTTCACAAAGACCTTTTATGTAGTTTATTTGACCAGTTGTATTATCATCATCTAATTTATCACATAAGATGGATGCTATGAACTGACTTGCCCATTTAGGAGGTGCATTTACAAAACCATCATTGTCTTCTCTAATCTTTCAAAACACTTGATAGTAGAAATTAAATTGAATATGATAACGACAACAACAAGTTTCAAAAAACTTGTTTGTCTTCACATAATATGGCCTTAACCTTTCAAACATTGTTTGCCCAATCTTTATATGAGGATTCAAATTACAAAACATCACATACATCTCATGTTGTGTTATGTCTAATCAATGTTTTGTATGTAGATCATGACTATTGGGCCCAGTTCTGTGTTTGATAACATCTCTACTATTTGATGAAGCATGAGTATTATCGTTCCAAAAGGTTGAGATCAAGTTCCTAACAACATCTTGAATCCTGTTAGATCGAGGAGCTCTACATATAATTGCCCAATTGCTTTTCGAGGTACTATCATCCAATAATTTTCTCCTTTTCACAAATTGTGTTAGTGTCTTTCTACTGAATCCAGTCTCAGTTGAAATTGAAGACAATTGTCTTTATTTAGAAGTTTTTTCACTTAAAATAGATGTCAACATGTATCACTCTTCTTAAAAAGGACTTATCCATAGATCGAGATTGTTTCCCAATGGAAGCCAAACCTTGTTAGAAATGAAAACAACACTACTTCAATGGAAATCTGATTCGAGATAAATTTTAGCAATCTTTAACTGTGTGTTATTAATGGAGATTGTAACAAAACATAAACCCACAATACAAAAAATATACCAAAAGCAGAATGAAGCACATAACACAAGTGTTTAACGTGGAGAAAACCCTTTCGGGTAGAAAACTCCACCAAGAAAAGAGGCCAAGTTGTATTATCTTCACAAAAGGAGATTACAAATACATTCACTTCCTCTGTCCCTCAACCTTCACTCCAGCAGAACCTGGGTACCTGTAAACTGTTATATATCTCTCATCTACTATGCTATGGTTTATATAGAATTTACACAACCTCAAGACATTAAATGACTTCTTACAAGCCCATAACACTTGTCAAGAGTCAAAAATACAACCTTGGGCATCCATGGCCAAGAATAGGCTTTTACAGGGTCATAAATGTTGTTATACATGCATCCTACACTTGGAAAAATGTGCCCATGCAAGCTTGAACGCCTTGGGGCTAGAAATAGCCACTTACAACATCTTATGACGTGTCATATGCTATTATAAATGTCATAGATTCTTATGACAACTTACATTTGTCATAGAATCTCTTACACCTTCTTACAACATCTATGACATGCGTCATAACACTAAAAATAGATTATTCCTCCAAATGTGCACCCCACTTTGACCAATTACCATTTACCATAGTAAATGACATCTCATAACTACTGCCAGTAACTCTGGGACTTACCGTATAGTAACTTTATAATTACCATGGACAGTAAATAATTTTTACTTCTGCCAGTGAAACTTGTACATCTCTTATGGGTAATTACAAATAATAAATGGAATAATACAATAATGGGATTTACAAGGTTAATGGCACCTTATCTCAACATTCTCCCACTTGACATTATACATTGTAAATCAACTCATAGGAAATCAAATGAAAAATAATTAGGCACTAGAAACAAGGCCCATGGCCTCTCTGCACCATACGAACTTCTTTGTGCTCATAGGCTTAGTCAATGAATCTGCAACATTCTCTTGATTGTTTATCTTCTTTAGCTCAATTTCTCCATTTGCAACCAACTCTCAAACAAAGTGATACTAAACATCAACGTGCTTAGTCCGAGCATGATACATGGGATTTTTGGCCAAACAGATAGCACTTTGGCTATCACAACCAATCTGAATGATTCTACAATCAAAACCAATACCTGTACATAGTCTCCTCAACCAAACTGCCTCCTTAGAGACATGAGTAGCAGCCATATACTCTACTTTTGTGGTGGACAAAGAAACTATGGGCTGCCTCTTACTCATCCAACTCACTGCACCTCCAAACAAAGTAAACACATAGCCACTAGTGGACCTTCGACTATCCAAGTCACTTGCCCAATCTGCATCAACAAAACCCTGTATGTCAAAAGATTTATCAGCACTATTAGTACCAGAATAAACCAAACAATGGTCAGGAGTACCTGCAAGATATTTAAACACCCTCTTCACATAGTTCTAATGCTATCTACCAGGGTTAGACATAAATTTGCTCAAAACTCCCATTGCTTGGGCAATATCTAGTCTAGTGCAAACCATTGCATACATCAAACTCCCTACAACACTAGCATATGGCACATTAGACATATCCTCAAAATCATCCTCAGTCTTTGGACACATATCTAATGAAAGATTAGTACTAATGGGTAAAGGAACTCTAACTGGGTTACAATCCTACAAACTAAACCTCTGCAAAATAGTATTCACATACTTACTTTGTGACAACCAAATATTTCTGTTAACTCTGTCCCTCCTGATCTCCATTCCTAAAATATACCTTGCAGCACCAAGATCCTTCATCTCAAATGCACCTAAAAGTTGGGCTTTAAGCTCACTGATCATACCCTTAGTATTGCTGAAAAACAACATGTCATCAACACACAAAGCAATAACCAATATAGAATCATCAACACAATAAATGTAAACACAGTGATCCTCCTCGCTTATAACAAAACCCAATTTAAAAATAAATGATTCTAACTTTTGATACCACATTCTAGGGGATTGTTTCAGACCATAAAGAGACCTCTTTAACCTGCAAACCTAATGTTCTTTTCCTTTTACCTCAAAACCTGTAGGTTGTTGCATATAAATTTCTTCTTCAAGATCTCCATGTAAGAACGCAGTCTTAACATCCATTTTCTTAATCTCCCAATCATAAATTGTATCAATGGATAAGAGAAATCTAATAGAAGTCAATTTAGCAATAGGAGAGAATATCTCACCAAAATCAACTCCCTCTCTCTGGGAGTAGCCCTTGGCTACCAGTCTAGCCTTGTACTTCTCCAATGACCCGTCTGCTCCAAACTTCTTCTTGAAGACCCACTTACATCCTACGACCTTTCTTCCTTTGGGAAAATGAACAAGATCCCAGGAGTTACAAGAGTCTAAAGCCATCATCTCCTCCTGCATGGCTAACTGCCAAGACTCACTATCATCTACAGAAATAGCTTCCCTGTAGGATCTAGGTTCATTGTTAGTACTCAATAAAGCATATACACAACAAAAATCTGGTGGGCTATACCTATCAACTAGATTTCATTGTCTTGTAGATCTCCTCAAGGGTGGAGTAAGAGACTCTACTCGTTCTTCTACATGATCATCTGCAACAACTTCTTATGTAACAATAGACTCATCTTCATCAGAACTACTCGAATCTTCTTCTTCTTCTTCACCCCCAATCCATCATTATGTTCTTCCTGAGGTGCATCTTGCTTCTCTAAATCAAAGTACACCTTCTTTACCTTTTCATCTTTTTCTTTTGGCTACTCAGGTTTAGAAATAGCTCTAAGTTCCTTGAAAATAACATCTTTAGAAAAGATAATCTTGTGGGTTAGTGGATTCCAAAGCTTATAACCTTTGACATTATCACCATATCCAATGAATGTACACTTTTCAGCCTTTGGATCCAACTTAGATCCCTTTTCCTTAGGCACATGAACAAAAGCCTCACAACCAAAAACCCTTAAATGTGAAACAAAATGTTTTTTACCTGTCCACACTTCATAAGGTGTTGAATCAAGAGCCTTACAAGGAGATCTATTTATCAACTAGCAAGCAGTACACATAGCCTCTGCCCAAAAGCATTTATCCAACTATGCTTCACTAAGCATACTTTTGGCCCTTTCCATAATTATTCAGTTCATCATTTCTGCAACACCATTCTATTGTGGTGTATATGGAGTTGTCTTTTGTCTGATTATATCTGCATGCTTACAAAACTCATCAAATTCCTTAGAGCAATATTCCCCTCCATTGTCAGATCTTTATATTTTTATCTTTAAACCTGATTGGTTCTCTACTAAGACTTTGAATTCCTTAAACTTAGTGAAAACTTCAGATTTATATGCTTCATAAAATAAATCCATGTAAATTTGGATACATCATCAATGAAGGTTACAAAATAACAAGATTTTCTAATAGATTCATTATCCACAGGTCCAAACACATCTGTATGAATAATTTCTAACTTCTCTTTTGCTCTATTGCTTCCTGAAGGAAATGATTTTTTGTTTTGTTTATCAAACACACAATGCTCACAGAAATCAAAGTGCTCATCAGAATAGGAGAAACCATCCAACAAATTTTTATTCTTAATAGTTTTTAATACATTATTGCTTGTGTGGCCCAATCTACGGTGCCACAACATACATGCATTTTTAGTATTAGCCTCAGATACATAGGAGGCATTATAAACTGTGGTCGCTTCAAGCTTGAATAGGCTTCTTAATCTCTTCCCCTTCGCTACCACCAAGTTCCCTCTCACTAACTTGTAGCCATGCTTGTCAAATATCACATGCATTCCCAAATCATTCAACTTTGAAACTGAAATTAGATTTCTAGCTAATCCAGGAACATGCAAAACACCTGGGAGAGTTTTAATCCTCCCATCACTGAAACACAACAATACCTTCCCTTTCCTGACAATCAGATATGAAGAGTTGTCACCAAGGTAGATATTACCTCCATCATATTCTTCATATGAGGAGAACCATTCCTTATGCGGAGTCATATGAAATGAGCATCCTAAGTCAACCAACCAGTGATCATTAGAAACAAGATTACATGCAAAAAGTAAAACTTCTTCACCTGCATTCGAGGACTTATTAGAAGTACTCTCCCACTATTTCTTGGGGTTTCTGCACTCCTTCACATGTCCCCTTTTACCACACTTCCAACACTTAACTCTGTTCTTTTTACTAGGAGTCTTAGATTTGCCCTTGGACTTGTCCTTAGCCCCTTTTTGATCTCCTTTAAGTCTCCTTTCCTTAGACCTTCCCCTGATAGTGAGAACATCCCCTGAACTATTTGAACTCTTCTTCCTCAATTCCTGTGACAGTAGCACTGAAACAAGAGCATCCAACTTCGGATCCGCAAGGTTAGCAGTGATAGCAAGGATAACATTCTCCCAAGACTCAGGTAAAGAACAAAGAAGTAAGATACATTTATCTTTCTCACTAACCTCAACATCTACTAAATCAAGATGACTCACCAATAAATTAAAAAAATTAAATGCTCTACAATCGACTCACCCTCTTTCATTTTCAAAGAAAACAACTTCTTTTTAAATAAAGTTTATTTACCATACTCTTGGCTTGATGGATCTCACCCAACCGTTTCCACAACTTGTATGCAGTCTCTTCCTTTACGACATTCAACATGACAGAGTCTGAAAGACACAACCGGATGGTTCCTCGTGCCTTCTTATCCAGTCTATCCCACTCATCTTGAGAGACATCATCAGGTTTATTCTCTTTTTGAACAACCAACCGTTGATTTATTTCTTCCAACAAATCTTCCATTTTTAGCTTCCACAACTCATACCCCGTTCTGTTGAACTTCTCAATGTCCAATTGAGAGGTTGATGCAACAGTGGATGTAACCATAATAACAACACAAGATCTGTAAAACAAACACAACCAAATCTCCCACTGCAGCTACAGCTTCCACACTACCACCCAAGAGTCAAGGCTGGCCAGACTTTGATACCAAATGTTAGAAATGAAAATAACACTACTTCAATGGAAATCGGATTTGAGATAAATTTCAGCAATCTTTAACTGTGTGTTATTAATGGAGATTGTAACAAAACATAAACCCACAATACAAAAAATATACCAGAAGCAGAATGAAGCACATAACACAAATGCTTAACGTGGAGATAACCCTTTCAGGTAAAAAACTCCACCAAGAAAAGAGGCCAAGTTGTATTATCTTCACAAAAGGAGATCACAAATACATTCACTTCCTTTGTCCCTCAACCTTCACTCCAACAGAACCTGGGTACCTGTAAACTGTTATATGCCTCTCATCTACTATGCTATGGTTTATATAGAATTTACACAACCTCTAGACATTAAATGACTTTTTACAAGCCCATAACACTTGTCAAGAGTCGACAATACAACCTTGGGCATCCATGGCCAAGAATAGGCTTTTACGGGGTCATAAATGCTGTCATACATGCATCCTACACTTGGAAAAATGTGCCGATGCAAGCTTGAACACCTTGGGGCCAAAAATAACCACTTACAACATCTTATGACGCGTCATATGCTATTATAAGTGTCATAGATTCTTATAACAACTTACAGTTGTCATAGAATCTCTTACACCTTCTTACAACATCTATGACGTGCGTCATAACACTAGAAATAGATTATTCCTCCACATGTGCACCCCACTTTGACCAATTACCATTTACCATAGTAAATGACATCCCGTAACTACCGCCGATAACTCTGAGACTTACCGTGCAGTAACTCTGTAATTACCGTGGACAGTAAATAATTTTTACTTCTGCTGGTGAAACTTGTACATCCCTTATGGGTAATTACAAATAATAAATGGAATAATACAATAATGGGATTTACAAGGTTAATGGCACCTTATCCCAACAAACCTTTTTTAACATTTTCAACAATATCTTTTTCTAGGTGTGAATCTTTCCCCTTTTTCAATGACAAATCTACACCCAACAATTGCAATGGCTCATTTAGCTCTTTACTAAGAAGTACAATTGATAACAATTGGGTTCGCTCAAGTGTATCAAGATTATTGAAATGGGCAATTATTTCCTTTGCAGTTTTATACATTGACCTCCTATTAGTATGTCTAGGTTGTTCAGCATAAAGTTTCAATTTCTCCATATCCATTTCAAGTAAATGATCTAAATTTCTATAAGAAATTTTTCTCTTCACCTCTTTAGCTAGATTCATATGCTCATCCATGGTTGAAGGAAGAGATCCCGACCCCTCTCCAACATCCCTTGTTTGCACTTGGGCCTCCTCCGGGCTAACATCAACTATGTGTTCTTCAGCCTCGTTTACTCCAGTATCTAAATTTAGGTCGACTTCAGTTTCTGTATGTTGAGCCCAGGTACACACAAAAGTCATATATACAAGAGAAAACTTTAGAATATTTAATTTAAATAATAAGCTCTCAAAACATCACACATCAAGGAAATACATATTAAAGAAAACTTATAATTTAACTAAGTCTTGATATATTTTAAAGAGCCTCCATATCAAATTACTTTAAAAATTAATATGTACATATAATAACTAATATTTATGACCACAAGTGATATATATTCTCATGCACAAGTGAAAAATATGAGTACAAGATCATAGTTAGTTATACCATTTAGGATAAGTGTGTAAGAGTGCACAAATATTCAAGTAAGATGTATAATTTGATATATATGAAATCTCCTATAAGGGTGATTGCCCTCAATATGGACCGTACATATGATAAGATAGCTCTAGACTTGAATGATTTAACAAAGTGCAATCCTTTGTTGGAATATATAATCAAAACGAAATAAGAATTATACTTGTAAAGAAAAGATAGGGCTTATATAAGTAGCAACATAATGTAGCAAAATAGGCCTAAGATTAAAGCGAAGAGAAACCCCACCATGGATTCAAGGTAGTGAAGTTCATTAACCTCAATGAATTCAAGGAAAATCAAATGAGATAAAATAAATAGAGCTCTCCAAGTTAGTGCAACAAGTACTATCATCTCCATTCAAGATGAGCACAAGTAAATTTTCCTATACAATTTTTTCTAGAGTTAACTAATGAAAAGAAGGATAAGAATAGAATTTTAAGGACTAAACTTTGGCTCTAAATGGAGTTCTAGCTTACAATATAATTAATCCAGTAGCTAAGTTAGAGGTTAAACTATAAAATATGGTGACAAAATCTAAGCTACCACAAGCAAAAGGTTCCTTTTGGTAATGTTTGGATTAGAAGCATGACACACTTCCTAGGTTTACTAACACATAACCCACTTGTTAAAGATAGAGGTGAGAAAAATAGTATAAAAGTAAGAAGAGAGAGAAGGTTGGAGAGAGGGAGAGGGATATGGATAGTTAGAGAAGGAGAGAGATAACTAGGGATGCCCGAGCGAGGGAGAGGTAGAGGTAAAGAGAGTGGGCAACCTGAGAGAGTGTGGTGGAGAGAGAGAGGGAGATGTAGGTACGTATCTCTAGGTAGAAGGGTGGGGATTATAGCCAAGAATGAGGAATGACTTAAACTAAATGACATCCTAGTTACATGAAATCAATGTGTATATATTTAAACATAAATCAAGTGACCTAGATTAAATGACATCCTACTACATGATTCATCAATGTGTATATATTTAAGCATAAATCAAATGACCTAGATAAAATAGAAAATAAAAGATGCATACCTTGTTTTAGTTTATAATATTTTTGCAATCTTTCTTCATTGAATCTTTGTGTCTTTTCTGCGGAATGCTTCCATGCACTCTTATTTTGTCTTGTCTTTTTGTTTCCCATCTCCTTCTTTCTAAAATATGACCTGAAAATTTTTCTCTCAAAGAATTTCTCCTCCCTTGCAGAAAAAAAATGTGAATTTATCTTGTTATATTGATTTAAAAAAATGAAAAAAAAAATAGTGTATTTATATGCAATAGGAAAAAATTAAAACATTTAAAAAAACAAAAGTCAGCTGTACCTTCGAACGAAGGTCGGCTGTTAAAAATTTAATTGTTTTTTAATACAAGGGACCTTCGCTCGAAGGTGGTCGTTATGACAATATTGGCGCCATGTCTGGGTCTTCGAACGAAGGCCAATTCACTTCGAATGAAGGACGTCACCTACCTTCATTAGACTTACATATGAGTTATGGCATAGAGTTGTTGCCATGACTATGAATGGTAAGTCTTTGAAGTCGGCACTTCTAAATCAAAGAGAAGATGCTTGGTCAATTAAGTTAGTATTTGATGTTAAAAAATGAAATTAGTAGTAACCAGACTAGTTATTACAGATACCCTTTTGTATAAATATAAAAGTGAACATGAAAGAACAAGTTAAACTATGCTAACCTGTCCCATTCACAATTAAATGTAATCTTCGATTAGAACAAATAGGAATGCATAATACAAGATGGAACTTAAACCAAAAACCCCCAAATGCAAACCTATGATATGTGGATGCGCTCCTTGATATTTGATATGTGATTGCTCCTCAAACCTATAGCATAACTTTGCATTCCATGGGGTCTTGAAAATGGCTTGCATGAGGTTCAATTCATAAATTTTTTGATGGGGAATTGAAAGGATAGGATTGATTTAAAGGATCAATGGTTGAGATTGGTTGAAAGGATTGGGTTGATAAGAAGCCTCCAAGTGGCATGATTTGATTGGTGCACAAGTGGAGGTCCAGGATTCAAAGGAGATCAATGGTGGAGGATCTCCTTGGAAGAAGGGGATAGTGAGGATCAAAAGGGTACCAAGAACTTACCTTTTGGAGGGATGTACAAAAGACTTTCCCATACCCATCTAAGAAGGTACATGCCCAAAAGGACTTATGCACACTTTTGGAGGATGTGCAAGGTTTGAATGAGTTGGTTATGGGTTAGGATTGTGCAAGTGGGGGATTAGTTGGTTAATTAATTTTAGCCAACTTAGTGAAAAGTAAACAAAATAGGGAATTAAATAGATAGGACTAATGAGTTGTCGTTATACCTCATACTTTAGTTTGATAATCAATTTGTCGACCAGGCTGGTGTCTGATGGCTATTTGCAAAAAGAAGTTAAATACCTCAACACAATGATGATTTTTAGGCCTTTTAAATGAAAATGCTTATGTAGAAATAAATTTCTAAACTATAAAAGCATTTAAAAGCTAATCTAGGAAAGCATTGAAAACTTGCTACGAAAGCATTTAAAAAATAACTATGAAAACATTTAACATCCAAAAACAAATATAGTAATGAAATAGACTACTCAGTTCTAAATGAGAAAATGTATTGTTAACTTTTAGAACTACTGCAATGAAGAGGCTTTCAAGAGTGAATTGAAAATATGATTTTCCAGCACAACATAAATCCACTGAATAGTAAAATAATACAAATCATTAAAACAAAACAACAGAACTTGTAGATTAAAGACTGGTTACTAACACATAACAACAATAGAAGATTTCATGTTAATCATAAATTGAACATAACATGGAATTCAAAGAACATTAAAAAATAAACACTTATTTATAGACACAGTTTCTCTTGTTTGAATAAGTGGCCAGATCTCTAGAAGTTTAGACTTTTAGAACTTCAAAATATCATCACACAAAATTCATAGATTGCAAAATAAATACACAACTAGCTATATTCATATCACAAGAAATTGTCTATCTTCTCCATCTCTGAAATTAAAAAAATATCACACTATACATCCTCTTAACTGAATCTTAAGTTATGCCTCTAATCTAGTATATATTGCAGTGCATGCACTACTGTCATTTCAAAGCCTTTCAACTGAAATTCATAAATAACATGAAGTTCAGTTTGTAATCATTAACAAAGCAATTAAAGAAACTACCGAAGTTGACTTCAAGCAAGACTCTTTCCCAGGATACTTTCAAACATTTATTTTGGACCATATCCATTGCTACACATCAGGGGAAAACAGGTATGCTAAATTTAGGGGTGATCATTCAAAACAAGAAATATTTTATGCCATTGAGACTTTTTTAGATCTATCTCCAAAACATGTTTTCTGGTACCACTATTCTTTTGGAGCACTCTCCATTCTGGAGTCTTCTCCCTCCTTTCCTTTTGGAGCCTCTTTCTTCTTTTCTTTATGGAGTTTCTCCCTTCTTTTCTGGAGTCCATCCTTCCCGCGTTATAGAATTGTGTTTGATAAAAATGGGTCTTTGTAGCCACATGACATCAATACTTGAGTTCTTTTTGACTTAGAAAAGAAGAGAAAGTATTGTACATTATTTTTAACTACCTATACACTAATTTATCATAAAATCAATCAAATACTAGCATGATAGGTTCAATGGGATGCAAAGGGAGGTGATTCAGTTAAATACATGATGAGCTTAATTTTTACCTCATCAAGGATATTTATTTAATTTTTGGAATGAGGATGAGGGGCTTAGATAAATAAATAATTGGATTTATTTATCTAAGGTTGAACAATAGAAAATGAAGGATAAATGATTGATTAATTAAATAAATGATTGAGAAGAGGGTCGGATGAATAGTGATTTTATTAATTAAATAATTAAATATTATTTAATTAATGTTGGGATGAAAATTAGATAAATTTAATTGAATAAATAGAAATTTATTTAATTAATTATAGAAGAAGTGGTCGAGTGATGTCCTAATTAAGGCTAGAATAGTGATGAGACGATTTTAAGTGCGTACACCTTCAATTCATTGAACATTCATACCATGCTCTTGAGGATTGTTGCAGACCATACAGAGTCATTTGTAGTTTTCATGCTTATTATTCTTTTCCTTCTTGCATGGAACCTTTAGGTTGTTCTACATATACTACCTCTTTCAAAAAAGTATTTTAAAAATGTATATTATATCTAGTTGATGCATATGAAAATCAAAGACTATTGCAATTGCTACCTAAGCTATGATGGTTGTTATTTTAACCACAAATGAGAAACTAGCATGATAATCCAAACCTACAATTTGTGTGAATCGATTTCTTTCCAAATTAACTTATGGATCTAATTTATACTTTCATTTGAGTATCAACTTACAATGGATCACAATTCTCCCAAGTTGAAGACTTGTGTGTTCCTAAGTCTAAATTTCAATAAGTCGTTCATTTTTAATGTCCATTACCCACCTCCATTTTGGTGCATGATCACTCCTTGGTGAATCTCAATACCATGTGGTTCATTAACTTCCACAGAGAGAGTTGTAATGGGTAGAATATGCTTTCCATGAGTGCTTTATTACCTTTTATTCTTTATCTTTAATCTAGAATTCAAACATGAAATATGAATCCTTGCCTGAGTGAGAAGAAATGCTCAAATCTTGCTTGGACATAGTTGCTTGTCCTCTCTCCATAGCCCAGGTTATAGCCTATGACAAGGTTCATTTTAAGTAGGACTTGCGAGTGACAACTCTATGCATGGCTAATGACAAGGCTCTTGGTTGTGATGACTTTTTTGTGAAAGTCTATAAACTTCTTTGGGATGATGTTGGCCCAAACATGGATAAAGTTTATCTTGAAGCCTTTCATACCCATACTTTAGGTTCTATAATCAACAAAGGAAACGTTTCATACCTAAAGCTAGAGATCCTAAGTTAATAGGCAATTGGAGACCCATCACCTTGTTGAATGTCTTCTACAAGATCATTGCCAAGGCTCTTTCCCTACAAATTCAATGTATCTCCTTCCACTAGTTGTATGGCCTTAGTGGACTAGTTTTATTCAAAGCAGATACATTCTTGACAATGTCTTTGCAGTTTCGGAAGGTATGGAATGGGCTAGAAAATCTAACTATCAAGCACTTTTTATCAAAATTGACTTTGAGAAAACTTTTGATAGAATTGAGTGGACTTTCATTCTAGCCATGCTCAAATCTGTTGGCTTTGGTTCCAACTTTATTCAATCTATTCAAATGTCTTTTTATGGATGCTTCAACCTGCTTTGTTGTTAATAACATCCAATCTATACAATTTGGCATTCTCTAGTCCATTAGGCAAGGTTGCCCTCTTGCACCTTCTCTCTATGTTTTAGTTGTTGAAGGCTTTAGCTATCATCTTGCTAATGTCATTTCACATCACAGAGTCAAAGGAATATCCCTTCTTAGAAACAACCATTAGCAACTGGTTAATGGTCACTATGTCAATGATTCTTTCCTTACTCTACTTGAAAATGAGGAAAATATCAAACAAACTTTCAAGTGTCTTGACACTTTCTATTTAGTTTCTCGCTCTCATATTCAATGGAACAAAACATAATTATATAGGCAATCCCTCTCACCACTATTGATGGTATGGCTTAATCCTTTTGGTTGGAAGTCCAAAAGGTGTTCAAATTTCTTGACATTCCCTTTGCCTTCTACATATGCCAATCTATATAATGGCAATATATTATTAATAGACTTGAGAACAAGCTAGCACTCTCGATTACCAAGACACTCTCACTCGTAGGTAAATTTCAAATGTGCTAGATAAAGTTTTAGATACCATGAATGTTTATTACTCTTCCTACTAGGTTCCTTCTAAAGCTTCGTACTAGAAGATTGACAAGCTATTGAGGGACTTTCTCTAGGCTAATACAGACCACATCAAAGGATTGCACAAAGTTCTTGACTTCATGCGATAATCAAGATTGAAAATTATTAACGTTCATTTAATCTTATCCATAAATAAAATTAGCCTCTGGGATGATTATAAATACCAGTAGAATTGTGACCAAGGACTTCAATAGTAATTCAATCAAGTCAGTTCACAAATCCGTCCCATGGCGATTCTTGGAGATCTTAGGCCTATGCTTTTAGTAGTGCTCTGTCTTTTTCACCGTAATTTAATGAATGCCAATACAACAGTGAGCTATGATGGCAGAGCTCTGGTGATTAATGGGCAGCGTAAAATTTTGATTTCTGGATCCATCCATTACCCCAGAAGCACTCCAGAGGTCTGTAATTAGATATTTTTTAGTACTGTGTTTTATTATGACTTTTCTGTTTCTTGATCCTTAAAGAGTTACAGTATATCCAAAGTATCACTGCTGTTGCATCTTTATATTTTTATACATATTATATCGGAGTTTTTGTTTTCTTTACTATGGTTATTGAACACTGGGAATCTGTTAAAGGTTTTCTGTTTGAATGTTTCAGCATTAATGGGGATTTTGTTTACGTTTAATATTAGATAAGTTAAAAAGAATTCCAGTATGAACAAGTTGATTCATCTCTAGCAGCTGAGGTTAGCAACAGGAGGGATAAAGTTTTCACCGATACAGAAGACATAAAATATAATAAAAATCAAATAACTTTATAGCGTTCTTTTCTATAAAATCTTGGGCAGTCTTTGGATTTCATAACACTCATATTTTACATAAAATCTTGAATAATTTTACTTTAAAAAAGAATGCTGTTGTCAGAAGCTCTGATTCTTGGAAAGTTGTTAAGAAAAAAGAAAGTGGCCATAGAATTTTCTTCACCTTCGTCAGGCAAGAATGAAACTCTTTTACTGAATTGACTTCTGAAAGTTTTGTGGAAAGCCATTTAAAGAAAAATAGCCAATACAAATTCTTTTCACTACCATCTTAGCAAAAAGTCTGAAGATCCGCACTAAAGTGTTTTCAAATTTGATTAGTATTTAGTTCATATTATTATTTTCTATTAAGTTTGTGTTTATGTAATTAAATATTTAATTGTGCAGATGTGGCCTGATCTAATGGCAAAGTCTAAGGCTGGCGGACTTGATGTTATTGAGACATATGTTTTTTGGAACATGCATGAGCCTGAGCGACGTCAGGTAAGTTCATTGCTAATGATTGGGATCATATGAAGTCTTGATTATGGTCTTTAAGTTCATATTGCATAGCTTATGTCATAAAATCTGTCAGGATGTAACCAACTTTATTTTTGCCATTCCATGTCTCATATGCCAATGGCTGTCTGAATCTGACCTATACACTACTTTTTTTCTTTTTAAATAAAGTAAGAAAATCTATTGGTACAGCCTTCTAAATATAAACTTTTCAGAGTATTCAATCGGATCTTTCTTTGGAAATCAAGGCTTAATCATATTTGGGCAAACCTATCATTTAACTTATATAACATCTACAACCTTCTTGATTTACACTTTTCTTCTCTGGTAGATTTTTGGCATCTGTAGAAATTTTTGTTTATACTTTTCGTTGGCTTCTTTCAGAGCATTGAGTATTTCTGAACAATTATGTCATAAAATCTGTCAGCATGTAACCAACTTTATTTTTGTCATTCCCATGCCTCATATGCCAATGGCTGTCTGAATATGACCTATACACTACTTTTTTCTTTTTAAATAAAGTAAGAAAATCTATTGGTACAGCCTTCTAAATATAGTCTTTTCAGAGTATTCAATCGGATCTTTCTTTGGAAATCAAGGCTTAATCATTTTTGGGCAACCCTTTCATTTAACTTATATAACATCTACAACCTTCTTGATTTACACTCTTCTTCTCTGGTAGATTTTTGGGATCTGTCAGAAAATTTTGTTTATACTTTTAGTTGGCTTCTTTCAGAGCATTGAGTATTTCTGAGCATTTTTTTCAGAATATGGACACATACATGATTCTTTGACAAATCAAAAATATATTGATCCCCTTGGAATTGATTAAGTGGGTGGTTTGGAGTGAAATTTGACATGTAGACCTGTTTACAATTGAATTTTAAGCAAATTTACCATATCCCAATTCCATCTATGGGCGGTCTCCCACTATGCCCCTGTTTGCCTGTTTTCCCATCTGTTTAAGAGTGATGGTTTCTAATTATACTTTTTATCGAACTCCGTAGGGTACCCATTTACACCACCTCATCTGTTTGATGGTGATGGCCTGAATTGTATTTAGGGTTCTTGTGCCAAAATTAAGGGGTTACACAATCTTGGGACTTTTGAACGACTCTTTTAGTCATTTGCAACGCAGTTGTGTAGCTACTAAAAGTTTTCTTCAACCATTTTAAACTGTCATCCTCGCCCAGATGTCCACGCTTATCTCTCGTTAAAACTCATGATCATTAAACAATTTCGGAGCATATCCTCAAATGTACCTCCTGAAACTTTCCTACAACTTCACCAGAAAAAAATCGTACAGGACAAGGAATCAGTTATTCTGAATCCCCAAAGGTTAAACTCGTTTGACCTGTTACAAAATTTCACTAAATTTGAAATTCTGTTAAGAGTTCTGTTCGAAATTCAGAAAGAAAAAAAAAAACACTTGTACAGCAGGCGACTGTTGGTTTCTACAATATTGATCTATGTGGGTACAATCAGCTCTGTTAAACCACTGGGCTCCCCTATCCTGCAATCATCAGGCTACAATGAATTTTAGTAGAATCTTCAACAGGGAAGCATCAATCATCACACACACATTCAGAAAGTAGGATATAAGTTTCTCTTAGGAAGAGACAGAGGCGTGAGAGAAACAATTAGAAGTTGCTTCTTGCTCTCTATTGAAATATTAAAGCTTTCCCAGATTAAACTGGATATGCAACTGCAATCTCTCTTTTTTTCTTCTGAATATATACCAAAAATAAACAGAACTGAAGGCAGAATTTCAGGGACAGCGAACAGAGCAAGAAACAGAATTCACATGCACATATCTGCAATGCCCCCCTATTGTACAGTTGCTTCAAAAATTGTTTCTGTCTAGAATGCATTGCTTGCAAACTTGAGTGGGCATCTCTTTTAGATTCGAAAATCATGACAAATAAAACCCGATCCCCTTTAGCTGTCACTCTAAAATCTGTGGATTAATCAAGAAAAATGGCATTGGACAAACCATATTCAATAATGATGCTTTTTTTGTCTTCCCTGTTTGATTGCTTGTAATTTATGGTTATTTCTCAAATGCTTAACTTTCTTCTTTGTTATTCGTCTGTACATGTACACCATTAAAACTGAAGGTTAAATAATGTTAATGTTATGTTAATAATGTATTGCAGTACAATTTCAAGGGAAGAAATGACTTGGTAAAGTTTCTGAAGACAGTACAAGCAGCAGGCCTCTATGCACACCTACGAATTGGACCTTATGCTTGTGCAGAGTGGAATTATGGGTATTTATTCCTTTTTCATGTTAAAATAATGACTAAAGATTTCTCATTTATCTTGAGAAATAAGTATGCTATCAAAAAAAATTCCTGTCAGCCTGCTTAAGCAGAGAATGCTTCATATAGCGGCTGCATTATACCAGTTTAGTCTATTAGGACTAATTCTTTTGTAATTTCTCCTTATGTTAGAGAACATTTATATTGAAACATTATGATCTTGCAGAGGTTTCCCAGTCTGGTTGCACTCTATACCGGGAATTGAGATGAGAACTGACAATGAACCATTTAAGGTGATTTTCGCTTATTTGGCTGGGCACTCTATAGAAAAATCTGTAACCAGTTTTCCTCTCAGTGATAAGGAATAGGTTAAAATTTAGATTTTACGAAAACAACATTCAAGTTTCATAGAATTTTTTTACCAATATTTGCTTTACTGATAGCTTCCAATTTATATGCCAAAGATTGGCCAGTTATTATTCTGGAACTTAATTTCAACTTTTGACTTGGTTTTAATGAATGACTTGTTAAAATTTGATAATTCTTTTGTTTCTCTTACAGAATGAGATGAAAATCTTCACAACAAAAATCATTAAAATGATGAAAAAAGAAAAGCTTTTCGCATGGCAAGGAGGGCCCATTATCTTGGTACAAGTAGGTTATTCTGTAATACTATTCCAGTATTTTGTTTTCCTTGTACAAGTAGGTTTTCTGTAAACTAAATGGATGTCATATGATTGAATGTTTTATGCAGATTGAAAATGAGTATGGAAATCAAGAGAAACATTATGGAGAAAAGGCAAAGGCTTACATAAATTGGGTTGCTAAAATGGCAGAAGCACAGAATACGAGTTTTCCTTGGGTGATGTGCCAACAAGAAGATGCTCCTGACCCTCCTATTGTGAGCATCTATAGATTAAATAAAGCTGATGCTAATATGTTCACTTCTTATGTGTGCTCAAACTCATGCATTTCAAAATTATTTTTACAGATTAATACATGCAATGGTTTCTATTGCGATAACTTTAAACCCAATTCCATTATAAAGCCAGAAATGTGGACTGAGAATTGGTCTGGCTGGTAATTTTTTCTTAGTCTCTGATGTAACTATTACACATATACATGACAACATAATTGCTTTTTCTATTTAGTTGAAAGTAGGAGAAGTTTAAGGCTATTAATTGAGATAATTTTAGTATCTTTCCCTATAATCATAATTGGACTTTACATTGGCACAAAAGTGATTTTATGTTATATTTCCTCCTAATATGTTGGTTTTAACTTTTATTTTGACAGGTTTCAAACATTTGGAGGGAGGGTCCCTCACAGGGCCACAGAGGATGTTGCATTTGCAGTAGCACGGTTTTATCAGGGAGGGGGAACGTTTCAGAACTATTATATGGTGAATTTATACTCTTGAATCCTCTTGAATTCATGCACTAATTGGTGTTAAATATTAGTAAAATTTAAATGAGCTTTGCCCAAAACTTTTACAGAAGTTTATTAGGATTATCTTAAATACTTTTTTGTGCAGTACCATGGAGGAACAAACTTTGGCAGGACAGCAGGGGGACCATTCATCACCACTAGTTATGACTATGATGCACCTCTGGACGAATATGGTATGTAAAGCTATACTAATATAATTTTCTCTAAATAACTGTTATTAATTTTCTCTAACATGCATAGCTTAATATGCACCTCCCTTATAGGCTATATAAGGCAGCCAAAATGGGGACATCTTAAAGAATTACACCACACTCTAAAGCTAGCTGAAGCTGCTCTAGTCAATGGAGAGATCAATAACATTTCATATGGGCATGACCTTCAGGTTTGTATTTTCATTAAGAGAATAGAACTGCAATTGAAATGTAGCATTATGCTAGCTAATTTAACCCTTCAATGTACATCAAAATTTTACAAGAAATCTAATCCCGCTTGGCTCTTAAACATAGTTTAGAGGGAAAAAATACCTAGGAACTTTGCTGAGAATAATCATTTGACTTTACTACAACTAAAATTATGGACTTCAGAAAACTGAGATTTTGCATCGGATATTTAGGCAACGGAATATTCTGTGAACACTTCTGGTATATGTGCTGCATTTCTCAGCAACACAAACCGTAGGAAGGATGCAATTGTACAATTCAATGGAACGTCATGTTGGTGCCTGAATTCACTGTCGGTTATTTTAGCAATTTTCATGCAGGCACCTTCCCAAAAAATCCAAAAAAGTTCTAAGTCTTTGGGCCTCCTCAGCATGTTTTAACATCAGCATCATATTTTCTTTGGAGGAGGTCATCATCATCATGTTTCCAGACATCACCCTGATGTTGCTTACGAGGGTCATCATATTTTCTGTCAGCATGATCTTTCGCTGGGGTGATATTCTAACATCGGGTGATCTTACTTAAGATCATCCTGATGATGTTGCTGCAGAGTCCTAAGTATGATCCGATCTTCATCGGGGTCATCATATTTGAACATCGGGTGATCTTAGTCAAGATCATCTTGATGTTGTTTTATCACTTCATGTTCGTTGTTTTATCACCCTGATGATGCTGACGTCATTCTTATGTCAGGGTGATATCCGTTTTTCTACCTGTCTGCATCATGATATTTTCGAAGGGAGATATTCGCCTGTCGGCTTCATGCATTGTCCAATGGGGGTGATCATTTCAAATATCAGTCACATATTCATATATCACCCCGATCTTATAGTGGAGCTACAGTGCAGCATGATATGTGTGCATCAGGATGATATTTCCAAATATCCGGTTATCTTCCGAATATCATCCTGATGCCGATGTATGGTGACGTCATCAAGGTCCGGGGGGGTCATATTTCTAACACTGATCATCTTGTGGAGATCCCCCGATATTCGCAAACATGACGATGACGTCATCCGGATATGAGAAGGTGCGCGATAGGCAGATATGCTGATGACATCAGCAGGATATGACGGTGACGTCATCAGGATGTTCATCGGCCAGACATTTGGTATCGGCTAAGCAGGAGGATCTTCCTCCGATGCATCAGGTTGTGCCGATGAAGGCGATTATCATGTAGGTGATATTGCGATGATGATGCTAACGTCAGGGTGATATTTTAAGCAACAGGATATCATGCTGCTAGAGGATGAGGATGATGAAGGTCTTATACTAGTGTCGTCGGGAGCAAAAGCACCGACATCATATATGCTCGTGGCCTAGTATATAAAGTGTTGAAATGGTCGCCGCGGGGTGCATGTGGGATAATTGGTATCTTGCATATTTTGAAATATCACGATGAGGTATTTTGGCGGGAAACGGTTACGATGCACTGTTTGATGTTTTCCCGATGGTTGCGAGGTAGATGAGCATTAATGGCGAAGGTTGCAGAGGTATGGACGGATCTGGTACCCGTTTGAAGGTGTACATCAACGGACAGTGGCGTAGGGCTCGAGGTTTCTTCCTGTCTCCTCCCCACCTACTGCATTCATGTTTGGGCGCCAATCTGGTAATGCATTGAGCGCCATTTTTCTGATACTGTGTATCTGGCGGGATTTTTGGTCAACCATGTAATTAATTGCTGTGGTACACTTTCTGGCTATTATAAGCAGACTGTGTTACCATTTTTCAGGTTGTTGAAAACTGGACATTTTGGCTCTGTAATAAGATACAACTAGTTTTGGTTGCTTTGTGCAGCAAAACTTGTGAGTTTATGTATCTCCTGTTGTACGTTTTGGCATGAATCCACTGATTTCATGGTTAATCTTATATGAATAATGCTATGTTTGCATGTGTTATGCTGATTCTGTCTCCAGTTTTGCATGTATCTTTCTTCCTGCAATAGGGATGCCATAAGTATCGACAGCTTAACACTCTGTATTGGGAGATATCTGTAAGGCAGGTATCATGTGTATCCCCCTGAAATCCAGTTTTAGCTATTCATGCTGATCATTCACAGGTGTATGTCTACCGACTCCAAGCCCTGGATAGGCACCAATCTAACTCTGTGTTGATGTTATACACCATGTCCAGCTTTGCATCCAAACACCATTTCAAACCATCTCTCCCTTCCATCTGTTAGTTGTAGGATTAGGAGTAGGAAACCCTTGCATGCTCTCATCCCTAACCAGACATATATGTCCAAGAACGTTGCCCACCTTGTGATCTATCATACAGATCTTGGTCCATACATGAGAGTATTCTGCCTGTTGTTGTCAAGTTAGATCTTTCTATCTTTGAGCTAGTCAAGGTTACATCTTGAGTTATAGGGATACCCCCCTTGGTGCGGCAGAACCAAAAGTGAAGGGGAGGAGCTCACGCAACCTCCTGTATTAGTTGGCTGAATCTGCCTGTGCATTAGAAGTGGCAAACCTTAATGCTGATTCAGAAGAAAAACCAACAAAATGGCGACTCTGCTGGGGATGGAGAAGTAAAAGTACTATCTAATCATCTCCAGTAATATATCTGTGACCCATCCGAGTCACCAACAAAATGGCGACTCTGCTGGGGAGAAAATTGATGAAAAAGTGTTATATCTTGTGGCCCATCTGAGTCACTAACAAAATGGCGACTCTGCTGGGGATGGAGAAGTAAAAGTACTATCTAATCATCTCCAGTAATATATCTGTGACCCATCCGAGTCACCAACAAAATGGCGACTCCGCTGCGGAGAAAATTGATGAAAAAGTGTTATATCTTGTGGCCCATCTGAGTCACCAACAAAATGGCGACTCCGCTGGGGATGTTGATGTAAAGTGATATCCTGCAGTCTCTGGTGAAGTTTTGCTCTGCTGGTGGTATGAACTCAGAAAAATATGTGTTGATCTTTCAGCTGCTGTAAATTTTGTCCTCTTTGGAGAGGTGGCGACTCTGCAAAAAAGATCTAAATGCACATGAAAGATGGATGTATGTGATGTGACAAAAATGTGCTGTTCATATTTCAGCATCTGTATGAGAAAAGGTATCTTGTTCCTTCCCCTTTATATTTGCTATTTTACTGCATAAGTTAGATGCCAAGGGAAGCCTTAGGTCTTAGGCAAACAAAGGATGTCTAAGAGTAAGATTTTTATGAATCCAAGTATGAATTATCCCATACTCAGTGGTGAAATGTTGAATAAAAGAATAGAAGAGATAAGAAATAGGTTGATATTCTTAGAGGCTGAGCAGGCCCAGTTAAAAAGTAGTAACCCTGTTGTGTCTGCTAGTCAGAAGGCTAAACCTCTTCTCAGCCCTTTTGATCCTTTGTATGACCAACTGGATTTGTCATGGGTTGATTATAAAGTAGAAACTATGCCTGCTAGGATATACTGTCAGATGCCCAGATTTAGTGGTCACAGTGTATGTGATGGGAATGCACATATCCAAAATTTTCATGAGTTCATGGGAAAACATTCATTTAGAGATGAAGATATGTGGATGAGGTTTTTTGTTAGGTCCTTTGATGCAAAAGCAAAAGACTGGTATTTGAGCTTTTCAAAAGGATCCTTTGCCTGTTGGGATGAGCTTGCTGACTGCTTCAAGGAAGAATTCGCAAGAGAACCTGCTGATCTTGTTGCAGAATTGATGAACATCATAAAACAAGATGAAGAGCCATGTGTTGATTTCAGTCATAGGTTTGCAGTAGCCCTTTCACATGTCCCTAAAAGTTTCAGACCTGATATTTCAGCCTGTGTTGGCATATTCTTTGAAGCTTTTGAGGAGGGCTCTAGTGCAATACTGAGGGATTTCAAGGTAACAGGTATGCAGATGGCATACAAATTTGCCGAAAATATAGAAAATTTTAGAAATGGGCGCCTGTTGATATCCCTGTCCCCAGGCCTTGATGTGAGAAATGGTTGTGAAGCTGCAAACGACCAAATGATTATGGCATCATGTGCAGATAAAAATGAAAATGAAAGCATAGAGGTTGAGACTGCTGTATTTGAACATAATGCTAACAATACTGCTCAACTGGATTGTTCACCAGTTGAGGATGCCAGTGAAAGGACTAGTGAGGATTCCCATTGCAATGATGAGGCATATGACCATGAAAACAATAACGAGGTTGTGGACAACAATGAGCAATTTTTGGAATGGACCTGTGGAGACAATTGTGAGTATTGTACTCAAGACAGAGAAGATATAAGCAAACAGAGAAGCAGTCCTATGTGTGACCCATTGCCTTCCTTTCAAACACATGGAGATCATGAAGAGCAGTCAGGGATTGAAACAAGTGCTAGTTCAGAGCATGATTGCTTTTCATTTGATGGCTGTTTTGCTTATGACACACAAGCTGATACTCCTCCACAAAGGGAATCTATTGGTGATGAAGATGCATGTTCTGCTACCTATGAACAAATGGCATACTATGATCAAGCTGATGTACCTGGATCACCCATCTTTGACACATATGATGATGAGGATCTATTTGAGTATGGTGAGGATCTAGACATTGTTTTTGGTTTGGATTCTGTTTCTCATCCTGATGAAAGAGGAAACAACATACATCAGGTAAGTGACTGTGAAAATGTGCCTAATTTGAAAGAGATGCCAGAGCCTGATCTTTTCCAGGTTGGTGCTACTGTTGGTTGTGTACATGATGTACACAGTTGTGAATTTGAAAGCTTTTCTTTTGAGAGGCCAGCATATGAAATGAGCTCTGATTTTCCTAGCTGCATGGTGGACTTTGAATATTTTCAGTTTTCAGTCCAGCTAGGAGATCATTTTGCAATGCATAATGCTGATACAAATGATAACCTGTGTTCTATGCCATATGAGTATGCATTGCCTGATACATTCTGCATCCACTTGTTGCCGGATGCTAAGGGTTATCTGCACAGGGATGACAGTGACAAGCTAAATCAGAGGGATGAATGTGCAGATGACCAGGTTTGTTTGGGGTCAGATCATGGCAGTATCTCCAGGCTTGATCCAGTAAATGCAGATGAAAACAAAGTGTTTGACAAAGGGAGATACATGTTTTTCTTTTCTTGGTGGCCTTAGGCCATCAAGTGTGTTTGGTGATGCAGGTCGGTGTAGTATTTGACTCTGTGCCCAATGGATAAGGGACTGGTCTGCATCCCAGAGATCTGGGGTTCTCGCTGCAGTCTTGCACCTGCAGGTCCCCAATCAGAGCCACTGTTGGTGCCTGAATTCACTGTCGGTTATTTTAGCAATTTTCATGCAGGCACCTTCCCAAAAAATCCAAAAAAGTTCTAAGTCTTTGGGCCTCCTCAGCATGTTTTAACATCAGCATCATATTTTCTTTGGAGGAGGTCATCATCATCATGTTTCCAGACATCACCCTGATGTTGCTTATGAGGGTCATCATATTTTCTGTCAGCATGATCTTTCGCTGGGGTGATATTCTAACATCGGGTGATCTTACTTAAGATCATCCTGATGATGTTGCTGCAAAGTCCTAAGTATGATCCGATCTTCATCGGGGTCATCATATTTGAACATCGGGTGATCTTAGTCAAGATCATCCTGATGTTGTTTTATCACTTCATGTTCGTTGTTTTATCACCCTGATGATGCTGACGTCATTCTTATGTCAGGGTGATATCCGTTTTTCTACCTGTCTGCATCATGATATTTCCGAAGGGAGATATTCACCTGTCGGCTTCATGCATTGTCCAATGGGGGTGATCATTTCAAATATCAGTCACATATTCATATATCACCCCGATCTTATAGTGGAGCTACAGTGCAGCATGATATGTGTGCATCAGGATGATATTTCCAAATATCCGGTTATCTTCCAAATATCATCCTGATGCCGATGTATGGTGACGTCATCAAGGTCCGGGGGGGTCATATTTCTAACACTGATCATCTTGTGGAGATCCCCCGATATTCGCAAACATGACGATGACGTCATCCGGATATGAGAAGGTGCGCGATAGGCAGATATGCTGATGACGTCAGCAGGATATGACGGTGACGTTATCAGGATGTTCATCGGCCAGACATTTGGTATCGGCTAAGCAGGAGGATCTTCCTCCGATGCATCAGGTTGTGCCGATGAAGGCGATTATCATGTAGGTGATATTGCAATGATGATGCTGACGTCAGGGTGATATTTCAAGCAACAGGATATCATGCTGCTGGAGGATGAGGATGATGAAGGTCTTATACTAGTGTCATCGGGAGCAAAAGCACCGACATCATATATGCTCGTGGCCTAGTATATAAAGTGTTGAAATGGTCGCCGCGGGGTGCATGTGGGATAATTGGTATCTTGCATATTTTGAAATATTACGATGAGGTATTTTGGCGGGAAACGGTTGCGATGCACTGTTTGATGTTTTCCCGATGGTTGCGAGGTAGATGAGCATTAATGGCGAAGGTTGCAGAGGTATGGACGGATCTGGTACCCGTTTGAAGGTGTACATCAACGGACAGTGGCGCAGGGCTCGAGGTTTCTTCCTGTCTCCTCCCCACCTACTGCATTCATGTTTGGGCACCAATCTGGTAATGCGTTGAGTGCCATTTTTCTGATACTGTGTATCTGGCGGGATTTTTGGTCAACCATGTAATTAATTGCTGTGGTACACTTTCTGGCTGTTATAAGCAGACTGTGTTACCATTTTTCAGGTTGTTGAAAACTGGACATTTTGGCTCTGTAATAAGATACAACTAGTTTTGGTTGCTCTGTACAGCAAAACTTGTGAGTTTATGTATCTCCTGTTGTACGTTTTGGCATGAATCCACTGATTTCATGGTTAATCTTATATGAATAATGCTATGTTTGCATGTGTTATGCTGATTCTGTCTCCAGTTTTGCATGTATCTTTCTTCCTGCAATAGGGATGCCATAAGTATCGACAGCTTAACACTCTGTATTGGGAGATATCTGTAAGGCAGGTATCATGTGTATCCCCCTGAAATCCAGTTTTAGCTATTCATGCTGATCATTCACAGGTGTATGTCTACCGACTCCAAGCCCTGGATAGGCACCAATCTAGCTCTGTGTTGAGGTTATACACCATGTCCAGCTTTGCATCCAAACACCATTTCAAACCATCTCTCCCTTCCATCTGTTAGTTGTAGGATTAGGAGTAGGAAACCCTTGCATGCTCTCATCCCTAACCAGACATATATGTCCAAGAACGTTGCCCACCTTGTGATCTATCATACAGATCTTGGTCCATACATGAGAGTATTCTGCCTGTTGTCAAGTTAGATCTTTCTATCTTTGAGCTAGTCAAGGTTACATCTTGAGTTATAGGGATACCCCCCTTGGTGCGGCAGAACCAGAAGTGAAGGGGAGGAGCTCACGCAACCTCCTGTATTAGTTGGCTGAATCTGCCTATGCATTAGAAGTGGCAAACCCTAATGCTGATTCAGAAGAAAAACCAACACGTTATATCACCTACCTCCTTGGTCTGTCACTATTTTGCCTGATTGTAAGCATGCTGTCTTCAACACTGCAAAGGTTAGTCTTGTTTTCACTTATCGGAATTTGGTATGGTTCACAATGCGATCGTACTTGCAAGATCATATAAAACTGCATAATCATGTCTTTGTCTATGAACTACAGGTAAGTGCACAGACTTCTTCAATGGCAATGGATAAAGTTAGCTTGGAATCACTTCTTCCTGCTAAAACCGAAACCTCAACTAGAGATACAAAACTATCCATAAACTGGTCATGGCACAAAGAACCTATTGGAATTTGGAGTGGTGAACATTTCTCTAGAAACGACTTACTAGAGCAGTTGTACACAGCTAAAGATAAAAGTGATTTTCTGTGGTATTCAAACAGGTATATATCAGCCCTTATCTATTATATTCACTAATATTCATTAACTTTCGATCGGAAATATTTATTTTGATTGTCTGACTTTGCTGATGTTTTCTGGAATTTGGCTTTGTTGTAAAATCTTCTGGTATATGTGCTTCAAGGTGTAAAAGTCATGAAGGCATGATTGTAAAAGTTACAATGATTTCTGATGCTTCATTTTATTGTTTTATCAATACAGTGTATATGTTGATGAAGATGAACCCTTGTTAAAGAACAAGAGTCAAGTACATTTGCATGTTAAGACACAAGGGCATGTACTCCATGTGTTTGTCAATGGGCAATTTGCAGGTAGGCAACAACTCCACTCTGTTTCACATTTCTAGCTGCTTATGTACTCGCAAGTGAATTTTCTTTTATTATTTCGAAAGTGGGGTGGGATGTGATTGGGTGTGTACATGGGTTGATGCTTGGGTGTTGGGGAAAACAGTACCTGACTATTGTTTGTTTTACAGGAACTCAATCAGGAAGTTATACCAATACTTCGTTTACAATGCATATTCCAATCACCTTGAAAGCTGGTACAAATAAGATAGATCTACTTAGTGTGACAGTTGGATGGCAGGTTAGCTAAAGCCTAAAACCTATAGTCCTCAGCAAAAATTAGAAATATATGTTAATTTTTTGCTTGCTAATACTATCTACTCCAAAAACTCTAGGATCTTGATGCGCGTGGTGTATAGGGAACTAATGCTCTTTGATTAAACAGAATTATGGACCATTTTTTGATACATGGGAAGCAGGAATCAATGGTCCTGTCATGTTGCTAGGTCTTAAAAAGGGCACCAAAGATTTGACCTTCCAGAAGTGGGATTCCCAGGTAGTTTTCATGCAACCTTGACCCTGGAGTTGTTGCCTCTTCTTCATTTTTTCAACCTTGCATTCACAGAATAATATTTACTACTTATAATCTATTATTGTTGGGAATAGTGATCAAAGACTTGTTATAGTTATACTATGAACTGAAAACCTCTTAAACATTTGTTTTGAATTCTACTGTTTTCTGTTTCGTTCATACAGATTGGTTTAAAGGGTGAACACCAACGTCTATATTCAGACACTGGGGCAAATGCTGTTGAATGGAATTCGGGAATATACCCTCCCAATAATACTGCCCTGATATGGTACCGGGTAAGAAGTTTGTTTGCACTTAAACTGGCAATAATGAATGATTCTTACTCTGTTTTTTCTTTTCCAAACGCTGTCATGTATGGTACTGAAAATATAGTTCATTTGATCCTGTAGACAGAGTTCAATGCACCAAAAGGAAACAATTCAGTGGCTTTGGACCTGAGCACCATGAGTAAAGGTCAAGCATGGGTAAATGGCCATCATATTGGGCGCTATTTTCCTTCATTCAAGGCTCCTATGGATGGGTGCTCCGATACATGTGATTATAGAGGAACCTATTCCCCAACCAACTGTGTCACTGGTTGTGGAAAATCATCTCAAGAATGGTAATAGGATTTACATGAATTAAAAAGCTGCCTTAGCACCTTGCCATTCATTAGTTACCAAAAAGCAGTAGAAAGCATTTGTTTTATATCTATTGCATGGTTTCTAATGCACAAATTTGATGTATTTATCAGGTACCATGTCCCTCGCTCCTGGCTACACCCCACAAACAATGTATTAGTATTACTTGAGGAAATTGGTGGTGACCCATCTGAAATTTCATTCAGAACCAGATATGTCGACACTATTTGTTCTCATATGTCTCAAGACGATCCTACTAGGTATTACCTTATGGAGGAAGCATATGGTGTTATAGAGCCTCCCTGTCTTAACTTGCAATGTCCTTCGGGGCAGCATATATTAGCCATAAAGTTTGCAAGCTTTGGAAACCCGCAAGGATCTTGTGGAACTTTCTATGAAGGTTCTTGCCATACAAGAATGTCTCAGAGCATTGTAGAAAGGGTATGCATTTAATTCTTTACAAGGTTTGACAGTAACATTATATACATCATGTTTTGAAAAGGAGGGGACAAATTTGTAAATATTATTGGTTTGCAATTCTAGTTTTATTTGTTATGCCAATAATAATATACATCATAGTTTAGAAAGGAGGGTAGGAAATCTAATTAGTAATGCTATTGGTTTACATTTCATGTTTTATTTGGTTTGACAGAAATGTATACATCATATAGAAAGGAGAGCAAGAAATCTTATTAGTAATGTTATTGTTTGCAGGTATGTCTTCGCTATGAGAATTGTTCCCTCCCTGTTTCAGAAAGTATATTTGGAAAACCATGTGATGATCCTGTGAAGAGTCTAGCAGTGGAGGCTATTTGCAGCCATTGATTCATCAAAATTTTGAAGAATCACTTAAGACTAACTAGTGGGACATTTGATTTAAAATCAGTGCCAAAGTACTAAAATTTAGATTTCAATATTCTTTGGACTATTTCTTGTAAATTCATTTTAGGCTCTTTGAACTATTGAGTAACTTCTCAAGTCATAAAATCTTTCTTTGAAAGTTTTGCATTAACTAGCCAAGTTGCCTTCCAACAAACAAGGAAGGCAGATAAATATAAACTGACAAAAATGCAAAGAGGTACTATGGAATAGAAAAGTATTTTATGAGAGCAAGAAAAAAAAAATCTTATTTTCATCTGAATTGTTATTTTATTCTAAAGAAAAAAAATTAAGAAAAAGGAGCTGTGGAACAAACTTTCATTCATGTTTTGTATACTGTTTGAACCATTAAGTACATTATTGCAGATTCAATGTTTAAACACCTTTCATTATTTGAAATGGGATTATTGGGATAGTGACTAGTTTTATTCATTTAGGCGACATATTATAGTAATTTCCCATTTTGTAACTACTCTAATAGCAACAAATATGTTTAAGAATTGTGATTTATTGGTGCTGAGATATATAACAGTTGGTGATAAAGCAAAGCAAAACGGATTTTATGCTTTTGTCCTAGTGTCCTCATTAGACTCTTCTGTATATGTAGGAGTATAAGCAATTAAGTGCTGTGAGTCTAATGCAATAATGTGGTGGTAGCTTGCACAAGAAACATACACTAAACATAAAGTCAATTGCAGTTGTTATTTCATCATTGCCATATCATTATTCATATGGGTTGTGCAGTATTAATGTATTGTTCCATGAGATGGCAATAATATGGAAAGAATAATATAACTAAAACTTACTAATCACTAAATTAGGAGATCAATTTGATAGCATCAGTTTGCATACTCATTGGTTGGCAAACCAATTTGATGGCATGGGGTTTCATCTTTGGAAACTGAAGAAAATAACTACCTGCTATCCCCATGGTTATGCAGCTGTATTCTAGCTGGTGTGGATTTTTACTTACAGTGCGTAAACTCATATATAAATACCATCCTTTCTGGATGCAAAATAACTACTTGGTTCAAATAATTGGTGTTTGAGATAGTATACATGCACTTCAAGTTCTCTGGAATGAATCTACAACTTACATTGATAGGTTATTTGAGCCACTTTAGCCAATGCCTATTTTGTTAAGTTTGATTAGTGTTACCTTTTGAGTCGCCCTTATTTATCTATTAGTAATATTTCCTAAACAAGAGTTGATTTGCTGTATTGTATTATTGGTCATACCTTTGTTTCTTAAATCGGCTCTTGATCCTTCAAATTTTACCCGTTTATCGTCTTTGTGTGTGAAGTTACTTAAGGTTTGAACCTTTGAACCTGAACCATTCTCAAAGTTCAAAGTTCAAATGGTTCGATATGTTCAAAGTCTCTCAAAAAGACGAGCTGTTTTGTTCCATGTAATTAAACGTCTTTAAGTTTTCGTGTTGAACTTGAACCTTTTTTTTTGTTAATGGTCCTATGGTTCAAGGTTCAAAGTTCAACACACGGTGCTTTGTAATGAGTCACATTACCCGGTTCTTTGTTCGGTTTTATATGTCGGTGAACCTCCCGCTTGAACCTCCTAAAAGTTTATGGTTCAAGGTTCAATGGTGTGCTTTTTCAAAGTCATGTGTTGTTAGTCGGTCTGTGCAGTTCTCGTACCTTTGAACTTGAACTTTGAACCACGTTCCCAAGGTTCAATGGTTCAAAGTTCATCGGTTCAATGATTTCAGCCTTACCACTTCTCGAGGCCCTCTAAGTCAAATTTAGCGGGGAAGTTGAAGGAAATTTTGTCCGAAACTCATTTATGAAACAGAAAGTTCTAATTTGGTGGGGGTTATGGATAATTATTATACATCATGATCGCGCGTGAATAATACTTGCTATTAATGAAGAGGTCAGAATTCATGTCTTTTCAAACATTTTTGGCACGTATTGTTTCGGGTAATAATTATTTAGTCTGGTTAGTGCCATTATTAACAAAGAACAAGCCAAATTTAGCTAGCAAACATACTGTGCGACGTGGAGCAGAACAGTGCAGGAGATATAAGGTTTGAATGCCCAAATTTCACGGTAATTTCAGTTTTCCTGAAGGTGAGTTCTTTTCTTCCTACCTGTTGTTTCCATTTCTTAAAGCTGGAGAGAAAACCCTTTGAATTTCTGACATTATTTCAAGATTCAAAGCTTTTTGGTTATATCCTTTGAGTATGGCCTTGAAATCTACTTGTCTAGGAAATGAGCACGGCCCTGGCCTTACCTGTTCTCATCCTGAATTCGGGGATACTTCATTAGTACAATATGATTTGGAAGAATTCAGAGAAAGGTCTAGAAGCTCTGTGCTAACTCCTATGATGGAGAAGATAGTAGGAAGTGGCCTAATCGAAGCCGCGGCCTTTCCCAAGGCTGTACAGTGCCCAGAACTGGTTTAGGAATGTATGAATAGGTATGAACCCCAAAACAGATGCATTAGAAATGCAGACGGTGATGTGGGTAAATGCAAGAAGTTGTGTCCACTTAAGGTGGAAGTTTCAGAGTTAGAAAAAAATCCGAAATCGGTTTAACCAAAACAGGATCCTGCTTGTTATGAAACGGGATCCCGTTTTGCTTCGGGTTCCCGAGCCAAAAGCGGGATCCCATTTTCAAGAAATGGGATCCCGCTTTGAGTTCCATAAAAGGTTAATATTTTAACCTTTATGAAACGGGATCCCGTTTTAAAACAGGATCTCGTTTCAAAACGGGATCCTGTTATTTAAAATTTGAATTTTAAGCTCGGGTTTTGCTTTGTAACCCGGTTCGGGAAATGCTTTGGGGACCCGAACCTGACCTCTGGACCAGGTTTGACCTGCAACTTGAAGGTCCTGTCAATGTCACAACAAAATAGTGACTTTGGGCATATATCTGAAGGTCTATTTTACAAAATATTTTGACGAAATTAAAACCCATTATAGATGAGACAGTGTAGATTCCAAATATGTAATTTTTTTACAATTGGATTAATTTTTCTATTTTTTAATCAATTTATGATGAAATAGGTCCATAAACTTGAATTATTAGGGTTTTTTTAATATTTTAATAACTTTTTATTAACATATTTTTTTGTAAAAAAAATTGTAGGAAAACGTACTTTAGACAATTCTTTTCAATTTAAATTTTTTTTTAAAAAAAAAATGTTAAGTTTAGGTCATCTTATGCGTGACGTACATGATTTTTTAAAAGACCAAAAATGGCCAATAAATAATTAATAAAAAAAAATATTCAATAAAAAATTACAAAAAAATATGGAAAACATGCTTCAATGAGTTACAAATATTTTCCCAAAAGGATTTTGAAAAATATGATTATTTAGGTCAAAATATGGATGACGTACACGTACATGGTATAGTAAAAAAAAGTGACTTTTAAACAGTGGTTTTTAGAAACACCTATTCAAAATCACTTTCTATCATCTGGGTATTGAAAAAAATTACATTTTTGGAAACTAGACTCCGAGTACTACATTTCATATTTTAGTGAATTTTTCCAAGATTCCACTGTTAAGTGCTTCAAATTTTTAGGTCAAATGTGACAAATTCTGAAAATCAGGGAAAACACTTCCACTTTTTGGCCAATAAGTGGACACAACTTCTTGCACACACCCATGTATTGTTTCATGTCGATAGACAAACCCTGATGTTTGTGATGAGAATACCACCTAAAGAGGCATATTCCAGCGTCAACATTACTTCTTCTTATGGGTTTTTCTCGGAGAAGAAAGCAAGTTACAAAAGTGTGATAGCGAGAAACTGGCTGCTAAAATTTCAGAAGGGTGGTTCAAGGCTGCCTAGACCACTTACTAGGGATCACTTGATTAAGGAGGTGAGAGATATGGTAGTGTTATTGCACAAACTGAAAGGCAGCCAACATGCATATTATTGGGAAGATTGGATGTATTTTTTTGTACAAGTTATCCTCCAAGGAGAGCAATATTTGGACTAGGCAGAAATTGTAGTTGATTGTTTGCATCAGGGACTAAGTAATTGTTTGGGAGATAGAAATTTTTATATGTCTTCATACCTGTTTTATTGCCTTTCATCTACAAGACAGTGGTTGGGTTTGCCTCATGCACCTATAGCAGAAAATAGTAAAATTTATGAATATTATTCACAATTGTAGAGGCAGAACTGTTATGAAAATTATAGAAGGGTTAGTGATGTTTTCACTGGAAGGATGACTTATGAATTGGCAGGTAATCTGAATAAAAGAATGTCCGATGAGGCAATGCAGTTAATTAGCATTTATGGTAGCTTTTTTATTCAATTTTCCAAGTGCACTTACATTAGAGTTGGGGGATTTGACGGTGAACCTGTTAAGTTACCCAGATATGTGTTCGACTGTTTTGTGCTGATAGAAGTATGCAGACAGCTAGCACATGTGGATAAGAAGTTCTCGACAAAGAAGGGATTTGGTATCTCTTTTCCCATCGAACTTGGACATTACTCGTGCCAGTCAAAATCTGATGCTTTGAATTTAGAGGTGAGCCTTAAAAGGTTCAATTTTCAGTTCTTCACTGCCAGGTCCCAATTTGACAGTAAAGGATTTGTCAGGGATAACTTAGATTCTGGAGTAGGGCTTTCACACATTCCTAAGTTAGAGGATTACTGGGAAGACTGTTCAGATGAGTTTGAGGTTAGGAGAAGACTGTGGTGTAGATAATTACTCTTAACTTAAATATGGATATTTCTGGAGTTATTGATGATGAGGAATAGGTGATTGACCCACAGTTTGCACAAATAGAGCAATTACCTATTCTAGAAATCGACTGGAGCAAAAAGGAGGAAGATAGGATTGAGGTTAAAACTCTCCCAGTGATAAGGAGAACCGAGAAATGGTTAAGGGGAAAGAAACAGGAAGGGATCTAGAATAAAAATGCCCAACAATTCACGTCAATGATTGAATCATCATTCCCCATAAGCTCTTCTAACCAACCTATTGATATCTGTGGTGCAGGTACTTCCAAGTCATTAACTGGAAGGAGCCCTGCTACTAAGAAATCTAGAAGAGCCCTCACAACTATTCTACCCCCTTGTGCTACCAGGTTGAGAACCAAAAGTAAGAGAAAGAAACAGGTTTCCGAAAGAATAGTTGTGGATCTGAATTCAGAGGAAGATTCAGGAGAACCCATGGGTGATAAGGAATCTAGTCCACACAGAACAAAGGAAGTTAATACTGGGCCATAGTCAAAGGTTGTTCTAGAGACCTCTGAATTGTTAATGATTTCTAATGTATCCTCTGATGGATTGAACCCTAAAAAGGAAACCTTAGCCCCTGCACCCAAGTGGCTGGAGAGTTCTATTACTGACAAGAGAAAAATAATCCCTTTTTCTGTCCCTTTAGAGGACATGGTGAGCAAATGTTTAGGGAAAACACCCAAATCTAAGAAGCTAAAGATGACATCCAGAGTAAGCATTGATCCAAATACTGGAAACTGGAGTGCTGAGATAGCCAAACTAGTGATTGAAGAAGAAGTACAGGACCCAACTGTGCAGGATTTCACTGTTGAAAGAGTGGATCTTGGCGTTGCTTCAAGAGCTGTAGATGTTCATCATCTTGAAGCATCCACCAAGAGGATAGTTAGTCGGAGTTGGAAGGACGAAAAGGACAAAAGGGAATTGAAGCAGACTCTACATTCAATGGCAGAGTACATCGATGCTATTCATAACCCCAACCCGCAGCCAGTTTCACAGTTCTCCTTGTCTTTCGATCCTAAGTCACCAGTTAACCAGAAGATGTTGGATCAGGTTCACAGAAACAAGATGGTGGCTAAGATATTCAACGGTTGGTTGGACTGCATTGTACAGAAGGGGACTTACAAAATTGATTAAGGAGATAACTGAGTTCACTCAATTGCTACAGCGTGACTTACAATGTATTGATGTCAAATACATAAAAGATGATGGGGAGCCGGAGGAGGACATCAATATAGTGATTCAAACTTTCATGGATAAAATCAACTTTGTCAAAGAAAGTGATAACATCTTAACAGAAGATTTATCCCAAATTTCTAAGGTGGAGTCATTGCTTTACCTTTGTATCGACGCACTCCCAAAATATAAGCAAAAGGTTGGGAAAATACGGAGAGAGAGAAGTTTGGAAATCAAGAGTGAAACACATAGGCATCCCCAACCTCCCGAGAATTCAGGAGTTTGTTGCAGCTTTTCAGGAGTGGAAGACTCAACGTGCTTCTCCGACCACTGATGGCAAAACTAGAGATTCAAATCCGTTGCCCCAACCGTGATCTTATTCACTCATTTTCCTTTATTCAGTTGCTCAGTTATGCTATTTTCATAATCTTGATCTTTGAATCAATTTGTTATAAACTAAATCCCATATGGGTCAGAGTTACTTTGACTCTGGGTTTGGTTTACTTGATGATATGAATAGGACATTCATATATATAGGTTTTTGAATCTTTTATAAAGGATATATAGAGATAGGGAGAAAAACAAGAAAAGAACTTTTGGCTGAACTATTTTATGGTTTTACAGTATATGATGATGATTGTCTAATAATTTTTCATCTGTGAATGAAAAGAAGAAACAGTTATTATTTACTTAGATCTGTGCATCTGAGTGTTTGAAATTGGATTTTCTGTGTGAAATCTCCTTTCATCTGGTAATTGCTCTTCTATTGGACAACTCGTTATATGTGTTCTATTATTTATTGGTTCAGCAAATATATATGTATGTGTTTATGTATCTAAATGTATTGAAAATAAAATCTGTGCATTCTATTACTCACTGTTATTGCAGAAATTTACCGCATTCATAACATAGTTATGTATGAATGTTAGTTTGCCTTAGGCACTTTCTAGTTAAAAGTGTATTTGGATAGTAGAATAGATTGAATTCATTGGAAATCTTAAAGGGAGCTATACCTAAATTCAGAGGGGAACTAATTTAAAAAGTTCACCCATTTGTTGCTTAACTCATTTGTTCTTTAAAGAAGGGTATAGAGTCAGAATAAAACATTTTCAGAACAAGGACAAATCTGTTAACCAACAATTAGAAATAAAATAGATAAAATATTTTTATAAGATTAATATAAAAATAAGTTTGAATAGAAAATACAATATTTAGTCTTGCCTATAGGCGTGGGTATTGTGACGAACTATTATTGAATAGCCCATAGATTGAAGCTCTCTATACCAATTCTCCCCTTTATCTCTCGATTTTATGTTGGGTTGAAAATCATATGCACCAAGCTATATTCAATTTTTATGATATTGTAGAATACATATTGGAAATAAATTCATCAAATTAGGTATGAACTTATTCTAAATAAAGTGTAACTGAGATGTAGGGAATAATGGAATAGTAGCCATACCACTTTTATTAATATGTAATGGTTGTGCTTTTATATTTTATTTTCTTTTATTAATATGTAATGGTTGTACTTTTATATTTTATTTTGGTTGTGCTTTTGAGATGTTTATGAAATATATATAAGGAAATTAATAAAAGTTAATATGGTTAAAAGGGGTGTGCATAGGCCATTTGGGGTGAAGTAAATCTTTTTTACTTCCTATAAAAAACAATAAGTAAGATGATTAAGAAAATAAACTATAAATTAGAAGTAAAGTTAATAATAATATGTGACTAGAAAGTTAATATTATAGGATTAGAATTAATCATAATAAGTCATGTTTTAAATCAACAATATGGAAGAAATAGAGTTAATGTAGGGTGGTGCAAACTAATAATTAGTAAAACTATGTTTGAATAGGGCATGGTTTCATGGTATAAGGATTAGTTAGAAGTTATAAATGATAGCAGGGAATTGTTTGATGTTAATGAAGGGTATGATGTAAAAGCAAATGGGGAGATATGTTTTTAAAGGAAAAAGGGCACCATCAAAATAGAGTCTCAAAAAAAAAAAACTCCTTAAACTTTATCTAAGTTTTATTTCTTAAACTTGATTTTAAGACATCCCTCCTAAAATAGATTTGGTTTACTCTACAATTATCACTAGGATACTCAAAGCACTTGTTGCTACCTTAAATTTTATTATGGTTGATTTCTTCATGCACTTGAGTTGCATATCTCAAGTTCATTATGCAAGGTCATCTTCTCATTAGAATTGATCTTGGTATTGTAATGGAGAGGTATTTCATGGGGGATAAATTCCTAAGTTCTAAGTCTCTTATCCAGACACATTTTCTATATCAATACAATTGCTATAATTTATTTTTCACAAGTTGTTCCAGTTGTTAAATATTTCATAACTAACTATATACAACTTGTAACATTTGGCCATGGAGATAGCCACCCAAGATTAAGGAGCTTTAATGAAAGCATATGCTATTCCAAGGGTTCTAGGCAAACCCCCAGGTGGATGATAGTTGGGTGGGGGGAAGGAGATGGATGGGTGGGGAGTTAAGGCTATTCCTCCCACCCTGGCCAGGTGGAGGGGAGATAGTCGGGTGGGGGTTAAGGTTGTTCCTCCCACCCAGACATTCCTCTCCCAGCATCTGACTTAGAACTATAGATATATATGGCTCAACCTCCCTAGAGTTTGGTAGGGCAACTATCTAGGCTCTCCCCTATAGAATCTATGGCTTTGGCTTAGAACTCCTAACAAGCCCTTCCTTTCTATTAGTTGGTTGACCGGATGCTCGTTCTTCAGTTGATCCTTAGTCAATTAACAAGTGGAGTTTACCAAGGTTGGTTCTAATTCATTTCACACCAAATTTATAAGATGTTTTAACTATGTCTGAATTAACACAACAATGACTTCAAGACTCTAAAAGCTCACACAGACTCACACAACCTACATAGAGGTTCGACAAAGAACTAAAGCCAAGAAAGGGGCCGTTTTAGCCACAATACCAGTATCTAATTCTCAAATAAACATAGAATAAAACTTTGGAGAGAGGCGAAATAACACTCTATATTAGTCATGAAGGCTAGAAAGTCATTATAAAGCAGAACGATTTGCTCTGGAAAAAGATACAAAATAACCAGTTACATTCATTGGTGAACTAGACTAGAAGACATCAAAGGCCTAGCTACAGGCATAATGCATCAAATTCTACTAGTTCTTACAATCACGTTACAAGATCAGTGACAATAAATTGTCCAACATAACAGCCCAGAACAACAACTAACAACAACCAATTTATATCTTTTCTTCATGTATATATAGCATTCTCTATCCAACTGCAGCATTGGGCACTGAAAAAATTAGTCAACTAACCATGTACATGCCCACGCTGTATTAAAATCTGGCTTATAAGCCCTATCAAAACCTATAAATTTGGAATGGTGGCCATGCTCTGACAGGCCTACAAAGTGTAGAGGGAGATTGCCCACATGCAGGGGTGTCAGGCACATTGAAGAAGGAAGGTCCAAAATTCCTCTATGTACCTACAAATTCATTTTGCAGCTTCTTTGTACAATCGTGCATTGAAGGATTTAACTGTTTCAACTACCTGATTCTGAGTTTCTTGCAACATTAGTAATTTAGGTATTAAATCCCCCCTGCAACAGCAGAAAAATGTGTCCTTCAAGCTTTTACAACACTTCAAAATATTTAAATTTATTTAAATATTCTAAAGCATCATACTTCATTGATTTTCTCCTTTTCTGGTTCTCTATTTTGCATTATCAGGAAAATCTCACTTCTCAGAACCATCTCTCTTTGGCTCTCTTCTTGTCAGCGACTTCTACATTTCTAGAACTTTCTTTGCTTCTATCCTTTTGCCTTATCGATAAAACCTTTGTTTTCTGAACTCAGCTTCCTTCTTCCTTTTCTTTGTCATCGGCAATTTCTATAATTTATGAACTTTCCTTGCTCACCCTTTGTCGGTAAAAATGCATTTCCATGAACTTGTTGGCAAGTTCATCCTTTCATCAGTTCCCTGACTAGCTGACCTTTATCACCTTTTCGCCTTGTCGGTGAATTTTCCAATTTCTGAACTAACTGTGCCTTAGCCACTTTCCTCTTGTTGGCAAACCTTCCACTTGGTGAACCATCTTCCTACTTCTTTTGTCCTGGCTCTTTAGTCATCAATTTTCTCCTTTTAAAAACTCGGCCATCTCCTTCCTTATCTTCTTTGCCTTGTCAGCAAATCACCCTGTCGGCAAACTTTGGGAAATTTGAACTAGTTGCTCGGTTCGCTATTTCACCGACCACCCGACAGAGTATTTCCTTTCTTCATTCCTTTGTCAGTGAATTCATCGATCGATGAACTTGAGGTTCACCAAACCTTAAGTTTGTCGAAAAAGGCAAACATTTGCTTTTCCTTTTATTTCTACCTTAACCACTTACCTGCCTCCCCCTTTACTTAGCTGATTTGAGAAAATGATGAAGATCGGGCCTCAGGCCTTCATCCTTCTGCCTTCCAAAAGGAAGAGGAAGAAGAAAAACCCGACCTCCGTGGCTAAGTAATAGTTGGAAAATTTTGACAGAGTTCAGACTTTGGGCCTTCCGCCTTTCGGCTGCAGAAAAGGAGGAGAAAGAAGAAACCCCCGAAGTCTAACCTCCAACACACTTAGAACTTTATACTTGTCTTGCTTCAGAGAGCGGACCTCCAGCCTTCCACCTGTCGAAAGGAAGAACACAAAAGAGAGAACTCTCAACCTACCGAAACACTTGACTATTTTGCAAAGGAACCAAGCAGAGCTTAGAGCTGGCAAATATGGCATGACAAAGAGGGGAAACCCGAACTCCAAAATTCTAAAAACACTAGAAACACAAGGAAAACTTAGGATTTTTGGGACTTAGCCATTTTGGGTGGTTTTTTCTTGCATTTCAAAAGGTGGGAACACTAGGATCATGGATCCTTAGGCTATTTGTCCAAAAGGCAAAATGGGAGAATAGTGCCACAATCAAATTAGGAGTCCTGGGCATAACTAAAGGAGGTGACAATATAGAACCTTGTGTAAATGGATGTAGAATGAGATCCAAAGACAATGAGACAATTGTGATGGAACTACCATTGAAAAGGATGTGGATGTCCTCAAGGGTGTCCTCCACATCTACAAGAAGGGACTCACAAAATAAACTTGCTATATTTGTCAAGTATTCATCCCAAGGAGTTGTATCTAGAAGACAATGAATATGATCCTACAACACTGAATCATAGGAAGCCTCATCTTATGCAACTTTAGAATTGGTGAAAGTAGGAGATGAGATTCCAATGGATGTCATCTGACTACATTGCACATCCTTGAATAATTAGTCCACACAAGATGTTTGAGTATGAAAACCAAATGTATCTGTTAGAAGATTATGGAAAACTAATGTGATATTCTTCAAGAAGTTACTTTAGTTCATTAATCTACTTTTGGTGTAGTCATGGTTAGGAGGGTCCTCAAAGAGAACAATCCAAACCATGCAGCTAGAGTAAACACAATGGAAACAACTCAAAGATTTGAAACAAATGCAGATTCAGTCATTCAATATATCATAGGATTCAAATACAAATTGGCAGGAAACATGCAGGCTTACAATTAGGGCTCATAGGACTGATTACAGAATATCAGAATATGCACAAGATATAGCTTTGAAGCTCTTTCACACAGAATCCAAACTATGAACTTATTCTAATGATCATCACTACTTTCCTAGGCATCTATTACATCAATATATATCATCTCCAGAACCAAATATTCCTTCGCGTCAGTCAAGGAAGATCACAAACTCCAATGAAGAGCTGTAACATGTGTACACGGATAGGTCAGACTTAAACAAATAGAATTCCTTCACAAATGAATGGAATGATGTGTGGATCTTAGGGAAGGTTGGCCATGAACCCAAAGTACATGGAATGATGCGTCATTAAGCTTCGAAGGTTGTGAAATGCTCCGCAGGTCTTCTCCTTTAGTTGATTCTCTGAAACTGCTAGGATGCTCTGTTCTCAGAAAACATTCAATCTTCGGATAGCAATAACTTTCCGGTACTTGATCCAAATGCTCTGAAAATTTGATATAATTTAGATGCATGTGCCTAGATGTTAAATCCAGCTCCATAAGGTCTAAGATGCAACTACGGTAGAATGCAGACCAAAATACAAAAACTGCTACAGACTGAACTACCTGAACTGAACTGGAAAATGAAAAGAAACAAACTGAAATGCAAATGTTTTTGGTTGATGCGAGATTGCTCTTGAACCAGGGATTCTCCTACATCAGACATCTAGGGTTATTGAAAAAGTGAGTCCCTCACTTTGCTAGGGCTAGAGGGAAACCAAGGCGGTCTACCTTAGCCTAAGAAATCCATGATGAATCTTCTTCCGGTCTGCCTTTCCACTTCACAAGGTATTCTTTGTATTGCCTGCCTCTGGTGCTGTGCCCAACTCTGCTATCCAAAATTTCTTCAATCTGCTCCAGTGCTTGCTATGGTAACTGCTTCTTCAAGTCTTCTGTCATGTTGTCACTGAACTCTGCTTCATGATACTAGTATAGGTCTGTAATAATAAAAATAGGTGATATACCCAATGTCTCCGGTAGCTCCACTTCATATGCATTTCCTGAATCAAACTTCCTGAGTATCTTACAAGGTCCAAACTTATTCATCTTTAACTTGTTATAAGTCCCAATTGGAAATTTTTCTTTTCTCAAGTTTACCATCACTTCATCTCCAACTGCAAATTTATTGTGTCTTCTCTTCTCATCTGCTTGCTCCTTATACTTGTTGTTCATCTCCTCCAAATGCTTCTTCACCTGATTATGCATTGTCTCCATATGTCCTACAAATTCTTCTGCTTCTGTACTTGTCTTCTCTTCCATATTGATATCTCTCAACTCTGTAACTCCTCTAGGGTTTACTTCGGTAACAATCTCAAAAGGTGTTCTTCTAGTACTCCTATTCACTGAATTATTTTATGCAAACTCCACTTGTGAAAGAATCAAATCCCAACTTCCTGCCTTCTCTCTAACCAAACAGCTCAACAAGTTTCCCAAACTCCTATTCACTACCTCTGTCTATCCATCAATCTGTGGATGAAATGCTGAACTAAATTTCAAATCTGTCTTCATCTTCTTCCAAAGTGTCTTCCAAAAGTATCCCAGAAATCTTGTATCTCTATCTGAAATTATGCTCTTAGGTAATCCATGCAATCTCACAATCTCTTTAAAAAATAGGTCATCTACATGCACTTCATCAGTTGTCTTCTTACAAGGTATGAAATGTGCCATCTTTGAAAATCTGTCCACCACTACAAATATTGAATCATGTCCTCTTTGTGTCTTTGGAAATCCCATTACAAAATCCATACTAGTGTCTTCCCAAGGTCTCTCCGGTATTGTCAAAGGTTTATACAATCCAGTGTTCTGACTACTCCCTTTTGCAACTTGACAAACTCTGTAACTCTACACAAATTTTCTAACATCCTTATGTATATGAGGCTGAAAGTAATTTTCACTCACCAAAGCCACTATTTTATCAAAGCCAAAATGAACTGCCAATCCACCACTGTGTTTCTCTTTGATCAAATTATCTCTCATTGAACTTCTAGGTACGCACAACTGATTTCCTCTAAACAAAATATCTTCCTGAATGAAATAGTCCAACCACTTGCTCCTATCTATCACAATAGGTTCCTTACATGCTTTCCAAGGTTCTACAAAATTAAGATCTTCCTCATACAGGTTCTTCAATTCATCAAATCCCAACACTTCAACTCTCATTTCTGTCAACAAGTTCCTTCTCCTACTCAATGCATATGCCACTTTGTTTGATTTTCCACTCCTATGCTTCAACATAAAAGTATAACTCTGCATGAACTCTACCCATGACATATGTCTCTGATTCAACTTACTTTGACTATTTAAATATTGCAAAGCTTGGTGATCTATATACAACACAAACTCGTTAGGCAACCAGTAATGTCTCCACTTCTTCAAGGCTTGAATTATGGCATATAACTCTTGATCATAAACTAAATATCTTCTCCTTGCATCATTCAACTTCTCACTCAAATATGCTACAGGTCTACCTTCTTGACTTGACACTTCTCCAATTGCATTCCCACTTGCATCACAATCTACTTGAAATACCTTATTGAAATACGGTAATGCCAAAACAGGTTGCTCTATCACTTTCTGCTTCAACAACTCAAAACTTTTATCTACTCTTGATGTCCACTTGAAATCTTTTCTGTTACCTCTCATTGTCTTTGTTATAGGGTTACACACTAAACTAAATTTTTTGATGAACTTCTAGTAGAAACTAGCCAATCCATGAAATGATCTGACTTCTCCAATGCTCTCTGGTGTAGGCCATTCAATTGCTCTCACTTTCTCAAGATCCATCTTCAATCCTTCTGCAGAAATTACAAATCCCAATATACCAATTCTTCCTTCATGAAACTACACTTCTTGATGTTCAACAATTTCTCTTCTCTCAGTCTCTACAAAACTTGTCTCAGGTGCTACAAATGTTCTTCTTTTGTCTTACTAAAAATCAGAATGTCATCTAAATATACAATAACAAACTTACCCAAGAATTTCTTCAAAACTCCATTCATCAATCTCATGAAAGTAGTCGGTGCATTTGTTAGTCCAAAAGGCATTACTAACCACTCATACAATCCTTCATTTGTCTTGAAAGAAGTCTTCCATTCATCTCCTTCTCTGATTATGATCTGATGGTATGCACTCTTCAAATCTATCTTTGTGAAATATTTTGCTCCACTCAAATAATCCATGATATCATCCATCCAAGGTAAAGGAAAACTATACTTAAATGTGATCTTGTTTATTGCTCTAGAGTCTATACACATTCTCCATTCTCCATATTTCTTAGGTGCTAACACTACAGGTACTGCACAAGGACTCAAGCTTTCTCTGATCAAACCTTCCCCCAAAAACTCTTGTATCTACCTATTCAATTCTTCATTCTCTGCAAGTGTCATTCTATGTGCTGCTTTGTTAGGCAAACTAGCTCTACGTATAAGATCCATGTGATGACTGATACTCCTGATTGGTGGCAATCCTTCAGGTACATTGTCTGATATGATGTCTTCATACTCTGTGATCAACTCAGTTATCTCCTTGAGTTGTGATTCTTCAGTCTCCTTCAATGTTTTAGGCTTCTTGGGGATCAAAGCATAACACATATTCTCATGTCTCAAACCATCTAAAAATTTTCTTCCATCTACTAAATAGATTCTAGCATTTCCACATACCTCACTCTTAGGATCATCTTCCAAAGGAATCAAAGTAATTCTCTTTCCATTTGATGCTATAGTGTATGTATTATTTCTCCCATCATGTATAGCTTTCCTATCATACTGCCAAGGTCTACCCAACAAAATATGACAAACATCCATAGTCATAATATCACACAATACTTCATCATGATATGATCCAATATGAAATTTCACCAAACATTGTTCACTCACCAATACCTTATGATCATCCTGGATCCATGCTATCTAATAGGGCTTAGGGTGTTTTAATATTTCCAACTTCAGTGTAGTCACCATCTCCTCTAAAACTAGGTTATCAAAACTACAACTATCAATTACAACTTTACAACATTTACCTCCTGATTTGCATATGGTTCTGAACAAGATTTTCCTCTGTGATGGTTCTTCATTTGTCTCTGCTTGAAATAGTGCTCTTCTCATCACAAGTGATTTTGCTTTCTCAGGTTTACCAACTGAACTTGGTGATCCAACAGGTTCTTCTTCCACATAGGTTGCTCTTCCACTGTTCTTTGTCTTCTTGCTTGTACTCCCCTGATTACATTCAAATGCTCTATGTCCTTCACCTCCACACTTGAAATAGGTTCCTCTGAATGTTCTCCTATCATGTCCTCTTCCTTCTCTTTTGTATCCTTCACTCTGGTATGGACTAGGGTTTCCTCTAAGGTAGAAATTTCTATCATTTCTTTGGTATGCATTGTTATCTTTGTCCTCCTTCTTGAATGTGTTCTCTTGTCTACTCTGCTCTGTAAATGATCTCTCTCCTCCAGAAAATGTTCTACTTCTCTAAAATTTACCTCCTCTACCTCGCTGTCTTTGATAATCTCTTATTCAACTTTTCTTCAACTTTAAGGGCAAACTGATATGCTTCTTCCAGTGTTGTCATCCTTACCAAACTCAGTTCTTCTTGAATGTTCAATCTCAGTCCATTGATCTATCTAGCCATTTTCTCTTTGCTTGCTTCACTATGTCCTATCCTTATGATCATCTTATGAAATTATTTAGTGTACTCCTTCACAGATTTCTCCTTTTGTCTTAAGTTTTACAATCCCTTCAACAGTTCCAACTCATAGTCAGCAGGTATAAATTGGCTCTTCAATTTTGTCACCATCATGTCCCATTTTGTAATCTTTTCTTTTCATTTTCTATTTCTATCTAATTGAACTTCTTTCCACCATATAGCAACATGTCCTTTCAACTTTGTTTTTGCAAATTTTACCTTCTCCAGATCTTCAACCTCCTCATACTCAAAATATTCTTCAATGTCATTTATCCAGTCAATCAACTCTTCAGGGTTCAAATTGCAAGTGTAATTAGGTACATCAACTCTAGGTCTCTTTCTGATCTTTGAAATAGTTCACAACATCTTGACTTGATCTTATTCTTCTTCTTCATCACCTCCTAGGGTTTCATCAATTTGATCAGCAGATTGAAATTCTTCTTCATCATCACTTTCAACATTAGGTGTAGGTGTCAATCCTCTTCACCTATCTTCCTTGACAGCATCCAATCGAATTCTCATTGTTTTCATCATTTACATCATCTCATCCATCCTACCAGCCATTGTTCCAACATCAGGGCTTCTCCTCAGTGACATCTTCCTAGGATCAAGTGCAAACTGCCTCAATTCGGTGATCAGACTACAAGGTGACAACTGCCTCACAACTGGCGATCAGTTGCGACACAAGTAACTTGCCTCAGATTCGGTGATTTGTCCACAACAAGATCTTATGGAATTCCTTCGCCCACTTCACTCAATTTGCTCCCAAGGATTCAAACTTTCACTCTGATACCACTTGGTGCAGTCACGGTTAGGAGGGTCCTCAAAGAGAACAATCCAAATCGTGCAGCTAGAGTAAACACAACAGAAACAACTCAAATATTTGAAACAAATGCAGATTCAGTCATTCAGTATATCATAGGATTCAAATACAAATTGGTTGGCACCATGCGGGCTTACAATTAGGGCTCACAGGCCTGATTACAGAATATTAGTATATGCACAAGATATAGCTTTGAAGCTCCTTCACACAGAATCCAAACTATGAACTTATTCTAATGATGATCACTACTTTCCTAGGCATCTATTACATCAATATATATCATCTCCGGAACCAAAGATTCCTCTGCGTTGGCCAAGGAAGATCACAAACTCCAATGAAGAGTTGTAACGTGTGTACACAGATAGGTCAGACTTAAACGAATAGAATTCCTTTGCAAATGAATGGAATGATGTGTGGATCTCGGGGAAGGTCAGCCACGAACCCAAAGTACATGGAATGATGTGTCGTTAATCTTTGAAGGTTGTGAAATGCTCTATAGGTCTTCTCCTTTAGCTGATTATATGAATCTGCCAAGATGCTCTATTCTGAGAAAATAATCGATCTTTTGATAGCGATAACTTTCTGATACTTGATCCAAATGCTCTGAAAATTGGATATGATGTAGATGCATGTGTCTATATGCTAAATCTAGCTCCATAAGGTTTGAGATGCAATTGCAGTAGAATGCGGACCAAAATATAGAAACTGCTACAGACTAAACTACCTGAACTGAACTGGAAAATGAAAAGAAACAAACTGAAATGCAAATATTTTTGGTTGATACAAGATTGCTCTTGAGCTAGGGATGCTCCTACATCAACTTTAGAAAATAATCATTTTTATTATAATTTTTCTTCCCACAATAAGCACATTGACCTTACATGATTTAGAAGGATTCTATATAGAATACTCAAATCGAAAGGAGAGAGGGTGAGATACATGATTAGCTCTCCCATGATTACTTAATCAATGATCCTTCCGACACAATATGATCTAGGCACTTTACATTTAGCAGAAGTATAATTACACCAACAAATATCACCAAGTGGACTCAATCTCAAGGCTTATAGATAGTAAAAAAGATCAAATCTAAAATATATATTAGGAGAAAAATCAAAATGAACCAACAACACCGCTATGTAGAGCTCAAAAAATTATGCACTTAAAAGTAGGCCATATGAGCTCAAATGAGGCCCTAGAAGGTACCAAAATGGAATTGTGTAGCAACACCTATGAGAATCTTTAATTTCTAGAAAAATCATGCATCAAAATAAAAAAACACCTACACTGCCATAAAGTACACATAAAAATAGTCTAAATAAAAAAATTGCACTAAAAGGATTCTATATGGCCAAGATATGACCCTCTAACAATTAGGTGCAAAAGACAAAACTCCAATGGTGCAACTTCCTCTAAAAGCCAACTAGCTAGTGTCACCAAATTTAGCAAAGCACCTCCAAATTTAGCAAAACCTCAAGATTTAGTAGTTTTGCTAAAAACACCTGCCAGATGTAGAGGTCTACTAGATAAATGTAGAGGGTTTCAAGATTAAAGAAAACATCCAAATATAATGGAGTCACCAAATTCATTGTCAAAGTTGGTGGATCTACAAAATTGTTTAGGGCCTATATTGTATGGGTTTGAAGTGGAGGGGTGGAAAACTATGGGGACCACATAGGCCGCACCCTTAGGTAGCATGGCCCCTTAAAGAGGGGTCCACAACTATAATGCAGAGTCATGACCCTTTTAATATAGGTCGCGACCTATGCTCAAAGACTGTGGGATTTTTTATAATTTTTTCAAAGGTTATTTAAATGAATCTGTTAGCTATACTAATAGCGATGGCCGTAGGTATAGGGAATATTCCTTGTACCTACAAAACATTGGTTTTTAATAATTAAAAATAAAAATAAAATTAATATACCTCTGTACAATGCATGTGCTAGCATAGGGAAAAAATATTCATTAGAAAAGAATATTCTCTATCATACGACCATACATATGACAAAGAAGGGGGGAATTTTTCCAGATGGTCCGACACAAAAGTGTCCAATTTAGATGATTTGATAGTTGATCTATTGGTTTTTGGGCCTTCCAAAAGTAATGGAAATGTCCATTTTTCCCCAAAATGCTCCAAATAGCAATATATAGATGCCCAACATAAAACCCTTCCTTCAAACCCTTACAAATTTGGCCTCCTCTATTTGATTTGGATGAAAAAAAATGCAATGTTGACTTTCTCAAATGCTCTAATCTTAATGGTGAACTCAAATTTTCTCCATCAAACTCCAAAATGTACTTGCAATAGCCATAAAGAGGAACCCCCTAGAATCTGATATTTCAATCAATTTTTTGGATTCTCCAGGTCCTCATTCAATGCAAAAGAAGGGCATATTCAACTTTTCAAGAAAATACAAGATCTACAACCTAGATCTCCAATAAGGCTTGTTGAAATACATAAGACAACTAAGAGTGGGGATGAATCAGTTGTCACAAAAACTTAGCTTCATATGAATATAAAACCATCAACTACTTAATTACTGATAATCATATTTAACCATGAAAGCTTAAAACAATACACTTCATCACAATCACACATTCAACATAGTAGACACCAGATTTTTACATGGAAAACCCTAGAAGGGAAAACCATGGTGGGTGTTAGCCCACAAGAATATATGAGTTATAACAATACCAAATAATAGAGGCTCACTGCCTATAGGGCTCACTACCCAAATTGCTCACTGCAAAGAACAGCTCACTGCCAAAGGGTGGTTCACTGCCATGGGGTGGCTCACTGCCAAAAGATTTTTGAACTGAGATGATGACATCTACTACATACCAGGGTTCAGTTCCATTTAAGTGCAATACATTTCCTCTGCTCTACTCTGTCTTTACTCTTCACGCTTATCTTCTCATTTTGCCCCTAGGATATATTTTCACGATTTCATTACAAGCCTTTATACAATTAATCAACCTTGGAATGTACATCAAGGTCGGCATTACATTCATCAATCATTGGAACAATCTCCAAGGTCAGCAATACAAACATACATAAAATAGGTATGGACCTAATACAAAGATTTGCTAAGGAAAAGATGTAAAGATGTATGCAGATCATGCCATGCCTTAGCTGGGACTCAAATGCAATCCTTGACTCCATGACACACTTCTACAATCTTCAATGCATCTCTGTAATTAGTGAAATCAACCAAGTCGGCCAAGACTGGTGAGAACACTAGGTCTTCTAAGAACATTTTTCATTCACGATCCAAATTTCTCTTTGCAGACTAATCCAAGGGTAGGTACACAATCAGGAGACATCCACAAGCACATTGAAATCATTAGGAAACAACCGCACAACTTCTAACCACTGTCAAGAAGATTATTCAAACCAGAGCACATAAACAACACAACCAACTACTGTTGTAAGGAAAAGATTGTTTGCGGACCACCAAATCATGAACCATTTAAGTTGAAGGTACTTAACATCATCTTAGACTTAACTCTAGAATCGCAGACAAAAATACTTCAATGCAGAGGAATGTGGAGCATAACACTTTCTCCCTATCACCACCAAACATGCAAGAAAAGTAGTTTTCACTCTGGTGAACATAACTCACTCAAATCTTCATACTGGAGGCTCAAACTTAGAATATAACATCTTCAAACAGACTTCTAAATAAATTTCAATCTGCAAACAAAGATATTCATTCTACAGAAAATGCAGAGCAATCTTCTGGATTGTTCTTCTGTATGCAATACATTGTTTCCACTGCAAATCACTGTTTCTATCAAAGGAGCTAATTTTCTCAATATCCTTAACATCAAGATCACAAGCAAGTAACAAAATAAGAGCACAGTTGACACCAATGACAACACAGATATGTTGACATCAATGACAACACCGATTAGGCACATACTTGCAACAATCTCCCCCTTTTTCATTGATGGCAACATATGATGTGAAAAACTGTAAAGACCATCAAGATAAGATTCTCCCTCTTTCTCTTTGCACATCTACACCCTTTCTTTTCTAAGTTTTTCACATGATTTCTCTCCCCCTTTGACATCAATGGCAAAGGGCACATACTTGCATCTTGTTGCTCTACTCCAACTGAGCTTTCTTTATCAAGAACTCGTACCGGTAACATCTAGCTACTCCCCCTGAGAGGTAGCTCTCATAACATCAATCCAGATCAGAGAATGAGACTTTAGGTACCATTGGATTGATGCAATTCCATTCATCTTAGTTTAGGATAGGAGGGGTAATGACTCCTAGCTTTTCTTTGAGATACTCAAAAGTATCCTTAGGTAGAGGCTTGGTGAAGATGTCTCCAATCTAATCCTTTGTGGACACATATTCCAATTTTACCTCATTCTCTATCACCTTTTCCCTCAAAAAATGATACCTTATAGATATATGCTTTGGTCTTGAGTGCATCACTGGATTCTTTGAAATATTTATAGCACTTGTATTGTCACAGAAAATTGCAACTGGATCTTCATATACAACTCTTATGTCCCTCAAAGTCTGCTTCATTCATAACACTTGAGTACAACAACATGCTACTGCAATATATTCGGCTTCTGCAGTTGATAAAGAGATTGAGTCGTGTTTCTTACTCAGCCATGAAACCAATCTGTTACCCAAAAAGAAAGCACCTCCACTTGTACTTTTTCTATCATCAACATCTCCAACCCAATCAACATCTGTATAATCACTAAGAGAGAAATAATTATCCTTTGGATACCATAAGCCATGATCTGGAGGGCCTTTTAAATACCTTAGGATTCTCTTAACTACCATCACATGTGATTCTCTTGGATCAGCTTGAAATCTTGCAACAAGACAAACTGCATGCACAATATTAGGTCTAGTTTGAGTTAGATAAAGCAATCCTCCAATCATGGATCTATACTTTTTCTGATTAGTCTTAGGTGAATCATCATTTTTTCTCAACTTGCAGCCAGTCACCATGGGAGTACACAGGTTTAGAGTCTTCCATCCCAAACTTCTTCAATAATTCTTTCACATACTTAGACTGAGATATGAAGATTCCTTTATCTGATTGATTGATTTACAGACCTAGAAAGAAATTCATCTCCCCAAACATAGACATCTCAAACTCTTTCTGCATTTCACCAGCAAATTTCATACACATACCTTCATTTCCTTCAAAGATGATATCATCAAAAAAGACTTCAACAATCAAGATTTGATCACCATTAATCTTGAAATAGAGATTACTGTCAGCAATACCTTTATTGAACTCTAACTTTAGTAAGTACTTATCCAACCTTGCATACCAGGCTCTAGGATCTTTCTTAGGTCCATACAATGCTTTCTTCAACCTGCAAATCATATCACCTTGATCTACCAGTTGGAATCCTTCCAGTTGCTCAATGTAGACTTCCTCTTCCAACTCACCATTTAGAAATGCAGACTTCACATCCACCTGATACACTTTGAAATCTTTGTGAGATGTAAATGCTAGAAACATTCTGATTGCTTCAATCTGAGCTACTAGAGAAAAAGTCTCTTCAAAATCTATTCCTTTAATTTGAGAATATCCTTTGCACACAAGCCTTGCTTTATTCCTTACAACTTCTCCATTCTCATTCAGCTTATTCTTGAAAACCCATTTGGTCCCAATAACATTTTTGTTAGCAGGTTTGGGAACTAATTCCCAAGTTTCATTCTTCTCTATCTGCGTTAGTTCTTCTTCCATTGCTTTTACCCAATTTTCATCATTGCAGGCTTCATTCACAGTTTTTGGTTCAATTGTAGAGAGCAAACAGTAATTCACTTGTTCTTTCTGTAGCTCTTTTCCTTGTCAATACTCCTTTGTCTTTGTCTCCAATAATTTGATCTTCAGAGTGATTGATTCTTACATACCTGGGGGTTTTAGCAGCAACTTCTGGAGTCTTTTCTTCTTCATCTTGACTGTCTTCTTGTTCAACTTTTTCTTCATAAGTTATAGCGGCAAGTTCATCTGATTCATAGCCACTCTGATTTGATGTTCTTCCTTTGCATTCATCCACCTTCACATTTGCACTCTCAACAATCTTTTTCAGCCTTTTGTTGTAGCATCGGTAGGCCTTACTCTTGGTAGAGTATCCAAGGAAGATTCCTTCATCACATCTTTCATCAAACTTCCAAAGATCTTCATCTCTTCTGATATAGCATTTGCTTCCAAAGACTTTGAAATATTTTACTGTAGGAATTCTTCCATACCACAATTCATATGGAGTTTTAGTACCATTACCTTTCACTTGAACTCTGTTTTGAATGTAGACAGTAGTATGTATAACTTCTTTCCAGAAGACTTCCAGTAGACCTCCTTCCTTCATCATTGTTCTAGTAGCCTCTTGAACTATCATGTTCTTTCTTTCCATAACTCCATTCTGCTGAGGAGTCCTAGGTGCAGACAATTATCTTTTTATTCCTTGCTCTTCACAAAAAATGTTGAAGTCATTTGATGTGAACTCACCTCCTCTATCAAATCTCAAGCATTTGATTTTCAGCTCTACTTCATTTTCAACCATTGCCTTGAAAGATTTGAAATTCTCTAGGGCTTCAGATTTGTCTCTTAGAAAAGTAACCCAAGTCATTCTAGAATAATCATCAATAAGCAACATGAAGTACCTATCACCTTGTAGGCTTCTTATCCTTGTAGGACCACATAGATCTATATGTACCAGATCTAGCAAACCAGCAGAAAATTGCTCTTTGCTCTTGAAACTTGTTCTTGTCTGTTTCCCTAACTAGCATTCCTTACAAATTTTATTGGTGGGTTTCACAAGTTTTGGTAAATCTCTCACAGTCTGACCTAAACTTATCTTAATCAGATTATCAAAGTTTATATGACACATCCTTCTATGCCACAACCAACACTGATCTGCTTGGGATAATAAACAATAGTCATTAGTTCCTCTTAATTGATAGATGTTACCTATGGTCTTCTTACTGGTAGAAATCACAGTTCTGGAGCTTTCCATGATCTTGCACCCATTGTCTTTGAATCTCAAATCATAACCTTTGTCACACATCTGACCAACACTCAAAAGATTATGATTCAAACCCTTCACATATAGGACATTGTCAGTATTATGCTTTCCATCAAATGAAATAGATCCTTTTCCATAAATCTTACCATCTACATTGTCTCCAAACCTAACTAGTCCTCCATCATATTTTTCCAAACTCACAAACTTACTTTTGTCACTAGTCATGTGATGTGAGCATCCACTATCAATAATCCATTCATCCTTATCTTTCTCAACCTGAACAGCCTAAGCCCTTTCTTCCGCTAGTTTTTCTTCCTCCACACAGCTTTAGAACAGAATTAGTAGACACACGATCTTCTTTAATGGAAATAAATAGGCATTCATTTGCACTAGTACTAGCATCATTAGGTTCATCATCAGTCACACCTTCATCATCAAAATCTCTAACATAGTAGCATTTCTTTGGAGCTCTAGGCCTGCTCTCAAATCTTTTCCTATTTCTTTCAATTCTTTTAGGACATTTGGACACATAATGACCTACTTTACCACATGAGAAACATTTGAAAGGTAATTTGCCTTTGAACTTACCGGAACCTCTTTGTAACCTGTCAACAAAGTTAGCTTCAATTTCATCAAAGTCATCATCAGGATCCACTTTATATTCTCAGCTCTGGAGATCTTTTATGAAGTGCTAGCTTTAAAAGTTGTCTCAACTTTCGGTAGGGCATCACCAAACTCTCTCATCTCAAAGGCTCACTAGTACAAAAAGAGCAATATATTACTAAAAAAACTACTAAAAACTGCTTATAAATGACAAAACATGGTCAGATGACCATTAGTAGTGTATTGCCAGTCACTTATAACATGATCAAATTGATGACTAAACCATTTTTAGTTATTTATTGGTTGTTTTGATTGATCAATTTGGTAGTATATTTAGTCATTAATTTAGTCAATGATTGTTGTAATCTGGTCAGTTATTTAGTCATTTTTTCACTGATATATTTAGTCATTGATTGTTGTTAACTGGTCACTTATTTAGTCATTTTTATTCACTGATTTCTGTCCATTGGTAGTGTATTTAGTCATTAATTTTAATCATCATTTTGATCAATTTGGTAGTATATTTAGTCATTTTTATTCACTAATTTAACACTAGTCATATATTTAGTCTTATTTATTCACTATTCACTAATTTCTGTCAATTGGTAGTATATTTAGTTAATTTAATTATTAATTCATGTCAATTAGTAGTATATTTAGTCATTTTGAAGCTTGCAATCTATGTAGATTTCCATCTGGCATTAATTGTTCGCTTCGCACATGTCTTTTTTATTTTATTCATTGAATGCTCTATGAGAGGAGTGTTGCGAGCTGAGTAATATAATCTACATTTGGATCTCATCTGCCTTGGTTTTATTTCCCCGCCGGCTTGAATGACTTCAATTCATTATGTTCACTCGTGTGATCCTTTTTATGCAAGAGACGATGGTATCTATGTCATTAATTATTTCATTCTTGCCTCTTTATTTTGCTCTTGCTGTGTATCTGCAATGTCTATCTATCCCAACAATTATCTACTTCATTTGCCTATTCAATCATGGGAACAACCAATGCATGGAAGCATCAACTCAGATTTCATGGCTAGGGCCTTCAAACTACTCGATGAAGAGCCAGTGGAGGATGCTTCGATAGATGTATGTGATAGAGATTTTCTACTGCAATCTAGGGTATGTTATGCTTCACATGTAGTATCTTAATTTCTCTCAAATGCGATGGACTTATTTCATCAGGTTGATAAGGTTGAAAGGATAGCATCAATATTTGTTCATGACTCTCTAGTCCCAGATGTCAAGCTATTTGAAGCTTTTGCTACTTATAATCTCCATGATGGCTCAGCCTTGGTAGGGGGACTCTTTCTCCATGAAGATATCATTAATAAACCTAGTTTTAACTGTGTTTATCAAGTGATGATTTCAAGTTTGCAATCAGGTAACAGAGAACTCTTTGATAATTCACTGCGGGTTCACAAATCTGCATTTGGAAGGTCCAAGAAGGAAAGGATAGAGGAAGTATTCAATGCATGGAGCTTCTTGTCAAATTTCCAACCACTGGTAGTTCCCTTCACTAATGATGACACAGTCCTTTCTCAAGAGAATCCAACTAGGGGTTCATGGCTTGAGGGTTGCAAATTTAAATATGGACAGCATGTGAACCACTCTTTCTATTTTAAGTTTTTGGTTTCGATGTAACTTTGGTTTCCTTTTTGACCAGAAAGGGCCTTTTAGATCTGTAGCTCTGTTCAGGACTCTTAGTTAAAATGCTCTGTTATGTTATCTTTTTGGCTAGGAAGAGCCTTTTTTGTAATCTGTAAAAACATTTTTATTAATATTAATATATTATGATGCTCTAAGCATCCTTACCAATTCAAAAAATGTCAACCCTGGTTCATGTGTTGTCTTGTGGAGAATATTGGTGATGCTAAATGAAACAATATGAAAAATAGGCTTGCACTATAATAATGTGCACTACATCATATATCCATTAATAATGAAGGGACATCCATCAAAGCATAACAATAGGGATTTTTTTGTCATATGTTATAGTTACAAGTGCCCTGCTAGACATACATGAAAATGTGGAAGCATAGACAAGGCAAGTGAACTGTTTCAAAAAATACCTCAAAGAAATGTGATATCATGGAATGTCGTAATTAAAGGATATGTTTAAAATGGGTTTTTCTGAAAAGTCCTTAGAAAATTTTAAGAAAATGCAATCAGTGGGTGTAAAGCCCAACTCCTCAACCTTTGAAAGCATCCTTCCTGCCTGTGTGTGAATTGGAGCTTTGGATGAGGATATGAACATCCATCAAAAGCATATTTGGAAGTAGATTTTTATCAAATGTTGCAAGTTCCACTTTGGATCACCAAAGCCTTCACAAAAATTTCTGCACAAAATTCAATAATGAAGAATTTATGTGCACAAATTCTCTTTTGAATGATGCACAAAGCCTCCACTGTAACACCACACAGTTTGTTGTTGGCCCTTGTGGTGATGCAGGAATCACCTGCATCACCATAAGGCCCAGCAACAGTGTGGTGTTGCAATGGAGGCTTTGTGCATCATTCAAAAGAGAATTTGTGCATAAATTCTTCATTATTGAATTTTGTGCAGATGTTTTCATGAAGGCTTTGGTGATCCGAAGTGGAACTTGCAACATTTCTGCTTGAATAAGTAGGCGGATAAGGTACACCCTCCATTCCACCAACTCTGCTACCTCCAACTGGACCTATGACAAGTGATTGAAGGAATAAATTACAAAAAAATCATCTTATCTATTTATGATGTTTTTCTAAGCATCAAAAAATTAAACAAACAAACTACAAAGCACACAAGTACATCTCTTAGTTGTATAGACTAGGATAGTTCAACCACCATTATACCACTCAATGAATACTAACTAGCTCCTAAGTCATGATCTAGATGACTCTTTTGGTGCCTTGTAGGTGGTCCTACATATGAAAGCTCTGGGTCCTAACAAAAAACCACAAAATCAAGGAGTTCAAACCAAGAATAAATAATATAGGGAAAATAACCTACAATAAAGATACCTTCATACATTTGATAAAAGAACATTTGATAAATCCATTCAAATTTCCTTCCATAAATCCATCTTAGGGATCCATATTTCTTTTAAAATTATTCCAGGAGTCATTCATAAGCACCCCATACCAAGTCCATGTGAAAGATATTTGTATTTTTGACCATTGATGTGTTTTTGTCTCTCATCGCAATCCTGCAGGTCACACAAAAGGTCTTGGTGGGTGTGTGGGAACCAAGGATAACAAGGGAGCAATTATCACTATCTCATAGCATGAAGATATTGCACTTACGGTATTGCAAGATGTAGAGATCGATTACCACAGCCCCGCAATGGTCTCAAAACGAAGTGGCGGGCTAGTGGTATAAATTTAAGTGGCATATGATACTTCACCACTATCCCATAGCAGTCAAGAGAATAACTGGCGTTAATGCGGTAAGGAGCAAAGGAAAATAGTACACCGTGCCCCTGTGGCGGCCTCAAGTGAGGCTTGTGGTATGTCGGTAAGAAGGAGCAAAGGAAAATAATACACCGCGCCCCCGCGGTGGCCTCAAGTGAGGCTTGTGGTATGGCATATAAAGAGTTTAAGTTATGTAAGTGTTGAATACTGGAGCCCTATGATAGTTTCAATGAAGGAGTGCGGTAGTGCGGCGAAAGGCTTCAAGTGATTTTTAGTATATCGCAGTCCTGCGATGGTCAAAGAAATAGTTTGTGGTACTGCGACAGGGAACAAGTCATGGTCATATAGTTGAATTTTGAGACAATATTTTTGAAATGGAGATAGAACAAACTATGAACTTTCTTAGACATGACCAAGCCATGACTTACACCCTTTACATGTTCCATAGAGTTGTCTTTATGGTAGAAATAAGTCAAGGGATAGTAGTTTGCAGTCATTACATTTCATGAAGGAGTGAGATTCTAAATAATTTTTGGTGTTAGGATACTGCTGCTACCAAGATAAGAATCATGTGAGGATCTACCTTAAGGCAATAAAGAGATACATAGCTATGCCATGACTTACACCCCCTTGACAGCTCAACAAATATAATTAGAAGCAACAAAATAAAAGATCATTCACCATGCTTAGACATTCACTTTAATTTTGTATCTATGGCCCATTGGCTCCAATAGTTTCCATCCTATCATTTTTCTATTGTTGATTCTGTGTGTTCCTCAGAGTCATAAAAGCAGACACGACAAGAAACTCCATCATAGGCAATCGATAAAATCACAAGCCCCCAAAGCCAAAGCATTGGAAGGCCTCATTTGGTTCAAAATTGATAGTCATGACTTAGAAAATGACAGTCAATAGAATGGTAATAAAATCCTTGGTTGACACTTCACATTGGAAACCCATTTGTTAAAATAAGTCAAAACAATAGATAATCACTACTAATCTCATTTTTTCAATGCCTATTGGTATCCTAGATAATATCACCATTAATAGCATTTTGTGGATTGTGTCTAGATGTATGATTTGTTTTAGCTTTTGGTATTATCCATCTCCAAGGTCATATGCCTGTCTTAGTAAGATATATCATTTCTCTTTGTCAAGCTATCTTAGTGAAGCCTCAAATCAGTTTTTATTTTTGCCCATAATGCTCTTCATTTGTGTAATAATGTTGGCCAAGGTATTGGTAACGAAGTTGCCAAAGACATGGTGATATAGTTGAATTTTTGAGACAATATTTCTCATTGGCCCGATCAAATCAAAGAACACTTTTTCTGCCTTTTATCCACTATTCTTTTATGAGATGAGTAATTTCAAATTTGATTGATGTCATTTGCAATGCATTTCTATTGCATTTCAATCTGAAATGTTTGATCCATTGTTGGATTGTTGTCACCTTTATAGACATAAAAATGTACATATTCTAATATTTGGAACTTATAACAAGTCAAAGTGGGTTGTGCTCATTTAGTAGTTGGTTGAAATTTAATTTGAATGTACTACTTCTTAATGTTCCCCTTGACTCATTGTCATTTTTGTTTATCATCTTTCTTTTTGGCTAGCAACAAACATGTGATGCATCTATTGTGATGTCCTATGGATGGTGGCATTTTCCAAATTATTTTCAAACTATTTTGAGTTCTAGGTGTACACCTTGTGGAGACTTATGGTATATTTCTATGCTTAATTTTTTTTCCAAGGTTACAATGAGTTGATAAATGCAATTATTCCAAAGGTAGTGGAAATAATTTTGGAACAATTATCTAAGTTCTCTCTTAATGTTCAGATTTGTGTAATTTTTAATTTTGCAAAATTTTAATAGTCTTGTTTGACGAGTCTTGGAAATTGATTTCAATTTACAGGGTAAATCTTCCATCTAGAGCTAAGAAGATTGTGCCAAGTAGTTGCAGAGCCATGATTGGTCAGGTTACTGGTGGTGGAAGGACAGAAAAGCCAATGCTCAAAGATGGCAATGCATATCACAAATATAGGGTCAAAAGAAACTGTTGGCCCAAGGTTCATGGTGTGGCAATGAATCTTGTTGAGCATCCTCATGGTGGTGGTAATCATCAACACATTGGGCATGCCAGTACTGTACATCATACAGAGAAGGCTTAGTATGTACACATACTTAATCATAATTAAACAATTATAGAGCTCTGATTATTTAAAAATGTCGTCTTTTAGTTTCTTTTTTCTTTAGGTTTCTTTGTGTCAACAATTTATGGGGACCAAGTTGTAAACCATGTTTCCTATTATTGTTTCTTATCATTAGTGGTTTACTCTTGATTCAAAATTTTGGGAAAGACTTCAAACTAGGTTGTAATCCTTGTTTCCTTGTATTGTTAGACACGGCAAATAAGAAATTCAAAACTCAATAGAATTTATTGTTTTAACAATGCCTTGGAAGACTCTAACAATGACTCTAACAAGCATAGACAAGGCAATGAACTGTTTGAAAAAATGCATCAAAGAAATGTGCTCTCATGGTGATGGAATTCTATGACAAGCACATTGAGACCACATTTCTTTGAGGCATTTTTCCAAATAGTTCACTGCCTTGTCTCATGGTGATGGAATGCCATCACAATCCATAGCAATTTGCTTGTCATGGAATTTGTTTGTAATATCCCTCATGAGCTTGGAGATGTATCCCCTCCCTATTATATATGAACATATATGCATAGTAAACCCATCTTTACTGATCCACCTACACCCAACGTAGCTTAAGTGTTGACTTAGTGGCAGAATTGCAATGTTCAAGATGTCAACTAACAAAATGACCATAGACATGCATTTTATCAAAACACGTAAAGCTTGTGTGAATTATGATATATAAAATATCAAAAAACCATAGCAGAACTCTTTTTTCTAGATTGTTTTGGATGTTCCATTTCTTTCAGCATCATGCATAAGAGACTTTTTAAGACAGCTTTTAAAATAATATTTTCAAACCTTAACTAATACCATGATATGTGAATTTATCATTTCTGATCCCCCAAATAAATGTTCTCATAAAATTAAGCTTATCACATGAACATCATGAAACAACAGAAAAATGAAAAATGAATATGATAGGAAGAGAGTGTTCGGGAGTTGAGTTACTTTACATAAAGAGGATCAAACTTAGCACCAAGGTTACTGAGTTTTGCATGAGCCTCTGCATAGTCCTTGAAAAATGCATCCTGATCAACTGCATATTTCTCAGCATATACCTGTAAAAAAATTTAAAATCCAATCAACACTTTCCTTATTATTGAAAGGAAATCAACTATAGGCATCCTCTAAAACTTTATTTTAGATGCATATATCCTTCACTGAGTTGAATTATCTAGTAAATGTTTCTCTTTTTTTCAAAAACGAGAAAAAGATTTCCTACAAGACTTAAGATATTGGCTTAGCATTATTACTATGTCATGTTAATGGAAAGATTGATTCTTTTGACATATTTCATCAATATTCTTCAGCTTCTTTGAACTTGCATAAGTTGACATCAAGCTTTGTTTGAGTTTAAGATGGATTTTAAAATGCCCAGTTTTGCAAAAATAAGGGCATGTTAAAATGGAGTATTCTTTTTGAGCTTGAAGAACTAGAAAGAAAGAAGGAAATTATATTAACCACCACAAATGACCAAAGTAGGTCCATGGGGACTCTAAAGTACAACTAGTTAAAGAATCACCTTGAATCCACGATCTTCAAAAACAATAGTGTCAGTCGGCAATACCAAAAGATCTAGGTCCCTCCTCTCTTTTATGTCCTTCACAAAATCAAGAAAAAAACTTTTGCTCATTCATGATCAAGGTACATTCTAGTACATGAGGTTCAATTCAGCTCTACTCTGTACGTTGATATAAGAATTATCAAATTTAAGTGACACTACTGTCCATGATTGACCTCCTGGTGCCCCAGGACCATCTTTTTGCACCACAAATAATCACATGGTTATTTAAATTTACACTTTTCTAGACTACAACACTTCAGGAAGTTCCCATATTCCTTAATTGTCTTATTATGGAACCATATAATTAAAAGTCAGGTGCCAATGTGTTAACATTCACCATATATGTTGAAGCTTTATACCCAAATGTCAACCTTTTCTACAAGTGCAGAAGTAAGCAGACTACCCCAATCAACCTACACCCAAAGTACTATATTCATTTATATTTACCTACTAAGGGTTATATCAAAATGCCCTAGGAGCATACCAAGTGGTATCGGTCTATTAGAGAATCTACTAATTTCTAGCTTGTATTTGCCTTCCAAGGCAATAATGTGTGGCCATAATTATTTGATTTCTCATACTTGTGGCTATCCTATTATTGAATTGTATCAGTGACAACCATTTCTCTATTTCTCTGAGTTTGATATTATATATGGCCACTGGTTTTATTAGTAACACACGATAGTTTAGTTATTTATCCAAATATTATAGCTAGTCATATGGAAATATGGCATATGGAGACAGGGGTGTCATTTTAAAATAGGATACAGAAATATATGAATAATGGTACAAGTTATATCCCATTTAAATATAAGACTCCAGAGTTGTAGGTAGAGGTACAGGGGCAAAACTGAAGTTTCCTAGTGACTATGCTTTAGAAGATTTGTTGAAATAGATAATAACTACCCTAAAATATTTATCCAAGAACTTCATCATCAATTTCCAACACTAGGATTGACTCTGAAAGAAAGAATGCTCTAGATTTATTAGGTTACCATGATAAAGATTAAAGCAAAGACTAGATCTATTTAAAAACCATTGTCATGAAGATATTAAAGATGTCACATGCAAAACCCTAGCAGTTGGAGTAATGAATACACTGCCAAAGAGGACAGTGAGCTGGGGTAGATTTAGGAGATCTCCACATTATCTAATCACATGCAAATACATCATTTATTTATTTTTTAAAATTAAAAGAAATCATTCTAAACCCTATATAGGATACATTGATACTTCAAAAGCATCTGAAGGAATTTGAAATTATGCAAATATATGTCAATTAAATACCTGGATTACAAACAGTAGCGCGAACAATGTAACCCTTGTTGAGTAGAGTAGGAATGAGATAAGCAGCAGTGAATCCTATGCCTCCTGTCACACACATCTCCTTACCATTCTCTGTCATTCTTTACTGAAACACTTCTCCATTTTGGCGGGCTACGCCTGAAAATAAGGTTTTGACCAAGGTTTTAGAGTATGTTTATTAAAATGAAAACTCCATTTTGGCGGGCTACACCTAAAAATAAGATTTGGACGAAAGTTTTAGAGTATGTTTATTAAAGTTATAGAGTATTTTGGCGGGCTATTGATTCTTGATTCCTTAAATGATTTATTCAAATGGATTATGACTAAATAAATGACTAATTATTTCGTCATTTTTTATGTGTGACTAAATAATTTTTTAGTCAATGACCAAATTAGTCATTTATTTACTCATTTATAGCTAAGTTGTAAAAAAATAGTAGAATTTAGTCATTTTTAGTTGTTGTGACTAAAAGTTTTAGTCACTTAGTCATTTATTTGCCAAAATTCTACTAGTGGTTGTAAGCTTTCCAAGCAATTGATCTATGTCAATAGTTTTCATAGTCATTATTTCTTCAACTACAGCTACCTTGTGACTATATCACTTTGGTTGAGATCTAAGAATTTTCATCACAACTTCCTTATCACCAATGGTTCCTCCCATTGCTTTTATTCCATTGACAAGTTCATCAACCCTTCGCATGAAGGCTATAATATTTTCATCTTCATCCATCTTTAAACTCTCATATTTTGCTTTCAGGCCTTGTAGCTTGGCTTCTTTTATAGAATCATCTCCTTCATATAGTTTCTTCAACTTCTCCCAAACTTCATTTGCAATTTCTAGATCCATGACTTTTATCAACTTAGTGTCAGTCAAGGCACTTAACAGGGCATCTCTGGCTTTTACATTCAACTCATACTCTTTGATTTCATCTTTAGTTGTCAAACCATTTTCAAGTATAGTGTATTCTATTTCTGCATCTTTCCACACTTTATAACCAAGACAAAGGAGATGGATTTTGATTCGTACCTTCCATAACACATAATTTATCCCATCAAATTATGGAGCCTCCTTTTTAAAAGACATCCTGGATCTTCCTCAAGCTGTTAGGCTTTCTTTCGAGGAACCGACTCTAATACAGATTGTTGAAAGACACAGGACAACTGAGAGGGGGGTGAATCAGTTGTCACAAAAACTTAGCTTCATATGAGTATCAAACCATCAACTACTTAATTACCGATAATTAGATTTAACCATGAAAGCATAAAACAATACACTTACTCACAATCACACATTCAACACAGTAGACACCATATTTTTACGTGGAAAACCCTAGAAGGGAAAAACCACGGTGGGTGTTAGCCCACAAGAATATATGAGTTATAACAATACTGAATAATAAAGGCTCACTACCTACAGGGCTCACTGCAAAGAACGACTCACTGCCAAAAGATTTTTGAACTGAGATGATGACATCTACTCCATGCTAGGGTTCAGTTCCATTTAAGTGCAATATATTTCCTTTGCTTTGCTCTGCCTTTACTCTTCACACTTATCTTCTCATTTCACCCCTAGGATATATTTTCATGATTTAATTACAAGCCTTTATACAATTCATCAACCTTGGAATGTACATCAAGGTTGGCATTACATTCATCAACCATTGGAACAATCTCCAAGGTCGGCATTATAAACATACATAAAATAGGTCTGGACCTAATACAAAGATTTGCTAAGGAAAAGATGTAAAGATGTATGCAGATCACACCACGCCTTAGTTGGGACTCAAATGTAATCCTTCACGCCACGACACGCTTCTAAAATCTTCAATGCATCTCTGTCATTAGTGAAATCAACCAAGTCAGCCAAGACTGGTGAGAACACTAGGTCTTCTAAGAACATTCTTCATTCACAATCCAAATTTCTTTTTGCAGACTAATCCAAGGGTAGGTACACGATTAGGAGACATCCACAAGCACATTGAAATCATCAGGAAACAATCACACAGCTTCTAACCGCTCTGTCAAGAATATTCTTCAAACTGGAGCACATAAACAACACAGCCAACTACTGTCATAAGGAAAATATTGCTTGTGGACCACCAAATCACGAACCATTTAAGTTTAAGGCACTTAACATCATCTTAGACTTAACTCTAGAACCACAGACAAAAATACTTCAATGCAGAGGAATGCAGAGCATAACACTTTCTCCCTGTCACCACCAAACATGCAGGAAAAGCAGTTTTCACTCTGGTGAACATAACTCACTCAAATCTTCATACTGGAGGCTCAAACTTGGAATATAACATCTTCAGATAGAATTCTAAATAAATTTCAATCCACGGACAAAGATATTCATTCTACAGGAAATGCAGAGCAATCTTTTGGACTGTTCTTCTATATGCAATACATTGTTTCCGCTGCAACTCATTGTTTCTACCAGAGGAGCTAATTTTATCAATATCCTCAACATCAAGATCACAAGCAAGCAACAAAATAAGAGCACAGTTTACACCAATGACAACACAGATATGTTGACATCAATGACAACACCGATTAGGCACATACTTGCAACAAGGCTAACAAGAAGTAGCCCCACAAGCTCTAATACCATGCATTATTTGGCTATTATATAGCCACCTAAGATCAAGGAGCTTCACTAAAAGCATAAGAGAGACCCAAAATGAGAGAATAATTATAATTCTATCAAAGGAAGCAAATATACAATGATGTTTGATTAATGCGCAAGTGAACCCTTGCATATGTAAGCAAGGGTGAGACAGAGGATAACATAGGATTAAAAAATGTCATAATCATATTCAACTTGAGACTAAAAATGTAAATGCCCTAAGTAAACTTAACTAACTAGGTGTGAAAAGCATTAAAACTGAATTGGTTAGGTAATATACCTCATTCACAATGACACAGTTGTATTTTACTTCATTTTTATCAACAACATGCATGTGAATAATAGTCAATTTTTTCAATAAATGGTATGTCCTCACCACCAATTTTTAGTGGGTGTAAGTTGATAGGTTTAGCCATCTACAAAGAGTGAGGCTTGGCTAATATCCATAAGGTTTGGAAGAACCTTGTATTTGTCACTATCATGTATATTTGTCATATTGTGAATCTTTCAATAGATGTGTGAGTCAAGTATAAGGTGAATTGACTATCTTGCCTTATTTTATATTAGACTATGTTGGGTTTACAAATGACCATAAAGGGTTAGGTTTATGAATGAATGGATACAAATTTTGGATATGGGTCATCCCATAATACTGGGTCACAAACTTGGGACATGAATATTTTGAAAGCGAATGGGGGAAAATATGTCACATCACCTTTGTTCTAAGATTTTTCTTCAAACAAAGGCACCTTTGTTTGAAGATTTCAGAAAAATTACCTTCGAACAAAGGTCTACCTTCATTTGAAGATTCTCTTCGAATGAAGATATTGTTTTATTGATTGAAAAACAATAAAATAATACCTTTGTTTGAAGAGAATATTCAAACGAAGGTATTATTTTATTATTTTTTTAAAAGACTATATAATGTGAAAATGTCATTTCCACGATCATTTCTCAACCAATAGGCAAGCTTTCAAATAGTAAACTTCCAACCCCCATTTTAACTGTCAACCTTCAGTGGGTGCACATGGACAAAGGATGACTTTGTGCACAGGGAATTCCACTGGCTTGCCACTTGTCGTCATTAGAGGTGTCCATATTAGATTGTTGCATTTTTAACTAGTTACAAATTTTTCATTTACCCCTGTGAACTTTTTAGTATTTTTGTTCAATGCTTTTTGTCAAAATTGAAATATGGTTTGAATGTTTTTTTATCAATTTTTTGAAACCCTTTGTGTGAACTTACAAACCCTAAACGAGAATTTATAAACTCTAAACAAGTATTTACAAACCCTAAATGAGAATCTAGAACCCTAAAATATCATTTTGAAACCATATTATATTAATTTCTAGACCCTAACACCAGAATTTGAAACCCTAAAATATGATTTTGAAACCCTATTATATAAATTTTAAAACCCTAATACATCATTTCAAAACCCTAAACATCTATTTTAGAACCCTAAAATGTTTATTTGAAAGCCTAATGTTGTAAATTTTAGTTCTAATGTTGTTATGATGGAAAATGTATTCGTTAGAATTGACAATAAAATTAGAAATCTTGAAAAAAATTACAAAAACCTCAAACTATAGTTCATTACAAAAATCATTGTAAAAATATCTTTGTTACCTTAAATAACTCAAAAGAACTTAAAAAATCATAACCTTAAATATGAGCCCTATAACACCAAAATTAGGGTTAATTAAATTTAGGGTTTACTTGATATTTCTAGGGTTAATTTATGTAAACCTTAAACTACATTAACCTTAAATTTATTAGGAGCAACACCAAGCTAACCCTTATTAGTTAAATTCTTCTATAGAAACACAGGCTAGACATGATTAGCCATACTATCATGTAAATGCGGGTTAAGCCGTGTAAGATATGAAATGTACATTAATAAGTCCTAATCCTGGCCATTAGACAAATTGAGGTAGATTATTACTTTATTTACTAGCCTTTTAAATAATCTCTTACTCCACAATTATCCCCATTAGAACCCCTTAGGTTTTATAAAAAATAGGCTTAGAATATCCATAAATATTCCATTTTATCGAATCAAGTTTCATATTAGTCATGGTTGGCATAAGAGATAGTATTCCATGTTACATGTTTCACTGTAATTGATTATTTCATGTTGTAGTTTGGAACATAATTCCTATAAATCATCTAGCATGTTCCATTAAAATTTTAAGACTTGGGTCACCAAATCTATGTTTGACATCTTAAGGACCTTATTTGGTCTATTCTCTAAATATAACAAAACCTTGGTTGAGACATGTGCTTACAAATTTGAGTCTTGCACCAATTTATAAGGTTACTACTTTAAATTGGGTCCTAAGAGGGGTCATGTATGAAACCACATTGAAATTGGAGACTCCCAACTTGAGTTGCATTGAATAAGGTGAATCTACATGCTACTTAAGGTGATATGCCCAATTCCAAGATCAACTGGGGATGAAATAATTAAATTCTATGACCATTGATCCTTTCACATCCAGACCTATGTTAGTGTGTACACCATTCTATATGATCATCTATATAAAGGGGAACTAGTCTAATATTATTTCAAGATAGCTAGCTAGCATAGTGAGCAGAGAAGGGAAAAAAGGCCATAATAGAGAATAGAACATTAAGTAGAGATATATTAGTTAGATATGGATATCTAAAATTTAAAAGATCTCATTTGATTTATATTACAATAAAATGGTTTCAAGGCCTAGCATGTATCAATTTTATTGAAGCTTCATGTTCTAAATTTGTAGAATAATAATCTAGTTCATTATTGTGTTTTATGTTATTCATTATGCATGAGTGTTGTGTGTTTACTTGAGCAACATGGTTAGATAGTCTTTAAAGGACCATATCATGAAAGGATTATCATCAAGGAATTAATTGACATCCATTTTAGATCTTGCTCATTGACTTTAGAATTCATTATGTATTAGAAAATATCATACATAGACACTTGAAATCATACAAAGTACAATAAATATTAAAATTTGAAAAGGTATCTTCAAATTTTCTTCAAAACCTACATCTAAGTGTTATCTAATAAATCATCAACATCATGCTTATCACATGTATTAAATGAAAGGGTAGGAGTAGAAGTGTTTGGGAAATCATGAAGGGATGATCATCATAAGGAATAGAGGCGCTCTTGCATAGGAATGGAAAGAGTAGGAGTTCAATATAGTTCATGTGTATGTACTCACTTGTTAAAGTGCTTTATATTCCTTGAATTTTCATAAATTAGATATCTATTATATGGAAAAGTGTACATAGCATTATCGATGACTTGACATTCAATGGAAGTTAACAAAATTAAAGTTAATTATGTTTTCAATATGTTTAAGAAGATTAAATTTATTCTCTATTCTATGGAATTCTCTAGTGTATTGTTGTACACTTTGACCTTTTTTCTTAAGAAATTGTTATTCCATAGTATTTTATTCTTTATTACATGTATTGGATAGAATTAATTCCTATTTTATTTCTTAAAATACTTGAAATAACTTATATCTAAGTGTTTTTGATAGCCATAGAATATGAGTGCCTCTCAAACCACTTGTCTTGATGCATGTTTTTCCAACATTAGCCTAGAAAATAAGATTTTTGATCTAGAGCATGAGAGTACATGCATGCTAAAATATACCTCATGTCTGATCTAATTATCAATCTTCTCCACATCAACATCTTCTTTAAATGGAAATATCTCAATCTTGGCCTCGACCTTGAGTAGAGGCTTGTTTGGAAAACTCTCATCAACCTTTGAAGACTCTCCATTGGAATTGGGCTTGTCACCATCCAATCTTTTCAAGAGGACTTCCATAGGCCTTTCGTGGTCTCCAATGATTGAGAAAAACTTGTAATGACATTCTCCATCCTTTGGAATCTTGCTTCAACATTTGTGTAATACCCTTCTTTTGTCATCCTTCTCAATTCCTTCCACTTGGAAGATTCAATTTTTATTTACAAAGGTAAAATATTTTCTCCACTCAATAGATAGTTATGGTCATGAACTTGCTTGTGTAAATTAATCGTTTCTACCCTAGATTTATGTCTCTTGAGTATTTTATTTATATTGAGAACTAAAAATATGATAATCTAGGATACATATAGTGAACTAGCTATCTAGATATTTGTTTTTTTCCTAGATTTGTGTCTTTACTTTTAAAAGAGAAATTAACTAGCATAGGAAGGTCTATATCATGTTATGTTCCATCTCTCAAACTTATATTTACATTTAATGTGATAGGGCTTAATTGATCCACTTTTTAGCCATATGGATAGAGAGATTAATAGATTAGGGTTAATTTTAAATGATCCTCAAACCAAGGGGATTATAGATATAATTGTGAGAAGATTTTGGAAAGTTTAGTTCATATTAGATCTTGCATTGGGAATGTTAGTGCATATTCTAGTGAGACATTAGCAACCATTCTTGTCCAAATGCGGGCACAAGTTTCTTGTGATGTTCCATTGAGTGAGATTCAACTAAGAGTTCCAAAAGGAACTCTTAAGTCACAATGTTTTCCTCAGTATGTCCCAAAAACTAGTGTTAGGGCATATCAGGTGACCAGGTGTGTATGCCCTCGGATGGCACCATTGATTTATCCTAGATTTCTTGCTACACATGGTTGTTATCCAAATAATGACCAAATTCCACTCTATTTTGCATAGTAGTTGTACACTGAGGTCCATTTAGGTGTCAGCGTCAACTATTTGGATTTACCACCACATTTGGGGTAGGGGCATGGTAGAGTATGTGATAGGGATGCTTATCACCATTCAAATCGAGAGCCTCATATTTTTAGGAGCTTGGTTGATGACAGGATACTTGCGGTCTCACCATCCCTTAGTGGTATTGGTGATCATGTGGTGATTGATTCCCAATGGGATGCAATTGAGAGTATTGTTCAGATTGTTATGCAAACTTAGACAATATCTATAGATCACGTGGGATAGTAATTGATGAGACATCTGCACATGCCACCTACTCATTTGGATCCCTATCATCTCGCAAGAATCCCATCACTGGAGGATCTAGAGTATATTACAATTGAGGGTCAGATGAGAAGGACGACATGTTGTTTGTTTGAGGATTTGATGAGAGCATATCAAGTTATATTATCATAGTTGGGGATCCCTCTAGCAAGTGTTAGTTTGTACGTGGGTCGCATCCTTGCAGATTCAAAGAGTTTTGTAGCTGACTTGTAACATTTTGATGTAGATCATATAGTTAGATCCTTTGGTGGGGTACACGAGTCATAGACTAGAGCAACACATGAATTTATTGATCATTATAGAACTCCACAGGCTCAAAATATGGGACTTAATTCTCTTGAGCAAGTTGTAGGTGGTATGGATTTTGTGGAGATGATTGAACTACAAGATCGATGCCATCTCACATTCACAGTCCACTACACATGTCATTGCTATAGCTACTATATGAGAGAACAACATAGGATTTAGTGGATTCCATCATTGCAGCTAAGGATGGTGATATTCAGGGTCCTAATATGACACAAGTATATATGGGTGAGTGTAGGATCATCACAGGCCAAACATCGGCAATAGGAGAAAAAGGTGTTTTATGTAGCCAAAATCATGAAATGGATGTTTGACTTTTTTGAAGGGTCAGACATAATATCTATTTTGGTTTGGAATACCAAACCAAAATGGATATCCATTTTGCAAAACATAAAAAGGAAAAAAAAGGGCTCTACATTTTGCAAACTCATGGCTTGCAAAATGTAGAGAAGAAGGTGGATATCTAATTTGGAGGAGGTAAATTTTAAGAGGTAAGGGTTAAATTTTTCCCTGTTTTGATTTTTTTTCTAAATCAAATGAATTTTTTTTGTTTTAAATTCTAAATTTGTACTTTTTAAATTTTAAATACGTAACATGGATCAAGAACATCAAAACCTAAACCCAAACCCTCCCCCACAAAACCCTCCAACAATCCAAGAGAAAATTAAAAGAAATATTTATGAAATAAATAATATTATAGAAATTTATTGCTACCACCCTCGATTGTCTTCAATGACATCGAGCTTAGAGGGAATTATTGTTCATGTTCGAACCCTCACAAGCCAACAGGAATCATTTAGGCAATGGCGAGAAGCTATGAAAGAAGAATATTCTAATGGTTTATCATATGACCAAGTCAAAGATGTAGAAATTAACAAAGCCATGTTAGCCCAATATTTTGTCAACCCTAAAACTAAATTGCATGTTGATATCCGTAAGCCTAAGTATTCAATCAATGTTGTACACATTAGGATATTACTCAAAACAAATTAGATCGTTGGTGGATGGTTTTTGATAAACCACCCAACAACAATTTTGATGTACCTTTATATTTCCTATGTAGACTATATGCAGAGTTTGTAATGGGTCATCATGTGAACTATTTTGATTTTAGAGAGTTTCGGGGACTAGGTAAAGTAATGCCTCAAGATAGACCTGGGGCAATGAGACAAGTGCAAGGTCCTTTTGTTCCCCCTCTTGCTATCACTTCTCCACCTCCAATTCAACACCCAAACATTGTTGCAAATGCAACACAACAGAGCCTCATTTCCATACAACCTTTGATTGAGCACTTGATTACACAAACCACTCAGTTAGCACAAACACATGATATTGGTGGTCATATTGGATCACCTGAGATTATTGGACCCTCCTCATCCACACATGTTTGTGTGCCTCATCATTGTATTATGTGCAATCAATTGTGCTTGGGTCCTCTTGGGGAGAGTAGTGAGCCACCCCTTAACACTTCAAAGTATGATGTGCCTCATACATCACCTTCACAAGCCAAGGTAGCGGGGTCTAGAACTCAAGATGAGGCATCGAGGACAAGAGCACAAGCAAAGGTATCAGGGGGTAGAGAAGGAGACGAGCAAGACTAATCTTTCTTAGGGGTAAAATTTAAAGTTAGATTTCATGGTGTATTCCATTTGAATTTAATATAAACAAGGATTAGTACTAATTTATCTAAGGGGGATAAAAGTTGATGACAGAGGAGGAGCTAATAGAAGTTCATCATGGAACTCTTTCTTCCATCCAATTTGGCCTAGACTTGCCAGTATAAATTTTTCTACACATCTAACTTTTTTATTGTATGTATTTCATTTTTTGTGAGCAATTATATATTAATTTATATCTTGATGTTACTTTACTTTTACAGTCTGTGCAAAATGTGAATGATGTGGCACATTTGCCAATATTCTTTAGTCAAACTCCTTATTGACCCAAGGGACGATCATTCGCTGAAAGACTCTCAGAATGACAACAAAGGGAGGAGGTAATTCAATTGAACTGTACTTTAATTGATAATTTATAAAACTTAAATATTTGATTATAGTCATTAGATCTATTAATTTAAAAGTTATGATTATATGTATACATAGAGTCTTACATTCTTGTCATTTTTCATACAGAAAATGTTAGTTGGTTCATCCATGATGAGTACTTGTCAATCGATGCAGAAGGCCTCATTGGTGATATGTGCTTTTTTTCTAGTAGATAAGTTTTTGTTTAGTGTAGAATAGATTATTTATTTACACATCTAACCTTTTAATGTATGCATTTACTTTTTTGTTATTAATTATATATTAATTTATTTCAATGTTATTTTACTATTACAGTCTATTCCGAAAGTGAGTAATGTGGTACCTTTGTCATCATGCTTCAGTAGGACACTTGATCATTTTAAGAGACCGTCATTTGCAGAACGACTCTCAGAACAACAAGAAAGAGTTGAGATAATTGAGTTGATTTTTTCTAAATAATTGATAGTTTAGAGACCTTATAGTTGATTGTAGTGATTTAGATGTATGTTAATAAATGAAAGTTCTAAATTGTAGTAGATAAGATTATGTTTACTAGTCTAACTTGTTTATATTTACCATTGAACTAATTAATAAAGTTTGTGGTTTGACTTGTTAATGCAATCAACTTTGCATCCATCAACTACTAGACATCATGGCATGTAGAGGACACTTTTTGAGGATCCATCATAGGTTGAGGATTTTCCAGAGACATAGGATCAAGTGGACCTTTAGTATTTGATGTATCTATTTGGCATGTATATTGTATATAGATGTTGAGATGGAATATGCCACATTTTGTAAAAAAATGTTTTGAGTTGGCATATTTGCCAATTTTTTGTATATGTCTACCATTATGGACTAGATTTTAATATATATACACCTTGATATATAATACAATTTAAATTCCTTATGTGCATGTATTCCTACTTTGAAACTTAAAAGTTGAATGTATAATCACTTTACAATGGTTGAGTTATGATCAATAACATGTTATAGATTGATTTCTTGTTATTTATGATTATTTTCTTGGTAGAAAGATGATATGTAGTTTCCTACCTAAATACATAACTTGATCTTAATTGCCACATGATGGTAGTTTTAGTTACATGAAGGATTTTCTTATAATGACATGTGACCTTTTTCCTTCAAATGATAATGCATTGTCCAAACACCATTAAGAATCTTGACCTTCTTGTTATTTTCATACAGATGAATTTATCACCTGGAATTTTACTCTTGTTTTTTTGTTTCGTACTATGTAGTTCGGTAGGAGATATGGGAGAAAAACATTTTTTACAAGTACTTTAGAACTCTGCAGGTTGTATGGATGACATTGTGACACGCTGACATCTTAGACAATAAGCTGCAACTTCTGGTGTTAAGCTCTTTTCATCTTACTATTTACAATTTTGAATCCAATTTCTTAGTGTTATTTTATTCTTTTTGTATTAGAACAACAACACAATATTTATTTTCTCAAAACTAGCTTTACCTTGGTGTAGTGCCTTTGAAAATATTTAACTTAGAAAATATAAAACTTCTTAGTTAAATCAAAATTTCTACACTACAACCATAACACAAAGTGTACGTGGGGAAAACCCTTTCAAAAGAAAAATCCCACTCCAAAGTAGCCCAACATATTATTTAATAAATAATGGTTACATCACACTAGCAAATCAATCCTTTATAGGAGTATCATCAATATTCAAATCTGGAGTGATTTCAGCAACATTTTAATACCTACTGTTGGTTTTTTCCCAGACTGGATGCTTGTTCCTAGTATCCCTACAAGCTAGCCATCATTGATCAATAGGATATCCGGGCCAGGGGCCAACAGTATAGGAGATAGACTCTATTTTTATCTCCTCTTCTTCTTCAAGCTCTGCAAAACCTAGGGGTATTCCTTATTCAACATCCATAAAATATATCTGTAAATGGTGGGATGCTGTCATAAAGCAGATGAATCCTCCTATATGAAGACCAAAACTATGGGATAAGTGCAAAGGGGCTAGCTTTGGGCTTATGTTCAGTTGTGAATCAGAGGATCTTGATCCTAAACTACTTCTACAGTCCTAATGGTTGTTTTGGAAGTTTGAATTTTGATTTTGTGTTTGGATGCAAACCTGGACCTGGTATATAACCTCAACACAGAGCTAGATTGGTGCCTATCCAAGGCTTGGAGTCAGTAGACATACACATGTAAATGTTTAGCATAAACATATCAAGATTAGATCTCAAGGGGATTTGTGTGATATCTGCCTTACAGACACCTCCTAGAATAGAGTATTAAGTTATCTCTACTTATGATATCCTTACTGTAATATATTCTCCTCAACACTTAACCTGAAAACACTTTAATCTACCCCTTGAGCAGAAGTTAAGAGATCAAGCATTCAATATAGTAAGCCTATATCCTAGAACCCAAGACACCCCTTAGATATCCAGATTCAAAAGAAGAGTATATTCAATACAGGAGACAGATAACAAAATACATGCAGTATAGCATTATTCATCTAAAACAGCATGAAACCAATAAATCTATGCACAATACATAAAAAATGAGACTCATAAACTCACAAGATCTCCTGCACAGATCAACCAAAACTAGTTGTATCTTATTACAATGCCAGATGTGTCCAATTTTCAACAACCAAAAATGAGCAACACAGCCTGCTAAATACAGCAAGGAAGGTCCTCAGCATTAATTACATGGCAGATTTCAAAATTCACCAGATACAGCACACATGAGAAAAATGGCGCTCATCAAAAATGAATGTAGCAGGTAGGGGAGGAGACAGGGGAGGTCTCGAGCCTTGCACCATCACCTGGGGATTCACATCATCAATCAGGTACTTACTTCGTTCACACCATCGCCCATACCTCTGCAACAACCACCATTAATGGCACACCAACTTGCGGTCTTGGGAAAAGCAGCATACTGTGCGTTTGAGACTTTCCTGCCAAGATACATGACCCTGATATTTCAAATCATGTGGGAACCATTTATCCCACATGCACCCCGTGGAGACCCCTCTAGCACTTTATAAGCATGGCCGTGATCATATATAATGTCAGTGATTTTGCTCCTGACGGCACCAGCGTAAATCCTTCTCTTCACACCCCATCAGCCAACCCAAGATTTCTCCCGCCAATACACATTGTCCACCCGATGAAGCCTCCACAAAGCCACCTTCATTGGTATAACCGGAACCATCAAAGTGATTGAAAATTTCCTCGCCAACCGCACAACTCACGCCGATGGACACACCGCTAAAAGTTTCAAACCACAACATGTCGGCCAGACCCAAACCATCGGGACGACCTCCATTGGACATACCGATGCCACACATCACACCGATGACATTTCCATCAGCCAGACCAAACACATCGGCAGAGCCTAAAACTCCCCTGCCGATAACAAAACTCTGGCTGATGATCCACCTGATCACATCCACCATATCCTGATGATGTCACCATCACATTGCAATATCAGGGTGATCCTCGAAGAATAACTAATGCTAGAGATATGATCCCCCTCAAACCTAGATGACGTCATCGTTATGTCTGCATAAGGTGATCTTTGGCGGTAGGGTGATAGTCATAAGATTACCTGATATTTGAAATATCACCCCCCGCAAGAATATCAGGCCGCACTGTAGCACTACTGTAACATCGAGGTGATATTTAGAATATGACTGATATTTGGGATATCACCCCCCTCCTTCGAAAAATGATGTAGCCGTTAGAGAAGCGAATATCACCCCTTGCATAAAACTGATGTCAGCAGCATCGGGCGATAAAAGAACATCGGTAAGATCACCTGATATTTGAAACATGATGATGACCCCCTCCCTCGAAATGTAGGGTCGTGCCGGAATATGATGAGGAGGCATAAAGACTTAAAACTTTTGACAGGCATAACTCCCTTACCAGGCTGAATTTTAGGGTAATGCAAAAAGCAATCTTGCTTGGAAATTTACACTCCTCCACATGGCAGGCCTCTTAAAACAAGATTCAGACTTTGAGTTTTTTCAGATTTCAGACCTCAGGACCACAAACATATTTAACATGATGCTCATGCATACTGAAAGATGCAGCATAGACAGAAATCTTGACATGTCATAACATCATGCCTCAGAAATTTTAGGATTTGAGTGAAAAATCCTACAAATGCTCAAGCTCAAAACCCTAGACATAAATGGGTACCAACACAGGCTCCGATTGGGGACGTACAGGCACAAGATTGCAGCGAGGACCAGACTACTCTGGGGCAGACCAAACAAAAACACAAACGCAAAACAACACTGACTATACAAGGCATGTACAAAACATTTACATCCAATTTACAGTGTGCACAAAGATGCCTCATTCATGAGAAAAAGGCCTTAAGGAATTTACCGTGCATAGGCAATTCCAATAGTTCACCATCCAGGGTCTGGAGGAAATAGGCATCATCCTCACGGGTGTTACTGATTTGATAGGGGCCCACCCACAAGGGCTCAAATTTACCGTGCTTGCCCGTATCCTGATTCCTTGCATTCCACATAAGGACCAGGTCACCTATTTGAAATCTTCTTTTTGTAGTTCTTTTGTCAAATGGATACTTCACCCTTTGCTATTTCATGATATTTGTCCTGTATGCCTCCCTTCTGATCTCATCTAGTGCAACCAGCTGATTTATTCTTTTTGTCATTGGGTCTTCAATTTCTTCATCATTTTCTTGAATGAATTTATAGATTGGTAGGAGGTTGTTTATAGGCAATCTAGCTGCTGCACCATATACTAACTCAAAAGGTGACTTTCTAGTTGCTTTTTTCACTGTCACCCTGTCAGCCCATAATGCCAACCTTAACTTTGAATCCCATGCCCTCTTATGTGACAAACTAATCCCATAGTTATTGCAGAAATCAACAAACTCACTAGACCTGAAGCACATTGCATTATCTGTGACCAGTTTGACTGATACTCCAAATCTGATAATAATATTTTCCAGTATGAAATCCATCACCACCTTAGTTGTAGCTCTCTTAGTTGGAATGGCCTCAATCCATTTGGTAAAGTAATTAGTGGCAACAAGAATCCAACTATGTCCACTAGATTTTTCTGGGATTTCCCCTATAAAATCAATTCCCCATTGCTAAAATGGAGATTCTACAATTATAGTCCTAAGGGGTAATGCACCATCATATCTTAGCCTTCCTGAGAACCTTTGGAAAGAATCACATCTCCTAACCAACTCCTATGCATTTGAGAAAAGAGTTGGCCACCAGTAGCCTGCTCTAAGAATTTTGTGGGCTGTTGTCCTAGCAGTGTAATGTCCACCACACATTCCATTGTGCAGATCACTGAGAATATCCTTGGCCTGATCTTCATCCACACATCTGAGTAATACACCATCATGATTCTTCCAATACAACTCTCCTTGAACAATGATGTACTTAATAGCTTGTAGCTTCAGGGTCCTTTTCTGGATATCACTGAGGTGGGAAGGACAGTTCAGGTTTTGCAAATAATATACGATGTCCTTATACCACTCAAATTCTGACACATTTATAACTTCATTATGTACTTCATTCACTTGGCATGCCTCTAGATTTGACTGTGTCATCAGTTTTGCTAATCCTTGTCCTCTTACCAATTTTGTGATCTGTATCTCTATGTTGGACTCCTGCAACTTATTTATCCATCTGCATCTCCTTCTGGTTACCTCCTGCTGAGTGAAGATGTCTTTGACTGCTGCATGAGGCACATATGTAATTACTTGTGAGCCTACCAAATAGGGCCTGAAGCTCTTCACTACTCTGACCAGTGCATATGCTTGTTTCTCCATGATATCATACTTTAATTCAGTAGCCTGCAATGACCTACTAAAGAAAGCAATAGGCTGTTCAAACCCTTCTTCATTTTTCTGCAACAAGCATGCAGCAACAGTATGGAAAGAAGCAAATGAAAACAATTGAAATGGCCTAGAAAAAGCTAGAGATTTTAAAACAGGAGCCATCTTTATTGCCTCCTTTATGTCTTGAAATGATTTGGTTGTTTCATCTTCCCATTTGACAATTGCATTCTTCTTCAGCATTTTTGGAGCTAAAGTTGGGTTGATAGGTCTCTATTTTTGTCTAAATAGTTTAGCCCCAGGCTTCAATGGGATCTCATGCTGGAATAAATCCTCTCTATAAGCCTTCAGGTCCTCATAAGACCAGGCAAAAACAAGCTTATATTTTCTCAGTAGTGCAATCAGCATACTTCTGATATGTGGTTTGAGCTGTTTGCCAATGTATACCTTTTTGGGAGCATGAGATGTTCCTAAATTTATCTCTTCCAAATCACTTTTATTTGTTGGAGATGCCTTTGTAATAAATTGGTCCCTATTGTCAAAAGCTCTCTCTAAAGCTACCAGCCCTCTAGGGATTTCATTTGTCTTGAGTTGAATCACCTCCTTCCCTAAGAGAGTTTCTTTTCCATCTATAACCTCCCCAAAGTTCTGAAAATCCATTTCTTGGTTCTCATATTCATCAATACAATGCAGAAATCTCAGTAAATCCTTATCATCATCAAACAATTGCCAGCTGCATACATTATCTGGCACTGCAGGTCTGAGTTTAACTTCAATATTTGTAACATCTGCTAGAGTGATGTCATCTGGCCTTATGGCTACATTGGCTAGAAAATCTGCTTTGACATTTTTTGATCTTTCTACCCAGCCTATTGAAAATGCATCAAATAATTCAATTGTATCCCAGATAGCATGCTTGTATTGTTTTAATCTTTTGTTCTTTGAAGCATACCTATCTCTAACCTAGGAAACAATTAACTCTGAGTCTCCAAATACTCTTAACATTTTGATTTTATGTTTGAGGGCCATATTTAATCCTAACAACAAGGCCTCATACTCTGCAATATTGTTTGTACAAGCAAATCTTAGCAAGAAGGAGAATTTTAGGAGCTTACCAGATGGAGACAGGAATACAACTCTAGCTCCAGAGCCTTCCTTTGCACAAGCTCCATCAAAATACATGGTCCATAGACCCTACTGGTCTAACTCTTGAACGCAAATTTCTCCCCCTTTATCTCCTTGGTCACTTGAAACAACTCTGAAATTCTCAAAGTCAGTGTCAACAAAACAGATGTGCTCCTCTGAGTCCTGATCTTCAACTGTCTCAGGTGACCTTTGTTATCTGATCAGCTTAACATCTCTGCCATTCATTGGAATCATAGCATATGACAGGTCCAGCTACATACTTCCACCTATTAATGTTGCCCATCTTCTTGACAACAGCATACCATACTGTGGCTTGATGTCAACCACTGTTATATTCATTTCGTAGCTCTTTTCAGGAAATGCTGCCAATCTGAAATTCACACCCTTCATGATTCCAATAACTGGCACCTCTCTAGCATCCATGGCATAGCATTTTGCACATGCCTTGTCTATTTTCAATCCAGCTTGTTGCATGATAGCCAGAGGCATGATATTTGTGGATGCTCTAGAATCAAGCATACAATTTCTGATCACTTTTCCATTTATAACTAGGGATACATAAAAAGGTTCCACCTGTGAAGGGCACTTTGTCATGGTCACCCCCAGATATACTTCAGGGACTTCATCCTCTTCATTGCACAAGGCATGCCTCTTACCTTGAGTCTCGTCATTCTGCTTGGCTTGACAAGGCACTCCTGAAATTAAAGATACTGCCTTATCTCTGAACTCTTCCACCTTCATGAGTTCCATCAATGGCATAGAGACTTTTACCTGAGACAAGACCTGAGCTATATCAAATGGAGGATAATTTTGAATAACAATCTTGGTTTACTCCACAGTTTTATTCTTATCTTGAGCTGATCCGGCCTTAGTTTTTATGGCTGCTTGACTGTCACCCATAACTCGAGGGTTCTTACTTCGGTCTTCATTCTGGGGGCCTTCATTTTCTGATCTATGGAAATCATGACTTGGTTTTTGTTTGAAACCTTGCTTATTGTTGTTCCATTGTTTCTTATATGTTTCAGCCCCTCTATGATCATGCATTGGCTGACTTGCAGAGATGCCTTCTGGCTGATGTGGGCTGTTTATCTGAGTTTTACCTCTGAAGTTATAATTGCTTTTGACTTGGGCCACTACTGTAGCTATGAGAGCCCTAATTTCCTCATCAAAAGGTCTTTGCAGGTTACTCAAAAAATTGTGTGAGCTATGAGCATACACATAACTATCTTCATTATCTTCATCATAAAAAACCTACTGACAGGCCTGAGTCCCATCATCTGTACTCTCATCTGCATCATGAGAAAGATGCTCCCTGCTTATGGATAGCATATTAACATCATCATCCTGTACATAATGTGGCCCGTTGCATTCATCACAAGAGACAGCATTGTCATACAAAGATTGAGCAATCATGCATTGTGACTGTGAATGTGGCATCTGACAGATTATGCACCATGGAGTATCATCAGCAATATTTACAGCTTTCTTCAAAGGATCAGGAGTTTCTTTGACATGTTGAGCTCTCTGATTTGTGTTGTTATGTGGAAATACAGGTTTACCATTATGCCAATTGGTATTATATGGCATATCATGCAATGATGGGCTTTTTTCCTGCCTTTGGTAGACCTGCCTATCAGGACCTATCCCTTTTTCATTTCTAGCTAGTCTGTAACTTAGGTTCTTAACAACATTTGTTAGTTTATCAATTTTGTCTTCAGGGGCAGATGTACTACCTTGAGTATTTTGAGGCTTGTTTGGATTCTACAAAATTTTCACCTCATCCCTCCTGTTCGTCTTGCCTGATGCTTCCTTGTTATTCTCAATATTTATTGCTATCCTAAAAGCATCCCTGAGAGTAGCAGGACCCTTATGTCTTAGCCCATATGCTTTTTTGGCATCACAAGCATTAATATACAATATTATGCACATTGGTTTATTTGGCCTCATGTGATGTGGCAATTTGTTCGACACTTTAGTAAATCTTGCATTAAAATCTGCAACTTGTTCATTTGACCCTTTAGTGATACTAGTGAACTCATTTACAAAAAAGCTAGGGTTAGTTTTGTCACCATACTGTTCCTTAAAAATTCTTTTAAAATCATCCCATGATGAAATGCTTCTGTCAGGCAGACCTTTGTACCATTCCTTGGCTTCATCAACTAAGGATTGCATAAATGATTTCATGAAAACATCCTCATGCTCAACCTCGAAGTTGTCCATGATATTCTGAAAAGCTTTTAGATGGTCTTCACCTGACACAGTATTATTTCCTAAAAAATTTAGGCACTTGAAGCCTCACATGCTTGTCAATGGGGTTAGGATAACCAGGAATACCATCAAAAACAAGCTGTCTGAATCTTTCTAGCCGCATAGGTTGTCTACCAAACTGATTAGCATTAACATTTCTATCAGCATTTTGTTGTCTCACATTGTTTAATGGTACTCTAGCATTGTTTGCATTCTATGTTTGATCTGCTGATACTGGACCTCAATTCTGTGCTGATTTCTTTGCACATTTGCATTTTCAAGGGTAGGGATTGAATCATTTTGAGCAACTCTTAGAGCTTGCACTTTCTATTTCATGTCATCTCTGATTTTTACTGCCTGCCGATATTCTAACTTTGCTCTCAACCTTTTGATTTCTTCAGTTAATTGTTCCTCTTTGGGCATGGAGGTAGATGGTCTCATTCCATTTTGGTCATCGTCATCATCACCCCTTGGAGATTCAACTTCTTCAAACCTATCACTGGGATCCAAGAAAGGGCGTTCCTGAAAAACTTCTAACCTTATTCTCAGAGCACCACCCTCTTGTTTCTCATATACATTTTGGATTTCAGCCTCAGTGTTTGAAAAATAAGGCATTGTTTGCTTTGAGGATCTTGGATTGTCCTGAATAAATTCATCTTTTCTAGGGCTAGGAGAACCATCTTGACTGGCTCGAACAGTCCCCTTTTTCCTATACATCATTTTTGTGGGTAACTCTTCAAACAGAGTATTACGCTGGGATCTTCTCCCTTGCATACAAATTTTTTCTTTACCAGTTGGGAGATTGGTTCGGAGTCGCCACCTATTACTATGGATTGTTTTCTTTTAGAAACAAAGTTCTTTTACGTCACTTCCCCAGTAGAGTCGCCAATTTCTGTTGGTTTTTTCCCAAACTGGGTGCTTGTTCCCAGTATCCCTACAAGGTAGCCATCATTGATCAATAGGATATCCAGGCCAGGGGCCAATAGTGTAGGAGATAGACTCTATTTTTATCTCCTCTTCTTCTTCAGGCTCTGCAAAACCTAGGGGGTATTCCCTATTCAACATCCATAAAATATATCTGTGAATGGTGGGATGCTATCATAAAGCAGATGAATCCTCCTATATGAAGACCAAAACTGTGGGATAAGTGCAAAGGGGCTAGCTTTGGGCTTATGTTCAGTTGTGAATCAGAGGATCTCGATCCTAAACTACTTCTACAGTCCTAATGGTTGTTTTGGAAGTTTGAATTTTGATTTTGTGTTTGGATGCAAACCTGGACCTGGTATATAACCTCAACACAGAGCTAGATTGGTGCCTATCCAGGGCTTGGAGTCAGTAGACATACACATGTAAATGTTTAGCATAAACATATCAAGATTGGATCTTAAGGGGATTTGTGTGATATCTGCCTTACATATACCTCCCAGAACAGAGTATTAAGTTATCTCTACTTATGATATCCTTACTGCAATATATTCTCCTCAACACTTAACCTGAAAACACTTTAATCTACCCCTTGAGCAGAAGTTAAGAGATCAAGCATTCAATATAGTAAGCCTATATCCTAGAACCCAAGACACCCCTTAGATATCCAGATTCAAAAGAAGAGTATATTCAATACAGGAGATAGATAACAAAATACATGCAATATAGCATTATTCATCTAAAATAGCATGAAACCAATAAATCTATGCACAATACATAAAACATGAGACTCATAAACTCACAAGATCTCCTGCATAGAGCAACCAAAACCAGTTGTATCTTATTACAATGCTAGATGTGTCCAATTTTCAACAACCAAAAATGAGCAACACAGCCTGCTAAATACAACAAGGAAGGTCCTCAGCATTAATTACATGGTAGATTTCAAAATTTGCCAGATACAGTACACATGAGAAAAATGGCACTCATCAAAAATGAATGCAGCAGGTAGGGGAGGAGATAGGGGAAGTCTCAAGCCTTGCACCGTCACCTAGGATTCACATCATCAATCAGGTACTTACTTCATTCACACCATCACCCATACCTCTGCAACAACCACCATTAATGGCACACCAACTCGCGGTCTTGGGAAAAGCAGCATACTGTGCGTTTGAGACTTTCCCGCCAAGATACATGACCCTGTTATTTCAAATCATGTGGGAACCATTTATCCCACATGCACCCCGCGGAGACCCCTCTAGCACTTTATAAGCATGGCCATGATCATATATAATGTTGGCAATTTTGCTCTCGATGGCACCAGCGTAAATCCTTCTCTTCACACCCCATCGGCCAACCCAAGATTTCTCCCGCCGATACACATTGTCCACCCGATGAAGCCTCCACAAAGCCACCTTCATCGGTATAATCGGAACCATCAAAGTGATTGAAAATTCCCTCGCTGACCACACAACTCACGTCAATGGACACACCGCTGAAAGTTTCAAACCACAACATGTCAGCCAGACCCAAACCATCGGGACGACCTCCATCAGACATACCGATGCCACACATCACACCAATGACATTTCCATCGGCCAGACCAAACACATCGGCAGAGCCTAAAACTCACCTGCCGATAACAAAACTCTGGCCGATGATCCACCTGATCACATCCACCAATATCCTGATGACGTCACCATCACATTGCAATATCAGGGTGATCCTCGAAGAATAACTAATGCTAGAGATATGATCCCCCTCGGACCTAGATGACATCATCATGTCTGCATAAGGTGATCTTTGGCGGTAGGGTGATAGTCGTAAGATTACCTAATATTTGAAATATCACCCCCCGCAAGAATATCGGGCCGCACTGTAGCATTGCTATAACATCGGGGTGATATTTAGAATATGACTGATATTTGGGATATCACCCCCCTCCTTCGGAAAATGATGTAGCCGTTAGAGAAGCGAATATCACCCCCTGCATAAAACTGATGTTAGCAGCATCGGACGATAAAAGAACATCGGTACAATCACCTGATATTTGAAATGTGATGATGACCCCCTCCCTCGAAATGTAGGGTCATGCTGGAATATGATGAGGAGGCATAAAGACTTAAAACTTTTGACAGGCATTACTCCCTTACCATGCCGAATTTCAGGGTAATGCAAACAATAATCTTGCTTGGAAATTTACACTCCTCTACATGGCAGGCCTCTTAAAACAAGATTCAGACTTTGAGTTTTTTCAGATTTCAGACCTCAGGACCATAAACATATTTAACATGATGCTCATGCATACTGAAAGATGCAGCATAGACAGAAATCTTGACATGTCATAACATCATGCCTCAGAAATTTTAGGATTTGAGTGAAAAATCCTGTAAATGCTCAAGCTCAAAACCCTAGACATAAATGGGTACCAACACCTACAAATTAACTCATACAAACTACAAATCCAAGCACCATTAAATAGGTGAAATACAAACTAGAAACCATTAATTGGTTTGGAAAAACCATTAGCCAATACAAGATAGGTATGGTGCCTAAATTCAAAACCCTTATTCCAATCCCCATTGGTCTTGGTCATCCCCACTATTTTTTGCATATTATCCTACAACATGTCATTGCCATATTTGACCACCCATACTTGGGTGCCCCAATTTGTCTTCATTCCCAATGCATAAAGATACTCCATGGAAAATTTCCACACTTGTCATAATGCTACTCAAGATTCTAATGTAATCCCCCTCTTACAAGCTCTTATGCATCATAAAAATCTATCATAAGTAACTCCCATCATAATGACCTTACACACACCACAAGATGTTGACACATGACCAAACATGTTAGGATTAAGGTGCCATCAACCTTGTATATACTATGTATTTAATTACTCCTAATATTGTTTGTAAATCATTCATAAGGGATGAGGAATTTACCATCAACAGTAAAAAAAATTTTACCATCAAGATTTACCGGTACGGTAATTAATTTTTATCGGGGATTGGTAACTATTTTTTTACTGGCATGGAGTTACTATTTACCGGGAAGGAATCTAAGAGGTTAAGGTTGTTATGAGTGTTCAACCTCCCATGGGGTTGTTTTGGAGACTTGTGATGATGTTTTTGTTGGTTATAACACCTCCACATGAAGACGGTAACTGCCTTACAAGATAGGACAAAATTAGGTGTCCATAAGGACAAATTAGTTGTCCATGTGTAAGAGGTAAGTTATGGAGTTGCAAAAAATATTATTTTATGCATTAAATGATTGGATTTATCCAAGGGAGGTGTTTTAATATGATAACCAACTACTATACCACATTTAGAAGGTGAAAATGCTATATAAATAGGGGTTATGGTGGTAGAAATGAAACATTATGAGTTAGAGAAAAAACTCTATTTATAGGTGTTGAAGGAGTGAAGATTGAAGAGGAGAAAGGAAAGATTGTACGTAATCTCTATTGTTGAAGATAATACAAGCTTGGGTCTCTCTTCTTGGTGGAGTTTTTTCCTAAAAGGGTTTCTCCATGTAAACGTGTTGTGTTATGTGTTTATTTCTTATGTTCTATATTTCAATGCGTTGTTGATTTATTTTCCTACAATCTCCATTTGGTTATACACTGTTTAAGATCATATTTACAGTTGTTTTCAAATTTCCATATATAGTAGTTACCTTCATTTCTAACATTTGGTATCAGAGCCTGGCCAACTTTGCTTCTTGGGTGAAAGTGTGAAGGTTTTTTGAGTTGTAGTGGGAATTCTAGTTGAATCTTGTTTTGCAGATATTTGTGTAGAGGCCATGGCTGCATCCATTGTTGCTTCTACCACTTAGTTGGACATTGAAAAGTTCAATGGCATGGGGTGCGAATTGTGGAACATGAAGATGGAGGATTTTCTTGAGGAAAGAAATTAGTGTTTGGCTATTATGAAAGAGAAGAAACCTAACGATGTTTCTCAAGATGAGTGGGATAGACTGGATAAAAAGGCACGAGGTACAATTCGGCCGTGTCTTGCAGATTCTATTCTATTGAATGTTGTGAGTGAGAATTCTACACATAGTTTGTGGAAGCATTTGGGTGATATCTACCAAGTCAAGAGTATGGTAAACATGTTTTATTTAAAGTGTAAATTATTTTCCATGAAAATGAAAGAGGGTGAATCAGTTGCAGAGCATTTGAATTCGTTTAATTTGTTATTGAGTCAACTAGCATATGTAGATGTTGATGTGAATGAGGAAGATAAATGTATATTGCTTCTTTGTTCTTTACTTGAGTCATGGGAGAATGTTATTTTGGCCTCACAGATCTGAAGTTGGATGCTCTTGTTTCAGTTTTGTTGTCATAGAAATTGAGGAAGAAAAGTTTGGATAGTTCAGGGGATGCTCTTAGTGTTAGGGGAAGGTCCAAGGAAAGAGGACCAAAAGGAGATTAGAAGGGGTCTAAAGACAATTTTAAGGGCCATTCTAATACTCTTGGAAAGAAGAACAGAGTCAAGTGTTGGAACTGTAGAAAGAGAGGACATGTGAAAAAGGAATGTAGAAACTTGACGAAACAATAGGATTCTGCTATTGATAAGTCTTCGAATGTAGGTGATGATGTTTTACTTTATGCATGTAATGTTGTTTCTCATGATCATTAGTTGGTTGACTCAGGATGCTCGTACCACATAACTCCACATAAAGAATAGTTTTCCACATACAAAGAGTATGATGGAGGAAATGTGTACCTCGAGGACAACTCTACATATCCTATTGTTGGACGAGGAAAGGTAATGTTGTGTTTCAGTTATGGGAGAATTAAAACTCTCCCTTGTGTTTTGCATGTTCCTGGATTGGCTAGAAATTTGATTTTTGTTTCAAAGTTGAATGATTTGGTAATGCATGTGACATTTGATAAGCATGGTTGTAGATTGGTGAGAGGAAGCTTTGTGGTAGCAAAGGGGAAAAGATTAGGAACTCTATTTAAGCTAGAAGCCACTACTATTTGTAATGCCTCTTATGCATCTAAGACTAATACTAAAAATACATGTATGCTTTGGCACCATAGATTGGGCCACATAAGTTAGTCTGGTTTAAAGACTGTTTTAAATAAAATTGTTAGACGGTTTATCCTATTCTGATGAGAATTTCAAATTTTGTGATCACTATGTATTTGGAAAATAGAATAGATCCCCCTTTCCTTTTGGCAATAATAAATCTAATGATAAATTGGAATTTATTGATTTGGATTTCTTTGGTCCTAGTGGCGCCCACATGAAGTCTGGGTTTCAAGCAAAAAGTTATGTTAAGTCAAAATTTTAGTCAAACCTGATATTCCGAGGGGGAGAGTCATATTTCAAATATCAGTCATCTTAGACAAGATCACCCTGATGCTGTGTTATCACCTCATAATCACTTGATCTGCGAAGTGTGGACGTCAATTTTACATGAGGGTCGATATCTACCTGTCTAACGACTTCATACATCTTGTGGGGGGTCATATTTTCAGGCATCAGTCATCTTACGAATATCACCCTTGTCGCAGAATATCACCTTGTGCCAACATGACGATGACGTCATCTAAGTCCAATAGGATGCACTATATGGTCTTCGGCATGATAGTTATTATCGGTAGCTATGCTAGGGGTCCCACCGATCGCCGATGAGGACATGAATATGTACAGGAGGATCATCGGTAAGACGTATGGTATCGGTGTGGCAGGAGGATCTTCCTCTGATACATCAGGTTGCACCGATGAAGGTGGTCATCTGAGTGACACTGCATATCAGGTGAGCAAGCAGGAGGTTCGCCGATGTAGGGGGTCTGGCCGACAGGGTATTGTTTGAGGGGATCATCGGTGTGATAAGTGGTATCGATGCAGATGAGCAGTGTTGCTCCAACAGCTTGAGCTACCCCGATGGGGTCTAAGCTGGCGTCGTCGGGAGCAAAATCACCGACGATTATCTTTCGATGTGGTCTTGTTTATAAAGTGTCAGAGAGGTCATTGTAGGGTGAATGTGGGACAATCAGTTCCCACATAATTTGAAAAGTCAGCGATGGCAAGGAAGCATCTACCTAGCATATTCTCATTGGCCAACGACTTGCCTGTTTGATTTGAGTTGTAGATTTGGGAGATACTGAGGAAGATCGATGGCTGTATTCGAATGTAGGATTTTCTTCATGGTTGCAGTGGCGTTCTTAGTGGGAAGGCTCCGGGAGCATGTGGTTTGTTGCGTTTCCGCAGGACATTGGTAGGTCAACCATTGATTGCAAAATTACAGAGGCATGGGCTGATGATGGACATGCCACCTACTAGTTTTAAGTGAAAAGTCCCCAAACGTCGGCATGGGGCTCGAGTCCAACTGCTCCTCGCCTCTCTTTCTGCCTACAGCATTGATGTTTTGAGGGCCATTTCTCATAATGCATTGTATCTGGTGACTTTTGAATTTTGCTATGTAATTAAGTGCTGAGGGCACAACCTTGCTATAAAAGGCAGACTGTGCTACTCATTGGTTGTTGTTGAAGACTGGATAAAACCTTGGTGCTGTGATAAGATACAACTTCATTGGTGGCTCTGTTCTGGGTGTCTTGTGAGTTTATGAATCTCATGCTGTATGATTTATGCATAAGTTAACTGGTTTCATGTTGTTTTATATGAGAAATGCTCTGTTGCATGTGTTTGATCATTTGTCTCCAAGTTATGGGCATATTTTCTTTTAAATCAGAATAGCTAAGGGTTATTTAAGATTCAGGAATATGGGTTTTCTATATTGAATGATTAATCTCCTACCTTTGTTCAAGGAACAAATTAAATGTTTCAGGTTGATCATTGAGAAAGTATGTTGCAACAGGGATACCATCAAGTATGAATGACTAAGCACTTGATTTTTAGGAAGTATCTGTAAGGTAGACACTAGAAATCTCCCCTTGAAACTCAGTCATTGATTCAAGCTTATGATAATCACCCACATGTGTATGTCTATTGACTCCGAGCCCCAGATAGGCACCAGTCTGGTCTTGTATTCAGATTACAATCCAGAGTCCCAGTCTTGCATCCAAATACAAATCAAACTCAAACCTCAAATACAAACCTTTAGAACATTAGAAGTAGTTTTAGGATCAAAATCCTCTGTCTCACAACTGAGCATAGACCCAGAGCTAGCCCCTTTGCACTTATTTTACAGTTTTGGTCTGCATAAGAGAGGATTTATCTACTTTGTGTCAACATCCCAATCAGTATATAGTCATATTTTATGGATGTTGAATAGGGAATACCCCCCTTGGTTCTGCAAAGCCTAAAGAAGAAGAGGAGATATTTATAGAGTCTATCTCCTATACTGTTGGCCTTTGGCCTGGGAATCCTGTTGATCAATGATGGCAACCTTGTAGGGATAACTAGGAAGAAGCATCCAGTTTGGGAAAAATCCAACAGATTTGGTGACTCCGCTGGTGACTGCTTTGTATAAGAACCCTGATTTTAAAAGAAAATACTTCCTAGTTGTAGGTGGCGACTCCGAACCAATCTCCCAACTGGTAAAGTAAAAATTTGTATACAAGGGAGAAGATCCCTGCGTAATTCTCTATCTGAAGAATTACCCAGAAAGATGACGTACAGGAAAAAAGGGACTCTTCAAGCCAGTCAAGAGGGTTCTCCCAGAAGTAATGATAATATTCAAGACAATCTAGGATCTTCAGAGCGGACAATACCTTATTTCTCAAACACTGAGGCTGAAATCCAGAATGTATATGAAAGACAACAAGGTGTTAATTTGAGAGTGAGATCAGAGGTGTTTCAGGAATGCCCTTTCTTAGATCCCTCTAACAAATTTGAAGAGACTGAGTCCCCAAGGGATGATGATGATGACCAATATGGAAAGGGACCATTCTCTTCTATGCCCAAAGACAAACAATTAGCTGAAGAAATCAAAATCTTGAGAGCTGAGTTAGAATATTTACAAGCTGTGAAGATTAGAGATGATATGAGACAAAAAGTGCAAGCTCTGAGAACTGCTCAACATGATGCAGTCCCCACCCTTGATAATGCAAATGTCTTGAGAAACCAGCATAGAAATAAAATCCAGTATCAATAGAATGATCAAAGACAGAATGTAAACAATGTTAGAGCACCGTTAAATAATGTGAGAAATCAAAATGCTAATAGAAATGCCAATGTTGATCAATTTGGTAGACAACCTATGCAGCTGGACAAATTCAGGCAGCTTGTTTTTTATGGTATTCCTGGCTACCCTAATCCCATTGACAAACATGTAAGGCTGCAGGTGCCAAAGTTTTCGGGAAACAATACTGTGTCAGGTGAGGATCATTTAAAAGCCTTTCAGAATGTCATGGACAACTTTGAGGTTGAACATGAAGATGTGTTTATGAAGTTGTTTATGCAATCCTTAGTTGATGAAGCTAGAGAATGGTATAAGGGTCTGCCTGACTGAAGTATCTCATCATGGGATGACTTCAGGAGGATATTCAAAGAACAATATGGTGACAAAACTAATCCAAGTTTCTTCATTAATGAGTTCACTGGTATTACTAAAGGATCAAATGAGTAGGTTGCAGATTCCAATGCTAGATTCACTAAGGTGTTGAACAAATTGCCACATCACCTGAGGCCTAATGAACCAATGTGCATAGTGATGTACATAAATGTTTTTGATGCCAAAACAATGTATGGGTTAAGAGACAAGGGTCCTACCAGCCTCAGGGATGCTTTCAGAATTGCAACAAATATTGAAAATAACAGAAAAGCGTCTGGTAAGACAAACAGAAGAGATGACGTAAAAATTTTGCAAAATCCAACTACTAAATCTCAAAGTGTTCAAGGTAATGCATCCACTTCTGAGGAGAAACTAGATAAATTGACAACTATTGTCAAGGACCTGAGTTATAGACTGGCTAAAAATGAAAAAGGGATAGATCCTAACAGGCAGGTCTACCAAAGGCAAGAAAAGAGACCATCACTACATGATATGCCATATAACACTAATTGGCATAATGGTAAACCCATTCTCCCAAACAAAAACACAAATCAAAGGGCTCAAAATGTTAGGGAAACTCCTGATCCTTTGAAGAAGGCTCTTAATATTGTTGATGACACCCCATGGTGTATAATATGTCAAATGCCTCACTCACAGTCACAATGTATGATTGCTCAGTCTTTATATAATAATGATGTTGCCTGTGATGAGTGCAATGAGCCACATTGTATGGAGGATGATAATGTCAATATGTTGTCCACAAATAGGGAGTATCCTTCTCATGATGCTGATGCAAGTACAAATAATGAGATTCAGTTCTGCCAGTAGGTTTCCTGTGGTGAAGATGATGAAGATAGCTATGCCTATGCTCAGGACTCACACATTTTCTGAATAACTTGAGAAGGCCTTCTGATGAAGAAATTAGAGCTCTCATAGCTGCAGCAGTAGCTCAGGTCAAAAGTAATTATAACCTTAGGGGTAAGGCTCAGGTAAGCAACTCGCGCCAACCAGAGAACACTTTTGTGAGCCAACCAGTGCATAGTCATAAAGAGGCTGAACCACAAAAGAAACAATGGAGCAATAATAAGCAGAATTTTAAGCAAAAAATAGGTCATGATCCTCAAAGACCAGAAGATAGAGTACCCCAAAATGAAGATCAAAGCAAGAATGCTCAGGTCATGGATGACAGTCAAGGGGCCACAAAAATTAAAGCTGGATCATCCCAGGATAAAAATAAAACCATGGATCAAGCTGTAACTATTATACAAAACTATGCTCTTTTTGACATAGCTCAAGTCTTGTCCCAGATAAAGGTCTCTATTTCATTGATGGAGTTGATGAAGGTTGAGGAATTCAGAAATAAAGCATTGTCCCTAATTTCAGGAGTGCCCTGTCAAGCTAAGCAGAATGCTAACGCTCAGGGAAAGAAACAAGCCTTGTGTATTGAAGAGGATGAGGTTCCTGAAGTTTATCTGGGGGTGACCATGACAAAATGCCCTTCATAGGTTTAGCCATTTTTTGTCTCCCTTGTTATTAATGGAAAAACAATCAGGAATTGTATGCTTGATTCTGGAGCATCAACAAATATTATGCCTCTGGTTATCATGCAACAAGCTAGATTAAAGATAGATAAGGCCTATGGAAAATGCTATGCAATGGATGCCAGGGAAGTACCAGTCATTGGAATCATGAAAGATGTGGATTTTAGGCTGGCAGCATACCCATAAAAGACCTACAAAATGAACATAACAGTTGTTGACATAAAGCCACAATATGGTATGGTGTTGTCAAGAAGATGGGCAACATTGATTGGTGGAAGTATGCAATTAGATTTATCATATGCCATGATCCCAATAAATGGCAAAGATGTCAAACTGGTTAGAGAAGAAAGGTCACAAGAGACAGTTGAAGATCAGGATTCAGAGGAGCACATATGTTTTGTGGACACTGACTATGAAAATTTCAGAGTTGTCTAAGATGATCAAGGAGGTCAAGGGAGAGATATTTGCATTCAAGAGCTGGACCAACAGGGTCTATGGACTATGTATTTCGATGGAGCTTGTTCAAAGGAAGGCTCTGGTGCTGGAGTTGTGTTTTTGTCTCCAGCTGGTAAGCTTCTAAAATTCTCTTTCTTGTTGAAGTTTACCTCTACAAATAATATTGCAGAGTATGAAGCTTTGTTACTAGGATTGAATGTAGCTTTGAAGCACGGAATCAAAACGCTGAGAGTGTTTGGAGACTCGGAGTTAATTGTATCCCAGGTAAGAGATAAGTATGCCTCAAAAAATAAAAGATTAAAACAGTATAAGCATGTTGTGTGGGATACAATTGAATTGTTTGATATTTTTTCAATAAACTGGATAGAAAGATCAAAAAATGTCATGTCAGATTTTTTAGCTAATGTGGCCATAAGGCCAGATGATATTACTCTGTCTGATGTTACAAATGTTGAGGTTAAGATTAGACCTACAGTACCAGAAAATATATGCAGTTGGCAAGTATTTGATGATGATAAAGATTTGTTAAGATTTTTACACTGCATAGATGAATATGAGAATCAAGAGATTGATTTCCAGAATTTTGTAGAGGTTGTGGATGGAAAAGAAACTCTTATGGGGAGGGAAGTAAATCAGCTAAAGACAAATAAAATCCCCAGAGGGTTAGTTGCTTTAGAAAGAGCATTTGACAATAGGGACCAATTTATTTCAAAAGCATCTCCTACAAACAAGAATGACTTGGAGGAGATAAACTTGGGGACATCTCATGCCCCCAAAAAGGTATATATTAGCAAACAGCTCAAACCACACATCAGGAACATGTTGATTACATTGTTGAAAAAATATAAGCATGTCTTTGTCTGGTCATATGAGGACCTAAAAGCTTATAGAGAAGACCTATTCCAGCATGAAATCCCTTTGAAACCTAGAGCTAAGCCATTCAGACAAAAATAATGACCTATCAACCCAACTTTGGCTCCAAAAATGCAAGAACTCATGAAGCTTAGGGAGGCTGGAATAATTGTGCCTATTAGACATACAACTTGGGTATCTAATCTTGTCCCAGTTAGAACAAAGAATGGTGATATAAGACTTTGTGTTGACTTTAGAAATCTAAATGTATCCTCTTTAAAGGACAATTATCCACTGCCCAACATGGAGGCTATGCTGTAGAAGGTAACTGGTTGTGAGCTTCTATCCATGATGGATGGATTTTCAGGATACAATCAGGTGAAGGTGAAAGAATCTGAACAATACAAAATTGCCTTTACCACTCCATGGGGAACTTATGTATATGTGAGAATGCCATTTGGACTAACAAATGTTGGTGCCACATTTCAAAGGGCTATGGATGTTGCTTTTGCAAGATTGATTGACTCAATTCTGGCTATATATCAGGATGATCTAACTACCTATTCAAAAAAGGAAGAGTAACATTGCATGCACTTAGAATAGATTTTTATTAGAGCACTAGAATATGGCATTTCACTCAACCCAAAGAAATGTGCTTTTGGGGTAGTGGAAGGAAAGCTTTTGGGGTACATCATTTCCAAGGATGGAGTTAGGATTGATCCTGAAAGGGTTGCTACAATTGACAGGGTTCAAGTTCCTAAAATAGTGAAAGGTATTCAGTCCTTCTTTGGACAGATTAATTTTGTTAGAAGATTCATCCCCAACTTTGCAGAAATCACAAAGGATATTTCTAAAATGTTGAAGAAGGGTGCAACTGTCAAATGGGATGATGAAGCAATTAAATCATTTCAAAACATCAAAGAGGCTATAAAGATGGCTCTTGTGTTAAAATCTCCTGATTTTTCTAAGCCACTCCAATTGTTCTCATTTGCTTCTTTTCACACTGTTGTTGCATGCTTATTACAGAAAAATGAGGATGGTTTTGAACAACCTATTGCTTTCTTTAGCATGTCATTGCAGGCAGCTGAGTTAAAATACGATATCATGGAAAAGCAGGCATATGCATTGGTTAGAGCAGTCAAAAGCTTCAGGCCATATCTAGTAGGATCTCAGATAGTTGCATATGTGCCCCATGTAGCAGTCAAAGATATTTAAACTTAGTAGGAGATAACAGGAAGAAGATGTAGGTCGATAAACAAATTACAAGAATTCAACATAGAGATACAGATCACAAAATTGGTGAGGGGACAAGGTTTGGCTAAAATGATGACACAGTCAAATCTGGAAGCATGCCAAATAAATGTAGTTCAAAACGAAATTGTTAATATGTCAGAATCTGAATGGTACAAGGATATTGTATATTATTTGCAGAAATTGAATTGTCCTTCCCATCTCAGTGATAGTCAGAAAAGGACCTTGAAGCTACATGCAATCAGGTACATCATTATTCAAGGAGAGTTGTATTGGAAGAATCCTGATGGTGTCTTACTCGGATGTGTGGATGAAAATTAGGCTAATGGCATTCTAAGTGACATGCACAAAGGGATGTGTGGTGGACATTACACTGCCAAAACCACGGCTTACAAAATTCTTAGAGCAGGCTATTGGTGGCCAACTCTTTTCTCAGATGCACAAAAGATGGTAAGAAAATGTGATCCTTGTCAAAGGTTCTCAGGAAAACTAAAGTATGAAAGTGCACTACCCCTTAGAACTGTAACTGTGGAGGCTCCATTTCAGTAGTGGGGAATTGATTTTATAGGGAAAATTTTAGAAAAATCAAGTGGAGGACATAGTTGGATTTTGGTTGCTACTGACTATTTCACCAAATGGATTGAAGCCATTCCAACTAAGAAAGCTACGAGCAAGGTGGTGATGGATTTTGTTTTAAAACATATTATTACTAGATTTGGAGTGCCATTCAAAGTGGTCACAGATAATGCCATGTGCTTCAGATCTGATGAATTTGTTGTTTTTTGCAACAAATATGGGATTAATTTCTCATATGCATCACCATATCATCCACAAGGAAATGGTCAAGCAGAGTCAAGTAACAAAAGCCTCATGAAAATCATCAAAAGGATGGTAGGCAAGAACAAAAAGGCATGGGATTCAAAGCTAAAGATGGCACTATGGGCTGACCAGATAAAAGTGAAGAAATCAATTGGAAGGTCACCTTTTGAGCTAGTATATGGCGCAGCAGCCAAGTTGCCTATAAATAATCTTATGCCAATTTATAGATTCATACAAGAAAATGATGAAGAGATTAAGGATTCAATGACTGAAAGGATAAACCAGCTGATTGCATTAGATGAAATCAGAAGAGGATCACACAAGACAAACATCAAGAAACAACAAAAAGTGAAATACCTATTTGATAAAAGAACTACAGAAAGGAAATTTTAGATAGGTGATTTAGTCCTTGTTTAGAATGCAAGGAGCCAGGATAAGGGCAAGCATGGTAAATTTGAGCCCTTATGGATGGGCCCATACTGAATCAAAAATACTCATGGAGAAGATTCCTACTTTCTCCAGACTCTAAATGGTGGAATATTGGAATTGCCTGTGTACGGTCAATTCCTTAAGCTTTATTTTTCATAAGTGATTATCTTCTGTGCACGATTGTAAATTATGTGTAAATTATCTGTAAATGCTCTATATAGTCAGTGTTTTTCCTTTTTGTGTTTTGCCTGGTCTGCCTGGAGATGGTCTGGTTCTCGCTGCAGCCTTGTGCCTGCACGTCCCTAGTCGAAGCCAATGGTGGCGCCCACATGAAGTCTGGGTTTCAAGCAAAAAGTTATGTTAAGTCAAAATTCAGTCAAACCTAATATTCCGAGGGGGAGAATCATATTTCAAATATCAATCATCTTAGACAAGATCACCTTGATGTTGCGTTATCACCTCATAATCACTTGATCTGCGAAGTGCGGACGTCAATTTTACATGAGGGTCGATATCTACCTGTCTAACGACTTCATACATCTTGCGGGGGGTCATATTTTCAAGCATCAATCATCTTACGAATATCACCCTTGTTGCAGAATATCACCTTCTGCCAACATGATGATGACATCATCTAAGTCTGATAGGATGCACCATATGGTCTTCGGCATGACAGTTATTATCGGCAGCTATGCTAGGGGTCCCACCGATCGCTGATGAGGACATGAATATGTACAAGAGGATCATCGGTAAGAAGTATGGTATCGGCGTGGCAGGAGGATCTTCCTCCGATACATCAGGTTGCACCAATGAAGGTGGTCATCTGAGTGACACTGCATATCGAGTGAGCAAGCAGGAGGTTCACCGATGTAGGGGGTCTGGCCGACGGGGTATTGTTTGAGGGGATCATCGGTGTGATAAGTGGTATCGGTGCAGATGAGGAGTGTTGCTCCGATAGCTTGAGCTACCCCGATGGGGTCTAAGTTGGTGTTGTTGGGAGCAAAATCACTGACGATTATCTTTCGGTGTGGTCTTGTTTATAAAGTGTTGGAGAGGTCATTGTAGGGTGAATGTGGGACAATCAGTTCCCACATAATTTGAAAAGTTAGCGATGGCAAGGAAGCATCTACCTAGCATATTCTCATTGGCCAACGACTTTCCTATTTGGTTTGAGCTGTAGATTTGGGAGATGCTGAGGAAGATCGACGGCTGTATTCGAATGCAGGATTTTCTTCATGGTTGCAGTGTCATTCTTGGTGGGAAGGCTCCCGGAGCACGCGGTTTGTTGCATTTCCACAGGACATTGGTAGGTCAACCATTGATTGCAGAATTACAGAGGCATGGGCTAATGATGGACGAGCCTCCTACCATTTTTAAGTGAAAACTCCCCAAACGTCGGCACGGGGCTCGAGTCTAACTGCTCCTCGTCTCTCTTTTTACCTGTTGCATTGATGTTTTGAGGGCCATTTCTCATAATGCATTGTATCTGGCAACTTTTGAATTTTTCCATGTAATTAATTGCTGAGGGCACAAGCTTGCTATAAAAGGCAGACTGTGTTACTCATTGGTTGTTGTTGAAGATTGGATAAAACCTTGGTGCTGTGATAAGATACAACTTCATTGGTGGCTCTGTTCTGGGTGTCTTGTGAGTTTATGAATCTCATGTTGTATGATTTATGCATAAGTTAATTGGTTTCATGTTGTTTTATATGAGAAATGCTCTGTTGCATGTGTTTGATCATTTGTCTCCAAGTTGTGGGCATATTTTCTTTTGAATCAGAATAGCTTAGGGTTATTTAAGATTCAAGAATATGGGTTTTCTATATTGAATGTTTAATCTCCTACCTTTGTTCAAGGAACAAATTAAATGTTTCAGGTTGATCATTGAGAAAGTATGTTGCAACAGGGATACCATCAAGTGTGAATGACTAAGCACTTGATTTTTAGGAAGTATCTGTAAGGCAGACACTAGAAATCTCCCCTTGAAACTCAGTCATTGATTCAAGCTTATGATAATCACCCACATGTGTATGTCTATTGACTCCAAGCCCCGAATAGGCACCAGTCTGGTCTTGTATTGAGATTACAATCCAGAGTCCCAGTCTTGCATCCAAATACAAATCAAACTCAAACCTAAAATACAAACCTTTAGGACATTAGAAGTAGTTTTAGGATCAGAATCCTCCGTCTCACAACTGAGCATAGGCCCAGAGCTAGCCCCTTTGCACTTATTTCACAGTTTTGGTCTGCATAAGAGAGGATTTATCTGCTTTGTGTCAACATCCCAGTCAGTATATAGTCATATTTTATGGATGTTGAATAGGGAATACCCCCCTTGGTTTTGCAGAGCCTAAAGAAGAAGAGGAGATATTTATAGAGTCTATCTCCTATACTGTTGGTCCCTGGCCTGGGAATCCTGTTGATCAATGATGGCAACCTTGTAGGGATAACTGGGAAGAAACATCCAATTTAGGAAAAATCCAACAGGTCCATTGGATGTTGAATCAATTGGAAAATCTAGATATTTTGTTTCCTTCATTGATGATGCCTTAAGGTTTATGTGGATTTATTTTGTGTCACAAATATGAAGTTTCCACTAAATTTAAGGAATTTAAAGTTTTAGTTGAAAAGCAATTAGATCATAAGATAAAGGTTTTGAGATCTGACAATGGAGGGGAATACTGTTCTAAGGAATTTGACGAATTATGTAAGCATGTAGGTATTGTTAGATAGAAGACAACTCCATATACACCATAGCAGAATGGAGTGGTAGAAAGGATGAATTGGACAATAATGGAAAGAGACAGAAGTATGTTGAGTGAATCACAGTTGAACAAATGCTTTTGGGCAGAAGTTGTGTGTACTACGAACTACTTGGTTAACAGATCTTCGTGTAAGGATCTCGTTTCAACTCCTTATGAAATGTGGATAGGTAAGAAACCTTATGTTTCACATTTAAGGGTATTTGGTTGTGAGGCTTATGTTCATGTGCCTAAAGAAAAATGAACTAAGTTGGATCTAAAAGCTGAAAAGTGTACTTTCATTAGATATGGTGATAATGTAAAAGGTTATAATCTTTGGAATCCACTAACCCAAAAGATTATCTATTCTAGAGATGCTATTTTCAAGTAACTTAGTGTTATTTCAGAACCTAAATAGCCAAAGGAAAAAGAAGAAAAAGGTGAAGAGAGTGCACTTTGAATAGAGCATGAAGATGCACCTCAAAAAGAACAAAATGATGGATTGGGGGTGAATAAGTAGAAGAATACTCAATTGAAAGTTCTAATGAGGAAGAATCTATTGTAATAGAAGTTGGTATAGAAGAGCATGTAGAAGAACCTAAAGAGTCTCTTACTCCACCTTTAAGAAGATCCACAAGACAATGGAACCTAGTTGACTGGTATAGCCCACCAAATGTCTGTTGTGTATTTGCTTTATTGAGTACTAACGATGAGACTAGATCCTACAGGGAAGCTATTCATTCAGATGATAGCGAGTCTTGGTTGTTATCCATGCAAGAGGAGCTGATGGCTTTAAACTCTTACAACACCTGGGATCCTATTCATTTTCACAAAGGAAGAAAGGCCATAGGATGCAACTAGGTCTTCAAGAAGAAGTTTGGAATAGACAGTTCATTGGAGAAGTACAAGGCTAGATTGGAAGCCATGGGATTCTCCCAAAGAGAGGGAGTTGATTTCAGTGAAATTTTCTCTCCTATTGCTAAATTATCTTTCATTAGATTTTTTTTATCTATTGCTACAACATATGATTTTGAGGTTGAGAAAATGGATGTTAAGACTGCATTTTTGCATGGAGATCTTGAGGAACAAATTTACATGCAACAACCTACATGTTTTGAGGTAAAAGGGAAAGAACATTGGGTTTGCATATTAAAGAGGTCTCTTTATGTTTTGAAACAGTCCCCCAAAATGTGGTACCAGAAATTTAATTAATTTGTGTTGAAATTGAGGTAAAAGGGAAAGAACATTGGGTTTGCATATTAAAGAGGTCTCTTTATGGTTTGAAACAGTCCCCCAGAATGTGGTACCAGAAATTTGATTAATTTGTGTTGAAATTGAGTTTTGTTAGAAGTGAGGAGGATCATTGTGTTTACATTCATTGCATTGATGATTCTATTATTGATCATTGCATTGTATGTTGATGACATGTTATTTTTTAGCAACACTAAGGGTATGACCAATGAGTTGAAATATCAATTTTCAGATGTATTCAAAATGAAGGATCTTGGAGATGCCATGTATATTTTAGGGATGGAGAGATCAAAATAGATAGAGGTAACATAAATCTTCAGTTATCACAAAGTAATTTTATGAATAACATTTTGGAAAGATTTAATATGTAGGACTGTAACCTAGTTAGAGTTCATTTACCCATTGGTACTAAGATTTCATTAGATATGTGTCCAAAGAATGAGGATGATTTGGAGGATATGTCTAATGTGCCATATGCTAGTGTTGTAGGGAGATTGATGTATGCAATGGTTTACGCTAGACCAAATATTGCCCAAGCAGTGGGAGTTTTGAGCCGATTTATGTCTAACCCTAGTAAACACCATTGGAATTATGCGAAGAGGGTGTTTAAATATTTGGCTGGTACTTCTAATTACTATTTGGTTTATTCTAGTACTAACAATATGGAAAAGACATTGGACATACATAGTTATGTTGATGCAGATTGGGCAGGAGACTTAGATAATCAAAGGTCCACAAATGGGTATGTATTTACTCTATTTGGAAGAGTAGTGAGTTGGATGAGCAAAAGACAACCCACAGTTGCTTTGTCCACCACCCAAAGCAGAGTATATGGATACTACCCATGTCTCTAAGGAGACAGTTTGATTGAGGAGATTGTGTACAGGTATTGGTTTTGATTGCAGGGTCATTCAAATTGGTTGTGATAGCCAGAGTACTATTTGTTTGGCCAAGAATCCTATGTATCATGCTCAGACTAAGCATGTTGATGTACAGCATCACTTTGTTTGAGAAATGGTTGCAAATGGATAGAATGAGCTAAAGAAAGTAGACACCCAAAACAATGTTGTAGATTCATTAACCAAGTCTGTGAGCATAGAGAAATGTTTTTGGTGCAAAGAGGCCATGGGACTTGCTTCTAGTGCATGATTATTTTATGGTTTTCCTATGAATGTATTTACAATGTATGATGTCAAGTGGGAGAATGTTAGGATTAAGGTGCCATCAACCTTGTAAATTCTACGTATTTAATTACTCCTAATATTGTTCGTAAATCATTCATAAGGGATGAGAAATTCACCATCAGCAGTAAATTTTTTTTACAATCAGAATTTACCAGTATGGTAATTAATTTTTACCAGGGATCGATAACTAATTTTTTATTAGCATGGAGTTACTATTTACTAGAAAGAATCTAAGAGGTTAAGGTTGTTATGGGCGTTCAACCTCCCATGGGGTTGTTTTGGGCACTTGTGATGAGTAACACCTCCACATGAAGACAGTAACCACCTTACAAGATAAGACAAAATTAGGTGTCCATAAGGACAAATTAGTTGTCCATGTGTAAGAGGTAAGTTACGGAGTTGCAACAAATATTGTTTTATGTATTAAATGATTGGATTTATCCAAGGGAGGGATTTGGATATGATAACCAACTAGTATACCACATTTAGAAGGTGAAAATGCTATATAAATAGGGGTTATGGTGGTAGAAATGGAACATTATGGGTTAGAGAAAAAACTTTGTTTATAGGTGATGAAGGAGTGAAGACTTGATGAAAGGGGTAAGTCATAAAACACACAACAACAGAAATTGCACACAGAAAATAGAACTTTCTTTATTGATTTGGACAACTTATTACATTACAGAAGCTCAAATACAATCAAAGGAATCAACCCTCCACAGGCTGCAACACATTACAGCTTCCTCTCACCAGACTCTGGAATCATCTGCCATCTGTAACCCTAAATCTGCTATGGTTTCTATATTCCCACCTATTCTTGACTCTACACTTTCCCCCCTCAACTCTACTATTGCCTAGGGTTCCCAAAAATGGTTATCAATAGCCTTTTTGGTGGCCAACAACCTAATTTCAAAATTTGCATCTCCCTCCAAAATAGGTCAACTTCCGGGAGCCATAACTTTTGATCTGGGTGTCCGATTGACGAACCGTTTTATGTGTCAGAAAGCTCGCAGAGTGCTCTATGCGCTAAGAACCCACCTTGCTAGTTCTGGCCATTTTCGGGCCTGTACGGGGCTGTTTAGTGCCTCAAACCTGAGTTTAAATAATTTTTAGGCATTTTTCGAGAAACGAAAACTTTAATATCTTTCAGCTCGCAAATGATCTTTGCATGATTCCTTCGCCAAAGGTCTTATTTTTCAGTTCTGAAGATTCCTGTAAATTTTCACTTCAATCTGTGCCCAAATGCAAACTTTCCTAAAATAACAGGTTGCTATTTTTAGCAGTTTGGAAAAATTGAAAGTTCTACATCATTATTCAAGCGATTATGGAACTAGAACCACAAATTTTGAAAATAAATGGAAAGAACATCAACAATTTTGAAACACATCTTTTTTGGGGTGATGCAAGATTGCCCTTACACCACTGGATGCTCCTACATCAAGACTGGAGAGGAGAAAGGAAAGATTGTATGTAATCTCTATTATTGAAGATAATACAAGCTTGGGCCTCTCTTCTTGGTGGAGTTTTTTCCTAAAAGGGTTTCTCCATGTAAACACAATGTTATGTGTTTATTTCTTCTAGTCCATATTTCATTGTGTTGTTGATTTATTTTCTTGCAATCTCCATTTGGTTATAAACTATTTAAGATCATATTTACAATTGATTTCATATTTCCATATATAGTAGTTACCTTCATTTCTAACAAAACAATGCCACCTCAAAGAGGGAAGCCTACCTCCTCATGCAAGAATAAAATCCACTAAAGTTGAATTCCATGTCACCTCCACATGAGATGCCAAATCTTCCACAAGAAGATGAAATAGTAAATATATACAAAAGTATTAAAACGAACATTAGGAATGTAAGGTTGAGACACCTTTTCCCAACAAAAGGATCATCTTAAGAGTAGTGCAATCCTGCATAACCCAAAAAAAATTGTAAGATTTACAACTACAAGTATATAGAAAAAAGTGATTCCTCTTTCATCTTTGGTTGCATTTGAGCTCAAATTAAGGCTTTTGAGGGCACTATGATAGAGTTACATAAGGTTAATAGATGTTTCTTAATAGATTCATGATGAAGGGGTTAAATCACAAAACACACAACAACAAAAATTGAACACAGAAAATAGAACTTTCTTTTATTGATTTGGGAAACTCATTACATTACAGAAGCTCAACTACAATCAGAGGAATCAATCCTCCACAGGATGCAACACACTACAGCTACACATCACCAGGCTCTAGAATCTTCTGCCTTTTGTAACCCCCAAATTAGCTAGGGTTTATGTTTTCCTGCCTATTCTTGACTCTACACTTTCCCCCCTTAACTCTCCCCACCCAGGGTTCCCAAAATAGTCATAAATAGCATTTTTTGGCGACTTCTAGCTAACTTTCAAAATTTGCAACTCCCTCCAAAAGTAGGTCAACTTCTGGGAAGCATAACTTTTAATCCAGGTGTCCAATTGACGAACCGTTTTAAGCGCCAAAAATCTTGCAATGTGAACTATCACGCTGGAAATTAGTAAATGGATTTCCATCAACTTTTTGGGATGTTATGGGATATTTTAGTGCCTCATATCTCGTTTCAGAAAATTTCAGGGGCTTTTCAAAAAACAAAAGCTTTAATATCTTTCAACTCACAAATGATCTTTGCCTGATTCCTTCGCCAAAGATCTTATATTTCCATTATGAAGATTTTTGCAAGTTTTCGCTTCAATCCGTGCCCAAATGTAAACTTTCCTAAAATGGCAGGTAAACTTTCCAAAACTGGCAGTTTGCTATTTTTAGCAATTTTGGAAAAATTGAAAGTCCTACATCATTATTCAGGATATTATGGGACTAGAAACACTAATTATGGAAAGAAATGAAAACAACTACAATGATTTTGAATTAACTTCTTTTTGGGTGATGCAAGATTGCCCTTACACCACTGGATGCTCCTCTATCAGACACCTAAGGTAATTTGAGAAGTGACCCTGTTACGTCTCAGGTGTTTGTTTGAGGAAATTCCAAATGGTCAACCTCCACCTTAGACAACTAAGAAGAATCTTCAACAGGCCTTCCTTTCCATTTCACCAAATATTCTTCATATTGCCTATTCTGGGTACTTCTTCCGACACGGCTATCCAAGATCTCTTATATCTCCTCCATTGAAGTAGATGCTGGAATACTCCACTGTTCTGTTGTTGGTCCATCCTCTGTGCCAGCTTCATCATATTCCATTTAATCAGCAATGTTGAACACAGGGGAAATATTGATCGCACTCGGCAACTCTACCTCATGCATTTCCTGAATCATGCTTCTTTAGGATTCTGCACGATCCAAATTTCTTTATTTTCAACTTATTATATGTTCCAATTAGGAACCTTTCTTTTCTCAAATGAACCATAACTTCATCTCCTACCTGGAACTCCTTATATCTCCTTTTTTGATTTGCCTTAGCCTTGTACTGAATATTCATCTTGTTAATGTGCTTTCTCACCTCTTCGTGCAAAGTCTTCAGATGTTCTGCAAAGTCTTCAACTTCGACACTTGTCTTTTCACCTTTGTCCAGCTTCCTTAACTTAGAAGCATTTCTTGGGCTATTGCCATATACAATCTGGAATGGTGATTTACCAGTATTCCTATTGACAAAATTGTTGTAAACAAATTTTGCATGTGGTAAAATCAAATCCCATCCCTTGGGCTTATCTCCTACTAAGCATCGTAGCAGGTTACCCAAACTCCTATTCACCACTTCCATCTATCCATCAGTTTATGGATGGTGTGCAGAACTGAACTTCAAATTTGTCTTCAACTTCTTCCACAATGTCCTCCAGAAATACCCAACAAACTTGGTATCTCGATCTAAAACTATGCTCTTTGGTAGACTGTGTAATCTTACCACCTCTCTAAAAAATAATTCAGCAATATGAACAGCATCATTAGTCTTCTTGCAAGGAATAAAATGTGTCATCTTCGAGAATCTGTCCACCACCACAAAAATGGAATCATGTCCTCTCTGTGTCCTTGGTAAGCCAAGAACAAAATCCACCCAAATATCATCCCATGGCTTCTTTGGTACAGGTAATGGTTGATACAACCCTGTATTCTAACTTGTTCCTTTTGCCATCTGACATACTCTGCAACTCTGCACGAATTTCCTCACATCCTACTGCAACTATGGCCAATAATAATTTTCAACAACAATAGCAATGGTCTTATCTCAACCAAAATGTCCAGCTAATCCCCACTATGCTTCTCCTTAATCAAGTTCTCTCTCATGGAACTCCTCGAAATGCATAATTGGCTTCCTCTAAACAACATGCCATCTTAGATTATGAAATCCAACCATTTTGTCCTGTCCAAAGTAACAGGTTCCAGACAAGCTTTCCAAGCCTTTGCAAAATCTGGATCTTTAGGATACAAACTATTGAGCTCATTGAACCCAACAACCTCTATCTTCATTTCTGTCAACAAATTTTGCCTTCTACTCAAGGCATCTGCAACTCTGTTGGACTTCCCACTCCTGTGCTTTAAAACAAAAGTATAACTCTACAAAAACTCAAGCCATTTTAAGTGCCTTTGATTCAGCTTTCCTTGACTATTAAGATACTGTAAAGCCTGATGATCAATATATAAAACAAACTCTTTTGACAATAGATAATGTCTCCATTTCTTCAAAGCTTGAACTATTGCATAAAATTTCTGATCATAAATAGAATACTTTTTCTTGGCATCATTAATCTTCTCACTGAAATAGGCAATGGGCTTACCTTCTTGACTCAAGACAGCTCCTATAGCACTACCACTAGCATCACAATCTACCTGAAATACCTTATTGAAATCTAGAAGTGCCAAAACAAGTTGCTCTGTGACTTTCTGCTTCAATGTATCAAAGCTTTTGTCTTCTCCTTTTGTCCATCTAAACTCTTTTCTATCCCCTCTCATTGTCTCAGTTAGGGGTGCACAAATGCTACTAAAATTTTTGATAAACTTTCTGTAAAAACTTGCCAAACCATGAAAAGATCTTACCTCTGTGGCACTCCTTGGTGTAGGCCATTCAAGGATAGCTCTCACCTTCTCTGTGTCCATCTTAAGACCTTCCTCTGAGATAACAAATCCCAAGTATACCAACTCCTTCTTTGCAAAACTACATTTCTCTAGATTAATCAGCAACTTCTCCTCCCTCAGCTTCTCAAAAACTCTTCTGATATGCATCATATGCTCATCCCAAGTCTTACTGAAAATCAAAATATCATCTAAATAAATAATAACAAAACTTCCCAAAAATTCTTTCAGTACCTCGTTCATGAGCCACATGAATGTGCTCGGTGCGTTGGTTATCCCAAATGGCATGACTAACCACTCATACAAACCCTCCTTTGTCTTGAAGGTTGTCTTTCATTCATCTCCTTCTCTGATTTAGATCTGGTGATACCCACTCTTCAAGTCAATCTTCGTGAAGTACTTGGCTCCACTCAAACAATCCATTATGTCATCCATTCTTGGGAATGGAAACCTGTACTTGATCGTGATCTTATTGATGGCCCGAGAATCTATACACATTCTCTATTCTCCACATTTCTTTGGTGCTAGTACTGCAGGTACCACACATGGACTTAGGCTCTCCCTTATCAGTCCCTTCCTTAACAGCTCCTGAACTTGTCTATTCATCTCTTCACTCTCTGCAGGAGTCATTCTATGGGATGCCTTATTCGGCAAACTAGCTCCTGGTATCAAATCCATTTGGTGACTTATCTTTCTCACCACTGGTAAACCTTCTGGTACATTATCAGAGATAATATCCTAAAATTCTTCTGACATATCTGAGACTTCTGCTAGTACATCTTCACATTTCTCTTGACTAATCTTAGGAATCAATGCAAAGCAATGACGCTCATGCTTCATACCCTCCAACAATTTCCCACCATCTACCAAGCAAATTTTGGCAGTACTACATACCTTTTCTTCCACCTCCTTCAAGGGCTTCAACTTATGACAAACTCCATCCTTTGTTAGGGAATATGTGTTTGCACAGCCATCATGAACAGTGCTCCTATCATACTGCCATGGCCTCCCCAACAACATATGACATGAATCCATTGGTATGATATCACACAACACCTCATCATGGTAGTCTCCAATCTTGAACTTCACTAAACACTGCTCATTGACCAAAGCTCTATGGTCCTTCTGCAATCATGCAATCTGATATGGATGTGGATGCTTTCTTCTTGTCAACCATCTCCTCTGAAACAAGATTATCAGTGCTTCCACTGTCAATAATAATATCACAACACTTACCTTCACATTTGCACCTTGTGTGGAATAAAATCTTCCTTTGATTTGGTTCTTTCTCCTCATTCAACAAGGTTCTTCTGACAACTAGGGTTTCTCCCCTTTCAGCATCTTTAGAATGCTCAGACTGCGCATCTTTATCTACATGTGCAACTCGTGCATTACCTTTAGGTCTTCTATTTGTCCTTCCTTGATGTTGCAGACACTCGTATGCTCGATGCCCTTCTTCTCCACATTGGAAACAGGTTCCTCTAAAACCTCCTCTTCCAGGTCCTTGCCCAGGTCGGCGTCTTCCTCTTCCTCTTTGCTCACCATTGTTCTGGTCATGAGGGTGGTAGGTATTATCTCCTCTTTGATTCTGACTAGTGCCAGCTTCTTCACTTTTCTTTTGATCTTCATTACGACCTCCATAGGGTCTTCCACCAGTCCTTCCACTTTGACTTCCTCCCCTTTGCTTGCTGTTGAATCTTTTATTCAGCTTCTCTTCCACCTTCAGGGAAAACTGGTATGCATCTTCTATGAAGGTCATTCTGACTAGGCTCAGCTCCTCTTGAATACTTGACCTCAACCCATTAATGTAATGGGCTACCTTCTCCTTGTTAGCCTCTACATGACCGGTTTTGATAGTAATCTTATAAAACTCTTATGTATACTCCTTAACAAACTTGTTGCCTTGCTTCAGTCCTTAGAGCTTCTTCAACAGCTCCATCTCATAGTCCACAGGAATGAACTGCTTCTTCAGTTTCTCCACCATCTGATCCCATCTGGTGATCTTTCCTTTTCCTCTTCTGTTCCTCTCTAACTGGACCTCCTTCCACCAAATATTTGCATGGCCCTTCAACTTTGTTTTGGCAAACTTGACCCGATCTGGGTCTTCCACATCTTCATACTAGAAATACTCCTCCATGTCATTGATCCAATCAATAAGATGTTCTGGATTCAAATCTCCAGAATATGTAGAAACTTCGATCCTGGGTCTCTTTCTGATCTTGGAAATGGCCCTCAACAACCTAACTTCTGCAGGATCTCCTGCAGCTTCTTGTTCTTCCTCAGATAGCTCTTCTTCAGCTTCATCTTTGCTTTCTTCTCTTGTTCTTGAATTAAACCCTCTTTGTAGCTCCTCTTGCAATGCATCGATTTTCCTTTCCATGAATCTAAAACCCTCTTCCATCAAAGCATTCCTCCCAATACAATTTCTTCGTGGAGGCATCTTGATCTCCACAGCAAACCCACAACCTCAGGTCCTGGTGCAAACTACCTCATGGTCGGCAATCTGTCTACACACTCAGGAACCCTTGCTCTAATACCACTTGATGAAGGGTGTAAATCACAAAACACACAACAACAGAAATTTAACACAAAAAATAGAACTTTCTTTAATTGATCTGGGCAACTCATTACATTATAGAAGCTCAACTACAATCAGAGGAATCAATCCTCCATAGGTTGCAACACACTACAACTACACATCACTAGGCTCTGGAATCTTCTACCTTCTGTAACGCCCAAATTAGCTAGGGTTTATGTTTTCCCACCTATTCTTGACTCTACACTTTCCCCCCTTAACTCTCCCCACCCAGGGTTCCCAAAATAGTCATAAATAGCACTTTTTGGTGGCTTCCAGCTAAATTTTGAAATTTACAACTCCCTCCAAAAGTAGGTCAACTTCTGGGAAGCATAACTTTTGATTCGGGTGTCCAATTAACGAACTATTTTAAGTGCCGGAAAGATCGTAATGTGAATTATCATGTCAAAAATCTGTAAATAGATTTCTATTAACTTTTCAGGATGCTATAGGATGTTTTAGTGCCTCATATCTCATTTCAAAAATTTTTAGGGGCTTTTCAGAAAACAAAAACTTTAATATCTTTCAGCTCACAAATGATCTTTTCCTGATTCCTTTGCCAAAGGTCTTATATTTTCGTTATGAGTTTTCTGCAAGTTTTCGCTTCAATCGTTGTCCAAATACAAACTTTCCAAAACTAGCAGTTTGCTATTGTAAATTCAAATCGAACTTATAATCTCTGACTTGGATATTTTCTGAAAGTTGGATATTTATATAGCAGACTTAACTTATTACTTTCTTTTGTATTTCTTCTCATACACTTCTGATTTTTGTGTTGATCCATGGTATTGCAGGGCAAAGACATTGATATAAATATGTGAGTGACGGTAGGAGTCACATTTGTGATAGACGTGACTCCTCAAGGAGTCACGCCTATCACAGGTGTGACTTTGTCACCGTTTGTATTATAATCGGTTTTACCAATTTTAACAGTTACAATCACCATTTAGAATGCAGAAGATGTTTATGCTTTGGTAATATATCATTCAATCATGCTATATTGATATTTATCTTAACATACCTTATATATTAAGTATGAATATATAAGTAATATTTAATATTACTTATATATTCATATTTATTATTATGTTATCTGATCGAAGCTACAAACAACTCAACACTCCCTCTTAGCTCGGAAAGATAACAATATCACAATAATCTCTGTGAATATCAATTATCTGATCTATAATGAATTACTCAAAGTAATTTAATATCACATAACTCATGATATATAGTATCACCTATCTCGTGATACGTAGCATCACCTACCTCATGATACTAAAGGATATACTATACTCGAGAACATTACATTCTCCTTATATATCCCAGTTATGGTATGTGCACTGACATTAGGTCACATAATGTCTACCATAACTTAATCATGATAACTCCATGATTCATACCAATATCAAGTCACATGATATCAGTCTAATGAACATTATAAGATCGTCACCTTATAATGTTAGGTACAAGTGTAGATTATCCAAAAAATCGTCACCTTATGGAAATAAACACAGAATGGGTAGGCCCATAATGTCATAGAGTCACACATATGACACAAGATATTTACACATTAAACATCTTTAATAAATTAGTACAAATCAATTAGAATTTTATATTTCAATTATACCAAGATTTTTTCTAAAGTATTCAACTTTCACCTTGAGGAGTGGTTTAGTAAGAATATTTGCAGTTTGATCTCCTGTACTGATATACTCCAACTGAATCACATTCCTTTCCACCATATCATGCACATAGTGATGAGGAATCTCAATATGTTTAGATCTATCATGGAATACTAGATTCACGAATAGCTTAATACAGCTTTGATTGTCGCAGTGGATGATAGTTGTTTCAGAGGTTTACCAAATAATCCCACAAGCAGTTTTCTAAGCCAAACTGCCTCTCTAGCAGCCATAGAAGCTGCAATATATTCATCTTCTGTAGAACTCTGAGCAACTGACGATTATTTTCTGCTGATCCACGATATCATTGCTGACCCTAAACTGAAACAACATCTAGAGGTGCTCTTCCGGTCCGTTACACTTCCAGCCTAATCTGAATCTGTGAATCCATGTAGATCTAAGTCAACCTTTTCATATTTTAAGCCATAATTTAGAGTACCTTGAAGGTATCTCATTATATGTTTCATAGCCACAAGATGTATCTCCTTGGGCTCACACATAAACTGACTTAAGACATTTACAGCATAACAGATATCAGGTCTGGTATTGACCAAATACATCAAGGATCTAATTATCTGTCTATACATAGTGGGATCTGCCAATGGAGAATCTGCTGTTGCTTCCTTCAATTTATGAAGATTTGTTTCCATGGGGGAAGACATAGGTCTACATTCCATCATACCAAACCTTTTTAATATATCAATTGTGTACTTCCCTTGGTTGAGAATAATATAGTCTGATTTTTGCCATACTTCCAGTCTAAGGAAGTAGTGTAATAGACCTAAGTCCATGTCAAATTCTGAAGCTAGATCTTTCTTACACTGATCAATAAGGTGATTTTCTCCTGTAATCAATTGATCATCAACATATAATATCAATATTAACATATCACCTTTGCTTTGTTTGAAGTAGAGATTTGGATCTGCATCATTCTTTAAGAAGCCTAATCTCAAGAGATAACTGTCAATTCTTTCATACCAGGCTCTGGGGGCCTGTTTAAGTCCATATAGAGCTTTCTTTAATCTACATACATGGGATCCTGCATTGTGAATCTCAAATCCTTCGAGTTGCTCTAAGTAATCCTCTTCTTCAATGGTTCCATTTAAGAAAGCAGTTTTTACATCCATTTGATGGACTTTCCACCCTTTGGCTATTGCAATAGCTAGAACTGCCCTGACTGATGTATATCAAGCAACTAGAGCAAAGGTTTCGTCATAATCAATTCCTTCCTTTTGTGAAAATCCTCTGGCTACAAATCTTGCTTTGTATTTCCCTATACTGCCATCTACAGCATGTTTGATTTTAAATAGCCATTTTGAAGAAACAACAGATTTCCCTTTTGGTTTAGGTACTATATCCCACAAATCATTCTTCAGGATGGATTGATACTCCTCTGTCATGGCATCCTTCCATACTTGGTTCTTAAGAGCTTCTATAGCACTAGAAGGTTCTGATTTAATGAATTCACTCATTAAAGCTACATAACTAGAGAATCTCTTAGGTCTTGTGCTTTCCCTAAAAGTCCTTGATGGAGCGACATAATTTTTACCTTCTTCCATTGTTTTGGTGGCCCAGAGTGGTCTTTTCTTGGGATTTTCTAGTGATGTGATTTGTTCATGGTTTACCTCTTCCTCAAGATACTCCCTCTGAAACTCAGGTGTAGGATCCTCTTCTATGCTTGAGTTGGAAGTTTGAATTTCTGACTCAATATCATTTCTGGCTCTTTTGAAAGCTATGTCTTCCTAAAAAATCACATCTCTGCTTAGTTCAATCTGTCTTTGACCAGGTATATATATTCTATAAACTTTTGATGTTTCACTATAGCCTACAAAGATGCCTTTTCTCCCAGAAGGTTCTATCTTATTTCTTTTCTCTTTGGGCACATGAATGTAAACAAGACAACCAAATATCCTTAAATGACTAATGTCTGGTTTTGTGCCAGTGAAGGCTTCTTCAGGAGTTTTGTCATCAATAAGAGAGTGAGGACGCCGGTTATGTATATAGACAGTAGTACTAGATGCTTCTGCCCAAAGTGAAGTGTCTATGTTCCAATCAAGTAACATAGCCCTAGCAGCTTCTACAATGGTTCTATTTTTTTCTTTCTGCAACTCCATTTTGTTGAGGATTATAAGGTACAGTGAACTCCCTCTTAATCCCAGTGTTTTTACAAAAGTCTTTAAAAATGTCTGAAGTGTATTCATTCCCATTATCTATTCTTAAGGTTTTGATTTTTCTCCTGGAAGAGTTTTTATTGATTTGGTTCCGTACATAACTCGCACAAGTACCCTTGTCTATGACCTATGGTTTTGGCTTTCTTAATAGTAGAATTCTTTGGCCATGCCAATACTTTGCTATCCATAAAGGTCACCCTATATCCATTATCTTCAAGTGCAGATATGGAGACTAGGTTTCTTTTGATGCCTGGGACAAACAATACTCCAGTAAGTTGGATGGAGATGCCAGTCTTTAATTTGAGGGTGCATGTGCCAACACCCTTGACTGGATGTACAGAGTTATCTCCAATTCTTACTTCTTCGTCAGTCTCTTCTACCATGGTGTCTAGTAGTTCCCTGAACACTGTGATGTGTCTTGATGAACCACCATCTATAACCCAGGTGTTGGATTTATTTGATACTTGGTTTGAAAGTGTAGAGTAGAATACATATTTCTCAGATTCATGCTCCTTTATTTTGGCATAAGATGCTTGTTGTTTAGTTCTATCAGGACATCTGATTGCATAGTGTCCATATTGGTCGCATCTGAAACATTGGATGCGAGAAATGTCTTTCTTGAATGAACCTTTCCCGTGATAATTTTTCCTCTTCTTGAAGTGTTTCTTCTTCTCTTTCTTTTGAGAGTTTGTATTTAGAACATGAAGGTCTTCATCTATATTTTTCTATTTTGACCCTTTCTTTGTCTGTCTAGATTCTTCTTGAAGACAGTCTGATCTTAGGCGGTCAAATTTTGGAAATTTGGACCTTGCACTAATGCCTTGAACAAATGTCTCCCAGGAATTTGGGAGACCATCTAGAGCAATAAGTGTTAGTTCCTTGCTTTCAATTTGGTACCCAAGTGTTGATAGTTGATCCCTTAGTGCAGATATTCTCATAAAGTATGCATTGATAGATTCTCCTTTGTTCATACTTATATGATTTATTTCTCTCTTTAGGGCTAAGGTTCTGCTGGAGTTATTAATTTCATAATTGCCTTCAAGTGACTTAAACATATGATATGCAGTCTCATGTTTTGTCAGAATCGGCACGATATGATCTCTAACTCCATCAACTATGATTTTCATGGCTTTGTCATTTCCTTCAATCCATCTTGTTTTATCAGGATCATTCTCTAGTTCCATTTTGTTTTCTCTCACAAATGAATCAACTTTATTTTCTTTTAGTATCATCATAATTCTGAATTTCCATGATGAGAAGTTATTTCCTCCTTCCAATCTATCTTCGAATCGGATTGCTGTTGTCATTTGAGAAATGAGATGTATTAAATCTGAATTTCTCAAGTTTGATTTTCTACCTGGATTCTACTTAACTTGTCTCTGATACCATGTAAATTCAAATCAAACTTATAATCTCTAACTTGGATATTTTCTGAAAGTTGGATATTTATATAGTAGACTTAACTTATTACTTTCTTTTGTATTTCTTCTCATACACTTCTAATTTTTGTGTTGATCCATGGTATTGCAGGGCAAAGACATTGATATAAATAAGTGAGTGATGGTAGGAGTCACATCTGTGATAGACGTGACTCCTCAAGGAGTCACGCCTATCACAGGTGTGACTTTGTCACCGTTTGTATTGTAATCGGTTTCACCGATTTTAACAGTTACGAATAACAATTTAGAATGCAGAAGATGTTTATGATTTGGTAATATATCATTCGATCATGCTATATTGATATTTATCTTAACATACCTTATATATTAAGTATGAATATATAATTAATATTTAATATTACTTATATATTCATATTTATTATTATGTTATCTGATCGAAGCTACAAACAACTCAATAGCTATTGTTAGCAGTTTTGGAAAAATTGAAAATCCTACATCATTATTCAGGATATTATGGAACCAGAAACACTAATTATGGAAAAAAATGAAAACAACTACAATGATTTTGAATTAACTTCTTTTTGGGTGATGCAAGATTGCCCTTACACCACTGGATGCTCTTGCATCAATTCAGGTAATGACAAATTGTGTAAAGATGTCTTGGGTGAGTTGTTTCTTAGTTTCCATTCAATTTTCCTCATTTCCGCCTCATCTTGATGATGGATCAAAGAGTGATGGAAAATATTGACACAAACTAAACTCTCAATTTTTTCATCGAAATCATCTCACTCAACCATACAGCTGTTGTAGAACATGTTTTGTAGTAGTCTTTTAGAACATGTTCTGCAACCATAATAGTCATTGTAAAAAAGTCACAATTGTTGTAGAAACTCATTCCACTTGATAGTCATGGTGTTGTAGAAAGTTTTTTGTAGGAGACACATTGTTGTTGCATAAATTCATATTGCAACAATCATAATTATTGTATGCTTCCAAAATTGTAAGAGTCAACATAACATGTCCAATGATGATGTAAATCCCAAATAAACTTATATGGCAAAAAAAAAAGAATGTGGCTAGTGACACGTGTCACCAAGGTAATTTCCCACTTGTCAACCCTTTATGATCCTCTAATTTCCTTGTGTTTTTAATGTTTATCACCCAAATTTTTCTTCAGTTTTGGTTGTGTTTTAACAACTTGGTGCCTTTTTTGTTTCAGCAAATTTGACACTTTTAGTAGGCGATAACATTGTCACCGACATAGTTTTTTTGTTTGTTGAGATAATTCTATGCTTTCTATGGTATTTCTATGTTTGTCATTGTATTTTTGTGTTTGTTTTGGTATTCTCACTTTCACCACGACAATTTTGTTATTGTCAAAAGAGGTAATTTCACATGAAGTGACAATTTTGTTATTTTTAGTCACACATGTGAGTAACTTCAAAAACATGAGTTGTTTCATTTTCTCTCCAATTTTAATTTGTTATCATTTTAATCCTACTCCACCAAGTCATTCTATATAAAATATGTAATCCCATTCAATTTCAAGGGTCTAAGAAATTTTAAGACTATTCTAAGACTATTCTTCAACTTGTTGGCAACATGGTCAAGAGACACTACTGATATGGTGGAAACTTGATGTTGTCATTGATGGCAACAATTAGACATGATCTAGATCAACTCCTGAGACAAAGTTGTGTGTAGTCTTTTGGTCTGGAAAGACTAATTTAGCCAAAATTGACTAAGTGTTGGCAGTTTACCAAGACGGTGAGAGTAATTCAATTGGTATACTCCTCTGCAGATAGAGATCGTGCTATGCAGTTCTAGTGTGTTATACTTAGATGATATACAATATTTTATCCTAAGTTTCATGGCTTGACAATCTTTGGAAGTCATACTATAAATTGCCTAAGTCTGATAAGTAGAGTACAGTGAGGAACAGTGCAGAACACTTGAGTAATTCACTCCATATTCCTCCGCTATTAATTATTTTGATATGCAATTTGAAGGTACTATAAACACATATGTTAACTATCTAAATCCAGATTACAACATCTAAAATCCACCGGAAGATCATCTACAAGCTTCCAAGTTTCAGTAGATAGTTTGACAATGTTTAACTAAGACAAAGGTAACAGTTCTGAGATCCACATATCGCCACACAAGAATATTATGACCTGCGGTTTTGAAGGTATGATTGGTGATGTCTAATGAATGTTTGATGTGAATTTTGAAGTTTTATATGGTCCGCACTAGAAGTTATGATATGATGGACAATAAGGTTTAAGTGTGTATTTTGGGATAAAGCTGACACATAGTTGGATCGATGTGTAGTAAGGAGATAATGCTTAGATCATTATTCTAAGTGGTTCAATAATAAGTCCAGACCTATATGAAGATTCCTTAATGATTGTATGGGTTCACATTGTTGTTTGTGTAAAGGATCAAGCCGACAACGTAAAACTTTGATATACAAGTTTCATATTTTGCATGTCGACCTAGTTTTGGGATAATTCATGTTGTGGATATATACATTTGATAGATTTTAGTATTGGATGCATGGCATTGTGTAAATATAGTGTGAATTCGATGTGTATGTGATCTAAGGCAATTTTGTGATAAGAAAGGAATAGTAAGGGAAAAAGAACAAAGTATATGTGAAGCAGAGCAGATATAATGAAGACTTTTGAATCTGTATATTGAGCTATTAATGGAACTGCATTTCAGCATTTTGTAGATGCATTTGTAGTAATCTTCTCTTGGCGGTGAGCCACGCTTTCTTTTATTTTCTCTTATCTTCTATATGGAAGTGAGCACTTCTTTGGATAGTGATTCCTTGGGCAGTGAGCCCTTATGTAATTCAGTTTCGATATCATAATATATTGTGAGCTAACACTCACTGTGGTTTTTCCCTTTTTGGGTTTTCACGTAAAAATCTTGGTGTCTATGTGTTATGACTTTGTGGCTGCTCTTCTTATTTTTATTTTGCTTTCATGTTATTGAATTTGGTAAATGGATAAAATGAATATGTGAAAGAAAGGTTTTACAGAATATTGATTCATCCCCCCTCTCAGTATTCTTTGTTCTCAACAATTGGTATCAGAGTGAGGTTCCTTGGAAGAAGTTTAACAACTTGAGGATGATCTGGGAAAGTGTGCACATGGAAGCTAGAAGGTGTCCTGCTCCAGGTAGTGTCACAATTGATGATTGCACATATGTCAGTAATCAAGAATTAAAAACTGCTCTTGAAGATCTTGATAAGTATGAAGAAGATATCTAGGATTTAAAGGAAAATGTCAAAGAAACTGATGAATGCATCCTAAAGCTAAGAGAGCAAGTCAAGAGATCAAAGGATAGGAGTAGAGAGCTAAGTGAAGAATTAAAAGTAGTAAATGAAACCCTGAGTGATTTATCAATGCAGATTGAAGAGAAAGAAAAGGCTAAGGAGCATTTAAATCAAGCCTTGAAAGACAAGTCTGAAGAATGTGAAAAGTTGGCAAAAGATGTTGTGCTTCTGAAATTTGATTTGGAAGTGGCTAATAGCTATAAGAAAAGTTCAAAATAAGCTCTGTCAAGCTTGATGAGCTGATTGCAAGTTAGAAAAGTCCAGATGACAAACAAGGTTTGGGTTTTGAAAAAGGAGAAAGCTCCAAATCAAGACAAGTTATCACTGAGATGAAGAGAGTCAAAGGCAACCAGGTCCATAATCAGAGAAACAAACCTAGAAGACCTTCGGTCAGGCAACCAAATGCTCAAAGGTACCCATCCTTCAATGGCTATTGTTTCGAATGAAATAAGTTTGGTCATAGGGCTACTCAGTGTAGGAGTAGAATAAATCAAAATGTTCCATCATTCTCAGGTCAGTGTTTTAATTTCAAAAGAATTGGTCACAAAGCAAGAGAATGTAGGAATGTGATTAGAAATGGTTTCAACAATGTAAGGAACTCTCAATCTTTCAATGGAAAGTGCTTTGCATGCAATAGATTTGGGCATATGGCTAACCAATGTAGATCAAGAATGAATCCAATCAATGGAAGGAATCAAGGATAGAGGAATATTGTGTGCTACAATTGCGATAGACCTGGACATGTCACAAAATTTTGTAGAAGCAAGAATGTGAAAAGAAACTATTCTGAAGAGAAGAAAACATAGCAAAGGGAAGATAAGGGAAAGAACAAAGTTGATCCGGTAGAAAAAAAGAATGAAATGAGCAAGATCTGGATTAAGAAGGATTTTAAAGAAGTCAAGGATGGATCCGCACCAACTTCTGGTGCAGATGCTTCCTTCGAGAAGTAAATTGGGAGCTCTAGCTCAGGGGGAGCTTTTATAGAAAATTCTGGCCAGATTGTGGGTGTTGAGATCCAACACTAAGGTATGAGTTAAAGTAGTATTGGATGAACCATTTGGAGAAGAAACCAATAGAAAAAGACCAAATGCGGCACATTGCGAAGCAATCTTAATCGACTGTGTCTAACAATGAAGTGTTTGACAGCTTTTTGAGAAAAATATTTATGACAACTAGGTTTTTACGTAAGAAGGGTTAAAAGGGTCACATTCGAAAGACTAATCACTTTACATTCAAGATATCAAGTTTCTAAGAAAAACTGAATCAAAATTCCAAGTGACCTTAATGATTTCCAAAGATTCAGAGTAACTCAGAGCGATTTCAAGTGAAGAAAACCCTAATTCAGCAAAAGAGGTATTTACAGTTTGAAACCCTACAGTGAACTTGTTTGAATTCTTGTGAAAATGGTGACACAAGTCATTGATGTCACTGAGAGACCATGACCAGAATTTAAGAAACATCCATACAAGTCTACTGAAGTTGATCCTGACGGTGCATTTTTGGAAGTAAACTATGGTGTGATGCATGAAGAAGATATTACAGCTTACATCCACATTGCCCTAGATGAACACAATGATAGAAAACTTGGAGAATTGTATATGAATCATCTGTGTGGTGAAGGTTACAAATTGAAGGAGGAATACAAAGCCCTAGAGAGGAAGAAATTCGTGCAATACATAGACTTTCCATCATTTGCAAAGGACTCATGGGTCTGGTACATATTAAGAAGAGTGCACGATGAGTTTATGTGGATCAATACACCATTCATGATCACAAAGGATGCTATAAGGGTTGTTACAAGGTTAAATTTCTAGAACAATGCCTGTGTTGAAAGCCATGAAAAATAGCACAGTGACGGAAGCCACTGGAGCCAAATTCGATAAAAGGTCATCAACAATTAATGACATTGAAGACCACATAGTAAGGTTTGTATCCATGGTGATCGGTTACGAGATCTACTTCACAAATTGGGAGAACTTTGTCTCTGGAACTGCCATATACACATCCTATGAGATGGTTAAGAAGAATGTAGATTATGACCTTTGTGAGTTGCTCTGACAATAATTAATAGAAAATCTGAAGAAGACAAAAGAGCACAAATATCCCTTCAAGTTTGGTACGTTGATCATTTGCTTTATTTTCTATTTTTATGCAAGAATTGTTGGGAATGAAGTTGATTTGGTCTAGTAGTCAACCAATTTCCATTCAAATTAGAAACCACCTAAATAGCATAGGAAGTTGGGATGCACATAATGCATCCTTGTGGGGCTACTTCAAGAATTTTCAAAAAATAATGCAATCTAGGAAAAGAATACCAGAGAAAATAGTTGAGAAATACAAGGATGATATATTTTTATTGTAAACAAAGATCAATGCATGATGGAGGCTGTTGAGCCTAGGATAGTCTAGGTCCTTCCAATGGGCTATGAAGTGGCTGAAGAAATACTAGATGGTTATGCTAAGCTCATGTTGAGCAAACCTAGGGACACCAATGAAGCAAGGTTTGGTACCTATGAGGAGCTATCTATAAAAGTTCATGTTGAACTAAGAAAGCCAGAAACCCAGAAAAAGATGAAGAAAATGGTAGAGGAATATGCACAAAGCATAGGACTTATTAAAGAAGAGATTGTTAATACAAGAGCGAGGGCTGAAGCAGCTAGGGCAGCTGAAAAAATGAAGCAAGGTAAGCTTGAAAAGGCTCTGAAAGAGTCTAAGAGGAAAGAGAAGGAGCTTGTAGTAAAAAAAGAGAGAACAAGAGTATTTACTTCACAAACTACATCTGCATCCTCCGGTCCCACACCCTCTGTGGAAGCACCTACAAAGAAACCTACTGATGAAAAGCACAAAAGAATGAAGACCAAATCCAAAAGGATGCATTTGAGTTTAGGGGTTGATGATGAGGAAATTGAGTCAGATGAGGAAGTGAAGAAAATGAAAGTTAAGGCTGCTAAAGCCTCTTGGAGCAAAAAGGAGAAGCCCTCCAGTAAGGGGAGAATCAAAAAGCCAAGACAAGCTGAGACAAAGAAAGGAGAAGCTACAATAAATTTGGAGGATGTCTTGAAGGCTATAACAGTTGATGGAAATCTAAAGCCTATAGCTCAATTGTATGATGATTATGATGATGCAGACAAAGGCATCATTGAGACTGGTGTAATAAGATATTTGGAGATGTACAATAGATCTTTTATTGAGTTGATTATAGATCTCCCTGACACGCTTGCAAGTATAATGTCTTCCAAGAAGGAAGATGCAATGGCTAAAGATGTGGAGGTAAGAGAAAATACATTGCTAAAATTTTGTCCAGATGTGACTCTTGATGAGAGAACTGAAGTCTTCAAGATCCTTGGAGATAAAATTGAAATAAAGAGAAGGATCGACATTTTGATGTCAGGGAACACACAGAAATTTGTGAAGGACACAAAGGAAATAATACTTAATATTCTAAAAGATCTTAACATCCCAACTATATATGATAAAGAAGATACAAGTGTTGGAGATGATACATATGTTCTAGAAGTTAGTCTGGATCAAGGGTTGGACAAAACTAATGAAGAGATAAAGGAGAAAGAAGATGATCAAACCCCTACATCTAATCAAGCCCTTGTTACTAATGGTCAAGACAAAGTTGACAAGGAGCAAACAAGGACAAGTCCTCTTCTAGATTAGCAAATTGATGATCAAGAAAATGAACAAGCTGAGAAGAGCCCTCCTCTGGAATAAAACATTGATAAACAAGAGGCTATGGATCTAGAACCACCAGAGTAGAACCAAGAAGAAGAAGTGTCTGATATGGCAAGAGACACTGCTGCCCCACAAGATCTGATAAATTCTATCAAGGAAATTTTGGAGAAGCAACAAGGAAAACAAGTTTTGGATGAGCCTGAGTTTCTGCAAGGACTAATAAACTTGGCCTCAATGTCTCCCTTGCAAAAATTCAAAATAGTATCAATTGTCCAAGCAAAATCTCAGGAAGAAATTCTAAGGTTTCACATCCAAGACAGTGAGCTCATCGGAGAAGCATCTGGTATTTTGGAAAAGTTGATGCCTACATGCCAAAAGGATACATCATTGTCATCAACTGATTAGCTCAAAGGCTTGATAAACTCAGTAAGTACTCATTTAGGATCTTTTGAGAAGCCTACTGATATAGAGGTTAGGAAGGAATTTGATGATAACAGATTAACAGAGTTGAAGACTAAGCTAGACAGTGATAAAATTCTGTTAGATAATAGCATCAAGAATATAGAGTATGTTATTAAGGAAGCTTGTGACATATACAAATTTTACTTATCATGGCCTGAGACCACTAAAGAAATGGAAGATAAGATCAAAGCTATGGAACTTCAATTAGTGAATATTTCTAAGTCTTATGATCCGACAGTTGATTCCATAAGAAATAAGGAAATACAAGTTGTAAATATTCGTAATAGCATAAGTAGTCTGCTGAGCAAAAAGGAAGAAATGAAAAGCAGAATGTGCTAATTGAGAGGGTTAATAAGCCCTAAAATTGATTCAATGTCAAGACTAGCTGCTAAACCCTTAATGGTTAAGACAATAACTGATATACCTACAAATGTGCAGAAGGCAGAAGACTTAGTTTTTCATATTAATGGTAACATTCAAATTTTGAACAGTGCTAAGAATAGGTGGGATGGAGAACTAACATAATTAAAGATTATTTACAATGATATCCTTTCACCCACAACTAACTAAATTGAAAGATTGCACCTATACATATGCGGCTAAGTATAACAGTTTCGCAATACAATTTTGTTACTTGTACATATACCTTTTCCATTGATTTCAAAGGGGGAGAAGAAGATCTAGTGAAAAATGGCCAAACATTTTAAGGGAAGAAAAAAATGGAGTGTACATAATAAGGGGGAGTAGATAAGCATTTTTCACTAAGTGTTGCCATCAATGCCAAAGGGGGAGATTGTTGGTAACATGGTCAAGAGACACTACTGATATGGTGGAAACTTGATGTTGTCATTGATGGCAACAATTAGACATGATCTGGAATAGCTCCTGAGACAAAGTTGTGTGTAGCCTTTTGGTTCGGAAAGACTAACTTAGCCAAAATTGACTAAGTGTTGGCAGTTTACCAAGACAGGGAGAGTAATTCAGTTGGTACTCCTCCATAGATGAAGATCCTGCTATGCAGTTCTGGTATGTTATACTTAGATGATTATATACAATATTGTATCCTAAGTTTCATGTCTTGACAATCTTTGGAAGTCATACTATAAATTGCTTGTCTGGTAAGCAGAGTACAATGAGGAATAGTGCAGAACAATTGAGTAATTCACTCCGCATTCCTCCGCTATTAATTATTTTGATATGTGATTTGAAGGTGTTGTAAACACATGTTAACTATCTAATTCTAGATTTGTAGCATCTAAAGTCCACCAGAAGATCATCTACGAGCTTCCAAGTTTTGGCAGATAATTTGACAGTGTTTAACTAAGACAAAGGTATCAGTTTTGGGATCCACATATCGCTACACAAGAATATTATGACCTATGGTTTTGAAAGTATGATTGGTGATGTCTAATGAATGTTTGATGTGAATTTTGAAGTTTCATATGGTCTGTATTGGAAGTTATGATATGACAGATAATAAGGTTTAAGTGTGTATTTTGGGATAAGGCTAACACATAGTTGGATCGATGTCCAGTAAGGAGATAATGCTTAGATCATTATTCTAAGTGGTTCAATAATAAGTCCAGACCTATATAAAGATTCTTGAATGATTATATGGGTTTGCATTGTTTTTTGTGTAAAGGATCAAACCAATAAGGTACAACTTTGATATACAAGTTTCATATTTTGCATACCGACCTAGTTTTGGGCTAATTCATGTTGCGGATATATACATTTGATACATTTCGATATTGGATGCATGGCATCATGTGAATAGAGTGTGAATTCGATGTGTATGCAATCTAAGGCAATTTTATGGTAAGAAAGGAACAGTAAGGGTAGAAGAACAGAGTATATGTGAAGCAGAGCAGATATAATGAAGACTTTTGAATCTGTATATTGAGTTATTAATGGAACTACATTTCAGCATTCTGTAGATGCATTTGTAGCAGTCTTCTCTTGGCAGTGGGCCACCCTTTCTTCTATCTTCTCTTCTCTTATTTATGATAGTGAGCCTATTGTAGTGAGCACTTCTTTGGACAATGAGTCCTTGGGTAGTGAACCCTAATGCAGTGAGCCTTTATGTAATTTGGTTTTGATATCATAATATATTGTGAGCTAACACTCATCATGGTTTTTCCCTTTTTGGGTTTTCCACGTAAAAATCATGGTGTCTATGTGTTATGACTTTGTGGCTGCTCTTCTTATGTTTATTTTGCTTTCATGTTATTGAATTTGGTAAATGGATTAATGAATATGTGAAAGAAAGGTTTTACAGAATATTGATTTACCCCCCCTCTCAGTATTCTTTGTGCTCAACACAACTATCTTTTCAATTTAATCACAATTATACTAGCCCTTAGTATTCTTTAAATATTCCAACACTTTTTGTACTTAGCCAACCCATGCCTTGAAGATCTATCCATAGTCAGGTGACTAGAAGAACAAGGAAAAAATATAAGGGATTTGGTTATGAGGATGCTTCTATTGTAGCATCCAGCTTTATAATTAAATCATTTGGCTCCAAGAGTGGATTTTTCTCGCTTTAATAGATTAGTTTGTTTTATTTTAATTAGTGTAGAATCTGAGTTATGGTAGTTTATATTAAATTTTTTGTTCCCTCTCCTATTGTTTGTTTATTTATTTTCTATGTTTGTTTCATTCTATTGTATTTATTCTTATGTTGTAGGAGATTTCTATGCAATTTTTTATTGTATGGAAAGAAGCATCTTTGTTTTCTCTATCTTGTTAAGTTAACAATTATTTCTACCAAATGAAATCTAAAGGGATCTAGAAGTTTGGGTTAGATCAATTCATGATATAGGCTCTATACATTGTTCCTTTACATCTTTTTGTAAGTGCTTTTGAGTGAATATTCTAATTAAAAACAATTTCTATTTCTCTTCTAACAAGATTTTAATCGTTATCACTAAAATTAGATTTCTTGGGAGGGCTTTCCCCACACAGTTTTTTTGAGAACTCTATGTTAATTTTTTTAAAAGGGTTCTCTTAGAGAGACACTAGGAATTTTCTCAATGGAAATAGGTTAGTTCATGGGTATACATTAAATTCCATTTGTTTTGGAAGATTTCATTTGAAATGATATAAATTCTCTATTTTTTTAGTTGGCTAATTTTAAAAAAATAGTAAACTTGGATTAGGCACCTAGTGCTTGAAAAAAAAGACTTTAAAGTGTGGGATTTTGGCAATAGTAAGTTTACTAGATCTTTCTATCTAAGTTTATCCATCTAAATTTTAACATATAAAGAAATTAGTGAGGTTGTAATCCATTGTTGCCACTCTACATTGACCACAGAAGGAAACAAGCTATATTAATTACTATAGTTCTTATACACATGACTATAATTATGAACACTTTCATATTTGAATATATCATTCATAAGACTAGAACAAATACTAGTTTTGTATTATCCACACCATCTCTACTTGTATACTATCACCTGCTATCCAACATGACCTTCAAAGAAAAAAATTCATCCCTTACAATTCCCAAACAAATGTTGGGACATAGGTGTTGTAAACCTTGCATAATATGGTATTATTTTATTCATGTAAAATAAATATTTATTTGTGGTGCATGTTAATTGATGTGTTTAACCCCATTAGATATTTATTTGGAGGCCACTTGTAAAAGTTGCATGTAACATTGGGATATTATTTGTATTATTTAATTGTTGGGAAAACAGAATACCAATATTAAATAAGGGGGTCAATGGTTATGTGTATCCATGGTTTTGGAACACATGGTTTTATCTAATAGCACAAGTTTTATTTGTGTGAGCTTGGTCTATAAAAGTAAGCACATGGTTAGTGGTTTGGGTAAAGGAGTTGGCTATTTTATTATAGGTGGATTGGAGGTTTGTGAGAGGCTGTCATTGTATTGAGCTCTCTCACGTGAGTGCATATTGTGAAGCATGGTAGGTGATGTGTGGATTCATGCTTGGACATAATGGAGGACGCATTGGAGGTGCTTGATGGTTTAGAGGTATTCCTGGAGACTCATGGCATGTATTGTAATATCTTTATTGTTGAATAATACATATGAGTGTGGATGCTTTTGGAGGCTGGGTTTTTCCCTCTTGAGGGTTTTCCCTGGGTATATCTTATGTTATCTTGTGTTTGTCATTTGATCTTTGCATTATGGTTATTTGTTGCATCTTTTTCTCCTATTGGGTTATGTGGAATTGGTTTTATTTGACCTGCAAATTCCTAACATGTGGTATCAGAGCCATGTTTATGGTTGAGGGAGGTGTGAGCTTCTTGGATTTCTATAACCCTTGTGTGTGTAGATCAAATGCAAAATGGAAGCCATGGCAATGCATGGAAGGATTTGGGACATTACAAGGTTTTGTGCAGGTTGTTTTGCATATTGGGGGTTCTAGGTATTGGAGATTTGTTGTGTTTGTTGCAGATCTGGTGATTGAAAAATCGTGGCAGAAGAGGGTTTCTTGGTTTGGCTTCATGAGGGTTTTGAGGAGGAATTTCTATAGATGACCTCCTGGGACAAAATGAACCTCTCCATTGAGTCCAGGAGGCCTGAGAGGCAAAGATTCATATAAAATTTGCCATGTTTGATCACGGGAGAAAAAAGCAATTTTTTTTGCCCCTTAGGTATGCCATACAGATTTGTAGAATAAAAAAAATCTTGCACTGAAAGATGTTTTCTATAGTTTGTGAAAAAAAAAATTAAATTAATTTTTTTTTTAAACTATAGAAATCTTTAAAAATTCAAGGTATACAAAATAAAATAAATTTATGGGGTAGGGGTCTGCAGACCCCCATACCCCGACCGCTGCCATGGCAGAGCCTGCCGGGGTCGGTCGTCTCCTAGCCGACGAGCCCTTGGCCCCCGATACTGGGAGTCAGTTCAGCAAAGCCAGCTAGACTCTAGTGCCGGTAGACCACCGGAGACCACATTTGCCCAACAGGGGAATTTTAATGGTGAAAGAAAATTTATGACAGCGATTTAATATATTCTTATTTCAGACCTTAATAAAATTAAAACCTCCTTTGAAATTTCGTTTGGAGTCCGGTAAAACAATCTTGAAAACATTTTTGGAGTCTACCTATGCCAGTCAAAGATGAGATGATGACGCCAGCCTAGTCAACACCACCTATGCACAGTATGCCCAGTCAGCATGACGTCAATAGTTGTATGGATGGGTCCCACCAAGGGTCCCCTTATAGCCCTTGGAGGGCATTTTCTTCTTGGGGGCATAACTTTCACATACAGTATCATTTTTTTGACTTCTTATAGTCGTCGGAAAGGTCTTTCTGATAAATACATAGTAGTATAGGTTTGGTCATTAGATTTTTCTATTTATGTCAGAATTTGGTGCCTGAAGCCAGGCATTGCTCCAAGACAGTTTTATGCCCATAACTTTTGCATACGAAATCAGCTTTTTGATTTCAAATAGATGTTGGAGAGCTATTGCAGTGTACTATAGTTTGGATCATGTAGATTTTTAGTTTGGTGTACATAGAGAGATTGGTACTTGTTTGATCACTTGTAGGAGCCTGACATTCAGAGTGCATTTATGAGTGCATTTGGATGGATTTTTAGGCACAAACTTGTGGGAGTGCATGTTGTTATGAGACCATTAGCATGGTCTAGCAGCTTTTCAGATTTGGTACTTCTAAATATAGGTTTACAGGTGTTTTCAGAGTTTGGACTTTGATGGAGATAGGTACACAAATTGTCTTCTAGTTTGAGGACATGGTTGATATGCATGTGATACTTGAAGTCTCATTTTAGTGGGAGTTGAGTATAGGTACAATGATGATGATGATTATGGTGTCATAGATATGCAGGTACACTTTTGCATTGGCATGACATGATCATGCATGCGATTGATAGACCTATGGGCTATGATGTTTGATTCATGATTGTAGGTGGTGTTGTGGTGTTGTTTTAGGGGATTATTCTTATCTCCTAAATGCTTGTTTAGTTCCTTGACTATGGTTACTCATTTGTGGACTTGCTGGTAAATCAAATCTATCAGTGATTTAGTGTTTGAGTCTTGGAGTCTACAGGTCATCTTCTTTAATATCCTATTTTGCATGTTACTAGTGTGATGATGAGTTTGCATATTACATTTGTTTTGGATCTACGAGTTATGTAGTTTTGTGGATTAGCTATCCCTTGGCTACACTTGGGTGACTCGAATGTGGACTATCTTTTATCCACCAGATTGATTCAATATTTATGTAGACTTTGTTAGTTGGCCTTGTCTGTGGTCATTTGTACATTGGTATGTTGCATTGGGATGAGAGGATGGATGATTAGAGTGCCTAGATAGTTGGTTGTTGGGACTTGTAGCATGTTTATCACGATGTCATGGATATCTTGGATACATGGTTTTATGTGAGCTTTTGATAGTGATGGTTTTATCTTCTTGGTTGAATATTTTGATTTACTCAACCTTTTGGGAACTGTTGATATTACAACAGGATTCCTTGGTTGGTTTGGGGCCATGGATAATTCATTTAGGAGATGATTACTTTGTTGTCATCGATAGCTCAGTATCATGATTCAGTGGGAACTTTGGCAGAATTGTGGATTCATCATTTGTGATGGATGATATTTTGCAGTCGTTGTGGGTGTCTTGGAGAGGCTCTTGGATTATGACTTTTGTTTCACTAAGAGCGCTTTGACATCCTGAGTTCCATTGTTAGTAGATGGTTATCTTCTTGTGATTGGAGATGTTGACATCTTGGTTTACCATGGAGGACTTTTTTTAAGCCTTTGGTTGCGGTGTCGGTTTATGATTTGTCAGTTTGACATGTTTATCCTTCATTTAGAGATGTTGATATTATGTCTTGATGGACTCTTGATTCTTGTTTAGAGTTTTGGCATGATACAAGTTCTCTTGAGACAGGATGTGTGCACTGTTGCATGTGATATCTTTGGAGGAGATTGTTAGATCATGATGTCATGATGGGCTTATTAATTATACAAATGTGCAGTAGGAGCATTGACAGTGATCTTGTTGTTTCTCTTGGTATTGAGTACTTTGGTCATTTGCTTTTTGGCATGGATTGATCATGGAGGTGCTCATGGATACTTGGAGACTTAGGTGAGGCTGGAGTTCTCTTGAGATTAGAGACACTTGTTGAGACGGTTACTCATTGGAGGTTTCAGCAGATAGACCAAGGAGCCTTACACCTAGATATGGACCTAGAGGAGATTGTTCTTGGAGAGAGTCATTGTGGCTTGGTGTATCCTGGAGGAGCATTCTTATTCCCCACTCTTGGTCTACTCGGCAGTTTATCATCTATGAGGTATTGCCCATCCTTTTAGATGTATTTTGCTTTATGTTTCATCTTCTCATAGATATGGATCTTGAGCTATGGTTATTGGTTCTGGAGGGTTCATTTGAGGGATATTAACATGGTTATCTCCTTGTTCATATGGTTTGATTTATGATGTTCAGTATGAGGAGTTTAGGAGATGTGATTGGGCTTATTCTTGGTTATGGAATGCTTATAAGTTTGATCTACCTTGATTAGAGAGGCTTACATCCATGATGATTACATGTTACATATGTTCATTTGATCTTATGAGATTGAATGTGTTGTTCTCAAAATCAGCTACGCTCATTTTTTGTAGACAACCCCCACGAAACTTGTCCGTTTCGTGAATCTACACTCTAAGCTCGCAGACCGAGACAAGTTTCTCTTGATCTCACGTGAAGTCATTTGACATTCTAAACTGGTTTATGACATCCCTTTGAATAGGTTTCTCGATATTTGCAAAGAACGTTCAAGTTGTAAATTGGTTAAAATGTTAATTTTAGTTATTTTTAAGTGTTAATAAAATTTGAAATCTTGATATGCAAGAGCGGCAAAAATTGCCGCTCCTACATATCTCTTTATGACTTGTTTTTCTTACATATGTAATGGCAGTGTTTTTTGCCGCTTTTGCATATACTTTTCATTTTGCATGTAGAGGCGGCAGATTTTGCCGCCATTACATGCGTTTTTTTGGTTTAACATGTGAAGTCGGCGATTTTTGCATTTTTACATGTTTTTCTTCTTTTGTGTATGGTCGACAAATTATACCGCCGGTGCTTCTTTTCGATTTGTGCACTTGTCGCCAAAATACCCGCTCGGATGAGATCTTTGGAATCTTGGTCACGCAGTGCCATTAATGGCCACTCGTGCCACTCGCTGAGCATTTGTGTTCGTGTTATTTAATGTTTTTCGATGGCTTATTTTACCATTTCATTCTTTCTCCCGAGCTATCCTCCAGACCTCTCCTAACACTGCTTGATCACGCTATCAAAGAGATCGATCAACATCCATCGCCGTCGAACATAGGGTTTCAGGTTTTAGACGGGTAAGTGTTTCTCTTTTATTTTTCGTTCTCCTTCCGCATTGATTATGATGTGTATCATTTAGATTTTCGTTTTGGATTCGTTACGTTCTTGTCTTTTATTTTTGTTTTGTTGTTTTCATGATTTGTTTTCACACCAGAGGTGCCCTAGGTTTTGCCCTAAAACCTCTAGGTTTCTACCACCTAGATCCTCAACCCTCGCTACACACCATTATGTAACCTCGGTGGAATTCGCCGATCCCACCTGGAAACCCTGTGACCACTACCGAGTGTTCAACACGAAACTCCTGGCCCTTACATTTAAATCTGTAAATTTCCCCCAAACGCAACGCCGATGAAATTTGCCGCTAGAACCTCATCATTCGTATCAATGTGCAAGATCGGCGAAATCTACCGCTCAGACAGGTATCGGTTCCTCTCATGAGATGTTGGTGAAATTTGCCAACTAAACATCAAAACTTGAAGTGCAGTGTCGGCTAATTCTGCCGCTCCGACATAAACCTTTGTTCTTCTTCTTACCTGCATTGGCGGTGAAATTTGCCGCTTATACCAACTCAATCTTCACCAACATGCAGTGGCGGCAAAATTTGCCGCCAATAATACAAAACCCTCCTATGCAAGGGTGGAAAATTTTGCCGCCCATGTAAAAATGTCCCAAATTTTTTTGACTCTGGAAAATTTCCAATTTTGATTTCCCGAGCCCGCTTCTCCTTTGATTTTGGGCCAGCTCGCACTATAGCCCTTTTTCAAGCACATTCCCATAGTCGTGATTGTCAACATGCAATTTTCCCAGATTGCCCATATTTTCCCTAATTGCATGATCATGACTTTTGTTGCAGTTTCTTTTGCGGAGCTTCGTTCAACATCAGACTTCTTCACGGGAAAGTTCATCCAAATGACTGACTTGTCCCCGAAAAAGTCAAAAGCAATGAAGTACAAATATCAAGGTGTTTTCCCAATCACCTCAGTCCATTCTAATGTTGAGGACATTAGAGATACGGAGATTGGCCATGTTGATATGGCTGAGTTTGTAGAGAGAACCAAGTCAAGCAACCCTAGTGCTATGATGAAGAAGATAGTGGAGAGTAATATTCATCTGGTATCATCCTTCCCAGTGGCGGCTCACAATACAGAATTTGTTCTTTAGTGTGCCCATTTCTATAACAAAGATATTAGAGCCGTGGTGGACGCCAGTGGTAATGTAATAATCAGGTTGGATCCTGAGTTCATTGACAAGGTGTTCATGTGTCCTCCTGCGACAGAGGTATTGAAGCTTGACTTTGTTGAAGCTCAGAAGGAATATGACAAGAATCTAGAAAAAGCGAAGAAAGTGATCAACAACAAATGGTTGAAGACTGCAAGGTCAAGTTTGTCAAGGTGGCCACATAGTTTTCCTCGAAGTGATTTTGTAGAAGTTGGTGACTTGATTACCCTCCTCAGTAGGATAAGAGGTTTGTCCTCCTCTTCACAGTTTCATGAATGGATGTATCCTTTCATTAAGGTCATTCTCTAGGGCAAGCAAGTTATTTTCTGGGGAGAACAAATCAGTAACGCTTTGCATGACCAACTGACGAAGGTATCCACTACTTCCAAGTTCTTCATGACTTCCTATCTGGTATACATTGCAGCCTCCATGAGGATTTTTCTGGGATTATCATCAGAAGGGGATAGGAGAGTAGTCCCAGTATACCAATATTATTCTCAGCTGACATTGAAAGGTTCAATTCACCATTTCAAGAGGGTGAATGATGCATTCTTTGCTGTATTCTTGTGTCTTTTTGATCCCCAACTGGAGCAGAGAAGAATTTCAGACGAAGCATGGACAGTGGTTAATAACTTTGGTTTTATGTTTTTGCAATTTCCATCTTTCTCATACTTGAGGGTTGGCTTTTTCCAAGGCTACCCTTATATGCTTCCTAGGTTTCCTTTAGATAGACTAGTCTTGATGGAGTTGTGCAGACAAATGATTGTCGTGCATAACAAACAGATGGAACTCAAGAAGCCTGGTTTTAGATTTCCAGTGGAAATCAGCAGATATTCAATGTTGACTGCCGCAAAGGCAAGGGCCATGGAGATAGAAATGCAGTTGGTCACCATGAAGCAATTCAAGAGGAGACCAAAATTTGACTACCGGGGCGTAAAGGATAAAATCAGGAGGAAAACTCAGTTTCATGAACCCATGGTGGAAGATGTCTGGATAGACTTGAGAACAGAGGAAGATATCAGGAAATTGGACTATAGCAGGCTGTCTCTAGAACAAATTGAATATCTGGGGCTTGCTGATATTCCAGAAGATCTTGTGGATGATGGGGAAATGGTTGATGCCAAGTACGATGCAGAACAGATAGCTAGTACTCCTCTCCCTCCAATCCAATGGTCCCAAAAGGAGTCGACTTCACTAAGGAAGAGATTTGAGCCTATTTTGGCTAACACCAATAACTAGCTGGCGGATAAAGGAATTACGCTGAAAGAATTCCTCACTGGTTCAGAAACTGAAATTCAAGAGTAGACTGGTAAAAAGGCAAAAAATAGAATGAAGAACAAGAGTGATGTTCCATCATCCTCTAAAACACACAAGCCTAAAATCAGATTTGTAACAAAGAAAGCAAAAGTTGTTGAGGAAGAACCTGAAATGAAAGATATGGAGGTCGAGGAGCCAGCGACTAAAGAGCCAGCTACAGAAGAGATGGATGTTGAAGATAGGAATTTAGATCAACAAGATGAGGAGGCTTTGTCTCCACAGGACAATACGCCTGTCACAGCCCCTGTGTCTGTTTCCCCTATTAACATTCCTTCCTCTGAATCCCCCTCTCCTCCTAAAATAATTTTTGATAATCCCCAAAACACTTTTGAAAATGTTCTCCGTTCTTCTGAGTCAATTCCTAGTTTATCTTCTTCGTCTTTTGATATTGGGGATACGTCCATGTTTGATCATTTTGTGATGAATACTGAGCAAGTTTCAGATACAAATGTAACAGGTGCGGTTTTTACTAACACCCCGCCTATTGTTTCTACTACTAGTACAAGCACAGTTCCGGGAACACCAGTAGTAGGAATGGATCCCAATGTGAGTACTTCTCTGCTTCCACCTTGGTTATCATCTTACACGCTAAAGAGGAAAAAGCAAGTCATCTCTCCAGATGATTTTGATTTCACTAAGTTGGTACCTACAAAGCCTAAGGCCCCGAAGAAACCAAAGATCCTTTCCAGGGTACTTGAAGATAAGGGACATAAATTTCTAGAGATAGCAAAACCTCCACAAGATGCAACTGTTGAAAATTTTGATATGAATGACTATTCTATTTCTAGGGTTGAATTGGGCAAAATCACCCATGAAAGCACTAAAAATGATATGCAGTCAACCATGGACATCTTGATCCAGAAGTTCGACAGGGAAAAAGAAATGAAAGATTATTACAAGGCAAAGGTAGAATAGCTGACTGCAGTGGTAAGAAAGATCACTTTGAACTCGGAAGCAGTTACTCCAGAGGTCGTTTCTGTAGAAGACCCTGTCATTCTGAAAGCAGAAAAGACTCACCTCAGAGGAAAAGTACTTGAAGAGTACTTAGACAGGATGCGAGTGCAAGGAATCTCTTTGCTCACGGATGTATTTGAGAAGACGGATAAAATGAGGAAAGTAAGGGCGGAACTTAATGATCTCATTGATGCTATCTCTCAAGATATTAAGCGCACGGAGGATACTCATGATAAATGGGTGGAAATGAGGAAGCTAAAAATAAGTACCCTAATATCCATTGGCGCTATTTCCAACAGGGATTCATATATAGAAACAAAGGAAGCTCTGATGTATAGGAGCAATATGCTAAGAAATTTGATCAAGGTTCTTGAAGCTGCAAAGGAAATCAGTGAAGAAAATGATGTTAATCTTTTGCATAAGTTGGAGGAGTTACCTTATAAGTTGGTGTCATAGGATAATCAATTTCTTTCTGCAGAAGAAATGGTTCAAGAATTTGAAGACATGTTCCAGAAAGAATTTGAAGATAAAGCATTTTCAATAACTTCTGTGGACAACATTTTAGACAACCAGTTGACCTTGGACAATCTAAAAACCAGGTTAACTAATCATGCCAAATCAATCACTACAGTGAGGGATGCCATAGTGAGGGCCAAGATGATCTTCAAGAACGCATTCAACCCAGATAGCATTGAAATGCAAGCGGCCTTCACTATGTATGATCACCACATGAGAAAAAGTGGAGATACAAATTGAAGCAGTTGTTTTTTCCCTTAGTTTATTTTTTGATTTTCACATGTACTTTCAAAACAATTTTGGACAGTTTTACATGTACATTTTTAATATGCAATTACATGTAAAAATATAGGAAGTCCCAAGTCAATAAGGACTCCTATTTTTGAATAAGTCAAAGTAGTTAGTTTTTTCCTAAATTTTCTCAAGGCCTTTCCCTATAAATAAAGGGGGCCTCTTTTGTAAATATCTGTCTTTGTCTATTGCAAGAAAACTCTGGCGAATTGAGATGCAAATCAAGACTTTGTGCTTTTTGTGAAAATCAATATTCAAATATTTGTCAATACAAGAAAGCAAGTTCAATTCCAATCTTTGTCTTGGGATTATTTGTGTTGTGATAGTATTGTTCTTATGTCTTATTATCATAATCTTATTTGATAATAATTGAAGTGTGGAGTTTGTTTCAAGTGATTGAAGAGTGCTCTTAATTTGATTCTGATAAACTTTGTGTTATCAAATTAGTTGTGGGTTATATGTTCATGTTTGTGAGAATACAATAGTTTGGAGACTTTGTACTGCAAGTTGTTATATTCGATTTACTTTTATCATCTTGAAGAGGAGTGAAGACTTTGGGCTGCATCCTACTTCAAATAGTTCCGTTTACAAGTAGTAAGTGAGGTAACAGAAAACTTTGAGTTTCTGTGATTTTGTGATAATTTACAAGTCTTATATCAAGAGTTTGAAATATAAACATCTATTCTGAAAAAAGAGAATGAGATGAGATGGAACCACCACAAACATAGTTTTTAGTGTACATAAATTTTATAAGTTGTTTGATTTGCAAAAGTTAAGTAATTAGAGGGAACCTCCCCTTGCTGAGAGGAGAGACTTTGTCTCATCATAGCTATGGCTGATATACCCATTTTGTCGTTAGCAAGTTAACGACAAAATATTCACCCAACAGAATGATTGGGTGTTGTTGAGGATTTTCATTTGGGGTTGTAGAGGAGATCATACTTGACACAACTTAGCACTTTGAGGTGTTTGTAGGACATTATGATTTATAGGTTTTCTCTCTTTGTCTTATGGCTACTTCCTGGAGGATCATGTTCATATGGTTGGACTTGGGAGAGTTATGGTCACATGTTGTGAGAGAGTATGCAGAAATTTATCTTGCATGTGTGGATCATTATGATTATTCTTGATACTACATTAGGTTGTTGATTAGCCACACCTTGGTTTGAGTGTTGATTGATAGACTTGATATGCCTTAGATTATTTTCAAATTTGACATTACCCATGTAGTGGGAATTCCTAGATGTATGTGTTCTTCATTGATAGGTGTATACACCTAAAATTGGCTCAGGTCGAATTAAGTAAATATTTTAATATTTATCTTAATTCCTATTTTCTTCTGTCAATTAAATAAATATTATAAATTTATTTAATTGGCTCATTACCCCATAATTAAATAAAGTCATTTTATTTAATTAAATTCCCTAAATTCTTCTAATATCTAAAGTCCAAAATCCACCTCATCAATCCACCTCATCTCTTCCACCTCACCATGTTGCACATATAATTAAATATTCTTAATATTTAATTAGCTAATGTCCTCCATTTTCCAAAATAAATCTTTAAATCAATTATCCTTCACAAATTGAATATTTAATTCAATGTTCCCCACTAGCCTTCACAAATTGAATATTTTATTCAATGTTCCCCACTAGCCTTCACAAATTGGATATTTTATTCAATGTTCGCCACTAGCCTTCACAAATTGAATATTTTATTCAATGTTCCCCACTAGCCTTCACCCATTGAATATTTTAATTCAATATTCCCCACTATCCTCCACTATTGAATTCTTAATTCAATTGTCATATCCCACTGTCCTCCACTATTGAATTTTTAATTCAATTGTCATAATCCACCATTCTCAAATAAAGAATTTTTAATTCATCCACTATGAATAAAAGATTCACTTTTATTCCTAGCCATTGATCTCATCCTTTGATCCTCACCCTCCATTCTATTTTCAAAAAATCTATAAATAGAACCCTCTTTTAAGCCATTAGGGAGGAACTTCATTTGCACAATCACTATACCCAAATTTCTCTTCTTCTCTCTATTTCTAGTATCCTCCATTATTGTGTGTTGAAGCTCACATTCAACACAACAGGTATTCAAGGCCATTCTTCCTTTGTCATCTTCAAACAAGCAAGCAAGCAAGAAAGCTTCTGAGGGCTTCTCAAATCAAGATCAAAGCAAGATAGGCAACAATGGAAAATGACAGGTAAAAAGGGTTGTAAGTATGTTGTTACTCATCTTGGTTTGATTCCTCTTTGCCTTCACATTCTATTGGTGGTTGGGTTTTGTATGTTTTCATGTATTTGACTAACTCACATTCTCCCCCTCACATTTTGGTGCCCATCGTGGGCCCTTGCCCCTTTACTAATCCAAAAAGCTAGCTGTTTTAGTCGCAGGTCCGTGCAGGTGAAGAAACAGGCGAAGAACAGGTTCCTGGCAGCAGTTTTGCGCATATGACCTCTAAAGTTGCACATTTGTCCTCCGCAGCTGCGCATTTGACCCTTTTGCGCATTTAACCTCCACAGTTGCGCATTCACACTCCGCTGTTGCGCATATGAATACAGTTGCACATTCACACTCCGCAGTTGCGCATATGAATACAGTTGCGCATACACACTCCGCAGTTGCGCATATGAATACAATTGCGCATTCACACTCCGAAGTTGCACATACGCCAATGTTGCGCATTTGACATCCGCAGTTGTGCATCCAATCCTGACTGCAGAAACGAAAACCAGTTTGCGCATATACTCTGTATTGTTGCGCATCCGTCATATTTGCGCATTTACCTTGTAACGATGCGCTTATGTTCTGTCACACTGCGCATATACTATTATTGCGCATATACCTCATAGTCTTGTGCATTTGCTTCCTGTTCTTGCGCTTCTATACAAAGATGCATACACTCCCTATTTCTGCGCATTCAGGCTGTAGTGTTGCGCATCTGTTTCCTACTTTTCTGTTGTACGATTTCTGATTTTTGCATGTTGAACTAACGTCGGTTTTACAGGAGTAGGGGTTGGATTAGGTCATCTAGATATTTTGCTTAGTTCATCTAGTCTAACTAGGGGTGAGGTAATCAAATGCATATCATGACAAAACTACACATAGTCCCTAACTAGGAAGGAAGTAATTGGACCAAATTGCTATCTTGCATTGTGGATTTATTTTCTAGTTTAATCACTGCTATCTTCTGCAAACGGGAAATGAACAATGCTATGATTAATCACTTTCAAAGTTAACAAATAGGAAATGAACAAATGCTATGATTAATCACTTTCAAAGTTAACAAACAGGAAATGAACAATGCTATGATTAATCACTTTTCAAGTTAACAATCGTGTGAGTGCACAAGTAGATTAACTCATTTAGTTTTTCTATTTTTAACTAGGTTGGGTCAACCACGGTTCTCTGTGCTTGCGAATGACAATAGGCTTATGCTCTCCCCTTAACTGGGTGACCAAAGTGCCACTTGTCATTCTTTTTTTCAAACCTTTAAGGGGGCCTACCCTTGGATGCACGCCTATCTAAGTGGGAATGACCCTGAATGGTAACAGGCTAAAGCCAAGCCCTACCAAGCCACTTAAAATAAATTGTGCTTGGGGTGAAAACCTCAAGCAACAAGTGCTGCTGTGTTACACCGACAGCCAACCTCCCCATAAACCCTCATAGGCGCAACCCTGTGAGGCTGGGAGACTCCATAAGGAGAGTAGTGCCGCCGCATGTGTAACCACTCGAACAGTTGCCCTATCTAAGAACTAATTGTATAGCAAGCCAAAAACCCCTATTTTTTGATGCAAAGGGTAGAGCCCTTGAAGCGGCCTCGATTCAAGTGACTCTTAGTAGAGGTAGCAAGGACAATCCTAAGGTTCAGTGTGGGTACGAGCCTAAAGAAACCTGGATCTGGTATGTGTGAGAAGTGAGTGCCGTGGAGGGGAGCCGGTGCTACCAGATCCTAGAGCTACATGCTTTAAGTGGCACAGCTAGAGGATTCAATAAATATTGTCACATCCAGCCTAGGTTGTATTTGTCTTTAAGTCAAAATAGTCCAAAAATGCAAAAAAAATATATAAAAAGATAAGAATCATGGAAAACTTCTATGTGCTTGCTCTGCTTTTGCCATAATTGAATATCAACCTCACAAGAAACAACAAGTTTTTCCAAACCAAAAACACTGAAAAATCCTAAAAAAGATCCAAAATTTCCAAAATACTGAGAAAACACAACAAAAAGCTAGATTTGCACATATACACTGACTTTTTGCGCATTTGAACCAACTTCTTGCGCATTTGACAGTATTGCGCATATATACTCTGTGTTTGCGCATCCAACTTAACCAGTATTGCACATTCATATCGACTGGTTGTGCATTTACCTCCTATTGTTGTGCATTTAAAACAGAGAGCAAAAAAGAAAAAACCTATCTTCCAAAGAGCAAAATTCGTCAATACTTCTCAAAAACCAGTTCAAACCTGTTCTAGTTTTCAAAACCTGGTTAAAGACCTTGCAAAATCAACCATTTCTCCTTCTTATCCACACCATAGCTGCTTGTTCTTCCAAAAATCTCGCCAAATCTTTTTCCAAAGTTTCCAACAAGGCTATAGTCAAAAATTTTCTTGATCAAAATCAAATCTCAAAAACAAGACCTAGTGAGCCTCCAAGTATCAAGGATTACTTATCCTTCTCTATCAGAACTCCACTAGTGGATTGTGCAAAGGCTAGTCAACGTCAAGTAAACAGATTCCTAACATCCTAGCTTTTGACTATCGCTTTTGTATACCCACCTTGTTTGACACCATCTAGATCTAAGAGGAACCTTGCTAAAACCTTGTTTCATCCTAGCACCAATCTCATCTCATCCCATCTCTTTTCTACCTTGCATGGTCTTGACAAGATTACAAAAACAAAAAAAGTTAGAAATGGCCGATAAAAGTATTTTTGGCGGTCACAAAGACGACGAAGAACCGTCCATGGAAGAGATCCTCAAAATGCAACATGACACAAGATTTCAATGCCTATTAGATGGAGTACTTGTACAAGACCCTACAAAATTCTTCTTACACCTAGCAAGCCTAGGAGTAAAACTTCCCAAAGATTATGATGTAGAGGCTCTAAGGGAAACTGACGAAGAGAGAATCCCCGAAGGGAGTAGACAGGGTGTAGATAGGGTGAAGTACCCACGGATAAGAGCAAAGCAACAATTGACTCTTTGGATGCCTTAGGTCTGATGAACCAAAAAGTTGAAACTCTCCACCAACGATTGTCAAACACGGAAACGGGAACATCGACTAAAAATTACACCTTAGAGGATATTTCACCATATCCTTTTTATAGGTCCTTAATCATGATTCCCTTCCCCTCAAGATTTGAAATGCCTAAATTTGATAAATATCGAGGGAAGGACGATCCAAGAGATCATATCAGGGAGTTCAATGCTGCTTGCCTAGAGGTTGCACATAACGACACTTACCTGATGCGACTATTTCCACGAAGTTTGGGAGGACAAGCCATGGATTGGTTCTCTAGATTGCCTCCTGGTATCAAAACATTCAATGAACTTGTCAACAAATTTGTCACCCACTTCTCATACAATATTGAGCACGACATCTCAATATTGGACCTCTGTAACACCCAACAGAAAGGGGGAGAGTCTTTCACCGCCTTCTTACAGAGATGGAGACAACTAGCAAGCAAGTGCCCTCACCAAATGCCAGAGAGACAAATGCTAGAAATGTTTGTTCACAACCTGCAAACGGACCTAAGCTACCAAATTCAAATCCAATTTCCTACTTCATTTAGCAAGGTCATTGAGGTGGGCCTCATCATAGAGAAAGCCCTACTCACAAAAGGTCAAATAAAGCTCTATAAAGACTCTCCCAATACCAACACCAACAATGACAAACCTAGATTCTAGACAAAAAACAAGAATGTTGTGAACGACGGGGTAGTCGATGCCAAAAATGCGGCACCTAAGCAACCAATTTTCAATCTATCAACACCCCAAAACAACTCCACACAAAACAAACCAACAAATACCCAATCTAGGTTCACCAACTTTCGGCCAAAAAGAACGTTCATGCCTTTGGATGAATCACTAGAAACGGCTCTACGAAAAGTAATCGCCAACAATCTCATAACACTTCCCGCAGCACGGGAGTACAAACCAAAGGTCAAACCCCGCTAGTGGAATGATAATGATTTCTGCAAATACCATCAAAATAGGGGGCACAAGACTAATGATTGTATTACACTCAAGCATACAATCCAAGACCTAATAGATCAAAACAAGATATCAGTTAAAGGGCACACCTCGAACAGCAATCATCAAACATTCAAGGATCCTCTTCCTAACTATGAGCAAGGAGGTCCTTCCAACAGAAAAAACCATGGCTCTAACAATGCAAATTACACGAATATCAGATACGACTACGTTGTTAACCATATCTATGAAAGTGACTCACACATTAATGTGATCACTATCAACAAAGATCCAGACTGTAATGTTACTACTTGTAGTAATAGAGTCACCCTTAGAGGAGCTACCGCTCCTCCGTCTAGTCAATACAGTATCGTGGATCAACTCCACAAAACACCTGCACACATCTCCATGTTAGAACTTCTGCATCTGTCTCCTTCTCATAGGTCCATACTTGACAAAGCCTTAGCAGAAGCCTCCGTTCCCACGAACCTAGCTGAGGAGCAATTCCAAACTATGGTCGGTCACATCACCTCACCGCACTCCCTATCATTCACTGAGAAGGATGATATGTCTATCAACCAACCCCATAACGCCTCCCTACACATTGAAGCTTTCATACACAAGCACAAGATCAAAAGAGTCCTAATCGATGGAGGGGCTGGTTTGAATATCTACACATTGAAGCTAATCCTTACATTGGGGTTTTCAGAGAAGGCTATTGATCTGAAAAGAAAAATCACCATAAAAGCCTATGATGAGGAAGAAAGGATGTCTAAAGGAATTGTTACCCTACCAATCAGAGTGGGCCCCGTAGTGAAAGATGTGGCTTGTCAATTCCTTGACATGGAATTAGCATACAACATTCTTCTGGGACGGCCATGGATACACGCTTTGAAAGCAGTGCCTTCCACATACCATCAATGTATCAAATTCTCACATGAAGGTCAAGAGATCACCATCCCAGGTGACCCTAATCCCTATCAATACTGCAACTCCATTCAGCCCAAACCAGAAGTCATAATCCCTAACAACCGTGCTTCTGCATCCTTGTCATCTCATGTTAACCCAGCTGCACTTGCTTCTTCTTCAGGGGCACCTCCACCTAAACTCCAACTCAAAGATAAAGGCTTAGGTGATTACACAATATCTCAGTCCCTCTGCTTGGCACAACTGCCCCTATCTCCTCGATCCTATGGGAGACCTATCTTAAAAACACCCACAGCAGAGAAGCCAACCAAAGGACCATTTGTGAAGTGGGGAAGCCTAGAATATGAAAGTGATGAAAAAGATGTCCTACAGTGGCTATACAAAGATGAAGCTAGCTCCTCAATGCAACATAACCATCCCACTATACCAACAGAACAGTATGGGCAAGGCTACCAAATACTACAGAGAATGGGATATGAAGGACATGGTCCACTTGGATCAAGAAAGGATGGCATCACTGAACCCATCCAGCCTCATACCTTACAGTCCGAGACACTACAAGGCTAGGCTACACTGGAGCACCAAGAAACAACAGAACCAACAAGAACAAAGGCCAACAAATGGAAGCAGCTACTAGCAATCTGGTTGAACAAATTCAATGAATGCAACTAGGGAGCGAAACTGATTCTAATGAGTATGAATGGGATAGCCTCTCTGAGATGTCTTGTGACGAAAAGGATATTGACATTGTCCATGAGTACGACCCGACCCATGCCAACGAGAGACAAGGTCCAAGGGCTAGGCCATTAGAGTCCAACCCGCATAGCAACAATAGTGAAAATCGTGAGGAAGGAATGTTTCCCCCTTGACGGACCCACTAATAGAGAGTACCATCACAGACTTTGTCTGCCCCTTCAATAACTCTGTCCTAACCATCAATGCCACTAAACTAGATCAACTAATGGTCTTTTACCATTAGTGCACCCTGAACTTATCGACTGGGACCTTGAAGGTACCACCCCTGAACTAGACACCTTCGAAAATGATGACGCAATCATTAATTACCTTGAGCTTAGAGATCACATGCCTGTAGGTGACCACAGAGCTGGCTATGCTATAGAACTCAACGTGCAGGCCTATTTTGGAGAGAGCGCCAAGCCTTTCAGTCACAAAAACATCAAAATAAGAGAACGATCTAATGGTGAAAACTACTCCGCAGCAATGTTAGATCCCCAAAATAGTAAAAATAAAGATGTATCCAATGGTGAAAACCTCTCTGAGGTACTGAAGGATGGAAGGCTTGACCCTCTCCCCAATCTAACACATCAGGAAAGATCATCGATCTTGATAGAACTGGCAGAAGCAATCAATGTCAACACAGGTGATAATCCCAGAATGGTCCACATGGCAAAGGCCCTAACAGAACATGAAAAACCAGCATTTACAGAGTTCTTCAAAAGAAAACAAATCAACTTTGCATGGACATACGCTGACATGCCAGGGCTTGATCCAAATCTCATCATGCATCACTTATCTTTATCTCCAAGAGCTAAGCCTGTTAAGCAAAAGCTCAGAAAGATGCATCCGCAGGTGGCTCTCATGGTGAAGGAAGAACTGAAGAAACTGCTAGATGTCAGGTTTATCAAGCCCATAGACTATCCTGAATGGGTTTCAAATAGTGTACCAGTGGCTAAACCAGATGGCAAGGTCAAGATATGTAGTGACTTCAGGGACCTAAACAAAGCTTGTCCGAAGGATGAGTTCCCCTTGCCCAACATCGACATGATTGTAGATCTTACGGCAGGACACACCATGCTGTCACTCATGGACGGTTTCTCAGGATATAACTAGATAAAGATTGCACTAGAAGACCAGCACAAAACTGCATTTACATGTCCTTGGGGCACCTACTATTGGTACGTCATGCCATTTGGTCTGAAAAATGCTAGAGCAACATACCAAAGAGCCATGACAACGATCTTCCATAATATGATGCATACTATAATGGAAGACTATGTCAATGACATTCTAGCAAAGTCTCTCACAAGAGAAGGGCATTTAGCAGTACTAGACAAGATCTTTAACAGACTGGAGCAGTTCAATGTGTGACTTAATCCAAAAAAGTGTGTGTTCAGGGTTACATCAGGAAAACTACTGGGCTACATAGTATCCGCAAATGGTATCAAAGTTGATCCCGCTAAGGTGAAGGCCATAATGGAGATGCCACCTCCTAAAAATTTGACTCAATTGAGATCCCTACAGGGCAAACTATAGTCTATTAGATGGTTCATTTCCCAACTAGCAGATAAGTGCCACCCATTCTCTCATCTGTTACACAAAAATGTATCCTTCAAATGGAATGAGTCATGCGAGCATGCTTTTCAACAGCTAAAGGAATACCTAATGAAGCCACCAGTATTAATGCCACCAATTCAGGGCAGGCCTTTATTGCTATATATCTTAGCTACACCAATGGCTTTGGGAGCTCTCCTTGCTCAACAGAACTATGATGGAAAAGAACAGGCTATCTACTACATTAGTCAAATACTCATTAGATACGAGTTGCAATACACACCAATAGAAATAGCATGTCTAGCTATTGTATTTGCCTCGCAAAAATGGAAGCATTACATGTTGTCACACTCTGTTAAACTGGTGGCCAAGATTGACCCACTGAAATACTTACTCAATAAGGTCACCTTAACAAGTAGATTATCAAAATGGGTTATGCTTCTCAGTGAGTTTGACATAGAATATGTGGATAGAAAAGTGATAAAAGGACAAGTGCTTGTAGATCAACTAGCAGAGGCACCTTTAACGGATGACAACCCCCTAAGCTTTGAATTTCTGGATGAGTCTATCTTCCACGTCAACACAACAAACTAGAAAATGTACTTTGATGGCTCCTACACTCAGCATAGATCGGGGGCAGGTATCTTGTTGATCACACCTAATGGTGACACTATTCCCAAGTCATACAGATTAATGTTCCCTTGCACTAACAATGTAGCAAAATACGAGGCTCTGGTCATCGGTATCAAGCTAGCAGTTGAGTGGAACATCAAAGATCTTCAAGTCTATGGTGACTCACAACTGGTCATCAACCAAGTAAATGACGACTACCAAACGAAGGATGAGAAGCTGATTCCTTATAAACGCATGGTAGATGACTTCAAGGAGTATTTTGTCAAGATATCATTTGAACAGATACCAAGGATCGAGAATAAAGCTACAGACGCCATGGCTACAACACTTCCACAGGTGCTACACCATACACCCTTGTCTATGGCTCAGAAGCTATCCTCCCCATTGAGGTCGAACTACCATCTCTCAGGGTTTCGTTAAAGGGTCTCATATCAGATGAAGAATACAGAGTCTCTAGACTGCAAGAGTTAGAACTGCTGGAAGAAAGAAGGCAACAGGCCTTTAATCACCTGAAAGCATTTCAACAAAGAATGTCCAGAAGCTACAATCATAAGGTAAAGCCCTGAGTCTTCCAAGTTGGTGAACTCGTCCTCAGAGAGAACCCTAGAAATCAGCTAGATAGAGAAAAGAAAGGAAAGTTTGAACCTAACTGATTAGGTCCTTATGTTGTCATCACAGCTTATGGATCGGGGGCATATCAATTGGCCACATCTGAAGGTGAACTATTCGATGATCTTGTCAATAGCATGCATCTTCGTAAGTTCTATACCTGAAAACCCCGATGTAAGGGAGTCCTGAAAAAATCAAAAAAATTGAAAAAGAGATCAAAAACCAAACAAAAAAATCAAAAAAATAGAAAAAAAATAGGTACCATGATGAAAACCTGGCAAACAGGCATCATGTGTACTGTTGGCTGCATGTGCAAATAAAAGTAAGTGGTGAAAACTTGGTAAACAGGTGCTATCTGTGACAAACCACTCCCTCCATTTATGTTGACTTCACTAACTCTTGTCTCCATCACACCGAACTAGTCCTTGGAATCTTCCTGAACTACGTCACCTCTGAGCTATCACATAGGCAAGGCCATTATCAATGCGCCCCTGAGGCTCCGCTGTCCCATCAGTCCCATATCTGGTCTTTCTATACAAGTCCATACCACTTCTACAAATCCACCATCACCTAGGTCTTAGGTCCATCAGGGTTCACCCCAAACTATGTTGCCTCTGCGTCGTCACGTAGGCAAGGCCATTTAGCAATGAGCCCCCAAGGCACTAGGTCAGTCCCTTAGGGTCTATCCCTCCACATCTGTTGTCATCTCACCCATAATAAGTCGATCCTGATCTAAGCTGGGGGCAAACTCCTTGACCTAGTTGTGGATTTGGGTTCTTGAATGCCATCGTTCTGAAAGAAGATACCAATATAGGATTGCGATACTTTCACTAGACACCTAGAATAAAGTTCTCAACACATAACATCAACCTGTCCAAAACAACAACAAATCAGAGCATCATATCGACACACTCAAAACAAATCTATCTCAATTACAGCAAAAAGACACATCTAATGCAAGAATGTTTTGTCAACAGGTTATCTTACAAGGTCTTGAATTTTCATCAATTATGTCTTCCTATGCTACTCAAGGATGCCAATAGCTAGAGATGCTATGATGGGGACATAATTTTTCTTTGTCTGCTGCTTGTGGATCCAACTTTAGTAATGTGACGACCTTTGTCTAATGACATGATCGGCAAAAGATCATCGAGGACTCCGAGGTCTAAACATGAAAAGGGGCAATCCTTGTCTGCTTAAATGCAAGACATACTCAGGTCATCTAGATTCAACTTTGGCTAGATGCTTGTATCAACTTGCTATATCAAAATCCAGGTAAGCGATACTCAGGTCATCTCGGTCTAACTATACCTAGATGCTTGTATTCTCTTACCACATTTCAAAAAATGAAAAATACCACAAAGTGCCCGATGATGAAAGTGAAAAACTTGCAAAGATGACAAATCCATATCCGCATCCGTCTCATATCCAGCAACTCCATATCATCCACACAATAATGCAAACCCTGCAAGTATATCACAACGAAAGTCAGTATTTCTCCATGTCTTCTTCTATTCCGCTCGTCTATATCATCCTTGTGTCGATTGAGTACATCTGGACATATCAAACACATAGCATATAAGTTGCATATCACATCACATGAGATAGTCATTCACATGATTACATCATTTGAGATCAATTTCCATACATTTTAGATCATCCATATATATTGTGCATCCATACATCATATCAAAAGAAAATCAAAAACACAGGTCACATACATATCGAACTAAATAACCATATCCATATACATTTGCATTTGCATAAATCAAAAGCATTCTAAAACATCCATCTAGTATGCATCCCATATAAAACATCATAAAATAGTGTGCATCCATAGCATATAAACATCCACGCATCACACATATAGCCCATGCATATAGATCAAGGAAACAACAACATCATCACATAAACACATGTCCAAGTGTACAATATATCAAGATCTCTGTCCAATCTCTGAGCCATATCATAAATGTATACAACATATAACAAATGGTGGTACATGTCTTAGAACATAATCAATACATATGTTGGGGCCATCTGTCAAAAATGTGCTACAAAATGATAAAAAACTGGTACAAGTCTCTGGGTCTATCTAACCCTGTTGTCGCGGAACACTGCTCCCAGCACTAGCCTCTCCTCTATCCACCCCTGACAGTGGTGGGCCCCTCACTGAACCCACAAACTGAGACCCACCTACTCTCTGTGCTGCCTCTGACTGGCTCTGAAAGCTCGAGGCTCTCTGACTAGCTGGCACAGCACCGTGATATAAGCCCTAGTAATACTGAGTCTGTGCCTGCGATCTAGTCAGATCACTCTATAACTGTGCTACCTGGGCTTGAGACTGCTACACCTGTGCCACCAAGAAGCTGGAGGTCCCATCGGCACCCATAGCCATCAAGACTGCATCCCGCTCTGCTCTCATAGCCCGCATACTAGCTAAGGCTCCATCTCTCTCCCTACTCAACTCGAATATCTGAGTTGCATCTGCATCTCACTGTGACTCCGCGGCTCTCAGATGAGCCCTCAGCTACCTAATCTAGGTCTGTAAAGAAACCAGAACCTGCTACTACACATCAGGCTATGGATCCTGCTCGGCCTGTGCCACCTGCTGTGTGCTATCTCTGCCTGCACTGGCACCTGGACCTCTGCCTGTCCCACTGCCTGCTGCCCCACGAGCCCCTCTCTAACTCTCTGTCTCTGTCTCCCCTCATCTCCATCATCTCTCCTCCTCCTCCACCATCCACCCCTCCCCCAGCCACCTCCACCTCCTCCATCTGAGTCACCCTCATCTATATGAGGAGCTACCTCTCCAGGACCTAAGTAGCGAGGAAACGGATGTGTTACAAACCACTCCTCATAGTCTGGCATCATGCCAGCATCCACTATGTCTCTCCTCAGGGGCTAAGCTGCATGAGGAATCTGCTGAAAATCAGCCAATGCCTCCTCATAAGATGCCACAGGACCCCACCTATACTGCTCAGAGTATGTCCTAGCAAAATGGGCCTCTCCCTGCGGTCTCCCCTGCACACGGCCAAACTGTCTCTGCACTCGGCTGACAATCTGCTGCTCCAAAATGAACTGAGTCCGGCCAATCAGCCACCTCATTTGAAAATAATACGGGAGCTCATCTGCCTCGTCCTCCCATACCTCATAGTCAAGGTATGGCCGCCAAACAACTGCATCCACGCCATCAAAGGCATGCTTCCAGTACTCAAGCCTCCCCAGCCTATGCTGGGAAATCACACCTGCATAACCGTAACAATAGGGCTCACCCCTCTGCCTATGAAATACGCAGATCGGCCATGTGATAGCAATGTGCTCCCACAACCAAAACTATAAGAGAGACCCGCCTATGGCTAACCCAGAGCCTTGGTGGTACACTGCCTGATGCATGTCTCTGTATAGGTGTGCAAGCATGCACGCACCCCATGCATACCAGGTCTCGTCGACAATCATACTCTCCAACATTTGTCCCCAGCCAATGGGGAAGCCGTGCGCTCTCCTATCAGGGCATACTACGCCACCGATCAGTCTAGCCACTATGCCTGGGAAGTAGTCATAACAGTCATGCATGTCCTGCCACGAGATCTCCTCCCCTACCAACTCGGGATCATCAAAAACCCGTCTGCACTCCTCCAGCCCAGCACCACGCTGTGACTCATACTCAACCAACTCTCCCTAAATAGGGAGGTGTAGAATTTGATAAACATCCTCCAAAGTAATGGCCATCTCTCCTGTCGAAAAATGGAAGGTCCCATCCTCACTATGGAATCGCTCCATGGCAGTAGTCACCATCACCCGGTTCATGCAAACCTTGGGCATAAAGAGCACATGATACAAACCCATAGCACCTAGAGCCTCCCACTCCATCTCGGTCAGCATATACTGCTGTAACAATGGCAACGGGAACAACTCTCGCGATGTCAAAACGTCATGAGTATCCTCCTGCAACCAAGAAATGCATACCGTCAGTGAAATCCAAATCCATATCGAAAACATACTCCAAGCAATCAAGCTATCCTATCATTGGCTCAACATATCAAATTAATCAAAACAGCATATCATCTCTCAATTAGATTCTCAGCAATCTCAGAGATTGCTAATCAATTGACGCATCGATCAAGATGCCAATTGGGTTAATTTTGTTAAGTCAACTGATTTGTCTAAAAGTGCAAATGCACCAATCCTGGTGGCAAATGCGCCATTTCCCTATCATTGGCTCAACATATCAAATTAATCAAAACAACATATCATCTCTCGACTAGATTCTTAGCAATCTCAGAGATCGCTAATCAATTGACGCATCGATCAAGATGCCAATTGGGTTAATTTTGTTAAGTCAACTAATTTGCCTAAAAAATGCAAATGCGCCAATCCCGATGGCAAATGCGCCATTTCCTTATCATTGGCTCAACATATCAAATTAATCAACATAGCATATCATCTCTCGACTAGATTCCCAGCAATCTCGGAGATCGCTAATCAATTGACGCATCGATCAAGATGCCAATTGGGTTAATTTTGTTAAGTCAACTGATTTACCTAAAGTGCAAATGTGCCAATGCAGGTGATAAATGCACCATTTCATACCAAAAGCGCAACTTCACCATAAATGCGCAACTTCCTGACGCGTATGCGCCATTCTAGCACATGTGCAACTTATTAGAACAAATGCGCAATTTCCCAATAGATGTGCCACTCCATAGCTCGCATGCGCAACACTAGCATATGTGCAGATTCACAGCGCATATGCGCAACTTAGGGATGAATGCGCCACTTCAACGAGAAAATGCGCAAAATGGACAAATGCACACATTTAGGAAACAAAAGTGCAAAATAAGCAAATGTGTCATTTTGCATCATAAATGCGTAGTTTCACAACATATGCGCAATTAGGAGCGCATATGCGCAAAACTAAGGTTATTGCGCATTTGTCCTAGATGGTTTTCCTAGCCATTAATATGCACAAAAATTGACTTTCGACAAGTTTTGAAGAACTACATACCGGGGGTCCTGCCTCTGCTGGCCGATCAAACCGTCGAATCCGCTCAAACCGATGCTGCTTGCGCAGAATATCCACCTCTCTGGCTGCCATACTCTCCTAAGCTCTCTAGAGGACAAATCAACTATGGACAAGTGTACAAATGAATAGGTGGTGTGGACCCAACCCCTATATATAGCAAGTGACCCATATCTGACTGTATGACTCTTTGACTACCTCCCATGGCTGTTTCTCTGAACCATAGCCCGTTTTTCTCCAACCTAACCCTTTCTTCGCCTTCTTCTTCGTGAGATTGTCCATCTCACGCCCTGCTATCTTCCTCCCGTCCAATCTCCCGAGGGGGCATCCTGTCGTTAAACTTGTACCAGGGGCAAAAAACTAGGGCATGTATCACTGTTGAAAATTCTTATTCTTTGAAACAACGTGATAAGACACATTGCTTCAAAGAGGGGCAAAATGTATACACCTAAAATTGGCTCGGGTCGAATTAAGTAAATATTTTAATATTTATCTTAATTCCTATTTTCTTCTGTCAATTAAATAAATATTATAAATTTATTTAATTGGCTCATTACCCCATAATTAAATAAAGTCATTTTATTTAATTAAATTCCCTAAATTCTTCTAATATCTAAAGTCCAAAATCCACCTCATCAATCCACCTCATCTCTTCCACCTCACCATGTTGCACATATAATTAAATATTCTTAATATTTAATTAGCTAATATCCTCCATTTTCCAAAATAAATCTTTAAATCAATTATCCTTCACAAATTGAATATTTAATTCAATGTTCCCCACTAGCCTTCACAAATTGAATATTTTATTCAATGTTCCCCACTAGCCTTCACAAATTGAATATTTTATTCAATGTTCCCCACTAGCCTTCACCCATTGAATATTTTAATTCAATGTTCCCCACTAGCCTCCACTATTGAATTCTTAATTCAATTGTCATATCCCACTGTCCTCCACTATTGAATTTTTAATTCAATTGTCATAATCCACCATTTTCAAATAAAGAATTTTTAATTCATCCACTATGAATAAAAGATTCACTTTTATTCCTAGCCATTGATCTCATTCTTTGATCCTCACCCTCCATTTTATTTTCAGAAAATCTATAAATAGAACACTCTTCTAAGCCATTAGGGAGGAACTTCATTTGCACAATCACTATACCCAAATTTCTCTTCTTCTCTCTATTTCTAGTATCCTCCATTATTGTGTGTTGAAGCTCACATTTAACACAACAGGTATTCAAGGCCATTCTTCCTTTGTCATCTTTAAACAAGCAAGCAAGCAAGAAAGCTTATGAGGGCTTCTCAAATCAAGATCAAAGCAAGATAGGCAATAATGGAAAACGAAAGGTAAAAAGGGTTGTAAGTATGTTCTTACTCATCTTGGTTTGATTCCTCTTTGCCTTCACATTCTATTGGTGTTTGGGTTTTGTATGTTTTCATGTATTTGACTAACTCACATTCTCCCCCTCACAATAGGTTTTATACATGGAGCTTGTGATTGCGGTATATGGGTTAGATATGTTGTTGGCATGAGTTTATTGATGTTGTTGATATCTATGAGGTATAGATGGTTGGACGTATTAGCATATGTTGTGGGTGCTATTTCCAGTCATGTGGGTTTTTACCTTTGACAGTAGCTTGGAGCCTTTTGTTATCACTTGGATTTGATGCTTGTGTTCTTTGGATTGGTGCATCTTCACCTTGACATGTTCCTTTTCTTCCATAGGTGGCACGTTGGAGGATGAGAAGAGTTCTTTCTTGAGATGGTGGTCACTTTATTTTTGTTGCAGGTATCTTGATGGAGCACGAGAGCATGCTAGAGATTCATGCGATTTCATGTTTTCCTATGATGATGTATTTCATTGATTGACCCTTATGCAATGTATACAAGTGGGAGAATGTTGGGAAATAGGTGTTGTACATCTTGCATAATTCATTTAAAATAAATATTTATTTGTGGTGCATCTTAATTGATGTGTTTAACCACATTAGATATTTATTTGGAGGCCCCTTGTAAAAGTTGTGTGTAATATTGGGATATTATTTATATTATTTAATTGTTGGTAAAATGTAATACCAATATTAAATAAGGGGGTCAATGGTTTTGTGTATCCATGGTTTTGGAACACATGGTTTTATCCAATACCATAAGTTATATTTGTGTGATCTTGGTCTATAAAAACAAGCACATGGTTAGTGGTTTGGGTAAAGGGGTTGGCTATTTCATTGTAGGTAGATTGGAGGTTTGTGAGAGGCTGTCATTGTATTGAGCTCTCTCATGTGAGTGCATATTGTGAAGCACGGCAGGTGATGTGTGGATTAATGCATGAGTGTGGATGCCTTTGGAGGCTGGGTTTTTCCCTCTTGAGGGTTTTCCTTGGGTATATCTTGTGTTATCTTGTGTTTTTCATTTGATCTTTGCATTATGGTTATTTGCTACATCTTTTCTCCTATTGGTTTATGTGGAATTGGTTTTATTTGACCTGCAAATTCCTAACAACAAAATAGTAGGGAATGAAAAACTATGTAGGCCAAATGGAAACCATATATATGTATACAATTATAAGTCAACTAGAAGGCTTTGGATTTTTGGCCAAGTCCTCATTACAACAAGTTACATAATCAATGTTGGCTTCCACAAAAAATTTTGCATGTAAAACATTACCCAGAATCTTCAAGCATTGAAAATAGTACCTTGATTGTGCATGATAGTGTGTAGATGCTTCAAGAGGTAGCCTAGGTGCACCTTGTTGTTAGAACACAAGCAATCTATTGAGAGGGGGGTGAATCAGAAGATTAATAAAACTTCAAACTTCCAACCTCAAGAAAGCAAATCAATCTTAACTCTCAATGCATTAACAAGAGAAACAAGAAAGCATGCACACATGAACACCAAATATACATGAAAAACCCAATATGGGAAAAACCATGGTGAGAAAATTTTGCTAGGATCTACTGTCCTAATCCAACCTCACAAATGAAACCATTGATTACAATGTTTAAGAGCACCAACTCTAAGGAGTCACCAAACCCCTGATTTAAGAGCACCAACTCTAAGGAGACTACAATCCCATAATCTGAGCACCAACTTAGTTCACAGGAGGCACCAACCTGTTGCAAGTATGAGGATAACTAGTGTTGTCATTGATGTCAACATACTCATATTGCATTAATGAGAAGGATTGGATGAGCTGTGTGCTGAGAATATTGAGGAAATTAGTCTCAATCAGGAACAGTGGAGAACAATGATGACATTAAGGTAAAAGTCCAAGATAAGATGAAGATCAGAAGATGCGGTTTAAAGGGTTTGCAGATATGAGTCTTGAGATGATCCAGTCAAGTTTTTAGAGGTCCGCATAACGATCTGAAGAAGTTATGACTACTCTAGTAGAACCGGTTCTGACAGATGTTTAGTGGTGACAAAGTGTCACAGATTGGTCCGGTGAGCTCCGGAATTGCATTATCCCATTCTACGGATTGGAGGGAGTGTTGAAGAAATTTGTGTGAAGTGACAACTAGATTTGTTCATGGTTTGGAGGTCCAGAAGCACCTTTTGCATTATGACAATGATGACAGACTGTGTTCTTGAAGTTCCAGATGAAGAAGAGAAGAATTCCAGTAAGCTGATAAAGTGCGGATGTTCTTGATAACTTGGGAAAGGTTTTGATGATCTTTGGATCATGTACAATTCTTATCGGCAGTCTGCATTGAAGTTAAAGTTTGCTTTTGAAGAATAACCATGGATATTGGTGTTCTTCTTGAAACTGGCCGACCGGATATATTACACGTCTTGCGAATGTTCTTATAGGTGTTTGCCGACTTAGATGAGTGTTCCTAAGTCGATGCCTTGTATAAATAAGGGATTGTGAATTCATTTTGAAGTGTGTCTTGGTACGGATAAGTGTGGCATAGCGAAGAGAAGTGCAAAAGGCAGAGTAGGAGTTTTTGGGCTTAAATGGAACTGATCCAAGCATGGTAAAGATGTCAATCTCCAGTTCAAGTTTGTAATACTTGTTACTTTGTAGACAGTGTGTCTCTTATAGGTAGTGTGCCTCTTGTGAGCAGTGTACTTGGGTAGTGAGCCCTAATTGGCATGTGCCATCTATTTTTCTTATTCTTCTAATAGAAAATAATCCTTGGGTTAATCACCCCGTGGTTTTTCCCTTGACCAGGTTTTCCACGTCAAAATCTTGGTGTCTCATGTTGATGTGTATCTGCTCTGGTGTTTATGCTTTATGCTTTCATGAGTGATTAATTGATATGCTATTAAATAACAAAGAGGATTTAAGCATTTCAATTAGAGCAAGTTTTTGTACAACTAATTCACCCCCCTCTCAGTTGTGTGCCCTAGATCTAACACAACCTCACTAAATATGAAGCACCAAATTTATACAATCATAGAAATGAAATACATCAAACATTACAATCTTTACTATAACTAGCTCTACACCCATTATGAGTAATCAACTTTGATTCTGCATTGATATTATGATCAACTCAGCTCACAACTTTGATTTGCATTACACCACCTTACTCTCCGCACTGAAAATTCTCTAGCACTACTCTACATTGTTTATTACAAATTGCTTTTAAATATGTATACAACTGTCACTTCATATTCTTGCTCATTTGCATGTCCAGAAAAATAACTCTACATATGCCAGAAAATCAACTTTGCATGTCCATACTTCCGCTCATTTGCATGTACAGAAAATACACTTTGCATGTGGCTTTGTAAATGCAACAAATCTAGTTTTTTGTTGTTTATCCATCATTACAGTCATAGTTCCATATATATCCATGCGCATGCAAAAAATCTACTTTTAATCCTCACCTTTTACAAAAAACTAAACTTGCAGAGTTTTAGAGATCGGGCTTCCGATCTACTACCTTCCTCCATGAAAGCCTTAGATTCTCACCTTCGATCTCGTTAAATCCTTCCTTAGTAAATCTGTCGGGCACTGGGCTTCTTGTCTTTCATCTTCTTTATCAGGCGTTTGGCTTCCCTTCTTTCACCTTCTTTATCAGGCATTGGACTTTTTATCTTTCACCTTCGTAGCTTGCATCTAGAGCTTGCCACTTGTTGGCATCGCACAGTTGTACAGAGTGGCAAAGAAAACTTTCTTGCAGGCTTACGAAATCTTGACACATGGCATGATTTTGCACCATGCAACCACCAACAACTTCCACAATCTTCCTTTGTGCTTATGTGCTAGTTGTTGATCTCGTAGGATCAATGCGCACCATTGGATCAACACTCTTCACACCCATGTAGACAACAAAAACCTTCCTTTTCTTCCTTTGCGCATATGCACTAGCTACCTGATCTAAATGATCAATGTGCACCATTGGATCCACATCAAGATGAATATACTTTATCCTCCTTCGCCACCTGAGCTGATAAACACTAGTAAATGTGGTTGGTAATATGATGACGACAATGGCATAAGTTGTCACTTAAGTGACTTCTCACTGGGGATATCAGGTCAATAGAAAAACCTTCATTTGGAATGGATCAAGAAGTAACTTCGCTCTTCCAATCTCTGATTCCTTAGACTAAATCAGAGATTTGCGATCAGGCCTGCCTTATCAGACCTTCTTTCCTCGACAAGGAGAAAGAGTAAGGCCAAAACTCTTAACTCTGATTTCCTTAGACTAAATCAGAGCTTTGCAATTGATCCTTCCTTATCGAGCCTTCCTTCTTTCCTCGACAAGGAGGAGTAAGGCCAAAACACTGAACTCCAAAAATCTCTAGAAAACAAGTAAGTCACCCTTTGTCACTTAGTCTGAATAAAATTTTGGCCTTAGACTCATCAGTGACAACACTTGAATAATTTCCTTTGACATCAATGACAATAATTCAACAATCTCCCCCTTTGTCATTGATGGCAACCTATGAATAATCTATCTTTTATTGTTGCCCTATCTCTTCTGCATTTGCTCCCCCTTGCTCTAATTCTCCCCCTTTGACATCAATGGCAAAGGGAGGTAATCAGCCTCCTTCCTGATAGCAACCTGCTACTTAATGCTTCTCTTCATCAAGTCACATCAAACTGTAATCATATAAACTCCATCTATCTACCCATTCCCCCTGAGAGGTAGGCACTATCCAAACATGAATGAAAGATATGCCTTGAGTTGCTCTCTCTAGATAGATATTACAATTGCACTTCTACTTGTGAGAAGAAGGAGCAATAACGCCTAGCTTCTTCCTGAGATATTCAAAAGTGTCCTTGGGAAGTGGCTTTATGAAAATGTCAACAATCTGATCTTGTGTGGTGACATACTCTAGTTTTACTTCCTAATCTGCAACCTTTTCCCTCAAGAAATCATATTTAATGGAGATGTGTTTTGTTCTTGATTGCATCACAAGATTCTTTGAGATATTGGTTACACTTGTATTATCACAAAGAATGGAAATAAGATCATCATATTTGACTTTTATGTCTTTGAGAGACTACTTCATCCATAAAACTTGTGTACAACATGAAAAAACAACAACATAATGCCTTAGCAGTGGAGAATGTGATTGAATCTTGCTTCTTGTTGAGCCATGATACTAACCTATCACCAAGGAAGAAATATCCACCACTGGCACTTCTCTTTTCATATGTACTTCCTACCCAATCAGCATATGTATATGTTGTCAAAGTAAAATCATTACTTCTAGGGTACCATAATCCATAATCCATAGTACATTTCTGATATCTAAAGATTCTCTTCACAACTTGAACATGAGATTCCTTAGGAGTAGCTTGGAATCTAGCTACCATGCATATTGCTTGCATGATATTTGGTCTAGATGCAGTTAGGTACAGTAAGCTACCTATCATAGATCTATTCATTGTCTGATCTATATCAGGTGATTCATCATTCTTGTTCAGCTTACATCCTGTCATCCTGGGGGTACTAATAGACTTACAGTCTTCCATCTTGAACTTCTTAAGCATTCCTTTTCATACTTGGTTTGGGATATAAATATACCTTGGTCTAATTGTGATATTTATAAACCAAGAAAAAAAGAACGTTCTCCAAGCACAGACATTTCAATTTCTTTCTGCACCAGATCAGAAAATTCCTTGCACATCTTGTCATCACTACCACCAAAAATGATGTCATCAATATATACAACAATAATCAACATGTGCTCACCTTCTTATTTGAAGTACAAGTTGCTATCAACGCATCCTTTTCTGAATCCTTGTTACCGGAGGTAACTATCCAGCTTAGAATACCAAGCCCTAAGGGCTTGTTTCAGACCATACAATGTCTTTTTCAGTATTTAAACATAATATTCTTTCTCTGATAGCTGAAAGCCTTTAGGTTGCTCAATGTAAACTTCTTCATTAAGGTTCCCATTCAAGAATGTAGATTTAACATTCATTTGGAAAACCTTGAAGTTCTTATAAATAGGGAATGCCAAAAACATTCTAATTGATTCCAGTCTCGCCACAGGTACAAATGTTTCTTCAAAATCTAGGCCTTCAACCTATGCATATCCTTTACAAACCAATTGAGTCTTGTTCCTCACAACTTCTCCATCCTTATTTAACTTGTTCTTAAATACCCATTTTTTGCCTATCACATTCTTATCTACAGGTCTTGGAACCAATTCCCAAGTCTGATTTTTATCTATCTAATTGAGCTCCTCTTCCATTGCATTGATCCATTCTTCATCTTCACTAGCATCAGTAAATGTTTTAGGTTCAATCTTAGATAATAATGATAAATTCACCTATTCATTTGACTTTTCTAGTTTTCTTCTAGTTTGAACTCCTTCATTCTTATCCCCTATTATCTGTTGTTCAAGATGATCTTTTTGCACATACTGAGCAGATGCTTTAATGGTTGTCTTTTTAGACTCTTCTTCAATAGTAGCATCTTCTTATTCTTCTTTTATAGCTGATCCATTTGAGCAACTGTCCTTGTTTTGTGTTAGATGCATCTAGTCCTCATATACCTTGACATTAGCACTTTTCACAATTCTATGCAGTCTCTTATTGTAGCACTTATATGCTTTAGATCTACTAGAATATCCAAGAAATATGCCTTCATCACATCTTGAATCAAAGATTCCTAGGCCATATTCATCTCTTCTGATGTAGCATCTACTACCAAACACCTTGAAATATTTGACAAAAGCAGGTCTACCATACCATAATTCATAAGGTGTCTTATCAGTGTTTACCCTTAACTGTACTCTATTTAAGACATACATTGTTGTGTGTACTGTATCTCTCCAGTCAACATCAGGTATTTTTTGCCTCATTTAGCATAGTTCTTGCCATCTCTTTTACAATTCTATTTTTCCTTTCCACAACTCCATTCTGTTGTGGAGTTCTAGGTGCATAATATTATCTTTTTATCCCATGTCTTTCACAGTATTCCACAAACTCATTGGAGGTGAATTCTCCACCTCTGTCTGATCTTAAGCATTTGATTGTCAGACCACTCTCCTTCTCAACCATAGATCTAAAATTCTTAAATATCTCAAAGGCTTATGATTTATCCTTAATAAAGATTACCCATGTCATCCTTGAGAAATCGTCAACTAATAACATGAAATATCTCTCACCTTTTAGTCCTTGTGTCTTGGTTGGACCACATAGGTATGTATGAACTAACTCCAAAAGTCTTGAAGTAGAGTATTATTTTGTTTTGAAACTAGACCTTGTTTATTTCCAATGCTGACATTCTTTACATATTGTATGCTATCTTGGTGATTTTAGGCATGTGCCTAACTGTACTTTTTGAACTTACCTTCACAAGGTTTCCAAAATTGATATGTCCCAATCTTCTGTGCCACAACCAACTTTCATCAACATGTCCCATCAAACAACTTCTTCCTTGAATCTCCTTGAGATTGTAAAGATTATTTTCTGTTCTGCTTTCCTCAACAACCATCTTACCAGAACTTGCCTTTCTGATCTCACAACCTTTTGGATTAAATGTCAAATTATATCCATTATCACACATCTAGCTTACGCTAAGAAATTTATGCTTTAGTCCTTCAACATAATAGACATTGTGAGTCTTGGTTTTTTCATCAATACTCAGTGTTCCTTTACCACAGTTGTTCGTAGATGTGTTGTCACCAAACTTAACTAGGCCTCCATTCCATTCTTGTAGACTGATAAACTTACTTTTATCTCCAGTCATGTGACTAGAGCAGCCACTGTCTATCACACATGGATTATGTTTCTTAGCATGAAATGTTGTCTATATTATCAAAGATTCTTCTTTCTTCTAATTCTCCTTCTTCTTCCATACTTTCTTAGTCTCCATCTTCTTATTCACAAGAGAGTCTGATACATTATCCTTCTTAGGAAGCACATTCTCCTTTCTTTCCTGTTTGTTAAATTTTAAAAAAATTGTTCTATAGTATTTTGCAATATGACCAAAGTTATTGCAATTGTAACAAACTACTCTAAAATCTCCTAGAGGTGCAAAAGAATTTTTACTAGTAAAATCAATTCTTCTCCTAAGAACAATTCTACACCTAACAACCCTATGACCATATTGATTACATGAATAACAATAGCCATAAAAGGATTGACGGGTTCCTGATCATAGCAGAGTATTTTACAGGAGGGGGTCCTTTGTAGCTCTTCTCCTTCAGATCTTTGACTTTTGTGAAGCCATCATCTTCCTTCTTTTGCTTCTTCTCTTTAATCTTTTTAGGAGGATCACTAGATTTTGAATGTTGACCTTCTCCAATTCCCAGTCTAGCCATATTCTTTGGAAATCTCTGATTGTTAATCATTTCATAAAGCATGCCACTCCTCTTTTAAAACTTCATACTTAGGTCAATCTTATCCTTAAACTTTTCTAACTCTTTTCTCAGAGACACAATTTCATATTCCAACTTCAGACATTCTTTAAATTTTTCTTTCAATCTAGATTTTGTAACTTCTTCTATTCTCTTGGCTTCTTCCACTTGTGTCTTAAAATCAACAATCAACTCTTATGATTCTACAACCTTCTTAGACACCATATCTTCTTGAAGTTGTAGCTTCAGTTTGGATTTTTTCTTCCTGAGTTTCTCAATCTCTTGTAAAGTACATACTAGCTCTCTTTCCAAGTCTACTTCTCCTTCTTCATTATCAGGGTCTTCCAAATCAGTATTGTTCTAATCTTTATCAGTAGTCTCCACTGTCATAAACAAAAATTCATTTCCTTCAGCCTCAGAAACACCTCCATTGTTGTCTTTTGAAATGGGGCTTTCTTCAGAGGAGTTATTGTCACCTTTTATGTATAGACTCTTCTTGTTCTTTTGAAAATTATTCCTCTTTGGATAGAACTGCTTGTTACTTTTCTTACTATCAAATTCATCACTTTTATCTTTTCATTCAAAAGGACATTTAGCAGCAAAGTGTCCAACCTTTCCACAATTAAAACACTTAAAAGGTAACTTACCTTTATACTTCCCAGATCCTCTCTTCAATCTTCTTACAAAATTAGCCTCTTCTTCATCTATCTCATATGCAAGCTCTACATTATTTGCCTTCTTTGATGCGTTAAATGCAACCTCTCTCTTGGAAATCTCAATACCACCAGTCCTCATTTCATAAGCAGTAAAAATACCATGTAGCTCATCAACAATTATCTTATCAAGATCTTTTTCTTATTCTATAACAAAGACTTTAGACTCATACCTAGAAGGTAAGGATCTAAGTACCTTCTTGACAATGACTGGCTCTTTTACTTCTTCATCTAGTCCTCTCATAGCATTTACAACTTCATCAACTCTGAGCAGGTAATCAACAATCTTTTCTTCCTCTCTCATCTTCATCTTTCAAATATTCCTTTAAAGGTCTACAACTTGGCTTATTTCACCTTTGAATCTCCTTCATAACTGCTCTGAAGCTTAACCCAGATTTCTTTGGCAGACTTGCATTGCATCACTTTTACAAATTCATAGTTAGCTAAACCACATAGAATTGCATTCTTAGCCTTAGCATTATTCTTACATTCCTTCTTACCTACTTGGTCTGTTGGAGGAGTTGCAGGAGCAGTATAACCATCCACGATAGATTGTTATACATCAAACCCTATTGAAGTTAGGTAGGTTTCCATCCTTGTACTCCAAAATGCATAATTTGTTCCATCAAATAATGGTGCTTTGTTTGAGTGAGAGCCTTCTTGACTGCCATGTGTTCAATCTCCAAGATCAACCTTAGTTGTTATGCTTCTCCAAGGAACCTTGCTCTAGTACCAATTGTTAGAATACAAGCAATCTACTAAGGGGGGGTGAATCAGTAGATCAATAAAACTTACAACTTCAAACTTCAAGAAAGCAAATCAATCTTAACTCTCAGTGCATTAACAAGAACAAGAAGAAAGCATGCACACACGAACATCAAATATACATGAAAAACCCAATATGGGAAAAACCATGGTGAGAAAATGTTGCTAGGATCTACCGTCCTAATCTAGCCTCACAAATGAAACCATTGATTACAATGTTTAAGAGCACCAACTCTAAGGAGTCACCTAACCCATGATTTAAGAGCACCAACTCTAAGGAGACTACAATCCCCTAATCTAAGCACCAACTCAATTCATAGGAGGCACCAATCTCACTGAATATGAAGCACCAACTTCACACAATCATAAAAATTAAATACATCAAACATTATAGTCTTTTCTACAACTAGCTCTACACCCATTCCGAGTAATCAATTCTGATTCTGCATTGATATTCTGATCAACTCAGCTCACAACTTTGATTCGCATTACACCACCTTACTCTCCACACTAAAAAATTCTCTCGCACTACTTTGCATCATTTATTGCAAATTACTTTTAAATATTTATACAAATGTCACTTCATATTCCCGCTCATTTGCATGTCCAGAAAAACAACTCTACATGTGCCAGAAAATCAACTTTGCATGTCCATACTTCCACTCATTTGCATGTATAGAAAATCCACTTTGCATGTGGCATTGCACATGCAACAAATCTACTTTTCTATTGTTTATCCATCGTTATAGTCATAGTTCCATATATATCCATGCATGCAAAAAATTTGATTTTAATCTTCACCTTGTACAGAAAGTTGAACTTGCGGAGTTTCAGAGATCGAGCTTCCAATCTACCGTCTTCCTCCATGAAAGCCTTAGATTCTCACCTCTGATCCTGTTAAATCCTTCCTTAGTAAATCTATCAGGCATCGAGCTTCCTATCTTTCATCTTCTTTATCAGGCGTTAGGCTTGCTATCTTTCGCCTTCTTTATCAGGTGCAAGACTTTTTGTCTTTCACCTTCATAGATTACATCTAGAGGTTGCCACTTGTCGGTATCGCATAGTCGCGCGGAGTGGCAAAGAAAAATTTCTTGCAAGCTTACAAAAGCCTGACACATGGCATGATTTCACACCACACAGCCACCAACAGCTTCCACAATCTTCCTTTGCGCTTATGCACTAGCTGTTGATCTCGTAGGATCAACACGCACCATTGGATCAACCCTCTTTGCACCTGCGTAAACATCAAAAACCTTCCTTTTCTTCCTTTGCGCATATGCACTAGCTACTCAATCTAAATGATCAACACGCACCATTGGATCCACATCAAGATGAATATACTTTATCCTCACTCACCACCTGAGCCGGTAAACACTAGGAAATGGGGTCAGTAATATGACAACGACAATGGCATAAGTTGTCACTTAAGTAACTTCTAACCAGGGATAGCAAGTCAATAGCAAAAGCCTTCATTTGGAAAGGATCAAGAAGTAACTCTGCTCTACCGATCTCTGATTCCTTAGACTAAATCAGAGCCTTGCGATCAATCTTTCCTTATCAAGCCTTCCTTCTTTCCTTGACAAGGAGAAAGAGTAAGGCTGAAACTCCAAACTCCAATTTCCTTAGACTAAATTGGATCTTTGTGATTGAGCCTTCCTTATTGGGCCTTCCTTCTTTCCTCAACAAGGAGAAGGAGTAAGGCCGAAACTCTGAACTCCAAAAATCTCCAGAAAACAAGTGGGTCGCCCTCTATCACTTAGTCTAAATAAACTTTTGGCCTTAGACTCATCAATGACAACACTTGAACAATTTCCTTTGACATCAATGATAATAATTCAACACTTGTCTTGTTCTTTGACACCCTCATTATCCTCGTGGAGAGTATGGTGGCACTACTAAGTGATTGAGCAACATCAAACAGATTGTGTCTACCTTAGATTGTCTTAGGTCTAGCATAATATTTAGTATGGCCTCATAGATGTCCAATCTTCACCATACATCTCCTTGGCTAATGGTGCTTGTTGTGGTAACTATTTCTTTAAGTCTTCCTCCATGCTTTCACTAAACTCTGCTTCATGATACTGATATAGGCTTGCAATGTTGAAAATAGATGAAATACCCAATGTCTTCGGTAGCTCCACTTCATATGCATTTCCTGAATCAAATTTCCTAAGTATCCTACAAGGTCCAAACTTCTTCATCTTCAACTTGTTATATGTCCCAACTAGAAATCTTTCTTTTCTCAGGTACACCATCACTTCATCTCCAACTGAAAATTCCTTATGTCTTCTCTTCTCATCTACTTGCTCTTTGTATTTGTTGTTCATGTTCTCCAAATGCTTCTTAACCTGATCATGCACTGTCTTCATATGTTCTACAAATTCTTCTACCTCTGCACTTCTCTTTTCCTCTGCACTGATATCTCTTAATTCAGCTTCTCCTCTAGGATTCATTCTGGTAACAATCTCAAAAGGTGTTCTTTCGGTACTTCTATTCACTGAATTATTGTATGCAAACTCTGCTTGTGAAAGAATCAAGTCCCAACTTCCTGTCTTCTCTCCAACCAAACATCTTAACAAGTTTCCCAAACTCCTATTCACTACCTCTATCTATCCGTCAGTCTGTGGATGAAAAGATGAACTAAACTTTAAATTTGTCTTCATCTTCTTCCATAGTGTCCTCCAAAAGTATCCAACAAACTTTGTATCACTGTCTAAAACTATGCTCTTAGTCAATCCATGCAATCTCACAATTTCCTTGAAAAATAGGTCAGCTACATGTACTGCATCAGTTGTCTTCTTGCAAGGTATGAAATGAGCCATCTTTGAAAATATGTCCACTACTACAAATATTGAATCATGTCCTCTTTGTGTCTTCGGCAATCCCAGTACAAAATCCATACTTATGTCTTCCCAAGGTCTCTCTGGTACTATCAAAGGTTTATACAATCCAGTGTTTTGACTATTCCCTTTTGCTACTTGACAAACTCTACAACTCTGCAGAAATCTCCTAACATCCTTATGAATTTGAGATCAAAAGTAGTTTTCACTTACCAAAGCCACTGTCTTATCAATGCCAAAATGTCTTGCTAATCCACCACTGTGTTTCTTCTTGATCAAATTAACCCTCATTGAAATTCTAGGTATGCATAACTGACTTCCTCTGAACAACATATCCTCCTGAATGAAATAATCCAGCCACTTTCTCCTATATGTCACAACAGGTTCCTTACATGCTTTCCAAGGTTCTGCAAAATCAATGTCTCCCTCATACATGTTCTTCAATTCATCAAATCATATCACTTCAACTCTCATTTCTGTTAACAAGTTTCTTCTCCTACTCAAGGCATCAACAACTTTGTTTGATTTATCACTCCTATGTTTCAACACAAAAGTATAACTCTGCATGAACTCTACCCATCTCATATGTCTCTAATTCAACTTACCTTGACTATTCAAATACTACAAAGCTTGATGATCTGTATTCGACACAAACTCCTTAGGTAACAAGTAATGTATCCACTTCTTCAAGGCTTGAATTATGGCATAGAACTCTTGATCATAAACTAAATATCTTCTCCTTGCATCGTTCAACTTCTCACTAAAATATGCTACAAGTTTACCTTCTTGACTTAACACTGCTCCAATTGCATTTTCACTTGCATCACAATCTACTTGAAATACCTTATTGAAATCCGGTAATGCTAAAACAAGTTGCTCTGTCACTTTCTGCTTTAACAACTCAAAACTTTTGTCTGCTCCTGATGTCCACTTGAAATCCTTTCTGTCTACTCTCATTGTCTTTTTCATAGGGTTACAAACTGAACTGAAATATCTGATGAACTTTTGGTAGAAACTAGCCAATCCATGAAATAATCTAACCTCTCCAATGCTCTCCGGTGCAAGCCATTCAACAATTGCTCTTACTTTCTCAGGATCCATCTTCAATCCTTCAGTAGAAATCACAAATCCCAAGTATACCAATTCTTCCTTCATGAAACTACACTTCTTGATGTTTATCAATAATTTCTCTTCTCTCGGTCTTTGCAAAACTTGTCAAATATGCCACAAATGCTCCTCTTTTGTCTTACTGAAAATTAGAATGTCATCCAAATATATAATAACAAACTTACCCAAAAATTTCTTCAGAACTTCATTCATCAATCTCATGAAAGTACTCGGTGCATTTGTCAATCCAAAAGGCATTACTAACCACTCATACAATCTTTCATTTGTCTTAAAAGCAGTTTTCCATTCATCAACTTCTTTGATTCTGATCTAATGGTATCCATTCTTCAAATATATCTTTGTGAAATATCTTGCTCCACTCAAACAATCCATGATATCATCCATCCTAGGTAAAAGAAATCTATACTTAACGGTGATCTTGTTTATTGCTCTGGAATCAGTACACATTCTTCATTCTCCATCCTTCTTCGGTGCTAACACTACAGGTACTGCACAAGGACTCAAACTTTCTTTGATCAAACATTTCCTCAACAACTCTTATATCTGTTTATTCAGTTCCTCATTCTCTGTCGGTGTCATTCTATGTGTTCCTTTGTTAGGCAAGCTAGCTCCAGGTATAAGATCCATGTGATGACTGATACTCCTTATAGGTGGCAATCCTTCAGGCACATTATCTGATATGATGTCTTCATACTCTATCAGCAACTCTTTTATCTCCTCCGGTTGTTCTTCTTCAGTCTCCTTCTTCAATGTTTCAGGCTTCTTAGGAATCAAGGCATAACACATATCCTCATATCTCAAACCATCCAGAAATTTCCTTCCATCTGCCAAACAAATTCTAGCATTTCCACATACTTCATTCTTAGGATCATCTTCTAAAGGAATCAAAGTAATTCTCTTTCCATTTGCTGTTATAGTGTATGTATTCTTTCTCCCATCATGTATAGATTTTCTATCATACTGCCAAGGTCTACCCAACAAGATATGACAAACATCCATAGGCATAATATCACACAAGACTTCATCATGATAAGATCCAATATGAAATTTTACCAAACATTGTTCACTTACTAGTACCTTATGATCATCCTGAATCCATGCTATCTGATAGGGTTTAGGGTGTTTCAGTCTTTCCAACTTCAGCTTAGTCACCATCTCCTCTGAAACTAGGTTATCAGAACTACCACTATCAATTACAACTCTGCAACACTTACCTCCTGATTTGCATCTGGTTCTGAACAAACTCTTCCTCTACAGTGGTTCTTCATTTGTATCTGTTTGAAATAATGCTCTCCTCATCCCTAGTGATTCTCCTTTCTCAAGTTTGCCAACTAAACTAGGTGATCCAGTAGGTTCTTCTTCAACATAGGCTACTCTTCCACTATTCTCTATCTTCTTGCTTGTACTACCCTGATTACACTCAAATGCTCTATGTCCTTCACATCCACACTTGAAACAAGTTCCTCTGAATGTTCTCTTATCCAATCCTCTTCCTTTCCTTTTGTATCCTTCATTCTGGTATGCACTAGGGTTTCCTCTTCGGTAAAATTTTTTGTCATCTCTCCAATAGGCATTGTTATCTTTGTCTTCCTTCTTAAATGGGCTATCAAAATTGTTCTACTCCACAAATGATTTGTCTCCTCCAGAAAATGTTCTACCTCTTTAAAATTTACCTCCTCTACCTCTTTGTCTCTGATCATGCTTCTTATTCAGCTTCTCTTCAACTTTCAGGGCAAACTGATATGCTTCCTCCAAAGATGTCATCCTCACCAAGCTTAGTTCTTCTTGAATGTTCAATCTTAGTCCATTGATGTATCTAGCCACTTTCTCCTTGCTTGCTTCACTATGTCCTATTCTTATGATCATCTTATGAAGTTCTTTAGTATAATCCTTCACAGATTTCTCCTTTTGTCTCAGGGTTTGCAATCTCTTCAACAGTTCTAACTCATAGTCAGCAGGTATGAATTGATTCTTCAATTTTGTCACCATCCTATCCCATTTTGTAATATTTTCTTTCCCTCTTCTATTTCTTTCCAACTATACTTCTTTGCACCATATAGCAGCATATCCTTTCAATTTTGTCTTTACAAATTTCACCTTCTCCAGATTTTCGATTTCTTCATATTCAAAGTATTCTTCCATGTCATTTATCCAATCAATCAACTCTTCAGGATTCAGATTACTAGTGTAATTCGGTACATCAACTCTAGGTCTTTTTCAAGTCTTTGAGATAGCTTGCAATATATTCACTTGGTTTGATTCTTCTTCTTCGTCACCTCCTAAGGTTTCGCTAATTTGTTCAACAGATTGAAATTCCTCTTCATCATCACTTTCCACATTAGGTCTCAGTGTCAATCCTCTTCGTCTATCTTCCTCGACGGCATCCAATCAAATTCTCATTGTTTTCATCATTTCTATCATTTCATCCATTCTACCAGCCATTGTTTCAATAGCAGCAACTCTCCTCGACGGCATCTTCCTAGGATCAACTGCAAACTACCTCAAGTTCGACGATTGGGCTACAAGGTGACAACTGCCTCACAATCGGTGATCGGTTGTGACACAAGTAACCTGCCTCAATTCAGTGATCTGTCCACAACAATATCTTACAGAATTCCTTTGCCAACTTCGCTCACTTCGCTCCAAAGATTCAAACTTTCGCTTTAATACCACTTGGTGCAGTCACAATAGGAGGGTTCACAAAATGAACTATCCAGACCGTGTAGCAAGAGTAAACACAATGGAAACAACTCAAAGATATGAAACAAATGCAGATTTAGTCATTTAGTATATCAAAGAATTCAAATACAAATCGGCTGGCATCATGCGGGCTTACAATAGGGCTCACAGGCCTGATTACAGAATATCAGAATATGCACAAGATATAGCTTTGAAGCTCCTTCACACAAAATCTAAACTATCAATTGTCTCTTCATGTTCACTGCTTTCCTAGGGATCTAATACATCAATATATATTGTAACCGATACAAAAGATTCCTTCGCGTCAGCCAAGGAAGCTCACAAACTCCAATGAAGAGTTGTAACGTGTGTACACAGATAGGTCGTACCTAAGAGAATAGAACGCCTTCGCAAATGAATGGAATGATGTGCGGATCTCGGGGAAGGTTGGCCACAAACCAAAGATCATTGAATGATGTGTCATTAGGCTCCACAGATCAAGAAATGCTCCGCAAGTCTTCTCCTTTAGCTGATTGTCTGAGATTGTTAGGATGCTCTGTTCTGAGAAAACAATCGATCTTCTGATAGCGATCTTTCTGGTACCTTAACCAAATGCTTTGAATTCTGGATATGATGTAGATGAACATGTCTTGATGCTAAGTCCAACTCCACAAGGTCTGAAATGCAACTACAGCAGAATGCAAACCAAAATATAGAACTACTTCTGACTGAACTGAACTGGAAAATGAAAAGAAACAAACTGAAATGCAAATGTTTTTGGTTGATGCAAGATTGCTCTTGAACCAGGGATGCTCCTGCATCAATTATTCCTAGAGATTCTATGACAGCTGTAAGAGATAAAAATAGGGGGAGTTATTGGGAATATTGATTGGTTGTAAGATGTGTAAGAGACATCTATAATAGCCTAATTTTAGACTAGTTATTATTACCAAACCTGGGCACCATCTTGGGAAGATAAATTTAGGAAGTTATGACATGTAAAAGAATATATTAAAAATAGCTAGGTGTGGGAATCTTGTGTCTAGTTTTAAGGCCAAAGCCATAGCCACTGCTTTCTACCTGTTAAACAACTCTCCTACATCAACACTTATGGATAAGATGTCAATGGAGGTGTGGTCAAGATATAAGACTTCACTAAGACATCTGAGAGCTTTTGGTTGTGAGGCATATACACATGTGCCAAGGGAGAAGGTCAACCATGCAAACATAATGATGAATTGTAGGTGTAATGCAATAATGGTTACTCATGGAATTGAAGTATATACAACTCTCATCCACTAAACCTCCATGGCTACATGCACATAAAACACAAGCAAAGCTTATAATCTAAGGATATGTTCCAAAGTGCTTCCTTAATTTTAAGATTTTGAGAGCATCCTTGCAAAATCCATTTTGTGCATATCGTACAATCATCTCATTCCATGATACCACATTTATTTGAGGCATTTTGTTGAACAGTTCGCGTGGCTTGTCTAAGCTTCCAAAATTTCCATACATGGCTACTAGAGCATTTCCAACTATAATATATTACAATAATCCCCCTTCTGTTATGCTTTGATGGATGTCCATAGCCTATTCCAAATCTCCCATTTTGGCATAGGTAGGGTGGATGTTGGCTTTACAACAACCAACTTCATTTTCTTGAAAGTTTGTAAAGCCTTGTCAACAAATCCATTTTGTTCATATCCTGCAATCATGGCATTCTATGAGACCACATTTCTTTGAGGCATTTTGTTAGATAGTTGACATGCCTCTATGCTTCCACATTTTGCATACATATCTACCATAGAAGTTGCGACTACATCTGACAAAATTCTTCTATCCTTTATGTTTTGATGGATGTCCATACACTGTTTCAAAGCTCCCACATGTCGAGAGTTACTTTCCAAATTTAGGAATCCCAATTACATAACCTTTGTACTTTAATAGCCTCTAACCATCCATGGCTTTATTTGTCTAGATCATTCACTCTAGGTCAACTGCACATAGGTAGTTAGGTTCATTCACTAGAACATTATAGAATCATGTCACATGTCTTACAGATTAACCCAAATAATAATATAAAGCAATACTTCAAGCCTTAGAGGGTTCATAATTAGCTTTAACAAACGATAACAAAACACTATAATATCCTAATAAAAATAAACATGTACTCATTAAGCCTTCTAGGAAACTCATACAAGCCTTTAAGTAATTTATATCACACACTAGAATTATAGTATTCAAAAACTAACTCTATCTCTTAGGTGATGGGTCAAGTTTTACACAAGTAGTTTACCCAAAGTATTATAATCTTTAACTATTAACACATCCTATATAGTTCTCTAGACTTTACAACTTAATGCCTTAAGAAAAATTAATAACAAGTCTCTTGATCCTTAACCAAGAATTTGATGATTGTCAACTATCACTCAACAATCTTTAATGCTTCCTACTATGCATCTTTGATGGCATCCTTAAGCAATCTCTACCCCTTTCTCCTATAGGCATATTGGGTAATCAAAGATCACAAAGTTCAGTACAACAATCAAATATAATTGTAGTTAGATTCATGAATTTAGAGATAATATTCATTCATATTTACTGCAACTAGAGTTATTCATTAATTCATAGAATGTAGGAACATGTGTTACCTTAGAGTGAAGAGGACTTTGCTTAGAAGCCAATCCAAGTATCATGCCTACTTTTGATCCTATCCACCATTAAAATGAGGTACTCAACTTCACAGGGGTGTTGGTGAGGTGTGTAGCCATTCAGAGGTCTTCAACCTATTTGATTGGTGTGGGGCTTCTACCATCTAAGAAATTTTGTAGCTAATTTCTAGAACCAATCCAATAAAACCATGGAATCCACCACTTAGCCAATCTAGGAAAATTATGGCATCTACCACTTGGCCAATCTAGAACTCAATATCACTAGATTGACCAATTGACACATGCACAAGCATGCATACGTATAGACACACACAAGTCTCTAAACATTCGAGTCACAATTACATTCAACAGAATTTGGGGGCTACAACCACACCAATGGGTCCTAACACATGTCAACAAGGAAATACCTAGATCACAATGTCACACCTTGCTATACCAAAGCAACACTATCCAACTTTAAACTGAGATAGCAATCATCCTAAAAGCACCTTGGTAATCAAGTCAACACCTCACTATGGAAAGACACACTATTCAACTTGTAATTAAGATAGAAAATATACCATCTCTATTGGGATGCTAATCATTTGGATTTTTGATTCACCAAAATAGCTACTGTGTTACTTTATGCATGAATCAACATGGAGCTATTCTCTCTATAAAATGGCAACTATACAACTCCATTGAGGCTTGAAGGATGATCAGCAATTTAGTCCATAGAGTCTTCCTTATCACTGGATCACATGCATACTATGCTACAATAGATCAAACTCATACACAAGTATCCCAACTTAGGCATGAGACCATGAGACTCGTGGATTCACAAACATAGAATGACATATTCACACAACAACCACATTGAGAACTCTAGCTTGGACATAGATCGTCACAATTTAATAACATCACAAGTCACACACACATAATGCACATCCACAAAATATTATTTCACTAGTTTCAACCTAAGCATATACCTCATCTAAACCTTCTTCAACTCCTTAATCTCAGAAATTCTTCACTAGTTTGTATGGTGACTTGTAGCTACAATTATGGTATCAAAATTACTCTCGAAGTTGAATATGTAGGTTTTATGAATATGTAGCTACATTTTTCATACATGTCTACCAGAGCAGTTGCAACTACCTCTGACAAAATTCCTCTATCCTTTATGCTTTGATGGATGTCCATACCCTGTTCCAAAGGTCCCATTTGGCACAGGCTGGGAGAATGCTGGCAAAGGTTGTAGAGTCTGGCTTTACACCTGCCAATTGCATTTGGTTGAAAGTTTTCTAAAGCCTTTTCAACAAATCCATTTTGTCAATATCCTGCAATCAAGGCATTCCATGAGAACGCATTTCTTTGAGGTATTCTGTCAAACAGTTCACGCGCCTTGTCTATGCTTCCACATTTTGCATATCCTGCAATAATGGCATTCTGTCAAACAGTTCACATGCCTTGTCTATGCTACCACATTTTGCATACATGTCTACCAGGGCAGTTGCAACTACAACATCTGACAAAATTCGTCTATCCTTCATCCTGCGATGGATGTGCATACCCTGTTCCAAAGCTCCCATTTTGGCAAAGGCCGGGAGTACGCTGGCAAATTAGAACTGATCGAGTTGGAAACCTGTTTGTTGCATATGGTGAAACGTTGTGACTGCATCGTGAGGACACCCATGTCTTCTGTTCGCTGCAGCAACCATTTTGTATGAGACGGTATCTCCTATTTTATGCAATCAGATTCTCACGGGCATCCACTAAACTTTAGATGCTTCAGGAGGCAGTCTATGTGCACCTTGGCTTGTTCTCTGACATGTTCATAGTCCTCATGGAGAGCATGGTGACACTACTAAGTAATTGAGCAACATCAAACACATTGTGTCTACCTTGATTATCTCAGTTCCAACATAATCTTTGTTATGGCCTCATGGATGGCCAAGTAGTCTTCACCATCCATCTCCTTAGCTAAATCCCACATCCATGGCATCCAAATGGGAAGCTCTGGATTCAACATCTCCTTTGAAATATACTAAGCAAACCTCTTAGTAACCCTGGTAGCTTCCAGTCTACCGATGCTTAAAATGTCTATAGTTTATTTCTCTGCCTCTTCTCCTTACTTTTCCCACCTTCCCCTGACCTAACCCACTTTCCAAGGCCATTATCAGTGTTGTGTATCAGAGTATGTACCCATCGCCTGTGTTGCATTCCAAATGTCAAAGACAGAAGAATCACATTCTAGTATACATTCTAGTATATTTGTGGATACTGTGACACACACCACCCAAGCTGCACTTACTGAGTAATAATGTCTTATAATGAATTTTGAACCATAACTAGTGTGGTGCATTACCATCTAATGAACCTGTGAGATGGTACATGTCAGGGGCCAACCCATCCACAAAAACCACAACTTATTATCATAAATGCCAACTCAAGGAGTCAGATTAACTAATACTGATAAGTACCCTTTATATTCATGTCATGCCTTTTTATCAGCCGAATTTTTAGTTTGCTATTTTGATTTATAGAAAAATAATTGAATTTTCTTGCATTGTCTAGAAGAGGTTAAATCTTAGAGGCATTCAATTAAATAATTGCAATGAATTATTAGTGTTATTTAATCAATGGAGTGTATTTAATTAGTTGTTAGTTTTCAATCAATCAATTAATTTCATTTTATTATTCAATTAGAAATAGCAACATCATTCAATCTATAGTTAAATTAGATTTATATGTTTTTTAGTAAATAGATTAATTTCACTTTATTGCAATTAGATTAATGTTTTTTAAAGTGTTCCAATATCTTAGATTATCACTTGATTGTAATAGGGATTAAGTTTCTCACAATTTGTAACTATATAAATAAATTTAGAAAGTTCTATGCAAAAAATTAGTCGTGGAAAACCAAAATAGAAGTTGAATATTGACGAACATGAAGATTTTAGAGATCCTAAAAGATAAAGAGAACCCCAAAAATATGTATTAAGAACTTTAAATGTATGATTTGAAATTTGTTACAATATATTTGAAGACTAAATATTTTATGTTGTTCAATTTGTACATACTATTTGATTTAGACATAAGACTAAATATATCAATAAATTCATTTCATAGATATCTAATGTGTACATGGTTGATTATTTTTTACTTGTTTCTTGATTTGAATTTATATGTATTTGCAATGAGTATGATCTATAAGTGTTTGTACATTAAGTACTAGTTCAATTAGTTATCAATTAAAAACAAATGTTATAGAAAAAGTGTGAAATAAAAAGTGTCCTTTTTGTTGATGGTTAATATTTATTGTTCCTATTTAGGAGCCTTTTCAGCAAATTTTAAGAACTTTGAGTTTCAGTTATTAGGTTTACTTTGTTTTCATTATTTTAAGATGTTTGTAGTGTAATGTCAAAAATTGCGTATGGGCTACAATTATCGCATTATGTTTTAAATTTGCTTTGTTGACCGTCCCTTTAACATGTTCTAGGGCACACTAAATGCTAATTCTAGCTTTCTCTCTACCAATTTGCCAAATTTTCATGTTATTATGTTATGTTTTGTTGTTGCTAAGCTTTTTGACTTCATTTTGAGAATTTTCTCCCAGACACAGTGCAGGCACATAGACATCTATGCAGGTGCCCTAGCATCCTATGAGTTTTAAAAAGTAAAATGTTGTTTACCTACCTAAATGGTTGTTGAAGCCTACTGCAATCTATGTCTGTCATGAAATGCCTTTGCACATGTGAATCCGAGCATGCCTTTCCTTCTTTAACCTCTTGGAGTCCCCTTTTGAAAAATGTTCTTTCATGAGTGCAAAGAGCTCTACTCTCTCTTGCTAGTTTTTCATGGATGGAGCTCTCTTGGGATCATCTTGCTGGTTTCTTCATTGAAGCTCTTGGTCTATGCATTGGCATTCTACATTGCACTCTTATACAACTCCATTGGTATAATATTTCTTATTTAATTTTCTAGTTTTCTTATGGTCATTGGGGTAAGTGCAAGAACTTGAGACCACATTTAGTGGAAGAATTATGGGGGGGGGCGATTAGCAGTAGGAATGGGTACCAATTTTATAAAAATGGGTACCTGCTTAGGAATAGAAGTCTAAACCTAAATGCCTACCTATAAAGAATGAAAAATCATTTAGGTTTGAGATTCCATTCCTAAATAAGTACTCATTAGTAACACATACCCATTCAGGAATGGGTACCCATTTTGAAAAGGTAGTAATTTTTTTGCCCTTGCGACCTCATTTGTTTTTGTTTCAATAGGGACAACAACTTATAAAAGTGACGCAGAATGAGTACCCACATTAGGCATCCTTAAAACATCCCAATTCCACATCCTCCCTCCATGAGAACTAATTGATAAGGTTTTGAGGTAGGAACCTCTCTAGTATAAGCATTTTTTTAGAGTTTTTTCCTTTTTTAATGTAAATGCATTTCTTAAACCTAAAACCATAGAATGAACTCTGAATCTTAGAATGTAAACCCTAGGACCTAAACCATAATCCCTAAACCCTAAATTTAGGGTTTACAGTTTGTAATAGTTTTAGGTTAAAAATTAAGGTTTAGCCTAAAGCAATTTAGCCCAGAGAAACATTATTTACACCCTATTAGACATATTTCAAACACAAAAACAATATCTAAAATAATTCATTGAATTAACAATCTCATTAATATATCAATTGATGTATTGGCCAATTTTATTTGATACCTAGATACTAAATTTCAAAATAATTCACAAAATTAATAATTCCGTCGACATATCAATTGATATATCGATCGATATCAATTGATATACACCAACAATCTTATGTATAAAATTTAATATGATATAGTCGAAACCATAGAAATGTCAATTGATATCAATCGATATATCAATTGATATGTACAACAATCAATCAATACAATGTAATCTTCATCATTAAAGCATTTAATCGATCCTATCCTTAGAGAATACCAATACCAAGCAAACCATTATATATCAAGAAATATATATTTGTGTTAATTCTAAGAAGCACTACTCAACCAAGCACCTAACATGGTGGAATTACAATTATACTAGCTAGAATGAAGGATGGGATAGGAAATCCTTACATTAACTAATGTGCACTAATTAATATCATTGTCGAGAAAAGTTACTTGATCTTTTTGATTGATGATCTCAAAGACCAACTTCAAGGGGAAATTTTTTCCATAAAAATTAATCTAAAATTAGATTATCATCATGTTCATATTGTGACAACTAATGCCTATAAGAATGACCTCATGTATTAGAAGGTTTTATTTGAGTGGTTGGTTATATGATTTGGTCTAACCATTACACCTACTAATTTCATGTGGATGTAAAATGATGGACTCAATAATCTCATATATTCTTAAAATTCGTCAACATAAATGACACATCATCTTTAGATAAACTAGGGAAGAGCACCCATATCATGTTGGATTTAAGTTCTTTCAACCTTATGTTAAAATAGGTTCTTATAGAGTATTGATCTTTTAGAATGAGGAGAATTTAGTACCTCAAATACATCTTTGTTAAAGATCATGTATGAGTTAAACTAGAGAAGATTCATCTGAACATAGACTAACCCACTAGAAAAACTTTCATAGAATTTGGGAGCTTCATGGCACTTGGGAATTCATAAACAAGGTTTATGTTCACATTCTCTCACATTTATTATCCTATAACTAATGCAACAAAACATGGTTCCAAAGCAAATCTTATATGGATAAGGATGCAAAAGGTCAAAAATTAACATAATTGAAGCTAAGGTTGTGTCTACCACTAATGATTATTTTGTCTAATTTTTAATATTCTTTTGATATTAAGATAAATTATTCAAATTATGTAGTGGGATAAATTCTCACTAAATGTGGCTATCATGTTGCCCACCACAATGATACATTTTCTAACATACTGTATAGGTACCAAATGTATACAAATATATCTATAGTATTGTCTTGGTTTGTAGGAAATGAAAACATCATATACTACAAAATAAGACCATCATCTATTCAAAACAAAAGCCTGTATAATTCATACAAAATTAGGTTAAATTGTATAATAATTGACATCAAAAGTCCTTTAAATATCCCCACAAATTCTACCATAACATCTAACACAATTAAGGCCCATCTACAAATGAGGTTTTTGACTTCCTAATATAACTTCCAATTGTAGTTGTGACAATTATAATATTTTGAGTATAAGACATCAAAGTGGTTGTTCTAAAATTTATTAGAGAATGGGGAACCGCATTGAAAAATATTCCTATTCCACATGGGAACAATTTTATTCCTACCAAGGAGTGTTACAAATTTGATATGTAATGCTTTGATTATAAATCAAATGCTTATTTATGTTTCAGTGATACTCATTACAATTCAAATGTAATGTATTATTTTAAACCATGTTTAAAAAAATAATTTCAAAATCTTTATTTCAAATGTAAAATTTATATTAATTTAAATTGCAAAATGAAATTATTTATTTATTTATATTTGCACTAAATGTATAAATATTGTGCATTTAGCATTTCAATGTACTTAATTATTATTATTATTTTTTTTTGTAATTATGCAACTTGTTCCTTTACTCATATATGGATCAATTGAATGAATACAAGTTTTTACTAGATGATATTTTACAAAACCAACCTCCACCTCCAACCCACCACCACAAAACTCCCCACCCCAAAGCCCCCCCACACAAAACCCCCTACCCCAAAACTCCCCACCCTCTCCACCTGATGAGGCTCGATTGAGAGTCATCATAAATTAAACATAACCACATTACAAGGAAAAATAGATTTTTTCCACAATGAGCCAAACATTCCCCCTCACCTTGCACGATTTGCCTCTTTAATGTAACTATTATTGATTCTGTTAGATTTATAAATGTAGATCTAGCTAGATTTTGTTTGTGGAGGGAGGAGAGGAGGCGATTTTATTTAGATGGACTGTCATATAGACATATCCTTGATTTACATATTTCTAAACATACACTAGCCCCATATTTTATTGACCCTTCTACAAACCTGCCCATCCCTCCAACAAAAAAATGAATTTCATGTAAATGATGTAGGCATCCTCAAATTGCAACCAATTTTTGGGAGTGGATGGGCAGAGTTTCAATTGGGTTTAAAACCCAATTATTTTGACATCAAATTAATCTAGGGTGTTGGTGGCAGCATGCCACAACATAGATTGGGGCACATGTCGATCCAAATTGACAACAACTCATTCCACCCCTTGTTGCTCCTCCTACACTAGCTATTCCAATCCCCACTCACTAGTAGGCAATGGTAGCTTAACTAACCAAGCTAGCCACATGGTAGCTGAAGTCAATAGTAGAGAGCATCGAGGAGATGGTTCTGGTCCTAACACCCCAAGCATGTCGACAACATTACAGTTTGCACCCCATTTTTGTCAGAATTGCAATTAGCCATGTTATGGTCCTAATCGCACATCCACTTTAGGGGCTATAGAAGAGGAGTCATTCTAAGCTACTTTGTTTGCTCCTCCTACATAGGTATGCCACATTTTATGTACACAAATGTATATTAAAATTAATAAATATATCTATTTTAAAATATTAATTATCGACTTATTTAATGAATTATATATTGTCTTGAGATGACTGGCCCAACCACATCATTTAGATTAGATCACCTAGTGTCAACGATTGTATGACTTGGCACACCTTACACGTTAGAGCAATAAATTACCCTTAATCATCTAGAATTTATTAAATATGTTCAATTAGTTTTAAAAAATTAGATACATTTTAATAATTATAGAATAATTGAAATGTGAATCAAACTCCTAGAAGAACCAAGTATATTAGGACATGTTTAATAAATTTTTATTTCTAATAATTATTATACTTGACATCATTTTTACAATAGCTGGGAGGTCATGACACTTCCATGTTAGACCAACCAGAAGGTGTGGTGAGTGATCCTCCAGCCTTAGTTGCTATGTAGTCATTCCAAGTGGGTAAAAGTTCAGAACTATGTCACACTTTTGTAAAGGAAATGGCCAACACATACAATTTTTCAACTTGGACTGCCTAAAAGTGACTTTTATGTTTTTAAAATGATATTAACTAATGAAATGTAGAACTCTTAATGTAGTTTATCTTTATAAGTTTTTGAATTTTTTAAAAATTTGTTGGATATATATTTTTTAAATTTAAGAGAATAATTTTATTTGCTAAAAAAATTTGAAAAAAGTCAATGGGACGTCACAAAAAAGAGCAATTTTTTTCTTTGGAACCCACTTACATAACTTGCAAATCTAGTGCATAGAAAAAATTAAAATTTAATGTTCATATTTATTTTTTAATAATTTTTAAAAGTCAAATTTAATCAAAACATCATAGTTTCATTAGAGTCATCTTTTGTCTAATTTTTTTATCATTAAAAAAAATTATACCCACTTGGAGAACATTCTTTGTTCTAGTGCAGCGTATAATTTTTAAATTATATATGTATATATTTTAAATTTTTAATCAACCTCATGTTTGATTGTAATAACCTACTTACAATAAATTTAAAAAATTATAATAAAACTAATCAATATATATACTACACTCTAAGCTCTACAAAAGTGTATATTTGGATTTTCATAAAAATACAATTTGATTGGAGAAATATAGAGGTGAAGTTGAATTTTTGATGAATTTGTTGAAAAGGGGGTGGGTTGCCACATGGGCTACCACATAAGCAATTTCGACTCAAACTTTCTTGGTCAAAAAGTTTTTGACCGGTATCCCTCAAAACCAATTTTGGCTAATAACTCATTATTTTTATTTTTTATTTTTTTCATTTGTGTTAAAATTTTTAAATTTTTACAGTGAAGTAAAAAAAAAGTAGGTAGAGGCAATTTTTCAGCCGAGAGCTCATATATTTTCAAGTAAAAATTTTACTTATTTATTTATAATAAATGTAATACTTTTTTTTTTTTTTTAACATTGTGTAAATTGTTTTTTGATATATGAAAATGGCTTTACGGAGTCATACCCATAATAAAGGAAATATAATAATAAAAATATTTCTATTGAGGTTGCTCCATAGGAGGGCCAAATATTCATTTGATTATATCAGTATAAAAATTGTCAATCCCTTTTTAGCAGTATCATTAGACAGTTTTATACATTCTAGCATTCCTTTAAAAAATTGCTTAACATTTTCTACATCCCAAAACAAAACACCATTAAACAATCTTCTACCATTTCACAAATTCTTCATTTACTAGTTGAAGTTACATCTATAATATAGGCTATCAAGTAGTAATCTGTATGTCAAACAATAATAACAACACCTTATACCTGCGGAACCATGGAGTTTTTCTTACCGTTAGCATCATCCCCATTGTCCATCGATTCAAAATCTAAGGCCTCGAGAACAAAGGGCCAATCCATATCATTTGTAGTGGTCACTCTATTGATTGCCTTCAAGAATTCTAAGCCCCATTTCACTTTATGTCATCGCGCTTGGTCATTTTCTCCAATCACCTAAATGATGGTCACTGAAATGAAAGCACATCATTACAAGCACCTACTGAGTTATAAAATATTTCATCACCCTGCATGTCAATAACCTTATTTGCCAGTTTGTTCTCCAAATCATTCGCCTCTCTGAAAACATGCTCAATTTTATAATCCTCAAGTTTAATCAAATTCCAAATTACGGGAATAAATCTTTCTAATTTCCAACTTGGTGTTCCTTTTCTTCTCAAGGCATTAATGATAATAAGGGAATCCCCTTCAAGATATGCTTTTTAATGTCCAATTTTTACAGATTTGAATTCCCAATAATGTTGTCTATATTTCAACTTCATTATTTGTTCCTTTTGTTAATTTATTTGCTGCTAAACCAACCACCACTCCATTATGGTCTCTTACAACACAATCAACCTCGACAACCCTAGATTACCATGCGATGCACTGTCAAAGTTAACTTTATACCAACCTTCTCCTGAGGGGAGCCAATATACATCTTCTCTAGACCTATCAGGCGTCTTAACCTAAGTAACCCCATGAATGAGGGGAACAATTAGTCAATCCAATTTTTTGTGCATTTCACCATCCCAAGCTATAAATGAGTTGTCCTTCAGTTTTTGGTTTCTCATTGCATTATTAACAACATCTGTAATAGAATTTTCAACTTTATTTGAGAAAGCTTCATAGGCCATTTCTTTGTCTTGGAATATTATTATATTTCTCTCCTTCCACAACTCCCAAACAATCAGTGATGGGCATATAATCCATAAGCTTGAAAATACTACCTTTTTATATAATACTAGCTAGGCCTTGAATACTAAGAATAGATCTTGTGGAAGGGGGTTGTTCCATTTTAGCTCCTCCATTACCTTTTTCCAACAAACATCTACATATTCACAGTTTAACAAGATGTTATCAATAGTTTCTTCCTCTATTTTTGCAAAGAACACATCTAGATGGGCCGCAAAATCCAAGTTTCCATAATCTATCACCTATTAAAATTATATTATGTATAGTTGCCCAAGCAAAGACACTAGCTTTCTGCAAACATTTTTTCCTCCAACAAAGATGCACCGGCCAATCTTGTTTTATATCACTGCCTTCGGCAGGGTATATCCTATTTTCACATTGTAATTCTCGATTTTAGATACACACCATTTATTGACATCTTCCCTCTTTGAAATAAAGATTCGTTTCCCAACCAAAGTACATCTTAATCGATCTTGTTGATCATGCGGAATACCCTATCCATGCATTGATTTCCATCTCTATTCAACAACACCATCATTCTCAACTTGTTCTACATAGTCTCTCACATGCACACCCCACTCATTAACTAGAATCTCTTTGGCTTCCTTCAAATCAAGCACTTCATTTAGGGATGCAAAGTCATTCCACGAGTCCTAGAATAGGAACTTTCTCCCATCCCTCACATCCCATGTAATGTGTTTGGTGATTATGTTTCTACAAGATATGATGAAGTTCCATATTGTTTATCCCAAAGGAGGGTTGATAGTAGTGAAAATCCTTATAGGATCCATAGAATCTACATATTTTCTTTGTAAGATTCTTACCCATTTTTGTTCTGGGTTATAGTATATGTTCCACACCAGCTTGGCCCCTAGAGTGGAGTTTAACATAGACCATTGGTGCAAGCCAACACTACATGCATTCTTTAGGCTACAATTTATTGCTAGGCTATGAGCGGGAACTTCTTTTGATCTGATGTGCCACTCCAAAAGAAAGATCTCATTTTTTCTTGAGGATCTCACAAGTTTTCCTTAGCATTTTTAAACAAGATAAAGAATATATAGGGATTGCAGAGATTATTGATTTTAACATTGGAATTCTGCCTACTAATGAAAGCCACTTACCTTTCCAAGATGCCAATCTAGAGTTGCAGCTTGAAAGAAGAGAACCCCATAGCTTTGCCATGCTTTCCCCTACAAATAATGGAATGCCAAGATATCTCCCTGGTAGTTGACTAATTTTGAAATTTAGAATGACAACCACCTCCATTTGTTTCCTTAGGTCCATATTGAAAAAGAAGATTTTAGATTTTCTCTAATTTATGCTCTGACCAGACGTAAGGCAGTATCTATCCAATGTATGCTTAATTACCTTGATTCCCTTTTTCTAGCCATTCTAAAAAGTATGTTATTATTGACAAATTGTTGATGAGTGACAACATCCACCTTTGGGGCAATAGTAATGCCTTTACAATGCCCCTTAACACACTCTTCTTGGATACTTCAACCCAAAGCCTCGGCCATAATTGTAAATAGAAATGGTGAGAGTGGATCACCTTGTCTGATTCCACATGATGAAGAAAAAAATCATTGTGGGCTCCCATTAATCAACACTAAAAATATGGGAGAAAAGATGTAGCTTATGACCCATTGTATCTATTCCTGTCAAAACCCAAACTTTTCCATTACCTCCAGAAGGAATTGCCTATTTACCTGGTCATAAGATTTTTTGATTTGTAATTTGATAATCATCCTTTCTACTTTGGTTTTTTTGATGGTGTGGATCACTTCATGTGCCAAAATAATACCTTCTGCAATGGACCTACCAGGAGTGAATGCACTCTATTCCTTTGAAATGATGTTTGGTGTTAACAGAGATTTCAATCTATTCACCATTATTTTTGTTATGATATTATATATTGTATTGCACAAATAAATAGGATGATAAATATCCATTATTTCCATCACATTTTTCTTTAGGATTAAAGCTACGAAAGTATTATTTATGTCCTACAACATAGTGGCATTTTTCCTTGATTCTCCCGCTACAACAACTAAATCCTTATTGATAGTGCTCCAAAAGGACTAAAAAAAAATAGCAGGAAAGCCATCCAGACCAGAGGCCTTATCCGCTTCAAGTTAGAAGGTATCCAATTTTACTTCTTCCTCCAAAATTGGACACTTAAGCATTTGATTTTGTTTCAGGATGACAATTTGTGGAATCTTTCTTAAAATCTATGTTTTCACTGCATCATTTGAAGGTTCTCTTTGATTTATTAGATCCCTAAAATAGTTTACAACATCACATATCTCCTTTGGGTCCCCAATTGTACTACCTTCATTATCCTTGATGTTGGTGATCTTGTTCATACTTCTCTTAACTTTTCCAATATTATGGAAGAATTTTGTGTTCCTATCTCCATTCTTAAGCCAACACTCTCTAGATTTTTGGCACCAAAAAATATCTTCCCAATTTAGGATCTCAGTGTATCTTTCCAATAGATCTTTTTTTTTTCAAATGAAATTGAGTTCATACCTTCAACAATGACAGTCTCATTAAGTTCTACAAGTTCCTTCTCTATCTGAACTCTTTCTCCTCAAAGATATTCGTGAAATGATTTTTATTCCATTCTTTCAATTGCTCCTTGACAAATCCCAAGTTTTTAAAGAATTGAAATAAACTTGGTCCCCTAATTTTGGGGGCTATGGTCCACCATTCTACTATCTTACTTGGCAATTCAGTATCTTGAAACCACATGTTTTCAAATTTAAAGGGGCATCTTGCAAGGGAGGAATTAGGGGAAAATTGAAGCACAATAGGGGAGTGATTAGACTCTATAGAAGAGAGGATGGAGGAATCATATGTGATTGGCATATGGACCCATTTATTTGTTAATAGGAATCTATCTAGGTGCCTCCTATTAGTCCAAGTATATTTTCTATTTTTTGGACTGATATCCTGAAAGTAGTTATTGTTTACAAATTCTTGGAAGTCTATCTGTGTGTGAGTAAGATTTGACAACCTTCCCCTTTTCTTTGTACCATCTAGTGTTGCATTGAAGTCACCTCCCACAACAACATTTCTCTATCAAATCTTTACACAATTTTAGAAATCTGACCCCATACCTCCCACTTCCTAGTAGTGCCGATGGGACCATAGACATTGATTAAAAATAATTCATAGTTCAATATAAAGGATCTAACTTTGACAGCATACTAGAAATGGCACAAATGCAACTTTTCCACAACCATTCTTTTTGGGTTCCAAATCAACCCCAATCCCCTTCAAGCCCCCTGTGCAGCAACAAAAAGCCCCTGCCACTACTACCATCTAGCCATTAACGTTTTTGTTTCCTCCAAATCTAACTTTGTTTCTTGAATTAGAAATATATCTGGTTTAGACATATTAATTTGGCACTTGATTATGCACCTTTTGTTAGGGGAATTCTTGCCCTAATATTCCACATTATGAGCTTCATGGCTCCTCAAGAAGGGCAATTCCCTTCCCTGACCTCAATTTCATTTGTCATTTGGCTCTTCCCACCATTTCCAACTTGATTCTGTTAGATTTCCTGCCCCTCAAACTTTTTTCTCCCAATTTTAGTTTCCTGATATTAGACTCAGACTAGTTGATCATCCTCTCTGCCAACACATTAGTTTCTTCCTTTGAAAAATCACTATCAATTTCAAAGTCCATACTTTGGTTAGCCTCCCATGGAGAGATTCTAGAGGAAAATTCTCCTTGTTTTCTAGGTCTTTGTTGCAACCAAATAACTCCAGTGTTGTTTCATAAATCAACAAGCCTTTATGTCTTTCCTCCTCTTCCTCTACCCTAGGTGTCACTTCTACTTCCATTTGCAAGAGGGGGTGGTCATTTCTACTATTATCCCCTCACCTTGTTTATTTTCATTAATTTTGTCAATTTCCTTTGTATTCATTATAGGTTCTTCCTGGCTTGCATTATTTTTGTCCACCATACATCTGTTATTGCAATCTTCCAATGAGTGCCCAATATTTTGGCACTCCTTGCATGTTTTCAAAGTTTTTCTATTTCAATGTTTTGTCTCCAAATCCCCCAGTTAGATTGTGATTTCCAATTCTTTCGATGGTGGGGATTTAAGATTGACAATGATGCATATTCTAGCATACATTCCATATTCCCTATCCTCCAAAGTCTCATCAGCCTTAATGAAGGTTCCAATTTGATCTCTAATACATTTCAGAATTCCTAGATCCCAATATTCCAAAGGTAGATTATACAATCTAATCCACATCATGGTTTTTGAAATCTCATGCCTTAGAGGATTGAAATTTGGTTCCCAATCCTTCAAATAGAAACCCACTCCGCCCATGATATGCAACCTCTAATCTAAGATTTCTTTCTTTTTCTCTTCTGAGGGGCATTCCACTAGAAAAAAACCTCTAGGTATATTTTTAAATTTGACATCCTTACCCAAATCACTCTCACACCAATTTCTAATCTTATTTTTTGGTGGCCATTCTCCATCCCATTCATGAAAAAAGTACACTCTCTCAGTCTTGAGACCTAGTTTACCAATTTATCGCTATCTAGGGCAAATGAAATACAACTCAAAGGAGGTTTAGGGTTAACAGGAGTATATTGTGCACCTATTGTGCATTGTTTTCCTTTTGGTACCCAAATCTTATGCTCTAAAGGTTGAGTCATTCTTTGATTTTTTGCCACCACCCTATTTGAATCTGTAGCACTTGTATTGTTTGATTTCCATAAACTCTTGCCTCCAAACCACCAACTATCCCTAAAGATATTCCACCCTCTAAATTGTCTGGACTGTTGTCGATAACTCCATCGGTATACATATGATAATTCTCTATGTTAGCTTCCTATAGCACATCTATGGCATTGGGTAGGAAAGTAGCAATCACCTCACTATTGAATAATTAATTCTCTATTTGTTCTAAAATATCATACCCAATCACAATATGAAATGCCCTAATGACCATATGAGAGCCACTACATAAAGATTGGACCATGCAATCAAAGTAGTATTTTCCCAGACACTTCACCTCCCATTTTCCTATCATTAAGAAAAATTGAAAATTCATCTTGTGCAAATACAATAATAACTATTGTACAACAAATCTTTACTAGGCCTTGCAACTTGTAATATAAGTTACATAATACCTTAAACCTCCACTACCATTAATAAATGCTCTTGTTGAAGTTATTAAAATCTTTTATGTCATTTCATCTCAATAAATCTTTTGTATGCTTGAGAATATGAGATGTTAGGTTGTCCTTGGAACCCACAATTGACTAGTGAAAATTGTGTCTTTGCTAGGCATATTCCATTCCAACTTTTATGCATGTAGATTTTCCTCCCAAAGTATAACTTAAATAATTGATAATTATTCATTAGATGATGCAAAATATTTATAAAATTATATACTTGCATAAATATTTTAAAATATTTATAAAATTGCATGTTAGAAATAGAAATAAAATTATTATATACTTTTAATTAAGAGACAATGGACATTAGTAAAGGCACATATATAATATATTATATATCTAGAAATGGAAACAAAATGGACCATAATGTAAGGATATTGTTTTTGATATTAATAAGCTACAAACACGGGTGCAGATCCTGATATCAAAAACCCAAAGGGCAGTGAACCAGGCCAACGGCCATGAACAACACAAAAACAGCTAATTAACAGTAAGAGTTCACAACATTATCAAAATAAAACAAGGACCAAAAAATAGAACAGTAGTAAAAATTAATTAAATAGATCTTTCCAATCATCATTCAGAAACTTTAGAAGCTCCTCCTTGCTCTCAGTCTTTGCACCCTTTTTAGCATAGCATTCTTCCTGTAGAGTGGTAAAAGTAGTGGTCGCCTGATGGATGACTTTTAGACAAACAGTCGCCAACACCTTGACCTTAGCTTCCATAGCTGAGAGTCAAGTCTTAACCTCCCCAAGCTCATGCATGAGCTTCTTGTTGGAGTCACCATCCCTAGCACTTTCCACCTCCTTCTTTGGGATCTCCAGAATCTCAACATCATCATGTTTAGTATCATAACATGAATTATTCATTGAGTCAAAATGGCTAGCACCCTCTTGATCCTACACAAGGGTTGTCTTCACTTCCTTAATCTCAATTTCATTCTTCAGGTCGTCAAGGTCAGACGCAAAGGAGTAATCAACAATCTTTAACACCGGGGGCTTCCCCTTAGCCAGCCTAGTCGACCTATGAATGCTAGGTCTTCTCACAGTAGTCTCCTTGCCCTCGGTTGTCTCCTTGACATCAACTATGTTATCCTCTCTCTGCTCCTAGGGTTTGTCTTGGCCTTTCTCAACCTCCAATTCCACATTCATCATACCCTCATCACCTTTTTTGTTTTTCTTTTCCCCCATTACCAGAACTAGGGTGAACTTGCAGACCTTTGTGTTTCTTGCCTCCAAAAGGTGTAGGGCAATTATTTAGCCCACAGAGACCTTCAACAGAATCTTTGCAAGCTTGGCCTTGGGACCCATCAACACCCCCCAAATCCAAAACCACAGGGGCCCGGCCAGTTTGATGGGCCCAAGGGGTAGGGGTATCCTTCTTCTTGTGGGGTCGAGAATCAGGGATAGCAGGAGGTTTGGGGGGTCCAATAGGAAATTTAAGGGTTGACATCAACATGATATGGGGATTTACTTTTGCTAGGGATGCCATATTTAACACTTAGTGGGATATTGTCATCCGAATCACCATCCATGTTTTCTTCAATCAAGCTAGCTTTAAGAGGCTTTGTAGGGCAGAGAGCCAAATGAAAGTGATATGAGTAGAAAATCAAACCCTGGTGCAGGGGAACAACCACCACCGTCAGGTTGCCCTCCCGAGTTTTTCTAGTTAACTTGACAAAAGACTAAAGGGAAGAGAGCATATAGAAGGGAAATTTCACCAGGACTTTATGTCTAAACCGGTTCAATAGGGCAAAGTGGTAATGGTAGAAACATCTATAGCGACCCTTAAGAGTAATAAATTTCATAATAAGATAACAAACACGGTCCCAAGGATTTACCAGGATCTCACGTTCAAAGCCACCTTGCATTCTGATCGGTTTCTCACCTTCACAGAAGAATTTTTCAGCCCCTCCAAATCCTAGACCTTCATCTTCTTATTCAATCTTTTGCCCTCATGATTTAGGTCTATGGCTTTAGCTATGGACTCTTTAAAAACCTCAAACTACACCCCACTAACACGCACCTTTCGATCTTCATCCCACGACATAGCAAATTGCACAGATAGACTCTCATCGAATCCGTTCAAGCACTCCGGGAAAGGTGTTATCCCCCCTTCATAACAGATGCTCCAAACCTAAGAGTCATCTTTAAACTCCACACATGACGTCGAATTCATTCTAACTTTGTCACCTCCCATAGTTCTGAACTTACCAAACCAGCAAGGATAGATACAGCTACAAGACTTAGGGAATCGCAGAATGCCTTCAAACAATCTAGAAATGACTTGACACTCATAAAAGTTTTGCAAACAATGCTAAGCTCAAACTCCTAAAAATGTCCTTCATATCCCTAATCGCATCTGGGACATTATTTCCTTCATTATGCAGCTTGTGCGATCTCGTAGAAGCTAGAGAAACCGGCAGAGTATGAAAAGACTCAGAATGTCAGCAAGGCAGCGGCTCCAAGAATTCACTAAGTTGGTAATTGTCCACGTGGGACTCCTTGATCCAGCCCGATCAGGTATGATGTATTGTCTTGAAGGTGACGTCATCCTTCTCATGCCACCCTGTGTAATGAGGGTATGACATAAAGGTATGAACTAAAGTGATGAGTTGGGAGATATTGGCCATGAGGAATTAAGAAGAAGCCTCCTTCTGAATGTTATTTCTTATGTTCAGAGGAAGATTATAAATACTCCTCCAACATCTAATAGGGTAAAGATTGATCCCTAAGTTAGCCATGAGGTTCACAATCTGATTACCTTCCCTATAAATATGGACAACTTCAACACCATCAAAGCTTAAAAGAAAAGTTTTAATATCCTGAATAATGTCTTCAACCTGCCAACCAACCTTGGCTTTGTCTTTAACAACATCAATGATTAACATGGAATCACCTTCAACCACTAGGTATTTGATACCAGAGGGCCATGGCTTTAGCAACATTATTAGTGTTCTCACCAAGCCCCCCAGCAAAGGCTACCATGAGGACACCCTTGTCTAATCTGAGAACTCCTCCCCCACTCGCCACCCTAGGGTTACCTTTAGCAGCTCCATCAAAGTTGAGCTCGAACCATCCAGTAGGGGGGACCACTTAGTGTTGGCTCTAGCTCTATGCTTGGTATCATCCACCTTACAATTACTAGCTGAAATACTCCACTAATTTATAATATTAGCTTCAAAGTTGGTGGGAGGGAGTGTTGGATTTAAGGCATACAACTGAGAGGGGGGGGGTGAATCAGTTGTATAAAACTTCTTGTTCTTTCAAACACTTGATTCTTCGTTGTTAGTTAACAACATATCAATTAATCATCCATGAAAGCATAATACATAAACACAAGAGCAGATAAACATCAACACATTGAACACCAAGATTTTGACGTGGAAAACCTGGTTAAGGGAAAAACCACGGGGTGATTAACCCAAGGATTATTCTCTGTTAGAAGAATAAGAAAAAGAATGGCACTTGCCAATTAGGGCTCACTGCCCGAGCACACTGCTCACAAAGAGGCCCACTGCCTACAAGGAGACACACTGTCTACAAAGTGATAAGAATCACAATCTTGAACTGGAGAATGACATCTCTACCATGTCCGGATCAGTTCCATTTAAGCCCAAAAACCTCTGCTCTGCCTTTCGCACTTCTCTTCGCTATGCCACACTCATCCACACAATCCACACTTCGAAATGAACTCACAAACCGTTATTTATACAAGACATCGACTTAGGAACAAACATCTAAGTTGGCAAACAACCATAAGAGTATCCGCAAGATGAATAACACATCCGGTCGGCCACCACAAGAACATTCGCAGGATGAACAACTCATCCGGTCGGCTAAACAGAGCAAGAACTTCATCCGGAAGAATATCTTCAATTCCGGGCTCTACTATCAATGCGGACCAACAACACAACCTCAACATGATCCAAGAACCTTCACAAGCCTGCCTAAATGACCAGGTACGTCCGCATTTCCTTTACTTACTGAAATCTCTTATCCTCCTTATCTGGAACTTCAAGAACACTGTCTGTCGCCACTGTCATAATGCAGGAGGAACTTCCGGACCTCCAAATTATACACAACTCGAGATGGCACATCACAAGGACATCTCAAAGACTCCTTCCAATCCGCAGATTAGGATTATACAGTTCCGGACCTCACCGGACCTTTTTGTGATCCTCTGTCACCTCTGAATACTTGCCGGAACCGGTTCTACACCGACAGCCACAACTCCTTCAGATCTTCATGCGGACCTCTGAAATCTTAACTAAAGCATCTCAAGACTCATATCTACAAACCCTTTAATCCGCATCCTCCGGTTCGCATCCTATACAGTACATTTGCCTTCTTCTCATCATTGTTCTTTACTGTTCCTGACTGAGGCTAATTTTCTCAATATCCTCAGCACACAGCTCATCCAATCCTTCTTGTCAATGCAATATGAGTATGTTGACATCAATGACAATACTGGTTCACCTCATACTTGCAACAATCTCCCCCTTTGTCATTGATGGCAACATATGATGTGAAAAACCATCAAGACAAGAACTTCTCCTTTCTGTCACAGCTCCCCCTATCAACAACTTTTCACATGTCTTCTCTTCCTTTACTGCTCCCCCTTTGATCATCAACCACTTGTTTTTCACATGTCTTCTCTCCCCCTTTGACATCAATGGCAAAGGGCTCATACTTGCAATTCTAATACATCAGAATCATACCAGCTGCTCCCCCTTAGTAGCAGCTCCCCATCATCAATCCGGATCACAAGATATGACTGTGATATCCACCGGACTGATGCACATCAGTGCATCCTAGTTCATCACTGGAGGGGCCATGACCCCTAACTTCTCCCGGAGATATTCAAAAGAGTCCTTGGGAAGAGGTTTAGTAAAGATATCCGCAATCTGATCCTTTGAGGGAACATACTCCAATCTGACTTCTTCCTTGTTCACTTGTTCTCTCAAAAAGTGAAACTTGATAGATATGTGCTTAGTCTTAGAATGCAATACCGGATTCTTAGAAATATTAATTGCACTTGAATTATCACAGAAAATTGTGATAGGCTCCTCATATTCAACTTTAATGTCTCTTAGCATCTGCTTCATCCATAAGATTTGAGTGCAACTACCTGCTGCAGCAATGTATTCTACTTCAGTTGTAGACAGAGATATTGCATCTTGTTTCTTGCTTAGCCAAGAAACCAATCTCTTCCCCAAAAAGAATGCTCCACCACTAGTGCTCTTCCGGTCATCCACATCTCCTGCCCAATCTACATCTGTGTAAGCATGAAGAGAGAAATCCAGATCTCTAGGGTACCATAGACCATACTCAACTGTTCCTTTCAGGTACCTAAAAATTCTTTTGATTGCCATAACATGAGATTTTCTAGGATCAGCCTGGAATCTTGCCACAAGACCAACAGCCTGCATTATATCTGGTCTAGTCTGAGTGAGATACAACAATCCACCAATCATTGATCTATACTTTGTCTGATCTGCCTTTGGGGAGTCATCATCTTTGCTCAACTTACATCCGGTTGCCATGGGAGTGTTCATTGGTTTTGAATCTTCCATACCATATTTCCTTAACAATTCTTTCACATATTTGGTCTGAGAAATGAAGATTCCTTTCTTTGTTTGAGTAATTTGTAGACCTAAGAAGAAATTCATTTCACCAAGCATAGACATTTCAAACTCACATTTCATCTGATTTGCAAAAGTTTTGCACATACTATCTCTTCCTCCAAAAATGATATCATCTACAAACACTTCAACAATCAAAATGTTTTCATGATCAATTTTGAAATATAAGTTACTGTTAGCAGTACCTTTGCTGAATCCAATCTGCACAAGATGCTTATCCAACCTTTCATACCATGCTCTTGGGGCTTGCTTTAGTCCATACAATGCTTTCTTCAACTTGCAGACCATATCATTATTATCAGACAATTGAAATCCATCCGGTTGTTCAATGTAAACTTCTTCTTCCAGATCACCATTTAGGAAAGCAGACTTGACATCCATCTGATATACCTTGAAGTCTTTGAAGGCAGCAAATGCAAGAAATAATCTGACTGCTTCAATTCTTGCCACCGGAGCAAAGGTCTCTTCAAAATCAATTCCTTCTATTTGAGAGTAGCCTTTGCAGACCAATCTAGCTTTGTTTCTGATAACTTCACCAGCTTCATTCAGTTTGTTCTGGAAGACCCATTTGGTTCCAATCACATTCCTGTCTCTAGGTCTGGGAACAAGATCCCAAGTATGATTTTTCTCAATTTGCATTAATTCATCTTTCATTTTTTTAGTCCAGTTTTCATCATTGCAGGCTTCATTTACTGTTTTAGGTTCAATCTTTGAAATCAGACAACATTCATCCTGATTTTGAGCAACATTCCTTCTAGTTTGCACACCTTTGCTTCTGTCACCTATGATCTGATCTTGAGAGTTGTTTAGTGTTACATACCTAAGAATTTTGGGAGTATCCTGCACTGCTGCTTCTTGATCAGGCTCATTCAAACCTATCTCTTCTTCCTGATTTACCGGATCAGGCTGACTCTGTCTTACCGGAGAGGATTGAGTTCCTTGAATCTGAACACCGTCTTGGTCATCTTCATCAAATTAATAAAATCTTGAGGGCTTCTCAATTCCTTCATCAACTTTCACATTAGTGCTTTCTATCATCTTCCTCAGTCTCTTATTGTAACACCGGTATGCTTTGCTTTGAGTGGAGTAACCCAAGAAAATTCCTGCATCACTTCTAGCATCAAACTTTCCTAGATCTTCATCTCTTTTGATATAACACTTGCTACCAAATACTCTGAAATATTTCACAGTAGGAGTGATGCCAAACCAGAGTTCGTAGGGGGTCTTACCGGTATTGTTTCTGATTTGAACTCGATTTAGAGTGTAGACTGCAGTGCTGATAGCTTCTTTCCAGAACATCTGAGGAACATTTGCTTCCAACATCATTGTCCTGGCAGCTTCCTGGATGGTCCGGTTCTTTCTTTCAACTACTCCATTCTGCTGTGGAGTCCTAGGAGCAGACAATTGTCTCCTTATACCCTGCTTCTCACAAAAGTCAATGAACTCACCAGATGTAAATTCACCACCTCTATCAGACCTTAGACATTTAAGTTTCAATCCGGTTTGATTCTCTACCATAGCTTTGAAGATTTTGAACTTTTCAAGGGCTTCTGATTTCTCTTTTAGGAAGGTAACCCACATCATCCGGGAATGGTCATCAATTAACAACATGAAATATCTATCACCTTGCAGACTCTTGATTCTTGTCGGACCACAGAGATCAGTATGTACTAATTCCAACAATCCGGTAGAGGACTGATCTTTGCTTTTGAAAGAGACTCTGCTCTGTTTACCTAGCTGACATTCTTTGCACAAACTATTTGTAGGTTTCACCAATTTTGGAAGGTCTCTTACAGCCTGAATATTGCTTATCTTGATGATGTTATCAAAATTCACATGACACATTCTTCTATGCCATAACCAACTCTGATCAACTTGAGCAAACAGACAACTTTTGTTTGAACCAACCAGATGAAAGATATTACCTTTTGTTTGAGCACCGGATGCAATTTCAGTTCCGGAGCTTGTAAAGATTCTGCATTTTCTATTCTTGAACCGGAGATCATAGCCTTTGTCCACTAACTGGCCAACACTGAGAAGATTGTGCTTCAATCCTTCAACATATAGTACATTACCTATTTTGCTCTTTCCATCAAAGGAAATAGTTCCCCTACCTCTGATTCTGCCAGCAGAATTGTCACCAAACTTTACCATTCCTCCTTCATACCTTTCCAAATCTAAGAACTTATTCTTGTCACCAGTCATATGGTGAGAACACCCACTATCAATAACCCAATCATCCTTTTCTTCCACTTGAGCAGCCAAAGCTCTTTCCACAACCTTGTGATTGACAGATTCAGAGGATATTGAATCTTCTTCCTTGATGGCAATAAACACCCATTCATTTCCGGATTTGCTTCCTAGTTCAGATTCATCATCTGTTACTCCTTCATTGTCATCTTCTTCATGAACATAATAGCAGTTCTTTTGAAACCTTTGTCTGTTAGTATTAGACCTTGCAGATCTTTCCAGACATCTTGAAGCAAAATGACCAATCTTATTGCAGTTGAAACACTTAAAGGGTAGTTTTCCTTCATACTTACCGGATCCTCTGGGCAGTCTCTTTGCAATGAGGGCTTCAAGTTGAGCTGTTTCTGCTTCTTCTTCTTCCATGTCTCTTCTTGCTTGATCATACCATGACATCTTCCTTGATGAGTTTTCTCCCGGATCAAATCTCTGTTTGCCTTTCACATAGGTACTGGCTTTGAAAGCAGATTTAGTCTTGGGAGGATCATCTCCAAACTCGGTCATTTCAAATGCAGCTAGTTTGCCAGCCAGTTGTTCTCTTGTGACAGTTGTGTGGGCTCTGAATTCATCAATGGCAGCAACCTTGATTTTGTAGGCAGCAGGAAGGGATCTTAGGATTTTGTAGACAATCTCATTTTCATCTAGAGTTCCACCAGCATTTCTAATTCCACATACCAGCTCATTCACTCTTGGCATAAAGGTAGTGATGTTTTCATCATCTCTCATCTTCAATCTTTCAAATTTCCCTTTCAGACTTTACAACCTTGCACTTTTGACAAACTCATCTCCTTCATACAGAAGTTCCAGTTTAGTCAGGATCTCATATGCAGTTGGTAGGTCAATAACATTTGAGAGATCTGAATCATTCAATGCGCTTAGTAGGGCTTCCTTGGTCCGCAGATTATTTTCAGCATCTATGATTTCATTCAGAGTTGTCGGACCACCTTGTGGAGGTACATATGGTTTTGAGACCATAGCCAAGTATGCTTTTCCCATACATTCCAAGTGACACTTCATGCGACCTTTCCAGAGAGTGAAGTTGGTTCCATCGAACTTCGGACTATCCTTCTTGTATGACGACATCCTGGATCTCCTCAAGCGGTTAAGCTCCTTTCAGAGGAACTTGGCTCTGATACCAATTGTTGGATTTAAGGCATACAACTGAGAGGGGGGGTTGAATCAGTTGTATAAAACTTCTTGTTCTTTCAAACACTTGATTCTTCGTTGTTAGTTAACAGCATATCAATTAATCATCCATGAAAGCATAATACATAAACACAAGAGCAGATAAACATCAACACATTGAACACCAAGATTTTGACGTGGAAAACCCAGTTAAGGGAAAAACCATGGGGTGATTAACCCGAGGATTATTCTCTGTTAGAAGAATAAGAAAAAGAATGGCACTTGCCAATTAGGGCTCACTGCCCGAGCACACTGCTCACAAAGAGGCCCACTGCCTACAAGGAGACACACTGTCTACAAAGTGATAAGAATCACAATCTTGAACTGGAGAATGACATCTCTACCATGTCCGGATCAATTCCATTTAAGCCCAAAAACCTCTACTCTGCCTTTCGCACTTCTCTTCGCTATGCCACACTCATCCACACAATCCACACTTCGAAATGAACTCACAAACCGTTATTTATACAAGACATCGACTTAGAAACAAACATCTAAGTCGACAAACAACCATAAGAGTATCCGCAAGATGAATAACACATCCGGTCGGCCACCACAAGAACATTCGTAGGATGAACAACTCATCCGGTCGGCTAAACAGAGCAAGAACTTCATCCGGAAGAATATCTTCAATTCCGGGCTCTACTATCAATGCGGACCAACAACACAACCTCAACATGATCCAAGAACCTTCACAAGCCTGCCTGAATGACCAGGTACGTCCGCATTTCCTTTACTTACTGAAATCTCTTATCCTCCTTATCTGGAACTTCAAGAACACTGTTTGTCGCCACTGTCATAATGCAGAGGAACTTCCAGACCTCCAAATTATACACAACTCGAGATGGCACATCACAAGGACATCTCAAAGACTCCTTCCAATCCGCAGATTAGGATTATACAGTTCCAGACCTCACCGGACCTTTTTGTGATCCTCTGTCACCTCTGAATACTTGCCGGAACCGGTTCTACACCAACAGCCACAACTCCTTCAGATCTTCATGCGGACCTCTGAAATCTTAACTGAAGCATCTCAAGACTCATATCTACAAACCCTTTAATCCGCATCCTCCGGTTCGCATCCTATACAGTACATTTGCCTTCTTCTCATCACTGTTCTTTATTGTTCCTGACTGAGGCTAATTTTCTCAATATCCTCAGCACACAGCTCATCCAATCCTTCTTGTCAATGCAATATGAGTATGTTGACATCAATGACAACACTGGTTCACCTCATACTTGCAACAGGGAGTTCAACAGCTTTCAAAGTGTTGTTGGAGAGGTTTTCTTGCAGGACCTTGGAAATCATACAAAAAACCTCCTTGGGACCTTTGTACTTTTCCCTGAATAGCATGTTATTCCTTTCTTTCCAAAGGCCCCACGTCAGGATGGGAGGGACCTGGGCCCAGATTTCTTTGCTTATGGGGTGGATGAATGGGGAATTATAGTACCTTAAGAAAGCAGGGAGGTCTCCCCCCAAACACCATGAAGTTCCCAAATTTTGCATGACCAGACTCTAGACTTCCCAAGAAAAATTGCACTACAGAAAGAGATGAGAGACCATTTCTTCCTCCTTTAAGCATAGAGCACACTTGTTGGGGATTTGGAATCCTCTTAACCGAAGGTTGTCCATAGTTAAAACAAATTTGCACAACCAACCACCAGAAATGGTCAATTTTGGGGATGAGATTGTGGTTCCAAACTTTCCTCCATAAGTTATCCCCATTCTAACACATAAAGAGGTTATAGGCAGATTTAATTATAAAAATCCCAATCTTATCCTTGGCCCAAAACATTTTGTCCTTCTGACAGAAAATGGGTATTCTACAATCTCTAAGGGAAAGTTGAACCTCATCTACCTTATGTATTAGGTCAACCTGGCCCTGACATCAGTCTGACAGTTGTTTCCACCCACTTCTGCTAGGAAGGAGGTAGTCACAAGCCAACCTACCGAAGAAAGAAATAGCCTTATTGACCAAACCTTGGATATTTTGTAGCCTATTTAACGGTGTGCCTTTAAGCCAATTGTCTTCCCAAAATCTTATAGTTATTCCATCTCCCAATCTCCACTTAATGCCCTTCAGTAGAACAGGTCTACTCTTTAGCACATTGTTCCAGATGACAAAACCTTTGGGTAGGCCAGAAGAATGCAAAAAATCCTCAGGATTCATATTACCCAATTACTTGGCCCTCATGATATTGTCCCATTCCTTATTTCCACTTAAGAGATTCCATCCAACCTTAGCAATAAGGGCCTTATTAATCAAGCTAATCTTCTTGATTCCCAGACCCCCTAGAGCTTTGGCCTACACACTTTATCCCAGCTGACCAGAGCCATCTATTTTTTATTTTCCAACCCTATCCATAGGAAGTTCCTTTGGATTCTTTCAAACTTCTCAGCAATGTACTTGGGAATTTTAAAAAGGGACAGAAAGTAGACAAGAATACCTTGAAGAGAGGCCTTTAGGAATTGATATTTGCCAGCTTGCCTTAATAGCTTGCCTTTCCACCTTGCTAGTTTCTTCTGAATCCTTTCCAAGATGGAGTTCCAATAATCAGGAGTAACATCCTTAACAGCTAAGGGGAGGCCTAAGCAAGTTCCGGGAAGCACACCACTAGAGCAAACTAGGATCCCCATAATCTTATGTTTAAGCTCCATGAGTGTGTTGAAGAAATACACCTAGCTTTTGTCATAGTTGATACATTGACCAGCTGAAACAACATAATCATGTAACACTTGTTTCCATTTCCTTTCCTCAACCACCGAGGCAGCCCCAAATAGGATGGTGTCATCCACAAACTGCTGCATAGCCGTCGAGTCAGCTGTTGAAGTGGGTTTAATGCCCTTTATCTCCCTAGAGTTTAGAATGTTGAGGAAACTTAAACTTAGGACTTCAGCCATAAGGATGAAAAGATAAGGGGATAATGGATCACCTTGCCTTCAGCCCCTACCTGCATTAAAGAAGCCCATAGTGACCCCATTAACAAGGATAGAATATCTAACAGAAGTGACACACATTTTTATAAGGTGCAACATTTTTCCTTGGAGACCCATCTACTCCAAAATTTTGAACAGAAACTCCCAGGCCACTCTATCATAATCTTTTGAGATGTCAAGCTTGAAAACCATTCCAGGCAATTTGTTTCTTTCCATAAAATGTATAAATTCATGTGTAGAAATGGTCGCATCAAGAATTTGTCTACGTGGCACAAACCCCTTTTGACTGTTGTTGATAAGTCTGTCAAGGACAATCTGAAGTCTGAAAACTAAGATCTTAGAAAATATCTTGTAGACAGTGTTACAAAGACTAATAGGCCTTGTTAGGGTTAGCTGACAGAAGATATCAATTAAATACAAATAAAGATTAAACAAAGGAATGGAAATACACAAAAATAATAATAGTGAGAGACAAGTTTTAACGTGGTTCACCCAAACTCGGGCTACATCCACCAACAGAGAGTCCAATATTATTATCCAGTAAATTAAACTGATTACAACCAGCAATCCTTGCAACTCAGCACCGCTGCAAAATGCTACAATACATCAATTGAAAACCCTAACCATTAGCTACTTTTATCAAGGCTTATGCCGGTTACAAAAATAGCATTTTTTATGTCAGCCAATAGAAAAAATAACTCCCGACGCCTTTATAAAATAATAAAAAACATGTGAGGTTTCGGGGACACTGCCCCTAATCCCTCGCGGGGGCGCTGCGCCTCGACCCCGCCCTATATCGTGATAGGGAGTGTGCCAGGGGCACTACCCCTTGGCCCCGTTAAATAATTTGGGAGGAAATTGCACCGATAAAAGTAGGAAAAAATTAACCTTTGAGTCTAATTAGGCTCCATATAACAACAGGCCCGAAGTCCCCCATGCACAAAGGGTCTGATTTTTTTGGCACCAGCGCAATAAAAGTGTGATTGAGTTGCTTAAGTAGCTTACCTGTCCAGAAGAAGTCCCTAGCCACCTCAATGACATCTTTACCCACAATATCCTAGTACTCTTGAAAAAAGGTAGGAGGGAAGCCATCCGGCCCCAAAGCCTTGAAGGTATCCATAGAGAAAAGACTAGAATGAACCTCCTCCTCAGAAACTAGTTTACCAAGCTGAGCATTGTCTTCATCATTGAGATAAGTAGGAATGTTGCCAATAAGTTCCTATTTGATCCTACAGTCCTGGGTAGCCAAGAAGTTCTGGAAATAGGAAGCAGCCACTTGCCCCACTTGAAAGTCTGACTCAACCATAGTACCATTACCATCCATAAGTTTAACAATGCTATTTCTTTTCCCGTGTCTCATGGTAGATTGGTGAAAGAAGGAAGTGTTTATGTCCCCCTCTCTAAGCCACTGCACCCTAGATTTCTGCTTCCAGTAGATTTCCTCTTTCTTGAGCATTTCTTCCTCCTTAGCAGTATCCTTCAAAGTGTCACCATCCTCCATCTGCTTTTGAACAACAGCCAAATTAGCAAAGATCCTCTTTTTACTATTAAAAATATTACCAAAGGTGAACTTGTTCCACCCCTCGACCGTGTTCTTAACCATGAACAACTTCTGGGCCAACCTGTACATGGGGGTACCCTGAACAAGAACACTCCACCATCTAGCCAACTTATCTCTAAAATTAGGATGCTGAGTCCACATAATTTCAAACCTAAAGGGGTACAGTTCTTTAATATCCTTATCTCTCCAAGAAAGCAGGAGAGGATTATGATCTGATGTAGTCCTTAGAAGGGCTTCTAAAGTGGAAGTGCTAATGAAATCCCAACCAGAGGAGACCAGGACCCTATCCAGTCTGACTTGTATCAAATTCCTTCCCTTTCTCTGATTGGACCATGTAAACCGGTGTCCTTGAACATCAAGATCCATGATGCCTTGTTTGTTGAGGAAATCGACTAGGTCTACCATGTTTTCAGTGTAATCAAGTATACCACCACTTTTTTCTGAGGGGTAGAGGGGGGTGTTAAAGTCTCCAACCAACATCCAACAACCCCTACAGTTCTTTTCTATAAGGGATGAGAGATAATCCCATAGTTCTCTTTTGGAGTTCCTCTGATTAGGAGCATAGATGTTAACAAGGTTCCAAGAATTGTTGTTTGACTCTATTCTAATAGCAAGACAATTTTTACTTTTATCGATTAGACTCCCTTTGACATCCTTATTGTTCCACATAGTAACAATACCCCCAAAAGCTCCTAAGGCATCACTAATATAGTAATCAGCATTAGGCCATATATTCATAGCAATGGACTAGAAACCTTCAATCTTCATTTTGACTCCCTGGAGGAGTAGAATATATACTTTATTATCATAGATGTAGCTCTTGACTAAGAACTGCTTGTGAGGGTTGTTAAGCCCCATGATTTTCTAAGAGAGGATTCTCATTTATGTAGGGCCTTCTTGGATCCAATCTCCAAGGTCCTCTGCCTTCCCAAAGCGATATCCTTGTTGATTGCTTTATATCTAGTTTCCTGTTGGGAAGGCCTACCAGCTTTGGTATCCACCCCAACATCTATAGTCTTCTTATTATGACCTTAACCTTTCTTCTTGGTAGTGGTCCAACCTTCAGAATCAGTGATGTTGGAGCCTACCCCAGGAGTTAGGTTAAGGGTTTTGCTTCCTGGGGAAGGAAACCTCTGAACCAAGCTATTGTTTCCTTCAATTCTGGTTGGACTTCTGATTCTTTTCAATATAGAATCACCATCCAAAACTTCATTGGACATCACGCCATTCACTCCTTGAACTTCTTTGTTGGGGAAATCCCCTTGGTGAAACTCACCCCCCTCCAAACCATAATCCTGCAAGAGAGTCATATGCCCCAACTTAAGGAGATCTGAGATACTAAGGGAATGGCTAGTCACATGCTCCTCATGACTAGGGGTAGAATGACCCTAATCTTTTGCTGCCTCCTGAGAGAGGGTACTCACATTTTTGTCATTCTTAGCCTCTCCTTTCCCTTTGTGACGAGAGCTGATAATGTTCAACAAATCTTCCTTAAAGGGGTACTCCTCCTCGACTCCAATGACTTGATTTTTTGAGTCTGTAGGGACTTTTTTAGCTTTGCACTAGGAAACCATGTGTCCTTTTTTATTATAGTTTTGACAGAAGGTGGTGGAGTTTTCATACATAATGGGTTGAACCCATTAACCAAACTTGGATTCCAATGTAATGTTGTTAGGAAGAACTTTGTTGATATCAACACTAGCATAGAATCTAGCAAACACTAACCTAGATTTTGTTCTTGGTAGTGCTGTCAAGCGCGATGAAGTGGCCAAAGGAGTTGGGTATCCAGAGAAAAATCTCCTCATCCCAGTACTCCAAAGGAAGGCCCGGAAGTGTGATCTAGACAGATGCAGTTTTGTTAAGATCAGCAACAGCATCAAAGCCTAGCTTCCATTTACATAGCGAAAGGCTATGCTTTCCATACATCTAGGGACCCCCAGCTAAGACAATTATGAGGTCCTCTCTAGCTGTGAACTTAAAAAGAAACGTCCCTCTAGCCATAGCACTAACGGTCACACTGCACTTCACCTTCCATTTGGCAGCCACCCACTTCCTAACCAGATCAATGTTTGGTCTAAAGGAAAGGAACTTTCCCACCAAAGCATGCTCCATAGCAGAGACTATTCTTTCCATGGTTATGTCCAGGAGCTTAATCGCTGAACCATCCACAGTTTCACGAAGTTGGGGAAAAGCCCACAGACAATCAAAATCCTCCCCCAAAAGGGCATTTTTCTCAGCCTTGGAACCCGATGCCTTGTCCTAAGGCACGTGGTCAGAGGAGTTGGCGCCTTATCTATAGACATGTGGTCTGAGAGGTTTGAAATCCTATCCAGAATCACGGGGATATTGTTATGTTAACTATGTTATACATAATAATATTTAATAATGTTATTTTTACTATTATATATTAATTACTAATAGTCATGTTTAACATTGTTATAATATTAGGTCATGATATTATACATTATTTGGTAATATTAGTCAATAATTATATTATTTAGTAATTATAATAATATTAAACATTACTATATCATTAATATAATAAAATATTTCGCCAATAAGGGCATGGTTTGATGGTTAAGTCACTCGGTTGTAGTGGCAGCTCGCAGGCTTTACGCCTTCGCTGGGCCAACGAGCTCACAAGTTTACCAGGCGCATTTTAAATATATATATATATATATAATAAAATATTTCAATTGATTAATAGTAAATTTATTGGTTAGAATTAATTATAATTATGGATATAATTATTATAATTTATTAACTAAAAATAATAATTAGTTAATATATTTATATTAATTTAATTTATATTTTATTATTTATTTAATTAATTAATTTACCAATTACTTGTCTAATAAAACTATTATCAACTAAACTCTATGTTCCTTCTTCTTAAGTAATGTGAACATTAGCGTTTAGAATATAAGTTAACATTAGAGTTTAGAATATAAGTTAACACTAGTATAGATATCTTAAATATATCTATCTAAAAGACATTAAGAAATATCAGTCTTAAGGTGTCTATATTGAAATTATTATTGAGAATAGATAGGCACCTAGAGACTCTTTTAGATAGACCTACTTAATTATTAATTGGCACAATGTTAATTTATGACATATATTTCCCACCTAATACTCAATAAAATATATCTTAAAAACATTAAATATCATTTAGAAAAATCAAAATTCAAAAAAAAAAATAGTATATAACTGAAATACTCTATAAGTAATATTAAAAAGAAAAAAACTAAATTTTTTAATTTATTTCTTACTAAATATTTAATAGAAAACTCCAAAAAAAATAAATAGTAATTTAAATTTTTACTATTTAATTATCAAATTCACATATGCATCCCCTTTATATAGGTGAAATCAGTATAAGCTAATTGCTTCGCTAATTCTTTTCTTATAAGTAAAAGAAGGTAACCTTGAAATCATTTCATTTTTTTTTCTTGTATTGGTTGTATTATATATAAGCAGTAAAAAAAAAAAAAGCATTCTTAAGAATAAATAATTAAAAAATATAATTAACCGATAAGCTTTATTATGGGAGCTTTTGCCTTAAGAATAAATAATTTATTAGTCTTCAAATAATTTAGAATACTAGTTAACATTAGGGTTTAAGGGCATGTACTATCTATAGCCCAAACACCCACTAAAGAAAGTAAAGAGTATAATATTCACCATAATAATTTTTGTTGACATTTACTTTAAACTGATTATTTTATATTCTTATTGTCTATTATTTATTTATAGTTTTGTAGTTCTTTAAAGTTTTAATAAATATTGAAATTGTTTATTAGTAGAATTATAGCTCCTTTAAAAATAGTTAATTTCTAATTTCACCTTTTTACCAAAATTTGCATTCTTATTTTTGTGTTTTTTACTAATTAATTTTAATATTCTTTATATTATACTTTTTATTTTCTTAATGTTTTGTATCATCATAGTATTCGTTTTAATTTTATAGAGTTATCATAATTATTATAAATACATATTTTAATAATTATATTTTTTAATAATTCTATTTGCAACCTTTGTGAACATTCTAATTAATATTTTTAATTAGAATTTACATAATATATTACACTTTTAATATTGCTTGAAAGTGTTTTTAGAAGCAATAGTATAAAGATTTTTAAAATCAACATTTTGGATATCGCAATGAGTAAAAACAATGATAATTATAAAATTGTCCAAATTATTGAATATTACATTATTGTCAATAACAATAAAATATTATATAATTTTTTAGATTAGGTAGTTCGAGTTTCTATAGGGGCCCTTGCCCATGAAATTTAAAAATCTGATACATATGGTTAAGAAGCCTAAACTTTAAAGGAAATAATATAAAATAAAGAAAGGTATTGGTAGATACTATTAGAACCAAACAAAACTCCTTTCCACCCTAAGAGCCAAAACTAAGAACCAACAACCTTGTTACCACCATGAAATCTACAGTACCACAAGTGAAAACCAATTAACACAAACAACTCAGCTCACCCACACTAGCTGACCCTAAAATATTATGCTACTCCCCACTTCACCCTTTCCTCTACCACATTATCTCCAAGCCTAGCCATGAGGTCTAGTGCTTTGAGGTGGGCCCCATGAAAGACTTTTTCTCTATAATTGGTCCCATGATTAGCTTTTCTATTACAATAAAAAAATGGGATGGTATGGTCACTAGTGACTTCCATTATACCCTTATCATGTGTCACCATTAATCCTAGCATGAATTTCCCCATATTTGAGAAATGCATCTATAACTCTTGCCACAACAAATGTATTTTCTATAACTCAACCACTAATTCCTCTATGCTTTTGAGAAACCTTCACCTCCTCAAGCTTAACACCAATTCTTGTCACAACTGACACAAAGGGGAGCACTACAACATCATAGTGATTTGGAAGCACCAATTACAATAGTAAAACCCCAATGAGTGCATGTCTATTCCCATGGATCTCCTCTCTAATACATATGATGGTGACCTAGCTTTGCCTACGTCACCCAATTTTTTGGATCTCTCTCCCAAAATGGTTCCCACTCATGAGGATATTTTGGCGCAAGAGGATGAAATCATTGATACATTTCTTAACATCACTTTACCCTCTCTTCTTTCCAATGTTGTCCCTCAAAAGATGAAGCATTATTGGATGAAGAGCCTTATCTCACAATGGATCCCCCATGGGTAGATACTGGGCATTCATCTCATCATCCTAAATCTTGTATTTCTCAAAAAGATAACAATGTCAATCCCATCATCATTAATAAAATTATTCCACCCTCTAAGGGGATAGTGAATAAGTGCATTAATGTTCAAAATATTTCTAAAATCATGGTACATGAGGCATCTAATTCACCTCCTTTCTCTAAACATGTGATTACAGTTCGAGGTGTTCTAAAACCATCTCGACCTCCTGGTTACATCTTCAATTTTGCAAGGCAAATTGCTCAAAGGAATCAAGGTGTTCAAAATATGTTGCAACAATCACATTATCATGTGGGTTCTCACACACACAACACCCGTAATAACAAGCAAAGTAAGCAAGCACCGAGTGTGCCCACTTCTCTTCCACCTTCTCAACCTTTTCTTCCCCCACCTCCTCATCGTTCTTAACATGTTGGTAGAGAATACAATCTTGTCGACCAGCTCTACGCTACTCTGGCTAAGATCTCTCTATGGGATTTAATACAAACATCACCTACATACCACAGAACGCTCCAAGAGGTTCTACAAAAGGTAGTTTTCCATCTTCTGTTAGACCGAATGATGTAGCATCTCTGTTTAGTTGCATGCATGCTACAAATCAGATATCTTATTTCAACAACATGAATTACCTCCCATAGAAGTTCAAAACCAATATGAGCCTCTTATGGGGTAAAAGCACAAACTTGTGTCACACTTTTTTAAGGGAATAGCCAACACAAACAAAAAATTTCAACTTCGACCACATAAAAGTAGCCTTTATGTTTTAAATTTCAAAATGATGTAAACTAATGAAATGTAGAAATCTTGAAGAATATTATGTTTGTGATTTTTAAAAAATTTTAATAATTGTTTTGATATTTTTTTTAATAAATTTAAGAGTAGAATTTGAATTGCTAAAAATTTCAGAAAAAAGTGAGGTCGATGGAACGTAAAAAAAAAGGGAAAACAAGGTTTTTTCTCTTTAATTTTTTAACCCAAAATAGGTAACTTCAATATTTAGTGCATGGAAAAAAAAATTAAAAAATTGAATGAATATTTTTTTTTGTAATAACGTTTTAAAGTCAAACATCACGAGAATGACATAGTTTTCATGGGACGTCAACTTTTGTATAATTTTTTTAACATTTTCCAAAACAAATTATACCCCTTTAGATAATATTCTCTCTTCTAGAGCACCATATAATTTTCAAAAAAAAAAAATTGTTTAAATATTTTTTTAATTTCTAATCACCCTCATTTTTAATTATAACAACCTACTCGCAATATTTTTTTTAAAATCATATTAAAATTAATTTAAATATTAAGAAATATATATATTTGGATTTTAGACTCCAAGCTCTACAAAAGGGTATTTTTAGATTTTTCTAAAAATCCATTATTAGTGAAGAAATATTCGGTTGAAGTTGAGAGTTTCAAAAAATTCTTAGAAATGGTGAGTTGGTTGCCAACAAGGATGCCACCTAGATGGTTTCAGTTGAATTAGTTTTGCCATAAACTTATTCGACCAAACCTAAGTCACGCGAAAAGTTGTCGATAAAAAATGATTCAACCGAAAGGTATCGTATAAATACATACATTTTTTCCAACAATTCAAGCAAGTGAAGGAAATACACAAAAGGAGTTTTATTGAAGAAGAGGCTACGAAATTTTTAGGTACGTTCATTTTCAACTTTTCTACCCTTCACTAAGAGAATAAACCTTTTGTTTTTTTATACGTTATGATGTATTTGTCACTTGTTTTTAGTCATTTTAAGGTTTGTGATATTGTATGATTTTGATCTACATATATATTTTCTACTAATTCCTAATCCCTAGGATAGATAGTCATTCATCAAGATCCAATGGTGGGTCATACCTTGAAACCTTGAATTTCAATTCCTCTCATAGGTGATCTAGATATCTTTAAGGTTTTGTTGCCATCCTTGATTCTTCTAGACACTAGAATGCTAATATATATGCCTTAGAGCAAGCATCATACTAGTTACCTTTGGATACTAGTCTAATTTACTTATCCAAGTTAATAATTTAGTAGATTACCACATGTTGAATCTCATAGAATATATGTATGCATGTGTATGTGTGTATAGGTAAATTAAACAAGCAATTTGTGATGGGGAGTAAAAGGAATAGGTCAAGGTTGTTTGATCAAAAAAGATTGGATGAAGAGAGAAATACAAAAAGAAGAAATAATAGGAATTTGATTTTAGGAACATCTAGTAAAGAACAACCCATTGAAATTATTGATGACCAAATTGAAGACCATGCTAATGAAGTAGTACAAGAAGAAATTGATACATCTTCAAAGAATGTAAATGAAGAGGAAACTAGTTATAGAATTTTTTTGTTTGGTATGGAAAATCTAATGGACATGGATGAGGATTCTCTTTTCAAGGAGATTTCACAAGAAGATATGTTACCTAAAAGCACAATAAAATTTCACTCTAAAAGAGTTTGTGATGAATTTTTTGAAAAAAAATCTCTAATTAGAATAGCACAATTATGTGCAAAGTTATTTAGGTGAAGAGAAATGACCCCTGTTTTGGAGTTGTTAGGGGTTGATAATAGGAAAAAACAATTAGGTTTATTGAAAGATACAATAATTGAAAACTTGCAACAAGCATTAGATTGTATTCAAACCAAGAGTCAAACTACTAATTTAAGTGTTGCACGTAGAGCATTGATGAGTACAATTTATAATAAAAAATTATCACATAGAAGACAAGATCAAGCAATGACACAGTTACTAAATGCATCTAGAAGAACTGTTCAAAAATATATTGTGAAGGGAAAGAACTTAGATGAAAACATTAAAAATAATTGGGTAAATATTTGTAGGGTTCCTCGGAAAGATAGAATTTCAGAAGATGTAAAAAAATAGGTAAATGAATATTGGATGAACCACTCCCATATTTCTTCCAATAGAATGGACACTATACAAATAATAGGCGAAGATGGTACAAAAATTTCTCATCCAAAACATTTTATAGATACAACACAAAATGAACTTTTTGAAGTATTCAAGAAAGAATTTTTGCAAGATTTGTCAAAGGATGTTTGAGAGTTTACAACCATGTTTCATACGTATAAATAAAGTACATGAAACTTGTTACTGTCGAAATCATGTTGAATTTCATCTACACCTACAGTCATATAAAGAAGTTATGGCAATAGTTAATCCAAAAGTAGCCATCCTTGGAAGTACAACACAATTTGTGAAGTCTATCTTATGTGAAAAATCATAAGATTTAGATGAATTCAATGTACAGTGTATAAAAAATATATGTATAGATTGTGGAAATTTGAAGAAACTTTTACAATTTGAGAATATTGATCATTCAATGCAAGTTATTTGGAAGATATTTGAATATGAGAAATACTCAACGAAGTCAGGAGCTAAGTCCAAAAAAATTATTTTGAAAGAGAGTGAATTGCCCTACAATGAGTTTATGAATAAATTTTGTAATATCATATATCCACATATCGAACATTGTCATGGTGCAAGATGGTAGGCTAAACAATTTCACGACTCAAATAATTTCTTTCCACTGGGTTGTATTCTCTTTATTGTGGATTTTGTTAGGAATTGCATGTAGAAGATGTCAATTAAATGCAAATAAAGATTAAACAAAGGAATGAAAAATACACAGAAATAGTAACAGCGAGAGACAATTTTTAACATAGTTCACCCAAACTTGGGCTACATCCACCATCAGAGAGTCCAATATTATTATCTGGCAATCGAACCGATTACAACTAGCAACCCTTGCAACTCAATACCACTGCAAATGCTACAATACAATATCTCAACGGAAACCCTAACCCTTAGCCGTTTTTATCAAGACTTATGTCAGTTACAAAATAGGGTTTTTTTATGTTGGCCATTATAAAATTAATTCCCGACGCCTTTATGCTGACCCTGTACCCTGCAAGGGGTGCTGCCCCCAAACCCCCGTTAAATAATTTGGGGGTAAACCGCGCCAATAAAAGTGGGAAAAATTCAACCTCCGAGTCTGATTAGGCTCCATATAACAACAAATTTTTTTGAGAACTATACATTTAGTCCTAAAACTGAGATTCAAAGTCAATATTATCATTTAGAGAAAGTCACAATATTTATACAAGTTTTATATAGACATGCCAAGTTACATGTGGATGGTGTAGAAAGTACAAAAGATGAATGAATTATCATCAAGGAGGTTCACTTTTATATCAATGATGATACGGGTCATGATATAATCTATGTAGCACATTGTTTTGGAATGTTTTTTGAAGATTTGAGATAGCGTGGCATAACTGGTTCACAATGTTGGATTTGGTCGGATGGATGTGTTGATAAGTGTTGATTTTTTTATTTTAAAATTTATATAACCTTAAGACTTGTAGTTTTAAACTAATTTGGTTTGAATGACCTTACAGGACAATTTAAGTCTGCAAAAGCATTTAATAGGTTAACCCAACAACACGCTAGACATCGCATCTGGTTTTTGTGGATTTTTTTAGAGTGGACATGGAAAAGGAGAGCATGATGGAGCAGGAGCATGTGTAAATTGTGCACTTTGCCAACATGAACTTGTAGGTAACACCATATGGAGTGCAAATGAAACTGTTGAATGGTACAAAAGTCATTTTGGTGCTCGTGACTCAATATACAGAAAATGCTATTTTTGGGAAGTTAAAGGTAAATAAGAATTTGTCATTTCAAACTTCATTTATATTGAGCACTCATGTCCTAGAACTAGAATATATTTACACTTCTTTTAATTGAATACTTGAAATTTAATATTAGACTAAGTTTTTTCATATTTATAGATATTGATCATTCAAATCATTATAGTTGTCAAGCAATTAATGGGATTAGAAGTTTGCATCAAGTGATAACTACAAGAAATAGCAAGCCTTTTGTTATTCAAGTTAGAGAAAGATCATGTTTTTGCACTGATTGCATTGAGAATAATGCAAATATTTAGCAATGTGAGAATATTCAAGAAGGATATGTTTCACAATGGGAAATGAAACAACTAGTATCAATGCCTCCTTATGAAGATAGTGACATTATAGATGTTTGTGATCCTCAATATTCAACTGATTACGAACGTGTTTCTGATTTAGTTGTCATAGGTAAATTAAATAAACACACACACACACACACACACACACACACACACACACACACACACACACACACACACACACACACACACACATATTTTGAAGTTCATGATAAACTTGAAACACCAGGATCACCTGCAAAACCTAAGATTTACCTTCCACAAAAGAAAAAAGCAAAGAGAAATAATTTGCACAATATTGAATGAATTAATGAAATGGATTAATAAATTACATGTGACAACTTGCTTTTATATTTGCAAGTTAAATAAAAACCTAATATGACTTTATAATAACCTAAGACTAAAAATTATCCCTAAGTAAACTTATTAAAGTGTAATTAAATATTTAATTACACTAACACCCCCCAGAAGTGCAACTTAGGGAGAAATGAAAACCATGCAACTAATGCAAGAATGGGTCCCAACTACAAGGCCATTTTAGGTACCCATGAACAACAAGAATCTCTCATAAGGTGGAGAAAAAAGAGAAAAACCTTGTGGGAAAAAACCCCTCTCCAAAAGAGAGAAAAAACCATGCAAATAAATATGTACAAGTGATGGAAGAAGGGCTCCAACTAATACCCCCTAGAACAAAATCCATCACAAGAATATAATCATGAGGCCCCCCATAAGAGGAAAAGATAGAGGCAAGAAAGTCCTCCAACACTGTAGAATCTCTAGAACCAGAAGAGGATGTTCGAACACGAATTCAAAAGCCAATCCACTTATGGCAAATCACATTTCTTCCCTTAGAAAGAAATAGAACAACGTGTGAAGCCTGACGAACCTGTGAAGTAGGTGGCCTCAAAATGAAGGTCTCTGAAGACTGGATGAATATCCACATTCCAAAATCTGAAGAAGCCACAACAAAGTCAAGAACAACCTGGTGAATCCATGAAGGTGACAACTAAAGCCAAAATGGAAGTTGTGAATCAAGGGTCTCCAAAGATAGAATATGACTGACAACAGTAGTGCCAAGACTGTCAGCAAAGAGGGACTGCAAGCCCTCAAGAGTATCGTCATCCTACTCAACCAAGGAAGCATCAAGCTCAACAGAAATAGGATGTGGAGAAGAAGAATGAAGGGCACTATGATGTAAAAATGAATCAATAGCAAGAATACCAAGATTCAAATACCCAAACTTCTTCTCAGAAGTAATATTCACACAAGAAGTGTGATCAACAGTCAAAGGATCTAAACCATCATCTGGACCAAAATTGAAAAAGGTATATAACCGAGATGCATGATCAACCACCCCAGTAGTAAGAATCTATGTGGTCTCCAAATCTCTAATAATAACTAGATCAAAAGTGAATTCTACTATTTTCCCTACACCACTATGAGTAATCTGATAGATGGAAAGTAGATTATGTGATAAGGAAGGCACACACAATACATTATGAAAAGTACCCCCTCCAATATCAATAGATCCCTTTCCTATCACCTTCATGTAATGATTGTTACCCATCAAGATTGGTGGCATATCACAAGGCTCAAAAGTAGAAAACATAGAAAAAGAGGAAGCCATATGATGTGAGGCTCCTGAATCAATAAGCCATTTACCTGATCCATGAGATGTAGTGGCACAAAGTGCCTTACCTTTGTATTTGTCAGCTCCATTAGCAATACCTGCATGTCATGTCTTAGTAGATCCTAACTGATGTGTAGGAGTAGAAGATGATGTAGTAATCAAAGATGAAGGAGAACTAACACTGAGTTTCTTAACAAGATTCTTCAACTCATCTATCTGCTTGCGGTAGCAAATAGTATCATCATGCCCATGTTTCTTGCAATGGTTACATGTGGGTATGTCCTTGGATTTCTCCTTTTTGTTGGATGAAGATGAAATAGGAGGTGCATGTGATGTTGACTCCTTGCCTTGCTCTTGATGTTTGGGTTTATGTTTCTTTTCCTTACCACTTGAAGCCTTGTCATCTTTGGTGCCTTGAAAGTTTGCAAGAAGTGTCTGAGGCTTTGTAGACTTCAATGTGCCAATTTGAACCAATTTTGCCTGCTCCCTAGTGAGTGATGTAGCAAAGTCATCGAGTGAAGGCATTTTGAATTTAGTTCCAAGAGCATCCATGGTAGGATACAAAAACAAAATAATCTGAACCAAGCTTAGTAAGTATGGAGAGAATCAATTGGGTGTCCTCTTTCTGAATACCACACTATATGAGCTGCAACCTAAGAGATTTGAGTTTGGTGAAGAAGTCCTGGATGCTATCAAAATATGTAGGATTCAAACCAATAATCTCATTCTCCAACTGAAAACTCCTCAAAGTATCCTGCTTGCCAAACAAAAGCTCTAATTGGGCCCATACTGCATTTGGTGTTGTGCAAGAATCAACATGAAAGAGTAGATCAGGTGAAATCAACTGACATAATGTACCAAAGGCCTCGTCACACCTATTAAACCATTTTCTTTTTTCAGCAACCCCTATAGGTTCAATTTATGAGCCCATAGTCACTATGTATAACCCCAATTTCTTCAGATGGATCTCTATTGCTTTCTTCCACTCATGATAATTGTATGGTGTAAGAAGAGCAATTTTGGGTTGATCCATAATGTGCGAACAGAAAAAATACAAAGAATAGCAATGTACCCCTCACAACGCAAGAATATTCCCCCTTGTGCAAAAACATTTGGCCACTTGCATGCACTTTTTCCAAAAAAAACTAAAAAATCAAGAACTTACTTCAAGAAAACAAATCAGGTACCTAATGAAATTTTCTAGAAAAGAGAAGTTTTCCACAATGTAGATCGTGGAAGCAGCTTTCTGACGCCTATTCATTTGTGAAATTTGGACACTGTATGCCCAAGTTATGGTTGTTTTTTGCAAAGCTACTCCTTTAGGGTTTGAAGACGAAAAAAAACACTACTGAAGCCCCTGAATGCCAATGTGACCAGGGGCTGAGTCTCTGGGGGTTGGTGGCTAGGGCACTGGTCACTCATATGACCAGGATCTAAAAGCCTAGGGGATGGCGCCTGGAAGCTAGGGGCTGGTCCCCCATGTGACCAGGGGTTAAACCCTAGGGGCTAGCCCTCAAAATAATAAAAAAATCATTTTTATTAAGAAATTAATAAAAAAACTCAGTTGTCCCTATCCACAAAAATCGAGATGGCACACAAACTGAGGCAACTCCAAAATCAAAATCAATTCAGATGAGAATGTCATGAAAACTGAGGTTGGCACAGAAATCAAGGTGCCATACAGCCGTATGGATTCCGTATAGGTCGTACGGGTTTCACAACCATGAATTTCTTAAATCCCTAAAAAAACACCCAAAAATCTTTTGTCACCAAAATATAGAGTGCCTTATATGAAAATAGGGGTTTTTGGGCCTTATGAGCACAATGGTAAGGTCCGTTTTGCTAAAAAATGCATTCTGCAAAATCTCTTGCCTAAAATTTTCCTAGATCTAAGAAGGGGCTTACAGATCTGGAGCTCTAATACCATGTTGAAGTTTATGATAAACTTGAAACACCAGGATCACCTGCAAAACCTAAGATTTACCTTCCACAAGAGAAAAAAGCAAAGAGAAAGAATTTGCACAATATTGGATGAATTAATGAAATGGATTAATAAATTACATGTGACAACTTGCTTTTATATTTGCAAGTTAAATAAAAACCTAATATGACTTAATAATAATCTAAGACTAAAAATAAGCCCTAAGTAAACTTATTAAAGTGTAATTAAATATTTAATTACACTAACACCCCCCAGAAGTGCAACTTAGGGAGAAATGAAAACCATGCAACTAATGCAAGAATGGGTCTTGGCTACAAGGCCATTTTAGGTATCCATGAACAACAAGAATCTTTCATAAGGTGGAGAAAAGGAGAAAAACCCTGTGAGAAAAAACCCCTCTCCAAAAGAGAGAAAACAACATGCAAATAATTATGTACAAGTGATGGAAGAAGGGCTCCAACTAATACCCCCCTAGAACAGAATCCATCACAAGAATATAATCATGAGGCCCCCCGTAAGAGGGAAAGATAGAGGCAAGAAAGTCCTCCAACACTGTAGAATCTCCAAAACCAGAAGAGGATGTTCAAACACGAATTCAAAAGCCAATCCACTTATGGCAAATCACATTTCTTTCCTTAGAAAGAAATAGAACAACATGTGAAGCCTGAAGAACCTATGAAGTAGGTGGCCTCAAAATGAAGGTCTTTGAAGAATGGATGAATGTCCACATGCCAAAATCTGAAGAAGCCACAACAAAGTCAAGAACAACCTAGTGAATCCATGAAGGTGACAACTAAAGACAAAATGGAAGTTGTGAATCAAGGGTCTCCAAAGACAAAATATGACTAACAACATCAGTGCCAAGATTGCTAGCAAAGAGGGACTGCAAGACCTCAAGAGTATCGTCATCCTACTCAACCAAGGAAGCATCAAGCTCAACAGAAACAGGATGTGGAGAAGAAGAATGAAGGGTACCATGATGTAAAAATGAATCAGTAGCAAGAATACAAAGATTTAAATACCCAAACTTCTTCTTAGAAGTAATATTCACACAAGAAGTGTGATCAACAGTCAAAGCATCTGAACCATCATCTGGACCAAAATCAGAAAAGGTATATAACCAAGATGCATGATCAACCACCCCAGTAGCAAGAATCTATGTGGTATCCAAATCTCTAATGATAACTAGATTAGGTGTGAATTCTACTGTTTTCCCTACACCACTATGAGTAATCTGATAGGTAGAAAGTAGATTATGTGATAAGGAAGGCACACACGATACATTATGAAAAGTACCCCCTCCAATATCAATAGATCCCTTTCCTATCACCTTCATGTAATTATTGTTACCCATCAAGATTAGTGGCATATCACAAGGCTCAAAAGTAGAAAACATAGACAAAGAGGAAGCCATATGATGTGAGGCTCCTGAATCAATAAGTCATTTACCTAATCCATGAGATGTAGTGGCACAAAGTGCCTTACCTTTGTATTTGTCAGCTCCATTAGCAATACCTACATGTCTTGTCTTAGTAGATCCTAACTGATGTGTAGGAGTAGAAAATGATGTAGTAATCAAAGATGAAGGAGAACTAACACTGAGTTTCTTAACAAGATTCTTCAGCTCATTTATCTACTTTTCGTAGCAAACAGTATCATCATGCCCACGTTTCTTGCAATGGCTGCATATGGGTATCTCCTTGGATTTCTCCTTTTTGTTGGATGAAGATGAAATAGGAGGTGCATGTGATATTGACTCCTTGCCTTGCTCTTGATGTTTGGGTTTCTCTTTCTTTTCCTTACCACTTGAAGCCTTGTCATCTTTGGTGCCTTGAAAGTTTGCAAGAAGTGTCTGAGGCTTTGTAGACTTCAATGTGCCCATTTAAACCAATTTTGCCTGCTCCCTGGTGAGTGATGTAGCAAATTTATCAAGTGAAGGCATTTTAAATTTAGTTCCAAGAGCATCCATGGTAGGATACAAAAACATAATAATCTGAACCAAGCTTAGCAAGTATGGAGAGAATCAATTGGGTGTCCTCTTTCTGAATACCACGTTGTATGAGATGCAACTTGAGATATTTGAGTTTGGTGAAGAAGTCCTAGATGCTATCAAAATATGTAGGATTTAGACCAATAATCTCATTCTCCAACTGAAAACTCCTCAAAGTATCATGCTTGCCAAACAAAAGCTCTAATTGGGCCCATATTGCATTTGGTGTTGTGCAAAAATTAACATGAAAGAGTAGATTGGGTGAAATCAACTGACATATTGTACCAAAGGCCTCATCACACCTGTTAAACCATTTTCTCTTTTTAGTAGCCCCTATAGGTTTAGTTTCTAAGCCCATTGTCACTATGTATAACCCCAATTTCTTCAGATGGATTTCTATTGCTTTCTTCCACTCATGATAATTGTATGGTGTAAGAAGAGCAATTTTGGGTTGATCCATAATGTGTGAACAAAAAAAATACAATGAACAGCAATGTACCCCTCACAATGCAAGAATATTCCCTCTTGTGTAAAAACATTTGGCCACTTGCATGCACTTTTTCCAAAAAAACTAAAAAAACAAGATCTTACTTCAAGAAAACAAATCAGGTACCTGATGAAATTTTCTAGAAAAAATAAGTTTTCCATAGCGTAGATCATGGAATCATCTTTCCGACGCCTATTTGTTTGCAAAATTTGGACACCGTATGCCCAAGTTATGGTTGTTTTTGCAAAACTGCTCCTCTAGGGTTTGACGAGGAAAAAAAAAACACTACTGAAGCTCTTGAATGCCCATGTGAGAAGGGGCTAAGTCTCTGGGAGCTAGCGGCTAGGGTACTGGTCACTCATATGACCAGGATCTAAGAGCCTAGGGGATGGCACTTGGAAGCTAGGGGTTGGTCCCCCATGTGACTAGGGGTTAAACCCTGGGGGCTAGCCCTCAAAATAATAAAAAATTCATTTTTATTAAGAAATTAATAAAAAAACTTAGTTGTACCTATGCACAAAAATCGAGATGGTACGCAAAGCAAGGCAACTCCAAAATCAAAATCAGCTCAGATGAAAATGTCACGAAAACTGAGGTTGGCACAGAAATCAAGGTGCCATATAGCCGTACAGATTCAGTATAGATCGTACGGATTTCACGGTGATGAATTTCTTGAATCCCTAAAAAGACACCTAGAAATTTTTTGTCACCAAAATATAGAGTAACTTATATGAAAATAGGGGTTTTTGGGCCTTATGAGCGCAATGGTAAGGTCTGTTTTTCTAAAAAAAATGCATCTTGCAAAAGCTTTTGCCTGAAATTTTCCCAGATCTAAGAAGGGGCTTGCAGATCTGGAGCTCTGATACCATGTTGAAGTTTATGATAAACTTGAAACACCAAGATCACCTGCAAAACCTAAGATTTACCTTCCACAAAAGAAAAAAGCAAAGAGAAATAATTTGCACAATATTGGATGAATTAATGAAATGGATTAATAAATTACATGTGACAACTTGCTTTTATATCTGCAAGTTAAATAAAAACCTAATATGACTTAATAATAACCTAAGACTAAAAATAAGCCCTAAGTAAACTTATTAAAGTGTAATTAAATATTTAATTACACCAACTATATATATATATATATATATATATATTAGTAGATTTTATTTATATATTCTAGCTAAGTTGAGTTCTTGATAAATATTGGAATTTAATTTGTCAATTCTAAATTTGTATGTGTATATTTGTGGTACATGAGTGTTAGGGTTAGCTAACAGAAAATATCAATTAAATGCAAATAAAGATTAAACAGAGGAATGGAAATACACAGAAATAATAACAACGAGAGATAAGTTTTAACATGGTTCACCCAAACTCGAGCTACATCCACCAATAGAGAGTCCAATATTAATATCTAGTAAATCAAACCGATTACAACCAACAATCCTTGCAACTCAATACCACTACAAAATGCTACAATACATCAACAGAAACCCTAACCCTTAGCCGCTTTTATCAAGCCTTATGTCGGTTACAAAAATAGGGTTTTTATGTTGGCCAATAGAAAAATAACTCCCGACGCCTTTATAAAATAATAAAAAATCATTGGAGGTTTTGGGGGCGCTGCCTTAGAGCCCCCATGAGGCGCTGCCCCTTGACCCCACCCTATATCATGACAGGGAGCGCGCCAGGGGCGCTGCACCTTGATCCCGTTAAATAATTTGAGGGGAAACCGCACTGATAAAAGTGGGGTAAATTTAACCTCCGAGTCTGATTAGGCTCCATATAACAACAATGAGATATTTTCATTGTGGTTGCGGATCTTAACAATACTGAAGGTGTAGATTACTATCTACTAAAATGCACACAACCAAAATGCAAACTGGCACAATCAACGATAGATGGTGATGGACAAGAGTATCCCACTGGATCAGTCGTTGTTGAAGACACCTATTATCAACAAACAAAGATAGATAAAAATGGTATTATATTTATTGATTACATACTAGGACAAAAGGTTCTACATTATAGTCACTTAGTTATAGCAACAAGATTAAATTTGGAAACTTTACAAAAAAGAGGACGTGGCAAACAAAAGTGGAGGTTGTCTATTGAAGATCATGAAAAGATTATTGAGATAATAAAAGAGAGAGAGGATCCAGATTATATGTACCACGAGATTTAAGTTCTTGATGAGCATGTTGAGATTTCATTCCATTTAATGAGTTTTCTTATATCTCTAGGTTTTATTTTGAACATTTTTATGTACTTATCTAAGTATATTTGAAATTTGGGGAAGTAGATCTATGAGTAAATATACACAAAACTTATGTTAGTGAGGTTTCCATTTGATGATCTAAATATTTTTTCTCCAATTATTGATTTCACACTTCATGTTTTTTTGTGCTAACATATTGAACATAGTGGAGATTGAGCTACAAATATGATATTATTTGTGAACACATGGTGACTTGGTTCATTTGTTTTATTCATTATTTATATTATTTTAATTTGTTATACATATTGTTTGTGCTATTTTGTTTGAAGAAACGTTCATACAAATTATCTAAGCAATTTAATCAACCATGAGCTTGGTTTTAGTAAAAGATTTAGAATGTTAATTTGAATTAACTATTTAATTTTTAATGTGATGTGTTATTTTTGGTGTAATGTATTGAAGGAGATGTAAAGATAGCATTGAATTTAAATTTTGTAGTTTATATCTATCAAGGTTTTTTCAAGTGGTCATATCAAGAGGAGAGAAATGGTATTACATGAGGAAAATGGGGAGGTAGGGAATAGGTGAATGAGAAGAGATGTATCTAGAATTTTGCAATTTCAATATTTAGATTTAGGTTTGATTTATATACATACTCATTTTTTTAATTTTCATGTTTTAAAATGAGTATGGATTTGTTAGTTATTGAGGTTTAGGGTTTAACATTTTCTAGTTCTTTATTTAGACTTTAAAATGTAAACTCAAATTAAGTACTAGAGTGCTTGGATTCATGTCTAATAGTTTATATGTTTGAAATTAAACAATAAATTTCCAATTATTTTTCAATAACACTTAAACCTATTAGATAATATAGTAACTTTTATTGAGATGATTATGTATCCTTTGATTTTTAAGTATATTTTTTGGAAATATTCCTTAATTTTGTTTGTGCAAGTAGTGATGTGAACATGTCTCATGCATTATTTCAATTTTCTTCAATATGTTATATGGTTTATTTTAAGATATAATCAAATATTTAAGATATAATCAACTATTTACTTGATATTTCCAAATTTACAAGTATTTGTGTAATGTGTTGTAGGATGCATGTACATCTAATTTCCTTATTTTAGTATTTGGATTCATGTTACAACTTATTTATAAGAATTTATCAATAAATATTTTGATTAATTAGAGTGATTATGTTTACCAAGATTATTGTGCCTATAAAATTTGATATAGATATAGATATTGTTAAAATATCTTGAATGAATGTTTTTTAATTTATACATGTTTTAAAACCATTCATAATTTCTTTCTTTATGAAGAAATAAAGATAGCATTCTTCAAGTGTACGAAAAAAGAGAACTTGTTCGCAAACAAAGTAAGTGCATAGGTATTTCTTTTTTATTTTAAAAAGTAAATTGAACTTTCTTAAGTAGTTAAAAAATAAATGACCAAATTCAGTTTGACATTATAAATCAATAATCGAACTATGTAAAACATAAGCACGTACATATATAATGTCCATCATGATAAAACATCATAAACATAAAACATGACTACTCAAAACTTAGAAAAGTACTACATCATAAATATATAATGTCCATCATAAATATAAGACATGGCTACTCAGAACTTAGAAAAGTACTACATCTTAAATATATAATGTCCATCATAAAACATCATAAATATAAAACATGACTACTCAAAACTCAGAAAAGTACTACATCATAAATATATAATGTCCATCATAAAACATCATAAATATAAAACATGACTACTTAGAACTCAAAAAAGTATTACATCATAAATATATAATGTCCATCATAAAACATCATAAATATAAAACATGACTACTTAGAACTCATAAACCATGTATATATAAGTAAGTGTACTACATGCATAAGACAACTCAGAAAAGTCTGTCTATGAATGGATTGAGCCTCACTATGTCTTGAGTCCTATCTTGGGCCCTATCTAGATCCCTAACCTGAGCTCTGTTCTAAGTTGTACATCGAGCCCTGCACATGAAAGTACATAAAAATTTTAAAATCTATATATGATTTATGTACATGTGTATGTGTATATATATAATATTTTAAAATTTAAAATAAATTAACACTTGATAGGTAAATTACATAACATCCACAATTTGGATCATGTAGAGTGTTGACACTCATTTTGACCAGGGGTTGATTTGTCATGATCAGGAGGTTTCTTCATTTGAAGCCTTTATCTTCTTGCCCATTTTTTCTAAGTGTTGGACCTCCTCAGCATTTTTCAACTGCAGCATCATGTTTTCCTGAGGAGGAGGTCATCATCATCATCTTGTCTTCGATGATGATCTGCATCATCATGATCCTCGTCGACTTGTTTTTCAACGTCATCATCATATTTCAACTGTCGGGTGATGTTTGGTTTTTATCATGATGATGCTGCCGAGCTACAGTGCGCCCTCATCTGCTTGCGAGGGTGATGTTTCAAAGTCTCCGGTGATCTTCCATTTATCACCTTGCGCGAGCATGATGATGATGTTGCTTATTCTTTGAATTGCTCGACCTAGCTTGTTTTTTCCTAAGGGTCGTGTTCATCATCATCATATTTCCAGTTATCATCCTGCTGCTTGTGGAGGTCATCATATTTTCTGCCTTCATGATATTTCGCCGGGGTGATATTTTTATCATCAGGTGATCTTGGTTAACATCATCCTGATGATGTTGTTGAAGAGTTGTAATTGCGACCCGATATTCACTAGGGTCATCATATTTTGGAACGTCAGGATGATCTTAGTCAATATCATCCTGATGATGTTGTATCACTTCCTATTCTTTGTTTCTCATCCTGATGATGCTGACGTCATCTGTATATCAGGGTGATATTTTTTTTCTTTCTGCCTATCTGCATCATGATATTCGCGAAGGAGGGGGTGATATTTCCATATCACCCGGATATATGTTTGTTCGAACATCATGATGATGTTGATATCAGGGAGATATCCGCCTGCTGGTTTCGCGTGTTATGTATTGAGGGTGATCTTTTCAAGCAGCATCATCATATTCAGTTATCGCCCCGATCTTATAGAGGAGCTACAGTGCAACCTGATATTTGAACATCAGGAGGATATTTACAAATATCCGGTTGTCTTCCGAATATCATGATGATGTTAATATGATGATGACGTCATCAAGGTCCGCGGGGGTCATATTTCTAACAACTGATCATCTTGAAGAGACCTCCTGATATTTGCAAACATGATGATGACGTCAGCAGGATATGATGATGACGTCATCAGGATGTTCATCGGCCAGACTTTTGTTATAAGCTCAGCAGGAGGATGTTCCTCCGAAGGATCAGGTTGTGCCGATTATCATGAAGGTTATATTTCAAATATCATGATGACGTCAGGGTGATATTTCGAACAACAGGATATCATGCTGCTGGAAGATGATGATGATGAAGTCTATACTAGTGTCGTCAGGAGCAAAAGCACCGACATGATATATGCTCGTGACCTAGTATATAAGGTGTTATTGAGGTCATCGCGGGGTGCATGTGGGATATTGATATCCTGCATTTTCAAATATCATGATGATGAGTCTCGGCGGGAAAAGCTTGCGATGGTCTGTATGATGTTCTTCCCGAGGCCGCGGGTTGGTGCGCCATTAATGGCGAAGGTTGCAGAGGTATGGGCGATGGCGTGGGTCGATCTGGTACCCGACTGGAGGTGTCAATCAGCGGGCAGGAGCGCAGGGCTCGAGAAATCTTCCTGTCTCCTCCCCTACCTGCTGCATTCAAGTTTGGGCGCCAATCTGGTTGTGTTTGAGCACCATTTTCATGATACTGTGTATCTGGCAAAATTTTGGTCAACATTGTAATTAATTGCTGAGCACCTACCTGGCTGTTATAAGCAGGTTGTGTTGTTCATTTGTGGTTGTTGAAAGTTGATGATTTTGGCTCTGTAATGCATAACAAGCTGATCTGGTTGCTCTGTACAGCTTACCTGTGAGTTTATGTATCTCTTGTTGTTTGTTTTTGGCATGAACCCACTGATTTCATGATTAAACTTATATGAGAAATGCTGTTTGGCATGTGTTGTGTTAATTCTGTCTCCAGTATTGCATGTATCCTTCTTCTGGATCTGGATGTTTGGTAATGTTTAGATTCTAGAGCATAGAATTCCTGTGTTGAATGTCTGATCTTTTAACTTCTATTCAAGGGGTAGATTAAACTGTTTTCAGGTTGAACATTGGGAGGGATATACTGCAGTAGGGATACCATAAGTAGAGATAACCTAACACTTTGTATTGGGAGATGCCTGTAAGGCAGGTATCACATAGATCCCCTTGAAATCCAGTTTTAGTTGTTTATGCTGAACATTCACAGGTGTATGTCTATTGACTCCAGGCCCTGGATAGGCACCAATCATGCTTTGCTTTGTGTTATAACCATATCCAGCTTTGCATCCACACTTAAACTCCAAAGTAAAATCTAAAACCAACATTAGGACATTAGAGTTAGTTTAGGATCCTCAGTCCTCTGTCTACAACTGCAAATAGGCCCAAAGCTAGCCCCTTTGCCCTTATCTTTCAGTTTTGGTCTACATACAGGAGGACTCATCTGCTTTCTGTCAACATCCCAGCCTTGCATGCATATCCTTATGGATGTTGAGTAGGGAATACCCCCCTAGGTCTTGCAGAGCCTGAAGAAGAAGAGGAGATAAAATATAGAGTCTATCTCCTATACTGTTGACCCCCTGGCCCAGAGCTCCTGTTGATCACTGATGGCTACCTTGTAGGGATATCTGGGAATAAGCATCCAGTCTGGGAAAAAGTCAACAGAAATTGGCGACTCTACTGGGGACTGAGAAGTAAAAGACTATCTAATCATCTCCAGTGATATATATGTGACCCATCTGAGTCAGCAACAGAAGAAAACACCCTGGGGAACCTTGTGAAAGAACCCTGGTTTTCAGAAGAAAACAGTTCCTAGCAATAGGTGGCGACTCCGAAGTAATCTCCCAACCGGTCAAGGTAAATTTATATGCAGGGGAGAAGATCCCAACAAAATCCTCTATTTGAAGAGTTACCATTAACAAAAAGAATGATGTATAGAAGAAAGGGAACTGTCTCAGCTAGTCATGAGAGCTCCCCTAGAAAAAGTGATGAGGTACAAGATAACCCTAGGCCATCAGGACAGCATGCTCCTTATTTTTCAAGTGCAGAAGCTGATATCCAAGGTGCATATGAGAGGCAACAGGGTGGTAGTATGAGAATGAGGTCAGAGGTGTTCCAAGAACGCCCTTTTCTAGACCCAAGTGAGAGGTTTGAAGAGGCAGAGTCCCTAAGGGATGATGAAGATGATGACCAGAATGGCATGAGACCATCTACCTCCAGACCTAAGGATGAACAGCTAGCTGAAGAAATCAAAAGCCTAAGAGCAGAACTAGAATACCTACAAGCCATGAAAATCAGAGATGATATACAGCAGAAAGTGCAAGCCTTGAGAACTGCCCAAAATAATTCAGTTCCTACCTTAGAAAATGCAAATATGCAAAGACATCAGCAAAGATATGAAATGCAACATCAGCATCATGATGACAGACAATATGCGAATGATGCTAGGATACCACTGAACAATGCAGGAAACCAAAATGCAAATAGAAATGTTAATGTTAATCAGCCAAACAGACAGCCCATGCAGTTGGACAGATTCAGACAGCTGGTGTTTGATGGTATTCCTGGGTATCCTAACCCTATTGATAAGCATCTGAGGCTGCAAGTGCCTAAGTTTTCAGGAAACAACACAGTGTCAGGAGAAGATCATCTAAAGGCCTTTCAAAATGTCATGGATAATTTTGAGGTTGAGCATGAGGATGTTTTCATGAAGTCATTCATGCAATCCTTGATAGATGAGGCAAGAGAATGGTACAGGAATCTCCCTGACCGGAGTATATCATCATGCGATGATTTTAAGAGGATGTTCAAGGAGCAATATGGTGATAAAACTGACGCTAGCTTCTTTGTAAATGAGTTCACCAGCATCACCAAAGGGTCAAATGAACAGGTTGCAGACTTTAATGCAAGATTTACTAAAGTGTTGAATAAATTGCCACATCATATGAGGCCAAATGAACCAATGTGCATAATTTTGTACATCAATGCCTTTGATGCAAAGACTGCATATGGACTGAGAGATAAAGGTCCTGCCACTCTCAGGGATGCTTTCAGGATTGCAGTAAATATTGAAAACAATAGGAAAGCATCAGGCAAGACAAATAGAAGGGATGATGTAAAAATCCTGCAGAATCCAAATAAGCCTCAGAACACTCAAGGTAGTACATCTGCTCCTGAAGATAAGATAGACAAACTGGCAAATGTTGTTAAGGACCTAAGCTATAGATTAGCTAGAAGTGAAAAAGGGATGGGTCCTGATAGGCAAGTCTATCAAAGACAGGAAAAGAGGCCATCATTACATGATATGCCTTACAACACCAATTGGCATGATGGTAAGCCTGTATATCCACGTAACAACACAAGTCAGAGGGCTCAACATGCCAAGGAAACTCCTGATCCCCTGAAGAAAACTATAAATATTGCTGATGATGCTCCGTGGTGTATAATCTGTCAGATGCCACATTCACAGTCACAGTGCATGATTGCCCAATCTTTGTATGATAATGCTACATCTTGTAATGAGTGCAATGAGCCACATCATGTGCAGGATGATGATGTTAACATGATGTCCATAGGTAATGGATATACTCTATATGGTGCTGATGAGAAGACAGATGATCAGGTTCAGGCCTGCCAACAGTCCCCATATGATGAAGATCATGAGGATAATTATGTGTATGCTCAGAACTCACACAATTTTCTGAGCAGCTTACACCGACCTTCTGATGAGGAGATTAGAGCCTTCACAGCTGCAGCAGTTGCTCAGGTCAAGAGCAACTACAATCTCAGAGGTAAAAATCAGGTTGGCAGCTCACATCAGCCAGAGGATATTTCTGCAGGTCAGCAGATGCATGGTCATAAAGGAATTGAACCACAAAAAAGGCAGTGGGTAAATAACAAGCAGAACTTTAGATACAGAGCAGGTCCTGAATCTCAAGGACCAGAAAACAAAACCCCTCAGGCTGAAGATCAAAGTAGAGGTTCCCAAGACAGGAATGATGATCAGGGAACTATGAGAATGAAAGTTAAGTCAGCTCAGGATAAAAGCAAGATTGTGGAGCAAGCTACAACTGCTGTACAAAACTGTGCTCCATTTGATATAGCCCAGATCCTCACTCAGGTAAAGGTCTCTGTTCCACTTATGGAACTCATGAAAGTGGAAGAGATCAAGAATAGAACAATATCCCTAATCTCAGGGGTACCTTTTCAAGTTAAGCAAAATGATCAGACCCAGGGTGAGAAACAGGTCATGTGCAATGAAGAAGATGAGACTCCTGAAGTCTATTTAGGAATGACCATGACAAAGTGTCCTTCACAGGTGGAACCATTTTATGTTTCCCTGGTTATAAATGGTAAAATAATTAGAAATTGTATGCTTGACTCTGGAGCATCCACAAATGTCATGCCTTTGGCTATCATGCAACAAACAGGATTAAAAATTGACAAGGCATGTGGAAAATGCTATGCAATGGATGCCAGAGAGGTACCAGTTATTGGAATCATGAAGGATGTAGATTTCAAACTGGCAGCATTTCCTGAAAAGAAATATAAGATGAATATAACAGTGGTTGACATCAAGCCACAGTATGGTATGCTTCTGTCAAGAAGATGGGCAGCACTAATAGGTGGAAGTATGCAGCTGGACCTGTCATATGCCATGATTCCAATGAATGGCAGGGATGTCAAGTTAATCAGAGAGCAGAGATCATCAGAGACAGTGGAAGACCAAGAAGCAAATGAACAGGTATGCTTTGTGGACACTGACTGTGATAACTTCAGGGTTGTCTCAGATGATACGGAGGATGAAAAGAAAAATGTCTGCACTGAAGAGCTGGATCAGCAAGGATTGTGGACCATGTTTTTTGATGGAGCTTGTGCAAAAGAAGGTTCTGGAGCTGGAGTTGTCTTCCTGTCTCCAACTGGTAAGCTCCTCAAATCCTCTTTCTTGCTGAGGTTTGATTGCACAAATAATATTGCAGAATATGAGGCTTTACTTTTAGGCCTGAATATTGCTCTCAAACATGGAATTAAGATGTTAAGAGTATTTGGAGACTCTGAGCTGATTGTATCCCAAATCAGAAATAAGTATGCTGCAAAGAATAAAAGACTGAAACAATACAAGCATGCTGTTTGGGATACTATTGAGTTATTTGATGCATTTTCAATTGGCTGGGTAGAAAGGTCAAAAAATGTTATGGCTGATTTCTTAGCTAATATTGCAATAAGGCCAGATGACATCACTCTGTCAGGTGTCACAGATATAGAAGTTAAAATTAGGCCTGCCATACAAGAAAACATATGCAGTTGGCAAGTTTTTAATGATGATAGGGATTTGCTGAAATTTTTGCACTGCATAGATGAGTATGAGAACCAACAGATTGATTTCCAAGCTTTTGTAGAAACTGTAGATGGAAAAGAGACTCTTGTAGGGAAGGAGATCATCCAGTTGAAGACTAACAAGATCCCTAGAGGGTTAGTGGCTTTGGAAAGAGCCTTTGACAGTAGAGACAAAATGGTCACAAGGACATCCCCCACAAATAAGGAGGATTTAGAAGAAATAAATTTGGGGACATCTCAGACCCCTCAGAAGGTATATATTGGCAAACAACTCAAACCACACATAAGAAGTATGCTGATTGCATTGCTAAAGAGGTATAAACATGTTTTTGCTTGGTCATATGAGGACCTAAAAGCTTATAGAGAAGACTTATTCCAGCATGAGATCCCACTGAAGCCTGAAGCTAAGCCATTTAGACAAAGGCAAAGGCCTATAAATCCTACCTTAGCTCCTAAGATGCAAGAAGAACTCAAAAGGCTCAGGGAAGCTGGAATAATTGTGCCCATCAGACATTCAACTTGGGTGTCTAACCTTGTCCCAGTCAGGAAAAAGAATGGTGATATTAGGTTGTGTGTTGATTTCAGGAACTTGAATGTATCCTCTTTGAAGGATAACTATCCATTGCCTAATATGGAAGCTATGTTGCAGAGAGTGACTGGTTGTGAACTCCTATCCATGACGGATGGATTCTCAGGATATAACCAGGTGAAGGTAAAAGAATCAGAACAGTATAAGACTGCCTTTACCACTCCATGGGGAACATATGTGTATGTTAGAATGCCATTTGGACTAACAAATGCAGGTGCTACATTTCAGAGAGCAATGGATGTTGCTTTTGCAGGGCTGATTGATTCAATCCTGGCAGTATATCAGGATGACCTGACTGCCTACTCAAAGAAAGAGGAGCAGCATTGTATGCATCTGGAGCAAATCTTCATAAGAGCACTAGAATATGGTATTTCTTTAAACCCAAAGAAGTGTGCCTTTGGAGTAGTTGAAGGAAAACTTCTGGGACACATTGTTTCCAAGGATGGAGTCAGGATAGATCCAGAGAGAGTGGCAGCCATTGACAGGATCCAAATGCCAAAAACTGTGAAAGGAGTTCAGTCCTTCTTTGGACAGGTAAACTTTGTCAGAAGATTTGTTCCCAACTTTGCAGAGATCACAAGGAACATCTCCAAGATGATGAAGAAGGATGCAACTGTCAACTGGGAAAGGGAAGCAGCAGAATCATTTCAGAATATCAAAGAGGCAATAAAGATGGCCCCTGTTCTTAAATCTCCTGATTTTTCTAGGCCATTCCAGGTGTTCTCATTTGCTTCCTTTCATACTGTAGCTGCATGTTTGTTACAGAAAAATGAAGATGGCTTTGAACAGCCCATTGCTTTCTTCAGTATGTCCCTGCAGGCCTCTGAATTGAAGTATGATATTATGGAAAAGCAGGCATATGCACTTGTTAGAGCCATTAAAAGTTTCAGACCATACTTGGTAGGGTCACATATAATTGCATATGTACCTCATGCTGCAGTCAAAGACATATTCACTCAGCAGGAGGTGACTGGAAGAAGGTGCAGATGGATAAACAAACTGCAGGAATTCAACATAGACATACAGGTTACTAAGCTGATAAGAGGACAAGGACTAGCCAAGATGATGGCACAGTCAAACTTGGAAGCATGCCAAGTTAATGCAGTCCAAGATGAGAATGTAAGTGCATCAGGATCTGAATGGTACAAGGATATTGTCTATTATTTGCAAAATCTGAATTGTCCTTCCCATTTCAGTGACAATCAAAAGAGGACTCTGAAGCTACATGCAATCAGGTATGTTGTTGTTCAAGGTGAGCTGTACTGGAAAAATCCTGATGGTGTGCTGCTGAGATGTGTGGATAAGAATATGGCTAACAATATTTTGATTGACATGCATAAAGGATTGTGTGGTGGCCATTATACTGCCCAAACAACAGCTCATAAAATTCTCAGGGCAGGATATTGGTGGCCCACTCTCTTTTCAGATGCACAGAGGTTAGTAAGAAAATGTGACCCTTGCCAGAGATTCTCAGGAAAGCTGAAATATCATGGTGCTTTACCCCTCAGAATTGCACCTGTGGATGCTCCATTCCAGCAATGGGGAATTGATTTTATAGGGGAAATTGCAGACAAATCAAGTGGGGGACACAGTTGGATTTTGGTGGCAACTGACTACTTTACCAAATGGATTGAGGCCATTCCAACTAAAAGAGCTACAAGTAAGGTGGTGACAGACTTCATACTAGAGAACATCATCATCAGGTTTGGAGTACCATCTAAAATAATCACTGATAATGCTATGTGCTTCAGATCAGGTGAGTTTGTTGATTTTTGCAACAGGTATGGGATAAGCCTGTCATATACATCACCATATCACCCACAAGGAAATGGTCAAGCAGAATCAAGCAATAGGAGCATCATGAAAATTGTCAAGAGGATACTGGACAAGAACAAGAGAGCTTGGGACTCAAAGTTGAATTTAGCAGTATGGGCTGACAGAGTGACTGTGAAAAGGGCTATTGGGAAGTCACCTTTTGAGCTAGTATATGGTGCATCAGCTAGACTGCCCATAAACAATCTCCTACCAGTTTACAGGTTCATTCAAGAGTATGATGATGAGATTGAAGATCCCATGACAGAAAGAGTGAATCAGCTGGTTGCATTGGATGAAGACAGAAGGAGAGCCCACCAGATCAATCTCAAAAGACAACAGGATATGAAATATCAGTTTGACAGGAGAGCTACAAAAAGGAAGTTTCAAGTAAATGATCTGGTGCTCATTTGGAATGCTAAAGATCAGGAAAAGGGTAAACATGGCAAATTTCAGCCCTTATGGATGGGCCCATATCAGGTTTGCAATACTCATGGGGAGGATTCTTATTTCCTCCAGGCCCTAGATGGTGAAATTCTGGAATTGCCTGTGCATGGCCAATTCCTTAAGTTCTATTTTGCATAATGACTGGTTGCTGTGCACATTTGTAAAATATGTATGTAGTGTAAATGCCTTGTACAGCTCACGTTTTTTTTGGCTTTTTGTCAGGTCTGCCCGGAGATCTGGTTCTCGCTGCAGGTTTTCACCTGCACGTCCCCATTCGGAGCCACTGTTGACACTCATTTTGACCAGGGGTTGATTTGTCATGATCAGGAGGTTTCTTCATTTGAAGCCTTTATCTTCTTGCCCATTTTTTCTAAGTGTTGGACCTCCTCAGCATTTTTCAACTGCAGCATCATGTTTTCCTGAGGAGGAGGTCATCATCATCATCTTGTCTTCGATGATGATCTGCATCATCATGATCCTCGTCGACTTGTTTTTCAACGTCATCATCATATTTCAACTGTCGGGTGATGTTTGGTTTTTATCATGATGATGCTACCGAGCTACAGTGCGCCCTCATCTACTTGCGAGGGTGATGTTTCAAAGTCTCCGGTGATCTTCCATTTATCACCTTGCGCGAGCATGATGATGATGTTGCTTATTCTTTGAATTGCTCGACCTAGCTTGTTTTTTCCTAAGGGTCGTGTTCATCATCATCATATTTCCAGTTATCATCCTGCTGCTTGTGGAGGTCATCATATTTTCTGCCTTCATGATATTTCGCCGGGGTGATATTTTTATCATCGGGTGATCTTGGTTAACATCATCCTGATGATGTTGTTGAAGAGTTGTAATTGCGACCCGATATTCACTAGGGTCATCATATTTTGGAACGTCAGGATGATCTTAGTCAATATCATCCTGATGATGTTGTATCACTTCCTATTCTTTGTTTCTCATCCTGATGATGCTGACGTCATCTGTATATCAGGGTGATATTTTTTTTCTTTCTGCCTATCTGCATCATGATATTCGCGAAGGAGGGGGTGATATTTCCATATCACCCGGATATATGTTTGTTCGAACATCATGATGATGTTGATATCAGGGAGATATCCGCCTGCTGGTTTCGCGTGTTATGTATTGAGGGTGATCTTTTCAAGCAGCATCATCATATTCAGTTATCGCCCCGATCTTATAGAGGAGCTACAGTGCAACCTGATATTTGAACATCAGGAGGATATTTCCAAATATCCGGTTGTCTTCCGAATATCATGATGATGTTAATATGATGATGACGTCATCAAGGTCCGCGGGGGTCATATTTCTAACAACTGATCATCTTGAAGAGACCTCCTGATATTTGCAAACATGATGATGACGTCAGCAGGATATGATGATGACGTCATCAGGATGTTCATCGGCCAGACTTTTGTTATAAGCTCAGCAGGAGGATGTTCCTCCGAAGGATCAGGTTGTGCCGATTATCATGAAGGTTATATTTCAAATATCATGATGACGTCAGGGTGATATTTCGAACAACAGGATATCATGCTGCTGGAAGATGATGATGATGAAGTCTATACTAGTGTCGTCAGGAGCAAAAGCACCGACATGATATATGCTCGTGACCTAGTATATAAGGTGTTATTGAGGTCATCGCGGGGTGCATGTGGGATATTGATATCCTGCATTTTCAAATATCATGATGATGAGTCTCGGCGAGAAAAGCTTGCGATGGTCTGTATGATGTTCTTCCCGAGGCCGCGGGTTGGTGCGCCATTAATGGCGAAGGTTGCAGAGGTATGGGCGATGGCGTGGGTCGATCTGGTACCTGACTGGAGGTGTCAATCAGCGGGCAGGAGCGCAGGGCTCGAGAAATCTTCCTGTCTCCTCCCCTACCTGCTGCATTCAAGTTTGGGCGCCAATCTGGTTGTGTTTGAGTGCCATTTTCATGATACTGTGTATCTGGCGAAATTTTGGTCAACATTGTAATTAATTGCTGAGCACCTACCTGGCTGTTATAAGCAGGTTGTGTTGTTCATTTGTGGTTGTTGAAAGTTGATGATTTTGGCTCTGTAATGCATAACAAGCTGATCTGGTTGCTCTGTACAGCTTACCTGTGAGTTTATGTATCTCTTGTTGTTTGTTTTTGGCATGAACCCACTGATTTCATGATTAAACTTATATGAGAAATGCTGTTTGGCATGTGTTGTGTTAATTCTGTCTCCAGTATTGCATGTATCCTTCTTCTGGATCTGGATGTTTGGTAATGTTTAGATTCTAGAGCATAGAATTCCTGTGTTGAATGTCTGATCTTTTAACTTCTATTCAAGGGGTAGATTAAACTGTTTTCAGGTTGAACATTGGGAGGGATATACTGCAGTAGGGATACCATAAGTAGAGATAACCTAACACTTTGTATTGGGAGATGCCTGTAAGGCAGGTATCACATAGATCCCCTTGAAATCCAGTTTTAGTTGTTTATGCTGAACATTCACAGGTGTATGTCTATTGACTCCAGGCCCTGGATAGGCACCAATCATGCTTTGCTTTGTGTTATAACCATATCCAGCTTTGCATCCACACTTAAACTCCAAAGTAAAATCTAAAACCAACATTAGGACATTAGAGTTAGTTTAGGATCCTCAGTCCTCTGTCTACAACTGCAAATAGGCCCAAAGCTAGCCCCTTTGCCCTTATCTTTCAGTTTTGGTCTACATACAGGAGGACTCATCTGCTTTCTGTCAACATCCCAGCCTTGCATGCATATCCTTATGGATGTTGAGTAGGGAATACCCCCCTAGGTCTTGCAGAGCCTGAAGAAGAAGAGGAGATAAAATATAGAGTCTATCTCCTATACTGTTGACCCCCTGGCCCAGAGCTCCTGTTGATCACTGATGGCTACCTTGTAGGGATATCTGGGAATAAGCATCCAGTCTGGGAAAAAGTCAACATAGAGGATGTTACACAAGAGTCTGAATAGAAGCATGACCTGATCCTGGAACCTATATGACACGTGTACATGTATATTCATGTGTAAAGTTAGAAAACTTGTACTTCACATACATGTACATGGAAAGAGTTAGATACATGTGTACTTAAATTGTACACATGTGATAGGTGGTTTTTAAATACCTCATCATGATGTTTAGGATCATCAGCATACTGTAAATCTCCATATCTAGGTGGGAAAACATCAGCATGTGCCTAATACACATGATTCATGTACATGATTTCAATCAAGAGTCAGAGCTTGAACGTGTGATTTAATTTAAAATTAAACTTATAATAAATATATATATATATATATATATATATATATATATTGTAATTTAAATATTACCTCAACTGCAACATCGATAACCCTACCAATCCCACTGAGGTCAGAAGAATGGAGGGATGATGAGAGACGTGTAGATGGTGCATTGTCAGTGCCAAAAAGAAGCCTACTATACTCGCCTCCTACAACATCAGGTGCAGTAACCTCAACCTGATCTGGAACATGCTGAGGAGTGGATCCTGTAGGACTAATTGAAACATCCTGATGTCCCCCCAAACCATATGAAGCTACCTCATCATGGCTCATCTATCTACCAAAATATCGCCTAACTAATCAACCTCACTGGCAATAGTCACAATGCTCTTAAAAATCTCACATCTTGAAGGAGTGAGTGTTGGTTGCACATCTGTTGCTTGTTCCAAATGTTTTGGAAGAATGAAAAGGTTTGGACCAACTAAGGACCTCTTGTTCTCAATCGGTGGAAAATCTACTTGTCTGTACTCAGGTTTGTTCGCAAACCTCCCTCTCCCCTATCTAGCATGTGTAGGTAAAGATGTATAATTGACATCTAAATGTAAATGGAACTCTGCATATAATTGTTTGTAACAAAATTACAATAGAAACTCATCATTGTGACGCCATCTGTGATGTGTTTCCAACCATCTAGGATAAATAAAAGGACCCACAAGTGGGTCCTCCCACCTGGTGGGGGAATAGCCTCTCACTCTATCTCATCCCTTATAAAATGGTAACATGCTATGAACATTGTCTACTGAAACCCACCTAGAAATAGATGATCATTTCTCATGGCCATCAACACTCCGAGAAAGTGAAGCATAGAAATGATCAATGCTAATATTATCATAAGAGTTGTATGATTGAATGACGTCGATCATACATGTAATCTCATCTCGGATGGTGACCAACCTATCTCTATTTCACAGGTTTGGGGTATCATTTATTGTTTGGTCTAGACAAGTAAGGCATTATCCAACCTTTGAATTGTCTCAGCATATAGAGTAGTTCTATCAGGAGTGCTAGGCTAATTAGACTGATGAGAAGACTGATTAGCCATGTCAAAATATTTGCATTATAATTAAAACAATAATTTAAAAATTTTAACATTTAATTAAATTGAAACTAAAATAAATTTAATTTCTAAGTTTGAAAACCAAAACCCAATTTAATAACTATAAATTACAACCAAATTTAGACCGTAATTACAACCAAATTAAATCCTATGATTTAAACAAACCATAAATATGAACTTTATGTATCATACCCTAAATCCTATTTTTCTTTAGATAGTAGGTGGGCAATATATAGTTGAGATGAATATAGTCATCATGCCATAAATATTTTCTACAAATTGAAAATAAACACTTCTAAACTAATATCACTTAACATCTTTTAACTAAATATATTTGAAATATCTAGGTCCATGAATTTTAAATATTCTTATTAAAATATATACATAAGAAATTTGAAAGATGCATCATCCAATCCAAATGTACCAAACAAGAAGTGTGGTGTTTTTAAAGCTAATATGTGTGGACCACAAGTGTGGTTTTGCATCTCTCTTAGTTAGCATCAATAGTGGGCACCATTTATCTTATTTTCTAATGCTTGACTTTTCATCAAGTGCTTACATGGGCTCAAGAGTGAATTGTTACTTTTCACACATTGCCTTGTTGGTAGTGATGGGCCCCATGAACTTAATCAATCAATCACCCTTTGCCAAGGGTCTTTATGTTTTCAATGGTGGGCCCTCTCCTCTTATGTGTTGATGTAGTTAGGTGAAGACTTTTCAATGAGGTGGTGGATTGAATGAATTATAGCTGGATGGCTAATTCTTATCAGGCTAGTAGCTGAAGTGTTCTAAACAACCACTTATAAAGTGTGGAACTTTGTTTGGGTGCCATATGCACATTACTCAATACAATAGATTTCCATGTGGCTATTGAAGATTCACATAAACTTCAAAATGTTCAATGCCTATGCTAATGAAATATTTAAAACATTATGTGCTCTATTTTTTAGGGTTTCTCCTTTGCACTTGACGTGATGGCTTTTGGGACCATGTGTGTAGGTAGTTGGGCTTATTTTCTAAATAAAGACACTCTCTAAATCTTTATCTAGCTATTGATGATTTTTTATGGTATTGAGGCTCTACAAGGATTTTTTTTTCCTACTTCAATTCCTATTTTATAGGTTTTATCTATGTTCATGCCTATAATAGAAAATTAAATGCTTATAGTGTCTTTTTTCTATTCCTTGGCACCATATATGTACTCATGGTGGCCTATAAGGCTATGCATAATGTCCTAGGTGTTCTTAATCCCTATGTAGTGTTATTGTGAGGTTCCAAGTATGTCAAGAAGTCAAATTATGAACTTTTAATATCAAACTAGCATGTGCCTATTTAAAACAATATTTATGAACTTTTAATATCAAATTAGCATATGCTATAAGAATATAAAGATATATCTTTATATATGTATAGGTAAATTCTGTATATTTTCAATATGTATAGGCAAAAGCATTGGGAAAATGGAATTTCCTTATATATACCTTGATCCTAAGAATCAGCATTTACAAGAAGCACTTTCTAGTGATTTAGGTCTTGACGTATCATTTTTGCTTGATGGATGTGGAGTAGATGAACTTGTTGATCTTATCATGTGGTGCAGGGGCACCTTTAGGCAATATGGTAAAACTTTAATTTTTGTCTTGATTTGATATGTTTGATGTCAATAAGGTCATTTGAGACCATTATATGTCCTTTGGGACCAATTTTGACGTTTTGGTGCAATTTGGTCAAAAATGCAAAAGTTGCTAAATTGTTGTCAATATCATCAAGGTTGCCATAACAACTTTTTGAAAATGTTGTAAAAGGTAGTTGTGGATCAGTTGGTGTTGAAAAAATGATTGTATAGGCATAAATAGGCCTATATTGTATGACCCAAGAGGGGGTTGAAGAGATTTTTGAAGAAATCAATGATCAAAACCTTCATTTTCTGCATTTTTCCTGGGTTTTCAGCACTTCTGACGACGTGTACGGCATGTACGGTCTATGGAGTAGTCTGAACCTAGTTGTAAGTTGTTGGTCATTGAGTCTACTTCATTTTCCTTTTTGTTTCATCAATTTTCATCCATTTTTGAGAAAGTTACAAGCATTTTTCAAAAAATAGTCCAGAAGCCTAGTTTGGGGTTTCTAATGGACTAAAATAAGGCATTTCTCCCCATTCCCATGGTGAAAAATCATAAAAATTGGTGGAATGGTCTATCATTGTATATATTTTCATACTTGAAAGTTGTAGAATCCAGGGTTTTGGTTTGCACGTGTTTTGATGATGCCCTAGGTCTGATATCTCTATGTATCAAACTGTTAAGAGAGCAAAAAGATTGGTTTGAATGCATAAGTGAGAATATTGATGCTTGGGGGGGGAATAAAGAGGGCTTGCACATCTGTAACTACCAAATGGACCAAGTTATGATGTTTGGAGATCATTAATAGTAGTTTTGGAGTGTTTCCTAAGGACTGTCCTAATTGGACTATCTAGGACAGCGTTGGAAAACAGTGAGCAGTTAAGGTTGATGTCTCTTATGTTGGATAGGTGTTGAAGTTCCCCATCCAAACACTTTGATTGTGTGTCATGAATGTCCCTAAATCCACATTGGAGATTGGAGAACCCTTAACCTTTGTTGTCATAGTTGTTCAAGGGTGGAACCCATAGTGTCATCAGGGCAAAACACTCAAGACTTAAATGCTTGGGGTTTGGTATTGTATGCCACCATTTGTGTATCTCAAATTGTTCCTAATCCATATGAAAAGTCTTGTTCTAGTCCTCACACTATCTTAATCCAAGTTTGAAGGACGTGTAAACTTATAGGCCTCAAATATGCCTCCAAAGTAGACCTAGCATGATGAGTTATGTAACCCCTGTCCTTGAATATTGAATGAGCATTGTTCAAAACCCTATCTCTTCATCATCATGTGATGCATCCTCAATCCTAGTGACAAGATAGTGTATTTCCCACCTTCATTTACCATGTATGAGTCTGATGCTGGTATGAATAGGGATACTATGAGAAAGGTTCCTAGATAGTTTGATTTTAATTTGCACATTTTTGGTATTATTGAAGTTGTGAAGAAAGAAAATCCAAAGCACATCTTCTTAACTTCTCCAAAAAATCTAGATGGCAACATTATTAATGATGATGACCTTCTTGGAATTCTTTATCTACCTATCCTAGTTACATGTTGGATGATGCATACATTAAATTTTTAGGGAAAGCATCCAGGATAGCCTAGGTAAAAAACATGAAAATTTGATTGTATTATGGACATTCAATAAAAGAGTGGGTTTATTTCACTAATCATTTGTCAAATGACTTTAATCTGTGGTTTAAAATTTTACCTGATGATGCTATAAATAGTTGGTAGTTGTGCAACTCTATTTTTGTCTGAAACCCCCTATCACTGTTTGGCCACGAAAAATGCCATAAATGTTTTTTTAATTATCTTATTTTCGGTCAAAATGGTTTCAGTCAAAATTGTTTCAACCGAAATAGTTTCACCTGAAACAACCCTACCGCATATGGACCACCTCGGCACCACATGACACCACATGGTTTTGCCTGAAACCTTTTCGGTTGAAACAATTCCAAACAAGCACTATGTGCTAGGAATATTTTGTTGGCTGAAAGTGTGACACAAGTTTGTGCTTTTACCCTATGATATTTGTCATTATTAATAAAATAAGAGTGAGACACACTTCGATTGATGGTGGATCAGATCATAATGTTTGTGGCATAGACTTGTTACATAAAATCAATGTTGATATGTCTCTCATCAAACCAAATAAGCTCAACATCTGTGGCTTTGATAATATTGGTAAACAATCAATAGGTACAATCACCTTAGATATTAACGCTGGACCTGTGACATTGCCTACCCTTATCCATGTCATTCCTAATTCTCTTTCATATAATCTTCTTCTTGGTTGACCATGGATTCATTCCATGGGGGTAGTCCCATCTACCCTTCATTGTTCAATAAAGTTTATTTTTGAAAACAAGCTCCATACGATTGAAGTTAATTCGGTTCCAAAAAGTTGCTTACAAATGGAAGTGAGACATCAAATTCCTCTTAGAAGTAATTTGATCCCTTCTTTAACAAAATCCAAACCACTACCCTTGGCTGCTAACAATAGTAATGGTCAGGATAGTGTCGGTCCTTCAAATGCATTTTTTGGTGATGATTGGGGTCGCTGGATTTTACACCCTCCTTTGTGGGTGAATATAAAATCTCACCCTCACACCCAAAAACCTCGAAGGTAAATACAATTTCTTCAACACAATCTCCTACTCCTAAAAACTTAAACCCAAAAGTAGTAATGATGGAACTCTTCATATTGATGAAGATTCATTTTCTTCTAAAAAAATGGTGGCCATTTGTGATAGAGTATCATCTCAATCTAATGAATCATCTTCTTCTAATGCATGTCTTGGTAATGATGAGGTCCCTTTAGATTTCAACCCCCATGGGTTTGTTGAAACAAAGATTTACCCTCCTCACCATGATAAAAAGTATGATCCTTCTACTTCTTCAACACATGACCACACTTCTCATTTCAACAAAGCTAATAATGTAGTCTCTCCTGTTCCTTCAGATTTGGATATGTGTTATGGGCGTGGATTCAAAATCTTTTCTAAATAAGGATACAATGAACATGGGTTAGGACATAAAGAATAAGGAATTAAGGAACCTGTGGAACCAACACCACACTTGTCTAAAGTAGGTTTAATTTTTCGACCTTCTCCTACGTTCTCTCAACCATGTTCACAACAAAAAGGATTGCTTCCTACTCCACCTATATCTTCTCTTCTATCTCAATAAGAGTGTATGTTTCTGAGTCTACTCAAAGACCACTTAATCACTTTTCCTACTCCAAAACACAAAAAGATACAACACAATAATCATTCAACACCTCATTATTGTGCATATCATCAAGCACTTGGCCATTCCAGTAAGGAATGCTAAGTCTTGGGTGATAAAATTCAACAACTTCAAACACGGTATGGCTCTAGCACTTTTCACCATGCTTGATGTAGTCCCTATAGCACCTTGTCATCCATCCATTTTATAATAATCATTGGGGGAGGATGATTTGTTATAGGCCAACTCGCAAGTGTGGTCCCTCCTTCTCATTTGTGTTATGCTTTAATGTATTGTTATCCTCGTATTGTAATGTTTTGTTGATAGTTAGTTATCTCTTGGCACCTTGTTAGCACAAGGATACAAGGAGAACAAACCTGTTGTGACATTCCTCTATGTGTATCTTCATTCTTCTATATATTGTAATTTGAAATTTCCTTATTTTTCTTTCGGATGATTTAACATCCTTTCATATTGATTCAATTTATGTGTACTCTACTTTCATGTGATCTTTCTTCTGTCATACTCATATTTATGTGGCACCTTTTTGCAATGATCAGCATCATACCATGACTACACAAGCTATTGTGTATCATGCCTGCAACATCACCTTGGTTTTATCATCCTAGGGGCAACCCCTTGTTGGGATGTAGCTTTTGAGAATATCATTTGGGCATGTGCTTTTAGAAATCTCTCGTGCCTATTTTATATTTCTTCCTTATTCTACCTCCAAGGCAATTTCTCCCTAATGGAGTTAGCAATCACTTTAAGGTGGGGGCATATATCGTGTTATGAGCCTTACTCTCATCTTTCTATAAAAAACAATTGTTGATTATCTTTGTTGTTGCACTCTCTTGGAAAGGATTGTGGCAAGCTTGGAAACAAGATATTGAGTCTATCTTGTTCTCCTAAGTTGAAGCTCCTTGCATGTTTGGGAGAAGGGTTGGAACCACCAACTTGAGTTTGGCTAGAGTACCTTTGGGTATGGTTGCAACGCCTTCTTATTCTGCAAGGCTTGGTGTATTCCCTTGAGTGGAAACACTTCTTTTAAGATAGATTTTTTGTATGATGTGATGTATCCTCTTGTTCTTCTTATTTATAACTAACCCCTTCTTAGCATTCTTCGTATTGCATCTTGGGGAATGATGTATGGTGATTGAGACAACCTTTTAGATTGAGGTCTCTTTTATCATGTTGACTCAGGGTCTTATGTTATGTGCTTCCTGTCATTGTTGTATGATGCATGTATTCTCCTCATATATCCTTATCCTCTATGTATTCTTCATGCCTCATGTGTGCTTCGTGTGTATCCTCTACATATTCCTTATAAATGTCTTTTGAGTGTTTTTCATCATGTATTCCATGTGTGTTTCATGTATATTCCATGACTACTTTGTACCTTGTGTGTATGCTTCATGTCAAGCATGTATACTTTGTGTATGGCATGTATACTTTGTGTATTACATGTATACTTCGTGTGTGGCATCTATGCTTTGTGTATTGTGTGTATGCATTATGATTGCTTAGGTGTATGCCTTGTGTATGTCTTGACTTGTCTCATGTTCTCCAAGTGCTCCATGTTTGAGTGAATTATATCATGTGTCTTATGTATATACAATTCATCATAGGCTCCTAGAATCCTAAACTTGGGGGCTTGATCACCCCTCAATTTTGGTGACATTCTATGGCTTCTATGTTTTTTTTATTGAAATCTGTCTTCTCCATACTTTAGTGCAAGTATGAGCATAAGATCATAACCACACTAAAGTGGCGGCTAAATGTTATGGAGTAAAATGTGTACCCTTGCCATTTTACACCTAGTTTAGCACCCAGGTGGACCTAAAACAATTAAATCTTGATCTCGATGAATAAACATGACAAAATCAAGTTAGGACTAGTCTAAGCCCACTTTAATTAACACTCCCCAGAGTTTGTGGGGTTAAAGGACCAGGGCGCCTAGCGCCCTAGTCCCAGATGTTAGCCACAACCCTATTTTGTGGTGTTGGCTTAGAACACCTCCTTGGCTTATACATGTTGGGCCGATTTGGTTTTATTCATTGTTAGTGAGCGGGAATACATATATAAGCAAGTTAGTTTATTCATTTGAACATCTAAACAAATCTAGACACACTTGCACTCTCTCTTCTTCTCTCTCATGCTCTCTATTTTTCTCTAAAGCTCTCTATGGTGGATTATTGTTGTTGCACTAACTTCTTGTAGGTCTTGTGAAGATCTCTCTACTTCTTTGGGCTACATCAACTTCTTGAATCAAGTTGTCATGCCATATCAAGCAAGATAGGGTTTCCATGCTCATGATGACTCCTTTCCTTTATGCTTTGTTGTAGCATTCCATTCTACTTCATATTTGCCTCTGCCCTCCTAGGGCACACTCTCTTTATCTCTCATCATTGCTATTATGGAGGTGGAAACACCATTCATAGAGCTTGACTTAGGTAAGATCCTAAATAGCACCAACCTTCTTCCCTTCTTTTTTGTGTGCATGCAGGTCACATCTAAAGGAATCTAAAGATAACAAGTGATGGGAGACAAGAAGACAAGCAAGCGAAGGCACCCAGATCTAGAGATCTTACATAACCCTACTTTGGCTCTAGGGAATCTAGCACCCCTGTCCCCCTTGTTCACATGAACAAAACCTTATGGAATCAAGTTCTCTCAACTTTGTTCAGCTCCTCCCTACCACTACTTTATGGGTTTTCGACGATTTCAGGTTTGTAGCTCCCATTTTCTCTATTTTAGCCCAAGAAACCCTAGATTTGATAATTAGTCATAAGGTCTCTCTCCTTGGAAACAAAGGGACCAATCAAGTGACATCTCAGTTCTCCTTTGAGGACTGTAGTTGAGTATTGAGTTTCCTTGATTTGTGTTCCAATGTTATGTGGAGAAGGATTGAGTTAGGGTGATGTATGTGTTAGCCTAGATCTCATTTTCTACATAACAAGTCTATATAGATTTATGACTAATAAAGAAACCATGGAGATGTTGTAGGGTGTCAAGGATAAAGTGGTTGAGGTAACTGAAGGAATTTTACTACATATCCCAAATAGTAGAAGACCATTGTAAGAATTGATAGGATGAGCTCACACCTAAATTGAAAAGAAAAGAGCCATAGGTTATCCAAATTTTTAGCTAGCTATTACAAGCGAAAGACATTATATAAGGGGTATGAAGGAGAAGGCTATCTGATGGATTGGCTTGAAGTGGTACCCTTCAATCATTTGGACATATGTGTCAGGCTGGCAAGAAACCCAACCAAATGTAGATATAGGGAAGATTATCCATAACATGGAAGGATACATAGAAGACATGGGTTATCACCACCCTAAAGGAAAGTATTATCCATTATCTCATCGATTGACTGAATTTGTCATCCGACCTAAGTTTTGAAGTCGAGTTTTTGTTGTGGATAGCAAATTTTGAGAAGATTACAAAGACTAAAGTCAAATTTGTAGCAGTTATCTTTGGATTTTAGTTTGTACATTTCAAAAATAAATATTGCACATATATTTAAGATAATCTTGGAATAGATTTAGTATTTATAAAGCTTGAAATATATTTGTGATTTTAAACAAAACAATTAAAGAAAACCAAATGGCCATTTACATTTGTCTCAATTTCTCAAAATTGTTGAATAATTTGAAGCCATGAATATTATAAAGACTAAACCATGTTGCTTTCAAGTATAAATGCTAGTAAACCCTTAACTCATTATTTACATTTGTTGCAAAATATCATAAACAAGTTATACCCTCTAGTCTTTAATAGTTCTTTACATTTGTCATAAAAAAAGTAACAAGCTACATTTCTACAAGCAGCTTTGAAACCTAGAATAGTTTATCCTTGCCCTTCAAAACATGCTACAAGAAAATTTTGAAAACATGCAAAGGTTTCTAAACATCCTTCAAAAATAGCTCATCTTTTCCCTTGTCCTCCAAAATCTTTTTCGTTTGTGAATACTGTGATGTCCAAATAATTCTTCACTCTAATCCAAAACAAACTAGTTGATGGGGAACCCTTCTATGACATTCAAGAACATTGTCACCCACAATGTCAGTGATTAGTATTCCATTTAATTTTGAGTATATGTACAACACAACACCAAATGAGGGTAACAATGAGCCCAGAAAAGAAGGATTAAATTTATCAACTCTTTCTGACCGTCATTGTCACTCATGTTACACCACCACATCCACACATCGATTTCAATTCTAAGTTTGTCTCGTTTTGGGTCTAATAGGCTGAACTCAATTGACCAGTCGTAGTAGTACAACTCTTTGGCCAAAGCCAAAACTGCTAACTCTTGACATAATATATCACAACAGAGAAAGGATTGTGATTCTTCATCCCCATCACTAACAATAAATAACATTTTGTGTAGCCCCATAAAGGTAGTATAAATAAACTATTATAAATAAAAAGATATTTTGGATTATCATTAAAAACAATTATTGAACTTGACTATTTAATGAAAATTTTAAACACAAGTTGAATTACCTTCTCCACATAGCTTCTATGATAAACACCATTACTCCTTACAATTGTTTCTTGTCCTACCTGCTACATGAATACCTCAAGTTTCAAACTTATTTTTAAAGTCTCTTCTTACATGAATGCTATAGACTGTAAACTGTAATGGTAAAATTACAATGTTTTTCGGGCTACTGCAAGATAAATATAAAATTAATTGAGCTTATACGCTTATCTATGTTGAGTATAAATTGAGGCTCACTTGAGTGTCAAATTAGGCAAGTTGAAGTTATATGAGCTCCTTAAAATTGTCGCATGTCCACCTATAATGTTATTCAATTAATGTGTCGTGAGCAATTTTTAATTACAATGTAACTTGAAAGTAAATCCATAATTCTTATACACTGTATGCATTTACTAATCACATGTGATTACATTTCGAGAAGATCTTAGATGTACTTTAATTCATATCTTAGATGTCATTTAATTCACATCTTAGATGTCATTTAATTCACATCTTTTAGCGATTACTCTCCATCATATGAAACTATTTAAAATCTTCAATACTCAGTTGGATGGGCCTCTATTCCCGCTATTGTTTTTTCAAGAATTACATTTTTTGGGGTAATTACTCTAAAAAAATCTTACATTATTGTGAGAAGATCTTACATGTCAATTAATTCCCATCTTATATTTGTCTCGCTCAGTTGAATCAAAGTATTTAAACTCATCAACAACAGGTGTTGCTAGAAGTAAAAACATATGTTGATGAGGGCAGGCAGCAACAAGATTGGCCAATAGATCAAATAGTTGGCATGTCTGTGCTCAATTCTTGGGGCCCTTGGTGCTGTCGTCATTTTGTGCAGCCCTATACATAATAGTTATGTGGAGAATTACATTCTTTTTGGGTAATTATTCCAAGAAAATCATGGATTGTTGCATGAAGATCTTGCATGTCATTTAATTTCCATCTTTAATTGATCCTACTCCATCAAATCAAACTATTTAACCTCATCAATGGCAAGCGTTGTTATACGTAAAAAAGTACGTTCATTAAGGCATGCAACAATGCCATTAGCTAATTTTCTGAGTGTGTATGCATTTATTTAGGTGAATACATTATTTTTTTGGTTATTATTTCAATCAGATCTTATTTTGAGATCTTACATGTCATATCATTTAGATCTTGTATTGATACCGCCTCGTTAGATCAAACCATTTAACCACATCGACATAGGGTGTTGAACTAAAAACGGGCGTTGGTCAAGGTAGGTTGTAGCATCGTTGGCCGATTGGTCGAAAGGTTGACATGTCCTCGATCATGGGTTGTATAGGTAACACATCATCCCTCAAATTTGTAGAAACAAAGTCAGTAGGAAAATTGCAATTTATGTTTTAACCACATTAAAATCTAATAAATTCCCCTTATACCCTATGTCTATTTAAAGTAAACTGAATGCTAAGTTGGTATAGTTGGGCCAACAACATCAATGGCTCGTGAATGTCCAAGGAGAAAATAAAGATCGTAAGAGTTGGAGACAATGCCATTGGACAGCGAAGGTGACATGTCAGTTGATGGGACTTTAGTAGTTTAATTTGAATATAAACAATTAGAAAAATTTATTGTTTGCTCTGTGTAAGGAATTAAAATAATATTAATATAATAAAATTCTATGTGCATTTTATTCTCTCTTTGAATATTCTAAATATTTTGTCTAACTATATTAAAATAACTTGTAGAGTTTTATTACATTCAAGCTTCCAAAAGATTATGAGTTGAAGACTTGAACTCGAAGTTCCTTATTTTTTGAAGTAAAAATCTTAAAACTACTCAAAAAACTACAATATTTACTATTATATTTACAACATTTTACACTAATTACTAAAAACTATGTTAGTAACTTTCCTCTAGGCTCTGTTGCAGTTGGCATTTTGGGCTAAACCTAGAAGAAATAGTGTTGCCTAACAGGTGTGCTTGAATCGATCTCTATTTGCAAAGAGATGAGAACTAATGGAAGGAGTTTGCATTTCATCCAAAATACCCATAAAACCTGCAGCGATAATTCTCAAAATACTAGTGAGTACAACTTCGAGAGTGTTCGAAGATTTTGTGCAAGCCTCATCATTCTCTACTCGAGCTCCCAGAGTGCTCCCATAGAAGCGATGCCTCTGAACTCATCTCCAATAACTGGTAAAGTCTCTTGCAGGAAGTGTCAATCCATTGTTACCACTACAGGCAACCCAACTCTAAACTGTAGTTGAACAAACATTTCTGCCACCAATACCATTGATGTCGTGGATTGTGTAACCCATGGGAAATAAGACAGGGAATAAGATGCTACCTTAGAATTGACATGACTCTTGATATCAAGTTCCATGTAGTCAATGCTAATGACTTCCTTAATGGCCATTTTTACCTCGTCCATGGGAAAATTGAAGATAATGTTTAACCTACTTTGCAATACTGGTCCACAGAAAGTCGTCTCTCTAGGATTAGAACGCAAGAAGAAGAGAGGCTCCATGATCTCGTAGGCCAGGATTTGAAGAGCTCAATAAGATTTCCACAAAATGAAGAGAGCAAAGGAAGATTATAATGATTGGTCAAGCGTGTGATTATATTTGTCTTCATTTAAGTAAGTTAAAGCTAAATTAAATGAATGTTTTATTTAAATTGAAAAAAGTGAATAAGAATACAATAATCGTATCTGTGTGATACTTTGAGTAAAGGGATGGCCTTCCAGCTTCAACATAATATTACACATGTCCAGATATATTTGTACATATCTTAAAAACCATTCGCACAAATAGTTCTAATGTGTGGAATTAAATGCAAATGTTATAGATGATGATCACACAAATGGTAGAATGGTACAACTTTTCTTTAAAGTTCTAATTTAAATAGAAATCTTGATGATGTGCTTCGAGGTCTTTTAACAAAAGGATATGTGCACACAACTTTCAAATCAGTATTAATTGGAAACCAAAAGTACAAAAATTAGAATTAAAATTTTACATTACATTAGGTTTTAATTCGTGCCTCAATTAAAAATTAGTGGGCAATTTAGGATTAATTCGCCACCTTAGTTAAAACATTGATTGCAAATTAAGGTTTAATTTGCTACCATAGTTAAAAAATATCAAAAATATGGCCTATATTTGCCACCTCAATTAATATTTTATTGAAAATTTAAGTCTTTATTCGCTAATTTGATTAAAAACGAGAATGAATTTTGGGTTTCAAATCCCCTACAATTTATTTTTAAAATTATATTCTAACATAAAATAGCCACGCTCTCTATAACTTTAGTTCAATTTTTGAAACAAATCGCCCAGATGATTATATTGCAACATAGGGGATTCGTCAAGATTTTCTGAAACTAAGTTTGCATGATACAGTAATGGAAAGCTCCACTCTTAGTTATAGATTGTTAATAAATTTGCATGTTAGTCACTATGAGTTACAACAAATTACACTTCCACCAAATGAAAAGTGGAACATTCTACTCAGTATGATATGTCAGTCACTATAAATGTAGAGTAGAATTAAATTGTCAATAATTTAATTTTTAAAATCATTGCATTTGTTTTATTTTTTTATTTTTCAAGACACAATATTGCACTTTTAAGTGATTGGATAGTTTGACAGTTTGAGATATAATACTAAAATGTTATAACTACTCTAATCTCTCAATTACATATTATATATTTTAAGTGTTTGACAATGGACAATGATTGATAATTGTGGGCACCTATACCTTATCATTATGTTGTTCTTATATGTTTTATGGGTGTAATACTGTTATCTGAGTATCTTAAGATTTATTCCAACATAAAAATTCCATTGTATCTATTTCTGACCTCATGAAATTCTATGCTTCCCATTCCTTCTAGAATCTAAATTTCTTCTTATTTTATTTTATTTTACTATATATTTCTCAAATGAAAATAAAGTTTCTATGTATTTATTTCTAATGCAAAATATTAAAAAATAGAAATGCAAAGTTCAATCATCACAAGAACAACCCACTGAACAATTTTAAGAAAAAATAAAACCCATTTTTCATTTGTAATTATTAATAATTAACAAAATGAAATCAAGTTCCTTGTGTTGGTGATCCAAATTATATCCTACAATCACATAGAATGAACTAAAGATAATCACAAGCAATCATGTGGAGACCTTTTTCATTATGGTAATCAATGTGTTCACCTTCTTGACTCAAATGAAACTCTTTGCTCTAATGGCCCTTACACAAACAACAATCTACCTAGTGCTAAATTTGTCAAGTTTAACCTAGGTGACGGGTGAAAGAAACCCTTTTGTGAGAAAAGCTCCATGGTAGCCCACTAGAAAATTCTAACATGGAAGTACAACCCTCCTAGGTTGCCTCATTTTCATAGGTCCAACAAAGAAAGAGATCTTTGCTCTGACTAGTTATGCACAAGCACCAAACTACCTGTTGCTAAATCCTGACATATGTCATCAACAACAAAAAAGATAGCAGATAGATGACATCACATTCTTTCCAATTCTTCCTATTCTAACTTTCATGAGTATGGCCATCCTATACAATCCTCTTCATCTTCAACTTGCATATGTGTAAGTAAACAAAAATCTCTGATAACCACATATCCATGGATTCCACTAACTAGTTTCAAACAGAAAATTAAATGGGCTATGAAAACTACAATTGAGATTGCCTACATTGAATTTGATGGAGTGCAAAAAACTAATGTGCATGGTGGATTTTTAGTTTAATCCTTAATACTTATGATGTTTCATGTTTGTAAGTTTGTAACAAGTTTATGATTAGATTTTCAACTAAATTTCTAGGAAATAGCCAAATATAGGATCCACTTTGAAATCCCAAGTACTTAATCAAATACAAAGTGGGTTTCTCTAACAAAATTTGTCATCAATCTTGAGATGTGGCAACTTACTAATCAAGATACTAAGCGAGGAGAGCATGTGACATCAACAAACATACTATCTTCACAATGCAAAATATAAGCAAAGAGTTGACATGGCTCCAAATGATGTTCTACTATAATATGATTCAATAATATCAAATATTATAATCATATTATAGTACGAAATTCATCGTAATTGGAACACATCATGTCAAGATACCAACCATATCATACATGGTCCTTTAATATATAATTGCCAAACACAAAAGACTCGTGTTTGAGAACTCATTTATTGATCTTATAATTATGCTTCGACTTATGAAACTGAACTTTATATCATGTCATTGTTCTATAACTATTACTAGTAAACATGGTAATGGACTATTATTGTAGTCCTTAGAACTATCTTCTTCAAGATAATACATCATATAAACTATCGAGCATTGTTCAACCATAAGTGAGGAGTTGCATTAGTCTAATCATGATTGCTACATCTAAAATTTAAAACTAGATGCAAGCCTTGTAAGGTTTTATCCTACTGGTGTAGTCACAATAGGAGGGCTCACAGAATGAACTGTCCAGTCCATGTAGCAAGAGTAAACACAACAGAAACAACTCAAAGATATGGAACAAATGCAGATTCAGTCATTCAGTATATCATAGAATTCAATTACAGATCAGCCAGCAAACATGCGGACTTACAATTAGGGCTCATAGGCTTGATTACAGAATATCAGAATATGCACAAGATATAGCTTTGAAGTGTCTTGCAAAAGAGCTAAACTATTAACTGTCTCTATGTTATGAACTTGATAACTGATTCCCTAAGGATCTATTACATCAATATATATCATCTCTGGTACAAAAGATTCCTCCGCATCAACCAAAGAAGATCACAAACTCCAATGAAGAGTTCTAACATGTGTACACGGGTAGGTCAGACCTAAATGCATAGAACACCTCCGCAAATGAATGGAAGGAAGTACGGATCTTGAGGAAGGTCAGCCAAGAACCAAAGATCATTGAATGATGTGTCATTAGGCTCCATAAGTCAAGGAATGCTCTGCAAGTATTCTCCTTTAGCTGATTGTCTAAGACTGTCAGGATGCTCTGTTCTGAGAAAAATAGTTGATCTTCTGATAGCGATAACTTTTCGGTAACTGATCTAAATGCTTTGATATTCGGATATGTTGTAGATGAATGAATCTAGGTGCTAATTCCAACTCCGCAAGATCTAAAATACAACTGCGGTAGAATGCGAACCGAAATATAGAAACTGCTACGGACTGAACTGCCTAAACTGAAACTGGAAAAATGAAAAGAAACAAACTAAACTGGAATGCAAATATTTTTGGTTGATGCAAGATTGCTCTTGAACCAAGGATGCTCCTGCATCAAACATCTGAGGTTATTGAAAAAGTGAGTCCCTCACTTTTCTAGGACTGGGGAAGAACTAAGATGGTCCACCTCAGCCGGAGAAATCCATGATGAATCTTCTTCTGGTCTACCCTTCCACTTTACAAGGTATTCTTTGTATTGTCTTCCTCTAGTGCTGTATCCAACTCTGTTGTCCAAAATGTCTTCAATCTGCTCCAATGCTTGTTGTGGTAACTGCTTCTTCAAGTCCTCTACCATGTTGTCACTAAACTCTGCTTCATGATACTGGTATAGGTCTGCAATATTGAAAATAGGTGATATGCCCAATGTCTCCAGTAATTCCACTTCATATGCATTTTCTAAATCAAATTTTATGAGTATCCTACAACGTCCAAACTTCTTCATCTTCAACTTGTTATATGTTCCAACTGGAAATCTTTCATTTCTCAAGTATACCATCACTTCATCTCCAACTGCAAATTCCTTATGTCTTCTCTTCTCATCTGCTTGCTCCTTATATTTGTTGTTCATATCTTCCAAATGCTTCTTCACCTGATCATGCACTATCCTCATATGTTTTGTAAATTCTTCTGCTTCTGCACTTCTCTTTTCCTCTGCACTAATATCTCTCAATTCTGCTGCTCCTTTAGGATCTACTCCGGTAACAATCTCAAAAGGTGTTCTTCCGGTACTCCTATTTATTGAATTATTGTATGCAAACTCTGCTTGTGAAAGAACCAAATCCCAACTTCCTATCTTCTCTCCAACCAAACATCTCAACAAGTTTCCCAAACTCCTACTCACTACCTCTGTCTATCCATCAATCTATGGATGAAATGCTAAACTAAACTTCAAGTCTATCTTCATCTTCTTCCAAAGTGTCTTCTAGAAGTATCCAACAAACTTTGTGTCTCTATCTGAAACTATGCTCTTAGGTAATCCATGCAATCTGACAATCTCCTTGAAAAATAGGTCAGCTACATGCACTGCATCAGTTGTCTTCTTACAAGGTATGAAATGAGTCATCTTTGAAAATATGTCTACCACTACAAATATTGAATCATGTCCTCTCTATGTCTTAGGCAATCCCATTACAAAATCCATGCTTATATCTTCCCAAGGTCTCTCTGGTATTGTCAAAGGTTTATATAATCTAGTATTCTGACTACTCCCTTTTGCAACTTGACAAACTCTACAACTCTACACAAATTTCCTAACATCCTTATGTATCTAAGGCCAAAAGTAATTTTCACTCACCAAAGCCACTATCTTGTCAATGCCAAAATGTCCTGCCAATCCACCACTATGCTTCTCCTTGATCAAATTATCTCTCATTGAACTTCTAGGTACGTACAACTGACTTCCTTTGAACAACATATCTTCCTAAATGAAATAATCCAACCACTTGCCCCTATCTGTCACAATAGGTTCCTTACATGCTTTCCAAGGTTCTGCAAAATCAATCTCTCCCTCATACATGTGCTTCAATTCATCAAAACCTAACACTTCAGCTCTCATCTCTGTCAATAAGTTTCTTCTCTTACTCAATGCATCAACAACTTTGTTTGATTTACCACTCCTATGCTTCAATACAAAAGTATAACTCTGCATGAACTCTACCCATTTCCTATGTCTCTGATTCAACTTACCTTGATTGTTCAAATACTGTAAAGCTTGATGATTTGTATACAACACAAACTCCTTAGGAAACAAATAATGTCTCCACTTCTTCAAGGCTTGAATTATAGCATTGAACTCTTGATCATAAACTGAATATCTCCTCCTTGCATCATTCAACTTTTCATTGAAATATGCTATAGGTCTACCTTCTTGACTTAACACTGCTCCAATCGCATTTCCACTTGCATCACAATCAACCTGAAATACCTTATTGAAATCCGGTAATGCCAAAATAGGTCGCTCTGTTACTTTCTACTTCAACATTTCAAAGCTTTTATCTGCTCCTGATGTCCACTTAAAGTCTATCATGTCACCTCTCATTGTCTCTGTCATAGGGTTACATACTGAACTGAAATTTCTGATGAACTTCTGATAGAAACTAGGCAATCCATGAAATGATCTAATGTCTCCCATGCTCTCTGGTGTAGGCCATTCAACAATTGCTCTTACATTCTCAAGGACCATATTCAATCCTTCTGCAGAAATCACAAATCCCAAATACACCAATTCTTCCTTCATGAAACTACACTTCTTGATGTTTATTAACAATTTCTCCTCTCTCAGTCTCTGCAAAACTTGTCTAAGGTGCTACAAATGTTCCTCTTTTGTCTTACTTAAAATTAGAATGTCATCCAAATACACAATAACAAACTTACCCAAGAATTTCTTCAAGACTTCATTCATCAACCTCATGAAAGTACTCGGTGCATTTGTCAGTCCAAAACGCATCACTAACCACTCATACAGTCCTTCATTTGTCTTAAAAATAATCTTACATTCATCTCCTTCTCTGATTCTGGTCTGATGGTATCCACTCTTCAAATCTATCTTTGTGAAATATCTTGCTCCACTCAAACAATCCATGATATCATCCATCCTAGGTAAAGGAAATCTATACTTAATTGTGATCTTGTTTATTGCTCTAGAGTCAGTACACATTCTCCATTCTCCATCTTTCTTAGGTGCTAACACTACAGGTACTGCACAAGGACTCAAACTTTCTCTTATCAAACCTTTCCTCAACAATTCTTGTATTTGCCTATTCAATTCTTCATTCTCTATCAATGTCATTCTATGTGCTGCTTTATTAGGCAAACTAGCTCTCGGTATAAGATCCATGTGATGACTGATACTTCTAATTGGTGGCAATCCTTCAAGTACATTGTCTGATATGATGTCTTTATACTCTGTCAACAACTCTGTTATCTCCTTTGGTTGTGATTCTTTAGTCTCCTTCTTCAACGTTTTAAGCTTCTTAGGAATCAAAGCATAACACATATTCTCATGTCTCAAACCATCCAAAAATTTTCTTCCATCTACCAAATAGATTCTAGCATTCCCACATACTTCACTCTTAAGATCATCCTCCAAAGGAATCAAGGTAATTCTCTTCCCATTTCATGTTATAGTGTATGTATTCTTTCTCCCATCATGTATAGCTTTTCTATCATGTAGCTAGGGTCTACCCAACAAGATATGGCATAAATCCATAGGCATAATATCACACAATACTTCATCATGATAAGATCCAATATGAAATTTCACAAAACATTGTTCACTCACCAGTACCTTATGATCATCCTGAATCCACGCTATTTGATAGGGCTTAGAGTGTTTCAATCTTTCCAACTTCAACTTAGCCACCATCTCCTCTGAAACTAGATTATCTGAACTACCACTATCAATTACAACTTTACAACATTTACCTCCTGATTTGCATCTGGTTCTGAACAAACTCTTCCTCTGTGATGGTTCCTCATTTGTCTCTGCTTGAAATAGTGCTCTTCTCATCACAAGTGATTCTCCTTTCTCTGGTTTACCAACTGAACTAGGTGATCCAACAGGTTCTTCAACATAGGCTACTCTTCCACTGTTCTCTGTTCTCTTGCTTGTACTCCCTTGATTACATTCAAATGCTATGTCCTTCACCTCCACACTTGAAACAAGTCTCCCTGAATGTCCTCTTATCAAATCCTCTTCCTTCTCTTTGGTATCCTTCATTCTGGTATGCACTAGGTTTCCTCTCTGATAAAAGTTTCTATCATCTCTCCGGTAAGCATTTTTATCCCTGTCATCCTTCTTGAATGTGTTGTCAAACTTGTTCTACTCCGGATGTGATATGTCTCCTCTGAAAAATGTTCTTCCTCTCTAAAATTAACCTCATCTGCCTCTCTATCTCTAATCATGCCTTTTGTTCAACTTTTCAACTTTCAGGGCAAACTAGTATGCTTCCTCCAAAGATGGCATCCTTACTAGACTTAGTTCTTATTGAATGTTCAATCTCAGTCCATTGATGTATCTAGCCACTTTCTCCTTGCTTGCTTCACTATGTCCTATCCTTGTGATCAGCTTATGAAATTCTTCAGTATACTCCTTCACAGATTTCTCCTTTTATCTCAGGTTGTGCAATCTTTTCAACAGCTCCAACTCATAGTCAGTAGGTATGAATTGATTCTTCAATTTTGTCACCATCCTGTCCCACTTTGTAATCTTTTCTTTTCCTCTTTTGTTTCTATCCAACTGAACTTCTTTCCACCATATAGAAGCATGTCCTTTCAACTTTGTCTTTACAAATTTCACCTTCTCTAAATCTTCAACTTCTTCATACTGAAAATTTTCTTCCATGTCATTTACCCAGTCGATCAATTCTTCAGGATTCAAATCACCAGTATAGTTTCGTACATCGACTCTAGGTATCTTTACAATCTTTGAAATAGCTCGCAACATCTTTACTTGGTCTGATTCTTTTTCTTCATCACCTCCTAAGGTTTTGCCAACTTGTTCAACAAATTGAAATTCTTCTTCATCATCGCTTTCAACATTAGGTCTAGGTGTCAATCCTCTTCACCTATCTTCCTCAACAACATCTAATTGAATTCGCATTATTTTTATCATTTCCATCATCTCATCCATTCTACCATCCATTGCTCCAATAGCAGCAACTCTCCTTGGCAGCATTCTTCCTAAGATCAAGTGTAAACTACCTCAAGTTCGGTGATCGGGCAACAAGGTGACAACTACCTCACAATCGGCGATCGGTTATGACACAAGTAACCTAGCTCAATTTAGTGATCTGTCCACAGCAAGATCTTAAGGCATTCCTTAACCAACTTCACTCAATTCACTCCCAAAGATTCAAACCTTCACTCTGATACCACTTGGTGCAGTCATGGTAGGAGGGTTCACAGAATGAACTGTCCAGTCCATGCAGCAAGAGTAAAAACAATAGAAACAACTCAAAGATATGGAACAAATACAGATTCGGTCATTCAGTATATCATAGAATTCAATTACAGATTGACCGCAACATGCGGGCTTACAATTAGGGCTCACAGACCTGATTACAAAATATCAAAATATGCACAAGATATAGCTTTGAAGTCCCTTGCAAAAGAGCTAAACTATTAATTGTCGCCATGTTATGAACTTGATAATTGATTTCCTAAGGATCTGTTACATCAATATATATCATCTCTAGTACAAAAGATTCCTCCATGTCAACCAAGGAAGATCACAAACTCCAATGAAGAGTTGTAATGTGTGTACATGGGTAGGTCGTACCCAAATGCATAGAACACCTCCACAAATGAATGGAAGGAAGTGCGGATCTTGGGGAAGGTTCGCCAAGAACCAAAGATCATTGAATGATGTGTCATTAGGCTCCATAAGTTGAGGAATGCTCTGCAAGTCTTCTCCTTTAGATGATTGTCTGAGACTGTTAGGATGCTCTATTCTGAGAAAAACAATCAATCTTCTGATAGCAATAACTTTCTAGTAACTGATCCAAATGCTCTGATATTTAGATATGTTGTAGATGAATGAATCTAGATGCTAAGTCCAGCTCCGCAAGATCTGAAATGCAATTGTGGTAGAATGTGGACTAAAATACAGAAACTACTACGGACTCAACTGCCTGAACTGAAACTGGAAAAATGAAATTAAACAAACTCAACTGGAATGCAAATATTTTTGGCTGATGCAAGATTGCTCTTGAACCAAGGATGCTCCTGTATCACCTACTAGGTCAACAAGACCGAACAACACCCTTTAGGCACACTGTTACATGGTCTGGTACTTTACTTCTCCCATTAACCCTACCGGTGGTGAACTTAAAGATGTCATTTACACCATAACACTCTACATTTGGAACCCTTCCATAGTGAATGTGTCAACTAATTATAGATTACCCATATAACATGTCTCATCATAACTAACAAAACATAGTTATGAGACAACACAGCCCTCGTCTTAAACATAAACCGCATAATGAGTTCACTTACCAAATATCTCTACCTTTATGAAACAACCATATAAAAGTAAAGGATGAGAGTTATGATACAATCAACATTCCACTAGATTCCACCTAAACACTTTTAAGTGTAGGCATAATTCTAAAGCTAAATCTCAAGTTTAACTTGAGTTTCACTGTCTAATAAGCCTTGGTATCATAAATACCATGGTATATTGAACAATGATAACCCTGTTCGATAGATTTAAGGGACATTTAACAACAAGAATACTGCTGTAAAAAAAATTAGTGGCAATGTTGTCATATTCAACCATTTCAGTTTTTAACCATAAGGTATATTAATCCAAGTCACTCTTAGATCCAAAAAGTAATGGACAAGTTATGTCATCATACAAGGCCCAATACTAGTTCCTCCATTTTGGTTATAATAGACATCATGTACATGTTATACTCTAGTTACCCCCGCTTTCAAGTGTTTCAAACTCCCATATAACTAGTATTAGTAATCATCAGTTGTGTAAAAAGGTTTTATATCATGATTTTATATCAACACCTCAATAGCAAAAACCTAAGAATATGAATTTCTTCCATATAGACAACCCTATACAACTATGTACGTGATTTTTTATTAACGATCAATGAACATGAAACTAAATAGATCTCAGTGAGTTAGTAGAGCATGACTTTCTCCTTCACATGAGGTGTTAGGAAGTTACATGAAGCTTCAAACCTATTCACACATTATAAACTACAAGGAGAATTAATCACGATTTGAAAATCATTCAAGACAGTTTGTGTGGAATTTCTTCTTTATTGAATGCTACACAAAAGTTTATAGAAGGTTGTGGTGTAGGATTGCCTTTACAACTACATCTAATAGAAATTTCGCCCTTGTTTTTCCAATTATGCTTGATGGGTATCTTGTTACATGGAGCCTAATCAGACTCGGAGGTTAAATTTTCCCAACTTTTATCAGCGTTATTTCCCCCCAAATTATTTAATGGGGGAGTGCAGGGGGCAGATCCCCTCCTATGGGGCCCGGGGGGCTTATCCCCCTGGCCAGGGCCCGGGGGCAGAGCCCACGGTGGGGGTCTGGGGGCAATGCCCTGAAGCAAAAATTGCCTATTATTTTATAAAGGCGTCGGGAGTTATTTTTTCTATTAGCTGACATAAAATATGCTATTTTTGTAACTGACATAAGGCTTGATAAAAGTGGCTAAGGGTTAGGGTTTCAATGGATATTGTATTGTAGCATTTGTAGCGGTATTGAGTTGCAGGGATTGCTGGTTGTAATCAGTTTGATTTATTAGATAATAATATTGGACTCTCTGTTGGTGCATGTAGCCCAAGTTTGGGTGAACCACGTTAAAATTGTCTCTCGCTGTTATTATTTCTATGTATTTTTCATTCCTTTGTTTAATCTTTATTTGCATTTAATTGATATCTTCTATCAGCTAACCCTAACATATCCATACCCTCTTCCAAGCTCCAATTTGAACATAGGTAGGCAGGATGTTGATTTGTGTTTCATTAAAAGTTTTGAAGGCCTTTTTAACAAACCCTTTTACAATGTTTCACCACCATGGCATTCTAGGAAGTCACATTTCTTTGAAGGATTTTGTCAAATAGCTCACAAGCCTTGTCTACGTTTCCTATTTATACCCACATTATCACTTAAGGAGCTTGTGAAAAGAGGAGTGGAGGTGTTTTTCAAATTCTAAACCATTATAATCTTCATTATTTTATCATTAAGCCTATGATTCAAAAAAGGTCTCCACTCATACATCCCACAGCTAATTGGGGCATGCAACTATTAGTTGATTAGCAGTTGAAAATCAAACTTAATAACAATGAAAAATATAGCACATACACCCTTCTGGCCATGAAATTACCTATTTGTGGCATCCTTCGTGATGGTGACCTACTCTTAATCTCCTTTGAACCTATGCCCTCACATCCTGGCTTTCTTCCCATTCCTTCTCCCCTACCAACACTACTCGTGTCCAATGAAAATCCCCCTTTTTAATTGCATGAGATTACTTTGCTTTCTCCCTTATTGCACGCTCTTCCTTTGTCCTTTCCTGAAGGCATGATGAATAAGGAGAAGGGGATGCCATTCCTCCATAATAGTGTAGCAAGCAAACCTTCACAAACAACAATCTACCTAACATAAATTATATTTTACCATACCTTTTACAAAGGGTTTTATTAAATTCATGATTTTTGCATAAAAACCTTTCTTGATCTCTCCATTAATAAAAGGTTTATAACTAGCAATCACACCTTGGTGTGCAATGGGTACGCCAAAGAGTTGTGGAAGTTGAATTGCCATGTCTTTAAGTGAAAGATGATTGTCTTGTAACCCTATGGCTCATGTAATTTTTTTTTTCTCGAGTGTTGTGAATTAATTTGCATAATCTTAATGGATTTCAAGATCCGGGTAAGTGCAAAAAGATCGGGGGCCAAAAAGTGGCCAAATGGTTTTTAAAAAAAAATAATACATAACGCAAGCACGTTATGAAGTACTATAAATTAAAAAAAAAGGTTTGCATCTCATTTTATTTCTTTTTCTCCACAATTCCTGCGGTCTGCAAACCCTAGAAAGCGTGCTCGCGTTTTGGATTCCTCAATTCAACACAAAAATCTTATCGATTCGTCACCAAAATGCTACCACGACGTCGAGCATGCCAAAGGAGTGAGTTTATTTGTTTTTTTGTTTGAATTGTTTCTAAATAGGTAGGTTTGAGTTGATTTTTGATGTATATTTTGTTAATTGTTAGGAAATGTTAATGCACCTCCTCCTCCTCCTCCTCCTCAAAATCCACAAAATCCTGAGAAGGAAATACCTGCGGAACAACAACCTCCTCCATCCATTCCTCAACATGCCCCTGGAACACAAGAAAATATAATGGGGAAAATTGAAAACAACAAAAAGGAAATTGAAGATATAATTGCAAGGTTGAAAGATCCTTCCACTTCAACCTTGCATAGGTCCACGCTTGCCGAATCTCTTGAATCTATGTTATCAAATGTAGATTCAATTAGCAAGCAAATAACTAGTTGGATGGATAAGAAGAGAGAGTTTAGAGATTACTATGTAGACAAGTTGTCATACCAAGATGTGAAAAAATTACAAATTACAAAATTAGACTTGTGTTCGATTTTCACAAACCCACAAACAAATCAACCTCCACCCATTACATGCAAGAGGTTCCCTATCCATTGGTGCAACAACTAAGCGATAAGGAACAATTTTGGGTAGAGGTGGTGGATGGTTTTTGACCATCCTCCATGCAATAATAATGAGGTCCCGCAATACTTTTTGAGGAAACTCTACTGCGAGTTTGTCCTCAATAAAGTGCCAAACTATTTTGATATGCGGGACTTCCAGGGTAGAGGTGGGGGGTCAGCACAAGATAGACCAAGGGCACGTCTTGACCCACAGCGGGTAGTGAGACGAGTAATCAACAGACCAGCCCATGAGCATGTTTCTATCCCTTCCATTGTGAAGGAGAGTGTTGAGGTCGATACACTACAGTCCATTAGTGCCTTGACCCAGAGCATCATAGAGTATGCCGGTCCTGCAGCACAGAGTGGGTTGGGAGATAGTGCAAGGAGTAGGGTCCCACCCCATGCTTGTCAGACTTGTGGCTTAGCCTGTGGTTATGACCCTATGGATAGTCAGGACGCAGGTGCACAAGCTACATCTGCAACTGAGCAGATGGTGATGACAGATACCCTCCTAAGTCAGACTTTCAGCCTTGATACTCAGGTAAATATTAGCAAGTTTATTGAATTTAATTTATTAAATTTCATTTTTGAAATGCAAGATTAACTAATTTAGTTTGATGATTTTAATGAAATTTCAGGGTCATATCATCGATGCAGTTTTCAGTGGTTCTCCACCTGCATTTTACACTAGATCATCAACTGTCGGGGTATGTAACTAGTAAACAATTATAAATATTACATGTGAATAGCATCGTTATCTGAATGGTATTCTAATATCTGATTTTGGATGTTGAATAGGTTAATATTGGAGATTTCACGGCAACACTTGCAGCGGTGGTGGACTTCAAATTTTTATGGAGGTAATAAAATAAATAGTTTAATGAATGAATTGTACTTACTAGATTTTTGTATGTGACTTGTGTGCTTTATTGTGTGTACTTCCATGTTTAGATGAACGTGTGTGTATGTTAGGAGCCATGATTTGCATCACTATTATAGTTTTTGTAATTGAATAATGTTATTTTATTTCCAGATGATGTAGGTTGCAGAGACACCTCCCGATATTCATAGGGCAATGGAGGATGGTGTGGCCTCTGCAATTCATAGCTCCATGGCATTAACAGGGGTATGAGGCAGATTAGTAAATTTCAATTTACATTCATTGTTATAGTTGTCTATTTTTGAAAAATTAAAAGATTATTGATTTGAAGTTTAATTTCTATCTGGATGGTTTCTATAGGACATGACATCACCACGGCCTATTCCTTCTATTGAGGCAAGTGAGGAGACAGATTATATGGTAGCGGTAAGTGATTATTTTGTTAAATGTTTTATTTTTTATAACATGTAATTTCTATATATTAATGTCTATACTTTTTATTTTAATAGGTAAAGATGCAAGAAGAACTAAATAGGAGGAGCAGCCCTCGAGTTTGTAGTAGACGACCCACATGCGCGTCTCCATCCCCTAGAAGATCAAAGGCTACCCGTGATCTATTCTCTTCACCAGCCAGAGGGGAATGAATTTTTATTGTGTTCCTTTGTTGTATGCCTATATGGCATTTGTGGACATATATTTTGTATTGTATATAGTTGAGATTGTATGCCTATATGGCATTCTTGTAAGCCTATATGGCTATTTTGTATATATGTTATACTTATATCAACAGATATTGATGTATGCCTATATGGATATTTGGTTAATACAAATATTTTTTATTGATGGCGTCCATACTTGCATTATAAATCCACGTTTGAATGGATATTTGTAGATGGCTACTTCAAATATTTAAAGTCCAATTGTATTACATGGGATGTTTGTTGATCCAATAAGCTAGCTATTGTTATTCAAGTATCACCTAAACCTCATTTTGGAACTAAAAGATAAAAGTTGTATTTAAAAAAAAAATGAATCATCATGTTGAACAGAAAATATTAATATTCTTTATGAGTAGCATACAATGTCAACTATATGCAATAAAAAAAATGAATCATCATGTTATTCTTTATGTTTGAGATCCTGAAAATGACTAAGTCTGGTAGCCTGATATCCTGAAACACTAGGATGAATATCCAAGTCATTAGGATGATGCGCCTTGAGAAAAAGTCATTAAGATGAGTACCTAAAGGAGACTTTCTTAAACATTCAAACATTGAGCAACAAGCATGAAGGGTCAAGACATAATTTGCAACTCATAAAGCCTCAAAAGGGTGCCCAACTTGGAGAGAGCATTCATTTAAGACAAGGCGCCCATTGACACCTGTTCCACCATGAAAGTGCACCTAAGGTGGAAGGAGAACAAGCCTCTAGTAAGTAAAGCGCACCTATTGTCTAAACCACTTCATTATGGCGCCCTAGCATGAGGAGGAGTATATAAGTCAATAGGAAATGGTACCTATAATGCAAATGAAGGACTAAGTGGCATTTTCAATAAGCATCAATTCACCTTGAGCTTTCAATAAATACATCAAATTGAGCCCCATAAGCCTAGGTGCCCTTTTCCTTCAAAAGAACCTTGTATCGACGTCAAGATTTGGTTGTATCAACATATCAGTAGACCTTGGTTAGGCTTCGCCGATAGTGGTCTGTCTTGTCGACGACTGTGGTTCAAAGTTGAAGACATCGGTGTATCGGAAGATAATCCCATCGGCGCATTGAAAGAGCAGTTGAGAGATTCGCAAATGAAGGGGGTCACACCAGCAGTTGAAATCCATAGGTGTATTGGCCCAACGAGATTAGAGTTCACCGATGTTTGGAGTCTCACCGACTGGTGTGGTCCGAAGGTTGTCATTGGTGAGATCGGTGTGTCAGCAGAAGAGTTTCTGAGTGTGCCGATGGTATTAAGTCCTACCGATAGGCGAGGGACTTAGAGTCTTGTATCGGAGTGACAAAGACATCGATGTGAAAGGATATAAAGTCACCGATAGCAGTCTGTCTAACCGATAAGAGTCAATGATGGGATGTTTGTCAGAAGTGAAATCAAACGGAGTCATGGTGGCATCAGCCTATCGGCTGATGAAATTTTAAGCTCGCCGATGGTATGTTGTCTCACCAATAGTGAGTTCGAAGGTTCAAAAGTTGATAATTCTATGCTTCCACTGTGTGCTCTGCATCAGACACTCATCCCTACTACAGTCTAGCATTCTCTAGTTGTGTTCACCCCTTTGTTTTTGTGAACGCCTCTGGAAGTAATGTTGAGTTACTTGTGATGTCCTTATTGACTGGTGTTGTTTTGGATTCATGTGTAGTCCTTGTTCCTTATAGTCTATTGTCTACCTGACTGTTTGTTGTAACTTATTGAACCACTATGATTTTGAATATTTAGATAGGGCATTAGACACCAAAACTTCTTGACCTTTAACAACCCAACCTAGAATCAATGGATTTTTGTCCATCCCAACTATTCTAGTCAACACAAAGCATGTTGATTCTCATTCAATCCAAAGTTCATTAACAGGATTATCTTATCATAATATTTAGGGAAATGACCACCTAGATGGACAATGATGTGAGCTATCTATAAAGAAACTTGCAAGAAGTATAGGAGGCATGAGAATCCCTCCATGTTTTTTTATCAAGTTGAATGATCTATGACACATCATGTATCATTAGAAAATATTCTCGAAGAGAAAGCAAGTGAAAATTATCAAAAAAACCCATAACAAGGTGGCCAAGTTTAAAGGATGGAGGTTGCAACACTTTCCAACCTTATAGCCACACTAGTCTAATGGATTAGGATAATACTATCAAGCATCCACATAATAGTAGATAATCTTATCAAAGTCACGGAGAAATTTCTAAGGACCATAGTGTTATCCCTATGACTTGACACATACTACTTGTTTCATAAAGAAAAGGGACATGATATAAATATTGTTGTTATATGGAGCCTAATCAGACTCAGAGGTTAAATTTACCCAACTTTTATCAGCGTGGTTTCCCCCCAAATATTTTCCTACTAGTTTTGGCACCTTGAAGTCTAAGTGCATGAAAATCATTCTGAGTTGGCAACCTAATCCAATGACTTGACACGGATCCCAAAACCACCTATTGGACCAATAGGATCCTAGGCGCTCACTTCGTGCATTATGATTTCTAGGCGCCAGTTTGATGCTCCATCACAAGGAAAGTGCGCCCACACTTGCAAGTGTTTTTCTTCAGGATCTAGGCGCCAATTGAAGGTTGTAGTTGCCAAGAAGAGCGCCTAGCAAGAGGAAGTCTTTTGGAGTCTCCAAAACACATCAAACACTTGACTAACAACAAGATAACTTTTTCCCAAGTTAGGTGCTTCAAGAGGGAAGTTAAAACATGAATAAGCGCCAAATTATCTAGGCGCAAACTCAAGCTTGTTGAGGATACACATGGTGCCCAACATTCCTTGGTGATTTCACGAACTTCAAATGCTCAGAACTGTTCAAGGAATGCCCAATGCCCCTTCTTGATGATAGGCACCAAAGTGAGGGTGGAATTGCGCCTTGATGGCATTAGGCGCTATCTAGAGTATGCTACTCCATGGAAATGCACCTTCTTGCTTAGAGTAATTCAAACACTCCAAGGTCTTCAGTGATCAATTCCCCAACTTATGAAATGTCCTCCTTCATTTTAAAACACATTATAATGCTCCAGAGAGATGACTATACCTAGGCATCAATCTGGGTTAGAAATGCCTCCAAAGTGCGCCTTCTCTTTCAGAATGCAAAACAAGGTCCAAAGGTGCTAATAAACTGAAGCGCTTCTTTGGAAAATTCCCAGAGCTTAAGATGCACCTTGTCTTAATGAGGTGCAACTCTTGGGTAAGAAAGCTTGTAAAGTACGCCTAACTTAGTCAAGAGGTTGATAACTTCTAAACCCTTCCTAGAACTTAGATTGCTTCAACTGAAGATCATCTTGCACCAATACACCACCAAACTTTCAATCACGAGATCAATTCAAACTTAGGCGCTCATTAAGAGTCTTTCCAATGTTGGTGCATCTAAGAGGTTGAACTGGCAAGAGATTGCACCTAGCTTCCTAGACCTTGTTTCAATACGTTTCAGTTCCAAAGTTGACTCAATGGTATCAAGATGGCGCCATAGAGTCTTTGGACTAGTTCCTTAGAGTTTCAAAAACATTCTGGCTCCTTGAAAATTCCTCCTACATGCTTGGGCACCATTTCAAGGTCCTCGAACCATGATGTAGTGACTTATTGCTCTAGGCGCCTATTCATGATTGTGCAACTTGAGATTGGCACCTAGAGTGAATAGGCTTTCATCCTGACTTAATACACTGCCTCCTTCTGACGATTTTTGGGGTAACAGAAAACCTTTCACCACGGGCAAATGTCTCAAAGATATAAAAAACTGAGAGAGGTTATTGTAGAGGCACTCTACGTGATCGCGTTGCCAGAGACGGAATGTTTCTAAGTGACATAGTTTTTAAGTAACATCTCGTCAAAGATTGCTGCCTTTTTGCACTTTGGACTCTTCAGGGATATCGTCGGTACAATGTAGCTCGGACTGTTTCGACATGTTTGGGTGAAAAACAGGACCATGCCTAGCAAAAATGTACCCATCCGGACATGTTGGAATAGTCAGTTTGGTCACATCAGGAGCAGGACGAAAGTTACACCCCTTTGCAGCTTTACACTGCCTCCTTCTGACGATTTTTGGGGCAGCAGAAAACCTTTCACCACGGGCAAATGCCTCAGAGATATAAAAAACTGAGAGAGGTTATTGTAGAAGCACTCTACGTGATCACGTTGCCTCAGATGGAATGTTTCTAAGTGACATAGTTTTTGAGTAACATCTCGTCAAAGATTGCTGCCTTTTTGCACTTTGGACTCTTCAGGGATATCGTCGGTACAATGTAGCTCGGACTATTTGGACATGTTTGGGTGAAAAACAGGACCATGCCTAGCGTAAATGTACCCATCCAAACGTGTTGGAATAGTCATTTTGGTCACATCAGGAGCAAGACGAAAGTTACACCCCTTTGCAACTTTATACTGCCTCCTTCTGACGATTTTTGGGGCAGCAGAAAACCTTTCACCACGGGCAAATGCCTCAGAGATATAAAAAACTGAGAGAGGTTATTGTAGAAGCACTCTACGTGATCGCGTTGCCTTAGATGGAATGTTTCTAAGTGACACAATTTTTGAGTAACCTCTCATCAAAGATTGTTGTCTTTTTGCACTTTGGACTCTTCAGGGATATCGTCGGTACAATGTAGCTCGGACTGTTTCGTCATGTTTGGGTGAAAAATAGGACCATGCCTAGCGTAAATGTACCCATCTAAACACGTTGGAACAGTTAGTTTGGTCACATCAAGAGCAGGACGAAAGTTACACCCCTTTGCAACTTTACACTGCCTCCTTCTGACAATTTTTGGGGCAGCAGAAAACCTTTCACCATGGGCAAATGCCTCAAAGATATAAAAATTGAGAGAGGTTATTGTAGAAGCACTCTATATGATCACATTGTCTTAGACGGAATATTTCTAAGTGACATGTTTTCGAGTAACATCTCGTCAAAGATTGTTGCCTTTTTGCACTTTGGACTCTTCAAGGATATCGTCGGTACAATGTAGCTCGGACTGTTTCGACATGTTTAGGTGAAAAACAGGACGATGCCTAGCGTAAATGTACCCATCCCAATGCGTTGGAATAGTCAGTTTGGTTGCATCAGGAGCAGGACACCAAAAATGCATAACATGATGATGTAAAAATGTGTATATGTGTAAAAATGTAGAAGGAAATTAAAAAAAAAAGACAAACCTTACAAATTAATGTGCATACTTACAACTCAATGTAACATGACTTTACAAAATCAATGTGAATACTTACAAATTAATCCAATGAACCATCCGGGTCTGCTCTACTCTTTATTGTGTCAAGTATTGCTTCATGGTCAGACTCACGTACCTTCCACAAGATTTTGTTCAAAGGTCTACCCCGATACTTTATCAAATGAACATTGGATGCCACGACAAGGTTCGAGTAATGAAGAATCTTCCGATGCGTGTCAAAGTCCTGAAATAGCCAAATATTAACACTCTTATGTGGGTACCTTCTAAGCCATGTTCCAGTAATAACCACTAAGCCTGTAGGGTATTCGATGTTTTCTCTATCTGTAACAAGGGCCTCCAATTTCTTTTTGGCCTCAACACAACAACATAAGTAATAATTTGTTCCCTCTTCATTGTCTTCATCTGCAATAACTGCATATGCGTGCCCTACATTGATATGTGTAGCAAATTAGATGAAATTAGTCAACATTACAAAAACACTACAAAGTAAGATGACATTACCTGGTTGAACTAGATGAAATTAGATGCATATACGTGCCCTATATTACCTGGTTGAACTAAATCTGATATGTGGTCAAAATCAACTGATGAGTCCATCTGTGTTAGTTCCAGTGCCGTCGAGGGTCGATACGTGTCAAGTGAGCTAAGATAACTTAACTGCCATTCGTCAACCCACTCCTTTGACTCGCACTCATCCCAGACTTGAATTGTACAGGAAGAATAAAAGCATGACATCTTTCGTGTATGCATACTCCATGAACCTGCAATTGAGCTTCTGAAAGAGTGCATCTCATTTGATCATGTCACTGGACAACAGTCCTCATATGGTGTAATGTTAGTATCATCTATCAACCAAAAAAATCTATGAACTGAAGACTTACCTTCATTACCTAGACCCATGGAAGCATTACACCACTCGACAATCGATTTTGCATCTGTCAACTTTGCATTGTCTTTATACTTTAACTCTTCTCGTGCTATGGCTCTTTTGATACATGCTCCTGCACCATCATGCTCCCCCTTTCCATGCCCGGCCTCACAAAAGTTCCACATATGTTGAATACCTGTAAAATTATGCCTCCTACTCAGCCAATAGAAATTTTGCGAGTTCTTGAATTGTGACGCACAATTATCTGACTATATGATATGCTGACTGAATGATATGCCCCTTCTAGCCAAATCATTGTAGAACACCTGAAAGCAACCTTGCACAAACTCCGTAGAATGTGTGCGATCATCACTAATATAGAAATTATACTCCCTTATGATCTTTCTGTCATCCTCTGTACTATCATTCGCATGAATGAATGCGATGTGCACAAATATAGAAACCTGTGTGGAGTTATAATATTGTGATTGCACCTCACGCTATGGCTGTAGGCTATAGTTCTCTGCAAAGTTGACAACTGAAACAATGCTACCAACCGGAAATGTGTCCTTACATAACTTGAATTGCAAGTCCAACCATCGAGCTCTATGGGCATGTCTTGCATACTCATACACTATGCTGTCACGAAATATAGGCATAAACTGATACACTGGAATCTTTTCAATAACCAATTCACACCTCTTTGCTTCTTTACCATCTTTTGTATTGTATGCCACTGTTTTATACTTGCCAAACTCTACTAGTTCATTTCTAACCGCATGTGTTCTTTCCATATGTTCACATATTGGCAAATGTTGCAAGCCACCGCAACGATGACATGTGCTATCCAAGCATAATTTCTTGTAGAATATTTGACCTTCCTCTCTTTCACATAAAATTCTTGATATGAAGTCTCTTGAAGATGTTGGTGGGGCACATATGGCACAACCCTGCAAATCATTGTTAGTATGCATATCTAAACATATAGACCTATAAGCATCAAAATGGTTAGAAAATTCAATATGTAATCTACAACAACAAGTAGTTTGTGTGTGATTTATCTTGACATAGAAAGGTTTTAGCATTTCAAAATATCTTTGACAAATTTTAATTTGAGGATACTTCTCTAGAAATTTACCATAAAACTGTGTTTGAGTCTCATCCAAAAATGCTTTGGATGTGGCTCGCGGTTCTGACTACCGATTCTCCTTCTTACCACATCCCTTTGATTCGGAGATACCCTTGTGTAATTCTTCCAAAAGTCTTCAATTAGTGATCTCAATGCTTCAACAATTGGTTTATCTTTTCATGGTAGTCTCCCCAAGAACGCCCATAATTCATTGGCATTAGTGTCCTCAATTCTTTGGCATCTTCCAACGGCTCTTGATAAAGTTTTCCAAGTAATTCTCAATTCTTGACTCATCTTTCCAATGAGACGAGCTTTCCTCATTTGACTACTTACTATAGTCGATGTAATCACATGCCGTGTTGCATTACTATCTTTTCTGCGTGAGGTGTTACCCACTCTCATACGCACTCATTAGATTCTTGACAATAGATTTTTCACTTGAAGCCTCTGATGTTCTCAACCCAAGAATCTTCATGATAGACCTATACTTTATACTTCGCATTGTTTCAACGAATAGTTGACATCTTGCAGTCTCATTTAACTTTTCAAAGAACAATCTCCAAATCTTATTAGCATATCTTCTACAAGTGCATTTTGGAATCTTACCTTCCATTGGCTGCAAAATATTCTCATCAATATCAATCAAATACTTTGGCTTTCTATGCAAAATTCTAGGTGGTGTTAAGTTAGGTAAATTCATCTCAACATTAAGAATTTCATCAATATTTAAATGAGATGGGTTAGATGGCATACCTTCGATCGAAGATGGAATAGATGACATACCTTGAGGTTGAGGTGGGAACGATGGCGTACCTCCTTCATCACATGTGAGTGATGATGTACTCTCAACTTGAGATGTGGTAGATGGTGTCCCTATATGTTGACTTGTGGTAGAGGACGTGTCTCCAACTATGGTATTCAAATCTCTCGTACCACAAAGTTTTTGCATTCGTTCTCTTTGTGCCGCCAATACCATATCTCTTTGTAATGGTTGTGCTTCCTCTTCAATTGGTATGTCTTCATTTATCGTGTCCAATTTCCTCTTCTCACGAAGTTCCCTCATAGCCACTACTTTCTTTGCATTCTTAGCTTCTATCTCTTCCTGTGTTGGTTTAATTCTTGATCGTTTCCTCGGCATGACGGAGAATTTGTCTGTAGCATGATAAAGAGACCAGTATTAGTTCCTAAGAAATGAATACAAGATAATAGTGGGATTGTATTTTTATTATGTTGTAAAGATTTATTCTTGTATAGTTTGACATCATGGTATGTTAAGGTCTATTTATTACACATAATTATTAAAGAGCCCAAGTGTAGAAAATATACATGGCATCATGTGAGATTGTAGGCTGCTTTGTGACATTGTAGGCTGCTTTCTTGATTGGGAATGTGTCTATTTTAAACATGTATGATAAAGCAGGATAAAGTAATTCAATCCGAAATAAGGAAAATGTAAAGAACATGCATGTAAAGACTTGACATACCTAAAAAATGAAGATTTGAATGGAGAGAGTACCCAATTATGTAGTGTTTTTTTCTTCTTGCATCAAACTCCTCAACAATTTGAGTTTTTCACCACTTGCTTCCTTTTCAATGTTAAATTGAATAACACTCAAATATAATTACTAACAACAATACTATTAACCAATCTATGATGTTAAATTCTTAAAATTGAATCACAATTAACATTGCAACACTACAAAAATTGAAACTTGAATAGATATATATCAAACTTGGTGTGAAAACTATGTTATTTCCTCCTTGTCAAGTTGGCAAAGCAGAAAAGGTGGTGGAAAGATCATGCAAAGGTGGTACAATGTGTCAAATGTGCATGTAAACTTCCCAACAGCATGAAAGCACTTCTTTTTTGTTGGAGCATGCACAGAATCAGTATGAAAATAGAGCATGTGGGCCTGGATCACAGGGGTCAACACTTTTTTACCATTTCTATAGCAAGACAAAACGCGAGCGCGTTATAACGCGCTCACGTTTTGTCCTGCTATAGATTGATCACATCCTTTGCATTGATCACATCTCTTTCCAAACCTTCCCCTTCAGACTTGAATGACCACAAGGTTTTTGAGGGAGAACGTTTTCCTGTTTCCTACAAGAGCTTGCCAGATGCTCCAACATATGATTGGCATAACAATGAAGGGGCAAGCCCTCATAATCAAGTTCTTAATAGAAAATGTCCATCGAGGAAGAAAGACAGATCTTCTTTGGAAGCAGAAGTTCTAGTTTGTGACAAATCTTTATCCAAGCATAAATAGTAGGGGTTATGTCAAGCGATTTCCAATCCACTTCCATAAAGTCTCTTGAAGACTTCTTGATTGATTCCAAAACATCCACATCCCAAAACTGGAGAGGCAATCAATATAATCAAACCCATAAATCTACATTTGATGACAGAAACCCTCAACACTATACCTTAAACCCTAATCCCTCAACCCTCAACCCTAAACCTTATCCCTAATCCCTTATCCCTAAACCCTCCAACCCTATCCCTAATCCTTATACCCTCCACACTCTACTTTAACCCTAATCCCTCGACCCTCAACCCTATCCCTAAACCCTTGACCCTCGAACCTCAACCCTCAACCCTCAACGTCAAACCCTAATCCCTCAACCCTTAACTCTGATCCCTCGACCCTCAACCCTATCCCTAAAACCTAAACCCTCAACCCTCAACATCAAATCCTAATCCCTCAACCCTTCACTCTAATCCCTCAACTCTAAACCCTATCCCTAAACCCTCAACACTATACCTTAAACCCTAATCCCTCAGCCCTCAATCCTAAACCTTATCCCTAAACCCTAATCCCTCAACCCTCAACCCTAATCCGTCATCCCTTAACTCTAATCTCTCATCCCTAAACCCTAAATGCTATCCCTATTCCTAAACCCTCAACAGACTCGATACTATACCTTAAACCCTAATCTCTTATCCCTAAACCCTCCAACCCTATCCCTAATCCTTACACTCTCCACACTCTACTTTAACCCTAATCCCTCGACCCTCAACCCTATCCCTAAACCCTTGACCCTCAAACCTCAACTCTCAACATCAAACCCTAATCCCTCAACCCTTAACTCTGATCCCTCGACCCTCAACCCTATCCCTAAACCCTCAATGTCAAACCCTAATCCCTCAACCCTTCACTCTAATCCCTCAACCCTAAACCCTATCCCTAAACCCTCAACACTATACCTTAAACCCTAATCCCTCAACCCTAACCCTAAAACTTATCCCTAAACCCTAATCCATCAACCCTCAACCCTAATCCATCATCCGTCATCCCTCAACTCTAATCCCTCATCCCTAAACCCTAAATGCTATCCCTATTCCAAGACCTTCAACGGGCTCGATACTATACCTTAAACCCTAATCCCTCTACCCTCGACACTCTTATTTAACCCTAATCCCTTGACCATTAACCATATCCCTCAACCTCAACCCTCAACCCTCAACACTATACCTTAAACCCTAATCCCTATCCCTCAACCCTTAACCCTTAAAACTTAAACCCTATCCCTACACCCTCAACACTTGACACTATATCTTAAGCCTTAAACCCTCATCCCTAAAGCCTCAACCCTTAATCCTTAAACCTGCAAGCCTAAACCCTGTCCCTAATCCCTCTACCCTCGACACTCTAACCCTAACCTCGACATTAAATGCTAATCCGTCAACCCTAAACCCTAATCCGTCAACCCTAAACCCTCAACCCTCAACACTATACCTTAAACCCTGATCCCTAAACCCTCAACCCTAATCCATCATCCCTCAACTCTAATCCCTCATCCCTAAACCCTAAATGTTATCCCTATTCCTAAACCCTCAACAGACTCGATACTATACCTTAAACCCTAATCCCTTATCCCTAAACCCTCCAACCCTATCCCTAATCCTTACACCCTCCACACTCTACTTTAACCCTAATCCCTCGACCCTCAATCCTATCCCTAAACCCTTGACCCTTGAACCTCAACCCTCAACCCTCAACGTCAAACCCTAATCCCTCAACCCTTAACTCTGATCCCTCGACCCTCAACCCTATCCCTAAACCCTAAACCCTCAATGTCAAATCCTAATCCCTCAACCCTTCACTCTAATCCCTCAACCCTAAACCCTATCCCTAAACATCCAAAATTATCAGAACATGTATTCAATTGCATGTTCCATTTGCTCATCCACTTGATGTTTTGTTTCATCCAAGACTTTTGATGACAACCTTGGGCCATCTATTTGCCTCTATCTGTTCAATTTTCTTCAAATATTCTAGGAGGCACACCATAACAGTGGCTTCAATAGAAAATAAGTCAACCTGGAATGTCTTACAATTCCAAGACTAATAGCTAAGAAGAGGTGGCCAATACACTAGATGTCCTAGATCTGTACGATATGGTCTTCGGCTTATGACCCAATGAACAAAATTCACTTCATTATAATTCGGGATAACCCCACCTTATCTTGGATCCTCGCTGCTGTTGGCTGCCATTTAAATCCTACTATGACAGATTCACTCAGTTAACACGAAGATTCATCTGGGCCAAATGGGATATCAATGGACATATGCATGTTATCTCTTAGTATCAATGCATTAAATCCAAAGTGAAAGATGGCCTCAGGATTATGATCCCCTAACTCTAGGTAAATGTCTCATTGCCAAGTGGATCATTCATATTTTGAAGGGAAGTGAACCATGGAATAACCTGGGTCGACATAGGATGTATAATTCTACTGGCAATGGTGCTTGGAAACAAATTCATACGAATGATAAACCCTTGTTTGCTAAACATTTCAAACTCAAAGCTTCAACCACACTCAATGGCATGTGCAAGGCTTGGCAAGGGGTTTCCAACTTCCTATTTTGGAGTGATGTTAGTCTAAGACAGTCTTAGCTTATGTGCTTCCTCAATTTGGGGGACTAGTCTTGTTCTAACACTGTGAACAACCACTTTCTCTCTGCCCCCAAATCAAATGCAAGGGATTATTTAAAAATAGGTATTCAACAGTTTGGAGATCTTTGGAATCTCTCCCTCCTATAATGGAAAAACTGGGATCAATTCAAATCCTTGTTTAATCTTGCCCTTCAAATCAAGTTGTTATCACATAGCTTATGGATACTTCTATCATCACTAAAATCAAAATGTCTACTCAAGGGCCATGTAATTTAGTTAAGGACTCGAGATAGCCTAATAGAAGAATGATGGATCATTTCCCACTTAATTTTCAATTAATGGAGATGCAAACTCACTAATTCTAAATTGCAATCTCTTAGTGCTACCATCTGGAAATTTAAAGTGGATGCCACGTCCCAAGTGACAGCCTAGAAAATTCTCCATAACAAGTTCCATGTTGAAAATCAAATTTGGTTTCTCAATGTTACTCCCCCAAAATGTCCAGCCTGTCATAAAATGAAGACTGTGAGATGTAAGGATTGCAAATTGGCCAAATCCATTTGATTTGCTATCCACAATGATCTCCCTGATATCTTTGGAAATAAACTCTCTTGAAACAAGTATCAATGAGCCAATGTGTCTAATAATATGACATTTGTATCTTTCAGGGAATTGATAATATCTCATATATGCAAAAACCAATGCATTTTTGTTTTTAATAATGTATCATCTCCTTTGCATGTGGTTCTTCAAAATCTTTCCTCTGACTTTTTTAGATGGCATCTTTCCATGCTCCTACAATATACCCTTGCTGCCAATGCAGAGCTCACTTGTGACTTAACAAATCTCAGAGATTAGAGATCAACTCTAAAAGCTTCAGTAGGAACAAAGCAACATCACCAAAAATCTTGATCAATTAAACCAATGCAACTTAATTGTCCTCCATGAGATCTGCACTTCATAATCAATACAAACTGAATCAAACCAACTTCCAATACATTAAGAGCATTCACAACGCTATCCAGGGAATAGCCTTCAAGTTGGGGTTAGTTGTAACACCCCTATCATTGAAGAATATTTTTTGTATATTGGTTGGATGAACTTATATTGTTGAACTTTGACTTGTAATTAAGGTGTTTCCACTCGCGAGGATTAATGTCTATACTCTTGTTGTAATTGTTGTCTATGGTTACTTTCGTTTAGTTTGGTGTGTGTGTTTGAGAGAGATGGAGAGAATTTAATTGAAATTCATTTCTGAAAAATTCAAGCATTATTCTTTATAGAGGAGATTAAGTAGATCCTTTTTGTATGAATTGGATGGGCCAAATATTCACTCTAAAATTGACCTTTTGCCCCATGACACACTCCATACACAATCAATATGACTTAGGAAAAACAAATGTATTGGATTTTGAATTTAAAATTTTATATAAAATATGCAAGCACAACTTCCTTTTGCAAAATTACAGTATAATATTTATACCTACAAGCTAAATCCATACAAAATCTCTGTATGTACCTATAAACTCACCAAATCCATACAAAATACAAAATGCCTCCCTGATAAAAGAAAATGACCAAAAATATGAAAGAGATAAAACAAAGAAATTATATTAACATGCAAGCATAAGTTATTAAGAGTATATCCCACATTAGTGGCAAAATTCGTGCCAACACACAATGGAGTTGATTATCATAAAGATACCGAATTTACAATAGAAGTGGGGAAATTTTGTATCTATAACTCAAATAAAAAGTCCATCTCACAACGAGAAGGGTAAAGGAGCTCACAATCAAGAGATATACATCCATTGACTTAGAGACCAGAAGTGAGAAGAGTGAAGTAGAACGACTGAATAATGAAATGAGAAATATGCCTGCTTCTACATACTTATTCTTTCCTCTCATGCAACATTATACAAATCAAGCAAAGGATGACTGATGATGTCCCTTCTCCACTCAAATCAAATTATACACTAAACAACACTTCCAATGAATCTCTATGCATACAAGACCTTCACCAAATTTTCTGATTGCAGAGTAAAATATATGAATTTGTGCCCATGCTGGACCTGTAAAATTCCAAACATAATTTAAGATTGTGTAACATAAATCAAACTATCTTTGAAATTGACATGCACACCCAAGTTATTGATAAATATTAAAAAGAACTGCACGATAAATCATTGATTTTGGTCAATTCCACATTATTAATGACAAAAAAAGACATTAAGAACAAAAGGTTAATAAGTTTTTGAAGCGAGGTTTACTAACAGAAACATACAATTAAAAAATGTTGATTTCAACCTAGTAACAACCATACTCGAGGGATTCTCCAATATCAAGAGCCGAATCCGCATACACAAATATCCCCACAAAGGCGCCAAGGGTTTGAATCTCCAACGGCATGAAGCCAGTTGTCGCTCTGAAACAACTTCGGGTTCATCCTCGTGTGTGAAAGCACTCATTGGCCTCGCATTCTGCTCTGATTTACCGTGCAGCTTACGATTGGAGTTATGAATGATTTGGCCGTAAGCGCCGTCGTCATACCTCTGCAGCGCATTTTCTCCAGCCAACTGAACATTTGTCTGTCTGCATATAGAAGTAACTTGCTTGAGAAGCCCCTCTTGTTGGGGCTGCAATATCACCTTTTATTTACATGATATCAAATTTTAATCTTTTTCTTTTTTACAAATTACATATAATCAATATTTTTAGATAATCAATATTTTTACATAAGAAAAAGTCATAAAATCTACCTTTAAATTACACATTTAATTCCAATAATTTATTATTTATATAAAATTTACTTGAACATTTCATTACCATTTTATATTTATCAACCTTAATTTTTTTAGAATTTATTTAGTCACAACCATTTAATATTATATTAAACTCTCATATAACTAACCAATTATCAATATCCTCAAGGAATTCAATAATTGTCATCTAATACACATCAGAGTTTACAAACACATTTCCATGAATAAATAGAATATGCCTCATCAAACATTAAAAAATTAATCCTGTCAAATTTAAAACCACTTATTAAAACAAAAAATTATGAGCAAATAAATTGCAACTAAATCTGTAACACAGTTAAGCATTACAAACATAGATAACATATTAGTTGCTTTACTAGGCCACTGTCGAAAGGCCAAACAGAAAAGTGCTCTGAGTTAAATATTAAACTTAGAAACCAAAATCTCTTGTAGCTCGTTTGAGCACATTTGTAACCATGTCATAAAACATTGGCTCCTCCATTTTCAATTCATCCAATGTTTTTGTGTCGTGTTCTTCAGCCTGTAATAGCTCAAACAACAAAATAGAAATGAGTATAGTTATATTCTTAGACATTTTAAAAATTGTCCTATGAAAATCAATTTTGAGTTCCAATGCGGAACATTGACTGTTATGAAGAGCTTTGGTTTTTGCACTTATTCATAACAACATTAAAACTTTCATTGATAACATAAAATAATTTGGATAAAAAAAATGCTTCCATTAATGTCTAAAATTACTCCTTAAATAGTTATCCTCACAAATAAGTTCAAATGTTTATAAATTAGTAACGTACTTTATATTCTTTCTTATGTGGAACATTAAGATAATATATTATTTAATGCATTCATTTTCTATTGGATTTCCCAAAATAATTGGCTGAACTTTGAAGCATTCCAAAATCAATGCTCATTTGAGGCCGCCATATACTAGTCTATATAAGACGCGCCTCTTACACTTATTAGTTCCTTCCTATAAGGGGGGGAACTAATGTTTATGTCTGATCACTTTTGCCAATAGTTTGGGTTCGCAGCTGCGCCAGCAGAGATATCCAAGCAAGTTGCAAACCTTTTTTGATTTTTCATATTTAAAAAATGTGATTAATAGTGTCTGAAAAAAAGACATTGGCTGTTGCTTTTTTTGGTGGAGATGTTTCTGTTTTTCCATTATAAAAAAGGGCAAAAAGATTGTGCCCTATCAGAAATCAGGATAAGTAAAAAACTAATCTGTTTCTAATGTTCTTCAGTGATCAGTAACCATGTGGATATAAACAAGATGGAGACATTGCAAATGATTCCGTTCTAGGGCATGTATTCCTTGTAGGCAGGACACGTGTTTGTTGCAGACAGGGCTGTGTTTGGACGTGGCATTCTGCAAACAGTGCAAATGCCTTGTCTATGCTTCCACATTTTGCATACATGCCTACTAGGGCAGTTGCAATGATAACATCTGACAAAAATCCCCAACCAGGGAAAATGATGATTGGAATGGAAAGAATGAAGCCTCCTCTTCCTCACACTTGACTGGCATCTGTTTCAGAAATCAGATCTGGCTCAATGTTATTCCTCTTGATAGAAACTGTCTTTGATTATTTTCCGCTCTCTCCATTCTACAATTGGATATGCAAGAATGAGCAGCTGTGCAGTTGCTCCAGTCACCCTCTTGATATAGTCTCATCTTTTGTATGTTTACTTCAACTTCTTTTGCAATTTTTTTGTATAAATGCAAAGTAATTATAGGGATTACTTGACTTGCTGCACTTGAGTTATTCCCACGGAGACTCTGGGCATACTGGTGCTTAAAAAATAACATTGCTCTTACAGAATTCAAGCTAATCAATAATGCTGTAATGATTAAAACCTTCAACATAGTTGGATGGAGGGATGACAAGCAATGGAGAATCTTGCATTATCCAGTGCACCAAGGCGGGGGCTGCAGGCAGAGGTGTGCTGGGTCCTTTTGGGCTGGTAACGAACAAACAACTATTTGAAAGCATATAGAGGTGTTGTGGGGCAACAGTTCTTTAATTGATGCATAGACAGGCGGTGCCAAGGTCTGAGCCAGTGCTCACAAGAGCAGTGAACAAGGTCTTTGAGTTTGTTTGCTTTGCAGAATTTGAAATACTTTTTGTGCTCTTACTACTGATTGCGTTCCTTATTTTCAAAGACAATGTGATTTTTTATAAGCTTCAGTCCTTTTGGATTATAAAACATTTTTTTCTTAGAGGCAATACAATGCATATGTATTTGGAGAGGGCAATATTGTAAAGCGTCATTCTGATGTGAATTTCCAATTTATGTTTCAATGTTTTGGAGTATAAACTTTGAGCCTCTTTCTGTGTAGATCTTGGCACATGAGCTTGATCATGATTTTTATTCTATTCAAATATCTAGTGTTTAGCTTTTGAACGAGAAACATATGGTTGCTGTTTTGCAGCTCTTAGAATATAATGCTTTGTCTTGTGAATTGCATTCTATTTTATGACGTGTAATCACTTCACTTTAGAACATTTACTTCATTAAGCTATATCTGTTAAAGATTTTATATAGATCCTTCTTTGATATTGACTTTTTTGAATCTTCTGGATTTTTGTTGAAACTCTTCTGTTTCATTTTGAAGGGGCAAAACTATTTTAGTTATGAGGCACAAGTGCCAAGGGGTATACCTATGTGGTCATTTTGTGGGTGGTTCATAATTGTAATAGAATCCAAATGTTTCAGAGTAATTTTATCGTTGAAACAAGGGAAGAAATGCTTAATATTTAAGATTTTATTAAATTAAGATTTTTTTAATGTTTTCTAGTAATGCTAGTATGTGGGATGGGGAGGTGTGGCATTGTCGGAATTGTGATCTGATGCATATTTTGTTATTAAGATAAGAAATAGTCAGAAATATCATCAGTGAATATGCTAGATAATTGCTTCCTAGGTGAAAGACATTTAATTTGTTTACTACATGTTTTCATTCAACTTGGCTTGTTGCACACAATTATGAACATTTCATTAAAGATCAAAAGATGAAGATATCCAATTTTGTGTTTGGGAGTTGGGGGAACTAATCTAAACACACATTCAAAAAAGGAGGTCGTGCTTTAATTTGTGTAAAACCAGTATGCACATGTCAATTCTGATTTTCAGGCATCCCTGAGAATGATTAGCTGAAAATCCAACTTGCACAATTGCCTTCATGAAGTGTTTGAGAAAGTTGCTGCTGTATGATTAGTTTCCCCATCTTTGCTACCTTCTTTGAAAATTTCATTTACAAGAATAATGTGATGTACTGATAAGCAGGCTATCAGCATATCAACAGTGTTTCTTGTCTCACGTAAGCCCCAGTCCCAGCAATAGGAAGACAATGTCCTGGCAAAGGAATATTTCATACATGCAGCTATAATGTTGTAAAACATACTGCTATATAGAATCCTGTTTCCTATAATATACCAGGAAATGTGGTTGTGTCTCATATTTTGGTTCTATTTGCAAACGGTACTACATTCTTCTTTTGCCCTAGATCTACGGAAATTTTAAATCCTTGAAAAGCATACTTATTGCTGCTCTATTGGATTGCATTGTTCACTCTATCTATTTGCATCTAGTTTCTCTTTTGCTTGTTACTATAATCTGCAGCCTAAAAAGCAGATAGAGGTGCATAGACAGGCAGTGCCAAGGTCTGAGCCAGCGCTCACAAGAGCAGTGAACAAGATTTCTGAATTTGTTTTCTTTGCAAAATTTGAAATACTTTTTGTGCTCTTACTACTGATTGCGCCCCTTATTTCCAAAGACAACGTGAGTTTTTTAATAAGCTTCAATCCTTTTGGATCCATTACCATATGTATTTGTGTTTATAGAAAAAAAAAATTTTCTTAGAGGCTGTACAATGCATATGTTTTTTGAGAGGGCAATATTGTAAAGCATCATTTTTATGTGAATTTCCAATTTATGTTCAAGTGTAGCTCACCTGTGAGTATTAAAGAAGTTTGAACTTTTATGCATTTGTTGTTTCAACTTTCAACAGTGCATCATTATGTAATATCATATTTTAGCAGTCAGCAGCGAGTTCATATTGATTCATGTTTCACTAGGACTCATGTTTCATTAGTAGTTGATTCCTGAAGATGGGTCCTGAAGATTGACTCCATATTAAGACACAACTGATTCTGGAAAAATGATATTATATTATAGTTCTTATTCATGTTTGTTGGTTCGTAAATTTTTTTAGATTATGTCACGTACACACACAGTTCAAACCTAAGGATATACTTATTGGTAATTGTCGGAAGGGAGATAGTCCGTAAGAATCCCGAGGCATTTGGTTTGTTTTATTTTTCTGCAGGGGCTTTTGGTGCTAAGTTGTTAGAAGTTTTACCCTCACAAGTGGCACAGAGTTGTTTTAGTCTGCTTTAAGTCAGTGTATACCTTAATAAACTGACATTGTCTAAATTTTGCCTTTAATAGCTAGAAAATATGGTGTTCCCACGCCCTAGAATTGCAAACCATTTACTTGGTTCTGTCTCTTTTATTGCCGAATTAGATAGATTTCTGGGGCTTCTGGACAATAGAAACCCTATACTAAAGATGGTTAGTGTAAGGATGATCTTGTTGGGTCTTCTCCTACTATATGTAGTGCGGCACACAATACAAGATAGAGAGCTCTTTCTAGAATCTAGCTATGTGTTCCAGGCAGCTTAGCTTGGTTTTGTTACTTGCTTTCTTATAATTGGATCCCAGACCATAAAAATGGACCCATTGTGTGTGACTCCTAGGAAAGGATGCCCTTATTTAAGTTGAAGTTTGCCCACTCTATTTATCCATGGCATTAAGACATACAATTGTAAGTCCCTGCCTATAAGGTGAGGAACTATTTTTTTTGTCTGATCAGTTTTGCCAATATTCTTGGTTGGGAGCTGCGCTGGCAGCTATATTCAAGCAAGCTGCAAATGTTTTATAGAAATCTTCTGGTAAAAGCTGCATATAATTGTCACTCTTATATTGTTCTTGAGAAATGACTGCATAGGATTCGAATTATTAATCTCATGAATGGCTTACCCATGCTATCTGCAATATGCCAAATTTGAATGTGACGAGTATTTTTTAATGCTTAGTGATCTGTGGATTCTCATCGTCACCCTTTAATTGGTTTCATTTTAATATTGAGATGGCAACCAGCCCAATTTTGTCATATGGAGGAAACCTTCATCATATATTCTGAGGAGGGTGGGTTGCTATATTTTGCAGACATCTAGGCCCGAGTACAATTAAATTCTTGTCAAGGATGGATGGAAATAGTCTTTTTTCATTCTAAGAGATATTACCAAAAGATTTTAGGCCAGATTTTCTATCTATTATTTACAATAACAGGTATGATTCTACTAAATGCATTTTCAATTCTAAGAATTATTTGTGGTTGTGTTCTTGTTTGAGATGTATGAAAATCAGAAAATCTGATTTCATCTTTGGAGAAAACTTTGAGCCTATTTCTGTGTAGATCTTAGCACATGATCTTGATCATGGATTTTATTCTATTCAAAATATCTCATGTTTAGCGTTTGGACTAGAAACACTTGGTTGCCATTTTGCAGCTCTTAGAATATAATACTTTGTCTCATGTATTACATTCTATTTACGACTTGTAATCACTTCGCTTCAGAACATTTACTTCTATAAGCTAATATCTGTTTAGGATTTTATATAGATCCTTCTTTGATATTGACCTTTTTGAATCTTCTGGTTTTTTGTTGATAAACCAATCTCCTCTTGTTTTTTGCTTCCAACCTTGCAATGTTTCTCTCAAACATTCTTACTAAGTCTACATTTCTTAAGGCTGTCACCACTGGTACTAGGAACTTCTCAACAAACTCATAACAATCCGAAGATTTTGACTAGGTATGGGTCCAGCATATACAGGGACAAGTCTCACTGGGAAACAGGTTTCATCATACATGTACAAGTACAACCCTATAGATGACATGAAAAGTTACCATTTTGGTACAAGATGAGATGAGCTAGAAAATAAGGGAATTTAAATTTTTGTTAAGCATTGAAATTCACGAGTTGCTCATGAATGGCATCGGCTAGGGTGTCAGCAATATTTAAGATAAGGTATTGTTCCTTCTTAATGGTTTTCATCTTATGGAGGGCTTCTAACTGGAATTCATATACTAAATCATCATTTTCAAGACCAAAAATAAAAGCAAGCATAGAAAACATATCCTTGACATCATCCATGAAAGAATTTTTGGCAATGGGAATCCTTGCAAGCTCCTTATTTCCCTTGGCCAAGTGCATCTCCCTATAAGGAAACTAAGCTTTTGTAGTCTTGGTGTCCCATGTGTTCTTGAGGGATTGGTATGTACAGTGAAAACAACTAGGCTCAAGAGATAGTTGTAACATTTCCCTAACCATTTCAGCACTTATGACAGCTTTAACATGTGTGCTTTGAATCATAATGGTATCTGCATCATAGAAAAATATAGTGTGCTCATGTGGTTATCCTAATTCCAAAAGACTGATCTTCCCCTTTTGCCACCCTGCTTAACGTTCTTTCGTGGACTCCTTCCCTTAAGTTTTTAGATGGCTTAGAAATCTTAGGGTCAGCAAAATTAGAAACAAGGATATTATCTACAAATTTACCTTTTTCTAATTTCCTCACCCTAGGATTTGCATGTGGTATAACATTAGGGAAAGGAACAAATGCATAGGATTTACTTACCGATTGCATTTGAGGTGGTCAAACAACAACCTCTTGCTTTCCTTTCGACATTCTTCTTTGAGTTTGAATTATAGACTCTTGCACTGCTTCTCTTTTTGTAATTCCTCAGCTTCTGCAACTGCACTTCTCTAAAAACTAAGCACAGACAACACTCCTTTGCAAACTTAGAATTTCTTGGCCAGAGCTCAAAACATGGAGATGAATAAGGACTAAATGAGGCACAGGAGCTCTTTTATAATTGAATTGCCAAAATGACGGCTGCATTAAAACTCATTAATGATCATCAATGCTTGCAGAGTTTAAATTTGGTGTAGATATGACCCTTCGAAGTATGCATCAATGATCTTACTCAAGATTTTGTCAATTAATGAGCATTAATGTTTGATCTCATATGAAAAGATTAATATGAGCCATGATGTGATGTTGATTAAACCTTTTGGGCCACCAAAATCTCTCAAGCTTTACTTCTCTTAATAAATGATCCTTCTTAATAAATAATCGGACAGCTGAGGATGTAGCTGATAGACATGATCTCACAGTCCTCACAAACCTTCTCCTCCAAAATAGTCTCACAGCACTAAAAGTTCCAAGGGTCATTCATCTTGACTGAGATCTATGGTTCTCAGACTTCCTTGATATTTAGAATTCTCCGACCAATCATCCTAATGTTGAGTGCTCGCTCAATATCGATGACTCTTGATCATTAAAGCTCGTTTGATCTAACAATCTTTGGACACCTTGTCAAAACTGTCACATCCTTAGGTCTACGAGAGTCACCCATCTAGGGAGACCAACAGTCCTTGAACCTCTTTGACAAACATAGGAGAGCACACAAATCACTTCTTAGTCATCAGTGAACAATTAAAGCTCATAGCACCTCTCAACTTTGCTGAACTCCTTGATCCAAAGGATCAACACACAAATTATTTACAAAACCCACCAAGGGAACCGAACAACACACAACAATGAATATAAAAAAAAGGACAGAAAGGGGAAGGGTACGTTACATATGTACATGTTTTCTCTTAGAGAAGTCAAGTATGAAGTTTGAGATATATCCCATTAAAAGGGATAGTGAGTCGATGTCTGCTTGGAGTTAAGCATTCAAAGCGTTCTCCCATTTATATGCTCAAATAACATAAGGGTAGCTCGAGAGAGTATCAAACTTGTTGTGACACTCGTTTGGCTATATATTTATTCCATTTTAGGACCATATCTCCCACTTGAAAACTCTAATCAGTAGACCTCTTGTCAAAGCAATGCTTGACAGTTTCCTAATGCCACTATTAGTATGTTTTTCTATGTCGGCCTTATTTCTATGTCGGCCTGTTTTTATTAATGCTAATCTATGTCGGCCGTTTTCTATTTTTAGAAAACTCGCCTCTTGTACCTTGTATATATTGAGCTTTTTCGCTCATTTGTAAACATCAATTCATCATTCAATCTACTTGCATTTTTCAAATCTTTATGGTATCAGAGCACAGCGATTTTTGGGCGCCAAAAATTGTGAGAATCGTTTTTTTCCTGTTGCGGGCATCACAGTTGGAACGGAATCGTCATTGGATACACGCTTGGAACGCCTTTTTTGGCCGCGTGAGTCATTTCGCGGGTTTCTTTTAACCAGTCGCGTCCAACTCCGGCATCGCGTTTTCTTCCTGCAAACCCTTTCTGGCCGCGCTTCATGTTCGAAAGTCTCCTGAGGTCGCGGTCGCGTGATTCCAAGCTGCGGTCATATACTGGGTCGCGATTTTTCTGTGGCATTTTTCCTCTGATTTTGTGTTGGTCGCGACTGTTTCTGGGGGTCGTGTTCCTTCTTCTGCTGCACAAAAAACCCTTCCTAGGCGACGGGTTTTACGAACCTGTGTGGCCGCGGAGCCTTTTGTGTCCCATTTTTTGCAGACGCGGGATTTTTTTTTGCCGACGCCTGACGTTTTCCTTGTTCCTGCCCGCGATTTCGAGCCTGTAGAAGTCGCGGGATTTCATCTCTGTTGGGCGACATTCTGCTGTATGAAAGCCTGCGCGAACTCTTCAGTTCGTTGGACGTGATTTCCGCCAATCTTCTTTTTGCTGTGTTGAAAACCTTGAAGTCATTTTCTGCATCTTCTGTGCTTCATTGCTCATCTAGGGTTTCGGCCATTTTCGTCTAGGGTATTGACCCTCAAGATATTGACGAAAAAAAAAAATTTCCGAGACCAGTTTTGAGGTGGGTTTTTCGAGACCTTTCGTGGGTACTTGTCAGATTTTTTCCGTACCCCGAAGTTCGCGCCTCGTTTTCCGTGCAACCGTACCTGTCTTGGATTGTATACCTGATCCTGTTCTGCTCCTCAGTTCAACGCTGTTCAGTTTTCTGTCGTTTTCCTGCATTGGGAGACGTGCAAATGGCGTCTTTGACCAACTTGATGCTGGAGGGCAGTCAGCGATTTAATGGCAGAAACTATAATATCTGGAAGCAACGTATGATGACTATTTTCGAGTACCGCCGTCTTGATGAATTGGTTTTGGAGAAAGAAACTCGTCCTCCCACCGCTGGTGCTGATCAGGACAAGTTTGATGATCGTAACAGAGAGGCTGTCATGCTTCTTAAGCTTTCTGTTACAGATGACCAGTTGCCGCAGATTCCTTCAGGCAAGACAGCTGCTGAGATTTGGAAGCACCTAAAAGAACTTCATGAGACCTCTGATAAAAGCCGGGCTTTCTTTTTGAAGAATCAGTTGTTCTCCATCATGATGGACGAACGTATGTCCTTACAGGAGCATCTCACGAAGATTAAGGACATTCGAGATCAGCTTGAGGCTATCGGTCGAAAAATGGAGGAAGAGGATATGGTAGTCATCACCCTCAAAAGTCTACCTAAATCCTACGAGCACTTTGTCGAGACTCTCAACATTACGTCTACGAATGTTGATCTGAAGTTTCCTGAATTATGCAACAAACTCCTGCAGCAGGATCGCTGGAAACAACAGTTTGGTAGCAGTGCTTCCTCGTCCTCTTCAGAACAGGCATTTGCAGCTAAATCCTTTCAGAAGGATTACAGCAAATTTCAGTCATCTCAGTCATCACAACCGAACGGTTCCAATCAACCTCCGGGCAACCCTAAGAAGAAGAATGTGCAGTGTAATTACTGTCACAAATTCGGCCATATGAAGAAAGATTGCCGTCAGAGGATAGCTTCTGAACAGAAGAAGCAGGGAGGGTCACACCAGAAGGCGCATGTTGCTGAACTTTCTGAGTAGAAGGAATCTGTCTTTTATGCTTTTATGGCTAAAAGGTCTTCAGATCCTGTCAAGACTTCTGCTTGGTACATCGATTCTGGTGCGTCACGTCACTTTACTCACAGGCGTGATTGGTTTACCGACTTTTCTCCCTTCAGTGATTCAGTTATCTTTGGCGGAGGTGAGGAGTACACAGTTGTTGGCAGAGGCACTGTTCAGATACAGTCTGGTGGGAGGAACCTTATCTTCCTCAATGTGTACTACGTTCCTGGTATGGAACTAAATCTGCTTTCCGTGAGTCAGATCATGAGGAATGCTCCTCAGTTGGATGTTGTGTTCAGTGCTCACAAGTGCTCTATTATTGATCGAGAGACCCGCCTTACTGTTGCTGTTGGTCTAGAGGATCATGGCCTTTATCGGCTCATTGACACTGGTGATTCTCCTAAAGTAGCTATGGCAGCCCGTGTTTCTTCTCTCAGCACTTTGTGGCATCAGCGATATGGACATCTCAACATGCATTATCTCTCTCAGCTGTCCCGGCAGGGCCTTGTTTCTGGCCTACCTGATATTCAAAAACAGCATCTTGGAGTATGTGGCGCCTATCAAGCTGGCAAACAACATCGGACTCCCTTCAAGGATGGAGATTCTTGGCGTGCATCTAAGGTACTTCAGTTACTTCATGCTGATATTTGTGGTCCTATGAATACATCTTCAGTTACTGGTTGCAAATATTTCTTGCTTATTGTTGATGATTTTAGTAGAAAGATGTGGGTGTACTTTCTCAAACAAAAATCAGATGTATTTAGTATCTTTCAGAAGTTTAAGTCCTTGGTTGAAAAAGAGTCTGGCTGTAGCATCATCACTCTTAGGACAGATAACGGGGGGGAATTTTGTTCTGGTGAATTCTCCGACTTCTGTGATACCCATGGCATCAAACGCCAGTTGACTACACCCTACACTCCGCAGCAAAACAGTGTTGTTGAGCGTCGCAACCGTACAGTTGTTGAGATGGCTCGTTCTATGTTACAGCACCGGAGTGTTCCTAATAAGTATTGGGCAGAAGCAGTTTTTACTGCCGTCTATCTCCTTAATCGCTCTCCTACTCAGGCTATTAAGGGGAAGACTCCAGAAGAGGTTTGGTCTGGTCGCAAGCCTAGTATCAGCCACTTGAAGGTTTTTGGCTCTCTTGCATATGTTTGGGTTCCAGATGCTCAGCGCTCGAAGTTGGAATCCAAGAGTCAGAAGCTCATGATGACAGGGTACAGTGACAACCATAAGGCCTACCGACTGATCGATATTGACACTAATCGTCTTATCTTCAGCCATGATGTTGTCTTTGATGAAGATAGAGGACCTTTTCAGTCTTCTTCTTCTGAGCAGTGTTCTGAGGACCAGCTTCACAGTGTTCTTCTTCCACTAGGTCCACCTGATGGGAGGGCTGATGCAGCATCTGTTCCTGATGCTGCACTACCTGAGTTTCCTCCGGAGCATAATCCTCTCCCTGCTGCTCCTGTTGCTGATCCTGCACCTCTTCCGGCTTCTCCAGATGTTAGCACTTCTACTCTCCGGCCTAAATGGTATGCTAAAACCATTAGTGATCTCCGGGATGGTGAGCTCATTGAGAGTAGAACTTCCCGAAATAAGAGCAAACAGCAGCCTACAGTCAATTTTGCTCTCCTGGCTAACATTAATAGTGTTTTTGAGCCTCAGACATACTCAGAGGCTAAAGGTATACCTGAGTGGGAACAGGCTATGGACGCAGAGTTCCAGAGTCTTCAGAAGAATCACACTTGGGCACTTTCTGATCTTCCTCCAGGGAAGAAACCCATTAGCTGCAAATGGGTGTACAAGGTGAAATACAAAGCTGACGGAACCCTCGACAAGTATAAGGCTCGTCTTGTTGCTCGTGGGTTCTCACAGACGGAAGGCATTGACTATGAGGAGACCTTTGCTCCTACAGCCAAAATGAGTACCATCCGACTTGTTCTTGCCTTAGCCGCCCAGTTTGGTTGGAAAGTCCATCAGATGGATGTTAAGAGTGCTTTTCTGAATGGCGACTTGCAGGAAGAAGTCTACATGACGCAACCTCCAGGCTTTAAGGTTGCTGGTCTAGAACACAAGGTCTGTAGACTCGTCAAAGCGCTCTATGGTCTGAAACAAGCCCCTCGGGCTTGGTACATGAAAATAGATAAGTACTTGACCGATCATGGTTTTCAGTGAAGTCCATCTGATTCAAATCTGTATATCAAACTTTCTGGTGATGATATATTGCTTGTGGTTGTCTATGTGGATGACTTAATCATTACTGGCAGTTCCGCACATTTGATTGCTGAGATCAAACAGGATTTGTGCCGTACTTTTGATATGACAGATTTGGGCTTGTTGCATTATTGCCTAGGAGTTGAGGTCTGGCAGACTGAGCACAGTATCTTTCTTTCTCAGTCCAAGTATGCGCGCAGCCTCCTGGACAGGTTCAGAATGCAGGATTGCAAACCTGCCTCTACTCCTATGGAACCCGGGCTTAAATTGTCAGCTCAGTCCACCTCACCAGTGGTCGATGAATCTTTGTTCAGGCAACTAGTAGGCAGCCTCATTTATCTTACTGCTACTAGACCTGACATTAGTTTTGCAGTGAGCTACATCTCACGCTTCATGACAGCCCCCAAAGCTGATCATTGGACAGCAGCGAAGCGTGTGCTGCGTTATGTGAGTGGCACTCCTGATTATGGACTTCTATACACTCGGAGTTCTGATCCTATCCTCAGAGGTTACACAGATTCAGACTGGGCAGGTTCTGTTGATGACCGTAAGTCTACCGCTAGGTATGTGTTTAGTTTGGGTTCTGGTGCCGTCACCTGGACTAGTAAGAAGCAGTAGGCAGTGGCTCTCTCCTCGACAGAAGCAGAGTATCGGGGAGCAGTTAAAGCAGGTTGTGAGGCAGTTTGGCTTCGACGGATGCTTGCGGATATGCATGTTCCTCAGGCAGGTCCGACTCCCTTGTTCTGTGATAATCAGGGAGTGCTCAAACTGGCCAAGAATCCGGTCTTCCATGAACGAACCAAGCATGTGGAAACTCATTGTCATTACATCCGACAGCTGGTTGAAGACGGATCCATTCAGTTGCTGTATGTTCCTACCTCGGAGCAGCCAGCAGACATCTTCACCAAGCCCCTCGGTTCTGATAAATTTGTACACTTCAGGGGGTCTATAGGTGTTGTTGATAGATTGCGCATTAAGGGAGGGTATTAGTATGTTTTTCTATGTCGGCCTTATTTCTATGTCGGCCTGTTTTTATTAATGCTAATCTATGTCGGCCGTTTTCTATTTTTAGAAAACTCGCCTCTTGTACCTTGTATATATTGAGCTTTTTCGCTCATTTGTAAACATCAATTCATCATTCAATCTACTTGCATTTTTCAAATCTTTAGCCACTACATTGTATTCTTTGCCAATTCTCTCTATTCCTCTAGCTCCAACAACTCTTCCAATCTTACCATCATTGCTCCATTCTCCTCTATCTCCATGGATATAGGTAAGGAAGGCCTCCATTCCATAGAAGCAAAAAAGGGGGAAAATCGCAATTAAACAGGTATCACCACAGGTCACGATTTTTTCCCCAAAAAAATCACCAATTTTCTGAAAAATCACGGTCAACGAGTTTGACCATTTATTTTGCATGTAATCATGTTTAAATCATGATTTAAAAGGGAAAAAAAACATCTGGCCAGGGTTTTTTCCCACATGGCCACAAATTTTCACCTACCCACAAATTGATTCTCGGTTTAGGGTTTTCAGGCAACTTATCAAATCAAAATTTGGATGATTTTTTCACATGTTTTGGATGACACAGCTACTGAGGTGTTTCTTCACTGCAACAACAGGTTTGGCGTCAGACGCCTATTAACAACTAGTTCGTGTAAGTTACAACTTCAGTCATTACCATAAACCAGTTTGTGTAAATTAACAACTAGTTCGTGTAAATAATTTTTTTTAGCATTGGGAGTAATCAATGGAGCAGCAATAAGTACATTAAGTTTTTCATTTGCTATGATTTATTCAGGTATTCTGGGGGCAGAAATGAAAAACTATATGATTTTTCAAGAAATATATTTAAATATATAAATCTATAACTATAGCATATATAAATCATAACAAATGAAAAACTTAATGTACTCAGGTATAGAAATATATGATTTATTCACTTTATTAATTATAGAAATATATGCTATATTTTATTCAGGTATAATTGTTTCTTGAGAAAATTTCTTATTTTTTACTTGTCTTCTGGTAAGCTTTTCATTGGTTTATGGAGATCCTTGCAAATCAATCTCTCTTTACAATTTTGAATCTGAAAACATGGCAGAAAAACTTAGGCAAATATCTATCAACAAATATATAGGGACAGTCTAAGTTGCCGGTTCTAGTACAGGAACGGGTATGGGAGCGGGGTTGTTGGTACGGCTGTACTATATATATATACAACAATATATATTATTAGTATATATAATTATATTATATATGATGGTATTATATATTATATATATATATTATTAGTAGATACAATTATATATATTTTGATATATTATAATAATATATAATATCATCATATATAATATATAATATATAATCCTCCCGATAACGGGATAGCACATTAGGCTGGCAATTATGAATTGGCAGCTCTCTGCTCGATGGCTCGTGTGAGGTGATAGGTGGCAGGAAGGTAATTACTCCGAGTTAAGGCATGTTGAGGAAGGCAATTGGCATTTTGATCGGCACCATTTCCATTTCTCTCCTTTGCGAGTTCTGGTTTTGTCTGAGACTGATGTGGTTGGGAACGATAGACGGAGCTCAAGCTAATGGTTCGTGCTTGAAGGCGATGGGTAAACGGCCGGCTGGTTTACCTCCTCGACAGCAGATCCCTTGTGGTGGTCCTAGCAATTCCGTTGGGGGGTGGATGAAGAGAAAATATACCCCTCAAAAATGGCTGAGAAAGATCCCTACAGAAGAGATGGCAGGATTTGTGAAGAATATCGAAGGTGAAATCAAGAACCCCATTTTACGTGAATGGCTCTTCAGGTTGTTAAAGATGGCGAAGGAGGTGGATGGTAAAGAAGGGCTGAATGTGAGGGAGGCGATGGCTCATTTGCTTCTCAATCCTGGGACTTCTAGGGGAAGATGGAATGTATTCGGTGCGGCTCAATCCCTAGCGATGGCGACGATGCTTTCTGTGGCGACGGCTTCTATCCTCACTCACGAGGACATGATTGAGTCGGCAGGGCAGAATGCAGAAAACCATGAGGACCCGGGGCGGCAGGGCCCCTCCCTGCGCACTCCCGTCGCCGCTCTCGATGCTGCTCTAGGACCCGCTCTCAGGCGGTAGGGGACCGGCACCTAAAACAGGAGAACCCAATAACGTTGGGGATAGTCCAAGTAGTTGCAAAAATACGTCCCAATAGGCCCATCAAAGTTCAGATAGATCTTAAAAATTACAGTTACCATATGCAGCACAGAATTGGAAAAACTCGTTAGTACAAGTCTTACATGACTCAAAATGAGCTGAAATGGGTTGACATGGCTAAACTTACAAAGACACAGCACACTTAGTAAGACTTGGCTAACATCTGAGTGAGAAAAATGCACATAAAAGCAAATCCAAATGCACTATTTTCTTATTCTTTCTCTTCCAACAGGTCATGGTTGAATGGACAAAAAGATGATTTCAGCTGTGTAGAACTAACTTTTCATCATGAATGGCATATTTGTGAAGAAATTTTGCCAGTCAGCAATGATTTTCAACTATAGATTTTAGTTTGGAAAATTTTCTTAGATTTTCACTAGTGGACAACGATGAAAGCCTATGTTACTGGTTCTACACGAAATTCCCCTGGGTCCCAGTTCAGTCCGGCCCGGGTCCGGTCCAGCCGGGGATACGGCCAGGGTTCGCTTTTTTGACTGTGGGTCCGTCCGGACAAAACCCGCGGCTAGACGGCGTTTAAGTGGTTTTTTTGACTGTTTTTTAATAAATTTTGACAATTTTTTATTATTTTGTGATTTGACTCTCACTCCAACCCTAAAAGCATCATTTGGAGTCATTTTAAAGACAAAAAACATTCTATTTACCTCATTCTATGTTGATGTTGAGCTTGGTAGTGGGCATGAGAGTAGTAGCGCCAGTGCTGCTGCTAGTGCCACTGCTAGTGCTTGTGCCACTTTTTGTGGTTCTACTAACATACCAATACCTACATCATCTAATATGGATTGTGGTGATGATATTTTTGAAGACCCATATGACAGTGATGCCTAATTAGTGATGGCTGATTGTTGAGTTTGACATTTGGCATTATAAATTTGATTTTTGAATTGTAATAACTATATATATCATGACATTCGACATTCGTGTTTGACTAATTGACATTGTAGTGCTTTTAATTTCTAATACTAGTGTGGTTTTATTTATTATATGATCATATTAATGATGCTATGGTATTCTGAACTTAATTACTGCTGCAAATATGAATATATTTCTGATTTTTATGTGTATTTGTATGGACGAACCCAAAACGAACCCACACCCAAAAAAATTTTGACCGAACCCGCAAACCCGAACCCGAACCCGTACCCGTACCAGAACCGGTAACTTAGGATGAAACTCATTTTTCTGAATTTTCCTATATTTGAATGATGTTTTAAATTACCTCAGTGCTGAGTCCCACCCAAGTTGAAAGTTGACACCAACTTGCCAACTCCAAGTCCAGATACTAATCATAAATAGCTTATGTCAAAACCACTCAAACCTAGTATTATGCTATGGTATAGATGCCACTATGTTCTGTGCTAGTCTATATAGACAAAATCAGCTACCGTTGAGGATGACCAGCCAATTTGATCTCGACGAGATCGATCCAGATTCTGAGTGGATTGCAAATGATGATGTCCTTGATGATGACGATTGTGATCTCCTTAAGGAGTGCAACTATGTAGCTTATCCTGTTCTGCCATCAATAGCAACAACTCCAGCTCAAAAGGAAGTTGACAAAGTTGTTCAATTGATTGAGCACATTCAGCAGCAAGTGCAGACCATCCTGTAGCAAGCTAATGTTAAATACAAGCAGCGCCATGATAAGCATCAGACACCACACACCTTTCAGGTTAGTGATAAAGTCTAGCTACACCTCCAAAAGGAAAGATTCATAGGACCTCATTGTAAGCTTCATTTAGTTCAGTACAAGCCCTACGCCATCACCAAGCAAGTAGGAGAGAAAGATTTCAAGCTTAATCTTCCTTCTTACCTTGGGTTGCATTCATCTTCAACACACAGCTCTTGCACTGTTACTTTCCAACTGTTCGATACATCAGATGCTACAAAGAGTCTTCAACATACAAAGATCATTCCAGACTGTAGTGTTTCCACAAAATTGGATCGTCATTGACGCCAAGGTCAAACGGACACATCATCAAGAGATTCCTCTCTTCCAAATCGTCAACGCAAGTCAAGTGCCTTCTTAGGGAAAATGGTTTACAGAAGTGCAGGTTGCTAATTTGTTTCTACATCTTTTACCACAACTACATGCAATTGGGACCATTGCTCTTCAAGAAGGGGCGACTGATCTAGGAGGATCATGGTCAGTAAATCACACTGCAATAATCCAGCATTACTCCACAGCCCTTGCGGTAATGTCAGCAGGTTTAACATCATGTTCAGCACCCACATGCCAAACTGCAAGTCCTAAACTCGTCTTCAACAATTGTGAAGCAGTTATGAAGCGGATATGAAATGGTTCAGTTCAACCAACACCTCATCTCCCTTCTTTGTATATTAATGTACATCGCCATTCTTTGTAGTTAGAAAATAAATACATAGACATCACACATCTTATTTCTCAGATATTGTACAGAACTTAGCATAATAAACTTTGCTATTACAGTTCTACATTTGTTGTCAAACTGTCTTCTCTACTTTCCTTGTTCATTTGCACTCTGCATATCTTTAACCTTTGTCATTCATAAATCACTTCTGCATATAACCTCCTTAAATCAGTTTAAGTAAGGTTGTCCACCAGGTCTTCGCTTGGGCCCTGGATCACTTTTGAAGCTTTCCTTTCAAAGGAGTGTGGCTCAAAATACTAGAGTTAAGGTTTCAAGATTTCAAAGCCAGGTCTCCAAGAACAATTTTGTTTATGATGTAATAATATATAATTGTGATCTTTATTAAGAAACACATAACCAATCCCAACACTAAATTTCCCTATGTTCAATAATCTATGTGAGTTTGTTGCATTCATGTTACTTTTTAAGTTTTTGGAAATATTTTTGAAAAACAATCATTCTAAGACAATACAAAAGATAGTCAATTCACTTCAGATATCCAAAATAGAATGTTGAATGTTTACCTCTTTGAACTTCAACAATATTAAATTTGTCACTGATGCAGGTCTTGAACGATCCCACCTATACAAATAAACAGTGCATATCAAATCTACCAAATTTGTCATGGTATTCAACATGAGAAACAACAAAATTTGAAGTGATAGTAATTCCATTAATTTTGACTGTAATAATCATCTAGGAACAAGTTTCTCCAAGACTTCACAAGATTAGCTGCAATTTTTTCATCATACATCTACAACAGATGATTGTGATTTCAACTTTCAATACAGAGATTGAATAGCCTTTTAGTTTAGGTTTTTTACATAGATATTCCCAAACTGAGGTACAAATATCAATACTGAGTGTACCAAACATTAATGAAGTGCACAAGGCACAATTAATCACTGTGAGCTGATCTAAGGATCTGCTCATTTTATTCTTGAGACAAGGCAATAGAATCATGAAATTTCAGCATGTCATGTGCTGAGAAATGTATAACCAAATTACAACCAAAATGTAGCAATTGGGATAAACACGAACTAATGCTTAAAAGATTCACAAATGGAATTTTAATTACCAGCTAGAGCACTTGCAATTAGTGGGATTCGACCAATTTTGCAAAACATGTCCTTAATAAATGAAATTGAGGAAGTATTTCTACTATCTTACAATGGCTACTCCATATAAAAGAATAATCATAACGTCTTCATACACATATTGATAATTTGTAAAATATATGTACCCCTATGTGAACACACTCTACATTCTTCATATATGCCATCATTTATCAGGCTTCCATCCTCAAATAATTCTTTCCCCATGTCTGAAAAAAAAAATAGCAAACCAAAAAATTATTATTAAAATAAAAGGTGTCAAAGCTGAAAATTTCATAGAGGTGCTCAGGATATGCGTAAGGAATACCTTGTACAAACCCCCAGCCCATGGGCACATCAGTACAGGGATTTGATATGTTTCACATTCACAGAGAGTTAAGAGAGGAGTGAATAAAACTGCAACGTATGCATGTTACTCTGTTGACATGGGAATATGTTCTTAGTAAAAATGAGAAGCTGTGAAAATGCCTAAGCCACGAAGTGTCATGCAATTTGATCTATGCAGAAGTACAGGACATCTGCAAACCACAAGGAAGACAAAGAATAAGGCCGAGAGAGTGCACAACAGAACAGGAGTTGCACAGAAGACACCGAGACCAAAGAGAGATTTGCACAGAAGACTGATACTGCCAACAGAGACAAAATATCTGCCCAAGGAGGTGAAGGGAAGGATCTGCCCAACAAGCAATTCAGGTGAATATTTGTGAGAGGAAATATTTGCACATGGAGCAGATTGATGATGTGGCACAACCAAGTAAGATGGCTACCTGAGGATGATCCCTAGCCACAAGACCTGAGGATGATTTCTAGCCATGAGTTTAGAGCGCAAGAGATCAATTAGAAGGCACCTCAGCCAAGTGTTCAATGATGAGAGTGCATCATCAAGTGAGTACATGGCCAAGATTCTGCCAGACCGTCTAGTGAGAGTTAGGCTTGGTGAGTAGTCGGAGTGTAGAGTGATAGGATATTGGCAATGGCAGATATGCTGTCTTGTATGTCAGTGAGCTTGTGGTTGTTGATTGTAAGTTGTTGGGTTTCTTGGTATATGTTTTGGGTATATGATAGGATGTAGATGATACCTCTATGAGATGTTCATGCTCTTAAGTCTTGACAAAGCTTTGTAAGTTGTGATGTAATGATTGACATATGAAGCTTATTGGCTCCATATCAAAGTTCTTTATCCCAGAAGACTTACACGGACTAGCGAGTAGCATTGCAAGTTGCACTATGCATGAAAGCAGTGGAGAGTTTGATATTAGTGTAAGTTCATTCTTAGAAGCATAGATTGCTAGCATGGCAACACAACTACAAAAATTGTCTGCCAACACTACTCAACTTCAACAACCAGGTTTGTGGTGCATGGAGTGCCAAGAAGAGGGTCACAGTGAGAATAATTGCCCAAGAAGAAGTATCAAGAATGTACTGCACACATGAGATCTTCCAAGCAGATCACAAACAAAGATTTGTATATTATTTGAAAAGGTGAAGCAGATCAAAATGTCGGTGTGTTGTAAAGTTTTTGAGAGTTCTACCCACAAAATTGTTGATTGCCGCATAAAAAATGAAATGTGCGAGGATCATGAGATGAGTTGTAGATAAACTTCTGCAAGAGAGCAAGCTGCACAGAAATACCAAATACAAGGGTACATAACTCAACCATGCAAAGGTACAACACCATGCAAGAATTCAAAAATAATGCACAGAACTATGAACAAGGATCTTCCCACAACAAAACAAATTATGGGGTGGGTAGCCAAGGCTATGGTGGCCAGTCATGGACGAGGTAGAGGTTGATTTGTACGCTGATCACAAAGGGGATGCTTCAAATGTCATGCACCGACCCACATGCAGTGCAATTGTCTGAAGTTTCCCCAATGTGGACACTACAATGATGAGCATTGAATTGAGGATTGTCCCGAGCTATGTCAGACACTCTACAATGAGAGAAGATGCAGAAAGATGCCAGTATGATTCGGGTGGTACAAGATGACAAACGATCTCCAAAACCAACTGTGCAAAGGAAAGCAAAGATGGAGACCAAAGTAAGGACTGAGCCACACATCAACATCACTACAATGAGTGATGTAACAAACCAGCCAGACAGATTAAATGAGCCATAAAAGGAAAGAGTACAAAGAGTTCCAAAAATAACTGTGAAAGACAATATGGATGGTCTAAGACAGAAAAGCATCTTACAGTAAGCCACTAAAGTGATTTGGGAGTTCAAAAGGAGAAACTAGCATGTAAAGGACTTGGAAGTGAGAAGACGAGGACAACAAGACAAAGGAAAAGGTTCAATAGAGTTAGAGGAACTGAGGCCACATGTGATGAAGAATAGTTGATTGATGCAATTATAATGGATGGTTCGTCTGTGACATCCTGAATGATACTGATGAAAATAGGTTGCCCACCATTCCACCCATCATAGAACATCTTGCTTGTGGCAAACAACACCAAAGAACAATCATTGGGGGTACTGCACAATGTTGAGATTAATATAATGGGTGCACAGTTTGTTATGAACTTTGAAGTGATCAAGTTAGCTGAAGAAGACAATTATCTCACATTTTTAGCCCAATCATGCTATGCAAAGACCGAGGAAATGCACTTCAAGTGGTATATGAGTATTGATTCCACTTGATGTCAATCAAGGACTTGCGTATGTTGAAATTGTGGATATAGAAGATGTCAATGAAATCTATGAATCACACTGAAGCACAATATGAACATCAATCCCCGAGATGATGATGTCTTAAGTTGGATCAATGCTAAATCAACATCTAATAGAACAATTAATGCTTGTGATCAGTGGGTTCAAGAGGCCTCCAAGGTCATAGGAAGGAGATACAATGGACATAATTTGTGCAAGGTAAGGCATATGTTCTTTATGTGTCTATTAAACCCTATTTATGGAAAACTGCTCAGAAGCAGGTTACATGTGTAGTAGCTGGAAAAGTTAAAAGGGTCTTCAAATTGAGCAAAGACCGATTGGCAAAATTACCAAAGTCAATGGGTTTGAGAGGGTTGAACCATTTGTACAAGATTTGGAGGCATGTTGACCAACGCAAAAGGAGCATGTCAACTCAATTGTGTGCACATTGAAAAGCACAATGTCAAGATTGTGGGCTGCACATAAGCCAACTTGCCTACATGCACCAAGCTCAAACAAGTGTGTGAATGTGCGATTTATCCACACCAATGAGAAGGGACTACCAATGTACAATGTGAAGGAGATTCCAAATTGCATTTAGAGGTCTATGAAAGGGTTTGGAAGGCAGATAAGTGGTTTCTGCCACCTCATCAATGGGTACATGCATTTTTATACCACTCTCAGCAATTGGGCGAAAGCATGGTATAGTGAATGTGAAACAAAACAAGAGACGGCAGACTATGAAAACACGAATGATCAATTTGCAATTACTTTCATGTTCAATTCAGATAAGCGAAGGTTGATGAAACTCTACAGATCGTGAGAAGTCATATTCAGTCAGAATGCTAAGATGGAAGATGGAGTCTGTCAAATGTATCCAGATGGCCGTTCAAGACTTAGGCAATTGCTTCAAGAAGAAGATGCACAAACTTCTACTACTTCATCCCAAGTGTTAGAGGATGCAACCAACACCCTCCATTATAAAGCAATGTGCAACATTGAAAAGGATAATGAAAGAGATGAAGAAGCTATATCGCAATTGGAGATAGAAGTCTTTGTAAGGGAAAGACAAGTCAGATCAAAGAAGAAACAAGGATCCAAATATTACAATGAACCTTTGTGCAAGATACAGGTCAAGATTGGGACAAAAGAAGATCTAAAAATTGTGACCATAGGCAATTATTGGACATTGGGACAAATGTCAAATTGGCTAAGATTATTGAGCTACTGAAGGAGTTTCAAGACCTCTTCCCAAGAGGATATAATGAGATGATCAGTCTTCATCCTTAGTTAGACAAAATGGAGATCAAGTTGCACGAAGTACTGAAACCAATTAAGAAGAGGACTTACCAAATGAATCCCAATTTGAGGATAAAGGTGAAAGAAGATGACAAAATGCTGGTTGCAGGAGTAATACTATTGGTTGAAGAATCTAGATGGATTTAGTCAAATGGTTATTATCATAAACAAGGATGGAAGAATAAGGATATGTTTTTGCAAGTGCCCAAAATTGTATGGGCCAAGATGTCAGTCCAATGATGACCTGGCAGTCCTGCTCACGACCCATGTGGCATGAAATATATCTTTTCTCAACATTTTCTGGTTTGATGGCAGTCTTTCTGTGTTTCCTGTGTCCTTCCTAACCTCCTTTCCACCTTTTCTAGTCCTCGACTTGGCTTCTGAGTCTTCATGCCATCCCGAACCTTTTTTCAGATCCTTCTGTTATAGGGTCTTTTGAGATAACCCTCTAGTCCCTCAGGCGACCTGGTTTAAGTTGTAGTGTCACCCGAGTGACCTACCATGGCATAAGGGGCAACCCAAACCCACAAAAGGGGCGATCTTGTTGTGTTTGAAGGACACGTGATTTCTTCAATTTTGACTATTTTTCCACCTTTCTTGCTTCTAATTATGAGTTAATTCGAGCTCTGACTGAATATCTTCATCCCCTAACTAAATCTCCTCTCTTAAACTCACAATCACCTCTCTTGTTATCTCCCAATCATCTCCCCTTGATTATGAAGCTGATTCACCTATTTATACTCCCCTTCCCATTGGCATCTAGGAGGTTATTTTTTCCATTCTTGGCCATTTCTTTGCAAGAAGCTCTTATTCCTCTCTCTTAGTCAAGTGGATTGTGAATCACCTTTAGAAGTCTTAGGCTACTCTTGCTCTAGCAACCCCCATGATGAGCACACAGTTATACTGAGAAGGGGGGAGGGGAGGGGGGGGTTGAATTAGTATAATACAATCTTTTACCTTTTTCAAATCTTAGCAACCATAGCAATATCAATCACACAAGATCTATCAATTATGCAACACAAGGAGAACATAAAATTTACATGGAAACCCTTACGAGAGAAAACCACAACAAAATATTGCTTTATATATAATTCTCTTACAAGTTTTGTAGGCACCAACCTACAGGAGACTCAAATCCCCTCTCACACAGTCTGTAAGCACCAACCCACTAGAGACACCAATCCCTGTTTGTAGAATTTGTGAGCACCAACCCACTGGAGACACCAATCCCCGCAACTAAGCACTAACCCAACAAGGCACCAACCTATGAATTCTTCAATGGATGATATGTCTTCACACGATCTGAATGTCGATACAACTCTTTTCACAAATCTGATCCAAATCATGGTACTTTCTTCTCATAAATTTCTGCCTTGAGATCTGCCCTAACTCTTTTATATCTGCATAGATCTTCTTCCATATTTCTGCCTCTAACTCTTTTATATCTGCATAGATCTCCTTTAATATTTTTGCCTCTAACTCTTTTATATCTGCATAGATCTCCTTCTATATTTCTGCCCACACTCTTCTTTATCACAGCATAATCTTCTTCTATATCAGCATATTCTTCTTCTCTATATCTGCATATATCTTTCTTCTAATTCTACCTCTTAAACCTTCATATGCAGATCTGCAGGTGTCTTGATTGATATATCTTTTACTTCAACACACACCACTCACATCTTCCTCAACTATCATTAATATCCTCTTCAATAGAAGTGATTCCTTGAATGGTTGCATCTTTTGCAAAAGAGACAACTCTAAGAATACACATACCTTTTCATTTCAACTTTTTATTTTGTCTTAAGTGAAGGCGCTACTTAGTAAAATAATCGCTGCTTCTTTAAAGATAATCGCACCTCCTTATTTGTCTTGATTTCTTTCATTCATCCTTGCTAATCACACCACATCACATCATATAAATAAGACGTTTTTGTCTTATTATTAAGGGAGAGTCGGCCATCATTGAAACTCACAATTTATTTTATTTTGTTTAAACAATACATATTAGGAAGTCGGCCAGCATTATTAGGAAGTCCGCCACAATAATATATATGTTAAAACTTGAATCTTGATGCCACCACAAGACCAGATTTCTTATGTTTAAATCTTTAATTTAAACATATCATAATATTCATTCTTTTAGCCTTCACCTAATACTTTTAATCTTATTTCCATCACCTTGCAAGTCAGCCAGCATTGGTATATTATATATTTGTCTTTTGATCTCCCTCATAAAGAATACAGACTTCTCTACATTAGTCGGCCATGTCTAATTCATGTTTGTCGTCCTTCAAAACTGATCACACTATCTTAGTCTTTTATTCGGACATATCTAACCAATGTTTAAATCTTTAATTTAAACATTATTTTCTTATCAACCTCTGCTCAACAATTGATCCAATTTGCCTTACACAATCCATTGAATGATGATAACAACATTTACACCTTGCATACAATGATATTGCTACTTTGACATCAATGACAACATGTCCATGCACCTTTGACATCTATGACAACGATCTTGCCAAGAGTCTCGACAATACACTCTTGACATCAATGACAATATTTCCAACACCCCACAACATATCCATTATCAATATAGGACATTTGTGCCTTTTCCCAACATTTTACATAGAAGCTTCAAAGCTTCTACTTACCTTCCAAGTAATCGTTCAATTGTCCTAGATGTATATCTTCCCTATCTTCCCATTGCCATCAAAGAGGAGCACCCCATTGTTGGAGAAGAAGATACAAGAGTTGAACCACCTAAGGACACATGCCACTTCAAAGAAGCTTCAAACAAGTTCCATATTTTAGAAGCTTTCGTTTATTTATAGTAGTTTAAATAGTAATTAGAAAATCAAGATTGCCTGAGGATAGTAACATTTTGTTATTAATTCTTGGATTAGAGTAGAATTCTTTGTTGCTTTCTTAGATTAAAATGTTTCTCAGATTAGATTAAGTTAGATTTAATTTAGCTCTTGTTTTTCAAAAGCCCTTGATTCCAACACAAGACATTTAAGCAGAAAACCCTTGATTTATACACAAGGTAATTCAACTCAAAGCAAAACAAAACGTAGAAATTGCATCTAGAAAACTTTAGTTAAAGTCATTTAGCTACATTCATTAAAAATACAATAAAAGCATTTCTTTTGTAGATAGATTAATTAGATCATATTTCATTTTCAGAAAATACAAAAAGAAAAGATTTATTTTTGCATGCACCTAGATTAGTTCATTTAGATCATTCATCACTAAATCACAAAAATGCAAAACAAAGCAACAAAATCTAGGTGCATGCAAACCAAACAAAAACACTAGAACAACTCCCTTGATTTTCCTTTTCCTCACTTGGCATCTCAAACTAAATGTGTCCTGGAATCAAGGAAGATTGGATTGAGGTGGTGTTAAACGTAATTAGAGCAAATCTACCGATTCAAGAAATACCCACTAAAGAGCAAGCCCAAGAACAAGCGGAAATCCTAAGGGAAATCCAACAGGCTAACGAAAGAAGACCTATGAGAGGAGTTTCACGCAAGAGAACTCGCACTCGTAGAAGAATTAATAGAATTAGAGCAGCGAAAGCTCAACGCCTTTTGTCTCTTCACAGCAAACAAACTCAACAGGATTAGAGCTAGTGGTCCACCTGGATATTAGAATCACGACAACTCCTCTTCAACTATTCAAAAGACAACATCCAAACACACCTTAACAAATAAACACCATAGTCCACTGCCAAGTGCTCCTTCCTCGTGAAGTGAGTGAACCTATCAATGCGACTCCCACTCCACAAGATCATATCACTGTCATCTGCAATACTCTTCTTCCACGTGACGAGAGTAATCCATTGGGTTCTCAACCACTTGGCTAGCTTTTGCCACAAGAACAAAAGTAATCTGATCAATGCCATCAACAAGTGTGCAATGCATGTGTCGTCCTAGGTTTGACTCATTCACATTATGTTGAGTCGATTCAAGATATCACAGTTTCGACTTATAATGCATTGAACAAGGCATGCGTAAATGATCCTTTCCTAACCCTATTTACATAGGAGATTTTTGAGGGTGTGGCTGATTGTGAAAGTGAGATTCATTTGGTAAATACAAGGGAAAGGAGTTTTATGAGCTGCTTTTTAAAAATTAAAATTTTTTCATGGTTTTCCTTTTGGGATTTTAACTATAATTTTACCAGGTTCAGTCCAAAATTGTTATGTCCATCTAAAATGTCCCAGTTTGAAGAACATGAGCCATGTTTAGCCAAGCCTATGGGGATGCCCTAGGATCTATGTTGCCTCAAGAGCACTTAGGGACCTGGAGGGGACGTCCCCTACAAGTTGCCCTTTTTTCCTAAAGTTTTGGGGATGTCCCCCCTAGTCCCTGTTTTTCTCAAAAGTTTTGGGGACGTTCCCCCTATTTTTGGTCTTTTGGGGGACTCCCCCTAAATGTCTCAACATCCCCAAGGCTTTAGGGTGGCTCCCACATCAAACACAAAAATGGCAAAAATAAAATAAAAGAACATTTTAAAAAGAATAAAACCCTAAAAGGGGGGCCCCCACCAAGTCCCCCAAACCAAAAGATCTTTTAAAAGCAATGCTCATTGTTATTTTACATTCACCAAAAGAGGAGGAAAAGAGAAGAGGAAAAGGAAAAGATTGGAAAAGGAGCAGCTACCAAGATATAAATCCGATGATGAATCTGATTTTTGAGCTTGTTGGTCAATGTACCTATGTACCATGCATGATACAACATTTCTTTTTTTAGCATATCTCAATTTATTATTTAATAATGTTTCATATTATGTCTATGATTATTGAAATTTCAGCTTCTTTTGGTTTGTTTATGTTATTTTTAGGTGTTTTTTATTTATTTGTATTTTAAAAATTCAAATATTAATTTTATATATTATTTTAATAGCCATCCCCCCACCATCCTCCTGCTGTCTCCAAAATCCAGAAAACAATTTGCTGTCCCCGAAACCCGTCCCCCTGTCCCCACATTTCTCCGTCCCCAAAACTTGGAGAAACACTGAAAGAAATCGAGAACAAATAAACATGCGTATAGAAAACGGCTACACCTAGCATAAATTCAGTAAAAAGGAAGAAAAATTGAAGAATGACGGGACTCCATAAGATGACTGCAAGCTGTAAAAACAAAAGTCTAAGTCATAGCGACAACAGACACAATAGAAGAATGGGCAGCAAACTAAACTTATTGTAATAAGCATGGAGTTTTAAACAACTATGAGAAAGTTCAAAACAACTCAGTAACCAAAGCAATTATGCACTAAAACAAGCAGTACTAAATATAATCTATCCTTTGAGATCTCAGTTGTTGGTAATGATGTGTCACTGAGGGTGATATGAAAATTTCAGATATTGTCTGAAGAGTCAAAAAAGAAGGAAAAGGTCAAAATTTCAAATAGTATAACACAAAAGTATCACAGCAGAGTGGTTATAATTACCTTGTTAGTGTCAAGGTATTCACAGACCGCCACATGCCTCGTCCTACATCCTTTGAAGCTTGATCGCGAGCACTTCTTCCTCGCCATAACTCTTTTACAATATATACAACCTCCTCAACATCAACCTTCACCAAGAAACCAAAAAGAAAATACAAAATTAGTGGGAAATGATAAGAAAAAACTCTTACTGTTATGGATAAAAACAATTTCATCTACCAAATGCTACATGAATTTATCATGCGATACAATCATAGAAGGATAGTTTTTCTGTCATTAAATATACATTATTAAGGCATTATTCAAAATTGAGCTCTGCCCTCTTGATAAGTTTTCAACTCTTGCATTCTTTCTTTTTTAAAATATGCAAGGCTTCCAAGATGTCCAATACTAAGTCACATGAAATGGATTTTAACCTCAATGTCATCAAAACTAACATATCATATTGCAAGAGGTCTCTAATATTAAAAACTTGTAGAGCTTTTTTGATACTAAACACATTACAATAGATCGCTAAATCCCAATAAATTTTCAGTCTCACAAATAGCTTCTAAAATGAAATTATGATGGATTAGTCAGCTCACAAATTATATTTTTAAAATGAGGTAAGAATAATTCTTTGAGTATGTCTCATGATGAGCTTAAATTAATAACATTGGCTCATAGGAATCATCTTGGGATGAGCATTACACAACTAGCAGCATTTCATCGGGGATGCACACTTGAGGGTCTGGAACATGACACTTATATTTCCTGCATCTGAAGGACATCGGACAGCCTTGGAAACATCCTTGGATGCCCCTAAAATGAAGCATAGGCAGGGTGGATGGCCCAAGAACAATGTTCCCCTCTATTTCTAGGTTCTACAAGAACCCTACTCGAACCCAGAGCAAGTATGGATACTACTCTAAGTTCTGCCAAGGTCCTACCCTAGGCCTATGGATTTGGCCCATGTATGTTTAGTCTAAGTTTAACCAATTGCTTGCCCAAGTCCTATGGGTTTCGCTAGATTTTGCCAATCTCTTACCCTGAGCCTATGGATTTAGCCCAAGTACATTTGAATGTACCAGGGTTAAATCCACAAGCCCCAAATAAGACCCTAGCAAAACCAGGACTAGTATTCGTACCAAGTTTGGGTTCAACCAGGGTCCTACCCTAGGTCTAGATTCAACATTAGTACATTGACCAAATCCATGGACCCAAGGTAGGACCTTGGCCAACCGAAGGCAAATCCAAGAGAACCTGACCCAAATTTTTAAAAAGGTCATTTTTAAAATGAAAAAGCAAAATATTAAAAGAAAATTATAAATAACAGTGTTCCTTAGTTTTCATGGATCAACAATGAATGGCATCGGGTTGCTACATAGGAGTTGCATAACGTTGCTAGTGTGAGTGGCACTTGCACTACTTGTGGTTCTAACCTATGTTGTCAATTCAAGTTCAATTTCGAGGTTTGGGTTTGGCAATTCGCCGAGTTTTTTCCCTGGATATGGTATGGCTAGGTTTGGTTGTACAATATACATTATTTGCAAAAAATGTACAAAAATCAATACAAAACACAACTAATAATTGATAACTCAATGTCAATTGTCAAACGTTAAAGATAAATCAGGATGGTTTATATTAGTGCATCTACACATGTAAAATGAATAAGAATCATCATATTGCTCTTCATCAAGAGCATCAATGTCATAAATTAGTTCATTGGAAGGACAAGCCACATCAGGGCCACTCCCACTAGCTGCACCATGCAAATGACACTAAGTACCAGCCTTTGTGCCCCTCATCCTTGATTGAGACTAAGTAAATTTGGTAGTTAGGGTTAGGATTTTCTATTTTTTTGCTTGATTCATTAAAGAAATTGGGGTCCCAAGCGGATTCTCCCTGGGGTTGTCCAGCGTCTTGCCTCAGGGATTTGAATTCAATCTGGATATGTTCAAACATACCCAAGTCAAATCCACTGGCTCGAGGCAAGATTGTGGGTAAACCTAGGCCAGACCCAAACCAAAATCAGATCCCAATCAAGACGAATTCGAGTTCAACCAAGGTTCCTACAAAACCTAATAACATAAATTATAACGATCCAACTTATGACATTGTTGCTCTTGATGAAGAGTAACCATGTGTAGTTGCACTAATATAAACTATTTTGACTTATCTTTAACATTTGACAAGCGACATTAAATTACCAATTATCCATTGTTCAACGTGGACACACCCTCCCTCAAAAATGAGTAGTTTCAAGCATAGTTGAAAAACTCGGACTTGGCAAAAACTCAGCAGACCCAAAAAATTTTAAAACTCGGGACTCGCCAAAAACTCAGGGAAAAACTCGGCAATAACTCGGCAAACATAAATTAAATTAAATTAAAAATTTAAATTGGACAATAATACAGGTGACTGTTATATAGCTGTATTTTGACATTTTTGCTATAAAAAACGATCGAAATTATAAAAAGACTATCATATGAAAGGAGAGATTTTGGACTGTATTATTTGTAAAATTTTGACAGAAATTTCCTATATATTATTGAATGATTGGTCACTGTATTATAAAAAAATCAAAATTTTATAATGACTGTATCATATGAAAGGCTTTTGGACGAATTGTCAAAATTTATATAGGAATATGATGATTTTAATTTTTGTTTTAACTTTTGACAGTTCCTTCAAAAACTCTCCTTTCATATGATACAGTAATAAAAAAAATTGAAATTTTAAAGAGACATTATCATATGAAAGGAGAGATTTTGGACGAACTATCCAAATTTATAATATGAAATTCAATTTTATATCATAAAAAATCGAAATTTTAAAAAGACTATCATATGAAAGGAGAGATTTTGGATAAATTTTGACAGTTCGTCCAAAATCTCTCCTTTCATATGATACAATCTTTTTAAAATTTATAAATTTAATATTTCTAAATCCTAATCGATCATAAAGCATTTTAAATTTTGACAGTTCGTCCAAAATCTCTCCTTTCATATGATACAGTCGTTTAAAAATTTATAAATTTAATATAAATCCTAATCGATCATAAAACATTTTGATTTATCATTTAACAGTTCGTCAGTGTCATTCGTCCAAAATCTCTCCTTTCATATTATAGTCTTTTCAAAATTTCGATATTTGAAGTTAAACAGTTTGTTACCTGTAAGGCTTTAACAATCACGCCTGTGAATCGCGCCGCCGGGAGGGAGAGGGTTTCGCGCCGTCGGGAGGGAGAGAGTTTCGCGAGTTTTAAGTTTTTAACTTTTAACATTTTTTTAATGTGCCGGTTTTTTGTAGGTTTTACTCACGATTCATGGCGATTTTTGACTCTGTAACTCGCCGCGAGTTTTTGAAAAACTCGGGGCGAGTTTTTCCGAGTTTTTCAGAGTAAAACTCGCCATGAGTTTTGCCTTGCGATTGCTCGCGGATCCAGCGATTTTTTCGCGAGTTTTTCATCAATGGTTTCAAGGATAGGACCATCCCCGACACAAGGACAAGGATGAAATGTCCCCCTGCCACCCCCCACCATCGCCTGCAAGGGGAACATCCCTGAGACATCCTTGCCAAGGTAGGGGTCATCCCGAGGGCGTCCCCACCTATAGGCGACATTGGGGGACTCCACGTTATCCCAAGACAGCCAGAGAATGCATGTGCATCCCTAGACTATCCCAACAATGCTAAGGAGTCCTCACATTGAACAATGTTTCTCTATGTCATGATAACAATTTTGATTTGTGTCAAATCTTCGAATAGACAGAAAACATGATGGCATGTACAAATTGTTGACCTTGGAAGAAAAAGGAATATTTGTTACAAAAGAATCGATGTTGTTCATTATACAAAGGAGACAGGCTCCTTAAATAGAATTACAAAGACAGATGTTTCTAAAAGAAACAATCGTTAACAAGAGACGAACTTAGAAACTACTGGATGACCATTAATAACATAAATAGAAAGATATTATTCTAATACCCTCCCTTAATGGTCATCATTCTAACTACCCAAAGAGATAACAGAGAAGGCTGCCCCCTTCTTCTCAGAACGCTTCTGCAACAAAAGACAAGCCTGCCACTGACTCTACCACTTGAGATGACTCTGCCACCAACCCTCCCAGAAACTGCAGAACTTCTGGATAAACCCAAAAAACAACACCAACCGTCCAACCTGATGTTGGAGAACTGTCCCTCCCTGTAACCAGAGACACACCGAGAACAACTGCCACGATTTTGAGGAAAAATCAGCAAACCCTTCAAACTTTTGCAAATGAGCACGACGCTCCAGAACATACTGCAAGAAGTCAGCTGTGCAGATGTTCGCCCCAGCAACTCCAGGTGCAACCAAAACAAACTGCAGCAAAGTACGATTTTTGAGGAAAAAATCGCCAAACCCAGAAATCCGAAGATTACAAATCATCGTCTTTTTCAGAAAAAATGATAAAAACCAAATACTAGAGAGCCCTCCCGAACGACGGAAACCCTAACTAGGGTATACAGGAGAAAAACCCTTAATTTTTGAGGAGAAAATTATAAACCCTATTACAAAACGATTTTTAAGGCAAAAATCGCACAAAACCCACAACTAGAATTTTTAAGGAAAAAATTAATGAAAACCCAGAACATCGATTTTTCAAGATTGAAAATAGCACCCAAAAAAATAGAGGATTTATTAAAACCCTAGATGCCAAAATTTATCAGAAACCTTTTAGGTAGACGGGAACCAAAAATCCTCAAACCAGAACAAATTCGAGGCAACAATCTGCCCAGAAAAAAAGCGCAATTTTTTGGAAAAATAGGAAACGCCCAGAAAACGCAACAAATAAGGATGAGAAGAAAAAATTCGCCCTGATCCGCAAAAAAAAATCCGCGCCAAAAAGCTTGAAGGACACACGCCTTAGAGACACGAGATTATCAGAGAAAGAGATGAATTTTTCAGACGAAAAATGCAGGTTATAGAAAACCTGCGATTTTAAAATCACGTCTCTTCCTTCCACGATTTTTTTTAATCTACAACCCTTTGATTTCTCCAGCAAACAGGACCCACGAATTTGCAGCAAACCCTCAAATTTCAGAACAAAAAATGCCCCACGAATTTTTTTTTTTTTTTAAATTCGCTAAAAAGCAAGAGACCATGAATTTTAAAAAAAAATCGCCAAATTCTGAAAAACAAAGAGCCCTCCCATAAGGGAGTCCGACTCAGATCGGCTCTGATACCATGCTACAAAAGAATCGATGTTGTTCATTATACAAAGGAGACAAAGGCTCCTTAAATAGAATTACAAAGACAGATGTTTCTAAAAGAAACAATCGTTAACAAGAGACGAAGTTAGAAACTACTGGATGACCATTAATAACATAAATAGAAAGATATTATTCTAATAATATTTACACAACATCGGAGGCAAAATACAATATTAAAACAATTGTTATTGTTTTTGTCTACTCAGATGCACACTCTCTTATCTAAACTTTAGGAAGTTAGTGATCAAATATTTCTTATTTTGTACATCACTAACACCTTGGGCTTAGTAGAGAGTGGAGGAAGCACTAATGGTCGGATAGTGGTGGATGTTATCAAGATTTCATAAATGTTTGAGTTTCTACTAACTTCTATAAGGAGTTTCTAAAAATAGAGAAGAAAATGAATAAAAAGATTCATGAATAACAATATTCTTGTCTTCAATTGAACAACCCTCATCATTTAGACCGGTCATATTCCCTAACTTCATAGTTAGTTCTCTAAAGAATGAAGATTTGGTCAGGCATAATTAGGATTCAATGTCGGAGAAAACATAGTGATAAAATTATGAAAAATGGCACACACCATGAAGGTCCACGCGGTCTTGAAGGCCTTAATTTGGGCTTTGGTGGCGGGGGCTCCACCCCTCAACCCCACTGGGGAGCTCCATCCCCATGAGCAATGCCACCCCTCAAACCCGTTGAGGGCTGCTGCCCCAGGACCCCTACTCTAGTTTTAGAAGAAAAAACTAAATTGTTTTAGGCCATGCCGGATGGAAAAGCAATGTTTTTTAATTCTCTCAAATTTTTCCCAATTAAATCCAAAGTAATTGAATTACATTTATACTTTTGGTTTGCAAGTCAATCCCAATCCAAGTAATGCTACTATGGCTGCAGCAGCATTGCAGACTTGTCTAAAATACAAGCGCAAGAGCCCACATAGAGTTAGTGATGTTAGGCCGAGTGATATAGGCTCCTTTGTACCATAGTTGATGATTTTTGTTTTTGATGCCATGGATATCATAATCCATGAGTTTTATACACCTAAAACACTCGAGAGTATTTATAGATTTAAAAATGTTGTTTCTTTCAACTCAAATCTACTTTTGTGCTCATTTGATCAGTGTATACTTGTAATCAAAGTAGCTTCTAATTGATTAGTTTATTGTCTTTAGCGTTGATTTAGTGAAGGATGCATAATAAAAGATTTAAATCCTTAAAAAAACACTATATTTCATGGTTTTATCAGTTTGCTGGGTCTTTGCCAAGTCTAAGTGCTAAGCCCAAGTCTTGTAACCATGGATCTTAGTGACTATGTATAATTGTATCTCCTGAAAAAGGGCCAAGCATCTCTAATAAGAAGCATTTTGTTGAGGTTATCACTTATTAGTTTTTATTTTATCTTTTAGATGAAAACAATAGGTTATTAAATTTCATTTAAGATTTTTTTAAAAATTGTACAAAAGTAGTTGTTTTAGGTTTGTTTTAGATTTGTTATAGTTCTTATAATTGGGCAAAGCAAATATTTTATTTTAATCTAGTTCAACATTCTTGTGCATTTATTTCTTATTTTGAAAAATAAAAAATACAAATTATATTCTTCAAAGTTATTCTCTATTGTTTTTCCAAATTTTATTGACTGGTGAGCTTGTTTCAAAGTTTATCCTGATCAAACATAAACACAAACATTGGGAGTTAGCATACAGTTATCATTATAACTTATAAGTAAAGAGGAATGGAGAAGTTTAGCTGCAAGTCTGCTTTATCTATTTGAACATAGTTGATCCTATATTTTATTCATTCTAGGTGAACTTATCCCGGTTGTTCTGCATGGTTATGCAGTTCAAAGACTTACTTCTGTTATACAGTTTCTCCACCATTTGCATCGTCTCTGTGTTTATATAGTAAACTCTACACTATAATGCTATGTAATCCCATTGTTATATGCCCGCCATCATATAAATTAGATACACATTTTTTATATAACAGTTTGATTCACTTGGGTTTGAAATATTTGCTCGGAAACACGCTGTTGTGCCTCGTATTTTCTGCGCAGGACGGATGTTTATTGATCATGATGAGAATCTCCATGGATTAGGTGATAAATCATTTTATCTACTTCAGTTGATAAATCAGCATACATCTGCTTAGCACACATTATTGTCTTTCCTAGAATAAGATTGGCTCTGGGAATTTATGAAGAATATACTCTGTGAATAACAATTGTGATGATGCTTTCTCTCTCCGTCACAATATTCTTTAGTTCTATTATAAATTTATAATAAATAATATACATAAGAAATGATTACTAGTAAACTCACACTTACACTAACAAATTTTGTCTATGCATTATCTGGCATCCTATTCTTACATTTTATTGCACAAAATGTCACTTCCTCAAAAGCTTATACAACATTCTGATTTTGAGTTGTAGTAATTCTTCTCTACACTTAACGGAGCAAAAGAAATGTGAATGTATTTACAATTGGCATAATAAATTGGCCATCACCTATTATCAGATTATCTTGATGACATGTAATACACACAAGAGCAATTTACAGTCAGGATAGAATGCTCCATTCACCTGTGCTTATTTTCGACTTAAAGACAACCACATCCATACTTGAACCTTCTCATGCATTAAACAAATTTACATCACACTACAATCTTTGTCTCACAACTTTGCAACCACAACAATCAACTAATAATAGGCCTGTAAATTTATTTGGAATATAATACTGCAGATTCTCTTAATTCAAGACACTAAACAATGAACATACCTCAACCTGCATGGCTGCACCGTATAAAATTTCTTCACGTTCAATTAAGCGTTGATGAAGCAAGCAATAATGGTCCAGATCAAAACTCACAATGGGCTCAGTTTGAATATAGAAGCCAGCAAGCTGTGTTAACACATGAGAAGCCATCACTTGGCCAAAAATAGCTGGAATAGTTCCCAAGACCGGTATAATACGAACTCTGAAACCTGGTACAATCTGATGTCAGGATCCCAATCACATGTCAAAACATCAATGCCTTCTAGATATGACAAGTTTGCATAATCCAGTAATTTGACACATCAAAGTACAGGAAGTTTTTATCACATATAATGCTCAATTCAATAGTAACAGATCTTATTAATACATAGTGCAATAAATAACTAGTCCATATGAAATTAAACAAGAAAGAAAGAAAGTAATTATATCAATGAATATAGGTACCTGATATTCTGATGGATTCTCTTCTTCTCCATTTGGCCCTTTGAAGGGAAGCAACTTTACTTTAGGCTTCTCCAAAGAAAAGACCACACTTATGCCCCCATCAATTCCATGTTCCCGTCTTAATCGGTGTCTCACCTGTGAAAGGGTTTTAGTTCAGAAAAAATAGAAAGATACCGAAACAACTATAAACAGGAAATCTAACTTGGAACAATAATTAATTAGAAAGTCCATTAATTTATGACCAATTTCCGTTTACAAAGACATAGAGGTACTTAATTGTAATTCTACCAATGCCTTATTATTTTTGTAACACTTCCAGAGTGTTCAAGGAGGCCCTATTACAAAGGGAAGGACATATCAGTGAAAACTCAATTAAGGTACGATTCTACTTCCAATGATTTTAAACTTCTCTCTCAGAGAAAAGGGATAGTAAATTGTGCACAAATTAACAAGATTCTGAACTTGCAGTTGATGCAAAGTATCTCAGATTACCAAGCATACACTTCAAAACAAGATTCAAAGCTAAATGAGCTAAGTTGCCAGGTTTGCCAAATTTTATTAAAAATCCAGCAAATCTTTAAAAAAAACCCTATAAATCATTCAAAATTGCCTCTAAAAAAAGGGTTTAAGCCAAGAAACGTGCTTCATTTAAAAGAGCATGCTGTCATATAAATCAGCGGCCTGTGAAACAAAGGAAAGAGGGCGTCAACATATGAGTCCCTGCAGGGCATCTGCACATCCGAAAAGAAATTCCTTGACCGACTGCAAGCTCACAGAGACGTCTCAAACAACAACAATTCGACCACGTCTGACCAGTCATCATAACACTTAGTAATGTTGTGGTTAATATTACTATCATTCCTATAGATGCCTAGATCTTGACATGACTTCAAAGCGCAGATGTAATGTCCCCTTTCTGGTGAGAACACTTAAACCTAAATCTGCATTCAAAGTGATTCTCAAAGAGACATTAGTAACATTAGAGATCAATAAATTTCAGTGATAAGATCAAACAAGTTAAATGATTATTCACTTCATGATTTTTCATTCACTATTGATGATTATTTTATAATATATATTCCATATAAACATTAGGGTGAATATTAAACATATTTCAAGGTTCATATCTTCCCCTCCTATTCTTCATCAAGGAATTGGGATTTACATGACTAGAGCACGCTGAAACCATCTCTGGACCCAGCTTCAAGAACTAAGTCCCAGCCCTTGGAGTCTATACACAGAGTCTCCGACCCAACTTGGGAACTATGTCCCAGCCCTTGGGATCAATACGAAATCTCTGGACTCAGCTTGGGAACTATATCCTAGCCATTGGGGTCTATACAAGGGGTGGAATTACTCCGCCTTTCCCTACAATACCCATGATTCTTCATTGGATGAAGTAATAGGGGCTACGGAAATATGATCCTTATGCAATATCCCCTTGTACTATAGGTGGAATTCTATTATACCATCTATCATCATGCTAATGTATGAATAAAGACATTAATTCGGAATTACCATTATAGGGTATCCTTGTTTTATACCATTGTTTATCATTGTTAGTTCTTAGATCAATTATGAATAGAGAAGATATTTTATAAACATTCATATGGGTTAATAATACTAAATGCATGCTTAGTAATAATTATCATATACCATTCTACACTATCCATAATTTATGTAATTGATGTGCATACAATCTATGCATACTAATCTAAACATACCTGATTGGATCTCCAGATTACCTTTGATCAGCACAATTTGTATATTTCTTATCTTTCTTCTACCATCGATTTGATGAAGATCTGATGAATGCTTTCCCTTTGACTGTTGATCTGATTTGGTTGAATGAATGTTCTAAATCCCCCGAATATATCTTATTGAATGTTGCTGGATTACTTGATTGAATTCCAGAGCTTGCTGGACTGTTTATTCAATTTGTTTGAGATTGATGCTGAGATTATTGATTGTTTATTGGTGAGTGATATTTTATGGATGATGCATTGATTTATATTTGAAGTACTTGCTGGTTCGATTGATTGCTTTCTTCCCCCTTACCAACTGCCCATCGATCTCTTTATATTCTCCTTCCTTCCCTCAACAGTTGCAACTTTTCATTAGTTGCTGTCCAAAAGGAACATATCTTTTGGAAATATGAATCGCTGCATTCTTTTTACTAATCACCGTAGCTTCTTTTAATCACTATCCTTGACAAATGAGCTTTCTGCTCTTCTCATGTCTTAATCGCAGCTTTTCTCTTTCTATACAAATCACACTTTAAAGCAAATCATATTCTTTTTCCATAACAGATCACTCCACATAGCATATATTTTATATATCTAAATAAGACCTTTTTGTCTTATATGGAACTTATGTCTTTGATCGCTCCTCCCTATATACCATAATCTCTCCTTTTAATGATTGCACTTCATACTTATACTTTATACATTTTGTCTTATATACGGAGGTGCTGCCTTTGTAGTATAAAAGGTCTTATATGAGTCTATTGTAATTAGATTTATTATATATATTTATAATATATAATATTAATAAATATCTATATTTATTTATAATATTTAATTTATAATATATTTATAGTATTATATTCATAGTTACGAGACTCGAACTCGCCTCGGACTTGGCAAGCTGATTTTGGACTCGGACTCGGACTCGGCACCTAGACTCGGCAAAAACTCGGCAAAGACTCGGCAAATTGAAAAACCCAAGAAATTCAGAGATTTTAAGGATTTAAAGCTTGTTTCATGCACCCTTTAATAAATAAACCTTAAAGACACAATAACATTATCAAATAGAAGCTAATTTGATCACATACACAAGTATACATCGATCACATAAGTATAAACGCAAATTGTAGCTAGGCTGCTGAAGGAAATAGCACACTTAGATATATAAATATAGTCAAATGTATACAAAACTCATGGAATATGGAATCCATGACATCAAATGTTCCAAACGAATATGAAATATCAAAACAATAACTAGAGTCTAGAAGTCTATGGCTCGGAGGAGCCTGCATCCTTCGCCTTCCTACGAAGGCATAAATGGTAGGTCTTAAATGATGCCAAAATTGACGAGTGAACAAAAACTTGGAGAAAACTCGGCAAAAACTCGACAAATCAATAGGATCTATCTCATCCAAATCAATAGGATCCAATGATTTGTCCTCTACTCTTTTTGTGCAAAATCGAAACCCTGAATTTGACTAAGTTTGAAACCCTGAAACCCTGAAAATTTGGTTAAGTCTGAAATCTGATGGATCCTCCAAAATCTAGAATTTGCATGTTAAATCCCATGGATCCGGAACCTATCTCAAACATCCTGACAGTATATTTCAAAATATTTGAAGTATAAGTCATCCAAATCAATAGGATCCAATGATTTGTCCTCTACTCTTTTTGTGCAAAATCGAAACCCTGAAACCCTGAAAATTTGGTTAAGTCTGAAATCTGATGGATCCTCCAAAATCTAGAATTTGCATGTTAAACCCCATGGATCCGGAACCTATCTCAAACATCCTGACAATATATTTCAAAATATTTAAAGTATAAGAAATTCAATATACAAACTTATACTTAAATATATTTTGAAATATACTGTCACCCTGTTCCTGATTTTTTCACTAGTTTCAGCCGAGTTCTCCCATCGGGACTCGGCGAGTCTGGCGAGTCTGGCGATTTTTTGGGAAAAATTGAGCGAATCCGAGTCCGAGTCCCCCAGACTCGGCCAAGGTGCCTCGCCTCGGACTCGCCGAGTTTTCGCGAGTTTAGGCGAGTTTCGTTACACTGATTATATTATTATAATAAATGATTATAATAATATTTAAATTATTATATTTATATTGGTTATTTATAAATATAATAATATATCGGTTAATATATTATACTTTAATTATATCAAAATATTCATATAATAATATTATGTAATATTATTTATTATATATTTATAAAATATTATATATGTTTATTGTTAGAAGCATCCAAAATGGACTATGACATTTAAATCTTTAATTTAAACAATGTCTTAATATTGGGACATCACAGCAGATGAGGTAATTCTCAGGCTTACACGGTGACGCGTCCCCACCTCTTCCAGTGACGTCCCCATCCCCGGTGGTGTTTCCGGGACGAGGAGATGGCAGGGCACATCCCCTTAGCGTCCCCTTTAAAACTAAAATTCGGGAAACATTTCGAAACAGTAGGAAAATATCAGGTACGGCGAAAAAAAATTTGGGGATGCCTGGCCGTCCCCGGGATGCCTGGCCATCCCCGGGACGGTCGGGGACGTCGCAGACATCCCTCAACCGTCCCGAGGACGACCAGACGTCCCCGGCGGCAATACATTAAAACGACGCCCAGAACAATTAAAAAAAGCATCTACCTCATGTTGTTTATATTTTAATAGGGGCGTGGGGTCCACAAATCCTCCCATGCCCCTTTCAAACCCTAAAACATAAGACAAAACTAAAAGAGTCAGACTTAAAACATTTCATTTCACATTTCACAGTTTTGAGTTCAGCGTTCACAGATTTGAAGTTTTTAGTTTCAACCAAAGGCAAAAAAAAGTGAAAAAACAGACATGCACTTGGAGGGAAAGAGAAATGTTGGCTCCTCAAACAAAGATTGAAACCCTACGCCCTGAAACTAGAAAGGTTTAGCTTGCACATAAAGTTATGGTACTGGTTTTTTAATTTTTTTGAGTTTTTTTTTTGTTTTTTATTATTATTAGGGGGATTTTTTTGAGTTTCTGAGTTATAATTAGTTGTAAAAAATTTTATTTCAGTTCTGAGTTCTCAATTCACTCATTGCTCAGCCTCAAAGCCAACTGTGAAACATAAAAAAAAAATGAGCAACAATGAGGAAAATATTAATGAAGTGAGCAGCGAAGAAGAACTTGAAGTTGAAGTGATACATTCTGAAACCCAAAACACACCTGCAAGTTCTATGGGAAGTGAACTCCAAAAGACCATTTTAAATGCCCTTCATCCTCTCTTCAAAAATATGCAAAAGGACCCTTCAACCCCAAAAAAACCTTGCTTCAATTTGCGACCAATTTGACCGGTAATAAGGCTAAAAATTCAGGGGGCAGCAAGCATTGGAAGTGTCATATTTGCAATACTGATTATCATGGGAGTTATAGCAAGGTTGAACATCATTTATTGGGTGAGACTGGCCATGGGGTTAGAGTTTGTAAAGATATACAATTGGAAGAACAGGTTGAAATGCTAAAGTTGGTAGGGGGTAGTGAGGAAAAACATGCAGCTACTACTACTAAGAGGAAGTGTTCATTGCAATCTATTAATGAACAGTCCAATCTATTAATGAACATTCCAATCTATCAGTTGGACTTGGATAGCATTGTGATAGAGGGAAGAGGAAGGCCACTTCTACCACAGGTGAAAAAAATACAGTGATAGGGATGATGAATGTGCAAAAGAGTGAGCAAGCCAATGATTCAGTGGCAAAGTTTTTTTATGCCCATGCCATCCCTTTTCATTTGGCAAGGTCTCCTTATTTCAAAAACATGTTGAAAGATGCAACAACAGTTGGATCCTCTTATGTTCTTCCTGGAGAACATAGATTGCGTACCACCCTCCTTGACAAACAATATTCAAAGGTGAACATAATAATGGAGGAGATGAGACAAACATGGATTAGGACTGGTTGTTCCAATGTGATGGATGGGTGGACTGATATTCGACATCGACCACTCATTAATATTATTGTTACATGTCTTGTTGGTTCATACTTTCTTAGAGCGATTGATTGCTCTGGGAAATGTAAGGATGCTGATTTCCAATTTGCCCTTTTGAAGGAGGCCATAGAGGAGGTTGGGTCGTCTAATGTTGTGCAAGTTGTGACAAATTCATCTCATGTTTGTAAGTTGGCCGGATTGATGGTTGAGAGTGCTTACAAACATATTTTTTGGACTCCATGTTGTGTACATGCTTTGAATAATGCTTTGAAAGACATTGGCAAAATAGAATGGGTGAAGATAGCAGTGGCCGAATCTAGAGAAATACAGATGTTTGTATGCAATCATCAAAGTTCACTTGCATTATTCCAATCCTATTCAATGAAAGAATTCTTCAAACCAATTGAAACTAAATATGCTAGATATTTTATTTTACTGGAGAGGATGCTAGAGGTGCAAAATGCTCTACAATCCATGGTGGTTCGTCGAGAGTGGAAAAAGTGGGCTCCATCAAATACAGAAGAAGGAAAGGTGAGAGACATGGTGCTTAATGAGACTTAGTGGTCCAATATCAGGCAAGAAATTTTTACTTCATATGTTTGAGTTTCTAACTTTCTACTTTGCTTTTTCTTTAAATTATTAGTACTACTATTACTTAGTTACTATATTACTAGTGTTAAATTCAAATTGTTAATGTCTTACAATTTTTAAATGTTGTTTGCAGATATATTTGTTTTATCATATCACCTGTTGTGGGGGTGATCAGGTATGTAGATACACTCTCCTAGCCTTGGAGAGATTTATGAGACTTTTGATAGCATGCTTGATCAAATGAGGCAAGCAATTCGTGACAAGGATCCTGAAATACAATTCTATGAGCAACATATCAAGCTTGTTGTCACAAAGAGGTGGAACACAATGAACACCCCCTCTTCATATGATTTCCTATGCTCTTAATCCGAAGTTGTATGCACCTAGACGTGGTCGAATGCTTCCTTGTGAGGATGATGAGGTAATGGAGAGGCTTATGGCAATCCTTCGTAAGATGTATGGCACTGAGGAGGCAACCATACTTTGAGAGCAGTAGCTTCAGTTTTTCGATCTTCAAGGTCCTACATTTATCAAACTAGAGGCTAGGACGGATAGGGCCACTATTGCACAAAAAAACTCCATTGTATGGTGGAAATTTCATGGGAAGGACACACCAGAGTTGAAACAATTTGCTATTTGTTTACTCTCATAGATTGTTAGTAACTTTGTTGCAGAGAGGAATTGGTCCACCTATGGCTTTATCCACTCGATCCAGATGAACAAGCTTACATCGAAACGAGCAAAAAAACTAGTTGCAGTTCATAGTGCCTTGAGACTTCGGGATCGGCAACCTATTGAGCATCGATAGACTCCAGCAGCATGTTGGGATGCTGATCCTGAAGATGTTAGGCATATTGATGAGGAGGTGCAACCAGGAATGGTTGGGCTTCCATTGGATGATCCACTTCAGGCAGAGAGTGACAGTGACACAAATAGTTTTTTTGATATTGATAGCCCGAATGAGGCATAGATATTAGATTGTTGTATTTTGAAGTTTGAGACTCTGGGTTTAACAGTTAACTTTAACTTTAATTTTGAACTTTAATTTTAGAATTTGAACAACAAAATGCTTTAATATTATTGTTTTAATATTGCTGTCATGAATCTTCAATCTCATGATTATCATTAATTCTATTGTTGTCTAGACTAATGTTATACTACTGTTTAATGTTTATTGTTTAAACTTTATAGTTTATAGTTATACTGCTCTTATACTACTGTTATACTTACTTTATTGAAGTTTATACTGTTGTTACACTACTGCTGTCATGATTTATTCACATATTAATATTGTTGTTAACTTGTTATCAGTTATTGACATATATGATATCTCTATTTTTTTCTCTCTAACAACAATATCAATAGGTCAAGGAGGGAGGTATGCAATCTATGTCCTCCAGGAGGAACATAAGAGGATCCAACCGTTATTGCATCTTTCAACATGTTTTTGAAATAAGGAGACCTTGCCAAATGAAAAGGGATGGCATGGGCATAAAAAAACTTTGCAATTGAATCATTGGCTTGCTCACGCTTTTGCACATTCATCATCCTATCACTGTATTTTTTTCACCTGTGGTAGAAGTGGCCTTCCTCTTCCCTCTATCACAATGTTGTCCAAGTCCAACTGATAGATTGGAATGTTCATCAATAGATTGCAATGAACGCTTCCTCTTAATAGTAGTAGCTACATGTTTTTCCTCACTATCTCCTACCAACTTTAGCATTTCAACCTGTTCTTCCAATTGTATATCTTTACAAACTCTAAACCCATGGCCAGTCTCACCCAATAAATAATGTTCAACCCTGCTATAACTCCCATGATAATCAGTATTGCAAATATGACACTTCCAATGCCTGCTGCCCCCTGAATTTTTAGCCTTATTACCGGTCAAATTGGTGGCAAATTGAAGCAAGAGTTTTTTGGCGCTGAAGGGTCCTTTTGCATATTTTTGAAGAGAGAATGAAGGCCATTTAAAATGGTCTTTTGGAGTTCCACTTCCCATAGAACTTGTAGGTGTGCTTTGGGTTTCAGAATGTATCACTTCAACTTCAACTTCTTCTTCATTGCTCACTTCATTAATATTTTCCTCACTGCTGCTCATTTTGATTTTTTTTTTATGTTTCACAGTTGACTTTGAGGCTGAGCAATTAGTGAACTGAGAACTCAAAACTGAAATAAATTTTTTTACAACTAATTATAACTCACAAACTCAAAAAAATCCCCCTAATAATAATTAAAAAAAAAATTAAAAATTAAAAAACCAGAACCATACCTTTATGTGCAAGCTAAAGCTTTCTAGTTTCAAGGGCGTAGGGTTTTAATCTCTGTTTGAGGCACCCACATTTCTCTTTCCCTCCAAGCGCAGGTCTATTTTTTCACTTTTTTGCCTTTGGTTGAAACTGAAAACTTCAAAACTACGAACGCCAAACTCGGAACTGTGAATGTGAAATGTGAAATGAAATGTTTTAAGTCTTTGACTCTTTTAGTTTTGTCTTATGTTTTAGGGTTTGAAAGGGACATGGGAGGATTTGTGGACCCCACGCCCCTATTAAAATATAAAAAACATGAGGCGAATGCTTTTTTTTAATTGTTCTGGGCGTCGTTTTAATATATTGCCGCCAGAGACGGTCAGGCGTCCCCAAAAAAATTTTCGCCGTCCCTGATATTTTCACGTCGTTCCAAAACGTTTCCTAAATTTTAGTTTTACAGGGGACGCCAAGGGGACATCCCCCCATCCTAGAAATGCCACCGGGGACAGGGACGTTGCTAGAAGAGGCAGAGACGCGTCCCCGTGTAAGCCTGTATATTTCGAGTTATTATGTAAACAATAATTTAGTTATCAATTTACATTGCATTATGAGATGTACAGATGTTGATGTACTTTTGCCCTTGTGTGTGTGCAGGTACGCATCCTCCTAACACTTGGTGTGAGTGTAGGGGTGCGTTTTGGCTGGGCTTAACATCTTAAAGAGGTCATGCATCCATACCGGAGAGAGATTTCTCTTGTATTGAAACATTTTGCCGTGTGTCGGCTTTTGTGTCTAGGCTTGTGTTTCGACTTTTGAGCTTTTGTCTATTGTCGCATTACCTCTTAAGGTCATGAAGAGGTCATTATTGTTTGTGTAGTCAATCTTTCCCCATTAATGTTCAAAATTTATGTGATGGAGGACATGTAATATTGTTCTTAAGTTGTATGTTGTCGACCTTTAGAAAGGTTGCACGTTGTTTTAATTTTCAAATAGTTGAATATGAAATTATTTTGGTTTTATTTAGACAAAAAAGAAATGTTTAGGCATGAGGAGTAAATCCACTGCCAAGAACAGCTAGAGGAGTACTCAAGCATTGAATGCTCATATCCCTTGCCTGCTCAAGGGGATGTATCTCAAACAAGTTGTCATGTCCCCTCTCCTATGGCCGACTTGAAATCAGGCCGACCCTCCTTGTTTGAATCGCCTAAATACACATGTATAAGACAAAAGAATTTATTAGTGAGATGTGATTTAATATATAGAAGCAGCGACTTAAGGTGAATCAGTAAGCTGCGATTAGATGTATACAAGACAGCGATCAGACCTAAAAAGGGAGCAGCGATTATATTCTTAAGAGAGATTATTTCTTATGAAAAGGCAGCGAATTAATCAAAAGTAGTGATTTACTTTGTACTAAGAGTAGGGATTAATTGAAAGGGCAGCGATTAATTCTAAGAGGTGTATCCATTGTGAAAGGTAGTAACCATTGTGGAAAGGTATGTCTTTTGTCTTTATTGAAAGGATATAAAAGGAGAGTTAAAGGACTTGCAAAGGGGGCATCGAATGATATATTTCTGGGTAATAAAGAGAAGGAAAATAACTTATATAATACACAACAAGCAATCATTGAATTTTACAGCAGATATTCGATTTGCAAAAGTATATCTATTTACTCAGTCATATGGATTGTTAAAGACATCAAAAGGATACATTGCTAAGTCTGAACTGAGCTAGGAATTCAATAAGAAACATTATTGGATATACACAATAGGTCAAATCATTATTGACCGTTGATTGTCTTACTTATTGCATATCACTGTCATTTATATATAACTTGAGACTCACCAGTCAAAGAAGAATGGTGAGGGGACTGTGTGGAGGGAACCCTGCCATGCCTCCTTGAGGGACTGTTTGGAGGGAGAACTGATTAACACCCTGCCACGCCTCCTTGAGGGGACTGCATGGAGGCATTGTTGACAGTCTATACCCTGCCAAGCCTCCTTGAGGGACTGTCTGGAGGGAGAATTGATTAACACCTTGCCATGCCTCCTTGAGGGGACTGTATGGAGGCATTGTTGATAGTCTACACCCTACCATGCCTCCCAGCACCATCCACTTCTATGACTAAGTTTAGAGACAAACTGAGTTACCTGCATAGTAGTGAATATATGATCTTTCTATATTGATATTGTTTATAAATTTGAATGCAAGGAAAATCTTATCTAACCCTAATGGTTAAAGATGTATATTTGTATATCTATATTTCGTATATGTGTTTCCTATGTTATGATAGTAGAATTCAAGGACAAGAAATTATGCAATTTTGAAGATAACATAAATGGTACTTCTAAACCCTAACCCTAACTTGTGACACTTGAATTTTCTAGGGCAAATTAGATAAGGGACATTAAACAAGTTTTAGGTTTTGGTCATTCATTTAGTATTTTGAAGTGGTTTCTAGTTTGAAGAACACTCTGGTTTTCTTTCGTTGGTGAGAGGCAGAGGTATCATGGGCCCTCTGCCTATATTCTTGGCAGGTTTATGGGATGGTGGTGGTTACTCAACCCGAGAAAGAGGGGAAGAGATGCAAAAGAAAAGGAGAGGGAAGGAGTCTTGAGAGGGGGGGATTTTTGATGACTGTTTTAGAAAAAAAAACTCTCGAAGGAAGAAGATGGGTAGAGATTTTGGCATTGTTGACAAAGTTCAAGGCTTGGACTTGAGTAAGCGACTTTTGGTCTTTGGTTTTCATTTTGTGACTATGTCATGATAGTTTTTTTATGGTTTACTTTTGTTTGAACCGTGTAACAATTAGCCTTCTCATTGCATGTGTTATGATTTGGGGAAGGGAGAAGTGTTAGCTTTGTGCTAGACTATTATAATGGTTTTCTTGTGCTTTTAAGTGTCTCCTTCAAGAGTAACACCTGTCCCTGTTGAGTGCGGTGACAATATTGGCTGTTATGGCATGGGGTTTTATTATTGTTTGAGTTTGTCTTGGAGTTAGTAGTTTGAAGGTCAATGACTATTGGTGGGTTTAATTGCTTTGAAGGCTACTGTTGAATCCTGCCCTGGACAGTTAGTGCTGGGTTGGTTTCAGGAGTATCATTCATGGCAAAGTGTAATAACTTAAGTTCTGAGTTTATACATTTTGTTGAATCTATCTCAAGGATGAATGATTATCTCTTTTGGGTTTAAGATGCCACTCCTGGGTGGGGGTTTATGGGTGGAAAGGAATCCTGATTGGGGTTAACATGCCCCTCTGCATTCGCTCCAAGGTCTTTAAGATTTTCTTCTTGACATCCTTAATGAGGTAGCTTGAAAATGGACGTTGTGTTAACTGTGACAGTCAGGGAAGTCCTAGGGTTTTAAAGTGATGCAGTTAATCTTGCAATGTGCAAGAGTAACCTTGTTTCTTTAAAGAATTCTATTCTATGTTAATGTTGCAAAAGCATGGAGGCTTGTGTGGTGATGCATGTGTAAATTCTTTATGGTTAGCTATAACTCAAAAACAGGGTTTTGGGTATTACTGTACCCTGTGCTTGGAGAAGAAAAGACTTCTATTAGTTATTATTCATTCTTACCATACATTTATCCTTTACATATGTATTTATGGTGTCTTTTGAGCAAAAACCCATTAAGGAGAAAATTATACCTCCTGGGAACACACACACACTGTATATTCAAGAGTATAATATGAATAATTTGGTAGTAATGCCACTAAGTAGTTAATTGGTGTGTTGTGATTGGTTTGACCATAAGATCACTGTGTAATTTCAAGGGTAAGTTACGAATAGTTTGTCTGAATAGTGATTTGTCTTTTAAGGTTCACATAAGAATGGTTTAGAGTATGAATTCATGGATCATCCCATAGCTCAAGTTGTGGAACATGCTTGTCAACCACAGAATTTCTTTAGAGAGCATGGGGTTTATGGAATTCTCCCCCTTGTGATTTTGAAACAGGGATGTTAACATGTGTGTAACCCTGCATTTACTGTGATAATGATGTATCCTGGATTTGATTGTGGTAATACTGTAACAATATCACTGTTTTGTGTTGGCACTTAACCTGGTAGTCTTGGATGGTGTGTTTGGATTGTGTCTAAGTAATACTTGCATAGTGAACATGTAATGAGGTATATAGATGAGTGTGATTTCCATTGGAGCTGTAATCGAGGAACTTTGGTGTGGCAGTGTGTAATGGTAATTGGTAATTTTGTGTAAGGACTCTGGCATTATGAACTAACTGTAACAAATATCTTTGACAAACCCTATCTGAAACTTACAATGAACTCACATGTTGCAAAGGTCATTAGGGTAAGTGCATAGAGTTTTGCCAAGGTAAGAATGGTTTAGAAATCCTAAAGTTGACAGTGTAAAGGAAACTGTGACATGCTTGTTGGAAGGTTCGATGTTAACTTGTTAAGTAATTGGGTACTGGTTATAGTGAACAAAGGTAAATGTAAATTGTATTAAGGGTAAATGTCTGCTCTAAACATGGGAAGCTATGCTAAACTTGAAAGGTACTATAGTTTTCTTTACTTGTTGTAAGGATAGCTTAAGGCCTTGGTAAATGTAAGGGGTAAAAACTTTATTGAAGTGTTTGGAATGCTGTTTTATGAGAGGCATGTGTCTCAATTTCATTTGAGACTGATGTTTTGATTGTGCAGTATTATGTTCTGAATTGTCCTGATTTGTAGGGAAATGTAATTAATTACATAGCTTGACTTTCAAACTTTCAAAGTTACCAAATGGAATACATGCAAGAACAGATTAGACATGATAGCTTAAGGTCTTGGTAAATGTAAGGGATAAGAACTTAATTGAAGTGTTTGGTATACTGTTTTGTGAGAGGCATGTGTCTCAATTTCATTTGAAACCAATGTTTTGATTGTGCAGTATTATGTTCTGAATTGTCCTGATTTGTAGGGAAATGTCATCAATTAACTTGAATTTCAAAGACAACTTATATTTAATTATTTAAAAAGAGTTCAAAGTCACTTTTTGGAGGGAAAATAAGTGGACACAAATAATAATATTTTATTATTCTAAAACGTACTTATAAAAGGGGATTTTGAGGAGAGAAAGCTCATTCTGAACATTTTATGAAACCTTTGTTTATTTGGGAGATTGTTAAAGGATGAAAACCCTTTTGGCCATCAGTTTCGTGGACGAAAACCCACCTTACTGATCGAGTGGATTCATACAGAGTTCACCGTTGTGCTCAATATTTGTGCCATTTGGTTTTGCAGTGTTTGGTTATGTTGTTTTTGAGGAGTTTTGCATTGAAGAGTTCAAAATATCATTTCCAGGTTTTCTTTATTTGGCTTCCAGTACAGTTGCTGATTGAAGATTGAGAGTTTATCAAAATAAATCATTTGTTAGCAAATATTTCAAATATATCAACGAAGGGGTTTGTATGCTGAATAAACGGAATCTTATGTTGATCAAACCCCAGTTTGGAGTTCACTGAATATCTTGAAAATATATATTAGACGGCTGGCCATACATAAAAAAGCAGTCCGTACAGGTTAAGAGGGGCCGTGACATTTTCCAAGGAAGAATCGTAGCCCTTTGAGTCTTTTTCAAAACTTCAAGACTTAACCGCACCTTTGTTATGAAGAAGTCTTAAGAAATATGAATCGCAGTTATAAGGTTCTTGGAATAAGACATTATTGCCTCCTACTATCCAACGCAGCTTGTTGAAAAGTGATTTAAGAATATTAGATTAGATAAATTCCTCCCTTGTTGCTTTCAAGGAGACCAAATCTGACAGGGTGCGTCCCATTCACCTTGAAAAACTTTGGCAGCTACAACTTGATTTTGTTGGGAAATCATGTGAGAGTAAGAAGAAATCGCTTGGCTTTTGTGAAGTTTAGTGATTATTTTAATACTGATATTTCATCTAATACTCAGCCGTACCACCTCTTCACACTTACTTTGGAACTATTTAACTACAACAGCTGTTTGGTCAAGAGTTTAGAGTAATCTGGAGCAGATTTAATATTATTTCGGACTGCAGAGGTCATAACAGCAGTTCTAAAAGTGACTGTAGCAGCATTAAGAAGAAAGTACAGGTCTGAAAGATATGGGCAGAGTTAACTATTTAACTACAACAGCTGTTTGGTCAAGAGTTTAGAGTAATCTGGAGCAGATTTAATATTATTTCAGACTGCAGAGGTCATAACAGCAGTTCTAAAAGTGACTGTAGCAGCATTAAGAAGAAAGTACAGATCTGAAAGATATGGGCAGAGTTAAATATATCTGGTTGCAGTGATATTCAACAACGTTCCCATATGTTCTTCAACATTTTTGAGTAGCTGACAGTTATTTGGGACTATTTAGTCTTTTCCCCAGCTTCAGCACTTGGAGTTTACTCTCATCCTATACCAAACTTCAGTATCAGTACTTCAGCAGTGGATATGGCATTTCTGGGCAGGGCTGAGAGCAATTTTCTGAATTTAACAGTGTATGGTTGAGTGCCTATAAACAGTTCAATTGTATGGAATAACTTTCTCGTGTACTCATCAAATTATATATATATTCTGAAGTAGTTAATGCAATTCCTAGCCTCTGCCAATTGTTTGACAAAATGCCTATGTATTTCCTTTTGAATGTAAAGTGTTTGTGAAAATGCTTATGCAACTAAACGTTAGTAACGGCTGTTTTTAAACACTAAGATTCAGAAATACTTAAGGATTCAATGTTCCGCCAACAGTTTGACAAAATATCTGTGAGCTGAAAGTTGGAGAATTTGCAAATTTGTTGAAAAATCTTGGTAGGACATCACATAGTCTTTCTTGAATAGTGCAAACATTGTACTGAAGCTTGCATTGAAGCAGTTATTGTAGCTTTGTATATGATAGCTTCTAATTGGTTTGCTGCTTCTAATTGGTTTGCTGAATTGTGTTTGTTCAATTCAAGATTTATGTTGTACTCAGGCTATCTAGTGTCTATTTTTAGCTAGAGAGCGAATGTGTTTGTTAGCCGTTTAGGTTGTTTGCTTTAAGATAAAAGACTTAAAAATCTCTCATCTTGTGTAGAAGTGCTGATAAGCCTTAATGCACTTGTCCAAGAACCAAAAGTGCAGACATTGTACTGCAGCTTGCATTGAAGTAGTTATTGTAGATTTGTATATGATAGCTTCTAATTGGTTAGCTGAATCGTGTTTGTTCAATTCAAGATTTATGTTGTACTCAGGCAATCTAGTGTCTATTTTTAGCTAGCGAGCGAATGTGTTTGTTAGCCGTTTAGGTTGTTTGCTTTAAGATAAAAGACTTGAAAATCTCTGATCTTGTGTAGAAGTGCTGATAAGCCTTAGAGCACTTGCCCAAGAACCAAAAAAACAAGTGTTTCTTTTAAGTTTGTTTCCATTGCATGCTGATAAACCAATTGTTTAGAGTTCTAAAATTATATTTTTGTTCCAAGGGAGCTTCCCCTTCTAATTCGAAGAAAAGTTTTACCTTATATGCTATTATGTTATATGTTGTCCTAAAAGGGGCAAATTGAAACACTAACACTTACTTGACTCAATATGACAATATAGTTTGTGTTAGAATTTATAACACTAACGACAAATGAGTGAAGAATGAAAAATAAAAGATAAGTCAACATAGATTGCATGTGGAGTCATAGCAAAGTGAGCCTAGCATTCAGCACCATGTATAGTTTACTCCTCAGTTGCAACAATTAGTTACCCATGCACTACGGTTAGGTGGAATGGCAACTATAGGGACACTTTAAGATGTTGTTGCATTTGAAGTAGAATGGCACTTTGATTAAGTTCATGTTTGGGCTTTATTAGGCTCTTCAAGGCTCAAATACCAAAGCTTCACATAGCTTCATGTTTGGACTTATATAAAACCTTTTGCCCCATCAATAAAGTCCAAAGCTTCTACAAATACTCATCAAGTCATATATGCATTTGTGTTTAAAATGAACATGCTAAAAATTGCTCATACAAGTTTCAATTCTCTCAACCGGCTAAGTTTTATATAAGTCTAAATAATTAATCTCACTTTTGTCTTCAAAGTACAAGATCTCATTTACAAGTCCTAACACTTCTTCCAAAGCCAACTAAGACTAACTTTTCAAAATCTATAATCAACTTGTTGTTCTTTTAGCCTTGTTTTAAGACAAAATTGCATATCCTTAGGAAGAGAGATTATCTAAATTGAACATCAAATTAATTCTTGCTTCAAGAGTAGTGCATGCTTCAAGGGCTTGTACTTCACCTTCCATGCCAATTTCATCCTTAGACCCCACATTCACACTCATTGTAATTAGCGCTTCTAACAATATCTTGAATGCACTTTCATAGTAATGGCTCAACTTATCATCCAACTTTGCATCCATGACCTAGTTTTTTGTAAACTCGAAAGGGTAAGCCAACTTTAGAGTCAACGATCTAGAAAGACTCAACATCACTATCTTCTGTTTCCGGCCATTTCTTTGCATTTCTTAATCCTTTATCTCCATAGTTTTAATGCTATTATGATCTGTATGGAACACCTCATAATCTTCCATCCACCAATTGAACAGATTGTTGAGGGAGTTCATCTCAACTACAAAGCACAATTGTAACTTCAAGATCTCTTCACCCTTTGACTCCATAATACCTTGATTTCTATCACCCAAGAACTCTTCTTCACGATCCAAACTTAATAAATCAAATGAGGTTGGCCACTCACTTTCTAATTGACTCTTTAAATCTATCACCTACTTTTAGCTTTTATTTAATGGAGAGTAAAATTTTCTTCCAATTGTGATTGGCTCTGGGTCCTTCTTTGATCTCCATAGTTTTCGTGCTATTGTGATCTATATGGAACATCTCATAATCTTCCATCTACCAATGGAATAGACTGTTGAGTTAGTTCAGCTCATCTACAAAGCAGAATTGTAACTTCAAGATCTCTTCACCCTTCAACTCCATCGTACCTCGATTTCCATCACCCAAGCACTCTTCTTCACAATCCAAACCTAATAAATCAAATGAGGTTGGCCACTCGCTTTCTAATTGATGCTTCAAATCTATCAACTAATTTTGGCTTTGATTTTCAATGTAGAGTAAATTTTTCTTCCAAGTGTGATTGGCTCTAGGTGCTATTAAAAAAACATGACCGAATAGTACACCATATGCCTTCTTCTGTAATGAGACAATGACAAAATTTAGTAAAAAGTATTGAGTTCCAACAAAAACCTTTTGCCCATCAATATGCCCAATGCTATCATGCCATACTAACCTACTCCAACCAATTGGAAGGTTAGAAGAGAAATGGGTTTTGAAGTATCCTTTGGAAGAACATTCACACCAAAACCATCATCCACAAATGTGTGTTAGATTTCTACCAAGCATCTCCATGTGTACTATTGTTGGCCTTTCAACTAGATACATCACTACAATCATTGGGTTGATCACTTGGTCACCTATTAATGGGGCCTTGACTATAGATTCACTCTTTAGTCTCATGTTCTTCCTATTGTACGACACTACACTATTTGACACTAGGTATAATATTGCATGCTCCATGTTGAGTACAATAGTGGTTATGACATTCTAAGTTCTAATATGCTCTGCAATAAATCAGCTACTTTTACCAACACCATGGTTTGCAGGACTTGTCTTGCAATTGCCTTGTTCAACTCTAGTCGATGGATCACTTTACTTGTCCACTCATGGTACTACCTTCGTTCTTCGACCATGGCCTTGTCATTTCCCATTGTTGCTTCATCATGTCTTTCATTCCCCTTTCTTAGGTCAAGGTATATGGCTTTCTCTACTTGTGTTATTACTCCTACATCAACGAATATAACCATCATGTTGACATTCACTTTGGTTGGTTGCTTCATATGGTTGGCATCATTAAGATTCCTACACTCACACCATCTATGTAGAAGTATAGTATTGTTCTAGTTTTTGGGACGCTCTTTGTGAAAAGATCCCATTTCTTATAGTTCCCACATTGCATAATTGATTGACCTGGAGAGTACTATTAAATTCGACTACCACCTCTACTATTGTTATTTTGATATAGGCTATTCAGATTTGCTAGTGAGGTGGGTGATGTCGATCGCTCCCTTTGTGCGAAGAGTACTTGGGCACTATTGTTCCTTAGTATGTAAAGGCAGTCCTTTACTAAACACAACCTAACATGGAAAATTTCATATAACATCTTTCGACGATTAGCCTCAGTGTGGCATTATGTCTTGTAGTCAATACACCAAAGTTCCTTGCCTTTTTTCTTGGTTTCTTCTTTTAGCTCTTTCATCATTCAATGCATGGCTTTTTGTAATGTCCCCATTTTTGGGTTCTATAGCAGTGCAGTTGTCGTTGACCTTTTGGGTTTGTATCAGCTTGTTCAGAGGGGTAAATTGATGTTACCAATGAGCTCTAATGGTTTAGAGGAGTCATATGTAAAGTACCCTACTATGAATGAATGAAATTTTTGCCTTCAAATTCACTCAATAATGAAATATCAAAATGCCAAATCACATCAACAAACATGTAAACACTTGTAAACCCAAACACCTTGCATTATTATTGACTTCCATACAAATGAAGACAAATAGTTATTGGTTGTTCTGTATTACAGTCAAGGTCTGATTTATATCAGACTTTATTACATCAAGTAAATGAACATCAAATGCCTTCAAACCCTAGAATATCAATGCTCAATCAACAAAGACTGATTATTGGGACAATATATGATTGTTACAGCCTTGTAGGATGACAAATAAATATCTGATATCACTGTATAACTGGCTGCTACAGGTGCTGATAACACTGTTATAACCCAGCAAGTCAAAAGATCACAAAAACCATCAAAATATCTCCTTCACATGCAAACGATGGGCTTCTAGATAAAGCGATTGGCTTGTAGTTCCACATAATGATGTCAACTTGCCTTCAAACTCCCAATATCTTCATGGAATCAGACCATAAAACCCTGTAAATGAATTTTCCAACTAGCTGTCATAAACTCAGACCATACAAAAGATGCCAAAAATCACATAAATCACTCTTAGAATCACATCGGCTACCTTGGCGAATCTCCTCAATGACCAAGGGTTTCAAATGATATGCAAATTCACTCCAAACATCATAAATTCAACCTGCAATTCAAGCACGAATGATGAAATCTGAATGATATCATCTCACAAAAGGATATGGGGCCATCACCATATCAATCAAGGGGTCATCACCTTGACAATTGACTGAAAAATACAATTTCCAGCAATGAAACATAAAGTAAAAAAGCTTACCAAATGATCAATAGTTACAAATTGAGATTGGAAAGCTCTATTTATCCTCCTCAAGGCTGGACATCCCTCTCTTTCGGCAAATTTGAAAGCATTTTGGAATCCACCAATAGAAATCCTTCCTTTTGATCATTTTTAAATGCATTGAACTAATTGATCAAACATTTAAAATTCTCCTTGCTTTTATTAAATGAATTTCACCTTGAAAACTCTTCTTTTGGATAGGATCAACCCTTTAGCAATTTTAAATGACTTCCTCTAGGAGCGGCAACTAGAAAAAAGGAAGTTGTTGGCATTTAAAATTATCAATATGCAATTAAAATCTTCCTCTTGGCTTGATCGATCCATAACAACCAACGTTTTGCATTTAAAAACCTTTATCCTTGCATTTGAAATCTGTCTCTCCTTTAGGCGCAGATTTCCAAGACCAATAACAACTTTTCATTTCATATTTTATCTTCCTCCAAAGGCATCGATCCTTCTATGTAGCCATTGGCACAAGGAACAAGAATAATTAACAATGAAATAGGTCTCACTTATCTTTGAATCGATCCCATTTGAATTGACTTCATCCCCTTGGGCGAATGGCACATCTATCGATTGCATGGACCCATGTATGTTTGGCAAATGGCACTAGAAGTCTCCTTAACCCATCGATTGACACAATAAGCTATGCAATACTCATCCTCGGCAATGTAAACACGAGCAAATAGATATTGGACAAATGTAATTAAAGATTTCATTTGTACTTGTCCAAAATCGACCCATCAATGCATAATGAAAATACAACTTAAATATTGAATTTTCCAAATATCCTCTAACTATATTTTGGCTAACTCAATAATAACTCCATAAAAATGCTTAGCCAAAATGAAAATCATTCCCTTACCAATGTATTAGCCTACGGGAATGGATGATAGGCTAATCATCAACTCCATGTGAAGTCACTCCAGAAATGGGGACATGACATTATATGATGCTCTCAAATGTTATTTCCGGCTTTCAGTTTGGGCTCCAAGATTCTTGGAGGGAGCGTCTATTTATAGTAAGTCGGGTGGTTGGTTCCGTTTATCATCATTCTTCATCGGGATCACTCCACTGCAACCAGTTTTCGATTCCGATGCATTCCGGTAGTTTCCGCAAAATGGGTGTATTAATGGCTTTATTTTAATTATTTTACCAAGGTCACTAAATATTATTTAAAATATTTTAAAAGCACCTTAGTGTTATAGCTCATCGAAACCAGGATGAAACGTTTTAAATCATGGATGCATTAAACAAGGACCTCGTGTGTCAAATTATCATTATTTTAATAAAAAAGGTCTTTTCGGAGTAAATGGGAGTTTAAATCAAAAAGTATATTTAAGTGCTGGAAATATTTTAAAAGTAAAATAAATCACTTTTTCGAAGTAATAAGGTTTATTTATTTATAAAGTGATTTTAAATTATATTTTCCCCAAATTTTCAATATGTGCTTATAAAAAGGGGAGTTGGGGAAAAAAAGCTCATTCTGGATTTGATATTTTTCACGAGAGTTTTGATGAGAGCTTTGGCTTTCTGGTTCAGCAAGCCCTAGGACTCTTGGTTGATTGGACGAAAACCCAATTCAACCAGTCTTGGCGGAGTCACTCAGATCTCGCAGTTGCACTTATTGGTTTCATTTTGCAGGAGATTTGTGCCGAAACAATGTATTATTGTGGAGTTTGATTGTTTATATTCCCAGGAAGCTATATTGAATAAATCTGTGGGATTTTATTGAAGATTTATTTAAGGTTGTGTGGAAGATTTTAGAAGGGTTAATAATCTAATATTTTATTGCTTGATCAAGGGATGAATTTATGAGGTGCAGCTCCCTTAACAATAATGCTGCCTGATTCTAAGCGCAGCATTCCTTACATTAGCCGCAGCCAAAGTGATATAAAGATTAGACTTTGAAGTCTAACATATATCGCTGCCTTGTGTGGGAACCACTCCCTTGGAGACGCACCTTTGGATTGAGGCTTGACGTGGATTGGAGTCTGTCAAGTATGTTGTGGATTTGGCACTACATTTGAAATGGGATCATTGCACTAAGTGTTCAGCTGGAGGATGTATTATCCTTGATTGAATCGTGGGACTTCGAAATAGTTTGTGGAAATCTTTGAAGACTTCTACCAGCCGCTGCCATAAGTCAAGTCGCTGCCTCAAAGACTAATCGTAGCCCATAAGATGATAGCTGCAGCTGGAGTAAGAAGGCTCCAAGCAACAATACTCTAGCCGCCATTCATGGTCAAGGGTCGTTCTTCATTTATGTCTGAGTTCACATCTTTGGCGTAGCATTTGGAGACTTAATGAAAGCGTGAGAGGCTTGGTCAAGAGGCGCAACACCTCTTGGACTTAGAATAGCCAATGCAATATAGATATAACCTTCTTTCCTCGTACAAGCTGGCAACATTGAAGGTTAGAACTTTGCACTGTGTATTTCTGAATTTGATCAGCAAATAGTTAATTGTTATATACTGTTCTCAATGATAATGAACAGCAGCGAACTGTTTGACAAATTGTCTTGTGATAATTTATGAACCATGGCTTGTTGTTATGCTGGACATATGAATTAGAATGTTAATTTCAGTTGTCTATGTGATTACAATTTGAGATCTCCGCATACTAACCTCTATGCAAAGTGTTTGACGGATTGCTAGCATGATTACATATATTGGATTTTGGAAAAATTGGTTTGAAAATTAGGGTGGGACATTACACTTTTCTTAGAGCATGCACTAGCTCCAGTTTATCATTATCACTGGACTTTGAATCATCTTCTTCACTCATATTTCTCAAGCATGTGGACATTTTATTTTCACTCTCAATATCCATTGCTCTAATTTAGACATCTTTGTAAGACGAAAGTAACCCACTTCATCTTCCTCCTCAATGAGGTTACTAGAACCACCAATATTTTAGATTGTCAAAGATTTATATAAGGCACTTGACAAATTGTATAAGGCACTTGCCAAGCGTTGTAAATCTGCATGCCAATTTATTTGTCATCTTAGGAGCTTAAACTCTTTGTCAAGTGCCTTATACAATTTGTGCCAAAAGCTCTTGTCATCTATTGGAGCATCCATATACCAATCAATAGCCACTCTTTGGAGCATGGCTAGAACTAACTGCAATCAGCACAGCTCATCTCTCTACCCATTATCAATCCAGATGGTGATGAATGTTCTGCAGTTTAGCAATAGGTATTCTGACCCATCTCCATTGAACTTTGGCCACTTCTATCTCTCTAGATTTGGACTTAGTTGTCCTTTGACTATAGATATCGGCCTTGTCTCATTTTGGTTTTGGTCTTGATGTAGCTCTTCTTATATGATCATCCTCCTCAAGATAGTCTATCTCTGACATTCCTCTGCTCTTTGCAATATCAGATGCATCTAGATTTTTGGCCCTTCTTTGGTTCAAGTGATCCACACATTGCTGAGATCACCACTAAGTGCCTCTCTTCCATTGCACACTCTAATTTGTACTATCAGCTGCCCTGGTGTTTGTGGCTCAACCTTATTAACTAATAGATCTTCAGTGCAAAAACTATTTCTTTCCCGAATGGCTTTCTCCTCTCCCTAAAAAAGTAGTCAAACTTCATCTCATGACAAAGACTTCCCTCTCAAATAACGAGCTCAGTCCATTCTTCTGTAGAACCCTCCAACCCAACATATTCAACAAATCCCACAGTTTCTATACAATTCTTCAATTTTGGCTCAGTTTCAGCTCCGATTTTAAATTCTACTAATGTTTTGGCCTTGGCTTGGACTTTCACTTCCACTTCAAACTTGCCTTGATGGAATTTTATAATTGGCTGCCTCTCACAACCTTTGTCTTCTTTCTTGTTCCACCAATCTTGTAGATACTCTAATTTCTTGGTCCACTTCATGACTACATTGTCTTCTTCTACCAACATGTTTGAGCACAATGGCATTGATTCCTTATTGTTTGACATCAATATTTAGATTGTTCCTCTTCTTCCTGATGACACCTCTCTTCATACCATTGTCAAATCTTTTGTCATCATCCTTCGTGCTCACATTCGGCATGGCAATCTTGCAAGATAATTTAGTGCCTTAGTGGTTATTGTCAACCGATTTTTGCTTCCACTCTACTTCAATCTAACCTGATTTTGCAAAGGTAATGGTGCTTGAAATGTTTGCTTGAAAATGCTGCACAACCAAAGAATGCCACTTGCAGAAATTTAATCACATACTAAGAGCATAATACAAAAGAATAGAGAACAGCTTTATTGTATTAGGTAGTATACAATAAAAAGCTTGGTACAAAAAGGACCTGTCATGTCAGTGCCCTTCCCCATAAATTCGACTTGCTACTTGTGAGACTAAAAGGCTGTCACTTAAGACCTTAGTAGCATTAATCAGGATTGATTTGGCAAACGAAAAGTATAATTGTAATCTAATTACTTGGGATTTAATCAGGAAATTACAAAATATTAAAATTTTCATAAAAATAGGGAAAAACATAGTTTTTGTCATTTCACGACAAATAAATAAATAAAAGTCGTTTTTTCATTCAGCACAGCCCAAAATATATTACATTTTTTTTTTCTTTTTAAAACTAGAGCAAGAGTCTGGGGGGCACAAGGACCTTTATGGCACATGCCATTTCTCATAATTTTATTGCTTTTAACCAAGCTCCCAACCCTTCAAAACACACAAGTGTTGAGGCCATAAAGCAATATTTAGGCCCTAACTGAATGAGAATGGAACACATTTTTGTTGAAGAATGAGTGTCCTCCAGTGTGCCCTAATCGATCAAATGTTTGGTTATTTCAGAAAATTTTAAACACTCTCGAAAAATCCAAATCTGCAATTTGAAAGAACTTTGGTTTACTCATGATTAAACTGCAATCAGGAATTGTGCAGGTAATTAGAGAAAAAAAGGGGTAATCCAATCTTAATCGGATCACAGGTAGGCACAGTTCACAATTTTTTTGCAATTTATGCTTGAATGCTTAAGAAAAAACTGTCAACCCAGCTATTCATAACTAAATATGGCTAATACACTGCCAAAGCCAACAATACAATTATAAAAATGCAACTAAATAAGACGAAAACATTTATTTTATTCATATGCTGAGAACAATACATAAGGGTAACAAGACAAACTATGGATATGATTCCATATAACTTCCTCAGTCAATAAAGGTCAAGATCAGCATGTGCTATAAAAAATTTGCATCAACACTGCCTTCCCTAAGTCCGAAATAAGCTGTGCATCCATATCACTTGGCGCCTAGGACCGTCACATACATAAAGGAAGCATTTTGCCTCCCAAAGAAACAAAATAAACTTTGAAAAAACAATCTAAGAACTAATATTGGATAATAAGGATTATTAGTGGCAACACTATCTTCCAGTTCCTTATTCTTACATACATAAAATACATACCGCACGTGACAATGGATCAGTGGAAGATTCGCTTAAATCAGCAACCCGTATGCGAGTGGGATCAGCCCGAGCACCAGCACCAGTTGCAGAAATAACTTTCAATCCCCTTCTTACACAAGCAGCAAGAAGAGAAACCTGTAACACACACAATCAGCTCTTGATGCACAAAGTGTGATAAGCTAGCCAGATGAACCAGATAAAAGCCAAATGAATTAATGATCATTCTAAAACATTGTCAAACATAGTAAGGCACTGAATTAAAATTACAGCATTTAGAAAAAGGACGGCAAAATGCAATGCTGAAAAATGGATTTGGTTCTTTTTTAGCAGTGTAAAATACATCACTTCTCAGAAAAAAGAATTCAAGCAATCTTATCTCTTGGTGATAACTGCAGCTGAGCTCTTAAAAATGATTGGAAAATCCAATTTGAACATATATAGATAGATAGAGAGAGTGGGGGGGACGGGCCGGAGGGGGAAGAGGGAGGGGCAGAGGGGTTTTATTTTAGGTTTATATTTTATACCCAAGTGCTATGACAATAAATGACCTATTTTGAGTAAAGTTTGACACCAGATAATTTAGGTTTATATTGGGATCTACCAGATGCCCTTGCAAGATTATGTAGAGAGCCGGCTCTGTTTGCAGGAGTTGGACCTTGAGGAGTTCGGTTTGGAGGGAAACTCAGAGGATGGTGAACAGCTTAAGACTGCTTATGGGAGACATTTTCTCTGACTAGGTGAGTCACTCAGTCTCCATATTCTCAATGGGTTGCATTGTTTCCCTTACTCTTATAGATTTGCCTAACAGTGGGGGGCGGGGGTACAAGTGTGGTGAACTATGTTCTTATTGACATGTTTCTTATCCCTCTCCTTAGCCCCCACTTGCTGACTATGTTGTTCTAACCTTCTCCCTCAATGTGTCCCCCCTCCCCTCACTTCCCTCCCCCCAACCGTGATACCTCCCATTACTCATCACCTCACAAGCAACTTTGATGTTGGAGACACCATTGACCACAATGTCCACCTCTCCCACCTTTTATAGTCATCTACCATTCTCTCCCTACCATTGCAGCCAAGTATTAAGTTTTTGTCTTATGCCCTTTAGGAGGCAACCCTTAACACTCTTCCCCATATCATTTCCCACCACCTACCCTCTCACCCCCCTCCCCTTTCCTCCTACATTTTTAGTCGATGCCCCAAGAATTGTTTGTATGATGAAGAATGTAACTCTATACATCAAATGCTCCAGTTTGTATTAGCCCACAATCCCTTCTCCATACCCTCCACACAAATAGCTTATTGATGTCTCCTCTGAAAGAAGAAACATGAGTTGCATGGAGCACCACCACCCCCAACATTGACTCTCAAGCCTAGGTTTCTTATGCCACCTCTCTTTATGAGTCACCTAATCAGCCTAGCATTTGTGTCTCCTCTCCCTAACACTCCTAGTGCTTATTCTCCCTTAGTGATGTTAAGAGGTCCCTTTTGAAGCTAAGTATTAGGAAAGAATTTCCTCAAAAATGGAGTTGATCCACTTGCCTCTCCTTTGGTCAAGCTTTTCAATGAGCTTGTTTGTTCAAGTTTTCCACCGTCCTAGTCACAACAAATCACCCACCCCATCCATAAATCATGTGGTCATTCAAACCGGAACAATTACAAGACTATCATGATTGGGCATTCTTTTGCCAAGCTTTATGCCATAGTGTTGGACATGAAGCTTTCTCAATACTTGGAGACAAATAATCTAAGAGCAAGAGGGCAAGCAAGTTTTAGGAAAGTTTTCCAGACTATTGATCACATCTTCACAATCCAAGCTATTATAGAGGGGGCTGGTCAACAGTCTTCCAAAGTCTTCTGCTATTTTGTTGAACAAAGGTCTTTGACTCTATCTATGATACTTTCTTTTTCAAAGGTTATGTGATTGTGGCATTTCGAGCTATCTCAACACTGCCAATGCGAGACTCTACGAGATGATATGATCCATAAACAAGGAGGATATTCCTCACACTTGTTTGTCGATAACAAATTTCAATTTTAGTTTAAGAGGGCAAATAAACAATTAACATAACATGGAAACAAGGACAAACACCATGAACAGAGACCAAAAATACCTTGGAGAAACCCCTTGTGGATAAATACTCTAGCTGAAACATGTGCAAATTCACACTTATGTACTCCAAAGGCATTTACAAGAGGTAGAAATAATGTAGGCTTGTATACAGAGCTGATACATTATTGTCCTAGCTCTAACAACTCCTCAAAATGCTCTAAAAAGTTAAAACCATTCCCTGGTCTCTACCAATGAGATAGACACATCAACTTCAAGAATTCACTAAAAAGACTCTATCTACAACCCTCTAGAATGCACTACAAGTGACTAAGATTGATTTTCCCATGTCCTTACATTGGATATACAACATCACATTGCTTTAGGGAGCTGAAATGGCTAAGAAATCAAGCCAAAAATGGATTAAAACTGAGAACTAGAAAGTCATTGGATGCACACAATTTGTAGTGATGAATTCATCACTTCAAATAGGGGCATTTTTGCATTCGTCGTGGTCATGGTGAATTCATCCCAATAGACAATGAATTTACCATGGTATTTGCACTTTCACAGCTTGCTACAAGCAGCGGAATTCAACTATCAATTTTGCCAAAATATGTAAAATATTGGGTTTTTGGCTCACTAAAGCATGTACATGGATGTCACATACCACTCTAAACATTCTCCAACATCCAAGAAGTTGTCCACTGCCCCCAAAACATGCCAAGAAATACAAAAACCGGATCCTTCATGATAGTTGGATAGTTTCAAACTCCCCACAATTTCTCTAACTTTGTGAAGAGTACCATTGGAGTCAAGCAAGGGTGCCCTCTCTGCCCAAACCTCTCTAGTCTTTATATTAACGATCTCAAGAATTTCATTTGACACCACACTCATGCGGATGATGGATGTTTGTTGCAATATGTCTTGACTGTTGTACTCCTCTTTGTTGATGATGGGGTTCTCCTCTCTATCCCCTTAGGGCTTGTAGAGACAACTTAATGCCCTAGCTCACTTTTGCGAGCTTAAGCAGCTATCAATGAACCTCAGTAAAACTAGGTTATGGTCTTCAACACTACCAGGAATTCTCTTTCAAGGTTCCAATTCTCCTACGAGAGGGAGCTAGTGGAAATCACGACTTCCCATATCTGCTTAGATGTTTAGTTCACAAGACCTTCCTTCAATCTTAGTTCTACATCTTAGTTGCACCTTTGCAAGGGTTATGCATATCTCTCTATCCTAAAGTGACAATGGTCCTAATACACTTCCAAGATATCCTTTCTAAGATGCACCTCTTTGACACGATCAATAGACCGATTGTTCTCTATTGTCCACAAGTGTGGAGCCCTGACTCAAGGACTAGTGACTAGGCTCCGATTGAGAGGGGTCCAAACTCTCATGCTACAAAGTATGGTTGAAGCAAGAAAGCAATCCTCAATGTGTTGTACAGGCAGAGTTTGGTGCCCATGCCCTACAACTCAGGTGTCTTTTCAAGCTCAATTTCTACATTCATAGACTCAAATCCTTGGGTGATTTAGCTTCTTGGTATATGAGGTACCTATTGTGATGTAATCACACATCGCCCCATTGCAAATGGGGACCCCCTCTTTTTTTTTTTTTTCTTGCTTTCTTTGTTTTGCTTTAGGTTTAGTTTTCCTCTAAGCTTGTAGGATTTTGATAGTGTTGTGTATCCAAGTCTCAATAGTTTCTTGCCAAGAGGTCTATATGCCTTCATCCTGATGCATGTCACTGAGACCCTGAAAATAACTAAGTCTGATATCCTGAAAATCCTGAAAAAATGACTAAGTCTGAAATCTGGTGGATCCTCAAAAATCTAGAATCTGCATGCTAAATCCTATGGATCCAGGACCTATCTCAAACATCCTGGAAGTATATTGATAAATATTTAAAGTATAAGAAATTCAATATCTGACTTATGCTTAACTTCCATTCAGGAAAATCCAAAATTTGACTAAGGCAAGAAATTCCATGCACACCTACCAAACCCGCCAAGCCTGGGCGGCCTCACAAGGGAGTGATGGAACAGGTCTTCACCAAGACAATCTCTCCAGACAGAGCCTCCAAATCTGCCCAGGGAAAGTTAGGATATTTTCACGAGCTTTTGCCAATTGAAGAGAGTTAGGAAGTGATGATAAGAGTCCAGAATTAAGTTTAACTTGCAAATTCCATGCAGCACCTCTAAACTCACCCTACCTGGGCAGCCTTGGCATGAGGTCATGGACTCAGCCTCCTACACATGCACTTGTCCAGACAGAACCCTCAAATCTGCCCAAGGAAAAAGTTGTCAAATTTACAAGGTTTTGAGCACAAAAGACAGGGAAATGATGAAATTGAATGACTCTAAGGCATCACAAGGTAGATTCCATGCACTACTTCCCAACCCGCCCAGCCTAGGCAGCTTCATAAGGTCCTCTTGGACAATGTCATCACCTTCAGGAGAGCTTATCCAGACACGGGCTCTAAACCCACCCAAGAAGAAAGTTGCTAAGTTTTCAAGGTTTTATTGCACAAGGCACTAGGATGTGATGAATTTCAAGCAAAGTCTACAAGTTAGATAGAATCAGGGGCCTTTCAAGTAAAATTCCACGGGTCACCTCCAAACCCGCCCTACCTGAGCGGCCTTAAGAGGTGCTCATGGACTGTGTCTCCTCCCACATGAAACTCTCCACACACTACCTCCAAGGCCGCTCAGAGGTGTAGGCAACACAATTTGCAAGTATACTTGGTGAAGATGATGAAGTTGACACCAGGAGGATGAGATGATCAAGTTGAGATAAGTAAAAAGTTTCTAAGAACAAAAGTCCAAGGGTCACTCTCAACCCCGCCCCTACCTGGGCGACCTAGAGAGGTGAGTCTAGAATCTGATGTCTAAGCACTGCAACTACTCCATTCAAAGCCTCCAAACTTACCATCTTGCCTCATACTCATGCAAGATCACTCAAGAAGAGGGAAGTTGGTGAAAATTTCAAGTCATAAGGAAAAATCCAAACTCTATCACCAAGGCCGCCCTTCCTAGGTGCCCTAGACACCTAAGCATGGAGAGTGTGTTGTATTCCTCAAGATCATTCCTTAAACTTCTCCTAACAATGATGAATCAATTGGAAAACAAGGAAAATCACTAAGTCATGCAAATGGAGGGAAGAGTGTCAAGGTTAAGATAGAGTGTTCACATTGAATAATCCTGACAACCCCTCCAAAGTCACCCTTCCTAGGCGGGTTTCACCAAGACATGTGGATAGAATCATCAAACATCTTAAGTTTACCTTTCAACTTCACACAAACACCTCAAAAATGGCTAAGTCTTGATGAAGTTGGAGAGGAAGGCCATCAAAAGGAGGAAATGAACATTGAATGAAGTTTAAGTTTAAAATTCACACGCTACCTCCAAAACCGCCCTTGCCAGGTGGCCTTCAACACCTTGCATGGACTACATGTCCTCCACAACACACACTCCGTCTAGACCCTCCAAACCCGCCCAACATGGGCAGCCTAGAGAGGAGGTCTTGGAGTCTCTGACATCTCACATACACTCTCTCCACATTCAACCCTCCAAACCATTCAAGAGAAAGATCTTAGGAAACTTGCAAGGAAAAGATGAAGATGATGAAGATGATGATGATGATGATGATAAAGGCAAATTGCAACCATGGAAGATAAGGAGCTTGCTCAAAGATAAAGATAAGCATGTTTTAGTCAAAATCCACACCATACTCCCAAACCCGCCCTACCTGGGCGGCCTAGGGAGGTGAGCATGGAATTAAGTGTTTGAGCACTCATGCCACTCATCATTTGCCTACCAACTCCACCCATCTGCTTCCACACACATGCAAGTCCAATAAGGAGGTGAAAATCATTGAAAATCATAAGTATTGGAGTCAAATCCACACATCACCTTCAAGGCAGATCATCATAGGCGGTCTCCACCATTGCACATGTAGAATACCTCAAATGCCATTCAAATCACTTCTTGACTTCACTCAAATGAAGGTAATTTACATGAAGAACATGAAGAGAACACTAAGTCATGCTAAGGAAGAAGGAAAAGATCATGAAAATGAAGCAAGAATTGCCTGAGTATAAAAATCCTCATACCCTCTTCCAGCCTGCCTAGCCTGGGCGGCCTAGACCATGACCCTTGGATTTTCATCACACATTCCTCACAGGCCCTTCAAACCCGCCTGGCTAGGTCGGCCAAGGAGAGTTGAATTGTCAAGTGAATTCAAAGTGTAACTTTCCAAATTTGATTTTGACAAGTGATGTATGCTTTGGAATGTCATTTTTTAATCCCACATGCATAAGAAGAATGTAATTTGTCATTGAAAATATTTTTAAGTCCTAATTTGATGTGTTTCCTTGTGTAGGTAAGTGGTGGGAGTGCAAAGTAAGGAAGAGTGTTGTTCCAAGCTCATGAGGAAGACATCAACGCCATGCGGAGGGGAGCTAGTCTAAGATGATCAAGGTTACAAGTGTAGTTCATCATCAAGAGCATCATCCGTATGAGGCGAGGATCAGTGGAAGTTGTCACTTCACTATGCACATCTTGAAGGAGGTCATCATCCAAAAGCTCACATTTCATGCTCCAGACAAGAAGAACTCTCATCATGCACCAGTCTACTCCATGAGTCCATGCAACTGTCCAGAGCCAAAACCCTGCAAGAGTACATCACAAGATGAGAGATGAGCATGATTATCAAAGCGATCCATGAGTTACATCAAGATAGCAAGAAGAAAACATTCTAAGTAAAGTGAACATGAGGTCAACCAGACTAGTTCGTTTGAAGATGCTGAGGTGGCACATACACATCATCAAGCCAATCGCATTCTGCCATGTCATTCATTCAAGAGGGCCCACCATAAAGATGCTCCAAAGATGCTTATCACATTGGGAAATGTGCCTCCATTACCTCTTTCATGTTTTAAAAATAGCAATTTTTGTAACAAACTGCCTTCTTGTCTCAATCTCGGTCGTTGATTGCTAAATCAATCTAGGCCATTCATTGTAATTCTTGAGCTCTATATAAAGCTCACTTCACTCATTTGTAAATATACATTAGAAGATACATTAGAGGAGACATTAGATGATACATTAGATTAGAAAGGAGTAGAGTGGAGGAGACTCTTCAAACTCTTCAAAGTCATTGAAGAGATATTGAGAGATTGTTGTAAAGATACACTTCAAGATTAATGCAAGCTCATTGTTGAATGTTTCATCGTGATCTTGTGATTTTGGAATGTTAGCATGGTCTTCATTGTCTCCAAGATGGTTAAGAATTGTTTCCAAAGTAGCTTAGTTGATAGATTAGAAGTTCATTGATGTAATGCATGTATGTATTGAATATTTGATCAACTCCTAGCTCATGCTTTTGACATCCATCGCTGGTGGAGTGTTGTGTAAAGCTAGTCTAAGCTTCATCATAACTTGCTTAAGTTCGGTTGTGGATGCTTGTTTGAGCTGCGCCGTCCAATGGGTGCTTATATGAGCTTTCATGATTTGAAAACCATTCGCTAACCTTAGGAGATTGCACCTACTCCATGTAGTTGTAGGCATTCTTAGTGAAGTGGAGTTAGGTTTATTGAGGAGTTTGTCTATTCATGCAGCATCATTGCCTCATTGACCTTAGATTAGTTTCTCTAAACCCTTGCCTTTTACCTTTTTTTTTTTGGAGTTGATTAGAAGAAGTTCCATTTCACAAGGAAAGAGTACATATTTGAATGGAGTGATGAATAAATTCTACATAAGTCCCTTTGTGTAAACAGCATTATCACATCATACCACCGAGGCTAGCCGTTGCAAATCACGTACAAGGAACCTTGGAGTGTTCTTGTTTGATCACGTAGTTTAGCATTCGAGACGCTTTGTTCAGGAGAGGATAGAGCACTTGGTGTTTTATTCTAATGTTGTTGTTATCAAGAAAACATCATCAACAATACCCCTACTTAGTACTCTACTATCTGAGAGGATTGCCTCTTTTGGTCCCACTGGAGCTTGACGATGTTGGTATATTGAGGCCATTTCACTCTTTCAATTCATCAACATCTTTATCAACTAGCTCCCTCCTTTCCACTACTCCTTAGACGCCTCTCCTCACCTTCTTCCCTCAAAGGTGGTGATCGTTTAGACAATCAGAGATGATATCTACCAACAATATATTCAATTCACTTAGACCTCTCCTTCTCGACCTCTCATTCCCAAGCTCGCCTTCTATGTCAAGCATTTATTGCAAATAATGCCCATGGCATCACCACTCAACCTAACTACCCCCAATATCATTGGTCACATGGATTGAGGATCCCCCTTGGGCAGCTGAGAGTATGCTCCCACAAGTCATGGATTGAGATGGACCATCATATCCCGTGCAAAAACAAGATCTATCAATTTTGCTCCCTTCAAGAGGCAAAGGCAAAGGAACACTTTATCTTTAGATGCCCTATATAGTATGAGATATGGGAGAGATGTCATTGTTTGTACAGAGAATCCAATGGTTCACTATTTACTTTCTTTCGCTACGCAAATCAGCGGTGCTTAGCTCTTTTCTTGAGGGAGGAGGTCACCAAGCACAGGGCCTTATAGAGGATTCCTAGGGCCATCAAGTTGATCAACTCATTCTTTCAGCCTGTCACTACTATTGAAGGCATTAGCTTCCCCCAAGATACCACAAATTTTCATGCAGTTGATAACAAATAAATGACACGATGTACTTTTGCATACACTTGGACCAAGGCACCCCACATCTCACCCGAGGCACTATGTTCTTGTCACATCTCAGTCCCAATTGGGATCTCATATTCATATTTAGATGCATGTCACGAGTTTCTTTCCCACCTCCAACAATGTCTTGGATGGGGAGGGTCATCAACTATGGATGTTAGATGAGCTTCAAATAGAGTATTGGGATGTGCTCTTCGCATCCACCAATCATCTAGTGATACAAATTATACACAATTCACACATTTTGGCATTCCAATGTCCTCAACTCTATCTCCGTTGATGATAAGTTCTCTCTCTTGCATATTTGGATTATTTATTGATTATTTATAGTCATCTTGTTGGTCTCGTGGAATCGTTCCCTACTAATAGGACTAGGTTTCCCCATTCTAGGTTGGCCACTCCATTTTGTTCATCACATTGCCTTTAAACTTTTTATTTGCTTTTAGTTATCATTAGTGATGTAGAAGCATCCTAGGGATCAAATAATCTAAATCATCCAAAAATATCTCTTCATTTGTTTGTTGGTTTTGGTTTTAGGCTCACAAGAATAGCTTGTGAGCCTTGTGTGTTTTGATGTTTTGTGTTGGTGTGTTCTGTTAGGGGCAATTTTGTTGTTTGCTATGGATGTTAGGAGAGCTTCAAAAAGAGTTTTGGGATGACACTCTTTGCACCCATCAGTCCTCTAGCCAGGGCTAGCCCATGGTACTCTACAAGGAACATCATTAGATCTTGTATCGGCACCTACACAATTATCAACGAAGGTGTTAGCTCCTCATCTAGTGATACAAATTAGACCCAATTCACACAGTTTGGCATTTTGGCATTCCAATGTCCTCGACTCTTTCTTTGTTGATGATAAATTCTCTCTCTTGGATATTTGGACTATTTATTAATTGTGTTCCATGGGGACATGTGTCGGGCCCTCAAACCCCTATCCCCATCCCCAACGACGTTTCGGGTACATCAAACTTCATTACAAATTAGGATAATGATTGAATGAATAAAACTATAACTCATATTATTGGACATGCTATTGGTGGCTAATGAGAATTTTAACCAAGGTAGGGTTACATTCTGATGTAGTGACTTTGGACAGTATCAGTACCATAGAAGGGAGTGATCATGATCTAAAGTTATCATGACATATACTGGTCCATAATATTACTTTGAGATCTAAAGTTGAGGTTATTAAATTATCCTCTAAGGGAATCAAATTAGTCATGCAAAGATAAATACAATTTCAATCTTCTCAATGGGGACTTCTAGGAAGATCAACTACCAATCAAGAATTATTTTATGTGACTTAAGGTTATCTTGTATATTGGCATTTACTTTAAAAAATTATAGCATTGACTCAATACACTTGGTAAGGAATGTCATAAAGGAAATTTTGATTGCAAGTTTAAATAATAGTAATCAATATTAAAGATTTAGACTTTGAACAATGTCATTCTTGACCAGGGAAGACAAGACAGCTATAAGAGTTAGAAAGATTCTAAATGATCTATTAGTAAATTTGAAATATACGATTTCTTTGAAAGTTAGGAAATATACTCATTGATTACTTGTTATTGTGATTTATTTCAAATTCTAGAAAAACAGGCAATTTAGTGTATCAACTTGCTTTACCTTCTCAATTACATAAAATTCATAATATTTTTTTTTAGAAATATGTTTATATTCTGAACATGTGATTGATTGACTACGTATAATTGTTGAAACTAGTTGTGAATTTAAAATTGAAAACTAAAGAAATTATCAATAAAAGAACAAACAATGAAATTACAAAAAAGAGTGAATGATGAAGTTAAAGTTGAATGGACATTTTGATATGCTTATGATGCTAGATGGAAAAAGTTGAATATATATTATACTCTTATTCGATAGCCAAATATTTTTTCATTAAGCATTATTAATTGTCATTGGTGAATGGATAAACCTTGTGCTACCGAGGACAGCAGCTGATTTACAGGGGGGGAAATGCTATGAAACTTTTTACCCTTTTTGGGGTGTCCATGGAAATGGGCTTGTGGAAAGCCCACCTGGTCTTCTTTCTTCTTGTTTTGCTTATGGCTCTGGGTATTTGGAAATCTTTCTCTTGTAATATGTAATGAAATTCCTTTAATATAATTTTCTTTTTTGCCAATGTGTGTGTCTGTGTATACATACATACATACATACACATATGTATATATATATATATATATATATATATATATACCTACATACACACATATATATACATATCTGTATGTATGCACGCACGTGTGCGCGCACACACACACACACACACACACATATATATATTCCTTTGAATTTGTAAATGAGGTAAAAGAGATGTTAAAATAAAACAACATTTTGTAAATTGATTACAAAAAAAAGTAGTGTGTATATATATATATATATTCCTTTGAATTTGTAAATGAGGTAAACGAGATGTTAAAATAAAACAACATTTTGTAAATTGATTATAAAAAAAAGTAGTGTAATTAAGGATTTGAAAGGGTATGTTGGCTGATCAACTCCCTTGGAAAACTATATATTTCCTCATAAAGATGTATATTTGGCATGGGAAATTTGTAACATACACCCCTCTGTATATGTTTGCTCTTACTGATTTTTTTTGTGTTTTTGCTGGTTTGATGTTTAGGTTTTCATTGCATGTGTTGCATGTATGGTTTTTGCAGTGATAACATAGAAAATAGCACATATGCAGAAAACCCAGATAAAATAAAAGAGATATAAACAAACTAACAACCCAGATGATATTTAGATAAAATATGAAGGTTTACAACATACCCATGTGAGGGTTTGCAACTTGGTGTCAAGCTGTAGATGCAACAGCACATCCGGCACTCCAAAAATCAAACAAAACACCTCCAAATACAAAGCTCTTACAACATAGATATAATCTGGAGCTGATCAGACCCTAGATGCCTCCATTGTAGGTGGTAGATGGTGGAAATAAGCTGAAACTAGGCCCCAGATGACCCCACGTCCAGCCTAGGTGGTATGGCCCAGCTATGGGTGAATGGCAGCAACAAATAACATGAAAACACCTTCTAAAACCTGCACCAAAAGGACTGTATTGCTGACTGAAGATAGGCGACCAGCTGCTGATGACAAACTGCTGTGGAAACCTCCCAAACGAACCTCAAACCCTCAATATGGTACGGCTGGAGCATGGGAGCAGTACGGCCAGCCAAGGAAACCTCAGACAGTTCAAAAACTCTCCAAAATACCACTCAAAATCTCTATTCAATTACTTCAAGAAAACTATCCGGATTATAGCCAAATGAACCCGCTGAAGCACAAACAAGACCTCTGGATGAAGCCTCCTCAAATCCTCTCCTGATGCAATCTTTCATGCACGAAGAAAGGCGAATCTGCAAAGGTTTTCGTCTCTGCAAATCGATATTCAAAACCATAGAGCCAAGCTCAATCCCAATGCACGGGCAAACTCAATATGAGAGCAATTTTCATCAACATAGCATAAGGCAAATGAGCTTTCATTTTCCTCTTTTATTCCTCTCAAACCCAACGCCCAAGAGAGGAAGTTTTTATTAATTTTAAATTCATTACTTGACCCCTTATCTCTCTATGAGGGGCGCCCATCCCTAGGCATGTAACTTTAAGTTACAACTTGCACTTTATAAAACACTTTACTTTATAACTTAAAAGTTATATCGAAACCTCATAAAATAATATAAGTTAAATATTTAATTTGACTTATATTATATCGTTTAGGCTCTAGTCATATCGAGACCACAAATATTGTGCCAAGGACACCCACAACTACCCTGCCAAAAATAGTAACTGCTCGGCTCATGACTTACTATAAATAGTAAGTCCCTAGAATGACTTCCTAAACACCTCCATTAGCCTACGAAAGTCAAATAATAGGCTAATCCCGGTCCACTGGTGCAATGAGCTAAATGGGGGACATTACAAAATTCTCTTGTGTGAATTGATCAAGGCAAGTGGTGGGCATTGGAGAAGGGGCACGCAAGCATGTCCAACCAAGGATACAGGGTACACCTTGGAAGGTCCTGACCAAGGTTGTTGTGAATGAGCATTTGATATTGTTTTCCTCCTAGAGTGTGGCTATAGTTTTAAAAACTTGCATCTGACCACCAAGAGAACAGACCAATGAAATCCAGTGAATTCAACAAATATGTATTTGATCCTTTGTACAAATTCCAACTGGCATTTCGATGTTTTAACTTAACTCTGTAATTGTACTTTAAGTTAATACAAAGACTATTTCTTGCATTTTTTCTTGATGTAATAAAAGGTTAAAACTATGCTTAATAAAATCTAGGAATTATACCCTTAACACATATTACAAATATTCAATAAGAAACTATGGTTACCACATTCTTTGTTAACTAAATTTTAAAGAAGCAATAATTGGAGACTTGTCTATATTGCATATATCACTAGTTATATGTGAAAAGACTTGCAATTGCGTGTAAACATTTCTGGATTTTAAAGCACAAAAGACCTATGCTCCACGGGGACACATCCCCTGCCCCAGTCCCCCCCGTACCATACTCAGGACATTCCGGGAGCACAAGGACATGTAGGAAACGTCCCCTACACGTCCCCCCTTCCTCGGGGACATCCCTTAAAAAATAGGGGGTGCAGGGGACGGTTAGCCGTCTCCGAGACGATCGAGACCGTCCCAGTTACGGCCCAACAAAAAGTTGGATGTTATTTTAAAAGAAAATATTTTTTTAAAAGAAAAAAAGGATGGGGGGGGCCACAAGGACCCCTACATCCCTTCAAACACAACCTAAACCTAAAACATGCATCATATCACCCAAAAAGAAAAAAACACAACTCATTTTCACATTTTGCATTGGTGAACAACAACAATTTGAAAGGAGAAAGAGGAGCAACAACAATTTGAAGAGGTTAACAACAATCAAGAGAAGACATTAGGGCATCAAATCATCATCATTTAAGGTAAGATTAACATTCCTTATTTATTTGTCCACATTCCTTTGAATTTTTTTTAGTTTTTCTTTTTAATTTCAAACACTTAGGGAGGGGTTTTTTTGTCTTTTTTTTTTTTCTATGTTTGCTTGCAGCTGTGTTTTGTCATTTTTCAAACAAAAAAACAATGAGCAGCAGTGAGGGTAGTGTACGTGAAGAGAATGAGATTGAAATTCAAGTTCAACAAAGAAGTAGAACTACTACTAGAGGTCGTAGAGATGTTGCAGCCACTGGGGTTCTGTTGGTGGGAGTGGTACAACCACAGGGAATGTGAATTCATCTAATCCATTTGAATGCCCTTCCACTCTAATTGCACAATATACAAAAGGCCCATTTAATCCTAAAATACCTCTCTTACAATTTGCAAGCCGCATAGACAATAACAAGAAAAAGAATTATGGGGTATCTAAAGTCTGGCTTTGTGATATTTGCAAGGAAGACTATAGGGGGCAGCTATACAAGAGCTTATTCTCACCTTTTGCATTTGGGTGGAGTAGGGGTAAAAGGTTGTAAAAAAATTACGCTAGCTTAGAAGGTTGAGGAAACTAGGTTGCACATGGAGGGGGAGGCAAGATCTAAGGGAATTCTAATGGAGAGTATGCCTAGTGTGTCATTGCCTACACAAAGTCAAACAGAAGAGGTTTGTGGTAAGGGAAAGAAAAGAACTACTACTGTTGCAAGGTTGTTTAATGCACAAACAAGAGAGGTGGCTAAGTCTTCCATTGCTAGATTTTTCTATGTCAATGCCATACCATTTCATGTGGCACGCTCTCCCTATTTCAAACAAATGTTCAAAGATGCAACAGTTGTTGGTCCTTCATTTGTCCCCCCTGGAAAACATAAGCTACGCACCACCTTAGTTGATAAGGAATATTCTCAGGTGAGTATGTTGATGGAAGACATGAGACAAACTTGGATCAGGGATGGTTGCTCTATTGTCATGGATGGGTGGACCAACATCAAACGTCGGCCACTCATCAATATCATTGTCACATGTCCAACAGGCTCTTATTTTCTTCGAGTCGTTGATTGTACAGGGAAGAGGAATGATGCACACTTCCAATTTCAGATTTTGAAGGATGCCCTAGAAGAGGTTGGGGCATCTAATGTTGTCCAAGTGGTAACAGATTTAGCCCATGTATGTAAGTCAACTGGCTTGATGGTGGAAAGTGCTTATAAGCACATTTTATGGACCCCATGTTGTGTTCATGCGTTGAACAATGCATTGAAATACATTGGGAAGATTGCTTGGGTGAAGGAAGTGGTGGCAGAAGCTAGAGATATACAGATGTTCATTTGCAACCATCAAACCTCACTTGCATTGTTCAGGACTTTTTCGAAGAAGGAATTCCTCAAGTCTGTGGATACTAGATATGCCAGATATTTCATTTTGTTAAAGAAGATGGTTGAGGTGAAGGAGCCTCTACAATTAATGGTGGTTAATTGGCCAGAGTCAAACACAGCTTAAGGAAAAAGTGTGAGGTAAAAGGTCCTTGACGATGATTGGTGGTCCACAATGAGGTATAAAATTTCAAATTTGAAATTGTTGATTTTATTATCAATTTATTAAATTTTTAAATCTTATTCTTAAATTGCTGATTTTTGTAACTTCTTTGCACTTACAACGATGTTTGCTCCTTCATTGCCCCTGTTGTGGAAGTCATAAGATATGCTGATACAGACTCTCCTAGGCTTGAGGAGATTTATGAGACATTTGATAGCATGCTTGGGCAAATGAAGCAAGCCATTTAAAGCAAGGATCCTACTTTGGGATTTTATGAGCATCTTAGGCCCATTGTGACGCGGAGGTGGGACACTATGAACACCCCACTTCATATGGCAACCTATGCTCTAAATCCCAAATGGTATGTAGCTAGGCTTGGAAGAATGCCTCCATCTCATGATGATGAGGTGAAAAGGGGGGGTTCAAGAAGGCCCTTACAAAAATGTATATCGAGGAGGGTTCTATACTTCACTCACAATGGATGGCCTTTATCAGTCTCTGTGGTCCAACCTTTAGCAAACCAAAGGCGAGGATGGATAGAGCTACATTAGCTCAAACCGACCCTATCGGATGGTGGATGTGGCATGGCATGGATGCACCAGAGTTGAGGACACTTGCCACTCACCTCCTTTCACAGATTGTCAGTTCCTCTGCTGCAGAGAGGAATTGGTCCACTAATAGCTTCATTCAGTCGGTGAAGAGGAACAACCTTACCTCTAGACAGTCAAAGAAGTTGGTGGCAGTGCATAGTGCCTTGCGGCTACAGGGTCGACAGAGACCTAAGTATCGTCAAACTCCAGCTGCACGTTGGGATGTTGATCCCGAAGATGTTATGCAGATTGATGAGGAGGCACAAGAGGGATTGGTTGGGGTTCCACTGGATGAGACAGCCCCTCATGGTGGCAGTGATTCGGACTCAAATTCCAATTTTGATGCAATCTTAGGAGAGGTTGATTAGGGACAGCCATATATTCTCTATGTTTTTGTCATTTTGTTGTTGAAACTTGCAGCCTTTGGGCATTTTGATGTAATTTTGATATAATATATATGCAGATTGTCATTGAAAACAATTAAATTTTGTTTATTTGTTTGCCAATTCTCATGTGACGAGTTGAAAACGAAGTTCAAGTGTAATGTTATGGTCATGTATTCATTTTTTAAGGTTCTATAATGTCTATAATTAATGCCTTATCAATGTTATCATATAAGCATTTGAAATATCCCTATATTTTTAAAAAAAATCTTATTTTTAAAAAAAATCTTATTTTTTTAGTAGCCATCACCTGTCGTCCCCTAAAAAATGGCCAAAAAAAATGCTGTCCCCGAAACTCGCCCCCCGTCCCGGAAACTTGGGGGAGCATAGCAAAAGACAGAATATGTTCAACAGACTTTTATTCCTTTGAGTAACACAACAGAAAATCTCATCTCATAATCTAATTAAACATTTACCATAAAACATAACATTCACCAACGTGAGAATGGAAATCAAAACCCCACCTTCGTATCAATGTTGTCAATACAATCCAAAACAAAATCAGGTTGACCTCCAAGAATTTCCTCCTCAGATGATGCATCATATAACTGCACCCTAGCATCTATTTGGCTTTCTGGAAAAATAGATTGAAAATGCTTCTCAAGGCAAAGTGCCTTTGATGTCCCCACATCTTCTCTTGTTGCAACTGCATGGCGATTCAACGACGATAAAGATACCTGAAAATGATACAATAAATAAACAATTTAAATGATAAGTTATCCAACAAATGAAGAAATGATCCAAAATTTACGATAGGATAATACTCGCCTATATACTTTATGTATGACTTTGCTTTATGAAGACTAGTAGTTTGGTAAATATTAAAACTAAATTTTTGTATAAATCTCATATTAGGAAAATATATGTTACAGCCAGTGTTATAACTAGAAAAAATGAATGTTTCCAATATAACGACAGTCGAAAGTTCCCTAAGAATGTCAATTTATAAACCCTTCAATTGTAAGATAGATTTTGATACATAAGACAAAGTGCACAAAGAAGACCTATTTCCTTATACCCAATCCATGCTTAAAATAAATAACAAACGAAAGGACTGTGTATGAAATAACTAATGGTATTAAAATGAAATAATAAAGCTGTAAAGTTCATCAATAAGCATTAAGTAAGATAAAATAAGCATTAGATTTCTGATCCTGCTATAAGTTTTCCAGATCCTGTGCTCTGTTCTCTTTGATAGTACCACAAATTAGTGCTCTGCCATGCATATTTTCCTTTTAACAATGATATCAGTATTTTATCTATCAAAATAAAACTTCAGAAGGAGAGAGAGAAAGAGAGAGAGAGAGGTCCTATTGACACGCAAAGGCATCAGAATGGTTGAAACAAAATTTGTTAAATACGAATCAAGAGCTTTCCAGCAATATAAGACGTGCCAATGTCTGGTGATGATAAACAAAAGTTATGTGCCAGATACTGTTGTACAGTACATAAATGAAATCTGAAAGCTGATTGGCATGGATTCACCAAAATACGAATGACATAAATGTGACCATCCATGTGGATGATTTCCCAAGAAACCAAATGCCCTTGTGAAATTGTCATTAGATCATCATTATGGCCATGTTTGATCCCTCTGCAAAAGTCGCCAATGAATCAGCAACTTTGATGTTACGCACCAGCTATTGGAATTTGCCATTCAAAGTAAACCAGAAAGGCTGCAACCTGCTGTGATGGTTTTTCTGGGAAGAATCTGCCTTGGCTAAATCTAATAGAATGAATTCCCTTAAATATACCTTTTTGACACATAGCCTGAATTCCTCAGGGATCTCCACATTTTGGAACTTCGTGTTGTTTTTTATGTAGCATTTATAATGTGGCAGTGGCCCACTGTACTGCTCCAAAAATCAAGTTATAGAAATACTGCTGTTTGGCAGCAAAAGACAACTGTAGATAACACTGTCTAGCAAAACTCTCAGAGTCAAGCTCTGATAGTCCTAATGTCTCGCTACCACAATGTATTGCTTTTTTTACAAGTTTATCTAATATGAAAACAATATGAATTCCCTCAAATATAGATTTTGGCACATAGCCTAAACTCCTCAGAGATCTCTACATTATGGAATCTGGTGTGATTTTTTATGCAGCATCTATAATTTGGCAGTAGCCCACCCTACTTCTGCTCCTGAATTCAATCTTTGGAAATCCTGCTGTTTAGTAGAAAAAAAAAACTATGGATAACACTGTATAGCAAAACCCTCAGAGTCAAGCTCCAATACTCCTAATGTCTCGCTACCATGATGAATTGCTTTTTTGCAATTTTTTCTAACAAGAAAACTTTAGAGCAGTTTTGATTTGATGTTTATGCACATTCCATTTGTTCAAATAGATTGTCAGTGTTTTGTAAGGGCAACTGTGTGTACCAGCGTATGGAAAAGGACTTGAAATCTAACTCTAATAGTAGTTTTATTATCCAGGATACCATTGATCAATCACCCAAGAGTGATGAATAACAATAACCAATTCTGGAGGAATTAAATTGTCATGAAAGAAATGGGGCTCAAAGATTTATGGTGAAGCTGAGTGCACAGTTGTAAGTGAAACATAAAACAACAGAAATGATGGGAAAGAACAAAAAATTCCAGCCCCACAAAGAACTCTCCTTTTCTATTTTATGTTAGCATATTTATACACATGGTACATATTCAATTTACTAAATCTTGAAAGATCATTGACAGTTACAGGTGGCATGGTGACTGTTTGACGATTACAGAAGTTCTTGGCCACATAGAGCTAATGACCTGAAAAATAAATTATTTTATTTATGATGATTGCTCATATTCTCTTATGGCTGCCAATGTGGATGCTGGCATGGCAGGTTGCTACTGACATATTGTCTGATGTGGATTGTATGGTAACTTGTTACATCCCACTTGTGCCCTAAAAATTTTGATGTGTGCCCTAGATATTTTGATGGTTGTGCCCTAGTATCTTAACGTTGTTCTCAAGCATAGATATGTACAAACACATATATCGTAAATCAGTTGTTGAATAGAGATATACAATGTATTTATAACTGGTTTAATTAAGTTCATTTGACAGATGTTCTCATGTTTACTTGAATGCAGATGCAAAGATGTAATGAGATATCGGACTAACTACTTGTATTTGACCTAGTGATTGCAGGAAATATCACCTCCCAGGGGGGGAGGAAAAGTATCATCAAGTACGAGGAGTAAAGGAAGAGAAGTCTAGTGCCATATGAAACCTAGCCTATAAGTTCGAGACTGTCATTAAAGTTAGGATTGGAACTTCAAGACCAAAGTTGTCAGGTAAACCGCAAAGTCGACCTTAGGTGTTAGGCTCACCTAACTCATGTTGTTGGTCGTGTAGCATCACCTTATTATTTTCTCTTGAATCGAAATTTTAAAATTTAATCTGTTTTGGAACCTTGAACGTTTAATTGGCTCTTGAAAATATTTAAATAATCGATCAAATATAGAAGAATTAAACTTATTCACCCAGTAAAACAAAACTTTACCCAAGGATAATAATATACAAGCCTATCAGCCTTATAAGGTTGAAACCTTATATACTGTCTATCTCCCAACATAGATAAATAAGTAATATTATTGGTTCCTATAAAATGAATACAACTTTCACCATTGTTTTATTGGGGATTCTACAAAGTCAAAAGACTAATCCACTAAAATACTGAGGTTCATTTCTATCGGCCTCGCTTGAAACTAAATATAAAGATATATATATATGTGTATGGCCTTTTATAACAAAGTTTGGCCTTATAAGCATCTTAAGATACGATAGTAACACAAACAAAAAAATTGAAAATGAATTTGATTTATATACTTATCATATAATCGAAAGTGAGAAAAAAAGGATAAAAATGGAAGAACATCTTGTTGGTCATGGGAGGTGGACGGTTGAAGGTGGCGGACTTCTTGCTTCCGGAGAGAGTATATCTGGAGCGATAAATAGTTGGGGCAACCGTTTTTAGGAGGAGACAGAGAGCTTTTTAGAGAGGAGGTGGATTGTTGTGCAGGAGAAGAGTGCTACGCCGAGTTGGAGTCGCCCAGAGAAACAACAAGTCGTCAGCTTCAAAAATACGTTGAGAGCTTCTGCTAAGACCAAACCAGGAGCATTCGGTTCATTGTTGTCAGGTTCAAAACTTTCCTGAATGACTTTTATGCATTAGAAATTTGTTCTAGTCGAACTAGCTACTTTGAAACCACAGCGCCATGAGTGGTGTAGTTTGAGCAAAATAGTTTTTTTTAAAGAACTAGAAGCCGTATTGGTTATGCAATCATGAGTAAATGTTTAGATATCGCAGTAAGAAAATACTAGTTAAAACGTTGATGATAGGTTTGAATCTTCTGTATAATTAAATCTGACTGTGATAGAAGTGTAGTCTTTCCTGTTGGTTGAGGTAGCTTAAAACAAAGACCCCAGCGTATGAGATTAGCTTTATATTAGGCTGGTTTTTGGTTTATAAATCTTCATGAAAACTGTGTTAATCTTTTGCAAACATCCATGCACCCGAAGGTTGTGCAGAAAGTTTTCCTCTCGAATCAAGATAGCTTGTACACGTTAAATACTTGTGTCTTCTTGTTTGTCTCTTGCATGTCGAGAACTTAGGAAAAGAATTGTATAACTGCACAATTATTATTTACCTCTGTGCGTTTAGAACTGTGAGACTATAATATTTTGTATCGAGAAAGAAATTTTACTTGGTCAGAAACTAAAGTTAGGCACAATCTGTGAGCAGTTTGTAATCATAACAAGCCTCCCTCCAAGAGAATTATTACAATGACCCTGTGTCTAACAGTTAAATATGAGAAAATGGATATTACTGTGGTATCAGTATGCAGTAGCATAAGAGACAACCATGCAGGTAAAATTCCATTACATAACTTCTTGCCGAGTAGGGTGATAAACTTGACTACATGCCTTCATTGTGTTGTGTTGCGCTTATTCAAAAACCTTGGCCAAGGTGATGCTACTACCTAATAGTGTCCGTCAGCTTCTTGTCCCAAATACACACCCAGTCAGAGGTCATGCTAGTTAGGAGTTGCCTATAGTGTATGACCGACCAAGGATTGTGTAGGGTCAGACACCAGTCTCAGATGGCATTAGATTTTTCTTCCATTACTTCTCTGCGAAAGGGCCGGGTCTTTCCAGTAGGAATGGCACGGGGGACTAGTAAGTCCGTGGATGGGTGGAAAAACGCTCTGATGATATTTTTCCTCCTCCGTTTCAGCAGTAAAGGATGATTAAAGCTCCAAATGGCTTAAATGGATTTCAAAGGACACTGTAAACTCAAACCCTCTATAACTATGAAATGGTTCTTACTTTAATAGTTATTTCTTTCAGTTATCTTTTATGCATGGCAAATTGAATCAGTTTTTAGTTCTTGATTTTTTTTTAAATATATATTTAATTCTGCTCTTTTGTACCAGTTTATGCTTATTGCACATCTATTAGTTGCTTAGTTTTAGTTTGTTACAAATATGTATGTTGTATATCCATTAATTGCATAATTTTAGTTGTGACATAACTCCACTAGTGCCTCCCCTGAATTGAACCTGACATGGCTTCTTTCTACTTACAAACCCCCAAGCTTTACATATTGAGTTTCTGTACCTCAAATCTTAAGCACCTTCAAAGTTTCTGTACCAATTTTATGATATTAAATGGTTAAAAGGATTTCCCCTCAGACTTGAATGCTTTGAATGTTTCCTCTAAACACCCCATATCACTGGACCTGGCCATCCCAACTTTATGGATTGTTACAGGATCACCAAGGTGTCGACCCTGAACTATCCTTCTCAACCTCTCCTGCGTCATTTATCCATCATAATATAGTGCCATGGTGGACTTAGTTGATTTACAAAGTCCAGTGAATACCCTTTGACTTGAATTTGCCATTTATCAAGTATGGATTTGTGCATTAAAGGACTTAGCATTTTTCTTCAATTTTCATTTCCATCCTTACAAGTGTTTTTAAATGCCTGTAGTCCAGTATCCTTCTAGGAATTAGTTCTTTTCACCATTTTGGGATTTTGGGATTTGGGCCTCTGGTATTCACCCTGTTGCTTCTTGTTTTAGTTTTCTATTTTGGGATTTTGGGTTTTTTTGTTTCGGTGGCCTCCTTTATTTTTCCTGTCCATCTTTCAAGTTTCAAACTCATAGCAGTTCTTCCAAACCATGGGACATAGTCATTTCGAGCTCTTCAGGTCTTCAAGCTATTTGGGCCTCTCAACGACTCCCAAAGCTTCTCAACAATGAAAGAAAATTCCAAAACCCAAAATGACTTGTGGACTGTCATTTTCAAGCTTCAGGAATTCATATTTCAAGCCCTTCATCTCAGTTTGTTCATCCCTTATTATTCTCCCAAACCCAGAGTCTTGAACTTCAAAATTGACCGACGATAGTGAGGGCCCTACCTTGTGTATGGACACCCAGCTAGATAATATAAATATGTCAAAAGCTTCTTTGAAAAGACAATTTGCCTCCGTCTCCTTTCACATTTGAGACAAACCATTCCCCTGGGGCCTGAACTGATTAATTATGCACATGCATTTTACAATACAGTACCATAACAACTTGGAAATGTTTGAAATTGTCCAATGTTATTTCTGATTATCACAAATTTGTTCCATGAGTGGTTCAGTGTCATTTTACAGCATAATTTTTCTCATCCAGCTCTTAGATCTGAATCACTAGATGTCTATCTTTCAACATATTGAGGCCTATGTAATCTGATCAAGGTCTTTTATTTGTTTATTAAGGATAGGCAACCTAACATATTTGTTGGTCCCATGTTACTGAGCCTACATCCTATTGAGAAGACAAACAAAGAACATCAAGAGATGTCATTCCATGGGTTAATTTGGCATCATTCATACTCCATAATGATCATTGATGGTTGTGTTTAAATTCAGTAATAAGAAATCTTCATTGTTAATTTGTATTTTTCATTAGAAGCCGGTATTGGAGGGAGCACGATCTGTAACAAACACAAGCACCAGCAAATGCCTAGTGCGAGAGATTCTGAGTAGGTTAGATTTTCAAATGAAAACAATTGACAAGCTTTCATATGAGAATCCGTTTTTGCAAAAATAAGACAGGTGCAACGTCAAAGTAGATCATTGAGATTGTCGATCTTCCATGGAGTTTGGACACTGTAGATGATGTAAATTTTGAAGCTTGCACAACATAAACTTCATGAAACCATACATATTTGACTATTTAGTATTTAGTTTAAGAAGAACTATGAAGGGAATGTCATGGAAAGGAAAGTATCCTTTTTTGTGAGAATATGAATATCTTTAGTTTCGATTTTCTGAAATTTTGCCTAGTAGAAAGCTGACTCTTACTCTTTAGTTTGATAAGTAATAGCCAAACCAAAGTCATACAACTATGCAGTTTATGAATACCCATGTTCTTCCGAGTTTCAAATACCAGGGGAACAGAACATGGGGGGCATGTTTCTGGTTTGGCAAAGAAATTCCAGATTTTGGGGACAGGACAGGAGAAGGCAAAGTTTACACACACACACAGACACATATATTAAAAGAAAAAATCAGAACTATAAAAGATTTATGGCTTTTCATTTGCATAACTAAGCACCATTAAACATTCTCAAGAGCCACATGGAAAATATAACATAACATCAATAATGCTAAACATTCAAAATTGAGACTGACAGATACAGATTCCAAATTTCAAATATCTGAGTGTGTTTTTTGTTAATTGAAATCTGGTTGTTCTCCTATTATGAAAATTTTAAATAACTCTAATAAGAGCCTATGTCTCATATGTAATAGTGAAAAATATTTGAGCCTTGACAATATGCTAAGTCTGGTTTTTTTAATGCTTTATTTGTTTTTTCAAGCTGTTGGCCATCAGTAATGCCAGGACATCCCCACTAGTTGGGGACATCATTCAAATGAAATGGGGATTCCATGACATGCCTGAAAATCAGGAAAAAAATGGGAAACATCCCTGAGATAGCACCTAGAGAGTTTGGAACATTCCGGGGGCAGATTTTTATTTTAAAAAATAGCGGGCCCGCTAAGGGAGCATTTTGTCCCTGTCCCCAAGTCCCTAAAACTCCATCTAGCACCCCCAGTGCTTCTGGATGGCCAGGGATGCATCCTTGTGGAATGCTGATGAATGTTAGTGAAAGCTGTTAACTAGAGCAGAAGGCAACCCTCCAGCAGATGGTACTTGTTGATAAACTAATAAAAATGGCCAGATTGTTTTCCATGTAATGTGACACATAAGCTAAAAGATATAGGATGGATGTTCATATCGTAAGTACTATTGCTGTATGGCTTTACTAAGATTATTTTTAAGGCTGGAGATTTCAAAAAAGCCTACATAACTTTTGAAAGATTTGTTTAAAGCTTTCAGATCTTAGTTGAACTTCACTTTTACAGACAATGTAAACATAATGAATCTGCAGGAATGAAGAAATAAGAAAGCGCAATGCTAATAATGCTTGAGGACAATGTATGTACTGATGTTGAGATCTAAGTCTTGAATGATTGCACCTTGATCGTTTAAGTGTGCCTGCCCTGCAAAACACAGACCATAAAGAAAATGGGCCCACTTGTTTCTTAACTTAAGAAAGCCAAAGTAAAGAGCATGTAATATGTTAATTTAACCCACCAAAATGATAAAAACACATGTCGGCCTTGGTAAAATTTCTATTAATTTGTATATTATGATTTCATTTATTTGAAAACGAAGAACTTGTGTTTTACTTTGATTACCTTGCCAAAAGTTCCAGTCAATTAGGGGGAATGAAAAATCCACCAGCATGTCTAAAGATGTAAACTACAGATAATATGATTTCCAATTTTTATAAGGCAAAATTAGAGACAAAATCATTTAAACAAAATTCGTGAAAGTCTTATCACACCTGATCAAAATCAACAATTCGAATCCTCCCCACTCCTGAGCGAAGTAGCATAGTGGCAGCATGACTGCCAACCCCACCAAGACCGATAACTACAACAAATGCTTTATTTACTTTCTGCTGGGACTCTAAGCCAAAAAATTGAATGTTCCTGTTGACCAAAGAAAAAATACATGCTGTGAATCTTTTAGCAATAAGTTAATAAAAATGAACTTCATTCAACTAAGAGTTGCCGTGGGCCACTATTTGTCGTCATTTTGCCTGGAATTGCTATTAGTTAAATTTAGATGAGAAATCCACATTATCTTTGTCAAAAAAATTAAAATCTTTTGAAAAGAATGTGTATGTAAAGGAGGGCATGTCTTGTAAGAAAAAATTTTGATTTTCTTGCTTCATCATATACTATTGTTTAACATAAGTAATCAGTGAAAATTTGTGTTATTCTTGCAAGAATTGTTCTTAAAAAGAATACAGTAAAACATTAGTAAAAATCTATGTTACCGGATTCGTCGCCTGGAGCCCCGGATCCAGGTCCGATTTGAACTGGGTTCGGGATTCAGGTCGATTTGCCCTTGGATTTGCTCGGGGTGCAGGATAATCTCTGTGGGTTCGTCCCGGATGAACCCGGGCAAATCCATAACGAATTTGACAGAATTTTCTTGGTGATCAACGAATTTCAACGGGATTTTTTTGGTGCTCAACGAATTTCGACAGAATTTTTTTGGTGCTCAAAAAATTTTGATGGGATTTTTCAGCGCCAATCTTTGAATCAGCCCGAATCGAAACCCACCACTATCGCTGCAACAGATACAAAACCTTATATAATATATATGCAATATTATTAATGCCATCCACATAAGTTTTAATGGATGCAAATATAAAAAAATCTCGTGACCATAGCTAATATCTATATATTATAATATTTATATTATTATTATAAATATTATATTATAATATTTATATTAATATAAATATATTATAATACAATAAGTGCTTTTAGATTAAACTGTGTGTATTTCTTCCTGATGATGGATCACTGAGAGTGATCCAAAACATCGAAGCAAAGAAATACACAGTTTAATCCAAAAGCACTTCTATTATGGACTGTGGAAAACTCATGCCTACCATATTATAATATTTATATTATTATATTGTATTGCAACATCTATATTATTAATGTATATAAAGATAGATAATAGACATCTGGAAAATGTAATTAGATATATAGTGTTTAAACAGCTATGTAATAGAGACTATGTAGAAGGTTAATAGAAATACAAACAGTATTATTATAGCCCTCCTTTGTGAGCAGCTGATTTGAATTTTGATCTTTGTTTAAGGGGATATGGCTCCCTAAAGCCTAACTCAATCATCAAAAAATAAACATTATTAATATTATAATAATATTTATTGTATTATTAATATATATTTATAATTTTAGAGTATATATTAATATAAATATTATAATAGTATATTATTATATTTATGTTATTAATATTTATACATATATATAATATGAACGAACCCAAAACGAACCCAGTCCCAAAATTATTTTTGGTTGAATCCGCGAACCGAATCCGCACCCGAATCAGGATCCGAACAAGAACCGGCAACTTAGTATTTTTTTGGGTGTGCAGGATTGCAGAGCCACAAATGCTCCTGCTTCATATTACCAAAAGAAAGCAACCTCTCAAACAGAAAAATGCTGGGATCAGTATCAAAGGCCCTTCTAAAGTCTACAGCATAAAAGAAGACTTTACAATACTCATAACAAGCCTCCTCAAATAGAGCCCAAAGAGTGAAAATATAATTGACAATCTCAAAGTCTCTCATAAACCCTGTCTACCCCCTCACTCTGACATTATCCTGTTGTAAATGATCATAAAGTCCTGTGTCCAACTTTGTTGTACACAACATGGAAAATGTATTCCTGATCATAGCTCTATAATTATTTGAATCTGGACTAACATTAGGAATGGGATGCATGGTGTGTCATGACTAAGAAGGGATTAAGCCTGGGCAAACAATCTCATTAAATAAATTTGCAATAATTCTATAGCATACATCAAAAACTCAACTTGAAGCTCTTCAGAATTTGTTGCTTTGCTAACATAGAATTTCAATATAGCTCTACTAGTATCTCCACGAGAAAATTAATAACGAGCAAGAGAAGAGGAGACCTCAACAGCAGGTTGATCAGGAATATCATATAGGGATTGGCATGGAAGTTCATTTCTGAGGTTTTCCTTGAGAGGAGGGTATACCAAAACATCTCGGGGGAATTATGGAGATCATCAAGTTCTGTCACTTAGATCCTAGCAACAAAAACTGCGGTCTACAAGATCTGTTGCAAACACCCCATAATGGGTCCAGGCTTTACAAGCATGAAATCATCACTGAGCTAACAAGCCATAATCCTATCCATGAAACACAAGACCACAAAAAGCCTCAAACCATAATAGCAGCCACAAATAATCAAAGAAACTAGTCCTCTTCGGACACATAACCTCCAACATCTTCCCAAACCAACTCTAAGAAGCACAAATCATATCAAATGCAACAGAGAACTTATCAGTGATGAGAACAAACAATCCCATCCCCATCAAAGATAATTCCATTATCTGTTCCAAAACCCTAAAAACTAATCTCATTTAGCATAGGTACTCCCAAAATCAACTTATACTTCAGCTGGATCAAGAATAGGATAGGTTATTAAATCTCTGCGTGCCAAACTAATAGCACCATCATAGACCTCTAAAATACCATTCCAACACTTTAGAAATGAAGCCAAACCAAGTCCAATGACAAGGTTATGGCCTTCCAAAGTGTCAAGTGGACATCAAATTTAATCTGCTATCCCAAGCCCTAAATGGTAAGAGTCTGAAAATAAGCAGAAAAGTGACCCCTGACAAATTTCTTTAAGGAAACCAAATATGTAATTATATCTGGAAAATGAGTGCCCTCCGCCATGAAAAATCTGATATATATCACAGAAATTGCCCTTTGCACCACAAACTTAGTTGAATTGATTCTCTTAAATAAGTCTACTCCAATGGAGTGCCAAACATGACCAAACATCTCCTATGTTGTAAACATGATATTTCCACAGTCCATAATATGAGATCAGAGCTTCTGGAAAAAACTGTGTTATGCTTTTTTGCATTGACGTTTCGGATCACACTCTGTGATTTTCATTCTCATCTTCTCTTCCTGATGAAGGATCAGGGGGTATGATCCGAAATGCCGATGCAAAAAAGCACAACACAATTTTTTCCATAAGCTCTGATCTCATCTCCTATGTTGTCGCCAATGCCTATGCATGCTTAGTGTTGGCAAAGGACCAAAACCTAAGGGGTTCTAAACACTAAGGATTTGGTAACATATGAGAATTAAATGCAAGATCCCATGATCAATGGAAAAGAAAACAAACACATTCAGTAGATAATTCACATGCAAGAACAATACAATATTTGTGGATACCTTTAAGGTACCACAGAATTCAAACATAGGATCAAAAAAGAATGAATGATTATCATATTACTAAGTTGCTAGTACGGGATCGGGTTCAAGATTCAGGTACGGGTTCAAGTACAGCTGTATATATTATATACAAAAAAATTAAAAATATACGCTAGTGACTATAAAGAATTTAAAATATATTTGATAATTGATACTAATAATAAATTAAATAGGGATACAACAGATCTAGTGATATGTAATGTCCCCTTTTCAAGCAAGGTTGGAAAAACGAATGTTGTTGAGGCTTGGAGAAGGGAATGTTAAATTTTATGGCTTCAACTATTTTTCTTTGGTGAAATGAAGTTATATTTTGGCTTTTGATAATTTTATATTATTTTTAGAAAAGCCAAAAATATTAAAATATTATGCCAAGAGGAAAAACGACCTGGGTGGGAAAATGGAAAATAAAGAAAAAGATGGAAAAATGAAATATTGGAAGTGAAATTAAATTATAATATTTTATTATTAAAATATTATAATATTTCCCATAAAAATTGGCGCTCATGTGGAAAAAGAGAAAAAAAATAAGAAAAAAATAAAAAGGATGGCAAAAGACAATAAATAATATTTTATTATTTAAAATATTATTTTATTAAGCCAAGGGTGGCCGCTCAAGGGAAAAAAATAAAAATAATATTATTTTATTATTATTTATGTGGGATGTCCAAATTGGAGAAAAAGAAAATAAATAATATTTTCTTTGGGCAGTGGACTTGAAAAAAGATTATATTTCATTGAAATTGGGCGCCCAAGGTGAAGAGGTTAAAAGGAGGTCATTTGGAGTGTTTTTCATATCATTCTATCATTTGGCTTTTGCATGATTTAGAGAGTTTCTCTTGGCTGTAACAGAGTTTCAGCGGTATCTAAGGACGAAAACCCTTGGATAATAGTGGTTTGAATAAAAACCCAATCCACCATGGGAGATGGATTCACCTAGAATCCATTATTGAGCATATTGCAAGTTATTAAGGAGTGAAAGGCTTCAAATCAGCTAGGGTTTCAATGGTGCTTATTGGTTCAACTAGGGTTTGAAGATATCAAGCATGTTGAAGGCTTTATTATTCAGATTTGAAGACAATAAGAGGCAGATTTCACTATTTGGTTTCATGGCTATGATATATTGATGATATTTCATGTTTTGGTAGCTTCATTCAAAGTGGAATCTCATATTTTGCAAGCTGAATTTCATATCAGACCTCTAAAATTCACCTACAGGTTCAGATCCGTGCATTTCTAGCCACGGCATTGGAGTTGGATTGACATATTTTCATCCTAGACCCTTAGCGCTTCAATTTGGCACCTATCGCTAGGGTTTGGAGGCATATTTTGGTGGTTTTGGCTAGGGTTTCATGATCTGATTGCATATCAGCAACTACAGGAATATAATCAAACTTCTAAGGATTGACATTTGGCCTAGATCTTCATCAGCATTCATCACTAATAAGTTGGCATATGTTGTTGCATCATTGGAGACTCATTTGTACATCTTATTGATCATATTTGGACACTATTTGCATTCATATGCAAGTCTAATTTTTATATCAGACCATTATTGTTTGTAATCAGCCAACTACTATTCAATAAAGAGGCCAATCTTCTATCCGGGTATGTTCTATTATGTTTTGTGTTGATATTTGGTTGTATAAGTGAGCTAGTTATTTCATTTTCAGTCAGCATTTGGTGTTATTTAATTGTCATATTGCAACCTTTCCATCTACAAAACATTTCAAACACATTGGTGAAAACAAGACTTCAAAACCCTAAGTAAAACTCAAGAAAAACAAATCGGAAAATTCAAGACAGCAGGGTTATTTTCAGGTCAAATCTAGACAAGGTTCTTACAATGGTATCAGAGCTTGGATCTTGCCGGCCTGGAGGGTTTCTAGAAAGGTTATATCAATGACTAAAAATATAGATGGAAGATTGTTACCTACTTTCCTTCCTGCCTCTCAAACAAAGAAAAAGATGCCTAGCTTTAGAGAAGGCAATGAAGGACTTGGCGCAGCAACAACAGGAAGTTAGAGACAACTTTGTCTAAGTCAGTCACATCAGAGGCTAACTCGTAGCTAGCAACGGTTGCAAGACTCCCTATCAAGGCACTATAACAACTCATCCACATCTACAAGTGAAGTATCCAGGAGTCTCTATGATGAATTCGACAAGCATGCAGATTTGGGGTGTGGTAAACCAGCACCCATTGATCAGCGTTATGCAAGTGATATTGTTCATACAAACGATGGCGATTCAGTAAATTTGTTATGTAGTGAACAAAGTGCTGTCCTTACATCTTCTAGATCAACCATTGAAGAAAAACATGTTGTAGATGATTCTACTTTCTATTGTGAGGATGATTCCTTGATTGAGCATGATGTTGACTTAGCTTCACAACATGGATTATATGGAGAAGATGGCATGAAGGTAGTTGATCATGAGATGATTAATTGTAAAGACAAATCAAAAATTCAGTCTTCTATAGCTGCCACTTTCAAAGAACAACCATCCAATCCAATGATTGTGAAGGAACATGCAACAAAGGAAGATGAGGTGTTTGAGGACACATCACAAAGGTATGAAAGCAATTCTGATTTTTGCAACAGCAGTCCGATATCTTTGCATCATCATGAGGTAGTAGCCAATTCACATGAAGATGTAAGTGTTATTGAATCTCCCAATGTTGACACTCAAGTTTTAGATGTTAAACATGAAGAAAGTGTTATGAATTCCAGCCACAAAGATTATGTTTTTTTATATCAGACCATGGGAGAATGTAAAGAGGTTGAGCACACACCTCGTGAACCAGCCAATAAGAATATGTAGGCACATGTTGAAGAAAACAATTGTAATTACACTTCCTTGAACAGCAAGTTGGCATTTGATTATAATCATTGTTTTCAAGGGATTGTTATGCAAAGGGATGATACTCATGAGGATTTTTCATTGCATATCAGCATGAGACAGCAAAGACATGATGAAGAGTTTGGCAAATTGGGTGCATATTTGAGGAGGATTGTAGCATTTTTGATGAGTAAGTTGCATGAGCTTCCTTCTGCAAACCTTGAGCAGCTTAGTATGATACATACGAGACCATTCAAAAGGCCTAGATTGATTTGGGATCCGGGAATTGATTGGCATGATTGATCCCAATGCAGATTTGATATTTGTGATTGCTTGAAGGCAAGCAATCTCGGGGTGAGAGGACTTGTAATGTCCTCTTTTTGAGCAAAGTTGGAAAAACGAATGTTGTTGAGGCTTGGAGAAGGGAATGTTGAATTTTATGGCTTCAACTATTTTTCTTTGATGAAATAAAGTTATATTTTGGCTTTTGGTATTTTTATATTATTTTTAGAAAAGCCAAAAATATCAAAATATTATGCCAAGAGGAAAAAACGACCTAAGTGGGAAAATGGAAAATAAAGAAAAAGATGGAAAAATGAAATATTGGAAGTGAAGTTAAATTATAATATTTTATTATTAAAATATTATAACATTTCCCACAAAAATTGGCGCTCATGTGGAACAAGAGAAAAAAATAAGGAAAAAATAAAAAGAATGGCAAAAGACAATAAATAAAATATTATTTTATTAAGCCAAGGGTGGCCGCTCAAGGGACAAAAAGAAAAAAATAATAAAATAATATTATTTTATTATTATTTATGTGGGATGTCCAAATTGGAGATAAAGAAAATTAAATTAAAAGAAAATAAATAAATAATATTTTCTTTTGGCGGTGGAGTTGAAAAAAGATTATATTTCATTGAAATTGGGCACCCAAGGTGAAGAGGTTAAAAGGAGGTCATTTGGAGTGGTTTTCATATCATTCTATCATTTGGCTTTTGCATGATTTAGAGAGTTTCTCTTGACTGTAACGGAGTTTCAGCGGTATCTAAGGACGAAAACCCTTGGATAATAGTGGTTTGAACGAAAACCCAATCCACCATGGGAGATGGATTCACCTAGAATCCATTATCGAGCATATTGTAGGTTATTGAAGAGTTAAAGACCTAGAATCCATTATTGAGCATATTGCAGGTTATTGAAGAGTTAAAGGCTTCAAATCAGATAGGGTTTCAATGGAGTTTATTGGTTCAACTAGGGTTTGAGGATATCAAGAATGTTGAAGGCTTTATTATTCAGATTTGAAGACAATAAGAGGTAGATTTCACTATTTGGTTTCATGACTATGATATATTGATGATATTTCATGTTTTGGTAGCTTCATTGGAAGTGGAATCTCATATTTTGCAAGCTGAATTTCATATCAGACCTCTGAAATTCACCTACAGGTTCAAATCCATGCATTTCCAGCCACAGCAATGGAGTTGGATTGACATATTTTCATCCTAAACCCTTAGCGCTTCAATTTGGCACCTATTGCTAGGGTTTGGAGGCATGTTTTGGTGGTTTTGGCTAGGGTTTCATGATCTGATTGCATATCAACAGCTACAGGATTATAATCAGACTTCTAAGGATTGACATTTGGCCTAGATCTTCATCAGCATTCATCACTAATAAGTTGGCTAGGGTTTGGAGGCATATTTTGGTGGTTTTGGCTAGGGTTTCATGATCTGATTGCATATCAGCAGCTACAGGATTATAATCAGACTTCTAAGGATTGACATTTGGCCTAGATCTTCATCAGCATTCATCACTAGGCAATTCTGTTCCTGAAAGAGGTGTGCCTTTATAGGCTGTTTTCAAGGGCGACTTATCCATTCAAGCGCCTATGTATTAAGATGCATTTGTAAGTAAATAAAAAGGGGAGACAATTATTCCTACAGTGCATAAAGGAAATATAATTAAGTCATTATCTGCAGTCCTGAACCATCTGTTGAAGGTTATATAATACAAGGAGGATATAGGAAGCTGATCGAAGTGTCTTCCAGAACTGAAGCAAATGAAAGTTAGTGATTGTAGGGTGAATGGAGAAACTATCACCTAACTTTAAACTGTATTTTCAGATTATTTCATGATTGTTGTAAGCTGCAAATTTCTGAGTGACGTTTGAAGGTCCCTGTAGCTGGACATCGTGCCTGTAGGCTGTGAGACCAGTATGTAATTGAAATTTGATTAATAAAGTTAAGGTAGGTCATTATTGCTTCCATAATGTGTTCGTGTGTGGATTTGGCTGCAAGGATTAGTTGCCCTTCATTGGGTACCTGATCCTCATCTGCATCACTATCAAGAAAGTGGCATTAGTTCCATAGTAGTAAAACAATGGCTTGAAGATTGAAAATGGTTTATAAATTTGTATTTATATTCTATGGTCAATCCATAAAGCTCAATTTCAGCATATAAAAGCCTAGTATTGTAGTTTTCAAGACTTTGCTAGGATTCACAAATGTATTGAATTTTGATCATATAATTGTTTCAAATTTTGAACATATATCCAATCTTCCAAAAGTTCAATTTCATCTGTAATGAAGATGGTAGATTAAGGGCAAGGTAAGATAAGCACTGATTCCTTTTTATTACTGTGAATATGACCTTTCAATCAATGCCAAGGTACAAAAGAGAATGATGGAGAAAAATAGAACACACTGAAAACATGCAACCTCGGTTACCTTTCGAACTCCGAACAGTCCGAAGTGATATAAATATAAAACTTTTACATCTTCAAGTATTTGCAAATTACCTCGTAAGATGTTCATGAACTATCTCGTCCTTCAACAGATCATCAGAAAATAGATCATTTTCAGCTTTTGCATCTGCTTCCCTCTCTATCATTGAACTTGTGCTATATCCTGTAATGAGAAGTTGCCAATATCTGAAAGATATGAACTTGCATCTTCTATATCAAAAAATAAAATTTAAAAAGAAACACTAAGCAAATAATAAATGGCAAATCGATATTTTTACCTCCAATGACATGATCTCCTATGACCTCAAGTATAGCAGTTTATTAAGTTTCATAATGCCATGGCATAGAACATTATATCAAAAAGCAAATAAAATATACTCATATCTAATGCCACTTAAAAGAAACAATCTAGAGACATATGTGAGATATAGAGTTTAAAACAGAAAGATCTTTCAATAACAAAGATAACTTGATGAATACACTGCACCCATCAGATTCAAAATACCCATAATTTTCTCAAGGAACAAATGCACTAACCATTTTTAACAATGCCTATCTCTTGGCCTTTGTATTGAATTGATGACACAGCTTGCTTTGAATTCTTGAAACTCTTATTTCTGCACCCTTCAAATACACATATTCAGCGAGTGCAGAAGATTCCAAACAAGATCAGCAATGATAAACATGCTATTGTGTTTCATAAACCAAATAAATACAACATGGTTGCTAACATAGCCCTCAATGATGACTGGAGATCATGCATGAAACACAAAGCTAAAAGTATGTCGCATATAAAAAACTAAAATCAAATTTAGAAGATTGATGATAGTATCCTTCATCATATTTGCTTGCATTTACATATGACTCTAAAAAATATCATGAAGAAAAATCATAGAAGCATCCTGATTGAAGCTCATAGCTTCAAAGCAAAGGCTTCCCAAGCATTTGTAGCACTTGAAAGGGCATGTTCCTAACCAGTTCACTGATGTCACATGTTTTCCACTAAATTTGTACAAAGACTTAAGTGTAAATGTTAACCTAAACATATAACTTTGTGTAAGTCAATCAATGTTCATGAGAATGAAATCTTTAGTCACACTGCTTTAAGAATTCTGAAAACTCCAACTGAACAGCTGACCACATTTTCCCTTTCAACTACATTCAATAACAAATTTCATAGATCCCATTTGTTATTTTCTCTTTCCACATTAGTTCACATAAAAGCTCCTAACATGAAAATGTTGACAACTGACACAAACTACACAAAAACATTTAAAATTCTTAAATTCCCTCTTAATTTTCCTAGCTCTTTGAGACTTAAGAACATAAGTAACAATAAGAAAACCAGATATAAGTCCCCTTTGACGTCATTTTTGTCTTCTGCCTATCAAGAGGATTCTAACTTACCTAAAGGTGGTGCGCACTCCCCTCCTCTCCACTTCAAGCAATCCGCACAAGATAACTCTTGTTCTTTGATGCCTTTGTCTCAATCCTTTTCCTGCATATCTTTGATCTTGGGCCATTCGATGTCCCTTTCTAAGCCAATCCATCAACGTTGATCAGTTCTACCACACCATTATAACATATACTTGGTACTTCAAAAGGTCCCACCCCAACTTCAGCTTCCAAATGGATGCCCTAGTTGCAACTTTAGCATCCCTCTTTTTATCCTAAACTTGTCATCAACACACACAAGCTCCTTCCTGAATATTATTAACACAAAGGTGCTTATCATGCCAAACCAACCTTCATATGGTGCCTATTTCATGGTTAATTGATCCATTAAATTCTTTCAATCCAGGAACACCAAGTTCTTCAATCATCAAAATATATTCATCATCCATATACTTGCTTACTGCCACTCTAAGGCTGGGGACAACAACCTTCGTTTTGCATTGCAACTTCTTGCCCATACAATGATTTTATCGTAAGCCCAAATCCATTAAACTGTTGGGGTTTTTTGTTCCATCCCACGAGTTTTGTATAAACTCTTTGCTAGGATCTTATCCAATGACCCACACTAGGATAATGACTTAATTTCTGATGGGTGACTGTCAATTCTGTTGTCAAATATCAAGCTACATGAGTGACAAAATGTCTGCTCCAATCACTTGTTCAGCATAAGGGGTGGTCAAACACATAGTAGCAGAAATAACAATTTATACAAAAAATCACCTTGGCCGAGTTTTTGGTGATTAAATTGCTGAAAGTCAAAAAAAAATTGACCAATTAAAACACCAAAAATTGCACAAAATGATTAGTTGCCAATTTAATCCGATTTTGATAGTTTTTTCCAATTTTTTCGAAGTTGGCCAATTTTTTCTTTTCTATTAGAAACCCTAACCTTAATTTTTTGCAATTTTTGCCAGCTGAACAATTTTTACTTTTTTTGAAAACCCTAACCCTAACCCAATTCTTTCCCAATTAAATTGCTATTTTTTGAAAAAATCTTTGAATTTTGATTTGCCGATTGATTCCTGAGAATGGTTTTTGCTGCTATGGTCAAACATGATAATGACACACTCATTCGAGAACTTGATTGTGCCTTGCAATGAGTTATTTGGACCTTCTTTTACCTCCACATAGTTAAACATTCCATGGCCATAAATACTTATAAATTTTTTGCTTGCATGCTTCAAAGGATCTATAAAACCAAACACAATATGCTTGAAGACTTCCTTGAATAAAGTGATTTGAAATGTCATGAATTCTTTTTGAAGGGATCTACCCATCAAAGGATGCATTAGGGCCACCAAGTAAGATATATCTGCTATAAACCCAATATTTTGTGAGTACCAACAAATGAATGCATCAGATTAATCTTTGTGAAATAATGGAAGCACCAAGCACACAAGGAGTGATAGTTATAATCAACATTTGATGTAAAAACACTCATGCAAAATTAAAGGAAAGATTAGGGATTGAGATGTAATATTCGAGTAGTTAATGCTTCTTGAGTATCTAATGACTCCTAATTCTTCTTTTTTGTTACTGAGCTGCACAAATAATTGTTCCTTTCAGTTTAGATGCCAAGGTCTTACAATAACTAAACTATAAAAATTCACCCAATTCACAACTGGCTTCCCTTTTACACACTTAGAGCCGAGCATTCACCTTGAATACAACCTTAGTGGGTTATATAAGAGCCACAACAATATGTCTAAAGATTACAGGACAATTACCTCCTAGTTCTTAAATTAAAGACAAACATGAGGAACGTAAATTTGATACCCAACTTGTGCAGCTGGCAAAGTGATTCTGAAGAGTGAATTCCAGTAATAAATTAAGTAAATAAATGCCATAAAGGCCTTCACGTCTGATATGGTTGAGACCTCACCCTAAAGGAGCATAATGCTGGTTGAGCCGTTGCAGTACAAGATTCAAGGCATGATCTTCTCCTGATCCAAAAACTCAGATGAATCAAACATTTGGACCATTCGGATCATGTCATTCTAGCTCGCAGAGTGTCGTCAAGAAGCCTAATTGAGGAGTTCATCATCAAACTAGTGTAACAGGGATATTCCCAGATAGTGGCCTGCTTCTTTAATGCTTATGAAAGTTTAGGGATAGTATGAGACATCTTGGAATCTTCGTTGCCAGACGATACATTTTTTAGGTTTGATTTCGCTCACCATTGACCTCATAAATGTAGTTGCAAGGGCAAAATCAATGTGAAGACAGAATCAAAAGTTGAATATGATTTGCATATTCGGATTCCTCTTCAAAAGTCGTGCAATTTCAAAAAGAACAACATCTTGTTTAAAGTCTATATGCAAAAGTTATGAAGTGACGAACTCTTCAAGGGAGTAGTGAATTCATCATTCACCATAGTGCATTTGTCCAAAAGCTGAAATCATTTTCACTGGTAAAGTGGCAAACTCGTCACTATGCAGGCAGAGAGTTGGTTTTGGGAACACCAAGCAATTTCTCTTCCAAATTGGCATATGATCTTCAGTTTTCCAACCTTTGGGAAGCAAGTAGGAGATGTTATGAACCTTCTCCACATCTTGGAAAGGGTTAGATACTCATGTTGGTGGTATTACAGCCATTGTTGTAACACATAGCAAAATGTTACAAGTCTATTTGGGCAAGGGAGTATTTGTGAGGTGTTTGAGAGCTCTTTTGAACATTGTAGGAGCTTGTTTGGACCATGTTGGTCGTTGTAAGACCTTTGTACTTCCTTTTTCAATAGTGGAATGGGAAGTAATTGCTCCCTAGACTGGAGTTTTTCACCAGAAGTGGGCTTTCTCCAGGTTTGTGTGCTTTTCCAGATTTGAGCATGTCTAAGTGCTTTATTTCCACATTTGTTGATGTTTAGATCTCTATGTATATGGTTAGCACATGTTTTAGATGATCAAATATCATTTGTTGAGTGAATTTAGTATACTTGATGGAGGTCTTTACATCAATGATATATGTTTGTCCACAAACCAGGTGGTATCAGAGCGACAAAATCCTTCGGGTTTTTGTTCAATCCTTTGATTGTGGGTGTATGCCATCCACAAGGTCAATTGGAAAATCCTTTTGAACCCAAGATTGAGTCAAGAGAAGGTGGGGACAGTGAGTATGGCAGAAGAAGATGGAGAAGCAAGATTTGAAAGATTGGAAGTGGATGTGACTAGGATTTCTGTGGTGGAAGGGAAGATTGATAGGTTGGAAAGCATGACGCTGGCCTTGATAGCTAAGATGGACATTGTTAAGGTGCCTCATGAAAAGGGTTTGCTAAAATTCAACATATGGTATGCAAATTCTGCACTCTAGGGTTTGACATAAATTGTGTCACTTAAACTTCGATCAAACTTGCAATTTAGAGAGCTATAACCTGTATACACAAAATTATAAGTACAAGAAAATAACGAATTAAAAAAAATTGAAATCAGAAAACACTCTAAATATTTTATTATCCTGAATTTCACTTCTGCAGTTCTGATTACAAAATAGTGAGCAACCAAGGTCTTAAATAGACCTCCAACTTGGGCCATCCAAAGCAAAGCAAACATCTTATTTTTATCTGATACCTTCATCCCAAAGAAATCCTAAAAATAAGTTTGCAGTGTGCCTAAAAAAAGGCAGAAAACTATATATGTGTGTGTGTGTGTGTGTGTGTGTGTGTGTGTGAATATTGTCTAGAAAAAAATAATTCTATTATTCTGGAAACTCTCAGGAGGACTTCTCTGTAGTTTTTTATTACAGAAAATAGTAACATCAAGGGGGTTAATAAATAACCCAAGAATTAGGCACATAAAATCTACTTATTTTTAGATTTTTTAGACACCAAAATCTGACCTAAAATTATCCAGCCGCTCCAAAATAAAATATTAAAAATAAAAAACTTAAAATAGGTACTATAGCCCTCAAAGTTCTTGCACTTATCATTAGGACAAAAACAAATACTATCAATAGGTATTTCAGCACCCAGAAAAGCCTACCAAAAATAGAGTCTAAATTCTGAATTTTCTAATTTTAGTGACAAAAAACTAAAAATATATGAATACTATATGGAAAAAAAAAAAATCTTCTATTCTAGAAAAGCTCAGCAGGACTTCTCTGTGGTTTTTTATTACAAAAATAGTAACGTCAAGGGTTAAATAAATCACCCATGAACTAGGCGCACAAAAGTCTGTTGAGCAACCATCAGAAACTCTTAACACTCCCTCGTCACAAGGAAGGTGTTCTCCATTAACCCCAACTTCTCTCTTAGTGGTTCAAACTACCCTCTTGACAGGGGCTTTGTCAAAATGTCTACAACCTGCTCATCTAAAGCAAAAACCTCGACAAAATCAACTCCCTCTTCCTTAGAGAATCCTTCAACAATAAATTTACCCTGGTTCTCTTCAATACTTCCATAGTTGCATGCTTGGAATCAATCAACGATTCCATAGTAGGTTTAAAAATTGTCTCCATAAAGATAGGGCACTCCATCATGGCATCTTGCCATACCTATTTGACTAGATCAACAAGTAGCTTGTAAAGGCCACCATCTCGAACTCCTCTGGCCAAAACTTGACCAAGTTCAAGACTATGTTTTCTAATAATCACTTGCCGACCATCAAACCAAATGATACACAATAGATTTGTCATGCAAGAAACTGAAAGATCTTCGTCAAGTCAAGAACATGCAAGACATCATCTAGCTCAACAACATCAACTTAAGGCATGTGGAAGGACATAGTCCCTGTCCCAATAACAAGATATGTGGCATCATCTCTAGGTTCTACTTGTATACCAACCTTCTGCTCCTGAAGTCTACTGAAAGCTTTTTTATTGAAGATCGTATATCTTGATGCCCCACCATCCACATACCACCCTACACCAAAAATAGTGTTAGTGGATAGGCACACAATACCATGTAGAAAGTTGTATCAAGTCTCGATGCTAACTCATCTGCTTCAACATTAGTTTTTGCACTCCTTGCAAACTCCTATTGTTGTTGCTTGGCTTTCTTTTTCTCAAGACACTAAGATGCATTGTGGTCCATCTTGTGGCACTTGAAACACTTCACATGACTCAAATCTTTCTTCCCCTAGTCCAAAGAATCTAATTATTTCTTCTTGCCCTTCTAACCCTTCCCATGTTCTTTCTTACCAGCTTTTCTCATCTTCCCAATGAGGCCTAGGTTTAGATTCTCTTCTCTAGCTACAACAGTCTTCAGTGTAGTCTCCTTGTGGATGAAATCATCTCAAAGTTTCTCAAAGGTGGGAAGCTTCTCACAAATATAAACACCCCAAACCTAAGTTGTCGGTCCTAGTACGGGTACCGAGTACCACAGTACAGCAAATTTTTTTCCTTGGTGTGGGTATGGGTTCGGCTATATATATTATATTATAATTTATAATAATATAATTATAATTTATAATTTATTTCTATATAAAATTATAAATTATAACTATATATTATAAAATTATAAATTATAATTATATAATATTATATATAATTATAATATATTATATAATATTATATATAATTATAATATATTATATAACTGTAATTTAAAATTTATATTAATATATTCAATGTAACTATAATTTATAATTTTATATATATAATAATTATATTATATAATAATCTCCCAATAATGGGAAAGTATGACGGCAGGCAAGACATTCGGCATGTGATAGAAGCGTGCAAAGTAATGAGTGAAAGTGAACACATTGAATTTCAATAAGTTGTATTGAAGGTGAGGGATGGTTCATTATTCCATCATTCAGAAGTTCTCGAGATTGGATGTTTGTGGGTGGCGAACAATAATGGCTTTTGCTGCAGGTGCTCGTCACTTGGGGGGAATGCTAGACGGCAAGTGAGGTAAAGGTAGGAAAGAGGAAGGGACAGTGAGATAGAGGAAGCAGAGGGTGTCAGGAGAGGAAGCGATGGTAGATTTTATGGGGTTTGTAGACCAAGAAATCAATGATTCGGCACTCCATCAATGGATGATTCGCATTTGGGAGTTGGCTAAGGATATGGATGGGGCACCAAGGGTAATTATTCGTGTGGCTATGGCGACACTGCTACTCGACCCAAGGTATACAAGAGGGCGTTGGAATACTTTCGATACCGCTTAGTCCTTATCCAGCACAACCATGCTTTCCACTACAGCTTGTTCGTATCTCCTGCATGATGACATAGGAGACGTAGTTCACCAAGCTGAAGTCCATTTTGACTGTTACCTCGAGCATCTACATGCAATCAAGAGGAGGCAAACTTGTCTGCAACTGGGCGTTGAGGCTATGACCAAGAAATTGCAAATTGACTTGCCAAAGGATGCAATCCCGTTATTTTCATAATGTTGTGACTTAGAGGAGACAGAGAAAGGCGAGGAGAAAAAAGTCCCAGGTGAAAGTGTGGTATGTGATAAATGTAACTATGTCTCTATAGAGGTGGAAAGGCCTGCATAATTTTCCATTTCCCCAGTTAGGTTTTTAGACTTATGATGATATATAGTATGTTGGTAGGGTTGGGGTCAATATTGGTGAGGCTTCGACCGTTTTGATTAGTATGTTAGTATGGGAAGTAAAGTTTGTTTCCTATTGATACCTCGTCAACTAGTAGGACAATGGTGGCTAAGGCTTGGACACAAGGGTTTACCCCATTTTTTATGGTTCCTGGACCTAAACCAAGTTATAGTATCAAAAAACAAAAAAAAAAAAATATTATATAATAATAATTTATAATTTTATAGATATTAAAAACTATAAAAATTGTAATCCTCATAATTGTCAATAAACAAAATATTTTAAAATTTTATAATTCGCAAAAAAAAAATCAGGACACCGTCATTTGGAACGAACAAAATAAGATTTTTTCTTGTTTATACATCAACCTTCAACCGCAACAATAATTCTCACGCAGAAATAGCAATTAATGATGACAAAATGAGCTTTCAACATGCAGAAACAACGATGACTGACAACAAAATGAGTGTTCAACACTAAATTTTCACATTTTTTCCGTTGACTTTCACCTGGATATACTCGGATCCTCCCAGGTCCGACCCCAGCGAACCCCAAGGCATACCATCCCCATACTCGGCCCCGTACTGAACCCATACGAGCACGACAAGCAATACTGCAGAACCCGATAACATAGCCGCAAACAAATGATTCCCAAGATGGAGAGAACCCATCTAAAGCAATGGGTACCAATTCATCCTTCTCCACGTTAACCCCAATCGCTACATGTTGATCATGAAGTTTTGTGATCTTCATCAAGTAGGTGGCTACTATGTCAATGTCACCCATGCGTGTGGCACTGTGTTTGTTCTTCAACATCTTACGGGAGATTTTCACATTCTGATAAAGAGTGGTAAGGAATCAAATGATCCTTCATAGAATCCATGATGATACGCTTTGCCTTGGTCATCTTCTTGTTATGATCAGCCAACTGAGCAAGATCAGTTGGAGGTGTGTCAACATTGTTTCCAGAAAGACCCAAAGATCTTCTTCCAGCAACATCTACAACCTACACTTCCAAGGAGTAAAATTTGAAGCTCCCTCTGGGCGGTCACACTCCCTAAGACCAAGAGTAGTCATGTTTGCAGTTACCGGAACGTGCTGAAACTAAACAAATCAACTGAGATTTCAGATCAGCAATCTACCACAAGTGCAAATCAACACTCCAATCATTGGAGCATCTAGGACATCACACCCTAGACTTTCACAAGTCCCGAATACTTCAATCACTAAAGTGTCGTGGACATCCCACCCACTGAAATATATAAACCACCTATCTCTGGTTAAAATCAACCTTCCAATCACTGGAAGATCCCAGGCATCACACCCAACAACCTATCCATGTCCTTGTGCCTCTCATAGGCACAGATTAGATTCAATCACTAAAATTCAGGCATCATATCCGCTGAGCCCCTCTGACAAGTATCTCTCACAGGCAGCAGCCATTTCCATCCGCATAAACCTTGGAAGATATCAAATTATGATATTATCCACTCTGATACCATGTTAAAATTCAGCACATGGTATGCAGATTCTACACTCTAGGGTTTGACATTAATTGTCTCACTTAAACTTCAATAAAACCTGCAATTCAGAGTGACATAACCTACATACATAAACTTCTGAAAGTACAAGAAAATAACAAATTAAAAACTGAAATTAGAATAACACTTGTCTTAATATTTTATTATTCTGAATTTTGGTTCTACAGTTCTGATTACAAAATAGTGAGCGCCCAGGGTTTTAAATAGACCTCCAACTTGGGCCATCCAAAACCAAAGCAAATGTATTATTTTTAGTTAATGTGTTCATCCCAAAGAAATCCTAAAAATAATTCTGCAATGCGCCTAGGGAAAAAAAAGCAAAAAACTAAAAATATGTCTATTGTCCACCCAATTGAAAACTAAAAATATATGACTACTGTCAGAAAAAAAAAATTCTATTATTCTGGAACCTTGGCTGCACTTCTCTGCAGTTTTTTATTACCAAAAATAGTGTCACCAAGGGTTACTAAATAACCCATGAACTAGGTGTACAAAATCTACTTTATTTTTAGATTTTTTAATCATCAAAATCTAACCTTAAAATATTCAACCACCCCAAAACATAATATAAAGAAAACACAACTTAAAATAGGTATTGTAGCCGCAAGTACTGTAGAGCCTTCAAAATAGCTCTTGCACTTATCATTAGGACAAAAACAAAGACTATCAATAGGAATTTCAGCACCTAGACAAACTGCATAGCTGCACCCAGAAAAGCCTGTCAAAAATAGAGTCTAAATTCTGCATTTTCTAATTTTAATTTTCTAACCATTGTGCCTGTGTGCAGAACAAGTGTTGAGTGACCATCAGAAATTATAACAGGGTGAAAATGAGAAAGTGGATGTTGAGCAAGAAGATACTCTAAAGTCTGATAAATTCTTCAAATTTGAGGTCAAAATAGACATCCAACCATACAATGGAGAAATAAGTGCAAAGAAATTGGACCAATAGGTGTCCCAAATGGAAGTGTATTTCAATTTGCACCGTGTACAACAAATTTCTTTCCCAAGGTTGAAACTTGTTGGGCATGCTCTGGTATGAGAGCGATGCACACTCATTGGAGATTCGAAAATTAGCACCAGTGTCGAAGTGAGATGACTTTAAGTCACTGTTACAGAAACAATTCTACACTATTTGCCACAAAGAAGAACGGGCAATGCAATGGCATCATTTGAAGCAAGAGCATGGGAAAAGTGTGCATAATTATACAAGCAAGTTCCAGAAGAGAGCAGTTCAACTTGGGAAAGATATCATGGACCGTGAAGTGCTTATTAAGTCTATGGGAGCATTGTTGGCTCACCTACAAAGGACTGTATTCATGGCCAAGCCCCAAACATAGATGAGACGTGCCCAAGCACACTATCTCGAATTGGATAAGAAAGGGGGTTCCTTCCAAAAAGCATAAGGGTGGCAAGCAACTGCATGGTGACAAGAAGAACCATGGAGGAAAGAACAAGAAAAATGCTACATCGTTGACAAAGCAAAAGGGCAAAAGCAAGCGCAAGTTCCATTTTCTCTCATTGTAACAAGGATGGTCACACAGAAGAGAGGTGTTGAAAAGTTTACACCAAATTGGCTCCTTCTCATGAAAAGAAAGGTAAAGGGGCTGTATATGTGGAGAAAGGGGTGGAAATCATCCAAGACTCCTCAAATGAAGAAGGGCACGTTGCTTCTGCCACACTCAAGAAGAGTATTTTGGAGAAAAATGGAAGCTCTCATGGTGAAGCGGAGCTTACCTAATTGTTCCAAGCAAGAGTTCAAGTGAAAGGTAAGAAGTTGAATGCTTTATTTAATTCATGTCCACAATCCAATCTCATTTCTTCCAAGCTGGTTAGTGAATTAAATCTGGAGGTTGTGCAACACCCATGTCCATATTCTTCAGGATGGTTGCAACATAGAGTAGTTATAAGGGTGAGCAAGCAAAGAAAGTTAGCATACATTCAGAGTAAAAGGATAAAATTTTGTTTCATGTTGTGCCATTAGAAGTGTGTGATCTGTTTTTGGTAGTCCCTACTTGCATAAGAGGGATGCTATTTATTTTAGGCACAAGCATCAATATAGACTCCGGTTGAAAGGCATAAATTACTTTGTGAATTTATATATTGGAAGGTCAAGAAATGACATTGCTAGCACCTCAAATTCAAGGAGACTAATCAGTGCTTTTGGGAAGTTGGGTTCTTCTATGAATGAGGAACTGTATGTTCACAAAGGGGCAGCAAACAGGGCTGTTGTAAAGCTTCAAAATGATGTGGAACAGCAGGGTATAGGGCTGTCACACAATGAAAAGCATGTACAGGTTGAGAAAGAATAGGAATGTGAGTTCAAGAACGTAACCACAAAGGTGGTCAAAACTCCTTTCAGTTTTGCTGATTTGTTAAGTGGATTGGTCAAGGGACAGGTTGGTGTCTGTGATTGACTTGCATATGCTTGAGGAATGATGCGGACTTGGGGATTCCAAGCCAAAACAAGAGGAATTCTGTAAGATCCCGCTTAGGATATTCTCTAAAATTCTGAATCTTGCTCAAACTTTGATTTTTATTGTGTTGACATTTCGTCAAACACTTGGCATGTTTGCTGGAGCATATCTGATTTTTGAAGTTTCTAGTGTTTAAATGGTTGTTTGAATGATGGTTTATGATATAACTCTTATGCAAATTCAGTCTATCAACACATGAGCATTTCTACAAGCATTTTGCATGGATAGACCAAGAAAGGAACAACCATAAATTGATATAAATTTAACAAACAGTGGGCAGCCTTCTATGTATAAGTTGCATTAAGAGAAATGAACAATATAACTGCTGTAACAATACTATGCACCCAGCTGATGTAGAAATATATCATAGAATAGTGTGCACCTTTAAATATCAATATTCAAATTGAAGATTTCAATATCTTTCCTCTTGTTTGTATTCAGAGTACATAGAAAATCATATCATAACCAAATGACATACCAACTGAATAATATAATGCTTGCTGTAGCCAGTAGTCAGCTCAAACTTCCTTAAGATTTATCTGTGGCAGATCACTGTAGCAAATCACTGTTCACGCCACTGTATTAGCCATAACAAATTCAGATCTGCAACAAATATTCTTGAAACCCTTGAATAATTTCTATATTTCTTCCTCCAGTTAAGCGCAATTTGACTCCTGTATGAAGCCAACTCTCTGGCAATGATTCAGCTGATCTTTCACAGCCTCAAGATTGCACAAACAATGAAGAGTTTTCGTTCTCCAATGCTAATATGAAGACAATCTGCCGAAACCCTTGGTCTCATGCACAGAGTTCAAGAAATTCTCCAAAGCAAAGTCATATGATCATTCAATAATGAGTTTGATTTGCTTTTTGAAACCTTTTATAACTTCTCCAAATGAAGTGTATTTAATTTGCCTTTGAAGTCCACTTTAGGTTTATAATAAAAATTTTATTATAAGTCTCATAAATGCGTGCTCCAATCCATGAAATATTAAATGTACTTTTAAGTGATTTTAATGATGAGTCATGGCCCCATTGAATACAAAGTGACTTCAAAAACTTTATAATATAACTTCACTTGAGTGCTTTAATCCATGACTTTATTATTTGACTTTAATATCATTAAATGACCCCCCTTATATTAATAATTAATTATTATTAAAGATTACCTTTAATAATAATTAAAAATCACTTATCTCCATAATTAGACATCATTTCTCAGTTCTGTCTAAACCTGGGGTTTCACCATGACACCCTCTATGCATCCAACCATCTTACCAAAAATAGCAGGGGTCCATCTCTATCAACCTCAGTCGGCTAAAAATAGCAAGAGCCTCCAATACAGGACCAGAGACCTCTAAACAACCTTATCACCAGCTGAAACTGGGGAACAACACTGAAATCACATGACCAGATACCCTGCTATAAATAGAAACTCTGGAAAGATAACTTACTATAAATAGTAAGTGTGTAGAATTGAGTCCAACGAAGGTCAACCCTGAACCAGATATAGCACTGAAGAGAAGTAATGTCATCATAGACCAAGTAACTGCCTCTGAAGACCCCCTCTCCATATCTATTAGCCTACGAGGGTCAGATAATAGGCTAATTCCCTCGAACCCTGATGCTCACAAAAATGGGGACATTACAAATTCTTGAGACTACGTGTGTATGCTTGGGAGTTCTTCATTGGGTTCTCTATTTGGAAGCTTTTGGGGACCAAAAGCCTCCTGGTTGGGGAGATATGATCAGAAAACTTGGATGAATTAAACATTTGGACCATTGGGGTCATGTCATTCTAGCTCATGGACTGTCGTCGAGAAGCCTAGTATAGGAGTTCGTCATCAAACCAATGTTACAAGGATCTTTCTAGATATTGGGCTACTTCTTTGATGCTTATGAAGGCTTAGGGATGTTGGGGGACATCTTGGAATCTTTGTTGCCAAACAATATTTCTTCCAAATTTGATTCCGCTCACTGTTGACCTTATAAATGCAGTTGTGTTTCAGAGGCAAAATCAATGTTAAGATGGAACCAAAAGTTTAATATGATTGCATATTTGGATTCCTCTTGAAAAGTTATGCAATTTCAAAAAAAAAACAGCAACTCATTCCAAGTCTATATGCAAAAGTTATGGCTTTTAAAAGAACTAGGTTAATGTGCTCTGTGAAGTGGCAAAGTATTTTCTCCACAACGGCAAACTTGTTTTCGCCAATGACAAACTTATCATGGGAAGTGGCAAACTTTTTATGTGGTGAATTCGTCATTCACCCCAGAAAATTTGATCTAAAGTGGTTAACTTGTCACTATGCACGCAGAGAGTTTGTTTATGGAATGCCAAACGATTTCTCTTCCAAATTGGTGTTTGATCTTCAATTTTTTGACTTTTGCAAAGCAAGAGAGAGTTGTTATGAACCTTCTTCACGCCTTGGAAAGGGTTAGAGACTCATGTTGGTGGTGTTAGAGCCATTGTTGTAAGACATAGCAAAGTGTTACAAGTGGGTTTAAGCAAGGGAATGTTTGCGAGGTGTTTGAGAACTCTTTTGAACATTGTAGGAGCTTGTTTGGACCATGTTGGTCATTGTAAGACCTTTCTACCTATCATGTCCCCTTTTTTGAAATAGAGCCAAGGAGAAGACTTTCTAGCCTATCCTTATTTCTCATAGGCTAAAGAGAAAAAAAAGCAGGGAAAATAATAAAAATATAAATATTTTAAGTGGGCCCAATAATTTCAAATTTAAAGGCCAACTTAATAATATTATTATAATAAAAATAAAAATGGGCCCAATAATTTCAAATTTAAAGGCCAACTTAATAATATTATTATAATAAAAATAAAAAGTATTTTTACATACTAATATTAAAATAAAAAGCATTTTTAATTACTAAAAATAAAATAAATAACAGAATTTTTAAATACTTTTGGAAATTTGGTCTTAAGGGCCCATCTTTTAGCACTATAAAAGGAGGCGCCTATCTTCATTTGAGGATCATCATTCAAGTTATCATTTTTGCATCCAATTTTTAAATTTGAACAGTTTGTCCAATCTAGGGCATCCAAGGACGAAAACTCTTGGTTTGTTCGAGGTTTGGGAGGACGAAAAACCCTTGTTTCCAATCTTAAATGATTCCATCTAGGAATCACAATTGTGTTGATTTGTGGAGGATTTGGAGATATTTTCAATTTGCTACAGTATCGCCACAGTGCCGCTATATTATTCTTTGCAAGCAAATATCGTCATTTCATTGCCCAAGCATATTTGAGGATTTATATATTGATCCTCAGATTTTTGGTGAATTTTTGAGCATAATATAGAGCTGAATCTAAGTTGTTTCAGTCATCATATCATCATATAGCGCACCACATTGGGAAGGAGAAATTCAGTCATTTTGGATAATAGATCAGTCATACCAGCTACTATTCGCATCATTTCAGTCATCATTCATCAGCAAATGGGAATACAATCGTATTTTGACATATTGCCAATGTTTCCAAGAGAAATCTGATTTTTACCAGCATATTTTGATAATTTTGCAAGGGTTTCAAGGGCAGATCAGACTTCACCAGCCAGCTGTACATCTTCAGCCAACCGCTGTACCATCTAGGGTTTCAAGAAAATTCATAAGATATTATTTGTGACAGTTTCCAGCAGCAAACAGGGTTTTCTAGCATTTTTTGACATTTTGCAGCAGTCCGTGCCTCTGTCCCAGGCCATACAGCAGCTGTGAGTAATAAAAAAATCAATAAAAATTATTTTGTTGTTGTTTATCATCTCTGTACTTTCTGATCAGCATTTGCAATAAAATAGAATAAATTTTTGAGGGTTTTATATTGCTGGAACTGAGCATTTTATCCACCTAGGGTTTATGGTTTGATGACGTCAGCAAAATAAGGGTTTGAAATTGTAATCAGTCTGTGTACTTGCAGTTTGGATTGATTTTGTTTCATAAAATCAGAAAAAATATAATAAAATATTGCATGTTTCTGATTAAGGACATTACAGCACCTCCTTTCTACATAGTGGAACGAGAAGTAATTGCTTCGTAGACTGGAATTTTTTGACCCGAAGGGGGTTTTCTCCAAGTTCATAATACATATGTGTTTTTTCCAGATATGAGCATGTTTGGTGCTTTATTTCCGCATTTGTTGATGTCTAGATCTAAGTGTATATTTTTAGAACATGTTTTAGATGATCAAATATCAATTGTTGAGTGAATTAAGTATATATTGTTGCTTGACAAAGGTCTTTACACAAACGATATGTATTTGTTAAGAGCAGAGAGTGGCATAACCACCTTGTTTACCGATAATCTCCTCTTTACTAGACCCCTTCTCTTTGAAAAATGGTATATTCTACTCTACTTCAGATAACTAAGCTCAATCCTAGAAAAGGATTTATTTGTCTTTGGATAAGGTGTATCCTTCATTTTTCTGCAACTATAGATCTGCAATGGTACTTCAGATAACTAAGCTCAATCCTAGAAAAGGATTTATTTGTCTTTGGATAAGGTGTATCCTTCATTTTTCTGCAACTATAGATCTGCAATGGTCCAAATGTTTGCTGAATAACAGTAATTGGGGCCAAGGTTGAAATCTCCATAATTGCAAAATGGAGGTCCATAACTCCAACAGACGTGTAGCAAGGTTGTGTTTCAATAACAATAAGTTCCATTGTAAGTGTGACACAGGCTCATAGATGAGTGAGAGAGTTTATAGTAAAAACTGTGATGTTTATTTTCATCAACATTTTCGACCACATTCTATGATTCGTTCTCAAGACAAACAAATGATCAATAACCTCAAATGATCAATAACCTCTTTATGGTGGTAGGTATATATATACACACAACTTGTGTATAATGTCAATATATCTCTTAAAAAATCCTAAGATTATATATATATATGATGTTTGTGCCTTTAATATATTCCGGTTCCCAATTCTTCTATACCTACCACAATAGAAGGTGGTGTTGATTATTTACTTATCTCTTTCAAAGTAGTGGTTGGCTGCCCAGTTCTCCAGGGATAAGCAAATGATCAATAACCCCCAACTATTGTTTTACAGAAGAACCGGGTTGGAGGCTTCCAACCATTACTTTGAATATACTGTAGCCACAAACATTAAGGAACTTCAATATATATACAGAATTACATATATATTTGAGATTAATACGTAAGACATGAAGTTTTCATTCAACAGCACTAAACAAAACATTAAAAACGAACTCTCAAAGCATCTTCTATGAAAACAATACAAAAACAAACTTTCCACAAGTCATACAGATAATGTTGACCAAGTTAAAACTAATATTTTCAGTCATATCTCCCAATATTACTTGATTCCAATAAAACTAAAACTTTCAAATTGATTATTTCTCATATTTTGTTAACCCACGAATTAAATCAAAACCCTAAATACAAAATATTTCGCTAAGTTGAAAATGAAAACATCAACCTGACCTTGAAAATAACTTGAGCAAGGCAAGGGTGAGACTTGATCCCAGGGCAGCTCCTGCGGCTATTAAGATAACTGAATCATATTTTGGCATTTTCACTCAGTAACTGTGGTGCATGTATTCTGATTTACTGAGAGAGAAATTCAATATATTACAGTACAGCGGCAATTTATACAGGAAATTGGGGAACACGTACCAAAGGGATTCCGACCCTTTGAAATCACTCAAATTTAAAATAAAGTTAAAAAGGCTAGTAAGATCGTCTTCATGTTATATTGCCCCACGCACGAAGTTAGGCTATGGTTCAATGGAGGGAGGAGTTCTTTAAAAAAAATTCTAACGAGTGTTATTTGAGAAAATTTAAGAGCTTTTTATAACAAGAGTCCCTCTCAAAGGGAAGGGATATGTTTTTGTATAGTTGCAATTGATATAGTTTTATATTGAAAGGTAAAAAGTTATCCAGATCTTGTTGGTTTCTATTTTTAATGGGGTCAAATGCATGTAGAGTTAAAATTAGTGTATATAATTGAAATTTGTCATTTGTCTATCAGTTATGCAACAAGTATTTGGGTGATATTGAAAGTTATATTTTGTGAAATCAATAATTGTAGTATATTTTTTGTGCAATATGCATTTTATATGTTTGAAAGTACATAAGGATAATTACAATGTTAATTTGGTTGTTAACAAAGGCAGTTGGGACTCACTTTCGGAGATAGCATAGGCAGGTGTTGGCACGAAGAAGACTTTGAAGCATGATTTAAAGGGATGTATCTGCATTCACTGTGAAGATCTTGCTATGAGATAGTCGAGTATTGAAGGCAGACAAAAAGTATACATTTTTTCCATATATAGAGCATATCTGAACTATTACAAAATTGACTCTCTGTACAGTTCGAATTGAGACGAATCAGTTTTGTATCAATGAATATGTCATATAACTATAAATGCAAGATGGAAAAGGCTGGTTAATTAAATATTTAATTAAGTTATGGATTTTAGGTGGAAGGGATTGTTCTAGATAGGATGCAAGAAAGTGGCGTTGTGTGAAAAAATAATTAAAAGTAGGATAGAATGTAATGAAGCTTATGTAGCAAGTTGCCCCAATTGCTTAGTGATTGTGATGTAATTTACTCCTCGTCAAGAGAATTGTTGAGTGAAATGGAACCTAACTGGTATGTTGAAAAGATAGGGGGCGATAAGATATGTATCGTAAAGGATGAAATATGACACGGGAGAACTAAGTTTAGATGATATGAATGTCATGATTGTACAACTAAATGATTTAGTAACGACCAATTATGTTGATTCATGTTGCTAGGATGATTAGATATGATTTGCATGAATGTACATGTAGGATGATTGGATCTCCCAAAGATGACGATGCAAGAAAATGACAAATGATGATGGATAAATGGTGGGATAGAAAATGGAATGGATAAAAAAGTCATATTGTCATAGTTAGTTCATGTGCATTTATGCATCTTGATAATTTTAATGCTGAAATTTAAAAATTCTAAAGCCATACCAATTACAGTGACTAGAGGACACCTAAATAGATTTGGCTTAAACCCCAAATACTACAAACAATGTAAAGTTTGGTCAAGATGCAACTCCCAAAAGAAACTTGTATATAACTACACAATCAACCCTAGATAAACTATGTATTTGACACTTCCAATTTGCATCATTACATAAAGTATGGTAACTTGAGGTGTGTTAGATGGTTGAGGTATGAGTATTGGCTAGTTTGCATTCATGTGTGAAGTATGGTTTTTGACTGAACTACATCATTATGGCTAATAGATAATATATCTTTGGTCACATACATTAGTATTTTCCTAGTTTTAAGAGGTTTCCACTCTTGCATATGGTAATCCAACACGTATTTTCTTGAGATAAGTTATGTTTATTCATTTCTCCTTAATTGTGCTATATCAAAACCTTAGGAAATATTCCTCTTGGCCTAGCAAATCCAAAAGAAGGAGAAGCTACTATTTGTCATGATCCTTGGTTGATCATAAGTTGCAAGTATGATTGCTTAAGCTAAATTTCACAGTGGCTCAAGGTATGGCTTATGTTTAGAGTTTGAGGAGTCAGTAGTTGTGAGAGACAAAAAATGTGTAACATCCATGTTCTATAAACATAGTAAAAACCAGAAATTTACCATAAAGTAATTAACAACAAGGTAAAAATGAGATAGAGAAAAATTTCTTTTATTCAACATATAATCACGTAACTACAATTACAAGATTTCTCATTACAAAATACAATAACCCATATTGTCTTTCTCAAGTACAATGTTTACAAAAGTAAATCAATTACAAATATCTACATTAGATAATGTTTTACATAGTCTCAAAGATATACTGCATCCAGAAATTTGACATCTTTATCACAAGCCTCGGCATGTCTTATGCTAAAGAGAGAGAGAGAATATCTTTCCAATTATTTACCTCCATCCACAGACCGATAGTCTCCCACACATCTTCCACATAGGAAGTGGCCCTACCCTTCACGAGGAATATAGACCAAAGGTGACCAGTGGTAATTTGCCTTTCTGAGTACATAGTGTTGTATCCTACACAACTCTATCAATCATACAACCCTAGATACCCTCTAGCTAAGTATGATTTCCGATAGGTTGTGCAATCCAAATACAATGAACCGACAATGCATGCAAAGACATATGCATTACTATGGCCATAGTTTCAATATAAATTGACGTTCGCAATGAACGTTGTCATAATGTTCACCCACCCCAACTCGACTTAGATACTATCATATTCCTACAGTTCGACTTGGTCAACTATGTTTAACTTATGAATTCATGACGATTTCAATAATTTAGTCTTCCCAACCCATACATGTTTTCTTTCACTGTCTATATTCTATAGACCTAATCAACTACCTTTCTTTACAAGGATTCTCATTGCATAATTGCAATACCCAAAATCCAAGACTTATCAACTCAAAAGGATTTTTAATCGATTTACAATGACTAAGATAGTTACCTTACCCAGGTTAAGCATCATAGTCTCAGAAATTGTTTTCCTTTCTTACAAGTAAGAATAATTATACATAGTTAGGGAACATGTCCCTTCAGTCACGATTTATATAATGATCTCAATGATTTAATATAAATAATTACCATATCTAGGTCAAGTTGAGGTTTAACTAAAGAGTTTTGTCTAACTCAAACCTAGTCTTTCTGACTTAGGTGTATTCACAAGATTCTATCTTGCTCCAAAGACCTTATGGAATGACTATCCATTCTTGGGTATCTCTTTGCATCTTGCAACATTTGAGATCCAACACTTATTGACAAGTAAAAGCTACGAGAAGTTGTGACCAATAAGATGTAATACACTTTATGGTTGATTACCATTAATAGTACCTCTTGCATGCTTGCAAAACTCGAGGCTTATGACTTGTATTTCAAGTCGACTTGTAGCTCAACAAATAGTTTTCCCTACCTAAGGTTAAACATTGTCGACTAATAACAAATCTCTTTTCAATGAGATAAATATGAACATTTACTAAATTAGGGTTCTTGACCTACCCACATGAATTAACTAAAATAGGTTATAACCATAAGGGTGTCGTCAAATAATCTTTAACCCTTTTAGGTTAAACTAGGGTTTTATTTAACCTATCCCAACCCAATGGAATAACGAACATACTTATTCTAGGAAGTAAGAATATCGTAAGGACAATTATCTATTAGTCTTCTTTAGACTAGAGGGTCAAATATACCTTCCCATTTATGACTGGATCATTAACACATCAATACTTACAACCTTAAGTTGTTCTATCAAATACTGAATAGGTTTTCAACCCAACTCTAAATGTTATTGCCTTGAGGTAAATATCCCCTTATGACAAGAGTCAAAATATCTTCATAACTAGGGTTCGTATTTCCTCACTATTGTTCTATTTGAAATAGCTATCAAAATACGGAAATAACAAGGTATTTAGAATAGTTATCACCCTACTAGGTTAATTTTTGGGTTTTGTCCTTCCTATCCGATATATAATCATATAGTAATAATTTAATAGAAAGAAGGAATAACTTCTTAGTCTAAATCTAACCACGAGGTCCTTCTTAGTTCCCAACCCTTGACATTAATATTATAATGTTCTTAACACTAAAAGGTTGATCCATCTTTTTCGACAAGGATAATCTCCCACACAAAGTAAACTTATTTATTTCATACTAACACTTAGCCTTATGATTCCATAAAGAGTAAGATATTGACATCATGGAATAAAATAAGACTAAGTTAACAAACTAATATCTCCCATTTTCGGCCTAGTGATCTTTATCACATAGAGGAATATATAAAGTAATCATGAATGTAATATTGAAGTTTGAATGTCTTTGCACTACTCAAACTTATTATATATAAGCAATACTAACTACTTGATTCCTCTAAAGGGATTAAAGCTAACTTAACCATAGAACAACGGTTCTATAGTTTAAGTATCACTAGAAAATATGAATTCACTAAACCATGAGTTTTACATACTCATAATACTGATCTAATAAACCAGTCTACTAACGTATAAACCAAATCTTAAAAGTTTGACAATAGATAAGAATCCAAACTATATTTTCCTCTGATTTTATCTAGAAAGTAAGAATGATTATATCTCAACTGCCCGACTATGCAAACATTTGAATTCCATTAACGAACAAACCTAATCTTCATATATTTAAACACATCTGCCTAACATTTTTATTGGCGTCGACCTTAATGGTTACGAAGGTAATTCATAGTTGGAAAAAGTTCCTAAAGATGAAAACTAATATCAACTTAATGCAAGATTAATAAATAAGGATAAGAACCTATTATACTTCTTTAACACAGTACGTCACCTCTCCCTCTGCGTTTACTCAAATCCACAAAACCCTGCTAGCCTTACTACTTTCCAGACCATTCCTAAGCATAAACGGATGATCTTTTTGTCTCGCCATCCTCCTTCCTAAGAACACAATGATCACCTTTTTCTTGACTCTTGCTAAGTCATGTCCATAAAGACTCAAGCCATACTCTTTATGAGTCGCCTGATCTTCATTCCTTCTTCTAAGCAGCTTTAAAACACCCTCAACTCAAAACAGTTTGCTTCCTAATTGTTTTCAACTGATAGCTATAAGTTAGCATATCTCAATACATGTCGACAGCGAAGAACATTCTTTGAGGGAGCTTCAGTGAATATGGTTAGCATCACCACAGCTCCACTCCCACAGAGGCCGACAGGGCATTAAACCTATGGTTGCTCATTTAATAAACACTTAAAATGGTTCATTCCACCTCTCAATATCATGAAGGCTCTCTTATTTATAAGCCTTCGACTACTTCAAGCATTTAAACCATCGACTCATTATGAGGTATTATCCTCATATGATGCTAAGGCATCTACATATTGATTACATCAATTATAATCCTCATATCTTCGCCTATTACATTAGGTAGATATAGTTTATTCAATAATAAGATAATATTACACCATAGGATACGGATATCGTGATTGGGTTGAGCTAGTCTCCCCATCATAATCCGTCGACAAATATGACATATTAATAACTTCGACGAAAATGTCTTAACGTTTACGAATCATTATAACACGTCAAATATCTTAATAATAGTATTAAGATAATCATTTTACGACAATAACATCGTAATATTTATGTTGAACGTAAATAGTTATAAATCAAACTCAAACGACGTCATTAACGTTATTAACGACTAAGATGACTTAGCAAGTTTTGGAAACAATATCAACTACCTGTCGATTAGGTTCAGAAGTAAACTGACAAGACAAAGCTTACCTCTTACAACACCTTGGTTCACATTTTCGTTAAACATTTATAACTCGGTTTGGAAAATAAATCACTCGTAACCCGAGGTCTATATCTCTCTCCTAGAAAGATACTCTCTCTCTTCTTTTCTCTAAGAGTCATCTGATAACTTGTAATCCTATTTCACTTGTCATCAAACAATATGTGATTGGTGCATCAGTATTCAATTAATTCAACTAATAAATCCAATCTCATAATATAAATATTAAATCAATAATAACATAATCATTTCTATGATTCCATTAAATGACATTCAATAAAATCCATGTTTTTCCTTGTCATCAATCTAAACATCACAATAAATTTACTTATGTCCAAGTAAAAAGTAAAAGTATAGTAAGTCAGAAATTAGGGATGTAACAAAATGGCACTATTGTTGGGGATTCATTGAGGGTTGTCATCATCTAAGTGTGCTAGTTTATAGTTTTAGGGTTTAAGGTTCATAGTCTAGAGTTAAATTTTAGTTTTAGGGTTTATAATTCATAGTTTTAGGGTTTATACTTAAATTTAGTGTTCAAGGGTTTATATTTCATATTTTTAAGGTTTATTGTTTGTAATTGTATGGTTTATAGTTAAACTTAGTGTTTTAGGGTTTATAGTTCATAGTTTTACAATTTATTGTTCATAGTTTTGGGGTTTATAGTTAAGTTTAGCATTTTATAATTTACATTGTATGCTTTTGATGAAACAAGAACATAGATCCATACTGGAGAACAAAATTGTCTTTTGTGTACAAAGAGAAATAGAGTTATTTTAGATTTTTATGACATGTTTTATGACTAGATTGTAATTTCATACTAACTTTGTCTAGAGTATATTAATGATATCTATGTATTGAATGTTATAATTCATGTTGTGCTTATTTTGCAAATGTCGTGGTCACCTTTTTTGTAACATATGTTTGTATTATATACAAGATATTGTAATCTACATGATTATGATATAAAATTAATGTAGCATTGTTTTGAAATAGCTAATGTTATATAAATATATGTTAATAGGAAATTAAAAAAAAAAAATTCTTGTGGTTTATACTTTCTATATCCATTATTTATATTGTTAGAAATAATTTGGTATTGATAAATTATGATACATCAAAGTCACGTCTTTTTAATATATTTATCAAAATCTCTTAAATCGCTAAACCCATGGGATTGTTATAAAATACTAGAAGCACTTTAAGGTGTTATTGATAAGATTGGATTAGAGAATTTGATGGTATGGCTTACACTGGAATTTTATATTTTGTTCGAACTCTATATCAGATGTTTGATGTGCATGTTAAAGATTTAAATTTATAGAATCAAATAATATTGTTATAATCAAAGCATGTGTTCGTCTACAAGAAAATAGTTAAACGATCACTCCAGATTGTGTCAACCACTCCCAAAATACTTAATTCATAAATAAGTTAACAATATTGTTATAATCAAAGTGTATGTGTTCACGTAGAAGAGAATGGTCAAACGATAGTTACATATTGTGTTAAGCACTCCAAAATACAGAATCCATAAATAATTTTACTTTTTAATTGTCATTGAAAGAATCAAGTTAATGTCAGTTAAGACTAGTTTGGTGGATTATAGACAAAATTGAATTTCAAAAGAAAAACTAACAATGATTGTATATTTTGTTATAGGCAGGATTTCATCAAAAGCAGTGAGAATCCCCGATTAGTTTGATCTGCCACATCGTAATAAGCATTCCCTTGTCTTTAATCTTGAACATTTACATATTTCAGCATCTTAGATACAGCATCTGCAACAAGATTTTACTGCATTTTCAACAGACAGGCATTCTATCTCCATCATGTGCAGGCCATACATTTTTAGATTCCTATGTAGCTCTTTTATCCAGTATATCATCCTCCAAGCTTCTGTAGAAGTGCCAATCAAGATACTAGCTACAAGTACAAGTGCAATGCTATCACTTCTAGATTAAGCAATAACGATAATCCAAGTAAAAGCAACACTACGAGAAATTACATACAAAAAGTGGAGAAGAAATATGTTGCTTTGCAGTTTGTCACTTACTTATAGCCTTTGAAAGGAGGTTCCAAATAGGAAGGTTGGCGCCATTAACTCACCTGCAGTGTTCCGATGGAAAAGTGAGCATCAAACTGTTGCAGGGACATAGAAAAATATAGAATGAAAATGTAAAAGATATAGGAACTTACAAATGGCTACTTTTTTTGCTTCCAACAAATAAAACTATTCTATTTTTAATATTTTTGTTGTTGTCTATCATTGAGTGTCTTTATTGCATGATGTCTGTAAAGAAATATATCAAACAACATTCGAAATGAATGAGATATTTCCAATAGCAAAAAACCATTACCAATTGATGAAATGATTGTATACTGAGACATTTTGCACTTATCTAGACCTAATTTTCATTTTATAGATCAATGTACAACTGGCAGGCATATGTACAAAGAAAAGACCAGCTACATTCTTAACTATGACCAGCAGAGAAGTTGACAGTAATGAATTATGGTGGTAAGTCTTTAACTGAACAAAAGAGAGCAACCCATAAAAGCACTAAAAGATAGGGAAAAGTAGACATTAACCCATAAAATGCATAAACAACGCAAAAATGATTGTGTAAAAGATGTAGGAACTTACATAAGCTTCTTTTTTTGCTTCCAATATGATAGATATAAACCCTTTGAACAAAGACAGATTACATCGCCATCAAACTATGTGAGCAGATGCATTAACAATGCAAATAATCTTTTGGTTGAGAGGGTTAAAGACATAGATTTTACTGCCATCAAACAATCTGATGAAATGAGTAAACAACACAAACATAAATGCTTTCAATGGACACAGATGCCACCCTCATGAAGCAATCCATCCAAATGAATAAAGAACAGGAAAATGACAGTGCAAAAGATACAAGAACTTACAAACGACTGCTTTTCCACTTCCAACACGGTAGATATAAACCTTGTCAAGAGACATAGATTTCACCCCTATGAAACAGACTATATCAAAGAACATGAGAAAGGCATGAAATATTTGCAATAATAATAAAATATTGTGAATTGGTGAAATGATTTTATATTGAGACATTTGGCATTTATTTAGACCTAATATTTATTTTCATTGTATAGATTGAAGCACAAATGGCATGCAGAGGATAGCAGACAATAGACTTTAACCGATAAAATGCAGAGATGTAGAGAACTATAAAATGATAATGTAAAAAATATAGGAACTTACAAACACCTCATTTTTTTTCTTCCAATATGATAGACATAAATCCTTGTGACAGACACTGTTGTCTCTGCCATCAAAGAATCTGAGCCAATGAATAATCAATGTAAAATGACAATGCAAAATATATGGGACGTTACATATGCCTCATTTTTCGCTTCCAATACGATAGATATAAACCCTCTCAACAAATACAGATTTTATCCTCATCAAACAATCTGAGAAGATGAAAAAACAATGCAAAGAATCATATGCTTGGCATACTTAGAACGTTAGACCGCAAGCCATAAATGACGCGAGCACTTTAGGCTATCCATAATAAATGAAAATTAGGGACTAATCAATGCTCAATGCCATTGTAAAAATGCCACGTGTCCACATAAACAGTTAGTGTGAAGGAATGACTATATCAAAGAACATAATAGAAAAAATCCATTAGAAGAGTCTAGTTGTAGTTGCAATGAGCAGCTAGCCTATTGTATACAAGGAAACTATTTTCAAAAAAGCTATAAATGGCTATTACCAAAATACTTGGAAACACAATTGCTTCAACATTTCGAGCCAAAAAGTTGCATAATATGAAGAGAGTTTCAAAACTTGTAGTCCTACACAAAAAGCATTGACATTGAGAGACATTTTTGTTTCCAGCTCAATGACTTGGCCTATTTCTTTTTTGCTTACACCTCCAAATACTCCTCTGATTCTTCTTCTTCAACAGGAAGTTTTTGGGAAACAACAGTGGTAGGATGTACACGGTTATATTCATCAATTATTGCCTTAGACATCATTGGAGCATTTCGACCACAACCAAAAGGAAAGTCCCTTATAGCTGAAAGCTTGGATCTAACATGAGTAATTTGTTGTGTGTCCTTTCTAGATGATTCAGCAACAGGCTGTAGTTGATTGCTTGCAGATGATTCAGCAACAAGCTGTAGTTGATTGCAATTTTTCTGTTGTAACTTCAATTGTTTCATGATTGATGCAAGGGTTTCTAATCCATCTACATCCACCTGTCTCTTCTCATTAGGCTCAACAAGTTCTATTGCATTTTGACTAGTTTTATTTTGAGAGCTTTGTTTTCGACCAGCCCTTAGCCTGTGTTTCTTGCCATGACCCATTGTTGCAAAAAAATACAAGTCATGTCTAAAACAAACAAACATTTATCATTACAAATAACATTACACTTGTGCGTAGAATCCATAAAATACTTAAACAACACAAAAATGACTATTAAAAGGATGTAGGAACTTACAAATGCTTCCTCTTTTGCTTCCAATTCGATAGATATAAACCCTCTAAATAGACACAGATTTCACTCTCTTCAAAGTGGCTCAGCAAGTGAATAAATAGTGCAAATAAATCTTTTGCTCAAGAGACTTAAAACTTTGCACCACAAGCCATTAATGCTGCCTGCATTTTAGACTGCTCATAGCAATTGGAAATTAGGGACTGATAAATGCATGATGTCATCTTAAAATGCAACGTGTTAACATAACCCATAAAAGTAGTCAAAGATAGGGAACACTAGACATCAAGCCATAAAAAATAGAGAAGAACAAACAATAGACATTAACCGATAACATGCAGAGATGTAGAGAATCATAAATTGACAATGTAAAAGATATAAGAACTTACAAACGACTCATTTCTTACTTCCAATACGATAGACATAAACTCTCCCAACATGCATATCTATCACCGCCACCAAGGAATCTGAGTAAATGAATAATCAATGTAAAAATGATAGTTCAAAAGATATAGGAACTTACAAACGCCTCCTTTCTGGCTTCCAATACGATAGATTTAAACTCTCTCAATAGAGACAGTTTTTATTCTGATTAAACAAATCTAGGAAATGAAAAAACAATGCAAAGAATCCTATGCTTGATGTACTTAAAATTTTATACCATAAGCCGTCAATGACGCCTGCACTAGAGGCTATTTACAATAAATAAAATTTAGGGACTGATTAATGCAGAATGTTGTTGTTAAAATGACACACGTGAACAGAAAACACTGTGTGCGAAGACATGACTATATCAAAGAACACAATAGAGAAAATCCATTACAAAAGCCTAATTGTTGTTGCAATGAGCAACTAGCCTATTGTGTGCTTGACAAATACAAACACCATCCTCTCATAGCCTTCACAAATTCAAGGACACTGCCATTTTGCAAGCCTAATACCATGCCATTGTTGAAAGGTGACAAAGACACCTATTTGGCAAACACCCATAAAGCTCAAGCTCACAACAACACCAAAACCAAACATAAGTCTGTAATTCAAAGAACGCCTAGCCATAGTCAAAAGGAAACAAAATATGTACTATATAGAAGCAAGTAGACATAGCAAGTTAAATCTCCATATTCTAAAACAACATCCACGACATGTCCAAAACACAAACCACAATAAAAGCACAAAAATAATTTGTTTGAACATAATTGGAACCTATAAAGCTCCTACACGCCACATATCCAACTGCACAAAAAACACGAGCAGAGGGACATGCCTTAGAGCCTAGCCTTACTCACCTGTATCGCTATCTATCCCCGAAGGCAACAACAATAGCCAACACCCACCTTTCTGAGGAGTCAACATGCAGCAACATGCATCTGACAAGTTATAAAGAGCAAACCAAACTATCAAAGTCAATATGGTATGTTGACGACAATGCCACAAACAATGCAACATGGAGAATGCCACAATGCATCAAATAGAACTGAGAAAGTAAACTATGTTCAGATATATTTTTTTTATGCAATTAGAGAATGTTTTCGATCTGGGATATGGAGATGCTTGCCATATGTGGATTGTTGCAGCAAACATGCTGCACAACCAAAGTGCAAAAAATTTAGGGTGTTAAATGCCACTTTGCACATATGGCATTCCAATTGTAGAAACCAATCATTGTAATTGCAATATGCAATTGCTGCTTCGCACGATTGAACGGTCAATGGCAGCAAAGCAAATCAATGCATATATCGCTTCAACTGTCAATAGACTGGTTGATGACTGTATCATAAATAATCACAAAGGAACTGGACTAAATTGCCCAGAAAGCCAAAAAGCCATAACAACAAACATGTTCTTTGAATCAATGATGACTGTAGTTCAGTCTAGTGACAATAAACGAAAATTAGGGACTAGCAAATGCTAAATGATGTCATTGAAACGACATGCGTCAACAGAAACAATTGGTTCGAAGACACGACTATATCAAAGAACATGAAAAAGGCATGAAATATATTCAAGAGCAACAGAACATCAACGATCAATGAAATGATTTTATACTGGGACAATTTGTGCTTATGCAAACCTAATTTTCATTTTCATTTAATAGACTGGACCGCAGTTGGAATGCATGTGTGTAGAGAAAAGATTACTTGCATTCTTAATCATAGCTAGCAGAGAAGTCGACATTAATGAACTATGGTGTTAAGTGTTTAACCCAGCAACAGAGTTCAACTCATAAAAGCACTCAAAAATAGTGAATAGTAGACATTAACCCAAAAAATGCAGAGAACAATAAACAATAAAAATCAACCCAAAAAACAGGTCAAATTTCATTTTAATAGTTTCAAATACAGATCTTGAACAAAAATCTTATTTGTTCAAGATATGAATGATGGCGATGGATGAAAAGATACACGGAAGATCAGGAATATCTTGAACAGATAGACATGTTTCAATGACTATCACTGTTTCATGGACACACAATTAATTTGCATTGGGAAAATACAAAAGAAGGAAGAAAATACCAAGAGCCAATGAGAAAATTGTAAGAAAATGGCACAAACTCCTTTTTAATAAAATAATGCCACAAAACAGAGGATAAACATTACTAGCATGATTTGTGAGGGATGCATTGAAACGCAATAGCGTAAAGAAAACATTAGTCTTCGCATCAGTAATTGTTACAAACACCATGAGGAAATTATGGAAAAAGGGTTAGGAGACTAAAAACATGGTTAGAACAACACAAGTGCTGTAAAACGATGTAGAGATATTTATTACAGTAAGCACACCAATATGATAGTTATAAATCCTCTCAACAGACACATATATTACATCAGGAAATTTTGCAAAGGTCTAGTAATATCATGCACGAAAACATACCTGTTTCAGAACAGATGTATAGTCATTTTCAATAGCACAATCATGTGACTAGTTTACAAGACCATGATTGGTAGTCATCATCAAGAACAATAGCAAAGTTGAGATCTTCATAGGTAGAAGAGTGGAAAAGCAAGTATTCCGGTTAGAGGCATGATCACCATGAAGAACAATTAATCCAACAATTTGTTTATACTTAAAGAAATTGCACATTGGTTTCATGCAAGTGAGAGAAGCAATGGTAATAGCATGTTGTAGAAAGAATATTGAAAGTAAATAGATGCACTTGGAAGACTGTATACTTTGTTGTACAAAAGACTGTGTAATAGCACTTAACGTGATGTAAATACATGGCAACATGTGCGAATAGATCAGAAATGCATTCACTACGACTAGAGTTGAAGGCATATTGCAAAGTGGTCAGACCAATATGTATCTAGTATTGTGAACTTGACAGTAGCAACTTTGATGTTATGTATCCAGAAGTGGTCCAATAGACTGCATGCATGTGTTGTTGGTTTGTCAACAATAAGTGACAATTTGTGTTGTTGCATGAATTCAAGAAGAAATGCTTTTGTTCTTGTGGATTGTAGCATGTCGATGTTAAAGTCTCCAGCAATAATCAATTTCAAACTAGGTGGCAATTGCTAGAATCCGTAAAAAGATTATAACCCATAATCAATTGAAAGAGTTATAAACATAAACTGTAAATGCAAAAGCAATTGAAATAGCACAACAACGATACCAAGAGATTGATGTGAAATGCTTGAATGGAAAAATAGCATCAAATAGCTATCTCCAATATCAAATAAAAATACAAGCTAGGTAGCATGCTTATATAGACCAGGGAGAGGGAGGAGGTGGCAACACCGACCAATGAGGAGCAACCATCTATCGGACTAAAGATAGCAAAGTATCTTCCCAAGATAGCTAAAGGATGCTCACATGTAGGAAGGTGACACCTCATAATCCTCTCACCAAATAAAATATGTTTTATTAACCTAAGCAAGCTTAAATAAATGTGTAGGAAAAACCTTATAATAAGGAATAAAAAACCTACACTAACAACAATGAGGTAGCAACAGTTTGTATAAAATTAAATAGATCATGAATGGGTGCGTTTGGTGTCAAGCACAAATTTATGATGCGTAGAGTAATGTGCACATGCAGTAGGTCAATGGTTTTTGATTCTAGATACTTTATCGAGAAACTGTGAATGTTATGCACAGGAACTGATTTCTTGTAGCTTGTTAACAAGCCATGAATACCTGCTGCAGTATAGCAATTGGATGCTTTGTCAAGGAAGCCAATGTGGTCAAGCACATTGTGTTTGGTTTCTTGGAAGCAAAGGACTGTTTCTTCGAGCATATCATGGTCATGGGCTATCTCTTGTGTGTGCAATGCAAAGCTACGTGTATTCAAAGAGCATATGGTAAAATGACTTTGAGAAACAGACAAAAGGCTATGCTACACTTTCCACTTCGTCGAGTCCATAAGGCATTTCATTTCACTGTTTACTTTTTCTGAGACTTTGAAGTTTTGTTCTTTTAGCTTATACATGAGATATAGTGACTCGATGTTTCTTACACGTGATTAGGCAGTGTAGACAAGACCATGTTGATAGGCCTTACATGGGTCAAAAGCAACCACGTTCATAGTGAGACCTTGTGCTCTATGAATAGTTTGTGCGCATGCAAGTTGCAAAGGAAATTGTGCCTGAGTAACTATTTTTGTAGCTATTTTGACTTTTCTAATGATTCTCGTTATAGGTGTCCAAGAAGACAAAATAGAATTTGTGTATAGACTTTGCATTCTTTGTCGACACAATTTGCCAACTGTGGGATCATTGGATTGTATCCAAATAATGTCATCTTCTTCAGTTGTATGCAATTTGAAGATGCCATCTACACCATTCACCAGTCCATCTTGTGTATCAATGTTGCCAGCAATCAATTCAACCAAAATATCTTATTTGAGTATAATTGTGCTAGGCAATGATGATTTTTCAGGTTGGAATTGCATGCTATCAATTGTTGTGTCTTGTTTATCAATTGCTTCCAAAACATAAAGCTTTGTTGGTAAGTAGTCTAGTATTTTTTTTGTTGTGCACGATTAAGTACGGAAATAAACTGTTGATTTGTTTGTCTAATCACATCATGCAATTTAAAGCACTTGACATTGTCGATCCAAAACGTATATGGCATTTTCTCCTTATCTATTATCGGTTCTTCGAATATCCAAGTATCGCACACAACCTATGCTTGGTACAAGTCACCACAAAATATGATATCTAAATTACCAAAAGGTGTTGTTGGTGTGTGCTTAATTTGATGAAGCCTTTTGTCCATGTTGTAAAGCATTTTCAAACCAATAAATGACACTTCATCAACAAGAAGAATTTGTAATTGGTCAAAATTTTTGCCCAAGGCATCAACTGTGTTTGAATCCAGAGGTAACATTTTTGAAGAATTCATTGGTAATTGGAAGATTGAATGTGCAATAATGCCACTTGCGTTGAATGCAACTTTTCTTGTTAAGGCAACAATAATGCCTTTAGGCTTTAGTGGAGCATTGTCTAGTTGTCTATCATAGAATCGAATCATTGCTTCGAAAATTGTTTTGGTTGCGAAGGTTTTGCCTGTGCCAGCTCCACCTATCAAGAACAAGTACAATGGCTTTTTTGGAGCAAGTCTTTTTGTCATTAATACATCCTTTACTATTGATTGTTGTTATTTGTTCAATTGTCTTTGTAGATTGTAATATTCTTCGTTGCTTAGTAGAAATGGATGTGCAATCTCAAAGAATAGTTTTTTGCAAATAGAATCCTCAACCTTTATATTCTTCGCATGGATCAAGTCACTCATGATGTTATATTTTTCGATGCCATTTTCCTATTTGCTTCTATCAATCTCATCTGCAATGTCTATTGCTGGGCAGTTATTGTTGTCAACTTTTGTGGAGGCCTCATCAATGTTGCCCCATTTAGAAACTATGTGTGCGGTAAACATGTTTTCGATACTTGCATTTTTTTTGTTTGTATTGTATGTTGCATTCCATGTTTCATATCTAGTTAACAAGGTTTGCTCACTAGACCTAAAAGGCACATACAACATAGGTTTTTCTCTGTAATAGTTCTCAGGGTCAATGTGCGGATTGTATCTTACATAGCATATGATTTGTGGAGTTGCCTTTTTTGCAGCTTTTTGAAAGGACTGGAGTAAAAAGCAGCATATTCAGCTAGCGACAAGTTGTCAAGAGCTTCTGGTCATTGTGTGTATTTGTCTATTATAGATGCACTCATGATGTTTTCAGAACTGTCTTTCTCTTTTGCCAATAGCTTAGGGCTTTTTAGCATGTAAACTCTATTCTCTAATGGTGCAGTATTGATGAAAATAGTTTTCCTTGAGCATTTATGCAATGGCAATGAGAGAATGATATGAACAACTTGGTGACTAAACATTTGTTGATAGTTCAACAATGTGTTGCCAAGATTTCATATAAAATGTACCTTTCTATCATAAGCAGCAGTGCATTGTCGTTGCAATTTATGAAATGCAAGAGATAATGTTCTATCTCGTTTTGTCATATATGAGCTGCAGTAAGATGCAGTAGCATATGCATCTAAAATAAATTGTGTATCTGTATTTGCATACCATAATTTGGGCACTCTCTTTGCAATAGATGGGTTTCTTTTCAACATGACAATTTTGCATGTCAATGTTAATCGAAGCATTGTAATGTAGTCGATTTCTTCCATTTCCAATTCATGCAAGAAACTTTGAAATGAAAATTCCTTTGTGTAATGTTTGCTTTCCAATTGCTTGAAAAAAGTTTTTGCTCTCTCCTTCATTGTAGCATCAAGCACTGGAAGCGGTTCTAAAATTGTTGTTTTGCTCATTGGAGGCAAGGGGAAACTAAACCTACAACTTGAGTTTTTGTATTTCTTGCAAGTCTTTGTATGGTGATGCCTTTGCATTTTGACAAGGTTTGTATCAAGTGGTAATGAGTCTATGATGAAATATATATTTCCACAAAGCTTTCTATTTCAATATTCGAGCAATTTCCATATACAGGTGCATCTTTTATCCATAGCAAAAAGTGAACATGCTTAATGCCTCGGTTTCAGCATTCTGTAACAAAAGAATAGCCCATGACTTGGACAAAGACCTCATGTTTTTTAACATCATTTTCTGGAATATGTTGACACTATGGTTGAAATAACAGCTGCAAAGTACTGGATTCTTTCTGATTTCAAAGTCCAAGTCCCGATCTTCTATAGTTTCATTAGGCTTGGATTGTTACGAAATAGACATTTGGTGCAAAGCTTTGCACAATAGCTCCAAAAAATTCTCAGCACTTGTTAATGTTACAAAAAACGTTGGAGGTCCCAACTGTCTTATCATTACAAAAATGTTTTTTTTAGTATTTTCTAGATAATTTGGCAAAGTCCGAATGCTTTTTAATGTTCTATAGCCCAATGGAGATCTCAATATTTTTTTGAGCTTTGTTGGATTGCACACATCTCTTGCAAATAATTTTTCACCTTTCAATTCAGCTTTCTGTATGCAAATCCATGCCAGTGAGGAAACTTGGTGAATAATAATTTTAATCGCTTTAAAAAATATATTTGTTATGTGTGTTGCAAAGGCATTGTCCTTATGCATAAGCTCCAATTTGGCTATTTTTTGGTATGTCAAATTTTTAGCAATGTCAGTTGGTTGAGCCGAATGTCATGTCTCGATACTCACTTTCTAATTAAAGATTGGAAAGACCAGTTTGATGTTGTCTTGATCAACCCACATCATTCCCACCATTATAGAATGCAAAGAAGTTAAACTAGTGTCCATGAAAGGCACCAAAGTATGAAGCATAAGAGAAAGACAAGATATGAATAAGACAAAGTTGACTTGGCATATAAGGCAAAGATGGCATAAATATACAAAACAATAATCAATTGCTAAAAGGGGCTGATCATACGTAAAGAAACCATTAATTATAATGTAAACACAACTACACTTATTAGTGGACTAAATGGGAAGCAGAGATCAACTTGGATATAAAAACAAACAACATAACCAACAAAGATCATTATATAAACTGCAATTAATGATTCTTCCCAAAGGAAACGCAACAAGATAAAGTTTAAGTGACCACGAATGTTATAATCAATGATTCGTATGGCAATCACTAGACAGCGATTAAATATTACAAAGGCAACAAATGTATTAAGCATGCAAGGAAATATTAATGAATAAACAAGTGATGTATGAAAGGCAGGGATCCCAATACAAAAGCGAACAATGTTAATAGACATTATTACAAAACAAGGAGCGCTCGATAATAAGGAAATGGGTGACAACTCTTTGAGAGGCAGCAGTTACCATGATAAGAGGTGACTATTGGATAAAAGGGCACCAATCTGAGATATAAAAGAATCAGTGGGCTTCACTCAAGGGAAAACAACCAACAATCCATCCAAGCAAGGAATCATCGAATCATAAGAAGAAAGCATCGCATATCCAAGAGGAAATCATCGAATCTTATGAAGTATCAATCTCACAATCCAAGAATATACTCAGCAATAAATACATCAGTAGTCTAATCGACTCACAATTCTGAACAAAGGAAAGACAATTCGTCTAATCAAGGATATCTCCAACATCCATCAAACAGAGTTATATTTATCTTATACAGCAAGTTGAAGTATCACAGCAAATCGGTTACATTGAATTGTGACAATCATTGAAACGTATGCATTAATGCTCTTATCCTTATAATGCCAAAGCTGATATATATTATGCTCTATCTTTATGAATAACACATGCTAAGTATTGGTAATAATAAGGATAAAGAAATATATTTTGCTAACTGTAGTATCAATTCATTTATGCATTAGAAGTAATGTTTACATCTCTGATTCTGCATATTATAAACATAAATAGACTTACAAGTTAAATGATTGCGTTTATGATCATTAATTGATATTAACCATGAATGAATGAACATATAATAATAGATTGATCTTAGATATGATCATGAATATGCATAGAAAAATAAATTAATATGATAAATGAATGCATAAGGAATTAACGACGATGATAATAGAATATGATCATGTGATATATGATTGGCCAATTATGAAATAAGGCCAAGATGTACTATTTATAAGGCATCATGTGCAAAATGTTAATAAGGACTTAGAAATCATAGGATTATGCCATATTCGAGAAGAGGATTAGCCTCATCATTAATCATCTCACCATACTAGGTGTATGGGTAAGTTAGGAGAATATTATTGGACCTAGGTAACCCCAAGAAGATGAAGTACCTTCGGGTGTGAGGCGAAGTCTCTTGGGCCAAGTGTCGAAGTACCTCTGAGTATGAGGTGAAGCCTTGGGCCTATGGTATGATCAGCTCATCAATGTTAAATGTGCCCTATGGTGGGTGACTCTCCCATAGATGAAGTATGCTCGGGTGTAGCATGAAGTCTTTGGAGCCGAATGGTAAAGTACCTCGGGTGTAGTGTGAAGCCATCGGGCCTCCGTATGGGATGGTTAGTGTCTCCTTAACGAACCATGCCTATGGAGTTAGAGATGGATTAATGATAGGGTGACACACGATCCTCTCGAGCATAGAACATAAGGCCTATGAATATGCATATGAATATTAGTATGAATTATGTGATTATGGGATTATAAGTTCAAGGATAAATGTGGAAAGAATAAGGATCTATATTATTTATGCTATGAAAAGAGAAAAATTTGAGTACTAATGTTTCCTTTTTGTAAGTTAAAATTGTGCAAGGTTGAGAACAATTTGAGCTTACTAGAAGGGGACATTACAAGTGGTATCAAAGCCATCAACCTGCCACCCTGTGAGGAAATTTGATGCAAGCTTACTCAAGAAGGTACAATACACGCAACAACAACAACCAAATGGATGAGGAACTAAGAGCATTCATAGTGGAACAAAACAAGACAAACTAAGCTCTCCGTTAAGCACTACAAAATATGGACAACACTATCGAGAGTTTGAAGACCCAAGTAACTAATGGAAAGGTAGTGGGATCGAACCATGCTGAAAATAGCCAATTCTCGTCTGCTCTGAAAGTTCCCGTACCATCTTTTCTCCCAAATGAGAAAGTTTCAAGTGGAAAAGAAAATGCACCAGCGACCATGAGCATGGAGGACATAGCTATAGCCTATGCAAACCTAGACCCTGAAGTGAGAAGGGTAGTCTCATTTAATGATTTTTACAATGCCAAGAAGAAGGAAGGAGGTCAAAGACAGAGGAAACCCATGAATAAAGTTCTAAAACACAAAGAAAATAAGGTCTATCTACCGAATTTCGATGGATCTAGTAAGATTTCAGCACACTCATGGTTGGAAAAACTTAATGATTACTTCCACCTAAGCCCCATGACCGAAAAAGATGCTTTGCAATTTGCCATTCTTCATCTAGAGGGGTTAGCATACGAATGGTGGCACAACAGGAAAAATACCCTAGGCCATGAAAAGATTACATCTAATGAAGAATTCTCAAGGAAGTTCATCAAGAGGTTTGATAAGAGACACCCAAAAGAGAATTTTAAGGAACTCACACATCTCAAATAATGTGGAATGGTGGAAGACTACATCCACGAATTTAAGAAGCTCTCCGTGAGAGTTCCCGGAGTTGAAGAAGATCGGCTCACATATATGTTTGTGGAAGGACTTGATGAATCCCTTAGAAATTTTGTAAGTGCCTTCAAACCCAAAAACTTAGAGGATGCCCTAGACACGGCATTAAGAATAGAGAAGGATAAGAAACCAAAACCCCTACATAAGAAAGAGAGTTATCCCAAAGACTTTACTTCCAAGGGTAAACCTGTCATAAGGGAAGATGGACATGAGAAACCATATCTTTCTTATGATGACCGTTAAGAGCTAAGGAAAAAGGGCCTTTGTTTTGATTTCAAGAAAGAATAGGAAAGAGGACACATTTGTGAACATGAAGTATGGAAACTAGGACACAAGAGTAAAGACCCTGCAAAAGGAAACACGTGTTTTAGATGTAATGAAAAATGGGAACCTAGGCATAAATGTGGGAAAAGAGCTCAAGCACACAATATAGAAGTCATATGCAACAAAGAAATTCAAGAAGAAAGTGAAGGAATTTCGAGTAAAAGAACCTGGAAAGAAAATTGATTCTAGAACCAAGTATCCGGAAGAAGTTTGAACATTGCTTGAGGACAAGAAATCTTAAGAGGGGAGGCATGTCATGTCTCGATACTCATTTCCAATTAAATATTGGAAAGACCAGTTTGATGTTGTCTTGATCAACCCACATCATTCCCACCATTATCGAATGCAAAGAAGTTAAACTAGTGTCCATGAAAGGCACCGAAGTACGAAGCATAAGAGAGAGACAAGATATGAATAAGACAATGCTGACTTGGCATATAGGGCAAAGATGGCATAAATATACAAGACAATAATCGATTGCTAAAATGGTTCAGTCATACGTAAAGAAACCACTAATTATAATATAAACACAACTAAACTTATTAGTGGACTAAATGGGAAGTAGCGATCAACTTGGATATAAAAACAAACAACATAAACAACAAAGATCATTGTATAAACTACGATTAACGATTCTTCCTAAAGGAAATGCAACAAGATAAAGTTTAAGCGACCACAAATGTTATAAGCAATGATTCATATGGCGATCACTAGACAGCGATTAAATATTACAAAGGTAGCAAATGTATTAAGCATGCAAGGAAAGATTAATGAATAAACAAGTGATGTATGAAAGGTGGAGATCCCAATACAAAAGCGAACAATGTTAATAGACATTATTACAAAACAAGGTGCGCTCAATAATAAGGAAATGGGTGACGACTCTTTGAGAGGCAACAGTTACCATGATAAGAGGCGACTATTGGATAAAAGGGCACCAATCTGAGATATGAAAGAATCAGTGGGCTTCACTCAAGGGAAAATAACCAACAATCCATCCAAGCAAGGAATCATCGAATCATAGGAAGAAAGCATCGAATATCCAAGAGGAAATCATCAAATCTTATGAAGTATCAATCTCACAATCCAAGAATATACTCAGCAATAAATACATCAGTAGTCTAATAGACTTACAATTCTGAACAAAGGAAAGATAATTCGTTTGATCAATGATATCTCCAGCGTCCATCAGGCAGAGTTATATTTATCTTATACAACAAGTTGAAGTATCACAACAAATCAGTTACATTGAATTGTGACAACCATTGAAAGGTATGCATTAATGCTCTTATCCTTATAATGCCAAATCTAATATATATTATGCTCTGTCTTTATGAATAACACATGCTAAGTACTGGTAATAATAAGGATAAAGAAATATATTTTGCTAATTGTAGTATCAATTCATTTATGCATTAGAAGTAATGTTTACATCTCTGATTCTGCATATTATAAACATAAATAGACTTACAAGTTAAATGATTGCGTTTATGATCATTAATTGATAATAACCATGAGTGAATGAACATAGAATAATAGATTGATCTTAGATATGATCATGAATATGCATAGAAAAAATAGATTAATATGATAAATGAATGCATAAGGAATCAATGATGATGATAATAGAATATGATCATGTGATATATGATTGGCCAATTATGAAATAAGGCCAAAATGTACTATTTATAAGGCATCATGTGCAAAATGTTAATAAGGACTTAGAAATCATAGGATTATGCCATATTCGAGAAGAGGATTAGCCTCATCATTAATCGTCTCACCATCCTAGGTGTATGGGTAAGTTAGGAGAATGTTATTGGACCTAGGTAATCCCAAAAATGTGAAGTACCTCCGGGTGTGAGGCGAAGTCTCTTGGGCCAAGTGTCGAAGTACCTTCAGGTGTGAGGTGAAGCCTTGGGCATATGGTATGATGAGCTCATCAATGTTAAATGTGCCCTATGGTGGGTGACTCTCTAATAGATGAAGTATGCTCAGGTGTAGCATGAAGTCTTTGGAGCCGAATGGTGAAGTACCTTAGGTGTAGTGTGAAGCCATCGGGCCTCCGTATGGGATGGTTAGTTTCTCCTTAATGAACCATGCCTATGGAGTTACAGATGGATTAATGATAGGGTGACACATGATCCTCTCGAGGATAGAACATAAGGTGAATATGAATATGAATATGAGTATGAATATGAATTATGTGATTATGGGATTATAAGTTCAAGGATAAATGTGGAAAGAATAAGGATCTATATTAATTATGCTATGAAAAGAGAAAAATTTGAGTACTAATGTTTCCTTTTTGTAATTTAAAATTGTGCAAGGTTGAGAACAGTTTGAGCTTACTAGAAGGGGACATTACATCGAACCATAAAACAAAGCTGGGAAGTTCATTTCTTCTGCATACATGTCCTGGAAGATACCAAGAGGTTTAGACCCTTCTAATGATGCAATTTCAATTATTATTGTGTCAAGGTCTTTGACTGACCGTGTTTTATTAAACCAATGTATAACTGATTCAGTTATTGGTTCTTCATCATCTTTGGATGTCTCATCTTGTATACTTGGTTCTGCTTCAAAATCTATTTGCATTTGTGATGTTTTCTTTGGCAACATGCTATGCCACTCTTCATTTATAGAGATGTTCTCTTTTGTCTACAATGGTGTTTTTGATAGTGCAATTAAAGCATTCATGACTATAGCAGGTCTGACATTTCCTTGCACATATGCATTATCGTATTCAAGTTTTCACTTCAATCTAAGTGCAACTGTTGTCATTTCATCTGGGTGCTTAGGCAATGCTTGTTGTACTTTATCAAAATCCACAGGAACATTGATGATTGTCCCAAGCAAGCCGTATTGTGCTCATTTATATCCTAATTTCCTGATTTGTGCAAAAGCTATGTGCAAAGACACAAGCCTTTCCTCTAGAGCAGTCAAAGAATGAACATCTATTCGTGCATTTCGTCTTATTTTTGAAGGTGCGGCAAAATATGGTATCTTACCATCTAATGTGGCTTTTACACATTGCTTGCAAATGGGCTGGCCTATTTGTATATTCTTTTTTTCCATCTGAATACAAAGCAGGGACAATGCTTGTAAAAGTACAACATCAACTTTACGAATGTTGTGATGGAAATGAAGCATGTCACAAATAGAGCATGGTTGAGTGGGTGTGTCGTTTATTGCTCACAAGTATGAGTTAATAGATTTTTGGATTGTATAATTTTTTCTTGCAAATGGGTGTTGCTTTTGGTGGTTCATAATTGGCGTTTGTCTTCTGGACCATGGAATATGTATATGGCATATGTTTTAATTTTGGCAAGCGCAAAGCAAAAGCCTTTTGCACACTTCGCATTTGTTTTTTCAAAAAGCGTAAAGATTGTTGATGTGTTGTATTTTCATCTTGATTAGCATCAAATCGCAATTTGTTTGTACATTGCACATTTGTTTTTATTTTTAAATGTAATGACTGTTGATGCAATTGCTTTGGCGTAGCCTTTTGGGACTAAATACTTGTTGCAATATTGGTAGTGGGAATGACGGAAGTCGATGCTGTAGTCTGTGGGACATTTGCATTAGACACTTGCGCATTGCGGATTTTTACTTTTAGAGAATGCAATGTCTCGTGTGATTTTAACTTTGTTGCAATTGGTGTATGCATTGTTGTAGCTGTTTGTTGTCTATGAGAACTAATTATATTATTTATTGTTTTTGCTTCGGAGGTGCTTGCCATATGTTGAATAGAAAGTGGATCCTTGATATGCATGTTCTATGTCAATTGTTCTTTTTGTTGAAGTGGTTCATAGTGGCAATGGCATGGGCTACCTGCAAAGCAAACTACTTGTTCAGATTCTTTTCGGGCTTCATGCAATTACAGTATGTTTTAGCTCTCAAGTATGGAGATGCTTGCCATATGTGTATTGTTGCAATAAACATGTGGGACAACCATAGTGCACAAAATTCACATCCTTTGATGCCACTTTGCACATACGACATTCCAATCCTGGAAACCAATGACTATAATTGCAATAGACGATTGTTGCTTCGTATGCTACATTGATTAGAAGTGCCAAAACAAGCCAATGCATATTTGTTTTGAACTATCAATGCATTTTCTAATGATTGCACCATAAATAATCACAAAGCAACTGGATCAAATTGTTCAGGGAACAGAAAAGCTATAGCAGCAAACATGCTTTTGCCACATGTAGTGACAAATGTAGGTAATCTACAAAGCCCAAGTGCATCAAACACATTTTCTATCATGTTCCAAGTATTGTTCAAATTGCAATAAGTGCTTTGCAAATGTGGTTGGATGTTTTGGATGCGATTGCATGTATTCAGCTGTGAAAACATAGGCTCATATTGCCTAGCAGTAGGATTTGTATCATGGAAAATAATTGATATTACAGGATTACATGCATCTTTGTTGAAATGTAGGTATATTCTTTTGTATGTTAAAGACCAAATGCATATTGGTATGTTTAGCCAATATGCTAGCCATTTTAGACAGAATGTGTCACCCCAAAGCCCAGTTTCACCATTATTGTTGATCTCTATCGCTGAAAGCCTCATTCTTCTTAGGTATGTGTCTTTGTCATGTGTATTATGCAAATCCCTTACAATTGTTGGGTGCAAGTCATTTTCATAGGAGGCTAAAGCTATAGCACAACGATTGTGAAGACAATTTAAGAAATGATCCACAACACTGATGCATAGTTGTTTTGATGTATAGCGACAATGAAGCAAAACATGGAATGTGTCAAATAGGCAATCACCAACTTTGTAATTGAATGAGTGAATACAAAAATAATGTGCACAACAGAGAGCTTCACCAATTGACATGGAAGGTGCGTTGGCACTTGGTTTGTAGCTTTCTACTACAATTGGATGTTGTGACAGTTTTTGTCGTTTAAGATGATTGATTGTAAGCATATTGCCAGGTTTCGTGTCAAACGACAAAAGATAGAAATTATATTGATGCTACTCAATATAGTAATGACTGTAAAACAATGTGTCAAGCTCCAAACATTGAGTACACAAAAAGAAGAATTGAACAAGCAATTACTCACCATGATCAACAGTAATGCAGAATTTGTAACTATAGGCTTCAGTTCACTATTGTGCAATAAAAACCCTACAAAGCAAGAGCAAATTCTTAATATCAATTCATTTGACTAAAATGAAACTTGTTCCAACATATTGAGCAGGATAGTGCATATTTGAAAACAGGGAAAAGAGAAACAAGCATCATAATCTATTACTCACATTGGTCAACAACAATGCAAAATGTGTTACGATGGCACGCAACCAACAATCCTATCTTGTCCAGACCCTACAAAAAGCAAATTAATTGAGTAGCAACAAATGAATTGATCAAAAGCAATTAAACTGAGCAAAAGCAAATAGTTTGATCAATTTTGGCATTGATTTCGTTACTCTTTAAGTCCATGTATGGTTTGAGCTTTGACACATATACACATGTACACACACACATATGCGCACGCACACACACACATAGGTGGGTGTGTGTGTGTGTGTACATGTGTATATAGACACATAAATGTATAAATGTTGTGGCAACCTTGGCACTTCCAAGCAAATTCTACATTTTCAATCTCTACATGGCAAAAGATTTGTTGAACAAAAGCACATTGTAGAACATCCAAGAACAAATTGGTATTATGCTATATCTATGTGATGTGGCAAGTGAAAGCACGAAGCACAATATGCAAGGAAATTTTGTTTTCTCAATTGCTAAGGAGCACCGATTTTGCAAAGTCCAACATAATTGCACTCTCTCAACATGTAACCAGGAATAATGTTCCAAGGTCCATGGAGACTATGTTTTGTCAAATTCTTGCAAGAAAATTGTATTTGCAAAATTGAAATTTTCCTTGTTACGATTAAAAATAGAGGCAAAGCTTTGTAATACAGATTTTGGTGACTATTTAGTAGTAACTAGAACAGAGTAGCTATGACCAACATCAATTTGGCTAGATAATTATAGAGGTTCCAAATTTTGTCAGCCTAGCCAATGTCAACAAGTTGCATTTTGCGACTGTGAAAACTGTACTATCTATGCTTATTGTACTATGATTTAGATCTATGAAAGATCCAGTTTAAGACTCATATTTACTAATAGTAACTAGAGCTTACCTTGTTCTAGTGCAACTGGACAAGCAATTGGGCTTTTGCTATCAATGACAACACCGTCACGATTACATAGAGATCCACTGTTGTCAAGTGTTTTTGCAAGTAGCCGCACACAACTAGGAAAAAGCAAAAGTAGCAAAAAGCTAGACTTGCAAGGAATAGCACAAGAAAATAGTATTGATGCATGACCACAATTGTAATGTAATGCATTTATTATATTTAAGCATGATAATTTTCTTGCATAAAAATTAGGTTGCGATTGTATAAAATAGGAATAAGAGATAGAGACAACTTGTAAACTTAGACTACAACACCTCATAAACTTCATCTCCTATGAATTCACGTACGCAACAGGCACCTCGAGCAACAACTACCACCTGAGAAGAACAAGGCACCTATCAATCTTAATAATAAATAGAAAATATGTATAACCATGCATTCCAATTTGGAACACTTGGCATTAGCACTAGTTTTAGGCAAGGTATGTCAAATACTATTGACAACACCACCTATGTACAGAAACATTTGCAGTGAAGACACATGTATAGCAACAAAACATTAGCAACAAATAAGCCTATCGCAATTTGGTATGCAACAATGAGATACTCACAATCACAAAATTTGAACAGTATAATTAAAAGTAATTGGGAAAGAAAAAATATGTTACATGAATATAATCTAGTTAGGCTCTCTATTTGAAGATGGGATTTGGGATTTCTTGCTCATGCTTATGTATTCTCCTAGTTGCAAATTACTCTTCTGAGCAAGGAAGGAAAAAATTCCATCAATTCCTAATGTTTTGTTGCTATTGGAAATATTTCATAACTTTGTGATGTTCTTTGTTTTAGTCGTGTCTTCGCACCTAGTGTTTCTATTAATGCAGCATCTGAACAAGGACATTTTGCATTTATCAGTCCCTAATTTTCATTTATTGTGAATAGACTGAAGTGCAGGCGTCATTAATGGCTTATGCTGTGAAGGTTTAACTCTATCAAGCAAAAGATTATTTACATTGTTTATTCTTTTGCAGAGATTGTTTCATGAGGGTGAAATCTGTGTCTCTTGAGAGGGTTTATATCTATCGTAATGGAAGCGAAAAAGGAGGCGTCTATAACTTACTACATCTTTTGCACTATGATTTAATGGGTTAATGTCTATTTTTTGTTCTATTCTGCATTTTATGCATTAGCGTGTACTCTTTCTTATCTTTGAGTGCTTCTATGCATTAGTCTTTGCTGCTGAGTCAAAGACTTCAGCGCACAATTCATTAATGTCATTTATTGTCAATAGACTAAAGTGCAGTTGCCATTAATGGATTGTGGTGTCAAGTTTTAAGACTGTCGAGCAAAAGATTATTTACATCATTTATTCATTTGCTCAAATTGTTTGATGATAGTGAAATCTATCAAAAAATGAAGCATTTGTAATTTCCTATATCTTTTACATTGTCATTTTTGCCTTGTTTATTCATTTGCTCAGATTGTTTGATGAGGGTGAAATCTGTGTCTATTAAGAGGGTTTTAATTCTTTAACTCAACAACAGAGATTAATCCATAAAAGCACTCAATGATAGGGAACAATAGATAATGCATTAATGATGGTTGTACTTGAATGTATTCATAATAAATGAAAATTAGATCTAATGTTCCTATATCTATCGTGTTGGAAGTGAAGAACGACGTGTTTGAAAAGTTCCTATATCTTTTACACTTTCATTTCATATTTGTTTTGAGTCCCTCTAATGGCTTAATCTTTGTTGTTTGTTTTACATCATAATTCTTCCTCCAATTTTTTTGATCTCTACAATGGCCTAATTTCTCTTGTTTCCCATCATTGAGTGTTTGTATGAGTGCAGAGATTTTTTTACAGACATTAAACAATAAGAACACTCAATGATAGGGAAGAATAGAAATATTAAAAATACCAGGTATACCTCTTACTATTTTCCATTCGCACGCTTTATATTGTTCTTCATTGCAGCTATTACATTCATAGGTTGGCATTTGTCTCTCCTAGGGTTGTTATTGCAAATATAAACCCTAGGGAAAGACAAATACCAACCTATCCAGCAGCTTCCATATTGCAAATGTTAAAGTCATAGTTTAGGATTTCTATTTCCCTATGGTTTACATTATTACGGTCATAGTTTAGCGTTTGTGTTTCATAGGTTCTACTTTTATGGCTTAAGCTCTACTGGTCGGTTAAAGGCTTAAGACCATAATCCATTAATGTCAACTAACAATATCTGCTATTGGTATGTATACTATAAGAAACATATCCACATCATTTTAAAGCACTTGTGCTATTTTAATCATGTTTTGGGTCTCGGAATGATTTTCATAATTTGCTCATGGTGTTTGTAACAATTACCAGTGCAAATACTAATGCTTTCTCTGCACTATTACCTATTCATGCATTTGCCCGAAACCATGCTCCTAATGATTATCCTATGGTTTGTGGTATTTTTTTTATTAAAAGGGAGTTTGGGCTTATTTATGCAATTCTCTCTTTGATTCTTGGTATTTCTCTCCTGGTTTTGTATTTTCCCAATCCATATTAATTGTGTGTCCATGAAATAGTGATAGTCATTGAAACATGTCTATATGTTCAAGATATATCTGATGTTCCATGTATCTTTTGATCCATGGACATGATGCATATCTTGAACAAATTTGTTCAAGATGTCTATTTCAATCTATTGAAATGAAATTTGGCCTTTGTTTTGGGTTAATGTCTATTGTTTGTTGTTCTCTACATTTCTTTGGTGAGTAGGTCACATTGTCGATACTACTTGACATGTCTGATCAGAAATTGGAATGCATATTCACATAGATTTTATTTACTATTAAGATTGATAGGTTCCTTGATAATAGAAGCGTTTTTGTTACCTGTTTGAGGCAGAGTTTGCCAATGTTTGAGGAAGCAACACTAATAGCTAGATTCATGCCAGCAGCAAAAATATGTCTCACAGTATATAGCACTATCATAACTATGAGTCCAAAACCAGCAACAACCGACAAATGAGGTAACACGTTGTCTCTTACATCCATGATTACTCGCCAATACCCAACCAACAGTAGAATAAAAAATGAAACAATGTCTGGTGCACTCCACACAAATAGCATCAATTTCATTACATAACAGCTAACAATCATAAATCCATAACAGATAATAAGTATGAATTGTATTCTAAATGTGATAAGTGAGATTAAAATGAAGATAATACTAATCTAATGCATAAACAAAACACGATTATACCTTCATTTGAGACCTCACGAATCCATGCGGGAAGGAGATGCACCCATAGAGCTCCTCAGATTGTTCCCATGATTAGTGTGACTAATGTGGATTGCTCAAAGCTTTTCAACAGAAATGTAGATGAAAGACAAGTGGATGGATAGATTAGATGGGATTGAGGCAAGATTTTGACATTATGATAGTGGGATGAAGGAGATTTTGGAGTGATTTTGGCAGAGATTTGATGCATAAAGGAGTCTCTCTCAAATGGCTTGGAGAGGGTTTCATTTATAGAGTTTTGGGAATGAGGATGGAGGGTCAGGATTAGAAGGTGAGATCAAGGGCTAGGAATCAATGAGAGTTAGGGTTAGGATTGGGTTCATAGCCTTGTGACAAGTGTTACAAGGAGAGTGGATGAGGGAGATCAAGGGTTGAAACTTGGTCAATGGGATTGGAGGGCTCTCATTAAAAGTGAATTTTAAATTCACATGGGGAAAGATGTGGAGGATTAAAATGAATAAAAGATTCATTTTGGGAAGAGGGGACATGACAAGTGAATTTTTAATTCACTTTTATGTGGAGATGTGAAGATGGTACTCTTACATGTGTAAGAGAATGATAAATGAGGTGTAAGGAGGATTTGACCTTTTGAATAAAAGATTGATTTTTATTCAAAAGGTGCATGGAAGAAGGGGATAAGCAAGGTTAATTGAGTGTTTAGCTTAATTAACCTAGGTCTAGGGGATAGGTAGGCTAGGGTAGCTTAGGGTGGGTCAATTAGTAGGCTAGATCAATTAGATAACCATGATTTATCTAATTAATGAGGATTAGAAAAAAAGGACAATTTAACTAAATAAATATTGTGAATATTTATTTAATCAAATGAGGATAATGTTGTAAGGTAAAAGTGATAAATTAAATGAATTAATTTATCACAAGGAATGGGTAAATGGTCAAGGCAGACAATGAGGGATAAATTAATTAAATAAAATAAATTTATTTAATTAATAGAAGGAATAATGAGGGTGTAGAGATATGAAAAATTAGTTTGCGAAGCAAGCCAATTTTAGGTGTCTACATTTGCCCCTCTTTGAGATGGTGTTGCGGCTAAGTAACATCATTTCAAAGAAGTTAAAACATAGAGTTAGATTGGATAGAAAAAGATTTTGGCTTGGAAGAATAGGGTAAGGTTTGGGGATAATTGGTAAGGATGATGCCCCCTCGAGAGGATAGGCGGGTTGCAAGAACACGATTGTGCTCTTGAAATGGATGGAACAAATTGGTAGAAGTGGTTGGAGGAGGGGAGGTAAGGTGAAAGTGATGATGATGGTGGGAAATTGATTGGTGGATGATCATTGTGTTGAAAAATGATTTAGAGCAATCCTAGGTTTGATATAGCAAAGTGGATATGTTCACCAAGGTATAGAAGACCAAAGTGATGATGTGTATCCAACATTTGCATGGACTAGACACGCAAACAAAGGGATGATCCCATGCATGCCCAAGATAGTACAACCTTGTCCTGACGAGGGAAGGGGACTCATAGCATAAGTCCTTAGTACACAAAAGGTATGATGAACCTTAGATGCATAAGGGGATCAATATGCTAGAACCGACCCTATGATCAACAAGATATGAATACTAGCTTGGAGTAATGAAAACAACTCACAAGCACAGCATACAAAAGTAAGACTATGCCCCCTTCTAGATGTTTTCGCCACATACCATGATATAGTGAGATCAAGGTAGCTTTGATGTGATCTTTGAATAGGACAAAAGATAAAAATCAAAAACAAAAAGACCAACGAACCAAAACAAATAGCCATTGTCTCTCTTGCCAAAATGAATAATGATTGGATAGATTCTGCCTATCGTAGGAAAGATATATCCTAAGGCAAGAATCGGTTGATGATTAGATCATGATTTGTTGATGTTGCAAGATTGGCTCAAGATATGATGGTGACAAGTTAAGGTTGATGTTGATTTGATAGTTGATGACTTTTGATAAGGGATGATGCTTTGATAAGTGATGCGATGCTTGGATCTAGTGTAAGCTCATTGAGGAAAGATGGGTGCATCTTAGGTACCTGAGTACTGGAAACTTCCTTCGTATTCCAGACTGCCTACATACCCTGTATCCACGGGATCAAGGCACATTAAGATGCGGGTGATGATGATATGTAGTTCTGATTTGTGATGATGATGTGAGATGATGATAGATGTGATGATGTGATGAATGATTGAATGATGTGTTGGATGATGAGATGTTGATGGAGAAATGTTGATTTCATGATGGATATTTTTGGGATTTTAAGGATTTTTTGATTTTTTGGATTTTCTGATTTTTTGATGTTTTTTGAATTTTCTGATTTTGGAAAAGGAATGGTTTATTATGAGATGGTTGCATTGGCTTTCGTGTGGATGATCTTTATGCTAGATATCAATGACAAGGGAACACCAAGTCTAGAGGTGAGGGTGATGGGGTTGGATAGGGGGGTTGGCGATGAAAGGATGATGGATAACTGATTTGTGGTAGATGAATGGACAAGTGATAGGGATGCATGTTAGATAGATGGAAGATAGGGATGATGATTTTCTCCAAGGGCTAGGTTGCAAGGAATCATATGCCCCAATGCTTAGAATTTTGCATGATGGGTTCACGTTTGAGTGGATGGACTTTGTAGTAGATGGATAGAGGATATACTTACAAAGGGAGTATGCCAAGAGGTGTCCAAAGCATGTTGTTGATATTTTGCCCCTTGTCTTTATCAAGATCTAAGGTGGGAGATGGTAGAAAAAAGATATAATGGATAGGATGGATGGGAAATGGTAGGATAAATAGGGGGTAGTGGATAGGAATATGATAGGATAAGGATACATGGATAGGATATGTAAAAGGATGTTATGGGTTTGGATGATTGGATGGTTTTGCCCCCAAGTGTAGGGATGCAAAATGGATGGAGAAGGGATTACGCATGACGCCCACAAGGGGTTTTCATCAAGGTACTTGCCCAAGGCGCCACAAGGAGTGGTTTTCACCATTGGACGGATTTTTTTTTTTTTTTTTGGAATGGGGACTCTAGCGTCTGTTTCCATAGCATGAAGAAGATGGTCCCATGTTGGATAGCATTATGGTTTATGATTGCATGGATTGTTGGTAGATAGGAGAAGATGGAATGGATGGTGGATAATGGATTATGATGTGGATTATGTGGACAATGATGTGGACTATGCGGATTATGATGTGGATTATGCAAAAGCATGGACCAGAGGAATGTGATGGGGAAGATATGTAGGATAGTGAATGAAAGATGGAGAGATAGGGGTATGTGGGAATGTTAAGTGATAGAGGGGAACCAAGACCAATGGTTGCACACACCGTGATGTATTCAGAAGCTTGAATTTTGGATGTGGAGTTGGGAGTAATGGGGATCGGGATGGGGGATTTTTGGATGGTCGATTTGGGGTTTTAGGTACCCAAATGGACTTAGGAATTATGGGATTTTTAGATGGGGAGCGGGATGTTTGGGATTTTGCAGTAGATTGGGATATAGATGCCTCATTAGAGTTTGGTGCTTTTTGTTTAGGGACCCACACCATTTTTGTTTTTGCTTTTTCTTATGATGGTGTGGGCTTTGATAGCCTTTGGGATTTTTGATTTTGCTTGGAAGGGATAACATCTTTAGGCTTTTGTGCTTTATGAGTTGAGGCATTCAAATTTTTGAATCCCATGGATTTTGGGGAAGCTTCATGTTTGAAAGATGTGTGCTTTGGTTGGTCTTGATTGGGGATTTTAGGGGATTTATGGGTGGAGGAGTAAAAAGTGGATTTATGGATAAATGGATGAGGAGATTTGAGGATGGGGATATTGGGAGTTGGTAAGATAGGAGGTAAAGTGGATTTGATAGGAATATTTGGAGTTGGAAGAAGTGGAGGTAAATTTGATGGAGGGAGATGGATGGTCACATGCTTTTGCAAATGATAGGATGATGGAGGAGGGATGGCAACATATGTTTTGGGGGTGCGATGAGATGCACCATGTTTGGGATTGGATGAATGGATTTTGGAAGGCGGGTGGATGGTATCAACATGTTTAGATTGTTTGCCCTGGGATGTATAGCCAAGGCCATGAGAGGATGGATGGAATGTGGTGTGGATGGGCTCCAAGATGCCTTGTTCATGAAGGCCTAAGCCTTTGCCCTGATAGTTCATGTGTTGGAGTATGCGATGTGCAATGGGATGTTTGTTGCTTTGGAAACAAGACGCGAATCCATTATTTATTGGAGAAAGATAGGTGGTGGATGGAAGTTGTTCGCCTCCTACAAGGGAGTCACCATGAAAGTGCTTGTGCCAAGTGGATAAGGGGATGGATGTTGGATGGGATTGGTAGATGGAGGTGAAGGATTCATGGGGGATGGTGAAGGGGTGGTAGAAGATGGGGTGAGATCAATAAGTTGATCAATAGATGGGAGGGGATCGGGGATGGGATTAGATGGGATGGTTAGATCTTGATTAGGAGAAGGGGTTGATGTTTCCACATGCTTTGGATTTGATTCTTGACATAGCTTATGTGCTTGGATAGAAGTGGGAGTGACTTGGATAGATGTGATGGGTGGTTGGATGGATGTGATAGGTGCTTGACTTATGTGTTCTTGAACATGGATACATGATGGTTCTTGACTTATGATAGGGGATTGTTCAAGAGGTTTGGTGGGTGTTGGATTGCATGAGGGTGTTTGATTCCTTGCTAATAGCCAATGGATGGTATCCTTCATGAGTTTATGGGTTGAAGAACAATGTAATGGATGGATAATGATGGTGGATGATGTGGGGTTAGGATTGGGATTGGATAGGTGAGTGATAGGATTAGGTAATGATGGTTCTTGGGTAGGTTCAAGGATAGGTGATGGTGGATGGGTGATAGGGGTTGGTGGATTGGGAGGTACATAAGGTGATGGATTAAGGTTGATAATGTTGGAGGGATATTGTGGTGGGGGGGTTGGAATTGATGGATTGTAAGGTAGGTAGGGTGATGGATTGAGGTTGATAGAATGGGGGTTAGAGGATGGGGGATTAGGAGATGGGGGATTTGATTGTTGATATGAGGTTTGGATTTTGGATATAAGGTGTGCTAGATTGGTGTTCCCTTGATCAAAGTTAGCATGACAAAGGTTGGGGGATGCATAAGTTGGAGGTATTTGTTGATTGGCTAAGTATGATGGCATGGATGTGTAAGGGGATGGTGAATGATATGAGGGTAAAGGTTGATATGATGAAGGTTGATATGAGGTTGATGGTGTGGATATGTAGGAGGTTGAAGGTTGATATGATGGAAGTTGATATGATGAAGGTTGATGGGAGGTTGATGGTGTGGATATGTAAGATGTAGATTGGTATGAAGGATGAAAGAACGACGATTGATATGATGTGGAAGGGGATGATATGTAGGGTGTTTGTTGATATGATGGAGGTTGGTATGATGAAGATGGGGTAGGGGTTTGGGATTCTCCAATGATGAGGTGTGCTAAGGGTATATCTTTAATGTCATTTTTGAATTGTTCCTTAGCATTAGGATCCATGTTCTCATAGACTTTTCTAAGTCTTTGTAATTGTTGTATTGATTCATAAAGATCCATTTTGTGGGAGAGAGTATGAGATGATGGGGGATGATGGATGATTGTGATGGTGGGATCAAAATATCAAGTCCTTCAGATGATTTGATTTGATTGATTTGATTTGATGAATGGTTCTCTATGCTTAAGATAGACTAATGATCTTAAGCAAGAGGGTTGATTGGGTTGGTTTGATTAGGTGATCAATTAAGGTCTTGATTTTTGATTGGGTTGATTTGGATTTGGACTATAGATTTAGAAGATTATGGACTAATGTTGGTTGGTTTTTGGATTTGATATGGATGAGATGGGTTTAGAATGATGTTGATGAATTGGATTAAGGATAATGAGAGTGATTAGGATAAGATTAGATTGAATGATTTGGATGATGATGTGGATAAGATAGGTGTTCAGGATGATTAGGATAGATGGGTGATTGGATTAAGATGAAGTGGATAAGAATGATTAGGATGATGAAGATGGATTATGACTCAAGAGGAAGTGGATTAGAATTTGATCAAGCTCAAATAAAGGGATTTGGGTAAGCTCAACGTATGGGGTTTGATAAATGGGGGGATGGTTTAGCGGTGTTGGGATGAAAACTCAGCTCGACGTGAGGGGGGGTGCGGGGGGACGGACGCGACCCCCCGCTACAGGGGTTCGGGGGCGCAGCCTTCCGACCAGAATTTTTTTGAAAATGGGCTTATAAAATTGATGTTTTTGATGGGAAAATTTGATTTTTTGACATGGATGAAGAAGGCGCTAAAATAGGTGGAAAATGGCGCTGAAATAGAGAGGAAATGGCGCTAAAGGATGTGAATGGTTGGATTGATGGATGAATTTGATTTTTCTTGGCAAGTAGACAAACGATCAAGCACGAAGACACAATGGTTAAAGGTTTGATTTATGAAAAATGTGACAATCAAGCATGTACAACCTTAAGGATTTGGGCCACTAAAACAAAGGTTCGTAGTGGGGGAACATCTGGGGGATCGGCACCTTACGAGCATCCGATAAACCACTTAAGGTTTTGACTAGCTCTATTAGGAGTTTAATATACCTCAAGGGTACTACTTCCTTTCAAGCTAGCACCGAATGGTAAGCGCTCATACCGATTAGACTTGGCTTTCGCCTTATCCTCAATTTACATATAGCGGACCGGATGAAAGTACTGCTTGGGGTCGCCAATGAGTTCTCTAAATGGATGTGTCTCAAGGGCAGGCCCACGTCCTAAAAAAAATAGAATAGAACCATTTCTCTTCACCCAAGATCCTTTTGAAGGCAAGGGGAGAGGATACTTTGATTCTACCCTATGGGAGAACACAAACATGCAAGCGCACAAGACACGACAGAGAAGAGCTAATGTTTGTTTTAAACCCAAATTGAAAATGTACCTAAAGTTGTTTGTTGCAAGCAATGATTAATTTTAGTTGCACCAAAATCAAATGTTCTTTACACTAAGGCACTCAAAGATTCTTTTTAGGTGCACCAAAATGAAATGTTTGATTGGTAGATAACATGCAAGGGTTCATTTTAAGTTGCAAATGAAATGTTTTAAATAAAGATGAAAGAGCCCTGCAAAAAGACTTGTTAGTATCCTCAAGATGATATTGGTGACCTGCAAGCAAACTGTCAGTCCCTACACAGAACCCAAAAAATAGTCTCAGAAAATAGCACTAATACAGAGGTGAGATAGCGCCAATTTAGACAATAGCGCCAATACAGACACTAAATAGCGCTAATACAGACAATAGCACCAATACAGAGGTAGGATAGCGCCAATACAAACAATAGCGCCAATACAGAGGTAAGATAGCGCCAATCCAGACAATAGCGTCAATCCAGAGGTGTAATAGCACCAATCCAGACAATAGCGCCAATACAGAGGTAGGATAGCGCTAAACTATGTTTTTGCTTAGTTTACAGTCTGCAGTGAGAAAGATAGCGTTGAAATGGGTGACGATAGCGCCAAAACGTGTCTGAACTCGTTCGTCCTGCAAAAAGAAAAATATTTTTTCTTCTAGAGAAAATTTGGCATAATCTCCCCTTGTTTAATCAACATTTCTGCAAAAACCGAGAGCATTTTGACACGAAAACAGCAGAAAAATGTTTTAAAAGAGACATGTGAGTGGAAGTTAGAAAAAAAAATGCTCCGCAGAAATGGCGCTAAAATAGTAGATAGCGCTAAAACGAGCCAAGGATAGCGCCACTGCGTAGGGTGGATAGCGCTAATCTGTAAAAAACATGTCTTTCACAAAAAAAAACTCACAAGATAGTTAGATTGGGACCTTGTGGGTCCCACCGGGCGTGCCAAATGTGATAAGTGAGATTAAAATGAAGATAATACTAATCTAATGCATAAACAAAACACGATTATACCTTCATTTGAGACCTCACGAATCCATGCAGGAAGGAGATGCACCCATAGAGCTCCTCAGATTGTTCCCATGATTAGTGTGACTAATGTGGATTGCTCAAAGCTTTTCAACACAAATGTAGATGAGAGACAAGTGGATGGATATATTAGATGGGATTGAGGCAAGATTTTGACATTATGATAGTGGGATGAAGGAGATTTTGGAGTGATTTTGGCAGAGATTTGATGCATAAAGGAGTCTCTCTCAAATGGCTTGGAGAGGGTTTCATTTATAGAGTTTTGGAAATGAGGATGGAGGGTCAGAATTAGAAGGTGAGATCAAGGGCTAGGAATCAATGAGAGTTAGGGTTAGGATTGGGTTCATAGCCTTGTGACAAGTGTCACAAGGAGAGTGGATGAGGGAGATCAAGGGTTGAAACTTAGTCAATGGGATTGGAGGGCTCTCATTAAAAGTGAATTTTAAATTCACAAGGGGAAAGGTGTGGAGGATTAAAATGAATAAAAGATTCATTTTGGGAAGAGGGTACATGACAAGTGAATTTTTAATTCACTTTTATGTGGAGATGTGAAGATTGTACTCTTACATGTGTAAGAGAATGATAAATGAGGTGTAAGGAGGATTTGACCTTTTGAATAAAAGATTGATTTTTATTCAAAAGGTGCATGGAAGAAGGGGATAAGCAAGGTTAATTGAGTGTTTAGCTTAATTAACCTAGGTCTAGGGGATAGGTAGGCTAGGGTAGCTTAGGGTAGGTCAATTAGTAGGCTAGATCAATTAGATAACCATGATTTATCTAATTAATGAGGATTAGGAAAAATGACAATTTAACTAAATAAATATTGTGAATATTTATTTAATCAAATGAGGATAATGTTGTAAGGTAAAAGTGATAAATTAAATGAATTAATTTATCACAAGGAATGGGTAAATGGTCAAGGCAGACAATGAGGGATAAATTAATTAAATAAAATAAATTTATTTAATTAATAGAAGGAATAATGAGGGTGTACAGATATGGAAAATTAGTTTGCGAAGTAAGCCAATTTTAGGTGTCTACACTAATCATAGAATATGATCTGAAATAAATATGAATTGAAATCCAATACTATATCCATGCATTCGAAAAATCTACAAATCTTCATTAGATAAATTACAGGTTTGTGATACTACATTCATAATCTTGTAAGAAGCATAAGAAGAGTGAATGAGCAAAAAATGGCAAAAATATACTGCATTGTTCTTTTTAGCTTTAATCTTAATGTCCATACTCCATACGATTCAAGAAACATTTAAAAATTAATATGTAAGACAAAATAATAAAAATCTTACTCACATACTAGTTGAACTTTTCAATGCTTATCTCTACTTCCTTACCAGTGGACATTGTCACAGATGCAAATCCTTGTGCAATTCCAATTTCTCTATCTGTGACCAGCCACAAAATTGGTTCCAACATGCCTTCATTTTGTTGTGGCATTTACTGTTATGCACCATGATATAAGAGGCCATGATGACTATGAGTGTTGCGAACATAGACTGACACACAAATAGAATAATGACCCAATAGACACATTGTCTTTAGCATGCAAGCATATGAAAAATGACGGCAATTGTGGTAGCCTGATTTGTGCAGCACTAAGACTAGAAGCAAAATAAAACATAATCCAAAGATGAATTGAATTACAAGATGTAAAACTGATGCATCATATATTAGAAAAACAAATGCATGACACAATTCAACAAGCCTATGAAGTGAATGACACCATAACAAAAGCTAAGCTTCAAGCACAAATAATTGATTTTAAACTTTTGAAATCAAGTATCCTATATACTTACTGTCAATGTAATTGTTAAAGTTATTAGAACAATCATTGTGCAGAAAATATTATGTTCTCTCTTTCAGATACCATGTCAAAGGTCCCATAATTACATAAACTAGTTCAGAACATACCTTTTCACATTGTTCTAGCAGCAGATGCATAATCACCTGCAAAATCAAGGACCGATGCAAAACACTTTGTGCCATGCCTCTAAATAAATGCGCCTTGAACACCGCGTGTGTATGTGACATGTGGCTATAGATAATATACATTGTGCACTGGTTTTATGTAACATCTTCTAAAACAACTTTCCATACAGTTTCTTTGTTTCAACAGCTAATACTATTCAGTATTTGTTTCACGTAGCTATGCATTAATAATAGGTTCATGCCTTCACCCATATATACACATATATATACATACATGTATGCATACATACATACATACATATATAAACACATACATACATACATACATACATATATAAACACATACATACATACATATACATATACATATACATATATATACACACACATATATGTGTGTGTGTGTATGTATATATATTTATATGTACGTATATATATATGTGTGTGTGTGTGTATTTATATGCACGTGTATATATACACACACACACACATATATATATGTGTGTGTGTGTGTGTGTGTATACATACATACATATATATATATATATATATATATATATATATATATATATATGTATACACACACACACACATATATATATACATACACATATGCATACATATATACATACATTTATATATAGCATATTAGGCAGTGCAGACATGAACTTGTGGTTTTGTTTTAATAGATTCAACTGCAGTTACCATCCATGCATGGCAGACAAAACATTAATTGCATTGTTAATGTCGGTTAACGGAGAACTCAATATTAATGAATTATGGTGTTAAGTCTTTAACTCAACAATAGAGATTAACCCATCAAATCACTCAACACAATGATTTAATGCCCTGAGAAAATAAATAAGCAACGCAAATAATCATCTGCTTGACAGACTCAAAACTCAACACCATAATCCATTAATGGCGACTACACTCGAATCTATTCACAATAAATGAAAATCAGATCTAAGTAAATGCAAAATGTGCTCCTTCACACAAGAACCTTTTGTTTCATAGCCATAAAACTTAACACCATAATCCATTAATGGCGACTACACTTGAATCTATTTACAACAAGTGAAAATTAGATCCAAATAAAGGCAAAATGCGGCCATACACAAAAGGCACGTGCACCACTATCGACAATGCCATGTGCCCTCAGAAACAATCGCACCAAGGACACATGTATAACATCAAAGCACCAGGGATCGATAATTTTTTTGCTTCTTCTCTCCAAACAATGATTTGCAATTGGGGAAATACAAAACCAGGAATAAAGTATCAACAACCCATGATAAAATTGTAAAAAAATAGCACAAACTCCATTGCAACAGCTTGAAATACACATCTTAAATAGAAGTCTTATTTGTTTAGGACATACATGATGTACATGCATCAAAACATCCATGCTACATCAGATATATCTCAAACAGATAGACATCTCTCAATGTGTATCACTGCTTCATGAACACACAATTAATTTGAATTGAAAAATACAAAACCACGATCAAAATATCAAAACCCAATCAAGAAATTGCAAGAGTATAGTTCAAATTCTACCCTAATAACAAACATGCCACAACAAGATATCATTTGCATATGGGTGAATTCAAAACCACAAGCAAAATATCAAGTGCCAATGAGACAATAGCAAAAAGAATTTCTAATTGCAAAATAATTTCACGGAAAGAAAGGGACAACTTGTGCACTTCAGTCTATTGACAATAAATGAAAATCAGGGACTAACAAATGCTAAATACCCTCGTTAAAATGCTATGCGTTGACAAAAATACTCGCTACAAAGACCTAACTATATCAAATAACATTACAAAGGCATCAAATATTTCCAATAGCAAGAAAACATCACCAATTGATGAAATGATTTTTTACTGAGACATTTTGCACTTATCTAGACCTAATCTTCATTTTCATTTAATAGATTGAAGTGCAGTTGTCATCCATGCATGTAGAGAAAAGATTACTTCCATTCTTAATCCTGGCCACTAGAGAAGTCGACACTAATGAATTATGGTGTTTAGTCTTTAACTCAACAATAGAGACTGACCCATAAAACCACTCAAACATAGGGAAGAGTAGACATTAACACATAAAATGAAGAGAACAACAAACAATAGACATTAACCCATAAAATGCAGAGATTAAAAAAACTATAAAACGACACTGTAAAAGATATAGGAACTTTTAAAGGCCTCATTTTTTGCTTCTAATACCATAGACATAAACCCTCTCAACAGACACTCTGAAGAAATGAATAAACAATGCAAAAATGACAGTACAAAAGATATACGAACTTACAAACGCCTCCTTTTTCGCTTCCAATATGATAGATATAAATCCCCTGAATAGATACAGATTTCACCCTCATCAAACATACTATATCAAAGAACATTGCAAAGCCATGAAATATTTCCAATAGCAACAAAACATTACCAATCCATGAAATGATTTTACACCAAGGCATTTTGAACTTATTCAGACCTAATTTTTATTTTCATTTTATAGATTGGAGTGTAGTTGGCATGCATGCAGAGAAAAGATTAGTTCAATTCTTAATCATGGCTAGCAGAAAAGTTAACTCAACAACAGAGACTAACCCATAAAAGCACTGAAAGATAGGGAAGAATAGACATTAACCCATAAAATGCAGACAACAACAAACAATAGACATTAACCCATAAAATGTAGAAATGCAAAAAACTATAAAACGACACTGTAAAAGATATAAGAGCTTACAAACACCTTGTTTCTCGCTTCCAATATGATACACATAAACCCTCTCAACAAACATAGATTTCACCCTCATCAAACAATCTGACCAAATGAATAAACAACAGAAAAATGACTGTGTAAAAGATATAGGAACTTACAAACACCTCCTTTTTCGCTTCCAATACGATGGATGGAAACCCTCTCAATAGACACAAACTTCACCCTCATCAAACAATCTAAGCAAATGAATAAACAACACAAATAATCCTTTGCTCGACAGAATAAAAACCTCACATCATAAGCCATTAATACCGCTTGCACTTCAGTCTATTCACAATAAATGAAAATAAGGGACTGTTAAATACACAATGTCCTCTTAAAATGCCACGCATCAGCAGAAAGACTGAGTGCGAAGACATGACTATATCAAAGAACATTAGAAAGTCATGAAATATTTCCAATATCGATAAAACATTAGGAAACGATTACATTTTTGCCTTACTTGCCCCAAAATTATTTTGCAATTAGAAAAAACAAAAAACCCTAAGGAATATACTAACAACCAATGACAAAATTGCAAAAAAAATAAAAATTCCCTTTTAATAAATCAACACCACAGACATGGATAGAAGGGTGGGTGCCACCTCACACACAGGTAAGGTGGTCGACTCCGTAGGAGGATGTGAGTTGGATGCTTGGTCAGCAGGTGTCAACAGTTCTAGCAGGATTTGATAGGGGGAAAATGAGCACTCCTAGTCATCATTTCATTGCACATTTGTGGTGGCCTCGCAGCGGTAAGAACTGAAAGCTCACACGTCGGAACAGTCTTGGCATTCGGGGAGTAGAACGAAGGTAAGGACGGGACAATCATTTTTAATTGGTCTTGCGAAGCTTCTCATTTCCCGGCGCAGACGAGCAGTTAAGACATGAACTAGCGGGGTGGGAAGTTGTGAAGAACACATTTTGAGGAGAGAGGCATCCTTTCCTCTATTTATTCATAGTGTTTGTTTGGTAATTCTACATTTTGGCTAGCTTCTTGTTTAATGGCAGATGCTCCCCTGCCTTACATAGTCTTCCATCTTCTGGCTGATCAACTCACCTATGGAGGAATGGAATCCCCCATCTGTCTAACCAGTAGGGTTAGGCAAATGGCATTTCTTGGTAAGATAACTGACCAAAAGCTGTGAAGGGTGCTGCGACAAAATGATGCCTTTGTCATTGAAGCAACGAAGCTTATTCTGGGGAAAGCCTTCATCAGCAGTAGAGAATGCTACAGGGTCAATTCTGATATAGCCTTGAGGGTGATGGCTTCTTTGCTTGATGTGTTGATGATGAAGGAGGAGGTCCGATCTCTGGTTCTGTAAATGTTTAAACCTGCTCTGTTAGAAGGTCTTGATGGAGTGCTGGAGGTTGTCGAGAGAGGTGTTGGGCCCCCAAGACCAAAGGACCTGTGCAAGATCAATCAACCTGGAGAAGTGGTAAGGTATTTTCCTTTCATTTTGGATGTTAGAGGAGATGAATTACTAGTTCATAGGGTCAGGGTTCGCAGAGGTAGGGATTTCCTCAAGAAAATGTTCAATTTGACTTTGGTTGAAGGTTTTACCTTGATTGGTGAATTTAGAGACTACCTGTTCGAGGTGGGGGAAATCTGATGGCCGTGTGGTGTCCAATTTTAATAGTTTTTTTATATGTAATTCTCTTCTGTTCTCTGTGGATATGGTAGGGTGTTTGGTTTGATTCAGTTTGCTTTATGTTGATATGGTCGGGCGTCTAGGTATGGGGTTTTCATAGTTTCTATAGTAGCAGCCTTGCATGGTATTTTGCTGGTAGACCCTATGAGGTCATATTGTAAAAAGATTAACATGGGATGGGTTTGGTAGTATTTAGCTCATGGAGCTCTCTGAATGTGCTCAGTTTTTGATATTTTAATATATAATATAAATCTTATAAAAAAAAATCAATGCCACAAACTATAGTGTAAACATTAGCAGCATGATTTCTGACGTTTACATTAATAGAGATGAGCGCAGCGAAAACATTAGTCTCCTGCCTATAAGGCAGGGACTAATAATGGTCACTAATTTATAAGAGTAGCTATTCATAGTAAACATTTTAGCCCCAAGAATTTTAAAAATTTGGTGATCCATAATTTGTTTAAAAATTATAATACTCCATCTTAACATCATAAAATATTAAAAAGGAAAATTTTCTCTTTAAAAATTTACCCATAATTCACAAGTTACCTTCTAATGATACCATGTGGATAAAACTTCTAAATTAGTAGGGAAATTTTTAACCCCCAGCTCATAGTCGTCATGTGAATAAAAACTTTTAATTAAGGGAGGAATTCGCACCATTTCCCATTACAAACATAAGTTCACCGCTTCAAAAGCATACTAACCTAGTTCCAAGCTTAAAATTTTAAGCTTGCCCACTACTATAGAATATATGGAAATGCTCCTAAAAATTCTTAGCAACAACCATTGAAATATGTTAAGAAGCTCCCCTCCATAGGACTACTACCTTAAAATTTGAGAGCTAAAAAGTAGGGGCTCCTATTTTCCATGATAAGATTTTAATTTATCAAATAGTTTTTTTTTCCTACTACCATGGATATTGTCACTCCATAATTATAGATCTTGAAGCCCCCTACACTAGACCACTTGGTTAAATTTTTTTAATAGACATTACTCAAAAATTGGGCTCCTCCTGACCAAGGCAAATTCCATCAGCTTCAACTTACATCTCTCCACAAAGATTCAGACATAATCAATTGGAAGAGGCTCTCAAGGAAGAATAAACAACAACTAATGATAGGTGGGAACCTATGGATTATGACACTGAATTGCTTAGTGGATGGGCTAATCTTGATGCTTAGGACCCTCCTCCCAATAGTATGGTTGCCCTTGCAACTTAATTATGTTTTTAATTTTTATGTTATTCTAGAAACTTAACTATTGTTTCCCTTGTGGGGTCATAGACTATTTGTTATATGGCTTTGTTAAGTGACTATTTTTTATCTCAACTAGCTAGTTTGACTTTGGGGTATGATCCCATGATGCCCGCTTTTTCAGGATTTGGTTGTACGCTTTAACACACTTGTTTTAAGATTTTTTAGGATCCATGATTTTTTTCTATTTATTTTAAGCAAATTGCCAAATTATATTTTATTATTATTATTAAATTTTGAAGATAAAATCAAGAAGTAAAATAAAAGAGTGGGGGAAGATAAAATATGCAGTCATGTCACAAGTTTGTGGTTAAGCAACGACTACATACCTTTACCTTATCTGCCACCCCCCACCTATTGCTAAACTTTGAAATCCTCTATAGCGACTCTACTATTTCAGTTTCTTCATTATTGTGTTAATGAAAAAATTACACAAGACCATCTAAGCCTTAAAAAAATATCATACACACCTACATGGGAACATGATAGCTTTTCAAGTGTATTTATTGTACACAAATTTATTTTATTTTTAAAACACAAAACTAAGCCTTAAAAAACTAAGTCGTGCACACCTACTTGGGATCATGACGTTAGCTTTTCAAGTGTAATTATTGTACACAATTTTATTTATTTATGCATTTGTAGATTTTATAACCATAGGGAAATAAAACATCTTTACATAAATATCTAAGGTAAATAAATGTCATGAAGCAACAATAATCAAATTACCCTATATAATAGAGATGGAACATAAACAGATACTTGTTTGAGTCATAAATATGAATAAAATAACAAAAAATAAATGTGTACCTTGGTGTGGAGGAAGAGGATACTAAAAGGATTGTGACAAACAACTATTACCTAATTTATGAAACCAAATTTGAGACATGTTGTAGCATGGATATATATTTTTGTATTGAGTCATGTTTCAAGTCTAAACCTTGGCATTCTTTCTTTTGAAAGCCATGGTTGAATCATTATCTCTCATGGTTATTAGTATTATTTTTGTCATCTTTAGTCAATGTATTTGTAAGGCTAGTAAAAGGAGCTTTCCAACACATTAGGCATGGTGAGTATGGGAACTTGGATGAGGAAGGAAAGGCATAAATTGTTTAAGATACGGAAATGATATTTCTGCATCATTGGAGTGCACCAACGCACTAAGTGACCCAGTTTTGGTGAAAAGCTAAACAAAATGGTCATAAAGACTCGTAGAACACATATGGACAAAGCAAAGACATTCTTTGGGTGATAAGTTAATTTTTGGATGTCTAGTAGTGTGGAGCATACTTAGACAAAGTATGGTCCTTGTTTGAGTGTTAATTCATGGAAAAGTGAGCATCTAGACCAATGGCACATGTCTCTCTAGATAAAGTGTCCAACTTTAAGTGAATTTCAAGTGAAAAAGTGCAAATTTGTTCATTGTCAACATAAAATTAGAAAAAAAAAAGGTGACAAATAGCAAAAGGGATCCTTTTCACAAGGAAAACAATATCAACTTAAAAACATAAAAAAAAGTGTGCCCTTAGTGGTGTGGTGCATGCCCTTCCAAAGAGTGTACACAGTGAAATTCAAGCCAAAAAGTTATCCACCTAGTGTTTTTGTGCATGCTTCTTCGAGGGAGTGTGCAAGTTAAAGTCAACACATGAAAAGGTGTACTTGTAGACAATCAACATGTGCCTTACTAAAGGGAGATCAAAAGTGAACATTAAAACATTGAATCCTAGATTGTCTTGTGCCCCCCTTTATTACATTATTTGATTTAAGAGCAATCATTTTCTTAGGCTCAATGATGCATTGAAAATGTTCCACAAAAGAACATGTTAAATCCATAAAAAAGGTGACTAAAGAATGAGGCAATGAATAAAACCATGTAATGCATGACCACTCAAGCTTCTTGAAAACAATCAAATAGGTAAATTGTCCTTATTAAAATATTCTAAGTGCATATTTGTGAAGACCCTTATACGGACTTAATGGATCCCCTCTACCATCATAATTTGTAAAACAAGGTTCCATAACATCCCTTTGGTGAAGGATAAACCAAAATTTCATATGTCAAAGGATTATGTAATATCTCACTAACTGTGTAATTCCTCTTTTTAGATCTTTGATTAAAATCATTAATATGACTCTCCAAATGGTCAAATCTAATCCTAATGGAGATAAAGTAATAAGAAAGATTGTGCTCAACATGCCCCATATATATACATATCATGTGTAATAGCGGAGGAGTATGTAAGAGACAAAATATTAGATAATCATTCATTATCCTCACATAAACCAAGTAAAAATTGTAAGAGATCTTCATGTTCTTTCTCTTCTTTGAGAACACCTAAGTCATGTATTTACTCAACATGGTATGTATAAGAAGGTGCTCCACATTTTCTCAAAGATATATCATAGGAAAGCATAAAAAGGATCCAAGGTGGGTCCCCATGGACATCAAAAAGTGGTATATCATCATGATGCACAGAAAAATCTATGAAATCCCCTAAGGAAGGGCCACTAGGATGTGAAAGATGAGACTCACAAGGAAAATATGTTTTAGAGCCAATAGTATATTAATCTATGAAAGCACATGACAAGGCATGAAATGACATATAATAATTATGACATAAATCAAACCATTGTTTTGCTTTGTCAATCAATTTATCACCAAGTGCATTCATCAACATAGTGTGATCATGTGTGTGAGATTATTATGAAGATAGAAATGATCTAACATGTAACATTACATGTTAATATCCACTAAATGACTCCATTGTTCGTGTTTAAAAGGATGTGCATCATGAAATGAAAAGTCATCAACCTCATCATGAGAAGATAAAGAATATCAATACACTCATTATTAAATACATCATCAATAGATCGTGAGCCAAAATATATAGAAATACTATCAAGAGCTACATAGGGGGTAACAACCTCATGTGAAGGTGAGCATAAAAATGTGTATTATTTAGAGGTATATCAGTAGTGATAGAAGTTTAATCATCATAAATCTCCTCACTAGGATAATCATCATAGTAGGTAATCCCAAATCAACAAGTACATCCCTAAGCATGGGAGTCGTGTAAGTGGAGGTGAAACATGTGTATCTAACAAGTCCAAAACACTAGATTCCTCAAGGAAGGATGAATCAAGAGAGACACATAAAGGAGATCTATCATGAGATGTAGAAATAATATGCCCACAATGTCTAACAACATCACGTGAATCAATATTCCTAGTTATATCAAATGCATAGAGGTGATACTATAAAGGATGATGAGATAGGAGTCAAATGTGGCTAGGAAGGCAGAAGAGACATCCATGATGAAAGATCTAGTAATGGATCACAATCAAAAGTAGGGTGGATGGGTAGGGATCAAAGAGATAGTAAACAATGAAAGGCCTAAACCATGTAATCAATATAAATCAATGAAGTAAAAGTAAGGGTGGATCTGAAACCTAATCAATAGCAATCAAATTTGAAATGAAAGATGTAATCTGTCAAAAAAATAGATATAAAAATAGAAATAGAAATAAGGTCAAAACCCTAAGGCAGTATCCCTAGAGGGGTTCAAATGTTGGGATCACCATTTTATGTAAAGAAATAAAGCATCCCTATATAAATATATAGGGTAAATAAATGCAATGAAGTAATAACAATCAAATTACACTAGATAATAGAGATAGGATAAAAACACATACTTGATTGGATATTAAATATGAATAAAATAATAAAAAAATAAATGTCTTCATTGATGTGGAAGAAGAGGAGACTAAAATGAATATAAATATTATTATTACCCAATTATTTAAACTATATTTGAGACAAACAAACTAAGATGATTGTGCCCTTTGAATTTGACTGTGTGTGATCCTGGATCAATCTTGTACATATGAATTTAACTCTCACAATGAGGTTTTAACCTCATTTATGCGGTATTGATCTCTTCCTGTAGATCTGACTCTGTTGTCTTAAGATATTTTGTACTTGCAAATAAGTTTTGTCTATGTCTTTAGATATTTCATACCTATAAACAAGTTTTGCCTAAGTTTTAACTTATAATAAAGGACTTGGTGGTGTTGAGGATCATCATTAGAACATTCTATGCTAGGTGTGGAAGGTAACTTGCTATATTACACACCAAAGGTGAATTGTTCTCCTCCTATTTCCTTAATCAAGCCTTGTTGATTGATTTAACAAATTTGATAAAGTTTGAAGACAACAAGCTACAAATGCAAAATTTAATGATGTGGATGTGGTTACACTAAATGATTGATACCCATGAGTTGATGCAATGTAATAGATGTTAAAGTGGCCTAGTGTAAGAACCAAGGTTTTTCCATGTGTTGATGTAAGGGCTAATGTGATTGATGAAAGTCACTAAGTAATTGTCATGCCCACATTTTACACGAGGACATGAAAATCGAACCAACGAAAAATTTAATAAACAAAATCTAACTCTCACTCTTTTGCCACACGTGCGCTTGTTTAATGTGCACACACAATGACCTTGCACGTACAATGTATGTTCAGAATGTCACACAAGGCAGTGAAGTGGAAATGAGAATAAGGTTGTACGAAACTTATTTTGTACCCCTACGATATGGAAGTTACCCAATTAAGGGGAGACCCTTTTGGAGGAGATGTTCCCCTAATGTTTCTAGATGTTGTGGAAGTTGATCTCACCCTAAAGGCGAGACCTAACACCTAAATAATGATAAATTAAAATGTGATAATGTAACCTTACGAATAATCTTTACAACTATTAACAACTGAAATAGAATTAAACAGAAAGCTAAATGAAAATTTAAAACATTCTAAAGTCATTAAATGGCCAAAGCTAAAGGAATAGATTTAACTATTAGCATACCTATATTTTAAAATATATCTAAAGTACACTAAGAGATATCATTCTTGAGGGACCTATTTTTTATCAATTTATCACACATAGGTGGAATAGGTGCCTCAAGAATGATATCTCTCAACGTACTTTAGATATATTTTTAAATATAGGTATGCTAGTAGCATCTGGAGCGACAAGCCTAATTATAACTATATTATATATCTTAAGAATTATTATAATTATATAATATAATATTATAATAAACATTAGATATATTATTATTATATAATAATAATTATTGTATATAATATATTATAATATAGGTTAGATATATTATTATAATGTATCGTATAATAATTATAATTATATATTATTTTATTTAAGGTTTGAATGAAGGTTAGATTTAGAATTATGGTTTTGTTTAGGGATTGGGCTTATAAATAGGGTTAGATATAGGGTTACACTTATAAATCAATGCTAAGTGTAATCTTATGGTTATGGTTGGAATTAGAATTAGGGTTAGATTAAGAGTTATGATTACAATTAGGGTTTGGGTTAGAATTACAATTTTGTTGAAAGTTTAGTGTTAAAATTAAGGGTTAATGTTCAGGCTTCACAATTATAGGCTCATTACTTAAGGAGGGTTCAACATGTAGGGATGAGGGTTTAGAGTACATGGTTTAGGGTTTTAGGTTCACACTTGAGGTCCAAATTTTAAATTAAGGGTTTAACATTTAGATTTAGTGCTCTATAGTGAGTACTCATTGTTCCATGTTGAAATTCAGTTGTTTATTTACATGGTTCAACATAAAGGTTTGTTGTTAATGATTCAAGAATCAAGGCACAAATTTCAACCTTTAGGGGTTGGGGTTGAGTTTAAGGTATTGAGTTTAGGTTTCAAGGTGTTGGATTTTGGGTTCTTCGTTAAAAGTTTAGTGTTCAAATTAAGGGCTTGATGTTTAGGTTTTATAATTCTAGGCTCATTACTTAAGGAGGGTTCAAGATTTAGTTATGAGGGTTTAAAGTTCATGGTTTAGGGATTGGGGTTCACATTCAATGTCCAAATTTCAACTTTAAGGGTTCTACATTGAGATTCAGTGTTCTATATTAAGTAATCATCATTTCATGCTTATATTTAGCTTTCTATTTACACGCTTCAACATTAAAGTTCATTTTTAATGGTTTAATAATCAAGGCACGTGGTTCAACATTTAGGGGTTAGGGTTGATTTTATTGTATATAGTATATAGTATGGGTTTCAATGTTTTGGGTTCTTAATTGAAAGTTTTTCTAACCCTAATTCTAGCCCTAACTCCAATACTAACCCTAATCCTAATAAAAAACCCTAACTCTAATCCTAAATGTAATCAATAAATTCCATAGTGATGCTACATGTTATTCTCTTCATTGTAAAAATAAGGTTATTATGTTTGACACGTTATGATAGAATTGAATTGCTTTGTCATTCTTAGAAAATGTCCACTCACTTGTTTTAAATGGAATATATTATAATCTCTTTATGTAATAAGAATAATTATATTTGAATATTATCTTTTTTGGTGGTGAATAATTAGCCCTAAATATTGATATTATACTTTGTTGTCTACTCATAAATAAAGGTTTTCAAAAAAGACTATTGCTACATGTTGTTTAATCATAATTTTAACCATAATTCTAACTCTATCCCTAAATGTAACTGTAACCCTAACCCTAATTGTATCCCTAATACTAACCATAATTCTAACTATAATTCTAACCTTGATTCTAACCAAAACATAATTCTAACCCAACCCTGACATTCAGAACAAAACATAATTCTATCCCTAATCCTAACACAAACCATATTTCTAACCCTAATTCTAACTTAAACCTGAACCCTAACCCTAACCCTAATTGTAGGCCTAACTTCTAATTTGAACCCAAATTGTATATATAATCCTAACCCTAACGTTAATACTAATAGTAACTCTAACCCTAACCCTAATTCTACTTAACCCTAATTCTATTCCTAATTCCAACCCTAATCCCAACCCTAATTCTAACCATAGTTCTATATATAGATATAAATGTAAACGACTTTTGATGTTTTATTGTAACTATAACCCTAACCCTAACATTCAGGACAATACTAACCCTAACCCTAATTCTACTGCTAGATTTACTTAACCCTAATTCTATTCCTAATTCCAACCCTAATCCCAACCCTAATTCTAACCATAGTTATATATATGTGGCCTTTGTGATTTTATTACAACTATAACCCTAACCCTAACATTCACCCTAACTCTAACCCCAATCCTAACCTTGATTCTAATCGTAGTTTTAACCCTGATTCTAACACTAATTCTAACCGTAATCCTAACCCTAACTATAACCCTAACCCTAAATCCAATTATAATTATAATCTTGATTTTATCCCTAACCCTAATTCCTACCCCAATACTAATTATATTACTAATTCAAACCCAAATTATAACTATAACCTAACACTAACCTTAATTTTGATAGTAATAATAACCCTAACTCTAATTCTAACCCTAAACCTAGTTATAACTGTATACACCTAAAAATGGCTTGAGTCGAATTAAATAAATATTTTAATATTTATTTTATTCCTATTCCTCTATCAATTAAATAAATATCCTAATTTATTTAAATAGTTCACATTTCTCTTATGCCTCTAATAATTAAATAAAATCAATTTATTTAATTAAAATACCCTAATTCCTCTATAGTATTATCTAATTAAATAATTCTAAATTATTTAATTATTTCTTCTAAAGTCTAAGTCTGATGTTTTAATCCATGTCACCTACTCCATGTCATCTTTCCATGTCATATTGGACACCTCACCAAGTTGCTCCAATAATTAAATATTTTTAATATTTAATTAAGCAATTATCCCCTCAACATGTGCCCTATTTCGTCTCTACATGTTTTCTATGATTTCTCAATCATCTCCAAAGTCAAAGACACTTGTCTTTCAAAATCCTAGTTTACCTCTCACATTCCAATGTAACCAAGAGTCCTCCTTCCACAATCTTCTCAAAGTCTTCCACTTTTAACTCACAGGTCTTTGTGAACATCATGACATGTGGCCTCTTGCTTACACCTTTCTCTCTACCTTATCAAGGTGAGAGGAACATCCTCCATATTTCTCTCCCTCATCCCAACCAACCAAATCTGAACCGTACACCTCACAAGACTTCTTCTCCACCATTGAGATTGTGACACTTGGAATTGGCCCCTCCTTGGCCTATAAAAGGAACCCTCATTCTCTCATTTCATAAATCCAAGAGCTTTGTAATCTTACTCTGCAAAAATTCTACTAGTGTGCCTTTGGCAAAGTATCCTCATTGCATTTGCATAATCCCATCTTCATATCACAGTCATCCAACCACGTCTCCATATCTCCATTATCCATCTTCATAGAGTTGCCTTGTAGTGTAGTCTTCATTGCACAATCCATCATACATCCATTCTCTTATTGTCATCTTCAAACAAGAAGGAAGTATAACTTCTGAGAGCTCCATTATCGCATAAGATCAAGAAGAGACAGGCAACAATGGAAGTCACGAGGTGAAATTGGTCTACAAAGGTATAATTTTGTTTTATTGCATTTTATCTTATTTCCATTGAGTTATTGAATAATTAGTTGTTTAAAACTGTTGTTCATAATTTCCATAACAATAACCATAATTCTAATCCTAACGATAACCCCAATTCTATCCCTATTTCTAACCCTAACCCTCATTCTATCGCTAACCTTATTTCTATCCTTAACTCTAACCCTAGTTCTAACCCTAACCCATGTCCTAAAACTCATTCCTCACCTTAATATTAGTGTTCCATTGTCCCACATCAATATTTAAAAGTCAGATTGCATGACATGGAATTGACCCCTGAATTTCAAAATTTAAAACTTATAATTTTCTTGACTCTTGCCCATCTCTTTTCCACCATGAGCTAACTTGGTACATATTTTGTATGATTTATCACTTTTAGAGTCTTAGATATGTTATTTTTGATGGCATTATCTTTTTTTAGATCTTTTGAGGGATTGTATTCTTACTTATCATTATTCCATTATTATATCTTTTCTTTTAAAGTTTCATGCTTTATTGAGATCTATCCTTCACCCACCCCAACCACCCTTGTCAATTCCATTAAGTTTCCATTTTCATATCTAATATACCACTAATTCTAGCACTAACCCTAATTCTAACACTGGAGTTAGTGTTAGGGTTAGGGTTAGAATTATGGTTAGGGTTAGGGTTGGGTCATTTCAAATGATTTCATTGGTGTAATATTAATTCCCAAATTTATATTAATAGATAACACCATTTGGTATGCAGTAATTGTTTAAATACATCAATTGACATCATAAGATAAACATATAATATGAAGTAAATTCCAACGCATGTACATTGCCAACCCTAACCCTAACCATATTTCTAACCCTAATTCTAACTTGAACCTAAACCCTAACCTTAATTATAGCCCTAATTTCTAATTTGAACCCAAATTGTAACTATAACCCTAACCCTAATCCTGACAATAATACAAACCCTAACTCTAATTCTAACCCTAACCCTAATTCTACCCCTAGATCTACTTAAACCTAATTCTAATCCAAACCCTAATTCTACCTCTAACCGTAGTTCTACCCCTAGATCTACTTAACTCTAATTCTATCCCTAATCGTAACTATATTGATAATCTTAATTTTATCCTTAATTCTAACCCTATTTTTATCGTTAATCGTAATTGTAACCATAATTCTAACCCTATCCCTAAATATAACTGTAACCCTAACCCTTATTGTATCCCTAATACTAACCATAAATTTTTTTGGATCAGTAAATCGTTGGTTAGCGCCAACTCCCCTATATTAAATAAAATAAGAGAATAACTAATACTAACCATAATTATAACTATAGTTCTAACCTTTATTCTAACCAAAACATAATTCTAACCCAACCTTAGCCCTAACCCTAACATGTAGGCAAAAACATAAGTCTATCCCTAACCCTAACACTAACCATATTTCTAACCCTAATTCTAACTTGAACCTGAACCCTAACCCTAATTGTAGGCCTAACTTCTAATTTGAACCCAAATTATAACTATAACCCTAACTCTAACATTAATCCTGATAGTAATTCTAACCCTAACCCTAATTCTGCCCTAGATCTACTTAACCCTAATTGTATTCCTAATTCCAACCCCAATCCCAACCTTAATTCTAACCATAGTTCTATATATAGATATAAATGTAAATGACTTTTGGTGTTTTATTGTAACTATAACCCTAACCCTAATGTTCAGGCTAATACTAACCCTAATTCTAACCCCAACCCTAACCCTGATTCTAATCATAGTTTTAACTGTAATTCTAACATAAACCCTAACCCTAACCCTAATTCTAACACTAATTCTAATTATAATCCTAACTCTAATTCTAACTATAATTATAACCCTGACCCTAAATCCAACTATAATTCTAATCTTGATTTTATCCCTAACTCTAATTCTTATCCCAATACTAATTATATTACTAATTCAAATCCAAATTATAACTATAACCATAACCCTAACCTTAATCCTAGTAGTAATTCTAACTCTAACCCTAATTCTAACCCTAATGATAACCCCAATTCTATCCCTAACCCTAATTCTACCCTTAGATCTAGTTAATGCTAATTCCATCCCTAATTCTAACCCTAAGCCCAAACCTAATTCTAACCATAGTTGTAACCCTAATTCTAGACCTAATTGTAATACTAACTGTAACCCTAATTGTAACCTAAACCCTAACCCCAACCCTAATTGTAACTCTAACTCTAGTTCTAATAATAACCGTAAGCCTAATTCTATCCCCAACCCTAACACTAACCATATTTCTAGCCCTAATTCTAACTTCAACCTGAACCCTAACCCTAATTTAAAACTTATAATTTTCTTAACGCTTACCCATTTCTTTCCCACCATGAGCTGACTTGGTACACATTTGTATGATTTATCACTTTTAGGGTCTTAGATATGTCATTTCTGATGGCATTATCAATTTTTAGATCTTTTGAGGGATTGTATTCGTACTTATCATTATTCTATTTTTATATCTTTTCTTTTAGAGTTTTGTGGTTTGTTGAGATCTATCCTTTACCCACCCTAGCCACCCTTGCCAATCCCATTAGGTTTCCATTTTCATATCAAATATACCACTAATTCTAACCCTAATCCTAATTCTAACACTAGAGTTAGTGTTAGGGTTAGGGTTAGAATTATGGTTAGGGTTAGGGTTGGGTCATTTCAAATGATTTCATTGGTGTAAATATTAATTCCCAAATTTATATTAATAGATAAAACCATTTGGTATGGAGTACCTGTTTAAAGACATCATTTGACATCATAAGACAAACATATAATACGAAGTATTCCAACACATGTACATTGCCACCCTAGTACTTGTACACATAAGAATAGTATTTATCCACATAATATTCTTATCTATTTCTTTGCAAATTCTCTTGCCTTTCAAAATTACACAAATCATTCATATCATGGTTGTTTGATTTGAGTTCCACAAATCACTCATGTTTTGTTTGGATCTCTTAGCCTTGTTTTAGGATCTTACCTTTTTAACCCCAAAATTACACTCTTTTGGTTCTAACTTTGCTTATTTAAAAGCCAAAAAATTCATATATTAACAAATTTAGTAACTATTCTAATAAACTTGTAGTCTAAATATTTCCATAATCTAGGTGCATTTCTTTCCAATTAGTAATCTATTTTATATTGTGATGTGTGAATTTTTCACAATACAATTGAATTACATACTAAACCCATTTTCTTAAAATTTATATTTTCGATGCAACCTTGGAAATGTTAGTTCTTTTTGAAATAGTTTGGTATGTAGCTTGTTAAACACTTTTTAATGGTGTTTATTCTTCATATTTGTTCACTTTGATAATCTTTCATGCAACCATGGGAGATAGAATACCAACAATTGACATAATTATAATATTGGAGAATTGTATGATTCTAAGCTCTTTTTACGTAGTATGATGTTTGATAAAATATTCAATTAAATGTTTTATATGTATACAAAGTTGATAGAAATAAAACAATTAATATAGTAGTTAGAAAATTTTACTTTTTGGAGGATCATGCATTTAATATCTTCTAAAGATGGAATTCCCAATGTAAACTTTTAATATCAACATTCAATAATCTAAAACCAAAAATACTATGCCTTTCTAATTTGAAAGTTTTCATCTCAACTTCATTCTCTTAGATGTATTACCAAACCAGTACAAGGCTTCTTAAAAGGAGGAAATAAAAAAGTATAGTGCTCTAGATCTAGCCATTGATCAAAATAATTGTTCTATACCAATAGAGACATGTATGATAAACAATACAATTGATGATATAAATAAAAAATACAGAGGTATTGATTGCTTTAAAACTCTAACCTTCAAAATTTCTAAAATACCCAAGAAATGGATGAAACAATATATTCAATAGTTGTTTAGAACTTCCTGTATACTGCTGCAGTGAGAGACTTCTCCAAATACTAAGTAGCTAGCTTTCCCAAACATTAAATAAACATCAACTAGAAGCTACACTTCTTTCTCAGCACTCACGACTCCTTCCCACTAATCCCACACACCTTGCATCACTTTAAATATAATTTATTGAAGCTCCCAATAGGCAGTGACACTTCCTAAATACCCACACATCCTTCTTTCTTTTGCCGAAGTCTCCAAAAAGTAGTGATTGGTAGTTTGAGGGTCCCACATACCCTACAAGTCAGCTTTGACAAGTCTTCAAATAATAAAGATTCTCCTTAGTATGAGTCGATAGTCTCTTATGAAAGATAAAGATGAAGTGGCTGATTAAAACTTCATTTGGAACAGTTGGAAATTAAAACAGGACCCTTGTTCTTGGACGCCACACACATGACTTTCAATTTATTAAAAAGAGCTTCCAATACCTCCTTGAATCTTTCACAAATTTATTATTTGGTAACAAATCCTCAAAAAATTTACCTTGTAGTGCTCTGGAAGGCAAAACAACAAAACCTGGAAATGATATGAATCTTTTTGCACAATATATTCAATCTCCACACTTGCAAAACTCCACAAAATAATAACCAAACACTGTATAATCAAATGGCACACGTGTTCCACACAATGGTGAACTATGTATGAATCCACTCTATATTGGCTAGGGAGAAATCCTTCCATCAAACCAATCTTTGCCTTAGGGTTAAATTGTTCTAGGTTGTTGTTGAATAAACCTACTCAACCTCCACAATTGGGGTTTGAATAAAATGCAAATACCAAGAATGAGAAAAAGACTCCTCTCAACCTCCTTTTATAACCTCTGTGGAACTTTGGAGAAGTTATATTTTATAATCACTTAAATAATAATACTTTATCTCCTTATAAAGTGACTTTATTTTATAATTTATTTTTGAACCCTTAATTCACTTAATGTCTCCTTTTTAAATATTTAAGTTATTTTTCGCACATTCATCCAAATTTACAAAAAATATTAAATTGGCCAAAAAGGGACATTACAAAACACTTGCACAAGTTGTTAGAACATTCGTAGGCAAAATTTAAATATCCAAAGATAGTTAATGCCCAACTACTTCATAAGCACAAACTAGATTTCATCGAACCTTTATAGCTAAGTCAAGTAGAAGATAATTATTAATCTCATTTACATACTAATCACATAAAATACATTACTTGCATAAGGTACACAAAGTGCGAGTAAAATAATTACATGAAGTATAATTCCAAGACAAAGCAATCAAAGCATACATGACTTTATAATATTCCATCATTCTCAAACATCAAGAATCTTTTCCTTGCCTACAAGACAAAAGAAGATAACTCAAACCAATCAACTCCTAATTCTAGGTCGTCAACAAAAGACCCTTCATGCAACTTAATTTTACATTCTAAAGAGGATTTGCATGGGTTCTACCTGAACCATGCCTACATCCTAAAGAAAAAATTGAATAGGTGTTGCTTCAAAATCAACTTGCTTATTGTCTATTGTACCACATATAGTATTCCATTCATTGCAGTCAAGCTCTTCTCTACAACCATATTATCCATTTCTAGGTCCTCTCTGTCTAAGAGGTTTGGTCTCATCAAAACTTATTCCTTTTGAAATTCCTATTTCCAAGATGATTATCCTTCTTTCTCTTGTCAATAATTTTCTTAAGTTTGATTTGATAATATCTTACCCTTTTCTGATTTTCCTTCCTGGATTAAACCCATACTGCTTTTACATTATTAGAGAGATCTCTTGTATCAGAATATTTCTCTATTTGAATAATCCAGGCTTCTACACCTTCCGCACCTTCTTTTTCCTCATGATTTTTACTCTTTCTGATCTTCTTGGCTTCCATCTCTTCTCAAGTGTCAAAAAGAGGGTTCAAGATTTGATCCAATTTATCATATTATTCATTACTTGGTCCAGTATATTCAGAATCCTTGTCTACTCCATGTCATCTCCCTCACCAGATAATCTTACAAAAAGGAAAAATGTGACTAAAGCGAGGAAAACACGAGGCCCTAGTGTTGAACATAGAGCACTCTAATCCATCAAACAAACTATTCCTTTACTTGGTTCCAAATTGAACCATCGACAAAACATACAAGATTCCAACATATCTAAGAAATCTTTGACCCAACTAGGGTCTTAAAAATATTCAGTGCACCTGTATTATTAGGCCATTTGACAGGTTCACATTCATATGAATGCAACCTTAAGCGTAGAAGATTCTAGGCCCGAGTGCTGAACCTGGCACACTTTGATACCATATGTAAAGACCACACATATCTATACAATAAAACATTGCATAAAAAGAGTAAAATTTAAAATTTTTACTCAAATATACTTTTATTCAATAACAATAATTCCAACATGAATATTACAATAAGCTAGTAAACATAGCTTAATAAAACATAGGACTAAGTCCTTTTCAAGAGCTCACCTCATATGAGTCGCACCATATAATATCGTCAATACTGAACCTAGCGGAGAGAGAGAGAATCATCGAGGTGATTAACCACCCAGCCACAATGCTTATGCCTCCCCAACCTTACTCCAGAATTGGAGAATCCTAACCCTTTACGAGGGGTCTAACAAAATGAAGCCGACATATGTAAAAGAATCTGGTGCAACATGATATCTCTAACATTTAACAAATAGTAAATTATTTCAAATGAATATTTATCATGATATGACAGAGAGTAAATAAATCAAACCAGTGCAAATACTTAATTTGATCTTTAAAGCTTTGGCCAAAGCATCTTTTTAAGTTGATGACAACTATATAGGTTAGAAAAACATAACCTACCCTTCTCTGTAACCCCATATTCGGCGCTCGTCCATGCTCTTTCTCTAACTCTACTTATAGAAAATAATAGAAGTAGAAAATACATATTTGCAATCAAACCATACATCATCCAAGATGCAAAAGAATCATTTACAATAAAAAAATGAAAGCATAATAATCCTGAAGTCAAGTCTTAATTAGACAATTTCATAGTCTTCAATCTACAACAAAAGTCTAATAAACTTTCTTCTAAGATGCTAATTCCATAATCTAGACATCTTCTCATTTATTGACATAGTTCACAATTTCAGTCTAAGGTATAACATTCACACAAGCTTTTCATCTAAAAGACATTGAAACACCTCATTTAATTCTATGCTAATGTTGCAAGCATATTATCATATATTGTGACAGGTACTTTCTAATTAAAATAATTTCTCTAACCATTCCAATAATGGGTTTAACAATAATAAGATAAAACATATTACTTTCTTTCACTAATCTTGCGCATGCAATATGTAAAACAATAATGATCTAAACCATTTGTTAAAACCTAACCCACTTTTATTATCTTCATACATATAAAGTGAAAAAGGACCAAACACATTTAAATGATGGTTCTAACCAAGTAGAAGTATCATGGCTAAAGCAACTCAAGAGTGAACACTGAGAGGGCACAAATAAAAGAACAATCTTTTTCTAGATTTTACCAAATTCCATTCAACATATGACTAGGAAGAGAGAAGCTCATATTACTATGGAAAAACTTAAGTGTCAACTTGATCAATCTTCTTTAAACAACTACTACATTGATCCTATGAATTTACCAAAATGATCCTACCTAATACATAGTTCTTCTAGAGGTGTGAAAAATATGTCTCCTCTATTGGTGTTGTGAAACCCAACAATAAATTCACTATTGTTTAAACTTAGAGATTTGAATAATAGAAATCAAATGACTGAAACAAAGAATTAAAGCATGCACAACACCATTCACAAAAATACTGAACACAACAGAAGTTAGATAAAACCAATCAACCCCTAACTTTGGGGAAAAACCAACATTCAATGAGAGAGATTTTATTATTACATAAAAGAGGAACTTTACAATAACTGCCAGAACTTGGCATAATCTGATTTTGAGAATTGTCCTAGGTTGAATTCACCAAACCCACAGCAATACTGCAATCTGGATAATGTCTCAACTCCTTCTGTTCACTCCAATCTCCCTTTCTTGTGTCATTCCCTGCAAAAACCTTCAATCTATATATCTCCAACACACACATCAATTTCCTTTTATAACCTATTATTCACCAGCGGTGGAATAAAGCAATGTTTTAACTTAGAAAAAAAAACAAAGTTGTTTCTAAAAGAAAAATTGCCAAGCTGGCAAGTGTGCAGGAGATCAGAAGGAAAAACAGGAAATTGGAGATTTCTTCTCCACAACCGCTCTAGCCTAGGTGACACGGTTCTAGGCTGGAATATCTTCCGAGCTACTTTTTCAACACTCCCTCTTAGCGAGGAAGGTGTTCTCTACTACACCTAACTTGTCCCTAAAGAAGACAAATTTGCTTTTCATCAAGGCCTTTGTTAAGATGTTTGCAACCTGCTCATCTGTAGATATATACTGTAGTCAAACTAATCCATGCTGTACACAATCCTTGAAAGTGCTATCTAATGTCAATATGCTTCGACCTATCATGAAACACATGATTCTCAGGGAGTTTTATGCAACTCTAATTATCATAGTGAATGATGGTCAATTCTAGCTCCTGACCAAACAGTGCCACTAATAGCTTTCGAAGCCATATGGCCTCACATGTTGCCATGCTCGCTACCATGTACTCTGCTTCCGCAGAGCTTAATGCAACCAAATTTTATATCCTGTTGTACCAAGAGACAACCCCTGATCCCATGCTGAAACAACAACCCAAAGTGCTTTTCCTGTCCACTACATTACCTACCCAGTCTGCATTAGTGTAGCCAATCAACTTGACACCATCACCCCGAATATATCTCAGCCCATACTCAACTGTACCATGTAGATACCTTAGCACATGCTTTGTTGTTGTCCAATGTACTCTCTTTGGTTCTACCATGAACTAACTAAGAGAGTTGACTGCAAAGCAAATGTCTAGTCTTGTATTGACTAGATACATCAATGACCCAATAAGTTGTCTATATAAGGTGGGGTCTACTGCCTGCTACTTTGATGCATTGATCTTCTGCCAATTTGTAATCATCGGTGTAGACATGAGTCTACAGTCCAACATTCTAAATCGCTTCAAGATTTCCATAGTATATTTCCCTTGACCAAGGAAAATCTCTCCCCCTGTCTGCCACACCTCTAGTCCTAGAAAATAGTGCATCAACCCCAAATCCTTCATCTTGAACTCTGCTGCTAGGTCCCTCTTACAGTCCTCTATGAGCCTCAGTGATCACCTCCCACCATGAGATAGTAAAGGTTGGAGTCTGCCTCACTCTTCACAAATCCCATGCTCTGCAAGTAACTGTCTATGCGCTCATACCACGCTCTGGGTGCATGCTTAAGTCTGTATAGTGCTTTCTTTAACCTGCAAACATGAGAGTCACTCCCATGTGCCACAAAACCTTCCAGCTGTTTGATGTACACCTCCTCCTCTATGATTCCATTTAGGAATGTCGTCTTGACATCTATCTGATGGATCAACCATCCCATTTGTGCTACCAATGAGATCACAGCTTGTATGGAGGTATATCTGGCCACTAGAGCAAATGTCTCGTCATAACCGATTCCCTCCTTCTGAGAGAACCCCTTGGCCACGAACCTGACTTTGTATTTCTCTATGCTACCATCTGCAGCATGCATAATCTTATAGATTCAACGAGAACCAACCACTGCCTTATCTATAGGCCTTGGCACTACCTCCTAGTCATCGTTCTTCATGATGGAGTTGTACTCCTCCACCGTGGCATCCTGCCAAACCTGCTGTTGTGCAGCATCCTAATAACTGGAAGACTCACTGTCAATGAGTTTGTTTATTAATGCCACATAATCAGAATATTTAGCCGGTGGTCTCCTCTCCCTCCCACTCGTTCTAGGAGCTCCCATAAACTCCTGAGCATCTCGCACAATCTAAGTTTCCACTTGGCTAGTCCTCCCACCGGTAGGAGATACAACAATAGGTGGAGCTTATTGTTCCTTATTCTGCTGCTCCAGATCCTATGGACTCGATTCACCCAAGGTACCTGTATCTGCATTTATTCCTGTCATAGTGCCCTGTACTTGAGAATCTTGATCCACTTTTGGAGCTTCAATCTGCTGACTTTGCTCAACTGCTGGCAAATCCTGAGATTTTCTGAAGGCTTTCTCCTCCAGAAACTTCACATCATGTCTCACTATGATCCTCCTCATCCCTAGAATAAAGATCCTGTATGCCTTGGAGGTTTCCCTATATCCAACAAAGAAACCTTTCTCTGCAGTTGAATCTAACTTGGTTCATTTCTCTGATGGTACGTGACAATATGCTATACTGCCAAATATCCTAAAATGCCCAACCTCATGATTCTTCCCTATAAAGGCTTCTTCTGGTGTCATTTTCAACAAAATCTTATGAGGTACTCTATTCTGAATATACACTGCTATGCTACAAGCCTTTGCCCAAAGATACTTAGGCAGATCCTAATCAAATAGCATGGCCCTGGCTGTTTCAACAATTGCCTTGTTCTTATGCTTAGCAACCTCGTTTTGTTGTGGGTTGTAGGGAACAGTCCACTCTCTCTTGATTCCTTCTCTAGTACAAAACTCCTGGAAGGCTTTGCTTTTATACTCACCCCCGTTGTCTGTCCAAAGAACCTTGATCTTCCTGCCTGTCATATTCTCCATAAGAGCTTTGAATTCTTGGAAGCGACTGAAGACCTCATCTTTGGCCTTCAAGAAATATATCCAGGTCTTCCTGGAGAAATCATCAATGAAGGTTACGTAATACTCATAACCCCTCAAAGACTGAGTAGACATAGAACCTCAAATATTAGAATGTATCAAATGAAGAACACCTTTGCTTCTACTGTCACTTCTAGGAAAGGCTGCCTTTGAAAATTTCTCGAGCGCACATCCTTTACACGTGTCACCATGCTCTATACTCAACTCTGGAATTCCTATTACAGTTTCTTTGAGCAATTTCAATGCCCCATGGTGTAAATGTCCCATCCGCCTATGCCATAACTCTCCTATTTCCCTGCTGCTATCACTACTCACTGGTGCCTTTGGAGTTACGAACTGCAACCTGTATAAGTTGTCACTTCTAACCCCAATCTACTTCGCCTTCTTCCAGTCCTTGTGTTTTAAATACACCTTCTGTCCCTGAAAGAGTACACTGTACCCTTTGTCTTCAAGGGCAAATACTAAAATCAGATTCATGCACATCCCTGGCACATGCAATACATCTGTGATCTTAATATCACTGCTTGACTCCCTCTGAAATGAAACAGTCCCTCTCCCAACTGGAGTGCATGAGGACTTGTTTCCTATTTTTATCTGAAAGCCTATCTCTTCTGCTTTGTAGTTGGAGAAGTGTTCTCTAACCCCTATCATATGTCATGACATACCACTGTCAATATACCAAACCCCAATAGTGCTCGAGCTAGATAAGTAGGTTACAAGAGCAAACTCATTTTCTATTCTAGAGGATAGCTCATCAACATCCACTGAAGTTGCTGTCTGCTTCTTCTTCTTGTCTTCTTTCTTCTAATTAGGACATTGATTGACATAATGTCCTAGTTGATCACAACCATAACATTTAATTTTGCTTAGGTCTTTCTTTTTCTTCTTGTCTCCTTTGGAGGTGGACTCATTGCTTGAGCCTTTCTTGACTTTGCTTTTACTGCCAAGAGCAACATTCTCTTCCACCTCACCCTTACGACCACTACTGCTGCCTCCATTAACATAACTCATTCGTAATTCTTCCTGAGTGAAATCAGTCCACAAACGATCCCAATCAGGAATATCTTGCCGTCTGGATACAACTTTGACAAAGATGTCCCATTCTTTTGTGAATCCTGACAACCTCATCATCTGGTATTTTTACCTCGGCAGTTACCAGCTCATCTTTTACTATTATGATCCTGGTAAGGTAGTCAACTACGCTTTCCCCTTTGTTCATTCTGGGGTTTCTCAGTTTATCCCTAAGAATCAACTACCTGTTCAAATTTGAACTATGGTATAACTTGAGTATGGCATCATACATCTTTTTGTAGGTGTCTAATTCTGCAATATTAGGAACAAGGTGATCCTTGACCCCATCCATAACGATGCGTTTAGCTTTGGCATCTTCTTTCTGGTAGGTCGCCAGTAGCATAGTATCTGTCGGAACAGTAACGAAAGTGGTTGTGTATTCCTTCAGACCATTCTCCTCCAGTAATAGAAGAATTGCTTTCCACACGCCAAAGTTTGAAGCCCCCTCAAGTCTGTCTGAATCTCTTAATCCAGTTGTTTCCATTACTCAAACCCTTGAATTTAAACCTCCCTGAACACAAAAAGAAAATTGAAACTTGCACCTGTGTGATTAAACCCTAGTTTTCTCTTTCAGAGTATTTGCTCTCATACCATTGTTAGAAATGAAAGCAACACTACTTCAATGGAAATATGATTCAATATAAATTTCTGCAATCTTTAACTGTGTGTTATTAATGGAGATTGTAACACAGAGACAAAACTATGCTTCACAGAAATGCAAAATCAGAAATATGAATGCATAACACAATGTTTAACATGGAGAAAACCCTTTCGGGTAAAAAACTCCACAAGGAAAGAGGCCCAATGTTTGTATTAATCTGAAAATGATTTACAATACAACAACACTTCAACTCTCTCGACTAGTTTTCAATTTGACAACATTCCAGCAGCACCCGAGTACCTAAAATCTGCATTGTAACAACTAATACACGGAAAATACTTATAGAAACATTTTCTAACTCATCTTAGGCGTTCACCTTCTCTCTCATGAGATTCCCCAACGTACAAATATTAAATGCCATCTTACAAGCACCTTCCACTTGTCCAAAAACAACCATGCAAAGGTTGGGTGCCCAAGACTAAATCTGGCCTCTTACAACATCTTAGGACGCATCATAACTGTCATAGATTCTAGCAAAAGAGTATCTTTCCAAGACAGGAACCTTGGGCTAAATATAACAAATATACAACTAACATATCCGTCATATGCATCATAGAATCACAAAATCTTATGACAACTTGCAACTATCATAGATTCACTCACCAAACATTATGACACTTGTCATAAATGCCAAAAATAATATATTCCTCAAGGGAGCACACCTATCCTCATTTACTATGAGTTTTTACATTTGCCAATAGTAAGAGTCACTCCGTAATTACCCCTGCCAGTGAAACTAGTACATCTCCTCATGGATAATTACAAATTACATATAATAAATGGAATAAATACGATATTGGGATTTACAAGGTTAATGGATCCTTATCCCAACAACCATGTGAAAAATATGTCTCCTCTATTGGTGTTGTGAAACTTAGCAATAAATTCACTATTGTTTAAACTTAGAGATTTGAATAATAGAAATCAAATGATTGAAACAAAGAATTAAAGCATGCACAACACCATTCACAAAAATACTGAACACAACAGAAGTTAGAGAAAACCAATCACACTTTGACACAGTGATTTACCCTGGAAAACCCCTAACTCTGGGGAAAAACCAGCATTCAATGAGAGAGATTTTATTATTACATAAAAGAGGAACTTTACAATAACTACTAGAACTTGGCATAATCTGATTCTGAGAATTGTCCTGGGTTGAATTCACCAAACCCATAGCAATACTGCAATCTAGATAATGTCTCAACTCCTTCTGTTCACTCCAATCTCCCTTTCTCGTGTCATTCCCTACAAAAACCTTCAATCTATATATCTCCAGCCCACACATCAATTTCCGTTTATAACCTCTTATTCACCAACGGTGGAATAAAGCAGTGTTTTAACTTAGAAAAAAAAACAAAGTTGTTTCTAAAAGAAAAATTGCCAAGCTGGCAAGTGTGTAGGAGATTAGGAGGAAAAACAGGATATTGGAGATTTCTTCTCCACAACCGCTCCAGCCTGGGTGACACGATTCTAGGCTGGAATATCTTTCGAGCTACTTTTTCAACAGTCTACACCTCATAATGATTACCAATCTTGTTAAAATCCCTTACCCAGCACTAGTCTTAAAGGCATAAACCAATACAAAGCATTCTAACCTACAAACATACCGATTTCAGGAATAGGAAAGGGTTGATTGAGTTAAAGACATAAATATGATAAAAAAACATTTTCTCAACAACAAAGTTAATAAGAACGTGAAATTTCTTAAGCACAATATATAAACATGGCTATAATATCAAACAAAGAGATTACAAACATAACCAAATTCTAAGTTGACCTCTCAAGTTATTCATAAGGATAAAAGATTATCATGAGTGCATGGTTGACTTCTTGACCGCGTTGGCTATCTTGAGGACCCCAAAACTTTATTATTAAGATGCCAATTAAACCTATGGTGATTGTATGGATGCGTTTCTTGGTTGTAGTTGTACAAGGTACAAGCTTTGAAAAGGAGATAGATCACATCCGTAGACAAAAGATCTAAGCATAGTTAGAGAAATTGGCTTGGAAGATAAAGGCAACAACGTAATTCCCAGATTCAAGAATTTACATGATGCAGAGGAAGAACAAGAAAATAATTATTTCTCTACTGCCATGGTGAAAATCTGGCATTGCATTTGATTTGTTAAACATGCTTGATGGATCAACTATTAAAATTGTTAAGAACCTTCGAGATTGTGCAGGTTGCTTCGCTGCAACTCCAAGATTGGTGCAAGAGAAATCGTTGTGAGAGATGTGAACCATTTCCATCATTTGAACAAAGGCAATATTGTTGTGGAGATTATTGGTGATGCTAAATAAAGCTATTTGCAAAATAGGCTTGAGCTATAGTAACTTGCAAAGATTATCGGTGATGCTAAATAAAATAGTCTGCAAAATAGGCTTGCGTTATAATAACATTGCGCACAGCAACATGCAAAGATTATTGGTGATATTAAATGAAGCAATCTGAAAATAGGTTTGCTCTATAATAATGTGCCCTGTGTCAAATTACCAGAAATAATGAAGGGACATCCATCGAAACATAACAAAAGGGGAAACATTGTCAGACAAGATGTAGCAGTTCCCTGGTAGTCATGCATGCACACACGCTGATTCACAAAAGCCTAAATGAAAAGCGGTAGTCAAGATGCAAGATACACAAGCATACACAAAGCACAGACAAGGCACATAAAATTGTTGACAAAAGTCGTGGTCTTATGGAATCCCACATTTGCAGGATAAGCACAAAATGGATTGTTTAAAGGCTTTAGGCACTTTCAAGAAAAAGAAATTGACATACAAGGCCATATTCATGGCGACAACAATGCCTTAATTATAATAAGATAACATGGAATGTTGAAACTTAGGCTTAAATATAATTTGGGATTATTGAAAGGCTTCTAGAACCTTCAAACAAATGAAACAATGGTGAAGAGACTAGATTTAACAACCTTTGCCAAAGTAGACAAAATTTATGAGCTATTTAACAAATTGCATAAACAATGAATTGGCTAAAGTCTTGCAAATGCATAGGGAGTTGAAAGAAATCTGGATTACTTACCTGCAAAAATGTGGAGTCCAAGCTACTGAGACAATGCAAATCCAAGCTTGCTCCTAAGTATACTAAAGAGATGTTGTCCTCATAGATTTTTTTTAAGCAACTACTTCAATCTTGAAGGGCTTTCCACTCAGATGGAGTTGAATCCTTGTAAGCACAAATGCAAAGGCAAAGTGTAGCCAAATAACATTTTCTCAACTTATGGAAAACTCAACTGCATAAATCCTCTTATTAAACTCTTCATGACATTTTCTAGGAAAAATAAGGAAAACTGCAACCCCAAGAAAAATCTCCCCCTTATTCACTCCTTGTTTCTTCATTTTTAAAGACTCCAATTTTCCTATCGTACCTCCTGCAGAACATGCGTTCAAAAAGATAAAAAATGGAAAAAAACCAATTAAGTTGTCATAACTCCCTTTCCACTCATTCTAAAATTATCTAAATTAATCTCCATAAAAATACTAAAACCCAAGATTCCCTCTAGAAATTAATTGCCTTTATGAAATTGTCACCTCTTTCTTGTGGACTAAATAGAATAAACATTAATAATGAAGCATAAAAGAATCTTTCTCAAAATATTAAAATATCTAAAATAATTCATTCCAAATAAAACAATTAATATTTAATGCGACTAAAAAATTAGACTTAGTCTATTCTTCAAATGATTATTCTAAAATGCAAATATTTTCCATGCAAAAACACATTTATGCAAGATTGACTAAGTGGTGTGTGCATAGATCCTCTTCAACACAATTCTCCTTTAGTCCCCTAGACACCCCCTCCTCGATGATACTCTCTCTGTCGAGAGAGTGTTGTTCCTGCCATATTCACATCAAGTCAGTTGATTAATTCCCCAATATAAGATTTAATAACAAAAATATTTAATTTCATAATTAAATATTGGAAATTTCAGGGTTGTGACATTAATATATATTAGTTATTGTAATATGCATATTGTAGCTAAATTTTTATTTATCACTTTTATTTTTCTATATCTAGTTTGAAGATAATTGCTTTCTAGAGACAATGGAGTAGCACATAAGGAAGATCTAGATGGGATATGGGCATCTATTGTTCAATTATTAAGTATTTTTAGAGAAACACATCTGCATCAATAAAAAAGAGATTACAACAAAAGGATTGTTGGATCTTGATATGCCTAGAAAGGATGACAAAATTGCAATAGATTCTCATTCACAAGTAATACCTTTGCTTGTTACATTTCTTAGAGATTTGGAATTACAGTTGTAAATTTCAATGCAGCTTGAAACTTAGGGATTTTGTGTGATGAGGAAGACTAAAGAGTTAAAGTGTTTCTAGGAGGATGCATACCCTGTTTCCTTGGATTTTGAGATAATTTCCGTAATTCTCCATCTTAGGCATGATTTCATAATTTTGACTCATGGATTCAAAATACTCCCAACCTTTATCTAGTAAGCCTATGTGACTACATGTGGAAAGCATGACAATGAATGCGATATAGTAAGGTTGCATGCATATCCTTTACATTTCCTTAAACACATTTAATGCATTGTCCCCATATCCATGTAGTCCATATCCTACAATAGTTACATTCTATGAAACCCTTTCACCCATATTGTGAAAGACAATGACTAGAGTATATTGTCCCACATTTGGCATACATCTCTATGAGGGCATGTACAATGGACACATAAGCCTTATATTCATCTTTGATTGGCATAGTCATGTATCTCCTTCCCTTTTTGTAGATTTTCTAACTGGGTATGCATTGGAAGAATGCTTGATAAGGTGATCAATTAGGTTTAATGTTTGATTATTGAATCTAACAAAAGAGTTTTAAGGTCTAATCATTGTATTTGTTCAGAATATAATGACATCATGGATTTCCATAAACAACATCTCTATAGTAATTTAATAAAAAACAAGCGGAAAAATATTCATAACCCCACACCTAGAATGCATATCTATTAAAGCACATCACACAATTAGTTTTATTTCTAATCCACCTTTCACTATGTAAGAATGGATCTCCTCATTAGAGAAAGACTTTAGCATAGCCAAATTTCTAAATATAGAAGTCCAGAAATCAGAACCACAATTTAACAATGATAATCGATTCATCTCCAAGGGCACAAATGTATTGTGATCAAAATTCTAAAAAAAATGAAACTAAAGTGATTGTCTGACCATGAGAGGAAGAGAGGAAAATAGTAGCGTTTCATATTCTTACATGTGTAATTTTTTTGTGGTATTTAATATGATGAGTTTTATATAAGTAGATCGTGATAATAAGTAAACATTAAATATTCAAATGCATTCAATAAGTGATGGTGCTAAGTTAGCACAAGAAGCAAACAAGTCTATGATTCCTTTTAAGTTCTAAGAATAATGCATTTTTGTAATTTATTGTATAATGTATCATGACAAAGCTATGTTATTATTGCAAAGATACATGACTTAAAATATGATTATAAATTTATCCAAGTTCTTATGGTTAATACTTACTATGATATTCTTGGGTATCTTTGGACATAATCATCAATGTTAGAAAATTAAAATACTTTCAAAGTCACTTCTTTCTTATAAATGACACCTAAGAGTGCTATCAAATGGTTGATACACACAAATATTTTAGACCCTTTTGACTAAGAAAAGTATATAATGGCTCTAAAAATATAAATGTGTAGTGGTTGGCGAAAAAGACTATAAATATCTTATCTCTTCAATTCTGGATGGGCATGTCACAAATTTCTAATCAACTTTGTGTAGTTTGTACAATTATTTTTTGAAAATATAGATTAGGCTTCCATGACAAAGCCTTAAATAGAGATCTTCCCATATCCAAAACCCTCTACTTACCATTGTTTTATGAATATTAGAATGTTAAATATAAATATAAATTTGAAAGGTTTTGTGTTTGGTTGTTGGAAGTTGAGAGAAAATAAATCTTTAATGAATATGTAGGTTAATTGATGTAATAAGACAAATCCCACAACATAACATATTCTAATTGTATAATAGTGGATTGTGATCATAAACAAGCATTAAAGTTTCAAATGCATTCAAGAAGTAATATACACCTAGCAATGTGTATACTACAAAAAGTACAACACTATGAATTTTAACAAAACATATAGCACAAAAAATACAACTTTATGATTTTTTTTAATTTTTAAGAATAATGTATTTTAAAAACAAGTGACAACATTAAAAGTGTTATTAAATGGTCCATAGACACAAATACTTATAGCCTTGTAGGCTAAGTTCTACATGTAATGGCTTTGTAAAAGAATTACAAATGCACATTTTTAATGATAGGACTACAAATATTTGTGTCTATTGGCCATTTGATAGCACCTTCCTATGTTATCACTAGTGTATTTCTATGTTAATTCCATATAGTGCACTTCAACTTCCAAAAATTTGCACTAAGCATTATAAATATTTATTACCACAATATGTTTAATTCGTTAATAGATTTGTCTGTGCTTCATTTACTATTTATTGTAATTTAATTAGCAAGAATGATATGTTTTTTAATTGTTATGTCCATCTACAAAACTTAAATCTCCAAGAAAAATGGAATTTTTATGCTTTGACCAATGTTATATATAAGAAAGAATTGCACTAATCTCACAAACCAGGTGCTATATAAGGTGATGATAATAGTCTGTACACTGCACCTTAAACCCCACAATAGACAACATTGGAAAATAAAAAAATCAGTTTTTGCATCAAGTAATGAGAAGCATCATTCTTAAGAGCAGCATCATATATATTTATTTGTTTAAACAATGTGCTTAGCAGTACTGTCTATATGCATGTGTTAGGTTAATCCTGAAGTTGACTATGTCCAGTATATTTTATACAGCGCCATATATTTATACTGCAACTTTACTGTCATTGAAGTGCTGTGAATCTACCATCGTATGTGTTGGGTTTAACATTGCAAAATCTTGCGCTAAGCACTAGAGGATAACGTGATCGTGCTATTTTAAAACAAAAGTAAAAAATAAAAAAGATTCAAAGTTCCAGAGTCTGCGCTTGCAGTCAATGGTTGGGTGTTGTGTATTATTATGTCATTACCTACGTCCTGTATATGAAAAGGTCCATAGCAAAAAAGAATCAGAAGCACCTGTGTGTTATATCATCCATGGCATTTAGGATGGAAAGTATTTTGATGAAGACGACATAGGCAACGAAAATAGTTAGCACTTGAGATTGTTCAACTAGTTGTTCACCATCCATAGTTCTTCTGAATATATCATTTTGAGTTCCTTCACAAGTCCCTTTTCTTTTACAAAATGGATTTTTAGTTCTGGTAAGGAAAATAAGAAACAAGAAAATGCTAACTAACCTAATGTATTGAATAAATTGTGGGCAATATACTTATAAAAATATAGTTATACTTAGGGGTTTTCATTAATAGGATAGATTTTTGGATATATGACCATGAAACAGGGCCATTTTCATTGTGCATCTTCTCTCGTTATATTTTTCTAGAAAATGGATTCCTCGTTGGCAATAATAAAATTAAAAACATTTGCTAAAAATAAAATTTTAAATTTAATTCTTAATCTAAAGGGTATAGAAAATATATTATTCTGCACAGGAAGGAAAAGCTATAAGAGTTAGCTTGAGAGATTCTTACTTCAGAAAATATATTATTTTGCACAGGAAGGAAAAGCTATTAGAGTTAGCTTGAGAGATTCTTACTTCAGAAAAGACTTAGTATGAGCTCCACCTAAGACTAAATGTATTACAAATTAATTAGAAAGAGGAAAAGAATTTGAAATCATGCATTTCAATTGAATTTAGGTTTGGTGTCTATAAGGTAGCAAATAGAAGACCTCTAGGAAATGCACAACATTAGATCATGGTTAAAAAGCAAAAAAAAAAATGTTGCTAGATTAAGTGGAAAAGTTTTATCATATATAATTTTTTTAATTTTTGGTAGGTGCTACCACAACTATAAGAACATCTCCATGACTACACTATGACTACACTATGATAAGTGGTATTGTACACAAATAAACAAGAAGGGTGTGAAAGTACCATAGAATACATCATAAGGGATCATTTTGAAAACACTATGATAAGCCAGAGGTAGCCAGAATCACTACTACATTATTTTATCATAGAATAAGAACTAAGGACAAAAAAGGCTTAAGCACAGTCACTGTACATGGTGATATTAATTAAATTTGAACAAATATAATAAATTTCACATTTTGATTGATTGACAGTAGAAAAATAATGAAATAAGACAGATGCTATCTACCGCTTGCAGACAGGAACTAAAAACCAAAGGAGGGAGCGATTCCATTTCAATCTCAACTCTCATCCACCATTCATGAGGTTCTCTATAATTTTATAATACAGCAAGAAATAAGGGTTTCAGTTGAGGGAAACCTTATGATTTGGACTCGTGGTCTCATCTACCAGTAAACGGAACGGCTTCTCTGTTTCGCACCCTCTATAAATAATCAATCCTCTCTCTGCACTATCAGTAAAAAGAGTGAAAAAGAATGGCGGCAGTTAGAGTTCAATCCCTGGCGAGGAATGGGATGGAGAGCATACCAGCAGAGTTCATAAGGCCACCGCACGAGAGGCCCGGTGCTAACACAGACGGCCCTCCTGTGCAGATTCCACTCATAGATATGGCCAATTTAACTGGCCCCGCCTTCCTCCGTGAAAAAGCCATAGCGGACATTGGAAGCGCCGCCTGTGAATGGGGGCTTTTCCAAGTTGTGAACCACGGAATTTCTGAACAACTCATCCAACGCCTGCAGGCCGTTGGGAAGGAGTTCTTCGATCTTCCGCAGGAGGAAAAGGAGAGCTATTCCAATAATGCGGCGGCAGGCATTTTGGAGGGCTATGGCACCCGGCTGGCTCATAATATTGATGGAAAGCTGGAATGGATTGACTACTTTTTCCATCAGTTGTGGCCTCCTTCCAGTCGTGACTTCAAAACCTGGCCTCACCATCCTTCCTCTTACAAGTACACTTCCTCCTTCCCATGCTTGTGTTTTGTAGATTAATTTTTTTAGTTTTTCGTTTTTTATGGAGATCATCTACAAGATGGTGTCAGGGGTCTTGCACTCGACAAGACTTGATTCTTGGTGGACTCGTTGAGAACCTTTCAACTTCACCAGTAGACCAAGGGCCGTTTGACATGGATCACATTTAATTTTTTAGTGTCCAATAACTATAATAATTTTTGTTTATATTGTAAACAGATTGAACAATAAATAAAATATAGCTTGTCTACCTTTTCTAGCGCTGTCTAAATATATAATCGAGTTGTTTATTTTAGTTTTTGAGAAATACCAATAAATCATGCAATCGACTGCTCTATTTAGTGTTCTTTGGTGTTCTTGTAATGAAATTATATAGATGATTTCAAATTTTGAGTGACCAAAAGTTATATTCACTTTCAATTCTATTGCAGAGAGGTGAATGATGAATATGCTAAAGCACTTTTGGAAGTGGTGAATAAGTTGCTTTCAGCCTTGTCACTCTATCTTGGTGTGGAAGAACACACTATGAAAGAGGAGCTCGGTGGTGAAGATTTGGAGATGGAGATGAAAATAAATTACTACCCACCATGTCCCCAACCAGAGCTTGCTCTAGGAGTAGAACCCCATACAGACATGAGTGCTTTGACTCTTCTTGTGCCCAATGAAGTTCCTGGGCTCCAAGTGCACAAAGATGGCCATTGGGTTGGTGCAGAATACATTCCTAATGCTATTATTGTCCACATTGGAGACCAATTGGAGGTTATTTTATTATTTCACTTCATATTTGTTTTGTAATTTTTTTATTTCTATTTATTTTATCTCACAATGACAAAAATGTTGTAGGTTTTGACCAATGGAAAGTACAAGAGTGTTTTACATCGTAGTGTGGTGAGCAAGGACAAAGTGAGAATGTCATGGCCAGTATTTTGTACTCCTCCCGCTAATAAAGTCATTGGCCCTATGAAAGAGTTGATTGATGAGAAAAATCCCCCTGTATATAATGCCAAGACTTATGCAGAGTTTAAACATCGTAAGATCAACAAATTGGTAGAGTAAAAGTACAACTTATAAGTATTGTTATCTTTTACCCCATCTCATTTAAATGCTCAACACCAAATAAAGAGTATGATCCTTTGCTAAAAGGTGCATTATTATTCATGTTGAAGTCAATTTTCATTATGTGAAGTCTTGTATTTGGTTAGTGGCATATTGATTAACCATAAACATTAAATATTATCTATTAAAGTGTTGTTACTTATTGTTGGCAATGGTAATCTTCTTATCCAACAATAATACTATTATGATTCAAACAAATTTTCCTATTAAACAACATTATGAATTCCTTTTTGGGAGACAATGTATTAAATTGAATGATTGTGCATCTTTTAAAGTAGGACTTGTAAATATTTTAAAGTGAGATTATCTAGAATTATTCATGTTGGATAATATAAATTTGGGGAACTATTAGAAGGAATTGTAAATGAGTGGTAATTGATAAGAATTTTTAGATTAGGTTCATTAATTAAGAATAATGGCATATTAAAAAAATATATTTGAAATTATTAAGCAATGTTCATATGTACACGGGTGAGTGCATGTATAAAGAAAGTTTTAATTACGAACACACAATTAGTTGAATCTACATATAGGGAAACACATCATGCACGTAAAATGGCGTGAAGTCCAAAGTTGAATTTATACTTATAAACAACATTTAAGGTATCTTGGTGTACATATATACCTATGAATACATAAATATAAGGTATCTTAGGCATGATTTCATAATTTTGACTCATGGATTCAAAGTACCCCCAACCTTTATCCAGTAAGCCTGTGTGACTACATGTGGAAAGCATGACAATGAACGTGATATAGTAAGGTTGCATGCACATCCTTTACATTTCATTAAACAAATTTAGTTCATTGTCCTCATATCCATGTAGTCCATATCCTAAAATAGTTACATTTTATGAAACTCTAAACACTAAGCTATGTCCCTTTCACCAATATTGTCAAAGATAATGACTAGAGTATATTGTCCCACATTTGGAATACATCTCTATGAGGGCATGTGCAATGGACACATAAGCCTTAAATTCATATTTGATTGGCATAGTCATGTATCTCCTTCCCTTTTTGTAGATTTTCGGTATGCATTGGAAGAATGCTTGATAAGGCGACTCAATTAGGTTTATTGAATCTAACAAAAGAGTTTTAAGGTCTAATCATTGTATTTGTTCTGAATATATTAAAATGACATCATGGATTTCCATAAACCACATCTCCATAGTAATTTAGTCAAAAACAAGCTGGGAAATATTTATAACCCCACACCTAGAATGCATATTTATTAAAGCACATCACACGATTAGTTTTATTTCTAATCCACCTTTCACTATGTAAGAATGGATCTCCTCATTAGAGAAAGACTTTAGCATAGCCATGTTATGTATGAAAAATGGGGATGATCAAATTGTGTGAGGTGTATAGTTAGTTACATGCAATCAACCCTTCTTTCACACATACATTCAAGGACATAGATCAAGCTAAGTCACAACTATGATAGAGGACTCAGCTACAAGTCTGATGTCACTATGAGATGCTTCGAAAGATAGAATAGATTGATATTTTGTTAAAACCCTAATATGATTAGGCCTAAAATCCTAACTATGCAAAATCGTAAACAAACATATGTAACACGACAAATGCTCACACAGGGAGGCACTAAATGCATATTAGATACATACCAGATTTAGGATTCTGGAAGGTAGAAACTTCGGGGATAAAAGAGCGGGCGCCCTTTTCCAATGTAGTGCTTTTTTTGAGGGCTTCGGAGTAAAATGTGCTTCATACAGTGTACTCTGCTTAGAGGTTTCTGACACTGCAAAACTGGAGGACAAAAGAGCGGGCACCTATGTCTAATTAGGGATCTTTTCTGTTGTTTTCTTTAGATCAAGAACCTTTATGCTCTGCTCTGATCTCTTACAACTCCTCTCCGCAAGATCTGACACCTGTAACCTATAATCACAAGAGAGGGGTTGGGAGTTGTGGTGTTTAGGAGCTTGCCTCACTCAAGCCCCAAAATGGCATTCAAACCTTCCAACACCATTGTTAGAGAGAGTACGTGTCCTTGGTGGACAGAGGTAAAAGCAAATGATATGATAAATTGATTGAAACACAAAATAGATGTCACCTCGGAGGTGAAGCTCTCATGGGGAGATGAAGATCTTTCACGGCATGAGGAGATGGATTGATGAAAACAAATCTACAACAAATAAGTACAAACACAACACAATATTGCTCTGCAACACAATGAAAGTCTTGAGTATCCTTAGCATAAGATCACAAGTTTGCATTATCCATCTAGTTTTAAAATGAAGTCCTAAACATGTTTATATATGCATTCTCGCTAAGCATTCGTAATTCAAATTGAATAGACCGACAAAGGGAAACCTTTTAACGGTCACTTTGCCGACATTTAAAATTTGGGTCCCGACAAAATAGGTCTGGACTAGGGCACATACACCCTTGTCCAGGGTCCTATTTTGGGACTTGCTTAAGCTCAAAAGTGTCCCCTAAGTCCCATTTGTCATGGGTTTCATGGGATTTTGCTCCAGGATTCATTTTTAACATGCATGATTTAACCTAAGGGACCTAAGAGCTAAACTTAGGAGGTAAAAGTCCTAGGGAGACATTTTACGACATAACATTTAGCCCCCACTTTAATATATGTATGATCTTAAGACACATACATGCATTAAAGTACGGTTGAAAACACATCAAACATGCCAGACACTTGAAGCTAAGGCATACACAAAGATTGAGGAACTATTTCTAGCTCCCAGTCTCAGGTAAGCACTAGAAGACACATCGCAGACACGCAAAACACAATGAAGATAGTAGAAAACACGCAAGACACGAAGAAGACAATATTGAAGACACACAATACACGATGAAGACATAAGAGAAGTCATGCAAAAAATGATGAATACACTGATATAACATTTTCATTTTCATATATATATATATATATTTATGGAAATAAAATTGCAACACAAAACTCCAAAATGTAGGAGGAGCTCATCGCTACATATTTGATACTACACTAGGGGGGAAAACACGCCATACAAAACCCAAGTGTGGGAGGAGCTCATCGCTACACCCTTGAAACCACACATGGGGGAAAACACACCAAACAAAATCCAAAGTGTATCGCTACACCCTTGATACTACTCCTGGGGGAAAACACACCATACAAAACCTAAGTGTGGGAGGAGCTCATTGCTACACCCTTGAAACCACACGAAAGACACATGGAATACATAAGCGCCGTATAGCATGCCATAGACATACTATATGTCTTAAACACGACAAACACGACAATGGAAGGAGCTTATTGCTAAGTCCCACCATCTCAAACACGCCGCTGACACACCTGACAGTTGGGCTTATGCCACAACCACCAAAGACACGCATAAGGGAGGATAGTCTCAAGATCGAACCCTGCCTCCGCAGAGGACTTTTGTAATAAAAGGATGTGCACTAGCCTAAGAGATACACTATCCTGCCTTCTGCAGAAGGGCTTTTGAATAAAAGGATACGCACTAGCAGAAGGGCTTTTGATTTTGAAAAAACCTTAGGCTGTTGTGATCGGTTTTACAATAAACTTCCCACAAACCAAATATTGTCTAAATTTGTCTAGTGCATGCATAATGGCTAACATTTCTTTATCATAAATGGAGTAATGTTTTTCAGCATCTGTGAGTTTGCGACTTTTGAATGCAATCGGGTGTTTGTTTTGCATGAGTACTACTCCAATACCTTCTTCGAAAGCATCACACTCTAACTCGAAAGGTAATGTGAAGTCAGGAACGACTAGAATGGGACAAGAGCTCATTATCCCGTTAAGTCTTTTAAAATCTTGTTGGGCTATTTCATTCCATGCAAAGGCCCCCTTTTTAGTTAAATCTGTGAGTGGGGCAACAATTTTAGAAAATCCTTTGACAAACCATCGGTAGTAGCTGCATAAGCCCAAAAATCCCCTTAGATGGGTTAGGGTTCTTGGTTTTGGCCATTCCCTAATAGCTTTTATCTTTTCCTCATCCACACTTACCCCTTGTGCATTGATTTTATGTCCTAGATATAGGATTTCTTCTAACTCGAATTCACATGTGGAGACATTAGCATATAGTGATTCTTGTTCAAGAATTCTTAGGACTTCATCAATATGCTTAAGGTGCTCTTCCCATGTTTTGCTGTAAATCAAAATGTCGTCATGAGAATACCAATAGGAATATCCTTAGTTGTTTCCTGAATAAGTGATTCATGCATGATTGGAATGTTGCGGGGGCATTGGTTAAACCAAAGGGTAGGTGTAGTGCCCACCTATGTGCATCCCTTATTGTGTCCTATTATTTCTATAGTTAGATTAAATGATATATTGATTTGATTATTATATGATGTAATTACAAGATGGATATATGTGCCTTGCTAGATTATGCATCCTCATTGGTCATTATATGTTACTTCGGCTATGATCTTCATTGTTGGATTTGATGCTTTGCCTTGAGTGTGCAGAATATATTCTTATAGGTGCTTGACCAATGAGTGGAATGTGGAGAAGTTGACATGGGATGCTTAGTCATCTTTCCTTACCTAGTCCTAGTGGTCAAGTTGTTGACCCTGTGTTTCTTGTGGTAGGCTAGCCGCTTAACCCATCCTATTCAGTTGTGAATTGAAGGATGTTTTTTGGTGTCTATGCAGTTTGCCTATCATCTGAATTTGTTGTGATTCTAGAGCCTTGTCTTGTGATTAAACCCGTAAAGTGTGAATGAGTTATTTGTGTGTGTTTCTTCTAGCTTTTCGCATTATATTTTAATTTATTTCGAAAAATGTGTTTTCTGTGTTTTCGAAATATTTAAATGGTTAGAAACAAGAAAATGGATTATCTAATTTGAGTTAATAGTTTTAATTGTGGAATAGTAATTATATGTAATTATTGTGTGCCTTAAGAAAGGCTTTGTATTTTATTTATTTATGTTTGATAAATTATGTTTTCAAGTGAAATGCATTCTAATTTAATTTTTAGAGTTATTTTCCATAAGTTAAAAATATTAAAATTGTGGAAAATGCATTATATTTCATTATTATGTGCTTGAGAAATAAATTAATTTCTATTTATTAGAATTATCTATTTCTAGACTTTTGTCTTACGTAGAATCATTTTATAAAGAAAATTAAATTTAATTATGTGAGTGTTTGGATTTTACGGAATGCAGTTAAATTATATTGCAATTACCTTGTAGAAATAATTGCATTAATTTAATTAGTTACTTTCCTATTATTTCAAATGTATTTTGGAATATATATTTGAAAATGGGAAATAAAGAAAATAAAAGAAATGGGAAAATAAAAAGGGTTTTGGGAGCATATAAGGAAAAAAAAAATTCTATTTTCTTTTTATGTGTTTTATTGTATTTTTCTCCCTCTCTCCTCCTTCTTCTTCTTTGAAAGAAAAAATCATGGAGGTGGCTACAATTGGATTCTGATTGTGGGTGGGAGTACATTGGAATGGTCTTGGGATTGCTTCAATGTAGGAAGAAATTCATATTGGATTCATGCCTCTCAAGAAGAGATTTTTCCATTTGAAAGCTTGCTTGGAAGGAGGTATTTTTCTTGTGGTTTGATTCATTTTTTAATTTAAATTTTGCATTTACCATTGCCACAATAGGTGGATGTTTATGGTCTCTTCATTGTAGCAATGAATAGAGTTCAGTGATGCAAATGAGAATTAGATAAAGTTTGCTTTTGAATTGCAATCAAATTTTATTTTGAAAATGCATGAAAGAGGCCAAGTTATGGCAAATTTTTCCTAGAATGGGTTGTGAGTAGGAAATAATTTATTTGAGTTGAAAATAATGTTGTTGTGCATATTAGAACAAAAATGGCACTTTCAGATTTTTGAAAATTTATGTATTATGGAAGTTAGAAATTTGGGTGTTCTTGAGGGAGGTCTCCAAATGGTGAATTTGGGGGTTTTATGGTTTTTTTTCCCTCTTATTGAAAAATAAAAATTATGTTTTAAACTTTAGTTTTTAGTATTATTTTGTGAGACGGAAAGTCTGATGAGGGAAATAGGATTCCCTACTTGTTGGATACGAGTGTCGCATTTTTTGACCTCGTTTTCCGTGTTGACTTTTTGATCAAAGTTGACCTTTTTACTAGCCTTATGTTTGAATTGTATACTTATGGCCACATGGATATGTTTGTTATATATTTTGACCTCATTTCCCCATGTTTTGACTTTTTGTCAAAGTTGACTTTTGGTCAAAGTTGACTATTGTATAGGCCTTATGTTGGAATTGTATAATTTTGGCCATGTGGAAATGAGTGTATGTGTTTTGACCTTATTTCCCCATGTTTTGACTTGTAGGCCAAGTTCTACATGTAATGGCTTTGTAAAAAATTTATAAATGCACACTATTTAATGATAGGGCTACAAATATTTGTGCCTATCGGCCATTTGATAGCACCTTCGGATGCTATTACTAGTGTATTTCTATGTTAATTCCATGTGCTCTTCACTTTTCTCTAGAGTGCACTTCAACTTGCAAAAATTTGCACTAAGCATCATTAATATTTATTGTCACAATATGTTTAATGCATCAATAGCGCATCATTTACTATTTTAGAAATTTGCACTAACTGAAGGATTGTAGTTCAATTAGTGAGAATGGTATGTTTTTTTATTATATCCATTCACCAAAACTTAAATCTTGAGAAAAATCCAATTTATTATGCTTCACTATTTATTAAATGAACAATATTATATAAGAAAGAATTGCACTAATCTCACAAACCAGGTGCTATATAAGGTGATGATAATAGTCTGTACACTGCACCTTAAACCCCACAACAGACAACAATGGAAAATAAAAAAATCAGTTTGTGCATCAAGTAATGAGAAGCATCATTCTTAAGAGCAGCATCATATATATTTATTTGTTTAAACACTGTGCTTAGCAGTACTGTCTATATGCTTGCGTTAGGTTAATCCTGAAGTTGATTATCATATATTTTATACTGCAACTTTACTGTCATTGGAGTGCTGTGAATCTACCATCGTATGAGTTGGGTTTAACATTGCCAAATCTTGCGCTAAGCACTAGAAGACAATGTGATTGTGTTATCTTAAAACGAAAATAAAAAATAAAAAAGATTCAAAGTTTCAGAGTCTGCGCTTCCAGTCAATGATTGGTTGTTGTGTATTACTATGTCATTACCTACGCCCTGTATATGAAAAGGGCCATAGCAAAAGAATCAGAAGCACCTGTGCGTGTGCTATCATCCCTGGCATTTAGGATAGAAAGCATTTTGATGAAGACAAAATAGGCAATGATAATTAGTTTTTCTGAGTTCTTTCACAAATCGCTTTTCCTTTACAAAATGGACTTTCAGTTTTTGTAAGGAAAATATCAAATAAGAAAATGCTAACCCACCCAATGCATTGAATAAATTGTGGGCAATATACTTATAAAAATACTCTTATATTTAAGAGTTTTCATTAATAGGAAGATTTTTGGATATATGACCCTGAAATAGGGCCATTTCCATTGTGCATCCTCTCCTATTACATTTTTTTAGAAAATGGATTCCTAGTTGGCAACTACACAAGTTGCTTAAAATCGTGAAACAGAGCACATCTGTCATCTTTCTGGTGCCTTTCCTATTGTCGTAAATGGGGCAAAATTAAAAACATTTGCTAAAAAATCATATTTTAAATTTAGCTCTTAATCTAAAGTGTATGGAAAATATATTATTTGCACAGGAAGGAAAAGCTATAAGAGTTAGTTTGAGAGAGATTTTCTTATATCAAAAAAGACTTTGTATGAGCTTCACTAGAGACTTAATTGATTACAGATTAATTAGAAAGAGGAAAAGAATTTGAAATCATGCATTTCAATTGAATTTAGGTTTGGTGTCTATAAGATAGCCAATAGGAAGACCTCTGAGGAAAATGCACAACATTAGATCATGGCTAAAAAGTCACAAAAAAGATTTTGCTAGATTAAGTCCAACAAGTTTTATTATATACAATTTTTTTTTAATTTTTGGTGGGTGCTAGTCCAGGGCTTAAATTTGACAGTCAACCTCGCCTCTCAAGCAAATTTTTAATGACAGCTATCTATACTATGATATATCTTAATATAAGTAAAATTATATATAAATCAAATATATATATCATCATACTTCTATATAAATTTTGATAGTCTATCCAATATCTCTCCTTTCATGTGATACAATCTTTTTAAAATTTTAATAGTATTTTTCAGCAAAAATGTCTAAATACGACCATACAGCCACCAAATTGAGGCCCTAGCCGTGCTACCACAACTGTAAAAACATCTCCATAAGTGGTATTGTACACAAGTAAACAAGGAGGGTGAGAGAGAAATCATAAAATATCATTTTGAAAACACTATGATAAGCAATATTACATAATTGATTAGAGGTAGCCACTTGGACCACTATCTCTATGGTGAGACACAAAATAATCTAAATCAGTCTTTTAAGGCAAGTACTTGTTGACACTCCTTCACATGTACTCCACATACAAAAGAATAAACAAAGAAAAAAAAGGGAATCAAGCTGCATACTTTTATGATAGGATAGAACAAGATATAAGGACAAAAGGCTTACGCTAAAGTCTACACACTTACAGTTGGTGATATGAATTAAATTTGAACAAATATAATTGATTTCACATTTTGATTGACTGGCACTAGAAAAATAGTGAAATAAGACAAAATGGTATAGTAGTCCCTAATGCTTGTAGACAGGAATTAAAAACCAGAGGAGGGAGGCAGGGAGCGATTCCATTTCAATCTCATCAGGTTCTCTATAATTTTATAATACAGCAAGAAATAAGAAGAAAAAGGGTTTCAGTTGAGGGAAACCTTATGATTTGAACTCCTGTTCTCTGTTTCGCATCCTCTCTCTGCACTATCAGTAAAAAGAGTGAAGAAGAATGGCGGCAGTTAGAGTGCAATCCCTGGCGAGGAATGGAATGGAGAGCATACCAGCTGAGTTCATAAGGCCGCCACACGAGATGCCTGGTGCCAACACAAATGGCCCTTCTGTGCAGATTCCGCTAATAGATATGGCCAATTTAAGTGGCGCCGCCTTCCTCCGTGAAAAAGCCATAGCAGACATTGGAAGCGCCGCCTGTGAATAGGGGCTTTTCCAAGTTGTGAACCATGGAATTTCTGAACAACTCATCCAACGCCTGCAGGCCGTTGGGAAGGAGTTCTTCGATCTTCCACAGGAGGAAAAGGAGAGCTATTCCAACAATGCGGCGGCAGGCATTTTGGAGGGCTATGGCACCCGGCTGGCTCATAATATTGCTGGAAAGCTGGAATGGATTGACTACTTTTTCCATCAGTTGTGGCCTCCTTCCAGACGTGACTTCAAAACCTGGCCTCGCCATCCTTCCTCTTACAACTACACTTCCTCCTCCCCATGCTTGTGTTTTGTGGATCAATTTTTTTTATTTTTTATGGAGATCATCCACAAGATGGTGTCATGGGGCCTTCACTCGACAAGACTTGATTCTTGGTGGACTCATTGAGAACCTTTCAACTTCACCAGTAGACCAAGGGCCCTTTGACGTGGATCACGTTTAATTTTTTAGTGTGCAATAACTATACTAATTTTTGTTTATATTGTAAATAGATTGAACAATAAATAAAATATAGCTTATCTACCTTTTCTAGAGTTGTCTAAATATATAATCGAGTTGTTTATTTTAGTTTTTGAGAATTACCAATAAATCATGCAATTGACTGCTCTATTTAGTGTTCTTGTAATGAAATTATATAGATGATTTCAAATTTTGAGTGACCAAAAGTTATATTCACTTTTAATTCTATTGTAGAGAGGTGAATGATGAATATGCTAAAGCACTTTTGGAAGTGGTGAATAAGTTGTTTTCTGCCTTGTCACTCTATCTTGGTGTGGAAGAACACACTATGAAAGAGGAACTCGGTGGTGAAAATTTGGAGATGGAGATGAAAATAAATTACTACCCACCATGTCCCCAACCAGAGCTTGCTTTGGGAGTAGAAGCCCATACAGACATGAGTGCTTTGACTCTTCTTGTCCCTAATGAAGTTCCTGGTCTCCAAGTGCACAAAGATGGCCATTGGGTTGGTGCAAAATACATTCCTAATGCTATTATTGTCCACATTGGAGACCAATTAGAGGTTATTTTATTATTTCACTTCATATTTTATTTTATTTTTTTTATTTCTAAATTTTATCTCACAATGATAAAATGTTGTAGGTTTTGACCAATGATAAGTACAAGAGTGTTTTACATCGTAGTGTGGTGAGCAAGGACAAAGTGAGAATGTCATGGCCAGTATTTTGTACTCCTCCTGCTAATAAAGTCATTGGCCCCATGAAAGAGTTGATTGATGAGAAAAATCCACCCGTGTATAATGCCAAGACTTATGCAAAGTTTAAACATCGTAAGATCAACAAATTGGAACAATAAAAGTACAACACCATCTCATTTAAATGCTCAACACCAAATAAAGATTATGATCCTCTACTAAAATGTGCATTGTTATTCATGTTGAAGTCAATTTTCATAATGTGAAGTCTTGGATTTGATTAGTGGCATATTGATTTACCATTAAACATTAAATATTATCTATTAAAGTGTTGTTACTTATTGTTGGCAATGGTAATCTTCTTATCCAACAATAATACTATTATGATTCAAACAAATTTTCCTATTAAACAACATTATGAATTCCTTTTTGGGAGACAATGTATTAAATTGAATGATTGTGCATCTTTTAAAGTAGGACTTGTAAATACTTTAAAGTGAGATTATCTGGAACTATTCATGTTGGAAAATATAAATTTGGGGAACTATTAGAAGGAAATATAAATGAGTGGTAGTTGATAAGAATTTTCACATTAGGCTCATTAATTAAGAATAATGACATATGAGAAAAAAATATTTGAAATTATTAAGCAATGTTCATATGTACACGGGTGGGTGCATGTATAAAGAAAGTTTTAATTATAGATACACAATTAGTTGAATCTACATATAGGGAAACACATCATGCATGTAAAATGGTGTGAAGTCCAAAGTTGAATTTATACTTATAAACATACATTTAAGGTATTTTGGTGTACATATATACCTATGAATACATAAATATCAGAAGAAGAAGCTATGACACCACCTCTTTTAGATGTGGTTAGATGAGCCATTATGCTAGTGAATGTCAAGAAGAGAAGAAGAAAAGATACAAATTTTATGGTGATAGTAGTCATGATCTGTTTATTTGCACTAAGGCACAACAATATTTCAAGAATGCTCCACCGCAAACAAAAAGTGAAGAGTTCTTTGGTGCTAACACAACAAAAGGAGTGAAAATTATGAGGAAGGTACCTAAACAAGATGCTCGAGGAGCTAGAAGATGTGTCAAACTAGAGTAGATGAAGAAGATATAAGAGACTGACTACTACTAATAGAGGATGAACAAATGAACAAAGAATATCTAACAAAGAAGGAAGAATTAAGAAGGTGATCTATTACAAAATATAGGAAGAAAAAATATGCGGTTACAATTAGAGGAGGAATTAATACCGCAAAAGGAAGAATACAGAGAGATGAGATAGAAGAAGATGAAGGGGAAAATTTTCCAACAAAATTAAAACATGATCAAATAGTCGTTCAGATAACATAAGGAAAATTTTACAAGAAAAAAAATACTGCAAAACATGTTTTTTAGAGAAGGAAGTTCACCTCTTAAAGGAATTGACAAACTTTCCAGAGGAAGAAAACATCCTAGAAAAGTTAAAACAATTTTCAAAGTACTGGAACAAAACAAGAAATTCAACTTCTAGACCTTGTTGGTAAACAAATTTATCACTGCAAATTCTTGATGTGAGTGGCAAATGTTCCAACAGTTGGATAAATTGTTATGGAATAACAACTTTTCTTTACATTAGAGGGGTAGCTCCCTCGTATGATAGGGATTTTAAGCTTTTACAATATTTTTAACCCAAAAATACCAAAGGAAAAGTGGAAAAACTTAAGAAAGATTTGTTTGTAGAAACCCTAATAGTAGATGTACAAATATTGACTTGGATTTCCCAAATTTATTAAAAATTACAAGGTTCTCACCACAAAAGTTAGAAGCTATGTTTCTAAACTTATATGATGAATTTCACAACAATAGATGTTTTAATATGCAACAATGGTGAAAGAATAATAACACTCAAATCTCAACACATGAAGAGATAGGTTTATACCAGTAGCATTTAAATTAAAACACAAATATATTATTGCATTTCCTTTCACAAATTGCACAATTTATTATGATTTCCAGTATATGACCAACGATTTTCACAAAAGACAAAGGGATAAAAGATTACTACCGATTTAACATATGAGAAATTAGTAATGATAATAGAGAAAACACCAAAACATATGATCTGAATGCTTTCTTATTATTTTGTGAAGTTCTACAACTCCAAAAACCCTTATACCCAAAACTTTGAGAGTCAAAAGTCCTCTCTAATACAACATAGCCTTGTATATATAGGCTCTTTCTCCAATAACTAATTTGTAACTACCATTAATTTATAATTTCAAAAATAAAAGTCATTACTTTCTTGACTTAAAGTTATAAATAAAAGTGAGTTTATTAAGTCATATAAAATGACTTAATTTACATTCCAAAAATAATAATAAAGTTAACTAAGTAAAAGATGAGAAGCTTTCAATTCCGTTGTTTTCAAATTTGCTTTTTTGAAGCCTCTGAATGTTTTGAGGAAGAAGACAATCCCTTAAAATTTTTGAATTGTTTAACCATTGGTGAGATTAATTTATCTCTTGACACAGTAATGTTGAGCAACCTTAGCTTCTAAGTCATTAACGTTTCATCTACCTTGTACATTCTTTCAGGGAGTGCTAATAAGTCTTTGTGGTAGCCAACCATTATAGTAGACATAGATGCCAACTTTACCTTAGCTTCCAAGTCATTAACGTTTCATCTACCTTGTGCATTCTTTCAGGGAGTGCTAATAAGTCTTTGTGGTAGCCAACCATTATAGTAGACATAGATGCCAACTTTCTCAATTTATTTCCATTAACACTTTCCTTATTAAACAATTCTTCCAAAACCATATCTCTGAATCTCTTCTTAACTACGTGTACATTTGAGCTGTCTTCTTTTACAATACCTCTGAATTTCAACATCTGAACATCTTCTTTTACAATATCCACCTCGAAGGCCAAGCAATTTATGATGACCTCTGGTTTGACTTTCTCACATAACTTCACTAACCATTTTAGCTCTAAAATGGTTTGTTTGAAGATCATTAATTTCTATTTAATGCCTTTTGATCATTCTATAACATTGTATTCATTCAATGTAATAAAAAAATCAAATATCAATGTTTTCACATCATATTTAGCCATTTCTCCTAAATCTTGAATCACACCCTACCATATAATATCTTCATTTTTTGTTGAAGCATGCTCAGTGTTCAGTTCATTCACTTTATTGTCAGCTTCTTGGTATAATTTTATTGCTTCTTCAATGGAAATAAGACCATCCAAAACAACTTGTTCAACCCATGATTCATAAGCTCTTCCATATGCTTGATATTTGTTGATTTTCTCCATTGTACCTTTGTCAACATCCTTTATATTCATATTATTTGAAGTTGATGAAGGTGCACTCAATGGTTGAGATGGTGTATCCACAATGGATTTGATGAAATAGGTCAAAGTATGAATCTACCCCTCATTCTTTGGCCACCTTTTCTTTTTCAGTCCTTTTAGATACCAATTTCATGGTTGAGACCTGAAAGTTATGGATATCCCCTTCATGAGTAGAGGTACCAAGTTCAACATGAGAAATCTGATAAGCATCTTCAATCACCTCTTCTTCGTCGTATATCTGGATGATTGGACAATGTATGGATTAATTAAAGATCATGTTCAAGTACTTAGGCTGATGTGAGAACGATGTAGAAGATTTTAAATTTCATTGAATTTGAAGAAATGCATATTTGTGGTACCATTCAGAGTTCTAGGTAACATCATATGCAAGGAAGGATTGATGGTCGATATGCTAGAAATAGAAATAATCCTAAATTTCTTCTAGCTCCAAGGACACTAAAAGAAGTAAAAACATTTGGGATACAATGGATACCATACAAAATTCATCAAGGGATATGAGACAATTGCTAGACCAATAGAAAAGATCCTTAAGAAAAGGACAAACAAAACTATCCAATGGATAGAATAGCTTCAAAAGCCTTTGACACATTAAGAAAGAAGATTGTGGAAGAACCTATCACGCCCCATTTTTAAACTAACATACTTATCATTTTATTTCAAGAAGGCAAATGGATAGTCAGTGAAAGTAATATGAGGAAAGTAATGTTATGTTAGAATATGAAATACATTTGAATTATGTTATTTTTATAATAAAGATTGTTTATAATGTCATTAACATCCACGTGATTAAATAATGTGATGGACTAATTACCGTTGTGTGACTGAGGTAGATGCAGGAACAATGTTTTTCCCTTTAACATGAGGAGAGAGAGTATCACCGTGGAGAGAGTACTAGATCGCATGAATACAATGATCCTTGTGCTATCTGGAAACACACGCACACTCACATTAGAGGTTAAGTAAATTATATTGAATTAATTCTTTATCTATATGTGGATTAGTCATCTCAGTAATATTGTTGAACATTGTGATCTTTTCGTACTAGATTAATAATATTGTCTTCTTGTCGATGGCTTAGTCTTTTGCGTTGACAATTAGAAAGGTTGTATACATCTATAAATGTCAAGTCGACATTAGTAATCAACCAAACAAGTTGAACCTTATCGTCAAGATCGAAGTCGGTTTTGCTGAGCTTTAATTTCAATAATTGTGCTCGTAAATAGCATAATTGAATCATTCAAAATAATGCAATAGTGGCATTTAAATAATAGGTATATTGTTGTTTATATTCTTATTTATTAAATAACTTTGATGTGGTTAAATTTAAAAACTCAGTATAAAGTTAAGATGGTTAAGTCTTGAAAGACTCCCATCGTTTTCTCCCATATATGATAGGAGTGGGAGGGAGCAATAGCTCCATAACTCCTACTTTTGAGCTCTCAAGACTGCACATGGTTGAGAGAAGGTAGGGAATAGTTAATGCAACTATTTTATCGATAGGGAGTATGTTTTAATAGTAGAGATTAGAGAGAAAAATATATCTTTTTTTTGGATTGGAAAATTAGAGAGGAGAGAAGGAGCTCGAAGAAAGTATATCAACTGCATAATATGTGACAAGTATGTCAATAATAGTATTTTTCAGATGATAATAAGTTTATTCTATGTATTCGTATACTATATTTGTGTATGTCAAGAGACCACAAACATTAAAGGAAACAATGATAATTTCGTGGAAAAATGAAGCCTTTGTATATGTTAACAAGTAATGATATTGGTAAGTGGATACCATTGGTATGGCATTCCATTGAGGATATATGTCTATAGTATGTTGTTCTAGAAGAGTATAATGAATTTAAATAACAGTTTTTTTTCTTAGAATCAACATGTAGATTGATAAGAACATCTGAGCTAAAAAGCCGATTGGTAGTTATGTTAAAACTATTCTTTATTGTCTTTTGATACTTGGTCGATAGGTGGCCATATCCATATAAACATTATGGACATAGATGCAAACCCGATAGGCATGAATCTTGTTAAAATAAAGTTAGAATGTAAATGAAACTTGTGTATAGGCTAAGTAATAAAATCATGGTCAGTCTATTAAACTTGAAGATATCCCTGTTCTTTTATGAACAATATTATAAGTGGGATATTATCTATGTATATCTGTTATATGAACATTGGATATAAACTAATATAAGACCGAATGGCTTGGTGTGGTCAACTACACAAGGTCGACTGGTTATAAACATTCTTAACCTATCTAGTTAAGGAATGAAACTTTTCAGCCAGTCTGGAATAGACTGAGAACTCAGATTAGTCTGGAAAAAGATCGAGAGCTCAAATTAGTCTAGAATAGATTGAGAGCTCAGATTAGTCTAGAAAAGATTGAGAGCTTAGCTAGCCTAAAATAGACTAAGAAGTCTAGTTAGTCTTGAATGGACCGATACTCATATGTGTTAGAGATCTTAATATCTTTAAAAAGGAGTTAAACAATTCAAAGTTTTGAAGGAATCATTACTCTATGTTTATTATTAAAGCTTGTAGTTTATGAAAGATCAATGATTTGATTATTAGACTTTAACTTGAAAAGATTCCATAATCGGGTGATATACACAAGAATTTATTATACTTATGCCATAAAACATATGTATTATCACTTTGACTATTTTGAGTAACTAAGAGTTCTCATACACTACTTTTAATCTGGTTAATAGGAAACCATTCTTTTATCTTACTATGGTGATATTATATGTTTACTTTGACAGTAAATGGTTGAATATATTTTCATAGACTAAGGGCGATATATCTTAGTGGTAAGAGTCTTAGAAGTCTATAGACGTCAAATGTATTGACTATTTGATAGAATCAAGTATATATCGAGAATGTATGTTTAGAGTATGAAAATGGGTTGACAAGTCCTTGAGTAGAATGGCAAGTCATCATAGGCCCGAGATTGCAAGGATGCAAAGAGGGGCTCAATGTATGCTTATAAGTCACCTAAAGATCTCACCCTATACTTGTCTTATAATAAGGGAATATTCTAAGTCAAATAGACTGGTATTGAGTTAACAAGTCAAAATATGTTGATATATTATTTACTAAATTATAAGAATGTAGTCTCCAAGTCAAGACAGGAGTGAGTGAACATATGACTTTATTTATATGAACCTTTGGCCAAAGTAATGCAAAAGTCACTACTTGCATTGTCGGTTCACTGTGTACCAAATAGATGAACTGTCAGAATGGGTTATACATAGCTAGAGCTAGACTAGAGTTGTAAGCCCGATTGTTATTAAATAGGACACTTCACTAGTTCTCAGATGACACAAGGAATCAGTTGATTCTCATTATATGTACCCTCGTGAAGGGAAGGACCACTTTCAGAAGGAAGGTGTGCAAGTGACCGCTGGTCTATGGTTGGAGTAAAAGCACCAGGGTGATGCTCTCTCTCCTACAGTTGACTACTAAAGAATTGTGAACATGAAACATTACTTATTATGTAAATGGAAATTGAAACATGTTGTAGTCACAAGGAAAGCAACCATTTGTTATTATACTTGACAAATATGTAAGAATTTGTAAGTCGCACGTGAAGCAACCATATTTTGTAATTATTTATTGAACTTTGGATTAGCAAGTTTATTAATGATGGAATCAAGTTCATATATAAAAAAATGGCATTTATTGTGCATTAATTATATTGTTTATTAAATATTCCAGTTGGGATGGTATCAAAGCTACCGAGTTCAACACTTGGACCTAGGAGCTCATTACGATATTTTGCAACTTGGCAAGACATGCTAATGATAAAATGATAGTTCTTGTGCCAGAATGACAGGAAAGAGGACAAGAAAGCAAGCCAAGAAAATAAAACCTAGTGATATACCTAAGATCACCATTAACAAAGAGCCATCTCCTAAGCCAAAAATGAAGGAAATAGTGAGCTATGCAGAAGGAGCTTGGCTCATTGATTTGAGACACTAGATGATGCACTCAAATGTATCTGCCTAGAAAGGAGGAAACAGATTGAAGTAGTAGAAAAGCTACCAACTCCTACTGTTGTTAAGACTAGTAAACCATCCGCACACTGTGATATGCCTTTCGGGTGTGGTCGGGATGTGCCTGTATTAGCAAAAGAGGTGTTGATTGAGTACTCACGAGTACACCCACCCACAAAGTTTTTGTTACTCGATTTTGTCGGGGAGGAGGAACCCGAGGAAATCCCTTTGTCAGAAAGTGATATGTAGACACTTCTTATACACGAAAAATAGAAAAGTTTTGTATAAATGAATAAGGATGTAAAAATCCAAAGAGTGAATGAAATAAAATTTTGGCTTTTAGTCTAAACAAATGTTTATGTGATGCATCTCTGAGTTTCTATATTTTTGAATTCGCAATTTTATGATAGCATGTCAAAAGTTCAATGTTTTGATAAATTTCTATGCAAATGTTAGGTGTGGATAAGTATTGCTTTGGAACAAAATGGAAATCAACCAGGAGGGAGCCCTAGCGGTACAGATCCTGAAAATAATCCTATGGCAAAATTAGACTAAATCTTGTCTGTTTTAAATGAAACAAAAGGGAGATTGGAAACCCTAGAAAATGAAGTGAGAAGGGGAGAAAATGTTAATCGTGAACATCACTTTGAAAGAGGGGAAGAACATAGTTTTCAGGGTGAACAAAGAGTAAGTAAACAAGACTCTCTGGTTCACTGTGAGGTAAAAACTTGTCTCACCAATGAGTTGGTTAGAGACATGAAGAAGGTTACTCCCCCTAAGTTTGATGGAACTATGAGTGGAGACACAACTGAGGCTTGGTTGACAGAGATGGAAAAATATTTTGAGATAAGGAATTACTCTAAGATCACTAATGATATGTGGGGATCCCACCAGTTAGTAGGAGAAGCATCCACATGGTGGATGAATAAGAAAATAGAATTAGGGTTGAGTTCTTTAAGGCTAACTTAGGATTAGTTTGTGGTCATTTTTTGGAAAAAATGGTTGCCCCAATTGTATTTTGATTATAAACTAACAGATTTCCAAAATATGCGTTAAGGAGATATGACTGTCACTGAATACTGGGAAAAGTTTACCAGATTGTTGAAGTATGTGCCACAATATTAGAAGGATGAGATATTTAGAATAAGGAAGTTTATTATGGGCTTTAATGCTCAAATTGGTGGAGAAGTGGACATCCATGGACCCACAACCATGGATCAAGTCTTTGAGAAAGCCATCAAGCAAGAGCAAAAAATCAAATCTATCTCTACATATCGAGAGAAATCCTGCAAGAAATTCAATTGGAATCATTCTTCGACACCTTTCAAAAGGAGAAATAGAAATTAAGAATCTAGAGGGAGAAACCATGGTAAAGGTTCTAGGTACAACAAAAATGAACCCAAGGGCTGGTACAAGGACAATAATTCTAAAAATAATGATGATAATCCTAACCGCCCTTTGGGAAAGAAAGGTCCCCATGGAGGATGTTTTACGTGTGGAGGAGACCACTATGCTAATTAGTGCCCCACTAAGAGCCAAGAAAACCCATATTGTGGTAATCCTTTGCCATTACAACAAACATCCTTTCAACAAAGGATCCATCCCACTTTGGACAACCACCAAGTAGAATACTAAATTACTCCCATTGAAACTACAGGTAACTTATTTAGCATTCCATTTTTAATTCTCATAGATATAGGAGCAACTGAAATTTTTATTTCACCAAGCTTACTTTGTAAAATTCCTAAATGAGCTGGATTCATGGGGAAGCCATGGTCAGTAGGATATACAAACAAGACAAGAGCTCAGGTAGAGCAATGTCTGTTTGAAGGTAGATTGAATCTACCCACTTTTTCTACTGAAGTCAATATGTATGTAGCCCCTCTAAGATCGTATGATGTCATCCTAGGTATGAACTGGTTATGGTAACATAGAGCAAAGGTAGTGTTGGTTTTTCTTCTGAATCAGCATTAGGGTTTGCCAGTTCTAATGCACATGCAGATTCAGCCAACTGAATACAAAAGGTTGCGTGAGCTCCTCCCCTTCACTTCTGGTTCTGCCGCACCAAGGGGGGTGTCCCTATTTGATAAAAGTATAACCTTGACTAGCTCAATGACAGAAGGATTTAACTTGACGGCAACAGGCAGAATACTCTCATGTATGGACCAAGATTTGTGTAACAAATCACAAGGTTGGCAATATTCTTGGACATAATGTCTGGTTAGGTATGAGAGCATGCAGAGGTTCCTAATCCTAATCCTACAACTAACAGGTGGAAGTGATGAGATGGGTTGAAATGGTGTTTGGAGTTATGGGACTTTCCTAGACCCATTGAACAGACAGATTCCCAAACCAGTGCCTTATCTGGGCAGCAGAGTCATATCTAAGATTGTAAATGTCTCCCCATGACAACATAAATTCATATCTAGAGGACCTAAGAATAATGCTACTGCCTAACAGTAACATGTCCAAGAAAGAGTATCATTAATGATCATACTTAACAGATCCTATGATGCAATCTATTTCCCTTTGTATCTGATCAAAAGCCTATTTAACCACTCCTTGAGCAGACGCAATAAATCAAACACACAGTATGCACATACTGAAAAACTTGGAAGCCCTTGACAACCCTGTTTGAAAGGAAAACAAATGACATACAGGAGACAATCAGAAACAATACACACACAGGTGTTTTTCATTTAAAATCAATCTGCATAGAAGGCCATCACAGAGAAAATCATCATTTACAAGCCAACATAGATTAGTACACCAGACTAAGGACCGAGTCTGTAGCAAAAAAAGCCTTTCAAAATGTGAACACCTTATGTTCAGAGCCAAAGCAGAAAGCCCAAAAACATCCAACCCCTAAAATGTAACACAGCCAGACCATTTATACAAAACCGTGTACATTCAGCAATTAATTACATGGCCAGAAGTCAAAAATTTGCCAGATACATTCCTTCCATTTGAAAATGGCCTTCACAGATTAAATGCGATAGACAGGGGGGTCTCGAGCTTTGTGCCGCCATCTGAAAGTCTTCATCCACGATCAGGCAGCTTCACCGTTTGTACCATCGCCCATACCCCTGCACGACCGTCATTGATGGCCCAACCACCCGCATTTCACTTGGAAACTGTCACAGTGCTCAAATGGGAAGTTCCCGCCAAAAAGCGCTTCACTTCAAAGTTTGAATTATGCAGAAAAATTAGTCCCACATGCACGGTGCCGAGACCACTCTATCACTTTATAAACATAGCTGCATGCATAATAGGTGTCGAGCATTTTTGCCACGCTCGACACACGCTCCTTCGACCAAAGCCCCATCGCCTAGACCTAAGCCATCGGCCAACCCTGCAGATCTCTTGCCGACCTCACTAGTCTCACCGATGCGAACTACATTCCCCACCTCCGTCGGCGTGACCCCCTCCATTGGAGCATCTAAAAATCCTCTGGCCGACCTCATGTGTTACACCGATGAAGCCCATCACAATCCCCTGTCGGCCAGACAACTACCATCGGCGGACCCAAAAGCCTCCCCGCCGATGAACAAAGTCTCACCGATGACCACTCCATACACACCCATCGCCAAGACAAAAACCATCGGCCAAGTCAAACGAACTCTCACCGATACATAAAGTCACGTCGACAACATACCACATCCGAGTCTTCGGTGAGACACACGCTGATGACATCTCATCGGCCAAACCTACGCCGTCGGCCCAACACTTGCCCGCTCACCTGATATTCAATGTCATGTCGATGGCACATCAAAACCCTCGCTCCCATCGGCCAGACACATATCGTCGGAGCAACAAAAGGAACCCTAGCCGATAGCACTAGTCACAACGATGACCAACAAGCCTCACTCTACCCCCCCGTCGGCTAGACACATGCCCATCGGGAAACCAGAAAGAAGATACGCCGATGACAGAAGTCATCCCGATGGCACAGCACCACCACATCGGTGGAACCAAAAATACTCCAGCCGATAGATCAAGCTCCTGCCGATGGACAGGAATACCTAGGGTTTGAATGAAGAAACCCTCCAACAAGCAAGCTCAGCCTCCAGGTCAAAATGAGCACCAACACTGGCTCTGTCTAGGGACGTGCAGGTGCAAAACTGCAGTGAGGACCTCAGAATCTATGGTTTCGCAGATTGGGCCATATCTATTGGGCAAGAGAGTCGATCATTGCACCAACCTGCACAAAAACTATATTTTTAGTCATCACTTGGGTGGCCCCGGGTAGCCAAAAAGGAAGAACCAAAATTTTTTCCTGCCAAATGTCTGATTCCAAACTGAAAGATCCCAATCCCAACTGAAAAAATTGGCATAGTTTGTCCATAAGGTCATTTGCTCTATTAGATATTCCACCACCTTTGACAGCTTGCCACTTGTAGTACTACCTCTGTCACTCTGCATTTCAAAATCAAACATTCAACCATACATGCTAAAAAATCCTTCAGCATTAAGCAACATATGCATGTTATACTCTTCAGATGGTACATCATACTGCTCTTGGCAGTCTTCATCATTTATCTGGCTACTGCACACCATCAGGCACTCATCCAGCTGATCCAAAAACTCAAAATACTCAGAAAAAATGAGACCCCCCATACTTAATGATATTGAAAACAAATCCTGATCCACACACCCAATGTTGCACATTTCTGGATCAAGTGATGATGAACATCCATTATTCACAGTTTGCAAATCCATAGTATCTTCACAAGAACTGAAGATATCTGATTCATATGTCCCCTCCTCACAAACTGATGTAACACCAAGGTCAACAGTCTCTTTATATTCATCATCATCCTCAAAAAGAGGATTAATCTTGCACCACTGAAAGTCAAGATTCACAGCATCAAAGGCACCTGTAGACTCATCATAAAGGGGATTAACACTCACCGCAAAGGCCTCTGCTTCTTCTTCATGATACTCCAATTCTTCTTTAGTACTATCAGATCCAGAGTCATAAGAAGAACAAACCTGATCCATGAATTGATCATGGATATCATTTCTATCAACTGATTGCCCCATATACAAGATTTCTGCTGTTTCAATGCATTTTGAAGTTGAGCTATCTGCATCATTCTCCATCCCTCTAATACTTCCTGATGAAACTGATACTGACTATTGATCCACATGATCACAACCTTGCACAACTGGATCATTTAAACATGATGGCTCTTTGATAAGGGCTGGTATGTAAATATTACTTGAAAAACCATTGTTTTCAACTTCATTTGTTGGGCAAAACAAGACATCCTCCTTTATAACAGAAACATCATCAACTTGAAATGATGCAAAAACTAGGACAACAGGGGTGTGAATACTTTGACATTCATTGTCAACTCCTGAATTAAATCTTTCATTAACATCGGGGGCTGCAGGACAACAAAATTTTTTAGAAAAATAAGCCTTTTGTATTCCATACCTCTAATTGTTTTCAATATCTATTGCAAACTGATGTGCCTGATGCAATGTGGTGGGCTCCTTGTCTCTTAATATGTAACTCATTTTCTTATCAAAAGCTCCCAAATAGACAACTAAGCACAGTGCATCATTAGGTCTCATGCATTCTGGAATTCTATTCAATGCCCTCATAAATCAGAGGTTAAAGGCTGGGATCAACTCACCTTCTTCAATATGGATGTACATAAAATTACTAATAACTGCATATTCAGAGATTCTTTCACCATATTGTACTAGAAATGCAGATTTAAAACCATGCCAAGAGCTGACAGAGTGAGCTGGAAGGTAGGAAAACCAGTCCCTTGCATCTTCATCTAGAGATTGAACAAATAATCTCATAACCACATCCTCATGGTCAATCTCAAAGTCATCTATCACATTCATAAACTGCTGCAAGTGTCTCTCAGCTGATTCATCCTTTATACCATTAAATTTAGGCAAAAAAATTCTGATTTTAGGTGGAAGAGCATTTGGATAGCCACAAATGCCACTGAAATTTATGGGCTTATATCTGTCTATGTTGAAACTTCTTTTATTACATTGTTGGGACTGACTACTATACATTTTTGCCCTTGACACTTCACAAGGGTGCATAGGCTGATAATACATCCTTTATGTTTTTGCAACCCTCCTCTCTACTCAGATTTTCTACAAACAATGACTTTAGGCACTCAAAATTTAGACTGTTTTTTCAAACTTTCCTAAAGTCCTTTAAATGAGTCTTTTTAGCAACATTGCATGCCCTTTGAAATACAGAATAAGTTCTAATAAAAGCATGCAAGCTCTGCTTTCACCAATGTTTCCCTTTTAACCAGTGCTATCTCACCAAATAGGGAGTCTGTCAAACAATATGAAATACCTGGATATGTTGCAGGAGCTGCAAATTCTTCTTTGACTGATTTTGTTCTTTTATCAGGTTCTTTGATGCAGAGTTGCCACCTCCTTGAAGAGGAATGAGCTTCAAACAAGCTGAAGCTGCAAATTGATTTCTTTCTTTCTGGGTCATCCACTAGTAGAGTCACATATACAACCTTTTTCTCTGCTGCAACAAAACACATCCAGGCCTAATTCTTCAATCTCGTAGACTCAAACTTTCATGGATATGACATTGATCTCCCCAGTAGAGTCGCCAATTTGTTGGTTTTTCTTCTGAATCAGCATTAGGGTTTGCCAGTTCTAATGCACATGCAGATTCAGCCAACTGAATACAAGAGGCTGCGTGAGCTCCTCCCCTTCACTTCTGGTTCTGCCGCACCAAGGGGGTGTCCCTATTTGATAAAAGTATAACCTTGACTAGCTCAATGACAGAAGGATTTAACTTGACGGCAACAGGCAGAATACTCTCATGTATGGACCAAGATTTGTGTAACAAATCACAAGGTTGGCAACATTCTTAGACATAATGTCTGGTTAGGTATGAGAGCATGCAGAGGTTCCTAATCCTAATCCTACAACTAACAGGTGGAAGTGATGAGATGGGTTGAAATGGTGTTTGGAGTTATGGGACTTTCCTAGACCCATTGAACAGACAGATTCCCAAACCAGTGCCTTATCTGGGCAGCAGAGTCATATCTAAGATTGTAAATGTCTCCCCATGACAACATAAATTCATATCCAGAGGACCTAAGAATAATGCTACTGCCTAACAGCAACATGTCCAAGAAAGAGTGTCATTAATGATCATACTTAATAGATCCTATGATGCAATCTATTTCCCTTTGTATCTGATCAAAAGCCTATTTAACCACTCCTTGAGCAGACGCAATAAACCAGACACACAGTATGCACATACTGAAAAACTTGGAAGCCCTTGACAACCCTGTTTGAAAGGAAAACAAATGACATACATGAGACAATCAGAAACAATACACACATAGGTGTTTTTCATTTAAAATCAATCTGCATAGAAGTCCATCACAGAGAAAATCATCATTTACAAGCCAAGATAGATTAGTACACCAGACTAAGGACCGAGTCTGTAGCAAAAAATGCCTTTCAAAATGTGAACACCTTATGTTCAGAGCCAAAGCAGAAAGCCCAAAAACATCCAACCCCTAAAATGTAACATAGCCAGACCATTTATACAGAACCGTGTACATTCAGCAATTAATTACATGGCCAGAAGTCAAAAATTTGCCAGATACATTCCTTCCATTTGAAAATGGCCTTCACAGATTAAATGCGACAGACAGGGGGGTCTCGAGCTTTGCGCTGCCATCTGAAAGTCTTCATCCACAATCAGGCAGCTTCACCGTTTGTACCATCGTCCATACCCCTGCACGACCGTCATTGATGGCTCAACCACCCGCATTTCACTTGGAAACTGTTGCAGTGCTCAAATGGGAAGTTCCCGCCAAAAAGCGCTTCGCTTCAAAGTTTGAATTATGCAGGAAAATTAGTCCCACATGCACGGTGCCGAGACCACTCTATCACTTTATAAACATAGCTGCATGCATAATAGGTGTCGAGCATTTTTGCCACGCTCGACACATGCTCCTTCGACCAAAGCCCCATCGCCCAAACCTAAGCCATCGGCCAACCCCGCAGATCTCTTGCCGACCTCACTAGTCTCACCGATGCGAACTACATTCCCCACCTCCGTCGGCGTGACCCCCTCCATCGGAGCATCTAAAAATCCTCTGGCTGACCTCATGTGTTACACCGATGAAGCCCATCACAATCCCCTGTCGGCCAGACAACTACCATCGGCGGACCCAAAAGCCTCCCCGCCGATGAACAAAGTCTCACCGATGACCACTCCATACACACCCATCGCCAAGACAAAAACCATCGGCCAAGTCAAACGAACTCTCACCGATACACAAAGTCACGCCGACAACATACCACATCCGGGTCTTCGGTAAGACACACGCCGATGACATCTCATCGGCCAAACCTACGCCATCGGCCCAACACTTGCCCACTCACCCGATATTCAATGTCGTGCCGATGGCACATCAAAACCCTCGCTCCCATCGGCCAAACACATATCGTCGGAGCAACAAAAGGAACCTTGGCCGATAACACTAGTCACAGCGATGACCAACAAGCCTCACTCTGCCCCCCCGTCGGCTAGACACATGCCCATCGGGAAACCAGAAAGAAGATACACCGATGACAGAAGTCATCCTGATGGCACAGCACCACCACATCGGTGGAACCAAAAATACTCCAGCTGATAGATCAAGCTCTTGCCGATGGACAGGAATACCTAGGGTTTGAATGAAGAAACCCTCCAACAAGCAAGCTCAGCCTCCAGGTCAAAATGAGCACCAACAGGTAGATTGATTTTCCAAGACAATCGAATGTCTGGATGACGTTGGCAATGTCGTCTTGATTCAAGGAGTGCAGCAGAAAATGAAAATCAGACAAATTTCTGCGATGCAACTGAAGAGCGATAATCGAAAGGGTTGCCAAATATTTTTAGTCAAAATGGAATAATTGAATGAGAAAGGTGAGGAATTTGGGAAACCAAAAGGACCTTCAGTGGAAAACTATCCTTTTCTTTAAGAATATCAGGATGTGTTTCCTAAGGATCTTCCAAGTATGCCCTCGAAAAGGGTTTTCGATTTTTTTATTGATATTATTCTTGGTTCTATATTGGTGTCTATGGCACTGTATCAGATGACAACCACCTAGCTAATGGAGTTGAAATCCTAGCTCAGGAACTATTAACTAAAGGATTGATTAGACCTAGTGTGTTGTCATGGGGAGAACCGGTGATCTTTGTCAAGAAGGACAGTACCCTACATTTGTGTATAGACGATCGTATGCTTAACAAAGCAACGATAAAACAACAAGTATCCTCTACCATGCATGAATGATCTTTTTGATCAAATGTGTGGCACAACAGTATTTTCAAAGATTCACCTGAGGTCAGGTTATCACCAACTAAGGTTGAAGGATGAGGACATTCATAAGATAGCCTTTTGAACAAGGTATGGGCATTACGAATTCATGGTTTTACCTTTTGGGTTAACCAATGCCCCAACAACTTTTATGAATCTGATGAACAGTGTCTTCTGAGACTGTTTGGATAAGTTTGTGATAGTTTTTCTTGATGATATCCTGATCTACTCCCACAATGAGGAAGAGCATTATCAACATTTGTGGATAGTCTTACAACATCTTAGAGAGCACAAGTTGTATGGTATTCTATCTAAATGTACCTTCTTTCAGAAGGAAGTTCAGTATTTGGGCCACATAATCTCTGAAAAGGGAATTGCATTGGACTCTTCTAAGATAAAAGCTATTCTAAAATGGCCTGCACCTAGAAATGTGCACGAAGTGCATAGTTTTATGGGCTTTGCAGGATACTACAGGAAGTTCATTTTGAACTTTTCCATAATTGCCCACCCCATTACTTCTCTACAAAGAAAAGGGAAGTGATTTGAATGGTAAGAGAAGTGTGAAGAGGGGCCTTCAAAATCTCATTAGGAGAAGCTGACCTCGGCACCAATCCTCTGAGTTCCAAATTTGGAAGGTCTTTTTTTGTTATAACTGATGCCTCCACAAAAGGATTAGGTGGTGTATTAATGCAAGAAAGTCAAGTAGTGGCCTATGAGTCAAGAAAGTTGAGGTTGTATGAGAAAAATTATGCTCCACATGATTTTGAGCTAGCAGCAATTGTGCATGCTCTCTAAGTACGGAGGCATTATTTGTTGGGAAAATAATTTGAACTAAATCTGACAATCAAGGTTTGAAGTATGTCTTCACGCAACCTAACCTTAATGCCCGACAAATAAGATGGTTAGAGCTCATCTCTGATTATGATTTTGAGATTAACTACATTAAGGGTAAAGAAAATCGAGTGACTGATGCCTTGAGCCGAAGAATGCACATAATGGCAATAGTGTCAGTGCACTCTGATTTTAGAGCTCAAGTATTAAAGAATTTGACCGGAGATGAATATTATGAGAAGATTTTGAAAGCTCTAACAAAAAATCCTCAGGATACAAGGTATGATGGATTTTATTTTGAACATGATGGGTTATTGAGATTCAATAAGTAAATTTATGTACCAAATCGGGGAGATTTAAGAAGAACTATGTGGAAAGAAGTGCATTTTGTACCATATTTAGGTCATCCTAGAGTGACAAAGTTGTTAGCTGATGTGAAACCCTTAATTTTGGGAAGGGAATGAAGAATGATGCTATGACATTTGTGGTAGGATGTCTACAGTGTCAGCGAGTTAAGGTTGAACACTAGCACCCGACAGGACTTTTGTATCCTCATGATATTCCTGAATGGAAATAGTAGGTGATCAATATGGATTTTGTCTAGGGATTTCCTATGTCACGCTATAAGCATGATGCTATTCTTGTAGTGGTAGATAAACTTTCTAAGGTAGCTCACTTTATACCTAGTAATCTTATGGATGGAGCACCTATTTTAGCCAAGAAATTCATGCAAGAAGTTTATAGATTGCATGGAATTCTAGAAAAGATAATTTTGGATAGAGATGCTTAGATAACTTCAAGGTTTTGGAAAACCTTGTTCTTGACTTTGGGAACACAAATGAATATAAGCTCATGATATCATCTAGAAATAGATGGTCAAACTGAGAAATTTAATCAAATACTGGAGGTTTTGTTGAGGATGTATTGCATGGATCATCAGTATAAGTGGGAAGAGTATCTTCCACTAGTTTAATTTGTATATAATAACTCTTATCATTCTACAATTAAGATGGCTTCCTTCAAAGCATTATACAGAAGGAAGTGTCGAACTCCTATAAGCTGGGATAAGATAGAAGATAGGATTTGCCTTGGACCAGAACTACTTTCAAAGCTGGAAGAGAAAGTAAAATTGATCAAGAAAAGATCGGCAAAAGCAAATGATAGATAGAAAAGCTATGTTGACACCAAGAGAACACCCCTACAATTTTCAGTAGGAGATAAAGTTCTCATAAGAGTCAAACAACATAAGAGCCCAATTAAGTTTGAAAAGTCTTCCAAGCTAGCACCTAGATATGTTGTACCTTTCAAAGTCCTAGAAGTGGTTAATCTAGTTTCTTACAGGATAGCTCTACCACCAGCTCTTGCAAGAATGCATGATGTTTTCCATGTGTCATATTTGAAGAAATATATATCAGGATCTAATCATATATTTGATTAGAATGCTCTCTAGGTACAGGACCTAGGGGTGGTCATAATTGAGCCTCTCAAATTGCTCGAGGTATGCAAGATTCACCTGCATAACAGAGAGGTTACTTAGTGCAAGGTCCAGTGGGACTAGTATTCGAAGGACAATGCTACTTGGGAGGATTACAATGATATTTATCAAATGTTTCCACATCTTTTTATATAAACATGATGTAAAAGAACATATTTTCTATATTTATTTTATTATGGACACAATCATCGAGGATGATGATCTCTAAGGGAGGAGATATGTCACACCCTATTTTTAAACTAACATACTTATCATTTTATTTCAAGAAGACAGATGGATAGTCAATGAAATTAATATGAGGAAATTAATGTTATGTTAGAATATAAAATACATTTTAATTATGTTTTTTTTATAAGAATGATTGTTCATAACGTCATTAATGTCCACGTGATTAAATAATGTGATGGACTAATTGGACCATTGTGCAACTGAGGTGGATGTAGGAATGGTGTTTTTCCCTCCAACATGAGGAGAGAGAGTATCACCATGGAGAGGGCACTAGATCGCATGAATACAATGACCCTTGTGCTATTTGGAAACACGCACACACTCACATTAGAGGTTAAGTCAATATTGAATTAAGTCTTTATCTATACGTGGATTAGTCGTCTCAGTAATATTGTTGAATGTTGTGATCTTTTCATACTAGATTAATAATATTGTCTTCTTGTTGATGGCTTAGTCTTTTGTATTGACAATTAGAAAGGTTGTATACGTCTATAAATGTCAAGTCGACATGAGTAATCAACCAAACAAGTTGAACCTTATCATCAAAATCGAAGTCGGTTTTGCTAAGCTTTAATGTCAATAATTGTGCTCATAAATATCACAATTGAAGCATTCAAAAGAATGCAATAGTGGCATTTAAATAATAGGTATATTATTATTTATTTAATAACTTTGATGTGGTTAAATTTAAAAACTTAGTATAAAGTTAAGATGGTTAAGTCTTGAAAGACTCCCATCGTATTCTCCCCTATATGCTAGGAGGAGTGGGAGGGAGCAATAGCTCCATAACTCTTACTTTTGAGCTCTCAAGACCACGCACGGCTAAGAGAAGGTAGGGAATAGTTAATGCAACTATTTTGTTTGTAACCGATAGGGAGTATGTTTTAATAGTAGAGATTAGAGAGAAAAGGATATCTTTTTTTGGATAGGCAAATTAGAGAGGAGAGAAGGAGCTCAAAGAAAGTATATCGATTGCATAATAAGTGACAAGTATGTCAATAATAGTATTTTTCAGATGATAATAAGTTTATTCTATCTATTCGTATATTGTATTTGTGTATGTCAAGAGACCGCAGACATTAAAGGAAACAATGATAATTCTGTGGCAAAATGAAGCCTTTGTATATATTAACAAGTAATGATATTGGTAAGTGGATACCATTGGTATGGCATTCCATTGAGGATATATGTCTATAATATGTTGTTCTAGAAGAGTATAATGAATTTAAATAACAGTCTTTTTTCTTAGAATCAGCCTATAGATTGATAAGAATATCTAAGTTAAAAAATTGATTGACAGTTATGTTAGACCTATTCTTTATTATCTTTTGATACTTGGCCGATAGGCAGCCATATCCATATAAACATTATGGACATAGATGCAAAGCCAATAGGCATGAATCTTGTTAAAATAAAGTTAGAATGTAAACAAAACCTATGTATAGGTTGAGCAATAAAATCATGGCCAATCTTTTACACTTGAAGATATCCCTATTCTTTTATGAATGATACTATTTAAGTGGGATATTATCTATGTATATCTGTTATATGAACATTGGATATAAACTAATATAAGACCGAATGGCTTGGTGTGGTCAACTACACAAGGTCAACTGGTTATAAACATTCTAAACCTATCTACTTAAGGATTGAAACTTTTCGACCAATCTGGAATAGATTGAGAGCTCAAATTAGTCTAGAAAAGACCGAGAGTTCAGATTAGTCTAGAAAAGATCGAGAGCTTAGCTAGCCTAAAATATTCTAAGAAGTCTAGTTAGTCTTGAATGGACCGAGACTCATATATGTTAGAGATCTTAATATCTTTAAAAAGGAGTTAAACAGTTTGAAGTTTTGAAGGAATCATTACTCTATGTTTATTATTTAAGCTTGTAGTTTATGAAAGATCAATGATTTAATTATTAGACTTTAACTTGAAAAGATTCCATAATCAGGTGATATACACAAGAATCTATTATACTATGCCATAAAACATATGTATTATCACTTTGACTATTTTGAGTAACTAAGAGAACTTCTCATACACTACTTTTAATCTAGTTAAGAGGAAACCATTTTTTATCTTAATATGGTGATATTATATGTTTACTTTGACAATAAATTGTCAAATATATTTTCATAGACTAAGGCAGATATATCTTAGTGGTAAGAGTCTTAGAAGTCTATAGACATCAAATGTGTTGACTGTTTGACAAAATTAAGTATATCTTGAGAATGTATGTTTAGAGCACGGAAATGGGTCGACAAGTCTTTAAGTAGAATGATAGGTCGTCATAGACTCGAGATTGCAAGGATGCAAAGAGGGGCTTAATGTATGCTTATAAGTCACTTAAAGCTCTCGCCCTATACTTGTCTTATAATAAGGGAATATTCTAAGTCAGATAGGCTGGTATTGAGTTAACAAGTCAAAATATGTTGATATATTATTTACTAAATCATAAGAATGTAGTCTCCAATTTGAGAAAGGAGTGAGTGAACATACGACTTTATTTATATGAATCTTTGGCCAAATTAATGCAATAGTCACTGCTTGCATTGTCAGTTCACTGTGTACCAGATAGCTGAATAGTCAGAATGGGTTATACATAGCTAGATCTAGACTAGAGTTGTAAGTCCAATTGTTATTAGCTAGGACACTTCACTAATTCTCAGATGGCACAAGGAATCAGTTGATTCTCATTATCTATACCCTCGCGAAGGGAAGGGCCACTTCCAGAAGGAAGGTGTGCAGGGGACCACTGGTTTGTGGTTGGAGGAAAAGCACCATCGTGATGCTGTCTCTCTCCTGCAGTTGACTACCAAAGACTTTGAACATGAAACATTACTTATAGTGTAAATGGAAATTGAAACCTGTTGTAGTCGCAAGGAAAGTGACCATTTGCTGTTATACTTGACAAATATGTAAGAATTTGTAAGTCGTGTGTGAATTGACCATATTTTGTAATTATTTATTAAACTTTGGATTAGCAAGTTTTATAATGATGGAATCAAGTTCATATGTTAAAAAAATAGCATTTATTGTGCATTAATTGTTTTGTTTATTTAATATTCTAGTTGCGATGTTATAGAACCAATCTTAGTTTTGCTTGATTGGAATGTCCCTTTCCATGTACACGTTGATGCATCAAGCATCACAATTGGAGTAGTATTAGCACAACCAAGAGGAAATAAAGACAATCCAATTGCATATGCTAGTAATAAATTATCATAAGTAGAAATAAATTAAACTACCACAAAAAGAGAGGCATTAGCTATGGTTTATGCACTAAAAAAGTTTAGACACTATCTCTTAGCCATTCCATTTACATTATTTATAGACCATGAGCCACTTAACTATTTGATGAGTAGATCGATGATACAAGGAAGAATCTATAGATGGCTACTTTTGTTCCAAGAATTTGATTTCAAAATTATGGTGAAAGTAGGAAAAGTGAATCAAGGACCAAACTATTTATCTAGAATGGCCACAGGGGAACAACCTGGTCAAGTAGAGGAAGAATTACCTAACACAAGTTTGTTTAGAATCAATGTGACACTGAAAGAATTGACAGAAGTAGGACACTTATTATCTATAGGACAATTTCAATAGCATTGTTTTAAAAATGAAATATATAGGCTTTTGTGAAAGTCATTACCATATACTTTAATTCAAGGAGAACTGCACATCATAGGTAGGGATGAAATTTTAAGAAGATTTGTCTTAGAACATGAAAGAAATAACATCTTAAGAGAAGCTCATGAAGGGATATCAGGAGGACACAATTTAGGAGATGGCACTACAAGAAAGGTGTTACTGATAAGATTATGGTGACCTACATTGTTCAAAGATGCAAACAAATATACAAGACAATGTAGCATATGTCAAAGAGTAGAGAAACCTGCTGCAAGAGATGAAATGCCCTTGCAACCAATACTAGCATAGGTCCCATTTGAGAAATGGGCAATTGATTTTATTAGACCCATTTATCCCCTTGCAAAGAAATCAAAAACAAGATTCATCATAATAGGGGTTGAGTATCTAAAAAAATGGGTGGAAGTAGAAGAAACTAACTATTGTACTACCCACACCACTACAAAAAATCATTTACCAAAATATCATCACCAGGTTTAGTTATCCACTAAGCATAACGAGTGACCAAAGAAAGCATTTTGTCAATAGAACCATTGTGGAACTATTGGACACCTTTTTGATAGCACATAATAGAAATAGCCCTTACCATCCTAAAGAAAATGGAGCAAGTGAGGCATAAATTTATAGGAACTACATTTACAAAAAAGTGTAAGAGTAACACCATAAACTAAGACATTAAGATACCAACAATAATATGGGCCTATATACAACATCTTATAAGATATTAATAAAATTTTACCCATTTGAATTAGTGTATGGAGTTAACACGACATTGCCCATTCAATAAATTGTACCAAATTTGAGATTAACTAATATGTTGTAGCTGAATGACGAGGAATCTTTACAAGAAAGACCAAAGGAACTAGGAAGATTAGATGGGAAAAGATTGTTAGCATCCTACAATTAGAGTTTGGAGAGGAAGTGCCATAAAGCATGTCATGGTAGGAATTCGTGGAAGAAATTTTTTCAAATAGGTGACACGGTTCTCCTATATGATAGAAAATTTAAGAAACAAGGGAAATTGATAATGTGATGGTTGAGGCCATATAGAATTGTGAAAATAACTAAGTCTAGAGCTATTAAGTTACAAATATCAGAAAGGAAACCATTAAAAAACTGTGTTCATGGTGCAAGGCTTAAACATTACTACAAATAAGTATAAGAAAGAAGAACCTATAAAAAGGCAACACCTGTGTGTAACATATTATAACTTTAACATAAACTAACATTGTGTGAAAAAAACTCCAACAAGAGGATTGGCAAGAAAATTATGGGTAGGTAAGTGCAATAAATGCACAATCCTCGTTGAAAATCTATAAAGTCGATGCATTCCAAGTAAATCACTTTTGAAATTTGCAAAGAGCTCCATTGCAAAGTGAAAGAGAGAGGAGTCTAGAAGGAAGAAGTAATCTACATAAAGAGAAAAAAGGCAAAGGCAATTGGAAAGATGAAAACCCCTGTTTTCATTGATGCAACGAACAATCCATGTCTAAAATAAAAGAAATATCCTTTCAAATCCATAGAGATGAACCTAGACAAAGCATTGTTGAATGTACCCACTAATGTCATATATGCGAAGGATGTTTGGAAGTATATACATGCCAATATGACAGAGATTGACCATACAACCTTTGAGCCTCTCTAAAAACATTGTTGAAATAAGGATTTGAAGAATACATTCCGTAATATCAACAGATTGCAAAATTCAAGTTGGATACATAGGACTTCCCAGACTTCTCAACACAACATGCCTAGATTCACTTAGTTCCAAGCTACATCCATGATGAATACCCATATTTAGATAAACCATATCAGATTATGAAGGAGGTGATCCATGTGGTCATAGATTTTTGGAATAAGGGTGAATTACCCTCAAATAAGAAAGTGAGCAACTAGAAAGTCAAAGAGCTCACGGGAGAAACACGAAATGGAAGGAATTTACCCATTGAAAGAATTATAAACCTTGTAATAAGATATGGAAGTCAAGGCATGGCCCACAAGATATACTACACAAATCGAGAGGGATCTACTATGGGGACGACCATCTTGATCACATACGAGATGGTCATACAAGGAAAGGAGTTTTATTTGTGCAAGATTATCTAAGAATAATTAATGGAAAACCTCACTAGGATGAAGGGATCCAACTGCTACCCATTCTAGTATGGCTCTCTCATTAAATGTTTAGCATTCTATTTCTCAAATGCACTTCCAGAGCATGTAGGAAAGATATGGGCACAAAGATTCTTGTTGGAAATAATCCACACCTGGACTGACAATGGACTAGTCAACAAAGGGCCAATAGCTCAGTTGGTAGAGCACTCCAGCATGCAAATGGAAAATTTTAGGTTCAACTCCTAGCTGGTCCATGAAAAGTTCAACATGGTATCAGAGCCAAGCTAGGAGCCGCAAGCGCTTGAAGTGTGGTTTAAGGGGGGGTGTTGGAAATAATCCACACCTAGATGAATAATGAACTAGTCAACAAAAGACTAGTAGCTCAATTGATAGAGCACTCAAGCATGCAAATGGAAGGTCCTAGGTTCAACTCCTAGCTGGTCCATGAAAAATTTAACAATTCCATTATTGTAGCCCAAATAAATGACCACATCAAACATTTCCAAGGTGCTACTTCCTACACCAAAGTATACTAGAGTTTCTTCATAGCTTTCCACGAAAAGATGCAAGTAAGGGATCAAATTTCTTATGACATAGTAAGGAAGTATGGAGAGGAAGTATGCAACATCATATATATTTATTTGTTTAAACACTATGCTTAGAAGTATTGTTTATATGCTTGCATTAGGTTAATCCTAATGTTGATTATGTCCAGTATATTTTATACGGCACCATATATTTTATACTGCAACTTTATATTAGTAGGAGTCATTGATAAATCTGCTCTTGTTGTTGTTCAGAATGACCGGATTTCTATATTGAAGCCTTATTCACCTTATAAGATGGCCTTTCTTAAATTATCTTGAAGAGTCAAGATATGCCTTAGGTTTATAAATGCAGATTATTGTATCTTCTCTGTCTGGAGGTGGTGTTTCAAATATTCTTGATATGATGTCTCTAGCATATCACTAACAAACCAGTGTGTAGAGGATAGATCAGATTATACTGCAAATCAATGAGCCCTTACAAGGAAAATTCTTGAGTGTTTATTTGGGTCAAAATTATGAATAAATATGTTATATATTTTCTATAAGAATAATTTGTTGAGTGAATAATAGAAAGCAAAAGCAAACAATAATGAAAAATAAACACAGAAATAAAACTCAGACTAGATGTAGAAAAGGAAGACAAGTTTTTTAATGTGGTTCACCAATTGGCTACATCCACACTAAGCAGGGGATTGCTCTCTGTATTACTTCAGAAGTAAAAACTCTCTTACAGAATGTATATGCAGCTCATTATCAATAATACTAAAAACTTAGTTGTTCCTACATCTATCTTCCTTTTAACTCCACTCCAGAATAATAATAGTCAATTACAATACCACCGAAGGAATAGCCTCATCATGGGAAAAATAAGAATATGCAGAGGTCGATGTATAAAGAGAGGAGGTAGTGGTAGCTAACAGGACGTTGCAAATAGTAAAGGATTGAGCAGACATTACAACCACATAGGATTGGGCTGCATATAATCCACGTACACCAACAATCTCCCACTTGAAGTCCAATCCAAGCTACAGGAGAGTTGTGCAAAGATATCTCCTACTCCAGGCTTATTGTCAGAACTTGACAATGCCAAGAGAAGTTCGACAGAACTCAAACTTCTCCCTTAGAACAATCTTCGTCAAAGCATCCGTCGGATTCAGTTTGGTGTCAATCTTCTATACCTGCAACTTACCCTCTTCAAGTACATGCTTAATGGAATGATATCTCAACTCAATATGTTTGGTGTGATTATGAAAGGTGGAGTTCTTTGCCAAGTGAATATCATTGTTGCTATCACAAAACAAAGGAGAAATAGATTGCTTACACCATAATTCGCCCAATAACCGTTGTAGCCATATCATCTCCTTTGCTCCCTCAGTGAGAGCAATGTATTCAGCCTCAGTGGAAGAGAGTGCAACTACCTGTTGCAAACGTGAAATCCAACTAATTGCAACCTCGACAAAAGTAAACACATACCCTGTTGTAGACCTTTGTTTGTCCAAGTCACTGTCCATATCAGAGTCAACATACCCCCGCAGCTGAGTATCCTATCCTCCAAAGCATAAAGCATAATATGAAGTACCTCTGAGATACCTGAATGTCCACTGAACCGCCTACTAATGAGGCTTGTCTAGATTGCTCATAAATCTGCTCACAACTCCCACTGCATGGGCAATATCTAGATGAGTACAGATCATGGCATAAATGAGACTGCCAACTACAGATGAATAGGGAACACTCTTCATGTGTTCTTGGTCTTCGTCAGTTTGAGGACACATAGCTGATGACAACAAAAAATGATCAACCAAAGGAGTACTAACAGGTTTTGCATCCTTCATATTGAACATGTCCAAGATTTTGTCAATATATATCTCTTGAGACAATCTGATTTGTCTCTTCTCTCTATCCCTAATTATTGTCATGCCAAGAATCCTCTTGGCTACCCCTAGATCTTTCATGGCAAACCACGGAGCTAAATATTGCTTCAATTCCTTAACAACTCTCATGTTGCTACTAGTGACTAACATATCATCAACATAAAGTAAAAGTATGACAAACTCGCCACTTGCAAGCCACTTGAAATAAAGACACGAATTAGATTCATAGCGAATGAAGTTGTGCTCAACCATGAAACTATCAAACTTACGATACCATTGATGTGGGGCTTGCTTGAGGCCATATAAATTGCGATTCAGTTTGCAATATAAATGTTCTTGGCCCTGTTTTATAAACCCTTCAAGTTGTTCCATGTACAAATCTTCTTCAACATCTCCATGTAGAAAAGTAGTTTTCACGTCAAGCTGCTCAAGCTCAAGATCCCACATAGCTACCATACCCAGGACTGCGCAAATGGTTTGCACTTTGACAACGGGTGAGAATATTTCATTGAAGTCAATCCCCTTTTACTAATCAAATCCTTTTACTACCAATCTTGCCTGGTAGCGGTGTTTGCCTCCATCTTCTTCTTTCAGCCGATAGACCCACTTGTTCTTCAAAGGTCTCCGATTAGGTGGGAGCTTCACCAAGTCCCAAGTGTCATTGGCTTGTAAAGAGGCCATTTCTTCATGCATAACCTCCATCCACTTCACCAAGTTTTCATCTTTACAAGCCTGTTTAAAAGTTGTAGGCTCTGACTGATCTAAGAGCAAAAGCTCATAATCATCTAGTTTAGATGGAGGCTTCTTCTGCTTAGTTGACCTCCTCAATTAAGGTGCTGGCTTTGGAAAGTTACCCTGTTTTGGTAAACTACTCTGTTCAGGCATGATGCTCTGTTCTCTTACCCTAATTTGAGTATGCGAAAACACCTCATGTGTTTGTCTAGGAGTTAGAAGAGACGGCATGATGTTCTCAAAGAGCTACATGGAACCTGGTGTAGGTTGTACATAAACTTGTGGAGGTTGCATATGGTTAATTGGAGGCTGTGATAACTTGTCAAACATTAGAGAATTATCTATATGTTGCGTTGAATTATTTATAGGCAGTGATGAGGTAGTAAAGTGTTGGGTATGACCACCTACAGGCTGCGTGGTATATTGCTCTCCCATTGGCAACGTGGGCGCTGAAGGAAATATATGTTGCGTTAGAAATAATAAAGGCTCTTTATCATGCATTGAAGTATGGAATGGAATTTCCAAAGACTTTTGAATGTTTCCAACTTGCATTGTATTTTCTATAGGTTGCGTTGGAGCTTCAACTAGCAGCGATGGAGACTTTATGACTTGCATAAAACTTGATGAAGACTTAGCAATGTGTGCCATAGACATTGTTGACTTTTCAACATGCTGTGTATGACTCCCAGCAAGCAGCGTATCATCAGAAGGAAAAGAAACTTGTTGCGTCTGAACTCTTATAGACTGTGTGGGGCCTCCAATAGGCAAAGGGTGTTGGGCTCCACTCAAAACATTAGATTTCCCCTGTGCATCTGGCACATGATTTGTGTTTTCAAATATTTCAACCTGTATGAATTCATTTGAAGAAGTCCCCCTGATTCTGCAAGGCTGGGAAAATTTTTCATTGAACACAACATCATGACTGCGAACAAGATGCTTGGTGATAGGATCCCACAAATGAAACCCAAACTGATCTTCACCATAGCTGACAAATATGCAACGTTGTGTCTTGGAATCCAACTTCATGTGTTTTTCTTTGGGGACATGGGCGAAGGCTTCACAGTTGAAAACATGTAGGTGAGAATATGAAATCCATTTGCCCAACCAAACTTCTTCAGGAATATCAAAATCCAATCTAGATGAGGGGCTCTGGTTGATGACATATACGGCTATGTTAACTGCCTCTTCCCAAAACTCCTTGCTTAGGCCTGCATTGGACAACATGCATCGAGCCCTCTCAAGAATGGTTCTATTCATCCTCTCGGCTATGTCGTTTTCTTAAGGAGTGAATGGTACTACTCTTATCCTTCTAATACCCTGATCTGCACAAAAACCATCGAACTCCAAAGAACAATACTCTCCCCCATTGTTAGTTTGCCAACATTTGATTTTATGCCCAATTTGATTTTCTACTAGTGCTTTAAAAATTTTAAAATTTGAAAAGACTTTTTATTTTCTATGCATCATGTATACCCATATTTTTCTAGTATAATCATCAATAAAAGAGACAAAGTAATTAGCACCTCCAAAAGATGATACCTCCATAGGTCCGAACACATCATAATGCACAAGCTCCAAGGGTGATGTTTTCTTGTCATGACCAGTCTTCAAGAAGCTGATTCACCTTTGTTTTCCGTGGATACAATGCTCACAAAATTCCAAATCCATAGATTTGAGTCCGGTAGTCGATCCCTTTGAAGCATGACTTCAAGTCCCTTTTGGCTCATATGGTTGAGCCTCTTATGCCAAAGGTCTGAGCCATTGTCCACTATTGCCATTGCAGCTCCCACTTCACCATGACATTCTAACATATAAAGACTACACAATTTGTAGCCTTTTGCAAGCACCAAAACACCCTTTGTGACTTTCCAAGTATCTAAAGAAAATTTGACATCACACCTTTGAGCATAAAGCTAACTTACAGAGATCAGATTCCGTTTGAGTGTGGGAACATGTCTCACATATTTCAAGATCCATTTATTTCCCTTTTTCAATGTCAATATCACATCACCTTTTCCTACGATTTCACATTCTTTATTATCACCCAGAAAAACTTTCCTGAACATACCTTCTTGATAATTTGAGAAAGCACCTCGACATGGAGTAGCATGAAAAGATGCACCAGAATCAAGCACCCACAAATCTATAGTAGTATCACTTGCTGATAAAACCAAAACATCATCTTCTTTATCATATGCAGTGTTTGCTTCATTATTGCTAACCTTCTCTTGTGCCTTTTTGTAGTTCCAACAATTTTTCTTTGTGTGACCCACTTTGCCACAAAACCAACATTCTCCATTTCTGCCCCTAGACTTTGATCTTCTAGCAGATTTAGACCTTCGTCTGTTATTATTCCTGCCTCTGTCTTGACCCCTTCCTTTATTGCCAGTACTTACAATAGTCAAGGCATCACCGAAGGAGGGTTCCTGATTTTTTCTCTGCATGTATTCACTGAGAAGAGTAGATGCAACATCATCAAATTTGATTTTACTCTTGGCAGCCACCAAAGTGCTAACTACCATCACCACTCCTTCCTAGCTCTTGGGTAGAGGACATAATAACATGATTGCTTTGATTTCATCATCTAGTTTTATACCCATAGAAATTAACTGAGTGACTAGAGTATTGAATTCATTGAGTGGTTTGACATGATCCCACCTTCTCTCATTTTTAAATTATATAACTTCTTCATGATGAATACCTTGTTTGATGCTAATGCCATCTCGTACATGTCAGAGAGTTTATACCAAAGCTCTTTAGATGTGTTCTTTACTGAAACATTGAATAGAACATTGCTTGACAGTGAGAGAAAAATCGTGGCCCTTGACTTCTTGTCCAATGTCTCCCATTCTTAGTCAGACATTGAACCTTGTCCTTTACCTTTTCCTAACAGTGCGACTGAGAGATCCTGCTTGACCAGTAGTGATTCCATCTGAACTTTCCATAGCCTGAAATTCTACCTGGAAAACTTTTCGATTTTCCATTTGTCTACTTCGTCCATTCTTCTAGAAATTCTTCACGATTCCCAACCAGCTTCATCCTTGAGCTCCTTCACCGAGCTTCTTCACCAAATCTCCGATACCAATTGTTGAGTGAAGAATAGAAAGCAAAAGCAAACAACAATGAAAAATAAACATAGAAATAAAACTAAGACTAGATGCAGAAAAGGAAGACAAGTTCTTTAACGTGGTTCACCAATTGGCTACATCCACACTAAGCAAGGGATTGCTCTCTGTATTACTTCAGAAGTAAAAACTCTCTTAGAGAATGTATATGCAACTCATTATCAATAATAGTAAAAACTCGGTTGTTCCTGCAACTATCTTCCTTTTAATTCCATTCCAAAATAATAATAGTCAATTACAATCACCACCAAAGGAATAACCTCATCATGGGAAAAATAAGAACATGCAGAGGTCGATGTATAAAGAGAGGATGTAGTGGTAGCTGACAGGATGTTGCAAATAGTAAAGGATTGAGCAGGCGTTACAACCATGTAGGATTGAGATGCATACAGTCCATGTACACCAACAAAATTGTATTATTACTTATTAACAAATTATCCATGGAAACGTGGAAATGGTGTCCTGGTGCATTGGTTGATCTCCTATAAATATTTAGATCTGCGAATGACTATAAATTCTATATTTCTGCTACAAGATTCTTTTCACAAGCAGAGAATAATCCTACCATTATGGACTACCCTATTCATTCTCATTATAATTGACAAATCCATATGGTTGGTTGATTTGATAAAATATATCAAAACTTTTTTGAATTAAAAAATGTTATGATTTTAGAGACATTTTGCTTGATAACCACCACCATGACAAAATCAATATACCAAGGAAATATTATCTTCTTTTTTCCATTGAAGTTGACATGGTATCCTTGGATCATTAAGATTTAACCAAATACCCTTACAATCATATAACTTAATGAGTAGGTTAAATCCATGGGGAGAGGAAACTTGACATCCTTCCATTATGTATTCTTTACTTTAAAGTTAAGATTTTGGAATTAGATGTTAATGAGGCATTTTGGAATTATATGTTAGTGAAGTTTATGCTTTTGGGAAAGAATTTCATGTGGTGTTGCATGGGTGGCTATACCCATTTAATGTCTATGGGGTGGGGAGGTGCCATGTTTCTTAATCTTATTGAATGGAGACCAATGACATGACACTCCCACATAAATTTCTGCTTTGGTCTTTGTGAGGGTTTTTTTCTTTTCTTGAGTTGAAATTTTGTTTGGGTATGGAGAGAGTAAGAGAAGTTTTGGGGAAATTTGTGTGTTTTTGAAAGAAATATTGGATTCTCTTGGTGAAATTTTGGTGTGGTTGATGTCTAGAGAGCTTAGAGAGGTGGAAAATGATTAAAGTGGAAGAAAAGCCTTTAGCTCCCTTCATGCTCACCTTAAAAGGTATGCTCATTTGTCCATAGTTTTTGCTAAAGTTAGCATGTTGTGTTTTTGAAAGAGTACAAATAAAGTAGCATTACGGACATGTGGAATTGAGTAGATCTTGTGTTGACTTGTAAACTTGGTGTAAATTATATTTGACTATTTTTGTGCTTGACCAAGCAATGTCCTCTTCTTTATGTGGAAGTGAGTTGGGTATATTATAATTCGGTGTTGATTTTTTCTTGTATTATGGGTTTAGCCATGTGTGTGTAAGTGCTTACTTGGGTTCTAGTTTATTCTCTTGGCTCAAGGGTTGGCTAGAGGCTTGTAATGGCTTGATGATGCCATTTAATAGAGAGGCGAGTATCTCTCATTAGTCATGTTTATTCATAGATCTTGGAACTCACCATCATCACATTGAATATTTTCCCTCAAGAAGAACCTTGAATACTTGCATTTTGTTTCTATGATTTTCACATTCTAATTGAAGAGGAAGAGAAGTCTTGTGCATGCTTTCCTTAATTTGGTCAATGTAGAAATAGAGGGATAATTAGATCCTCTTGTTACACTTGGAGAATGTAGTGCATCTTGAAGGTTACATTCCTTATTTGTAAGAGAGAAGAAAGAAGGATAAGTTTGATGTCATGATTCAATTTTAGTTGTATAACATCTTATGAATTTGGAAACTTTTCATTCCAACAAAAATGCCTCAATATTTATGGTTGTGAGTTTTCCTATTGGGTATATTCAAGGGTATTGCTCAAGTTTAATTTATCAATTATGAAATTATGTGTATGTCTAGAAAGTGAAAAAGATTGTTAAGAGGAGACAAAATAAATACTTAGATTTCATTTATAGATTTACATGTAAATAAACATATATTCTAAAATATGAGTTTTATTTAAAGCCGGGAATGTATGACTAGTTGAATGTGTTGATTGTTCCATACCCAAATCAATAAATGAGTATAAATTCACATTTATATAGAGATAAATCTCAAAACTAACTCTGTTTAAGGGCAATCACTTATTTTTGATAAATTTACAAATTGAAATATTTAGATGCAATTGCTTATATATAAATATATTTACTTAATCTTATTGAATTTAATATTTATAATAAACTATGCCGATGATGGCATGGCTCGGTGGTTAAGTCGCTCAGTTGTAGTGGCGGCCACCAGAGTTCAAACCCCCACTGGGCCAACGAGCTCGCAAGGCTTTACGCCTTCGCTGGGCCAAAGAGCTCGCGGGTTTGAAGTGTTCTTGCTAGGGGATGAGGTCCCCCATGTTGTGGCCTCATCGGTTCATTGCTCCGGGCAAAAGCATTCGCGTGGAGCCGGAGAGCGTGTCGCACCAGCGTCGCCGGTCACGTTAAAAAGTTTACCAGGTGCATTTAAATATATATATTTATAATAAACTACATTACTAAAAATAGGTTAAAACTATATAGATTTTAAACCCTATCTATATGAACATTTAGCTTTAGGGACATATCTATAATAAATGAAATTGAAAAAGATATCATATATTATAATAATAATCAATAAAAATTAACAATAAATAAATAAATAAAAATAAGGTGGGGGTGGTTGGCCCATCTATTAGGAACAACTTAGCAAGGGCACACTAGCCCCATGATAAGGGGTTTTCCCTCGGAAGGGGTGTAACTGCCCCATGTGGGGGTTGTGGCCTCTATCGGGACCACAAAACCCACAAGGGAAGGTCACTATAAACTCCTCTCCCTCCACCTTGTAAACTGCTACTATCCCTTCTTTGACCCTATGTCATTCTTAAAACCCCAATTTTATAAAGAAAATGTGTTTTATTTTGTGTTAGGGTTTAATCTTAGGGTATATGCACTTTTTGAATTATAATATTATATAAATTATCAATTTAAATATTGTAGATGCGTTATGGATTATATTATCTTCTTGTGTATATGTATTATAATATCGTACACAAATAAAATGTTTTATATCTTAAATTGGAACTAGAGATAAAAGGGAATCTGCATGGGTATGTAAATTTCACAATTATAATTATCTTACAATATGGTTTATATCCATCTACTAGTATTAGTAGAGATATCTTAAATACATTTATATATTTAAAAGATGGTGAGAGGTAACAATATAATATATTGCTTGTATAATTATAATTAGTTATTAATTTATATATAAAATTCTCATTAATTTTATATAAGTTTTTTTATTGATAAAAAACTTGGTTTGGGATCCATGAACCATGAAAAATGGGAAAACCCCAGTGGAAATAGGCAGAAGCCTTGCCAATACCACAAAGGTTTGATGAGAGGTCAGACTAGTAGCTAAATAGTGTTCTATTAATATTACTAGTAGCATATATACATAAACCACCAATCCCTAACCCAATAGAAAAAGTAACTAAATCCATCGAGCCAAACCCCACCCACACCTGTATGCTATTTACCATATTATAATATCATAATAAAATTTTGAGAACAAAAGTTGGGGGCTGAGGCAAATTATGTAGACCTCATGCAACCCAGATGCTTAAACTTACATTTATCACATGGGACACTTAAACCAATCAATTTCTCCTCCACTCCATCTTCACTATCACAACAATCCAAGGATGTTGGAATAGCATCAACTAGAAGTGACACCTTTAGGCTCTTTGCAATTTCTTCCATAGAGTGTTGTAGACATTTTTTATGACATTTAACAACATGAAGGTGCTCCAATAAATAATCAAAAAGTACCTTCGTCTGATGCACCGCATCACCAATATCATCATGTGGCAAGTAGGAGTTGGCAGTCGTCAACAACATTGAAACACATGAAAGGGATTGTACCACGTCAAACATGCTCCATCTCCCCCGAGTACAACTAGGATCCAAAAGGAATTTTTCTATAGCTGAACAAATACAGATTTCAAGAGAGCCATCCATGCCTTTATCCATATCCCATATTCTTACCATCTAGAGATGTAAGGCGGGGTCCTTGATTTCCTTGTGTACAAAAGCCATAAAATCAATCATTACTTCTTCATCAGAGACACACCGCTTCCTTTATTTTGGTGCCTTCTCCTCTACTCTCATCTTTCCCCTATTGCTACCCCTCATTCTTCCACCTAGACACCTCACACTAGCGGAATAAGCCATGACCATGAACCCTACACCAAAAATTAGAAGAAACATAATGCAATAGCCAGAGCCCACCAAAGTCAACCTGAATAAATGAGCCAAGGAATCCACTGCATAACATAATTACTTCCCATGCTTCACCATCATAATTATGATGATGCCAATCACCGTCGTTCCAACCCCTTAATAGATGAGTACCCCCTTAGATCCTTTTGTATAATCAATATCACCTATGGAGGAAATTTTCTCACTAGTGAACCGAAGAAGATCCTTTATTTTCTCTCAAATCAACTCCTCTATTAGCCACCCAATTTGCAACCATATTGCCATATCTTCCAATGTGTGAAACCTAGATTTCTTCAAACCATTTCACACCATGTTTAGCTTCTGAACGTATGACCTCTAATCTCCAGTTCTATATTTTACCCCCTTTCATCGCCCCAATAACCAATTTTGAGTCGCATTCCACCCACAGTTTCTTCCATCCTTTCTCTCTTGCTATCATCATTCCCCATGATAGATCTTTGGCTTTATCCATATTATTCATGTCCCCACCAAAATCATAAGTAAATATACCTATTGGATGCTTGTCCTAATCCCTAAAAACACCACCTCCCCCAGCTCGACCAGGCCATCAAAATTGAATTTCACCTAACCAGGTTCTAGGCTCTTTAAAAGTGTCCATCGACATAGAGATCACCATCCACCTAAACTAAGGCCATGCATCAGCCCAACATTTCTCCTTCTCAAGAATAAACCAATCTTCACCTTTCTAAATTTCTCCCAATTCTAAAATTGATGCCTCTACAAGATCCTAGATTCTCTCCATCTATCTCTCCTTTCCCTAAAAATCCTTCTGTTACGTTCTAACTAGAGATTCCACACCACCAATGCTAGGAAACATTCCCAGGCAAATTTTAATCCTTGGCTCCTAATCTTCATAGACCAACCAGCAATAAGGTAGGGAATGTTTTTGGGGGTGGCCCATGCCAACCCCCATCTAGCCAGGAATTAGTGGCACAACTTTATAGAAAAATCACAATACATAAATAAGTGGTCATTATCTTCATTTTTAACTTTGCACATCACACATTGAGAAGGGCCAAACTTACCAAATTGTTGTAACCTATCACATGTAAGAGCACACTGATTACAAGATATCCATAAAAAAGAATTCACCTTAGGCACACCTCTAGGACTCCAAATGTTCAATCCAATATTAGGAGGGTCTTTATTTGAACTAAAAAAATGGTGGAAAGTAGCACTGACATAAATTTGATCACTCCCATGGCCACCCCAAACCATAGAATCATCTCTATCATCCATAGAAATAGGTCAATTGGCTAGCTTCACCTGAAGGGATAAGAAAGCCCTATGAAGCTCATTAACCAAAGATGTGAGGGACTTCCACCCCACAGAATTACTTATTTTAACCCAATAGTCTTTCACCATAGATCCAACATAGTCTTCAAAATGGGAGACAAGAGGGCAAAATTTCTAGATATCCTTCAATGTAGTATCTTCAAGCCAACAATCATGCTAGAACCTAATTTTATCCCCTACCCAACCTCCAATTTATATTTGGACCTATACACTTGCAGTAATTCTTGATGAAATTCCATATACTTGAACCCAAGGGAAGGGCAACCACATTCCTAAAAATATCATCGATCCCATTATGCAAGTATTTTGGACTGCAAAACCTTACTCGAAAAGCTATCCTTCTCCTTGTATATTCTTCAAGCCATCTTGGAGCCTAAAGATTTATTCATCTTCTTGCTTTTTCTAGAAACCTAAACCTCCCATCTTTTTAGGCAAGTAGACTTCATCCCATATCACCAAATTGTACTTATGAGTATTCTCACTCCCACACCAGAGGAAACTAGCTGCATCACCTCCAATTCTTTTGCAACTTTACTTGGTATCTACAAAACTAACATGACATGCATCAGGATAGAAGCCAACGATGCCTTAATCAATGTAATTATACCAGCTAATGATAGCCATCTTCCTTTCCTAGAGGCCAAATTGCCCTGTACTCTACCAATCACATTCCTCCATTCAATTTCTGAGGTTATTTTAACCACTAGCAACATCCCCAAATACTTACTGGGAAGCTTATCAAAAACATAATCCAGAATCCTTTGAACCTCCAAGCACTTCAAATATTGATCCTTAAGTAAAATGATCCTATATTTAGTGGAGTTGACCTTTTGACCCACGACCTTCTCATATTGCACCAATACTTTCTTAATTATATTAGCCTCTCTAGTTGTGGCTTCTCCAAAGAGAAGTGTATCATCCATGAACTGAAGATGTGTGGCATTTCTTATTCCACCAAACACCTACATCCCTCTTAGATTCCCTCTATCTGCTTCATCTTTCAAAGTCCTTCCCAACACCTCTACAACTATAAGGAACATAAATGGGGAGAGTGGATCCCCCTACCTTAGATCACATTTAGCATGGAAAAACTTAGTATAGGTGCCATTAATGAGCAATAATATGAGGTTGAGGAGATACAACTATAAATCTAATTGTACCAATCCTCACTAAATCCAAATTCATGCATCACTTTAATCAAAAATTCCTAGGAGATATTATCATAAGCCTTATTAATGTCCAACTTAATGGCCCTACCTTCTTTCTTCTTCAACTTAATGGAATGAATAATCTCATGCACTATAACAATACCATCCAAAGTTGTTTTTCTTTAAGAAATCCAGTATGTTCTTCCGAGATCAAACCCTCTAAGTACTTCTTAAGTCTTGAAGCCATGGCCTTGGTGAAAATCTTGTATATAGTATTACAAAGTGCAATAGGTCTAAAATCATCAAAGTACTTCAAATTCTTATTCTTAGGGACAAGAGCAACAAAGGAGGAGTTCATACCTTTAGGATAGTCTTCATGCATCTACTTTCCTCTGCTTCCTTTCAGATGTCATCACCAACTACATCCTAGTATTTTTGAAATAATTCAACCTAAAATCCACCTAGCCTCGGAGCCTTTCTAGGCCCCAACGAAAAGGTATCTTGTTGAATTTTATCCAAAGAGAATGGTTTCATTAATTTTTCATTTTGAGAATCCTTCACCAAATTGGAAATATTTCTCAACATTGCCTCCCGTGCAACCTAATCTTCTTGCAAGGAAAAGTCTGAAAGCTCCTTGAAGATATTTATACCTTCTTTCCTAATAGCATCCATATCTTCAACCACATTCCCTGAAGGAAACTGAATACTGACAATCTTGTTATTCTATTTTCTAATATTGGTGGCTAGATGGAAAAAATTAGTATTATGGTCACCCTCCAATAGTCGTTTCACTCTAGATTTATGCTTCCAAAAGATCTCCTCCATCCTCAAAATTCTACTATGATCCTCTATCGATGCATTTTTGAAATTTCTTAAGTTTGTTGTGAGCCTTGAATGAGAAATATTTGGTTGAGTGGTCTACAGTTCAAATTCTACCTAGTTCTTTTTTTGAACATATTTCCCATTAGTTTTTATTCCATACTTTTACTTGTCTCTTTACTCTTGCTAGTTTCTTGAAAAAGATGTATCTTTTGCAACCCTTTATATCCACTTACCAACACTTCTTAAGGGATTCTTTGAAACTAGGATGTTCATACCAAAAAAATCTTCCATCTTAAAGGGACACCCAAGGGGTTTTTTGCTTCCATTCATGGTCAAATCAACTGGCCAATGATATGATCCACCAAATTGAATGACCCTAGAATAGAAAAAATAGGGGAAAGCATCCATTCAAAGTTCACTATAAACCTATCTAGCCTGCATAATATGTTCTCCTTCCCAATCCACCTATTATTCCAAGTAAACCATCCTGATTTAGGTATAACATCCACCATTGAGATCTCCCCACAAAAGTTCTTGAAATCTAATGAACCCGAACATGAAACCGTCCTCCCACCTTTCTTCTCTTTCGAGTAGAGAGTGTCACTAAAATTCCTCCCCAAGAATCTAATTATCCGTCATATTCTAAAGTCCTTTAATTCCTCCCACACCCTAACTCTATCCCCCTTGAAGTTTGGTCCATGCACATTTGTATAGATGCCTAAGAGCCATTTTCCAAATCCTCCCTTGCCTTTGAATTTTTTCTTTACTAGCATCAGTTTTCCTACCCTTATTATTATTCCCTGGGCATCTATTGGAATATTGTTCTTCCCTCTCAACCTTCTACCCCTTTTGGTAAAAATACTCCATTCAGTTGAATTCTCCTTATCTTCCAATAAATCTTTGGTGAACTCATTATCACTAACATAAGCTTTTTGCTCCTCCACCAAATCAAGATCCCTAAAAGAGGGGCTAGATCCAACATCTTATGTTGGCTCCAAATTTGTTTCCTTATGGATTATATTCTCTGTCTCTTTGAATACTTGCCATTCCCGGGTAGGCAGACTCAATTGGTGAGGTGCCTCCTCCACTTGGGGCAATACCACCACAATAGGGGAGGAGGGACAAATCATAATCTATACATCCTTATTCATCTCAATCTAACTGCGCTTAAAATCCTTCGGTGACACGTAGTTCATAGCAAAATGTCTAATCTTATAGCACTAAAAGCATCTAATTAGGAGACATTCATAGTCAATTTCTTGATTCCATTCACCTCGAATAGAAGACAACTTAATGGCATGTTTGATCAACTTCCTCAAATTCATTTTGACACAAATTCTAGCATAAGTTGCCAATTTCTTGCCCCCTTGTGACATTGGAGCAATAGACATACTCACTTGAGGTATCACCAATTAATTAGAATACCTCTTTAGACCATAACTCCTAGAGCAATTTATACATTCTGATCTAGAGTGGGACATCCTGAATCAGCTTCGCGTGTGGGTTGAAGCCTAGTGACCAAGCACGAATATATAAGCCCACATTCCCCATGAATGAAGGGCTACCCTTGAAAATTGAATCCCATTCATATTCATATTGGAAAATAATTCGTAAAAACCCTAATGCCAAGAAACTTACCTCCAGCATTGGACAATGCCATTTTTAACTGGTCCATAATTTGATCCTCCCCATAGACAACCAGGTACCAATAAATTTTGTGATCACTGCATTTTTCTTCAGTTTTCTACCTTTGAATTTAGGAAATTGTCCAGGATATGAATACATGGAATTTCCTTGTCCACCTTTGTATTTACATTACATACTAAAATTCTACTTGCAGCACATTTCTCCCCTAGCCCTTCCTACTCCCTTTCCCTATCCAAGGCCTTGTTCTCCTTCTCAAATTTAGTCTACCTAATTCCTAGCATTCATACTTTTCCTTCGCCAAAGAAGAAGGAAACTTAGAGCCTAGTCGCTACATGCCTCCAGACTCTCCTTTTTCGCCTTTTTCACTATTTTTGCCCATTTCACTCAAAGAAGTACCAAATATGCTTTTTTTATATAAGTTATTACTATTTATATAATTAGTGATTATTCTATTACATCAAATAATTAAAATTATACCTTCTACATTATGTTCTATTTTAATTGTTAATTTTCAAAAAGACTTCAAATATTTAAATACCATTATATATACAAATGTCATATTTATCAATGATGTGTACGACTATAAAACTTAAGTAAAAGGGATTTTGTGAACACATTTAGGCCATTGTAATCCACTCCTTGGGATTATATCTATCTTACTCAAATATATTATAATTAATAATAAAATATTAGATTATATTATACATGTAGAATGAATATGTTAGGTTCCTAATCTTCTATCCTTCTAATATAATAATTTAAGCACTTGTGGCATGCTTAACCTTAATAGATTCATTTATTAGTCTTAGTTATTCCTTAAGATATCTTAGTTAGGATGAAGGGGTGTGTCCTTACATAGTTATGCATATAAATAAGGAAGAGAGAGACTCTCCCAAATCATCATATCTTCTAATATTGAATTCACATATTAATTTTTGATTATTGGAGGTCACCTCCTCAAAGTGGTCTACTCTTTTACTGATTTTAACATTTATATCCAAGAAATATCATAACAAGTGGTATAAGAGCTACGATTTGGGCTAAGATTTTTTGAGAGAAATCTAAATCAACAATCCAAAACTTTTTAAAAGGTTTTTCTTGGGTGATATCTCCTCCCCTATGTTTGTATAGTTAAGATTTCATGCCCTCCAAGGTGTTGCATTAGTGATAACTTGAGGAAAACCTTTGGCACCAACTTTGAATCTACATCCTCTAAGGTATCACAAGGGTGATGGCTTGAGAGATCCTCCAAGAGATATTTTCTTCTCCTTGCTTGAAGCATCATGGGGGTAATAGACTGAGTCCTTCCAAGACTACTTCTGGTCTCTTTACTTTCCAACAACATATTCCAAATTCCATGCCCTCCAAGATATCACCATAGCAATAGCTTGAGGTATCCCTTGAGAGAAACATCTCACCCAATGTATCACCTTGGTGATAGTTCCCTTTCCTCTTTGTTGTGTAACAACCAATGAACTAGACATGGTTGAAAGGCCAACTAACCAAAATCAACAACACTCTAAAAAATTTGCTCTGAGTTTTTCGTGCAACATGTAGGTACAAACAAGGCACCCACAATAAGCTAACACACATGCAACTTCCAAAGGTAACAAAAAGCATGACTAGTGCTCATACTGAAACCAAAGAAAAAATTGTAGAACTTACAAATCTCAAACTAGTGTGACTTAGATCCACCAAAACAATGTAGACCCCAAAACATGTAGATTCAACTTTCCATTAGAAACAGCAAAAAAGGCATCATGTATATTCTTCCCATGGCATTAGATCTAACAACCCTGAAATCTAATATGCCAAAAGAATGTAACTTGAAACTTTCACTTATATAGGAATCCAACAAGAAACCACAACAAACATCTTGAGTGATTGATCACATACCAACACACTTGCACAAAGAATGACATAATTAACTTCCTCTTCATGTAAATCTGAAACGATCTTCATCTAGAAAACCCTTAGGAATTACAATTTGGAAAATAATCTTCCACAAATCTACAACTCACGGGTTTTGATTAAACACAAAATTTATAAAACCATACATGCAAATATGAATTTATTAACACATATGAAACACCTAAGAATCTAAAACATGTTTCAAATGACAAACTATCACAAATATGTAAAGTGCATGTCCATACAAACCCGAATGATTAGGAATCCGCAACGTGCACGATGGGTTGTTGTGGGAGCTTCTAGATCACCACATGACCAACTCCACAACCTTTGCACAAAAAATATCTGTTGTAGGAGCTTCCATACAACCAAAAGACCAACTCCACAACTTGCACTCGTGTATCCACTATGTAGGCCTCGTACAACATAGATCTGTAACATGCACTAGCATGCAACCCATAGATCATGCCCACAACTAGAGACAATCACACTAATTATACATGCAACCAAATTCTCCATTTTGAGCCTCAACAACTAAAAATATAGTGTCATTGAAATGTGATCTCTTTCTTGTTGTGTTCTCATTCTCTAAGCCTAAAAAACAAGATCACCTATGTAAAGATTATATTCATTAAGGATTAATATCACAAGGAAACCCTCCTATAGCCAAAAACCATGGCTTTGATACCAAATGAAAGAAAACTAAACTTATGAAAGCAAACTAAACAATTCCTACATTAACCCAATGAGAGAAGAAATGCAATAGTTACAAACCCAAAGGCTAATTAGAAAAGAAAAACACACTACAAGATATATCTTGGTAAACCCTTTTGGAAAATCCTAGCCTTCGAAGCACACTCAATGTATTATTTAGCAACAAATATAGTTACAATATAGTGTCATTGTTTTAGTGCTCTATTAGGAGAAATAGGAGATTTTCAACAACTTGCTTCATGGAGTCAATCAGACAACATAACCTTAGTAGTACAAAATGCATCTTCTTACCACCATCCCATGCATCTTCTTACCCCCAACCCATGCATCTAATATATAGGCAAGTCCAAAACTAGAAACCAAGGATAGTATCCCAAGACCATGGGCAAATTCACTACCCAAATCAAGGCACAAAATCCAATGCTTCACTAAACATAGGCATTACTATTTTGGATTTATCCACCTTTTAGAAAGATGATTTCATGTGTTGGCTAAAAATTCTCCTTGATTTTCTAGTCCACACTTAAGTCCCTCTTTTCATGTTCTTTCCCAAAGTAGCGCTTTCACACCTTACAAATGTCATAGTTAATTTTAGCAACTTCCATGACACTAAGTGTTACTTCCAACCTGTCAAATAAATATTACATTTTACATTTTTATATTTTTACATGTGGTGAACAATGTCACAGCAAGTGTAACACATTTTTCAATGTGGGCACATAAATAATACAAATTAAATAACTCAAACATTAAGAACTTGCAAGGTGTATGACAATCATAACAAGATTGAAAGGAAATCTTAAGAGTAATAAATTTGAAATCAAATGCATAATAGTGTTCGAGTCAAGATTAAGGGAGGATGTGAGATTTATAATCTTGCCCCTTGGGTTTTCTTTTGTACTACACTATTAATGTTAGTAGATTACATAATATAAAAAATGTTTTCTAGAGTGTTTGGTCAATGTTGAAACATGTTGCTTAAGTTTTGTGTATAACATATATTTTATATTCATCTTTTTTGGAAAATATAGTGGCAATAGTAATGAAGATGGATGAAGAGAATGTATGAAGAAAATATTAAGCAACATCTTTGTAATAGGGTGAAAGTTCAAAGTTGTGTCACCTTTTATTTTAGATTTTTAGCACACTAGAATTCAAGCATTTCCAACTAAAAGTTAGTTTGGGCCAAAAATGTGTTCAAGATGGATTCACTCTAGTTAAAATAGATCTGAACCACAACTTTTTCAACTAAAAGTGTCCACTAGATACATATTTAGCATCACTTTGGTACCAATATATATATATATATATATATATATATATATATATATATATATATATAAAAACTTAATATTCTTGCCACTCCCACTCATGTAAATAACATATTTTAAAAAATCTAAAAATACTATTTTGTAGATCTAAAAGTGTAGTTTTAAAAAAAATTAATATTTTAATCAATATTTATATTTTATTTTGTATTTTCACTAAAAGTAGGTAATTAACACCAAAATATAATATTTATTTTCTCAAGGAAAAATACTAAAGTTTATTTTAAAATATGAAAAAAATATGATGTGAGATTTCATGTTAATCATTTTCTATCTCGAATAAATAGTTAAGACAAAAAGTGGAGGCCCCTTAGAATATTTATGTTTTCAATACACATGACTTTAAATATTTATTAAAAATATATTTATCAAATGAAAATAAAATAATGCATGCACTAAAATTTCAAGTTATCAATATAGGGAAAATAAATAAAATTTACTACAAAAAAAGTGGAGCCCCCTTGACCTCATTTTTCAACAATCAAATTAGAGTGTAGTTTTATTAAAAAACTACATTCAAATAATTTTTTAATATTAAAAAATACAAACATAAACTAGTCTAAAAAAATATACATTTCATTAGTTTACATCATCTTAAAATTCAAAACATATTTGTCACTTTCATGTGATTCACATTAAAAAGTTAGATCCATATTGTCCATTTCCTTTATAAGAAGATGACACAACTTTGCACCTTCACCCAACAACAACACCAACATATTGTAAAAGTCTTTTTATTTAATATATAATTGATTTAATGGGTTTCTTATGTATATGTGCATCTTTTGTATTCAAACTAACACAATGTTTAAGGGTGAAACCAACAAGATTTAATATTAAGTTTAAACAGAGCAAAGTTATTAAAACAAGGCACAAGCACATATTTCATCAACCATGTGTTTTCAGCCAGTGTTTGTTTCAAAGCTTCCTTTGTTTAATGAAACAAGGCACACTGAATCTTTTAACAGTTTCAAGATAACCTCATGTCTAATCAATTTCTATTCCTTGGGGATCCCCTTAAGAGGAGAGGAGAGAAGGCCAAAGTCATGGAAAACTAAATTTTATACATAGAAAGTTAGATCCTAAGATGGAACAACATAGGTCTAAAACATTCATGTAATATTAAAGACTTCTTTCTGTGAAGGATTTAAGGGGTTCTACATCTCGAAGTTCAAACTCGATGATCATGAATAATAGTGGCGAAAGCAACATCTCTTGGTCCCCTCCCTTGGAAGGATGTATGAAATTGAATTTTGATTGGGTGGCTTGGGATAACCCAGGGTCAATAGGAGGTGGTTTTGTTATATGCAACTCGATTAGAAAGCTCTACTTTATGATGGTTCTCTTTTTCTAAGTGTTTGTACAAACAATAAAGTGGGACAAGAAACTCTCATCACAAGGTTAGGGGCAGCTAAGTCACAATCTACTAAGCTCTTGATTGTGGAAGCGGATTTATTGGTTGTAATTAATGCTATGATAAAAGAAAAAAGTCTAAGCTAGAAGATGAATAGGTATATAGAGGAGACACTAAATCTGAAAAATCTTTTAAATCTATCAAGTTTTCTCATTGTAAAAGGAGATATAACATTGCAACCTGGATTATTTAGCCAATGAAGGTGTGTATAGTCAAAGTGTGGCCTCTTCACCTCACTTAGATCATAATCTTATGTTCAAACCTCCCTAAGTTAAGTAAAGAAGCCTTGTCTTGAGTTGAGTGTCTCTTCTTAGCTCATTATTGTTGAGGTTGTTGGGTTGTCTTTGAATAAGTTAGCATGTTGGTTGATATAGGTTTGGTAATGGTCTTTCCTTATGGATATGTGGTTATATAGGATGGTGTTGGCTTGTTTTAACACACATGTAGTAACATTCCCTATATTCAGTGGCACAAGTATTTATAAAAAGGGGACTTTGATGACGTTTTTGAGGTGTATCTTATGGTACATTCATAATGCATATCAAGCTCATTTATTACCATATTAGGCTAGTTATTTTTGAAGGGAGGTGGTAGTTTGTGGTGAATGCATAGGAATTATGTTTTCTTCATGGCAACACACAGGTTATATGGTATATGATTGGGAGTTGCATGACAATTTTAATTCTTGAGAAAGGTAATGACTAGGCATGTGGAGGCTATAAGTTTAGCCCGGGTGCTTTCTTGTTTCCAACTCAAGAGGTATTTGCAAGATTTTGGTGTTGTCTCTAGTTGGACTTATTGGCTGATCATAGAAAGTCAGCCTCAAATCTGCCTCGATGGAGTTTTGCAAGGAGGTATTTTCAATTGGTGTCTAAAATATATATAGGGGCTATTCTTAAACATCATCCAATTCAACAATCAAAGGTCATTTTGGCCAATAAAAATAGGACAACTTTTTGTTGTGGATGAGGTGTAAAATTGCTATTGATTGTTTGACCATTAAAGTGGATGATATTTAAGTAAATTAGCTTGGGGGGGTTGGCCATGCTAGGGTTTGTCAAAGTAGTCTTGAAAGATTAGTTGCTTAGGGATTATTGTCATTCCAAATATTATAGAGGCCTACTCCAATAATCTGGCTATGTTTCTTCCAAATGCTAAAGTTTGATTATGGCTCTTAAAAATCTTCTTACCTAATCAGTTTACGAGTATGGTGGTGCTGAATGTGAATTTGGAAGTAGGCTCGAAGGTATAAGCAAATGACATAAAGGACGTTGGTTCAACATCTTCCCCATCTCCAAGGGAGGAAACATTGAGTGTTTTAGAGGAGCTTCACAATGAAATTAGGATTTTGTAAGCCTAATGTTATGATGTTAGGAAGCAATTACACAATACCTTATTTTTGTGTCTCCTCTCTGCATCGTTTGTGTTGTTGGAGGGAGATTTGCTATAGTGTAAGGTTCCCCATGTTGGTTGGTAATCATAGGTGACTTATGGGAAATGAAAATGTGTAGATGGTGGAGGAGGTAGTGGACTCTAGTCAAGTCCAACATGGTGGAAGAGAGTGGTATGTGGTTGTTTAGTGTTTATGCTTTCGATTTCTTCTTGGCGATCTAATTGTTTTATGGGTGGGTGGTTTTTTCACAGTTGGCCACTCCCTCATTTTTGTTGTTGGTTGAAGGGGCTAGCTATTATTGTCTTTTTTAGTTCAGTTCAATTTGAAGTTTATCTTTAGTACTCTTAGCTTTTATGATATAATACTATCTTTTTATCATGAGCTAACCCCTATAAAACCCCTACTAATCATCTTATAAAATATTAAACACTGCTTTAACATTATTCTACATGAAAAAGCATATTGTCATGCACAAATATTAAACAAGTTACTTTAACATTATTCTACATGAAAAAGCATATTGTCATCCATGACCTAAAAGTTGATGACAAGAGAGTTTGCCTGACAGAAAGATGCCACGAATAAGCCTGTGAGAATGGGCATCTTGGAAGAGATACCCAAGGGTACTAGCTACAAAAGTTCATACAAGAGATCAAACAAAATTGAACAAGAAACAACACTTTCTTTTGGAAAACTTACTATCTTGCATTATAATATTGTAGAAAACACTTACAATACCCCAACTTATGCTCATGGAATGATATCTATGTTAGTCAAATCAAATCTACATTTGATTGGATTGGTAGTTGGGTTTTTATACCAGATTGAAATTTAAGGTCACATTTTGATGGCCATATGAAGTATATTTATACTTTGTAACTTTTCCCTAGAATGTTGAGAATATTTTTTTGAGAAATTTTGGGAACACAGTCAAAAAATTCTAAAGGATTACAGGTAGAGGATATGTTTGTTGGAAACAAGGCAGATAACTAAGAGGGGGGGTGAATCAGTTATCTCAAAACTTTCTTATTTTTAATTCCTTTTCTTATCTTAACATTCAATAATATATCAAAGCATGAAAGAATAAGTAACCATAAGAACTGAAATGAGGTCAACACACATGACACAAGGAGTTTTACGTGGAAACCCTGTTAAGGGAAAAAACCACGGGGTGATTAACCCAAGATTGTATTCTCTGTTAAAAGAATAAGGAAGTACAAAATGGCACTTGCCAGTTAGGGCTCACTGCCTGAGCACACTGCTCACAAGAGGCTCACTGCCTACTAAAGACTTACAGATGATAACAATGTGTTTGAACTGATGAACATCATCCACATATACAAGAGTTCAGTTTCGGTTAGGCTCAGTATACTGATCTAGGACATTTCATTCTTCCTCTACTTGGTATCACTCTCCTGTCACATTTCGAGCTTGGATTACTGCCTTCGCACTTCTCTCTACTTTTCTTCGCACTTAATCCATACTAAATCACTATCACACTTTCACAAGCTTGAATCCATCGGGTATATATATATCCGCATCAAGGATTTCAAACAACTTTCTAGTTGGCAACAAGAACACTTAGGATATTTGCAAGATACTATTCTGTTGGCTGAATTCATACTTGATAGATGATGCGCACCAAAAACTTAGGCATAGAAATTATTAACTAAGTCATCCAAAATCATATAACACCTCAAGTTACTTGATCAACACCTTCCGCACATCCGGATTGAGGTCTGAAACCCTGTTGGCCAGTTCTTCCTCTATCTGCACTATCTAACTGAAGTTCGACACTCAGATGCTTATATCTTTCATATGCTTTGTCACCAGAGGCTAAATCTTTGGAATACAATAGTTCAGATACTCCTTATTACTCACCCAAATCCGTAACATGTTGGGTTTCACCATCAGAGAGTTCTGGACCCAATCTGTCGGACCCTATCATATGTTCTGTTCTTGACTACCGGATCAACCTATCTTCAATCTTACTTTCGGTATGAGTAATTTATGCACTGCGGCTGTGTGGGATATACTTTGTTTCCATCAATGACAACACTTATGAATCCTAGCAGTGTCTCTTGTCAACAATCTCTCCCTTTGGCATTGATGGCAACACTTAGTGAAAAATGACTAAGCATCACTGTAACTCCCCCTTTGCTTGTGGTCCATTTCTCCACACGGCTTACCGATGCTCCCTTAATGCTGGATTCTTCATTTTTCATTGCTCTTTACTCCCCCTTTGACATCAATGGAAAAGGGTGGGATCCGCCAACCAAAAATGTGCAAAAATTATTATATAAGGCCGCATATGTACATACAATCCATAGGATAAACTTACATATACTTAAGTATATATGCAAATGTAGTCTTCAACTGTACAAGCTCTATGGCCCAACTTCTCTTCATCCTATCCAAAATGGAGATGTGTCCACTCAAAAAAAATGCATATGCTTCTGCCCTCTTCAAATCTGTTGGATCACTAGTCCGTGCTGTACTTAGAGCATCTGCTAAGGCATCATGCATTGACTCTAACTTAGGGAAGATTATCCCTCTGAGTTCACCCATTCTATCCATTATATTCTTCTTCTCCTTAACAAGTTTCTTTATTTCATTTATTATAACTATTGCTTGGCATTCTTGACTTACCAGAGAGACAGTGAGAGGATCAAAATTCTGAGATAGATCTATCAATTTTCCTTCTTGATCTTTCATTTTCTTCTCAATGTCCTCTGCAACTTTGGGCCAGGATAAATAAAATTTATATATGTCTCCACCATCCTTAAGAGCATTTTCAATGCTCTTTATGCCAATGTCTAGGGTTTTTCTATCATTAACAATTAGCCCTTGTACCTCACCGAATCTTTTTCCCAAGAACTCATTCCAGACCTTAGTTTCTGCTGATTTTTCTAGAGACTCAAAATGTGTATTGACAAAATTAACTAAGTTCTTCAAGTTACCGGATGGAGTGGTAGATGGATTCTTCTGATATGAGGGCATAATCTTCTCCAGCACTCCGGATGCAATACTCAGCAGCTCACAGTCCTCCATATGAGATTTTAGGAGTTTTTCTTTGGCTTTCGCCTGAGCAAAAGATGTTATCTTCATTATCTGAACTGGAGAGAGAGAGAGAGTCCAGATTCAGTGGTCCTTGTATCAACTCTAGTTCATCTAATTCCCCAACTTCCTTGTCCAGAAAACTTTGCACTGCTTCTGTAGTGTCTCTTGTATTTTCAATTTCCTTTCCTTTGGGGGCATCTGGACTAATTTGCTTATTGCCACCAACAGTATTTGTTTCTTCTTTCTGCACTTCCTCTTCTGGAACAGAGGATTCAACATCAATTTTCTTTAATCCTTTGACATCCATGTTAGAAGGCTCTTCATCAATTTCATTTAATCCTTCAACATCCATATCAGAAGGCTCTTCATTTGCTTCCTCTACAATGAGAAGATTGAACCTTTTCAAAGCACACCGGAGAATTTTTTTTTTTCTCATTAGCTATTTGGTCAGTTTCTCTAAGCATGAGCTTATTCATTCTGGACTTGCTTCGAAATTCTTCTTTGGCATCCTTGAAAACCATGTCCATTTGTTTTTGAGTGATAGTTGGACATAACTATATCACTATCTATTCACGGATCTCCAAGTCTTTTGCTTTTGCACTTTCTTTTCTTGACTCCAAAACTTCTTCTAAGCTCTTAGGAATCAAGGAAATTATTTCAATGAAAGCTTTGTTATAAATGTTTAGGTACCTTACTATTGCTTCCTCAAGAATTCTCTTGTCTGCATCATTGTACTCATCATAGAATTCTATTACCGGCTATAGGTTTCCATCCACAATGACTGCTTTAATGATGTCTTCAATTGAGAGAGTGGGTCTCTCAACAAACTCTTATGTCTTTTGTTCCTCATCAGTCCTGTCATTCTTGGAAGGTTTGTTCTTGGCTTTCTTCAAATCTCTAACCTCTACATCTGATTCAGTCTCTTCATCATCCTTAAGGCTCACATATGTTCTTGTGGCCTTAGACTTCTTTCTCTTTTCTCTTGTAACAGATGGTTTGGTTACCAGTTTTGCAGTCTTTGAGATTTTAGGAGAGACAAGGGCAGAACTCCTGGTAGATCTTGTCCAGGTAGAGGCTTCCACCAGGATGCTTTCTTTCTTTGCTTCTTCCCTTTCCCTTTCAATTTTCTCTATTCTTTCTCTATTAGAATCTACTGCCTCCTTTGTTATGCCAAACTTCTTAGCAATTTCTTCAACCTCCCTCCTCACTTTTCTTTCTGACTCAGGCTTCCTTAATTCAACATGTATTTTTATGTTTAGCTCATCAAAGGTGTCAAACCTCTCTGCCTTAGTATCCTTGGGTTGTCTTAGCAAGTGTTGAACATGTACCTCCAATATATTTTCATCAACTTCATAACCCATGGGCATTACCCATACAGTTCTTGGCTCAACTGCTGGAGCAAATTTCTGCATGATTTCGATCTTCAGCTTTAACCTGAATAATCTGTAGGATCTCTTCTTAGAGCTCTTCTCTCTTCTTTGTGAGTGCAAAGTGTTGTAAATGACGAATGGAAAGCCTTTTATCCTTGCACAAAAACCTAATTCCCCATTGCAATAAATGAACACTTTAAGTCATCTGGTTACCCTGTTTTGAGTGAATTTTTCATGAATCATTGTGCGGATCTTCAAATTATCATCTAAGTGAGTTGACAACATAGCTTTAGCCTTTCAAAACATGCCTCTAAATCCATAGACCATGATGTTGTATTTCCAGATCTCACCAGACCTATTTGTGTAATTCTATTTTTATTAGATAGCTGCCGGAACCGGATCTACTCATAACTTCTTCAAATCTATAAGTGGATTTCTCAACTCTTAACTGAATGATTTTCAAATGAACCTCCAAAAGCCCTTTAATCCACAACCTCCGATTCTTACTTAATGTGTCGAATTCAGGCACTTGCTAGCTGGCTGGGGGAATTTTGATCTTCTTTGTAGCTCCCCCTGAGCTAGAGCTCATTTTTTAATTTCTGGAAGAATTATCAGCACTGGATTCCAGTGCAGACCCATCACCAATGTTCATCACACTCCTTTTTACCCAAGTCTTGCTCATCTCCTTCTAAATCTCATCCGCGTTCACTTTACCTTTGCCGTTGTCTTATCTCTGATCATGTTTCACCGAACCTTTTCCATCATGATTTTTGCTCTTGCAGAATCTAGCTATATGACCAGATTTATTGCAATTGTAACACACAACATTTCCTTGCTTATTTGATTGATATCCTCTTGATCTGCACTGATTAGCCATATGCCCCATTCTATTGCATGTAAAGCATCTATCATTGAAAGAATTGTTCATTTGCATATTTCTGCATTCATGAGATTTGTGACCATACCTTTTGCAATTAAAGCATTGACCAGAGAAGGATGGATTATTCTGATTTATTATGTTCTTGCACTAAGTTGCTTTATGACCAAATTTGTTGCAGTTGAAGCAACTTCGATTAAAAGATGGATATTTTTTAGCATTAGGTTGTCTTACCAGAGGTCTTTTAGGCCTGTTTCTTTGTCTTCCTGATCCGAAGTTCTTTTGACCAGATCCAAAGCTTTCACCTTTCTCATATCCCAAGCCATGCTTATCATCTACCCTCTTTTGAATTTCAAGAAGTACTTCAAGTTTGACTGAGCTTATCTTGAATTTTTCTTTGTATTCATTTGCAGTTTCAAGATCTTGTTTAAGAGTGTCAATCTATCTCTCAAGTTGTTCTTCATTATATCTGGCTTCTCCAAGATCAGACTCAAGATGTGTAATTATTCTGTCCATTTTGTAGCAATCTTCTATTTTCTTCTTGAGGGATTATTTTAAGTTATCTTCAGTCTTTCTCTTCTCTTCAATTTCTTGGGTAAATTTCATAACCCCTGATTCCATTTCATGTCTTAGCATAACAACTTCTTTTGATAGCTTTTCACATACCTTTGTTTTCTCATCTAGGTCCTTATCAGTATTATTGGTTTCATTTTGATCTGCTAACTTCTAAAGAAGTTCCTTTCTCTTTTTCACAGAATTACTAAGTTTTTCTTTCAGCTCATTAATGAAATCATCAGCCTCCTTAAGTCGCTCTCTCAAATTATCTACTTCAGACTGGGATTGTTCAAGATCATCTAAGGTAGACTGTAGTTGCTCTTTCATACCATATGCATCCTGTTGGTTATTTTCCCAGACTGGATGCTTATTCCCAGTAATCCCTACAAAATAGCCATCATTGATCAACAGGATTCCCAGGCCAGGGGCCAACAGTATAGGAGATAGACTCTATAAATATCTCCTCTTCTTCTTTAGGCTCTGTAGAACCAAGGGGGGTATTCCCTATTCAACATCTATAAAATGCATCTATGTATTTGCTGGGATGTTGACACAAAGCAAATAAATCCTCTATTAAGCAGACCAAAACTGTGAGATAAGTGCAAAGGGGGTAGCTTTGGGCCTATGTTCAGTTGTAGACAGAGGATTTTGGATCCTAAAACTACTTCTAATGTCCTAAAAGGTTTGTTTATGAAGTTTGAGTTTGATTTATATTTGGATGCAAAACTAGGACCTAGAGTGTAACCTCAATGCAAGGCTAGATTGGTGCCTATCCAGGGTTCGGAGTTAGTAGACATACACATGTGAATGGTTAGCATAAAGATGTACCAAAGAATGGGTATCAAGGGGATTTTATTATATCTGCCTTACAAATATCTCCCAAAACAGAGTGTTTAGTCATTCATACTTAGCGGAATCCCTGCTACAACATATTTTCTTAATGATTAATCTAAAACTTTTAATTTGTCCCTTGAACAAAGGTAGGAGATTAAACATTCAATACAAAAAACCCATATTCCTAAATCATAAATAACCCTTAGTTATTTAGACTCAAAAGAAAATACAGCCACAACTTGGAGACAAATGATTAAACACATGCAATCAGTGCATTTCTCATATAAAACAACATGAAACCAGTTAAATTATGCATGAAACACACAACATGAGACTCATAAACTCACAGAACTTTCAGGACAGGGCCACCAACTAAGTTGTATTATATCACAGAGCCAGAAGTTTGTCTAGTTTTCAACAACAACAAAAGAGTAACATAGTTTGCTTTTTATAGCAAAATCGTGAACTCAGCAAAATTAATTACAAGGCAAAGTCAAAATTTCCCGTCAGATACACAGCACTAGAAATGGCACTCAAAATAATAAATGAAACAAGGGACAAAACATGGGGAAACAAAAGAAGGACGAGGAGTAGCTAAGCTCAAGCCCTGTGCCGCCGCTGAAAGGCTTTCATCGTGAACCTGATACTTGGTCGTTCATCCATCGGCCCATGCCTGTTTGCAATCCTGCCATAAATGCTCAACCACCGGCAGCTACAGTCAACATCTGCAGCAGCGCGTCACTGAAGTTTTCCCACTCGAAACATGACTGCAGACACAAAGAAAAAACCATCGTCGAGGGTTCAAAACCCGACCGTCGATCTGAAAACCCACCGCCAAGATCAACGGTCCCAAAATATGTGTGAAGAGCCACCAGCCAATGAAATCATGCCACACGGGCACCCCATGATTCTATCGTTGGCCTTTCGCACCTTTATTTTGCCCTTTTCGCCTTGTATATGCATGCCCAAAAGCATATACAAACACCTTATATACAAGTCGGACCTCAAATTTTATTAGAACAATTTGAGGATTGGCTCAAATCCGGCTTGCATCCCTTTTACTGCACATCGGCTTGTATATCAGCATATACAAGCACTTTATACAACTCATGGACGCCAAATTTCATTTATTGCACCTTATTCCTCCATCGCGTCCGGATTGCATGTCTCCCCTTTTGTATATCGGCCTGTATATGCAAACATACAAATCCCCCAACATACAAGCAAGGAATCTTTTAGGATATGTGATATAGATTCCCTCTTGTATGTCGCTAATGTATGTCGAACATACATTCAACCTTGTATCTACCTCTCCTGTACGCCGAATATACAAACCTATTTGTATATGCCAGCGGACCCTACCACATGTATCTCCCGCTACTTTGTATGTTGCCGAATATACAAGGCCCCATGTATCTTTTCATTGTATGTGTTGGCGATGAACCTTTACACTGTAGCAGATGTATATCAGGCCTCCTTGTATATTTTTCATTGCATATGACCCAATGTATATTGACATACATTCATTCCTGCACATACAAACACAGGATCTTCTACAGAATATTCCATCAGTGTATCTTCCACCTTGAACCCGTTATGCAATTGAAAATGTATACAAGTGCAAAATATTCCTGAGAGTCTTGCGAAAGATTCCACTAATGTATATCTAACCCGATATACATTAAAACATGCATACAACTCAAATTTTCAACATTTTATGGAAGCCGATTAAGATTTCACAAGCCCGCCTACATGAAACTTGCATTTGCATATACAAGACTTAACATTTTTCATGAGTGTAACAGGAAAAGGTGGTAAAACACTCCATGTAGATGGAGGAACAATTTAAACTAGGGCACTAAGGGTTTGAAGAAACACACGTAGGAATCTACAAACTCGAATCAAAACCCAAATCTCAGGTGAACACCACCAGTGGCTCCGACTGGGGACGTGCACACACAAGACTAAATCGAGAACCAAGCAACTCCGGGGCAGACCAGACAAAACCCAAAACTCAAAAAATGACCGACTATCTAGGGCATGTACAAAATATTTACATTTAGTTTACAACGTGCACATAAGATAACCCCTATAAGAAGTAAAGCTTTAGGAACTGACCGTGCACTGGCAATTCCAACAATTCACCACTTAGGGCCTGGAGAAAGTAAGAATCTCCTCCATGAATGTCACTGATTTGATACGGGCCCACCCACAAGGGCTCAAATTTACCGTGTTTGCCCTTATCCTGGTTCCTTGCATTCCATACAAGAACCAAATTACCTCTCTAAAACTTTCTTTCTGTAGTTCTCTTATCAAATAGATATTTTACCCTTTCCTGTCTTTTGATGTTTGTTTTCTGTGCCTCCCTTCTAACTTCATCTAGTGCAACCAGTTGATTGATTCTTTCAGTCATTGGATCTCCGATCTCCTCCATGTTTTCTTGTATGAATTTGTAAATTGGCAAAAAGTTGTTTACAGGCAATTTAGCCACTACACCATATACCAATTCAAAAGGAGATCCTCCAGTTGCTTTCTTGACTGTTATTTTGTCAGCCCACAATGCCATTTTCAGCGTTGAATCCCAAGCCCTTTTGTTTTTACCTTCCATTCTCTTTACAATCTTCATGAGGCTTTTGTTGCTCGACTCTGCCTGACCGTTTCCATGTGGGTGATATGGTGATGCATGTAACAAATTAATTCCATAATTACTGCAAAAATTAGTAAATTCACCAGACCTGAAGCACATAGCATTATCTGTGACTAATTTTATCGGTACTCCAAATCTAATAATAATATTTTCCAGAATAAAATCCATCACCACTTTGCTGGTAGCTCTCTTGGTCAGGATGGCCTCGATCCATTTGGTGAAATAATCAGTGGCAACCAGAATCCAACGATGCCCTCCACTTGATTTTTCTGAGATTTTCCCTATAAAATCAATTCCCCATTGCTGAAATGGAGCTTCTACAGTTACAGTCTTAAGGGGCAATGCACCTCTGTATTTTAGCCTTCCTGAGAACCTCTGACAAGGATCACACCTTCTTACCATTCTATGTGCATCTGAGAAAAGAGTTGGCCACCAATAGCCTGCTCTGAGAATTTTATGGGCTGTTGTTTGGCCAGCATAATGTCCACCACATACTCCACTGTGCATGTCATTTAGAATGCCCCTGGCCTGATCCTCATCCACACATCTGAGTAATACACCATCATGATTTCGCCAATACAACTCTCCTTGAATAATCGTGTATTTAATAGCCTGCATCTTCAGGGTTCTTTTCTGATTGTCACTGAGGTGGGAAGGACAGTTAAAATTTTGCAAATAATGTACTACGTCCTTATACCATTCAGAAGCTGACATGTTTATATATTCATTATATACTGTATTCACTTGGCATGCCTCTAGATTTGACTGTGTCATCAATTTTGCCAAACCTTGCCCTCTTACCAACTTTGTGATTTGTATTTTAATGTTGAACTCCTGTAGTTTGTTTATCCACCTGCATCTTCTTCCAGTTACCTCCTGCTGAGTAAATATATCTTTGACTACTGCATGAGGCACATATGCAATTACTTGTGAGCCTACCAAATAGGGCTTGAAGCTCTTGACTGCTCTAACCAATGCATACGCTTGCTTCTCCATTATATCGTACTTTAATTTAGCAGCCTGCAATGACCTACTAAAGAAAGCTATAGGCTGTTCAAACCCTTCATTTTTTTGCAATAGGTATGCAGCAACAGTATGGAAAGAAGCAAATGAAAACAATTGAAATGGCCTAGAAAAATCTAGAGATTTTAAAACAGGAGCCATCTTTATTGCCTCCTTTATGTCTTGAAATGATTTGGTTGCTTCATCTTCCCATTTGACAATTGCATTCTTCTTCAGCATTTTAGAGATCTCCCTGGTGGTCTCTGCAAAATTAGGAACAAATCTCCTAACAAAATTAATCTTTCCAAAGAAGGACTAAACACCTTTTACCATTTTAGGGATCTAGATTTTGTCAATTGTAGCTACCCTTTCAGGATCAATCCTAACTCCATCCTTGGAAACAATGTGTCCAAGTAGTTTTCCTTCTACAACCCCAAAGGCACATTTCTTTGGGTTAAGTGAGATGCCATATTCTAATGCTCTAATAAAAATTTGCTCTAGGCACATGCAATGCTGCTCCTCCCTTTTCGAATAAGCTGTCAAATCATCCTGATACACAGCCAAGATTGAATCAATCAATCCTGCAAAAGCAACATCCATTGCCCTCTGAAATGTGGCACCTGCATTTGTCAATCCAAATGGCATCCTAATATATACATATGTTCCCCATGGAGTAGTGAAAGTAGTCTTGAACTATTCTGACTCCTTCACTTTCACTTGATTGTATCCTAAGAATCCATCCATCATAGATAGAAGCTCACAGCCAGTCACCTTATGCAACATGGCCTCCATGTTTGGCAATGGATAATTGTCCTTCAAAGAAGACACATTTAAATTTCTAAAATCCACACAAAGTCTAATGTCACCATTCTTTTTTCTGACTGGGACAAGGTTAGACACCCAAGTTGAATATCTGATAGGCATGATTATTCTAGCCTCCCTAAGCTTCATGAGTTCTTCCTGCATTTTAGGAGCTAAAGTTAGGTTGATAGGTCATTGTCTTTGTCTGAACGGTTCAGCTCTAGGCTTCAAAGGGATTTCATGCTAGAACAAATCCTCTCTATAAGCTTTTAGGTCCTCATAAGACCAGGCAAAGACATGCTTGTACCTTCTTAGCAATGCAATCAACATAATTCTGATACGTGGTTTGAGCTGTTTGCCAATATATACCTTTTTGGGGGCTTGAGATGTCCCCAAATTTATCTCTTCTAAATCATTCTTGTTTGTTGGAGATGACTTTGTGACGAGTTGGTCCCTATTGTCAAAAGCTCTCTCTAAAGCAACTAGCCCTCTAGGGATTTTATTTGTCTTTAGCTGAATTACTTCCTTCCCTAAGAGAGTTTCTTTCCCATCCATTACCTCTACAAAATTCTAAAAATCCATTTCGTGGTTCTCATATTCATCAATACAATGCAGAAATCTCAGTAAATCTTTATCATCATCAAATACTTGCCAGCTGCATACATTATCTGGCACTGTAGGCCTAAGTTTGATCTCAACATCGGTAACATCTGATAGAGTTATATCATCTGGCCTTATAGCTACATTAGCTAGAAAATCTGCCCTGACATTCTTTGATCTCTCTATCCAGTTTATTGAAAATGCATCAAACAATTCAATTGTATCCCAAACAACATGCTTATATTGTTTTAACCTCTTATTCTTTGATGCATATTTATCTCTAACTTTGGAAACAACAAGCTCTGAATCACCAAACACCTTGAGCATCTTAATTCCATGCTTCAAAGCTACATTCAATCCTAACAACAGAGCCTCATACTCTGCAACATTGTTTGTACAGGCAAGCTTCAACAAGAAAGAGAATTTGAGAAGCTTACCAGCTAGAGATAGAAAAACAATCCCAGCTCCTGAGCCTTCCTTTGAACAAGCTCCATCAAAATACATTGTCCATAGACCCTGTTGATCCAATTCTTGAATGCAAATATTTTCCTCTTTATCTCCTTTATCATCTGAGACAACCCTGAAGTTATCACAGTCAGTATTCATAAAACATATATGCTCCTTTGATTCTTGATTCTCCACTATCTCTGATGATCTTTCCTCCCTGATCAGTTTGGCATTCCTACCATTCATAGGGATCATGGTGTATGACAGATCTAATTGCATACTTCCACCAATCAATGCTGCCCACCTTCTTGACAGCAACATGCCATACTGTGGCTTGATATCAACAACTGTTATGTTCATCTTGTAGGTTTTCTCTGGATATGCTGCCAGTCTGAAATCAACATCTTTCATAATTCCAATGACAGGTACCTCCCTAGCATCCATTGCACAGCACTTCCCACATGCCTTATCTATCTTTAACCTAGCTTGCTGCATGATGGCCAAAGGCATGATATTTGTTGATGCTCCTGAATCAAGCATACAGTTCTTAATTACTTTTCCATTTATAACAAGGGAGACATAAAATGGTTCCACTTGTGAAAGGCATTCTGTCATGGTCATCCCCAGGTATACCTCAGGAACTTCATCTTCATCAATGTACAGGGCTTGTTTCTTCCCCTGAGGTTCATCACTCATCTTGGCTTGACAAGGCACACCTGAAATCAGAGATACTGCCTTATTTTTGAATTCTTCCACTTTCATCAGCTCCATCAGTAGAACAGAGACTTTTATCTGAGATAAAACCTGGGTTATGTCAAATGTAGCATAATTTTGAATAACAGTTGTAGCTTGCTCCACTATTTTACCTCTATCCTGAGATGATCCAGCTTTAGTTTTTATGGCTTCTTGACTGTCATTCTTGCTTTGAGAATTCCTACTTTGATCCTCAACCTGGGGAACTGTGTCTTCTGCTTTTTGAGAATCATAACCTATTTTTTGCTTAAAACCTTGTTTATTATTGTTCCATTGTTTCTTATATGTTTCAGTCCCCTTATAATTTTGCATTGGTTGGCTCACAAAAGTGTTCTCTGGTCGAGGTGTACCACTTACCTGAGCTTTACCCTTGAGATTGTAATTACTTTTGACTTGAGCTATTGCTACTGCTGTGAGGGCTCTAATTTCTTGATCTGAAGGTCTCCTCAAATTACTCAGGAAATTATGTGAATCCTGAGCATAGGCATAACTGTCCTCTTCATCCTCATCATATGGAAACTGTTGGCAGACCTGAATTTCATTATCTACACTTGCATTAGCACCATGAAAAGAGTATCCTCTATTTGTAGGCAGCATATTGACATTACCATCCTCCATGCAATGCGGCTCATTGCATTCATCACAGGAAACAGCATTATTATATAGAGACTGAGCAATCATACATTGTGACTGTGAATGAGGCATTTAGCAGATTACACACCTTGGGGTGTCATTAACAATATTTATAGCTTTCTTCAAAGGATTAGGAGTTTCCTTTGTATTCTGAGCTCTTGGATTCGTATTGCTGTGCGGGAGGACGGGTTTACCATCACGCCAATTAGTATGATACGACATATCATGTAATGATGGTCTTCTTTCTTGCCTCTGGTAAACCTGCCTGTCAGGACCTATCCCCTTTTCATTTTTAGCTATTCTATAACTCAAGTCCTTAACAACATTTGTTAATTTATCTATTTTATCCTCAGAAGTAGATGCATTACCTTGGTTACTCTGAGATTTAGTGTTTGGATTTTGCAGAATTTTCACATCATCCCTTCTATTTGTCTTACTAGACACCTTCCTGTTATTTTCAATATTAGTTGCTATTTTGAACGCATCTCTGAGGCTGTGAGGTCCCTTGTCTCTTAATCCATAAGTTGTCTTGGCATCAAAAGCATTTATGTACAACACTATGCACATAGGTTTATTAGGCCTCAAGTCTTGTGGCAATTTGTTCAATACCTTCATGAATCTAGCATTGAAATCAGCAACCTATTCATTTGATCCTTTGGCAATGCCAGTGAATTCATTAATGAAGAAACTAGGATCAGTTTTGTCACCATACTGTTCCTTAAATATTCTCCTGAAGTCATCCCATGATGAAATGCTTCTGTTAGGTAGACCTTTATACCATTCCTTGGCTTCATCAACTAAGGATTGCATGAATGATTTCATAAATACATCCTCATGATCAACCTCAAAGTTGTCCATGATATTCTAAAAAGATTTTAAATGGTCTTCACCTGATACAGTATTATTTCTTAAAAATTTAGAAACTTGCAGCCTCACATGTTTGTCAATAGGATTTGGATAACCAGGAATGCCATCAAAAACTAACTGCCTGAATCTGTCCAGCTGTATTGGCTATCTACCAAATTGATTAGCATCTGCATTTCTATTTGCATTCTGATTTCTTACATTATTTAATGGAGCTCTTATGTTATTATGTGCGTTCTGTCTTTGATCATTGTGCTGATCCTGTACTTCATTCCTATGTTGTTTTCTTTGCATATTTGCGTTGCCAAGGGTAGGAACTGAATCATTCTGAGAAACTCTCAAAGCTTGCACTTGTTGTCTCATGTCATCTCTGATCTTTACTGCTTGCAAATATTCTAATTCTGCCCTTAAGCTCTTAATTTCATCGGCTAGTTCCTCCTCTCTGGGCATAGAAGAGGAGGGTTTTATCACATTTTGATCATCATTATCTTCATCCCTTGGAGACTCAACCTCTTCAAATCTATCACTGGGATCCAAGAAAGGGCGTTCTTGAAAAACTTCTGACCTTATTCTCAGAGCACCACCCTATTGTCTTTCATATACATTCTGGATTTCAGCCTCAGCGTTTGAAAAATAAGGTATTGTTAGCTCTGAGGATCCTGGATTGTCCTGAATAAATTCATTTTTTCTGGGGCTAGGAGAACCATCTTGACTGGCTCGAATAGTCCCTTTTTTCCTATACATCATTTTTATGGGTAACTCTTCAAACAGAGTATTACGCTGGGATCTTCTCCCTTGCATACAAATTTTTACTTTACTGGTTGGGAGATTGGTTCGGAGTCGCCACCTATTACTAGGAATTGTTTTCCTTTTGGAATTTGGGTTCTTTTACAAGTATTCCCCAGTAGAGTCGCCAAAATCTGTTGGTTATTTTCCCAGACTGGATGCTTATTCCCAGTAATCCCTACAAAATAGCCATCATTGATCAACAGGATTCCCGGGCCAGGGGCCAACAGTATAGGAGATAGACTCTATAAATGTCTCATCTTCTTCTTTAGGCTCTGCAGAACCAAGGGGGGTATTCCCTATTCAACATCTATAAAATGCATCTATGTATTTGCTGGGATGTTGACACAAAGTAGATAAATCCTCTATTAAGCAGACCAAAACTGTGAGATAAGTGCAAAGGGGCTAGCTTTGGGCCTATGTTCAGTTGTAGATAGAGGATTTTGGATCCTAAAACTACTTCTAATGTCCTAAAAGGTTTGTTTATGAAGTTTGAGTTTGATTTATATTTGGATGCAAAACTAGGACCTAGAGTGTAACCTCAATGCAAGGCCAGATTGGTGCCTATCCAGGGCTCGGAGTCAGTAGACATACACATGTGAATGGTCAGCATAAAGATGTACCAAAGACTGGGTATCAAGGGGATTTTATTATATCTGCCTTACAGATATCTCCCAAAACAAAGTGTTTAGTCATTCATACTTAGCGGAATCCCTGCTGCAACATATTTTCTTAATGATTAATCTGAAACTTTTAATTTGTCCCTTGAACAAAGTTAGGAGATTAAACATTCAATACAGAAAACCCATATTCCTAAATCATAAATAACCCTTAGTTATTTAGACTCAAAAGAAAATACAGCCACAACTTGGAGACAAATGATTAAACACATGCAATCAGTGCATTTCTCATATAAAACAGCATGAAACCAGTTAAATTATGCATGAAACACACAACATGAGACTCATAAACTCATAGAACTTTCAGGACAGGGCCACCAACTAAGTTGTATTGTATCGCAGAGCCAGAAGTTTGTCCAGTTTTCAACAACAACAAAAGTGTAACACAGTTTGCTTTTTATAGCAAAACCGTGAACTCAGCAAAATTAATTACAAGCAAAGTCAAAATTTTCTGTCAGATACACAGCACCAGAAATGGCACTCAAAATAATAAATGAAATAGGGGACAAAACATGGGGAAACAAAAGAAGGATGAGGAGCAGCTGAGCTCGAGCCCTGTGCCGCCGCTGAAATGCCTGTTTGCAATCCTGCCATAAATGCTCAACCACCGGCAACTACAGTTGACATTTGCAGCAGCACGTCACTGAAGTTTTCCTGCTCAAAACATGACTGCAGACACAAAGAAAAAACCATTGCCGAGGGTTCAAAACCCGACTGTCGATCTGAAAACCCACCGCCAAGATCAACGGTCCCAAAATATGTGTGAAGAGCCACCAGCCAACGAAATCGTGCCACGCGGGCACCCCATGATTCTATCGCTAGCCTTTCACACCTTTATTTTGCCCTTTTCGCCTTGTATATGCATGCCCAAAAGCATATACAAACACCTTATATACAAGTTGGACCTCAAATTTTATTAGAACAATTTGAGGATCGGCTCAAATCCGGCTTCTATCCCTTTTACCGTACATCGGCTTGTATATCAGCATATACAAGCGCTTTATACAACTCATGGACGTCAAATTTCATTTATTGCACCTTATTCCTCCATCGTGTCCAGATTGCATGTCTCCCCTTTTGTATATTGGCCTGTATATGCAAACATACAAATCCCCTAACATACAAGCAAGGAATCTTTTAGGATATGTGATATAGATTCCCTCTTGTATGTCGCCAATGTATGTCAAACATACATTCAACCTTGTATCTGCCTCTCCTGTACGCCGAATATACAAACTTGTTTGTATATGCCCGCGGGCCCTACCACATGTATCTCCCGCTACTTTGTATGTTGCCGAATATACAAGGCCCCATGTATCTTTTCATTGTATGTGCTGGCGATGAACCTTTACACTGTAGCAGATGTATATCGGGCCTCCTTGTATATTTTTCATTGCATATGACCCGGTGTATATTGACATACATTCATTCCTGCACATACAAACACAGGATCTTCTACAGAATATTCCCTCAATGTATCTTCCACCTTGAACCCGTTATGCAATTGAAAATGCATACAAGTGCAGAATATTTCCAGTAGTCTTGCGAAAGATTCCACTAATGTATATCTAACCCGATATACATTAAAACATGCATATAACTCATTTCAACATTTTATGGAAGCCAATTAAGATTTGACAAGCCCACCTACATGCAACTTGCATTTGCATATACAAGACTTAACATTTTTCATGAGTACAACAGGAAAAGGCGGTAAAACACTCCATGTAGATGGAGGAACAATTTAAACTAGGGCACTAAGGGTTTGAAGAAACACACGCAGGAATCTACAAATTTGAATCAAAACCCAAATCACAGGTGAACACCACCACATCCATTGAGCTTCCCAGATCCTCCTCAAGCTGTTAGGATTTTTCTAAGGAACTTAGCTTTGATACCAATTGTTGGAAACAAGGCAAATAACTAAGAGGGGGGTGAATCAGTTATCTCAAAACTTTCTTATTTTTACTTCCTTTTCTTATCTTAACATTCAGTAATATATCAAAGCATGAAAGAATAAGTAACCATAAGAACTGAAATGAGATCAACACACATGACACAAGGATTTTTACATGGAAACCCTGTTAAGGGAAAAAACCACAAGGTGATTAAACCAAGATTGTATTCTCTGTTAAAAGAATAAGAAAGTACAAAATGACACTTGCCAGTTAGGGCTCACTGCCCGAGCACACTGCTCACAAGAGGCTCACTGCCTACTAAAGACTTACAGATGATAACAATGTGTTTGAACTGATGAACAACATCCACATATGCAAGAGTTCAGTTCTGATTAGGCTCAATATACTGATCTAGCACATTTCATTCTTCATCTGCTTGGTATCACTCTTTTGTCACATTCTAAGCTTAGATTACTGCCTTCGCACTTCTCTCTACTTTTCTTCGCACTTAATCCATACTATATCACTGTCACACTTTCACAAGCTTGATTCCATCGGGTATATATATCCGCATCAAGGATTCCAAACAACTTTCTAGTCGGCAACAAGAACACTTAGGATATTTGCAAGATACTGTTCTGTCGGCTGAATTCATACTTGATAGATGATGCGCACCAAAAACTTAGGCATAGAAATCATTACCTAAGTTGGTCAAAATCATATAACACCTCAGGTTACTTGATCAACACCTTCTGCACATCCGGATTGAGGTCTGAAACCCTATTGGCTAGTTCTTCCTCTGTCTACACTATCTAACTGAAGTCTGATACTCAGATGCTCATATCTTTCATATGCTTTGTCACCGGAGGCTAAATCTCTGGAATACAATAGTTCAGATACTCCTTATTACTCACCCAAATATGCAACATGCTGGGTTTCACCATCAGAGAGTTCTTGACCCAATCTGTCGGAACCTATCATATGTTTTGTTCTTGACTACCGGATTAACCTATCTTCAATCTGACTTCCGGTATGAGTAATTTATGCACTGCAGATATGTGGGATATACTTTGTTGCCATCAATGACAACACTTATGAATCCTAGCAGTGTCTCTTGTCAACAATGTTTTGGTTTGATTTTAGATGTTTTTCAACATCTGAAGAATAAAATTCTTTAATGTTTTCAAAGCAATGATGAATTGATAACCAAATAAGAGAAAAAATTATTGGATAGATAGGGTCGACCGTCGAACTTAACTAGTACGGGTCTATTCTACTCGACCATGACAGTTCATCCAACTCTTCTCTGTCGCCTATGTCAGACAAAGTTGCAGTGAATGGGCTCATTATCATTGACAAATAATTGATGTCAAGCTAGTGACTCTATGACTAGTTATGGCAATTAATAAGTACAGAAAAAAAATTCAAGATTACAAAGGAGTTTATAACGAAGTTTAATCTGGAAGAAGAAAGATTATTGAGATGATATTTTCACAGTTATGACTGATAAACTAAACTCTTAAAGGAACAAGAGGTCCCAAACTCAAATCATAACAAAAGCATTAATCAAACTTAAATTTGATGGTTGACGTCCCATTATAATAATTTTTATGATGGTTTTTCATTCAACAGTGCTCTCCAATTATAGTAACAGTAGTAATGGAAATGAAATGAAAAAAATTGTAACTCTTAAAGGAACAAGAGATCCCAATTGCAAATCATAATGAAGGCCTTAATCAAACTTAAATTTGATGGTGGACCCTCTCATGATGGGAATTTTTACAGTGGTTATTCATTCAAGAGTTCTCTCCAATTGCAATAACAATAGTAAAAGAAAAGAAATAAATTTTTTAAATAACATTCACAAGACCAAGCAACTTATGGGACCCTAGGATTGTTGTCAAGTCCCCATTGGACCTTCAAAATTTTTCTTTTTGGAAATAAGCCACACCCGGACCGACGATGGACTGGTCCAAGAGGGGCCAGTAGCTCAGTGGTAGAGCACTCCAACAGCGAATGGAAGGTCCTAGGTTCGAGTCCTAGTTGGTCCATGTCTCAACATGGTATCAGAGCTAGGCCTAGGCTAGGAGCCCCAAGCACACGAGAGGTGTGGTTTAAGGGGGGGTGTTGGTGTTGGAAATAAGCCACACCCAGACCGACAATGGATTGGTCCAAGAGGGGCCAGTAGCTCAATGGTAGAGCACTCCAGCAGTGAATGGAAGGTCCTAGGTTCTAGTCCTAGCTGGTCCATGTCTCAACATGGTATCAAAGTGGGTCTTAGAAAAGATCTGATCAGATTTGTTTAAGCAATCAAGTCAACTTTTCATCAAGAGCAGTGCATCATAGGCAAAGTATGTGAAATGTTTGTAAGATTGTCTGGAGGAGGTGAAGTTGTAGCATGAAAAGTGAAGCTCATGGGCTACTTGACAAAATGCCACAAAGAGATGAAACACCATTGCATGGGTGTATTCATTCACATAGTTTGGACTGAATTTGGCATACTTAGAAAATTATCGGGCCACATTCAGATGACATCTTGTTTTAATTTTCTGATGTTGTGTATGTTTAGTTTTGGTCTGGACTACCATTGGGTTCTCTGTGTTGCTTCCCAAAAATATGTTTCTTTTCACAGAATTGTTGTTTTTAAGTGGAGGTGGAAATAGGAATTGCACATTAGTTGAGGATGAGATATACTCCGAGAGGCCTCACCAAATATGGATTCACTTCTCTTTGTAGGAGATCCACTTTGTATTGCTAATAGTAAACCTTCACTTAGTCTATCTGAAAGCTGTTGCTAAAAAAAAATGATGTTGAGAATTTTACAAAGGATTGGTGCAGAGCGAAGGAAAATTGAAAATCATGGATAAATCACACGACCATGAAGTGTTTAATAGAATGTCAAAGGTTGTGCAATACTGTAACATCATACTTCCAACAAATAAAGGTTGTGCAGCTATAGAATCTTAACCAGGAATGTGAATGGATGCAAAATAGGAAATTGATGAGGCATACCATTTGTTTGATAATATGCTTCAACAGAATATTATCTCATGGACTGCAATCAATGTTGGATATACACAAAATGGGCTCGTTGGAAGTGCCTTGAGCATATGTAGTTATAGATATAATATTGCAGGATTTGTTGGAGACTTTCAAAGGCCACCGAATTAGCAAAAGGGATTGTGGCTAAAGGAACCGCTTGTCAAAGATATCTTTATTGAAGATTTGGAGAATGAACTCAGAGGCATATCATGGGTTCTAGCTGCCGCTTATAGAGTTAGCTGTAATACAAGTCTTTCTTCATAGCTTTAATCAACATCAATCGCCATCTGATAATTGGTCGTCATCGATTATAAGAAAAAATTGCTAGACTATGTGGATACATTAATAAGATCGTGGGTCCCAGTAATAACATAAAAGGTGGAATGGGTGTGGGAGTTGTATACCAGAGAGAGGTTGTTGAACGCCGCTGATCCCAAACTACGAGGCGATTATGGAGTGGAAGAGAAAGGAAGGGAAGTAGACTTATATATTATGTATGCTGGAAACATTAATACCCTTGATGGGCACATCAATGCCATCGCCAACAATACTTGTTTCTTATTGCTCTTCAGAACTTGAGATAGAGAAAGCTCACAGAATAAATTCAAAAGAAGTATCTGGTTTCAAGCCCTTTGAGCTGCCTGCCTATGTAGAACAAGTCACTTCTTCCATGTTATTGGGGCATTCTACGCTTGTCTTGGAGACAACTTTTATCTCTATTTCTGATGATGGCAAAGTGTAGAAATGGTTGTTGACTCCAGAGGATGGCGTTTGTTGATGGAGCAAGCAGAGTGCATTGGTCGTGTGAGGGTGAATAGTGATGGGATTCTTCTAACGGCGACACGGTAGAAGCTTGTGGCATTCAAACTCGAAAACTACGAGTCATTTTTTAGCAGAAAGGAAATTGCTCTGGATGAACAAGAGCTTATAGTAGAAAGTGTGGAGATAAACAAAGATTGGTTCTTGACGGTGTCAGATAATGACGCTACTAGAATACGTCGAATTACAGACTTCGAAGACGTTTGCGGCTTCTCCTTTGATGAAGTGGCAGATAGTAACTCGATGAGCACCAGCAACAATAGTAGTAATTATAATAATCATAACAGAAAAGTTCTCAGGACCTTGAACATGTGGCAAGCATTTATGTCTATTGATGGCACGGTGCATGCCTGGGATGCCCACAGCGGCTTGCATCTGCACCGCTTCCACGAGCAGATGGGCGAAGTGTTTGATTTGGTGGCTAATAATGAACATGTAGCGGGTTGCGCGGTTGACACGGGAACTCACAAGATGCATAAAGCGGAAAATGGAGGCCTAGGCTATTGAGTTTTGTTTCTATAGCGGATGAAGATGAAGTGAAAAGAGAATCACAATAAAGAGATAAGTATTTTATGTGTGTGCCTTTGAATAATGATGTAGCTAATTCATACACTAACATTGGTAATAGTGAATCATGTATGCTTCTAGCATTGGTCTGAATATTTCTCTTTGGGGTAATTTGATTCTATGAACTATTAGTAATATCTCTAAAATGCTTCCAGGATGATGATGAGAGACTGCATAAGGAATTCAAAGGGAGGAGGAGCTTGAGGCATCCTGTGAGGAAGGCATGCCGGCTGGATAAATGAACAATCATGGAGTCATAGCTTGCAACCATGGGACTAAGTTGGTGGCACATAACTTCACTGGAGACATCTCTCGAGGGCACAAGGTTGGTTCAGCCTTGGATGAAGAGTTTGCATTAGCAAAGAACAATGGAGAAACCTTTCAGATTGTCATTGCGATTAGCTACTTCGAAGAGGAGGAAATGACATTCAGAGGGAGTTAAATTCTGAGAATTCAAGGCACGAGTTGAGAGTATGTCTGGGAAAAGGACTAAGGCTTTGAGATCAGTCAATGGAGGGGAGTTCACTTCTAGAGGATTTCCTTGCAATCTCTGAGGCAGGGATCAAGAGGGAGTTCTGTGACTCACTGAGAAGAAGTGAAGGTTGCAGTACTTGGAAGACCTCTTCAGCTGGTGAGAATAGAATTGAACAAGACTATCATCTGAATTTGACATTGGTAGCTTTGCAAACCTATTCAGAACAGGGTGATCTAGGATGAGATCGAGGAGGATAGTCCTGAACTCTCGCGAGTCAGTAGTGCCAGAGGCATGCGTTGAAAACTGTTCCTCTAAGGCAAGCATTGCAGGCAATCTTGGACGAGGAGGTCAGAAGGTTGATGCAAGTACTTGGAGCTTCAGAGGGAGTCACATCATCATGAAGATATGTTGTAATGTATATTTCTCTGTGATAAATAAGTATGAGTTGAAAGCCCTTGTAGTGTATATTTCTCTGTGATGGAGAAATATGAGGTGCAAGCCCTTGTCCATCTCTGAGACAGAGATGTGGTTCTTTCCACCCTCTGGGAGTAGCCATGGTGGACGTCATGTTGAGTGACTCCATGATGATTTATTTTTCCACTAATGGGAGTAGTCATTGTAAACATCACGTTGAGAGACTCCGTGATGATTCTCTTGTACTTGTGTTTATCCACCCTCTGGGAGTAGCCATGGTGGACATCATGTTCAGAGACTCCATGACGACATCACTTTGAGTGACTCCATGATGGACACTTGTACACATGTTTCTTTCCACCCTCTGGGAGTAGCCATGGTGGACGTCATGTTGAGAGACTCCATGACGACATCACGTTGAGTGACTCCGTGATGGGCACTTGTGCACTAGTTTTCTTCCACTCATGGGAGTAGCCATGGTGGACATCATGTTGAGTGACTCCATGATGATATCACATTAAGAGACTCCGTGATAAATTCTTCTCACTAATGGGTGTAGCCATTGTGGGTGTCATGTTGAGAGACTCCATGACATATCTGGAAAGATGTCTCCCTAGCTAAGAGGGAGTGTTGATGTTATTGTAGTGTCGGTAGATTTACTCAGGTCGACTCAATGAAAAGTCATATATGAAGAGACACCAAAATATATGAAGAGACATCAAAATATATGAAGAGACACCAAAGCATATGAAGAGTCACCGATGCATATGAAGAGTCACCGATGCATATGAAGAGTCACCTTGATTTATATATATACATCAATTCAATCACTTCATTAACATCTCTCTAGTAGCAGATCTTCATTTACATTAGCAGATTGATCTTCAAGGAGAAACATATTCATTTGTATCTTTGCATCTAGAAGAGGTGCTTTTATTCATTGTATCAAATTCGGCCTTGTGTTGGGCCTGAGTTGTAAGCAGATTTCTGCTCTTATTCCTTCAATATATAAGAGATATATTTGTTGGGTTTTTCTCCCTCAAGTAGGAGGGTTTTCCCAGGGTACCTACTGTGTTTATTGTCTTATGTGTTGCATTTTCTGATTGCTTACATTTTTTATCCTAAAAACTAACAGCGCCTACATGAAATGGTCTGGTAGACATGCATCCAAAATGTGGAAGCATAAACAAGGCACACGAAATGTTTGACTAGGTGGCACAGAGAAATGTGATCTCCTCAATTGCTATGATTGCAGGATATACACAATACGATTTTGTTGAAAAGGCTTTAGAAACTTTCAAGCAAATGCAACCTTTGTTAGCATCCTCCCTGCCTGTACCAAAATGGGAGCTTTAGAACAGGATATGGACATCCACCATAGGATAAAGGATGGACGAATTTTCTCAAATGCTGTAGTTGTAACTACCTTGGTAGGCATGTATGCAAAATGTAGGAGCATAGACAAGACACGTAAACTATTTGACAGAATGCCTCAAAGAGATATCATCTCATGGAATGCCATGATTGCAGGATATGCAAAATGTGTAAGCATAGATAAGGCACGTGATTATTTGACAGGATACCTCAAAGAACCGTGTCCTCATGGAATGCCACGATTGCAGGATATTCATAAAATGGATTTGTTGAGAAGGCTTTAGAAATTTCAAGCAAATGTAATTGGCAGGCGTAAAGCCAGACTCTACAACCTTTGCCAGCATCCTCCTAGCCTGTGCCAAATGGGAGTTTTGGAATAGGGTATGCACATCCATCAAAGCATAAAGGATAGAAGAATTTTTTCAGATGTAATTGCAACTACTGTGGTAGACATGCTTGCAAAATGTGGAAGCATACACAAGGCACGTGAACTGTTTGAGAAAATGCCTCAAAGAAATATGGTCTCATGGAATGCCATGATTGCAGGAATATGCACAAAATGGATTTGTTGACAAGGCTTTAGAAACTTTCAAGCAAATGAAATTGACAGTTATAAAGCCAGCATCCTCCCCGCCTATGCCAAAATGGGAGCTTTGGAACAGGGTATGGACATCCATCAAAGCGTAATGGAAGTGGGATTTTTGTAGATATTCTAGTTGGAAATGCTTTGGTAGACATGTATGAAAAATGTGGAAGCATAGACTAGACACATGAACTGTTTGACAAAATGCCTCAAAGAAATGTGGTCTCATGGAATGAGATGATTGCAGGATATGCACAAGACGGATTTTGCAAGGATGTTTTCAAAATATTTGAATTAAAGAAGTACTCTAGAACATATCATGACATTATAAGCTCTGCTTGTGTTTTATGTGCATGTACCCATGCAAGTTTAGTGGATGAGGGTTGTACATACTTCAATCACAGAGTAACCCTTACTGCATTACACCTACAATTGATCAATATGTGTGCATGGTTGACCTTCTTGCTCGTGCTAGCTATCTTGAGGACACCTTAAACTTTATCATTAAGATGGTAGTTAAACTTGTGGTGGTTGTGTGAATGTGTTTTCTTGGTGCCTATAGATCATATATGAATAGAGGCTTAGGAGTATTTACATCGACGTTGCTTTTTGATTTGGATCCTAATGAGATGAGGTTTTCAAGGTGGCTAGGAGAGAGCTAAATAGGGCATTTAATAAGTGTTTGGAGTGACAATATGACTTAAAACAAGAGGAAGTCAAAATGATGAGGATAATTTTAGAGAAACACAATGGGAGACATCATAGGTTTGAATTGAATATTATAATTACATTCATAATATGGTCAAATTCACTACTTTATTCACCTGTGGCAAACCTAGCAAATGGCAATAAAGTTAAATTCCATTTGTTAAGATAGGAATTGAATAATTTTGGATTAGTCGCATACCTAGCAAACACTAGTGAAGACTAAATTCCATATACCACATCTAATTTTTGTTTACAATTCTTAATCACAACTACATTTAGAATCTTGAATTCTTCTACTTGATTCATGTCAAAATTTTATAATGGGGGATTCATTTCAAAATGTCCAAAGACTTATGTGTCATGGCTAACAATTTTTGTTTAGTTGATTTAAAAATGAAATGTTATCATAAGCATACATGTTTGTAGACAATGAAGGCAATAAAATTAGTTTTTTGGAAAGAATCTAGCATGATGAACTTTAATTCTTCATCTCATGCAAATGCATTTGACAACTTTATGGTTATAAGAGAACATAAATTTCTAAGTTATTATGTCTTTATAATGAGTGTTTTTAATGTTTACAATAGAAGAAGGGAATTTGTTATGAAGTACGTTCTATTCTTATAAAAGATAAATCACTTTGTAACTATCATTAATAGTATCACACTTGAGGTCCCAAGGTACATATAAAATTATAAATGAATATTTTTGTGCATGCATTATAATAGTAGGAAACATTTGAATTGAAGCAACTCCATTGTTATTAAAAATTATAAAATTATAAAATAATCCTATAGATTGCATTTGGTGAAGTGAAGTCCTTAATAAATAAAAGGTGCTACATTCTTCCTCCTACCACTTGGTACCACCACATCTATTTGACTTGATTTATTCAGAATCCCTAGTGCTAGATGTGTTCTTGACAATTTATTTAGATGGCTTCTTCCTTAGAATTTACTAATTCCCATCCCACTTTTAGGTTCCTTTTTTGCTCATTCCAATGCTATCCAACTATAAAATTTGTTAGTTTCCTTGGAAACATTCGGTCTCTTATTTCATGTCGAATGATGAGTATTTCTTTTGCAATTGATTTTAGTATTTCATTTTCCATTTTGTTGGTGTCTCTCTCCGCCCATCACCCTTTCTTATTTCCCTCCATCTTAGAGCTTAGCAACTCATCTATGAACTGCTATTTTCCTTCTTTTGTCATCTTCTCTCTTTGTCTTCCTCATGGTTGAAGTTAAACTTGTGAAACCATAATGATAACAGTTATTGCCTATTGATACACTACAAAAGACTAACTTTTGAACTTTATCTTTCTTACTACTTGCATAAATAGAGTAGTTGCATGATCAATCCCTATTCAATGTTGAAATTAAACCTAAAATTCTATCCTTAATGGCCTATTAGGCCCTTAGTTTAAAACCATGCTTTGATACCATATGTGATAGCCCAATGGACTTGGGAAAAACTAGACTATTTTTTAATTTGAACTTCTTAAGCTTTTACCCACATTATATAAAAGAATTTAGTCTTACAACATCAATAAATCCCTACAAAAAGTCACCCAAAAATTTATCTAGATAGGCATACTTGGCTTCTTGGGTTTGATAACAACATTGAGCTTAGGCATTCATGTCTAGGTCTAAAAAGTCCTTATTTTATCTTAACGTAGGGTGACAACTAAGAGACATGCCTTAAGACAAGATTTAGTTTGGGTTGAACCATCAAATTTCAACACTTAGTATGGGAACACATGGCCAACTCCAATGGGTACATTCTTGTGTTCTTAAAATCCCAAACATCTTTGACATACATTAATTATGCTTATGGATGTGAAAGCAATTTATACAACTTGGTTTAATCAGGTGTCATGGTCTAAAAATTTAATGGCCTTAGATTTGTGGGCTCAGTGGATGTGAGAGTCATATTAAAGATGGCATTTATAATTGTAAGTCAGTTCTAGAATCATAATGTTGTATTCTAAAGTTATCCAAAGAGGACACATGTTTGCTTGTGGTTAACTTTGATATAAAGACATGGCATGCACTCAATTGGGGAAACAATCAAATTTCCTCTTAGAGGATAGGCATCATCACATGATTAACTTTGGTCAATTAATGACTTATATTTCACTTGGTAGAGTAATGAATAGGGTTTTGTCTCAACTTAGGACACTTGCCAATGCTTCTTTCCTCTTGGGGACATGTGTCCACTATAGATTTACTCTAAGACATCCATGGTCAAGAATTTTCCTGAGGAATTGATGGTCAAGAGTTATTTAGACTTAAAAACAAAAATAGGCTTTAATATTACAAAGGAAGCTAGTCTCGAAGCATAGCCTTGATAGAGCAATTCTCATGAAGGGACTATAAGACTTATTAGAATTAATTCAAGTAAAAACCTCCCATACATAAATTATTTAGATTTTAGATCGTTAAATCTTGCAAAGATCCATAGGATAGTGGTTTCAATCTAGGCTATTAGAATTTACCTTAGAGATTTTTGCTAATTCCTTTGATGATTTATCCATGGGGTTTACACAATTAGCTCTTAATAATCTGACCATCCATAGGACTTGATTTATAGCTAGGGAATATGCTCAAATTATGACATAGGAGAATTACTTGTCAAATTTAGGAATCCCAATTACATAGTCTTTGTACTTTAGCCTCTAACCATCCATGGCTCTGATTGTCTAGATCATTCATGATAGGTCAATTACACTTAGGCAGTTAGGTTCATTCACTAGAACATTATAGAATCATGTCACATGTCTTACAAATTAACCCAAATAATAATATAAAGTAATGCTTTAGTAGGAAGGTATCAAGCCTTAGAGGGTTCATAATTGGCTTTACCAAATGACAATAAAACACTACAATATCCCAATAAAAATGAACATGTACTCATTAAGCGTTCTAGGAAGCTCCTCCAAGCCTTAAATAATTTATATCACACACTAGAATCATAGTATTCAACAACTAACTCCATCTTTTAGGTGGTGGGTCAAATTTTACACAAGTAGTTTACAATAAGTATTATAATCTTTAACTATTAACATATCATGTATAGTTCTCTAGACTTTACAACTTAATACATTAAGACAAATTAATAACAAGTATGTTGATCCTTAACCAAGAATTTTATGATTCTCAATTGCCACCCAACAGTCCTTGATGCTTCCTACTACACATCTTTGATGGAGTCCTTAAGCAATCTCCACCCCTTTTTCCTATAGACATATTGGGGAAACAAAGATCACAAATTTCATTACAATAGTCAAATATAATTACAATTAGAAGAGATAATATTCATTCATCTTTATTGCAACTAGAGTTATTCGTTTATTCATAGAATGTAAGAACATGTGTTACCAATTTATTATTAGAATGTAGAGGACTTTGCTTGGAGGCCAACCCAAGTATCATGCCTACTTTTCCTCCTATCCACCATTACAATGAGGTATTCAAATCCATAGGGGTTTTGATGAGGGATTGTGGCCATCAGAGGTCTGCAACCCATTTGATTGGTGCAAGGATTCTACCATCTAGGCAATTTTGTAACTAATTTCTAGAACCAATCCAAGAAAACCATGGAATCCACCACTTAGCCAATCTAGGAAAATTGTAGCATCCACCACTCAACCAATCTAGAACTCAATATCACAAGACTGACCAACTGACACATGCATAAGCATGCATACATATATAGACACACACAAGTCTCTAAACATCTAAGTCAAAATTATAGTCAACACAGTTTTGGGGGCTACAACCACTCCAATGGGCCCAAGCACACATCAACAAGGAAATATAAATTGATTCTTTTAAATAAACAATCAATTCCTTAGTTTGTGCTTCAAGTGGCCATTCCTTGTAGTGATTTTGGTTGTTCTTTGCAATGTGTTTCTAGTTAGGGCACACACCACTTTAATTTTGATTTGAACATTATTCCAAAAAGTACATTAGATACATACCTCATCTTTCTTTGCTTGTTTGTTAAATTCTATATTAAAGATTAGTTAATATAGAGCTATTCCAAAGTTAATGCACTTACTTTGTGTAAGAATGGGTCATGATTATTTTGAAAATAGAGCACAACTAGTTTTTGAAGCACATCAATTATTATTAGGAAAAGTTCCCATAAATAAATAGTTCACATTTATGGTTTGTTCTCTCTTCATTTTTTCTACCACACATAATAATCAATATTCTCCTATATTCTATCATCCTCCTTTGGCTTGATTCTTATTTTATATATTTTACAATGGTTCACTAAATAAAGTTTATTCTTGGGTTTTGTAAATTTATTCTCTACCATGTACTTTATTATCATGAATCTGCGTTACTAGATGGACAAGAGGATAATTGATGAATGTTATGTCTAGTGTTATGAATTAAAGTGCTTTTCATATAAAGATTTAATTAATCAACAAACTAGATTTATATAAAAGAGATTAGAAATAAGTAGTTAGAGAGGGATAATAGTTTTTAGTAATTGATAATGAGATGTCGAATTTGATTTTACTGTCGACTTGCTAATGTGTTTATAAGTCACTTAATTTAGATTAGGATGTGTAACATACATTAAAATACTATTTAGAGGTGCTTAGAGATAGTTGAACATATGAGGACTGTTAGATTCAGGACAGACAACTGAGAGGGGGGGGGTGAATCAGTTGTCAAAAACTTTCTTCCAATTAAACCCTTAAATCCACTTTGTGATTTAGCAGCATATTAATAAATCAATCATGAAAACATAATGCATTAAATTAAGAGCAGAAACACATCAACACATAAGACACCAAGATTTTGACGTGGAAAACCCAGTTAAGGGAAAACCCACGGGGTGATTAAACCAAGATTGTATTCTCTGTTAGAAGAATAGAAAGAAAAAAATGGCACATGCCAATTAGGGCTCACTGCCTGAGCACACTACTCACAAGAGGCCCACTGCCTACAAGAGACACATTGTCTACAAAATAATAAGTATCACATACTTGAACTAGAGAATAGCATCTTCACCATGCTTGAAGTAGTTCCATTTAAGCCCAAAACTTCTGCTCTGCCTTTCACTCTCTTCCTTGCTACCACACTCTCATCTCCACAAGACACACTGTGAAATGACTTTACAACTCCTTATTTATACAAGACATCAACTTGGGAATAATCATCTAAGTCAGCAAACATCTACAGGAACATCCGCAAGATGTGTAATTCATCCGGTCGGCCAAACTTAGGAAGAACACCATCATCCGAAAGTTATTCTTCAATTGCGAGCTCAAACTCTAATGCAGACCACCAACATGAATTGGACATGATCTAAAGACCACCACAAGCTAGCCTGAATCACCAAGAACATCCACACTTCATCTGTTTACTGAAATCCTTATCTCCTTCATCCGGAACCTCAAGAACACAGTCTGTCATCACTGTCACAATGGAATAGATGCTTGCGGACCTCTAAACCACTCACCAATTGAGTTATCACTTCACATGGACTTCCCAAACACTCTACCAAATACGCAGAATAGGATATTGCATTTCTGGATCCCACCGAACCTATCTGTGTCACTCTGTTACCTCTGAACACCTGCCGGAACTGGTTTTACTTGAGCGGCCATAACTTCTTCAGATCTTCATGCGGACCTCTGAAATCTTTACTGGATCACCTTAAGACATATATCTACAAACCCTTTGAACCGCATCCTCTGATAGTCATCTTATCTTGGATCTTTACCTTACTGTCTTCACTATTCTTCTATGTTCCTGATATGACTAATTTTCTCAATATCCTATAGCTCATCCAATCCTTATCATCAATGCAACAGGAGTATGTTGACATCAATGACAACACCAGTTAGGCCCATACTTGCAACAAGGACATGGTCACATCATCTGTCCTAGTCTAGTATCTAGGGCCACATCATGTGGCCTATTCTATTTGGTGCAACATAGTTTTAGTATTTGTCATGCCTTCATCTTCTTAGTTCTTATTGAAAAGGTGTTGCATTGAAAAGTGTAATGAGGAATGTAACTTTCAAGGCAAGAGAGGAAGACCCAAACTTGTATTGGACACAGGTCAAACCCTTGGATAATGATGTAGAAGCTTGTAGACATGACATACAAATGATGCAAGATGTAGAGATATAATGGTTTATGTATGATGCAAATATGTAGCTTTAGATGCTCTATAATTAGACATGTCCTTAGAGTGATTCTCACAAACACTCGATGTAAAGATACAACTTTAGATGTGGAAATCTGACTCATGGATTGAGCCTATATCCACATGAATGAATTGGTTAGAAACTAATTGTTGGAAGTCTCTTGTCTCAATATTCTAATATCTAAATTTTAGTAAGTACTAGCAATGTTTACGAACACCTTTCAAGAATCTACTGAATTAAGAGGATCATGTTATCCTTAGTCAGAACCCTAGAATGATTTATTCAATGACTTTAGAACAATGATTAAGGAAAGCAAGCAACTGTGCAATGGGCCTAGGATGAGTTCAAAAGCAAACAATTCCAAATTGGTTTCACTTTAAGTTGTTTGACCAAGATATTCTTTCACATTCCAGTATGATTTTAAATGAATGAATGAATGTATTTAAATGCAACAACATAACACATATATCAACACTAATGTGCACTAGGTTAGCTCACAATGAGTAATAGGAGGAATTCACCATGACTTATTTTGAATTTAAACTTTAAAAGTTTAGTGTTTAGATTTGTGAGTGTAGAAATGACCTATCCCAAATCCATAACCATGGATTTGATCTAGGGTGCTTTTTGTTGAAGGCCTTTAGAATACACGAGGTCCAAGTAAAAAGATATCATATAATCAAGATATTTGTCTGACTTCCATTTTTTAAAGAAAAATGCATACTACATTAGGGACAAAATTGTATACTAGTACCACTTATCAACTAGAGATAGATGACCAAAATATTAGGTTGTACGTTAGTCATTGCACCATACTATGAATATATTGTATGGATTGGTATTACAAATGGGAAGATTGTGTTTTTTAGGTAGATCCCATGTACAATAAAACATATCATTTTACTCTATACATAGGTCCCATTGAATATATTATATATAAACAATTAAATGTTGTATTTAGTGGTAAAGCACATTAGACTAGATTTTGTGCCTACTTGAAAAATATTTTTTTGATGTAACATTTAAATGTGCTAGTTTATTTATAGTTCATAGTTAAGGGTTTAAAGGGTTCTACATCTCGAAGTTCAAAGTCAATGATCATGAATAATAGTGGTCAAAGCAACATCTCTTGGTCCCCTCCCTTGGAAGGATGCATGAAATTAAATTTTGATCGGGTGGCTTGGGATAACCCAAGGTCAATGGGAGGTGGTTTTGTTATACGCAACTCGACTAGAAAGCTCTACTTTATGATGGTTCTCTTTTTCTAAGTGTTGTACAAACAATAAAGTGGTACGGGAAACTCTCATCACAAGGTTAGGGGCAACTAAGTCACAATCTACTAAGCTCTTGATTGTGGAAGGGGACTTATTGATTGTAATTAGCTGATAGGCTTTTAGTTGTGAGCATTATAGTGCTCAGAATTGTCTCATGCCGTAAATTTGTACCAGAAAATTCCCAAAATCAATTAATAATGCTGCAATAAAAATTAAACGGGAATCGGTTAATAATACTTTTTCAGGCGTGCCACCCAGGATGTTGTGAATTCTTGCCAACAGTCATCGGATGCAGAGATCTTTTATAGATTTAGGAGTAAATGCAGAGTACGATTGGTAGATTTTATACATTAATTCGTTGGCCCCTTTTATCACCGCCTCAACCAATCAATAAATAAAATGAAGTTTTGAAGACATAGGACAGCACACTAAAGCAACTGGAGAAGCAGCTACACACAGAAACAGAAATAGGTACAGAGGTAAGAATGTTTTCCATTGGTATTTAATTTTTGTAAGTGGTTTGATATGTCTTGTTTTAAATGAATATTTAAGTTTTAATTTCTCAATTGTGGTAATGGAAATTGCTATGGAGGAATAGTTTTGAATTTATGGCTAGGAAGCCAAGGTTTATGTTTAGAGAATAGGGAAAGACCGTATTGTGTTGTAGTATATGAAATTTAATGGCAGACAAAGATAGCCGCTATTCTCTAGTACTTATTCACACATGTAGGTAGTGAAATAGGTTTAGTTTTAATATAACTAGTGTTGATTTATTGATGTGTTGTGGCTGCACTGGCCATGAAACGCAACAGCAGTTGGTCTCATGTGACTCTAGTTTAGATTTATTTAGAAGAAAATGGTATATTGGTCTTAAGCCCCTAGCAAAGGTGTACTATTGAGTCACTTTCTCTTTTTTTCTTTCTTTTTTTAGGGTTGCTAGGTTGTTTTTTTTTTGGTTCCCATTTGCTCTTTCACTAATGGGCTCTCTCTTCCTTTTTAACCCTAATTAATTTCTCTGTGTATTACATTTTGTATTGCTTGCCTTACAGGACTATACAGAGATCCAAACAACAAGAAGATGTGGGAATTTGCAGTGATAAGGAGAGATTTAGAAGACTAAAATCACCATTATATTGCAACTGCACACCTCTTTAAAGACATTTAAGTCTGTCTTGTTTTTTGGCAGAGCCTTTTAATGGGTTTTAACATCGTGGAGCCTTTCTATGTGATGCATTGCTTCTTTTTGCTTTACATTTTGTTTTGTTTTCAGTCCATGGACATGCCTTTAGCAGCAGTGGCATCCAAAATAATTGTAATATGTGGTGGCTCCCTCAGCTAATCACTAAGTTTAAACCGTAATATTAATTTATTCAAGAATTATTTCCGTTGTCTTATCTTTGAGAGGCCTAAAACCAAATATGAATATTAAATTTTGAAAAGAACTTAATTTAATTTAAATAAATTTTATGTATAAAACACAAATATCTGAGAAATATATAAATTTTGTATTTAAGAGTGTTTTGTTTATAGGGAATTTTGTTTGAAACGTATAGCCTAAAGAGGCTCAAATTTCTTGTCAGGCATATTGTATGCTATGGTGTACATGCACTCCAAGCTCTGTGGAATGAATCTGCACCTTACATGTTTGGTTATTTGAGCACCTTTTAGGGAACACCTTTACTAATTCCTTCTTCATTTAATATTCTATCAAGGTAAAAACAAAAACAAAATTTGAAATTATGTACTCCTATCTTCTTCACTCTTAAGTACCTGTACATATGGAAGTGTTTGGCCATCTAATGTAAGGTTTAGATTCATTCCTGAGAGCTTCAAGTGCATGTTCATTGTCTTGCATAGCAGTTAATTGAGCTTCCTTAAGGAATTTCTTTACAAATTAATAATTATTTTTAGTAAAATGTAGGAATTTCTTGACAAATTAAGTTATATCTAGAAAATCCAATATAATGCATGCCAGAGCTCTCCTCTCATTATTAATTATTTATATGTGAGCATTATAGTGCTCAGAATTGTCTCACGCGGTAAAAAATTCACGCCGGTAAATTTTCTATGATCGGTTGTTCCTATCGGCGTATTCCTTGAACCTCTATGGGTGCAAGTGCTAGTTAATGCTATGATTAAATAAAAAGTCTAAGCTAGAAGATAAATAGGTATATAGATGAGACACTAAATCTGAAAAATCTTTTAAATCTATCAAGTTTTCTCATTGTAAAAGTAGATATAACATTGTGACCAAGATTATTTAGCTAATGAAGGTGTGTAAAGTGTGGCCTCTTCACCTCACTTAGATTAGATTATTACATTCAAACCTCCCTAAGTTAAGTAAAGAAACCTCATCTTGAGTTAGGTGTCTCTTCTTAGCTCATTATCGTTGAGGTTGTTGGGTTGTGTTTGAACAAGTTAGCATGTTGGTTGATATAGGTATGGTAATGGTCTTTCGTTATGGATATGTAGTTATATAGGATGGTGTTGGCTTGTTTTAATGCACATGTAGTAACATTCCCTATATTCGGTGGCACAGGGATTTACAAAAAGGGGACTTTGATGACATTTTTGAGGTGTATGTTATGGTACAATCACAATGCATATCAAGCTCATTTATCATCATAGTAGGCTAGTTATTTTTTAAGGGAGGTGGTAGTTTGTGGTGCATTCATAGGCATTATGTTTTCTTCATGGCAGCACACAGGTTATATGGTATATGATTGGGAGTTGCATGACAATTCTAATTCTTGAGAAAGGTAATGGCTAGGCATGTGGAGGCTATAAGTTTAGGGCAGGTGCTTTCTTGTTTCCAAATCAAGAGGTATTTGCAAGATTCAGGTGTTGTCTCTAGATAGACTCATTGGTTGGTCATGGAAAGTCAGCCTCAAATTTGCCCCGATGGAGTTTCGCAAGGAGGTATTGTCAATTGGTGTCTACAATATATATATATGCTTGTAGGGGCTATTCTTAAACGTCATCCACTTCAACAGTTAAAGGTCAATTTTGGCCAATAAAAATAGGACAAATATTTACCACTTTTTGTTTTGGATGAGGTTTAAAATTGTTATTGATTTTTTAACCATTGAAGTGGATGATATTTAAGTAGAGTGGCTTGGGGGGAGCTGGCCATGCTAGGGTTTGTCAAAGTAATCTTGGAAGATTAGTTGCTAAGGGATTATTGTCGTTCCAAAGCATTGATTAGAGAGGCCTTCACCAATAATCTGGCTATGTTTCTTCCAAATGCTAAAGTTTGACTATGGCTCTTAAAAATCTTTTTACCTAATTGGTTTATGGGTATGGTGGTGCTAAATGTTAATTTGGAAGTAGGCTTGAAGGTATAAGCAAATGACATAGGATGTTGGTTCAACATCTTTCTCATCTCCAAGGGAGGAAACACTGAGTGTTTTAGAGGAGCTTCACAATGAAATTAGGATTTTCCAAGCCTAATGTTATGATGTTGGCAGAGTTTTGTCAGGGCTCCATGTCCATCATTTTTAAGGTCAATTGAAGCTTGAAGGTAGGAAGCAATTATACAATACCTGGTTTTTGTGTCTCCTCTCTGCATCATTTGCGGTGTTGGAGGGAGATTTGTTATAGTGTAAGGTTCCCCATGTTGGCTGGTAATCGTAGGTGGCTTATGGGAAATGAAAATGTGTAGCTGGTGGAGGAGTTAGTGGACTCTAGTCAAGTCTAGCATGGTGGAAGAGAGCGATGGGTGGTTGTTTAGTGTTTATGCTTTCAGTTTCTTCTTGGTGATCTAACTATTTTATGGGTTGGTGGTTTTTATGTAGTTGGCCACTCCCCTATTTTTGTTGTTGGCTGAAGGGACTAGCTATTATTATCTTTCTTAGTTCAGTTTAATTTGAAGTTTAGCTTTAAAGTATTCTTAGCTTTTATGATAATACTATCTTTTATAGTGAACTGGTCCCAGGGCTTAAATTTGATGGTCATATGGTCGTATATAGAAATTTTTCTCGTAAAATACAATCAAAATTTTAAAAAGATTGTATCATATGAAAGGAGAGATTTTGGATAGATTGTCAAAATTTATATAGAATTGTGATGATATATATATAATTTTACTTATACCAAGGTATGTCAAAGTATTTTAAAGGCACCTTTGAATGGATTATATATATATATATATATATATATATATATATATATATATATATATATATATATATATAATTTTACTTATACCAAGGTATGTCAAAGTATTTTAAAGGCACCTTTGAATGGATAACCATCATAAAAAAATTGCTTGACAAGTAGAGTCGACCATCAAATTTAGGACTTGAGTGGGTCCTATAAAACCCCTATTAATCTATCTTATAAAATATTAAACACTGCTTTAACATTATTCTACATGAAAAAGCATATTGTGCACAAATTTTAAAACTCTACTTTAACATTATTCTACATGAAAAAAAGCATATTATCATGCACAAATTTTAGAACTCTGCTTTAACTTTATTGTACATGAAAAGGCATATTGTCATCCACAAATATTAAACACTGCTTTAATATTATTCTACGTGAAAAAGCATATTGTCATCCACGAACTAAAAGTTGATGACAAGAGAATTTGCCTGACAGAAAGATGCCACGAATAAACCTGTGAGAGTGGGCATCTTGGAAGAGATACCCAAGGGCACTTGCTACTAAAGTTCATACAAGAGATCAAACAAAGTTGAACAAGAAACAACACTTTCTTTTGGAAAACTTACCTACACTTTCTTGCATTATAATATTGTAGAAAACACTTCCAATACCCCAACTTATGCTCATGGAATGATTTCTGTGTTAGCCAAATCAAATCTACATCTGATTGGATTGGCAGTCGGGTTTTTATACCAGATTGAAATTTAAGGTCACATTTTGATGGCCATATGAAGTATATTTATACTTTGTAACTTTTCCCTAGAATGTTGAGAATATTTTTTTTGAGAAATTTTGGGAAGACGGTCAAAAAATTCTAAAGGATTACAGGTAGAAGATATGTTTTGGTTTGATTTTAGATGTTTTTCAACATCTGAAGTTAATGTTTTCAAAGCAATGATGAATTGATAACCAAATAAGAGAAAAAATTATTGGACAGACAGGGTCGACCGTCGAACTTAACCAGTGCGGGTCTATTCCACTCGACCATGACAGTTCATCCAGCTCTTCTCTGTCGCCTGTGTCAGACAGATTTGCAGTGAATGGGCTCATTATCATTGCCAGATAATTGATGTCAAGCCAGTGACTCTATGTCTAGTCATGGCAATTAATAAGTACAGAAAAAAAAATCAGGATTACAAAAAGTTTATAAGTTTGTTTAATCTGGAAGAAGAAATATTATTGACATGACATTTTCACAGTTATGATAGTAAGAATTTTTTTACCACTTATATGTAACCATGATATGATAAGTGATGCATAAACAACTGGTACACTGTAATTTTATTTTTGGTTGAAACAAAAGTAGCAAAATGTAAACAAATTTCATATATGTGTCTAGTGAATTGGTAGAGTGCTTGAAAAGTAAAAGGGAGATTATTGGTATAAGTCTTGAACTTTTACACAGGACGCGTTATCAACTGTTTACTGTGCCAACTGACCTGATAATGGTACTGATAAACTGAACTCTTAAGGAATAAGAGGTCCCAAACTCAAATCATAACAAAGGCTTTAATCAAACTTAAATTTGATGGTCGACGTTTCATCATGAAAATTTTTATGATGGTTTTTCATTCAACAGTGCCTTCCAATGCAGTAACAGTAGTAATGCAAATGAAATGGAAGAAACTGTAACTCTTAAAGGAACAAGAGATCCGAAACTCAAATCATAACAAAGGCCCTAATCAAACTTAAATTTGATGGGAGGGTGATGGTCAACCCTCCCATTATGGAAATTTTTATGATGGTTTTTCGTTCAACAGTGCCCTCCAATTGCAATAACAGTAGTAATGGAAATGAAATGAGAAAAACTATAACTCTTAAAGGAACAAGAGATCCCAAACTCAAATAATAACAAAGGCCTTAATCAAACTTAAATTTGATGGGAGGGTGATGGTCAACCCTCCCATTATGGAAATTTTTATGATGGTTTGAAAATGAAATGAAAAAACTGTAACTCTAAAAGGAACAAGAGATCCCAAACTCAAATCATAACAAAGGCCTTAATCAAACTTAAATTTGATGGGAGGGTGATGGTCAACCCTCCCATCATGGAAATTTTTATGATGGTTTTTCATTCAACAGTGCCCTTCAATTGCAGTAACAGTAGTAATGGAAATGAAATGGAAAAAACTGTAACTCTTAAAGGAACAAGAGATCCCAAACTCAAATCATAACAAAGGCCTTAATCAAACTTAAATTTGATGGTTGACCCTCTCATAATGGAAATTTTTATAGTGGTTATTCATTCAAGAGTCCCCTCCAATTACAATAATAGTAGTAAAAGAAAAGAAATTTTTTAATAACATTCACAAGGCCAAGCAACTTATGAGACCTTAGGATATTAAACCACGCAGTCAAGCCCCCCATTGGACCTTTAGAATTTTTGTTGGTCATCTCAAAATTTTCTTTTTCGACCATTGTGTATAATATGTTAGAATAGCTAACATAAGGAGGTACGCTTAGGATCCTATTATTTCACATATGTGTACCCTACAATCCTCATGATACCTACCATGTCATACTGGACACTTCAATTGTAAGGAATTTACCCATTTGTAAGGAATTTACCCATTTACTTGTGCAAGGACCTGCAAGAGCTTCAGAAAAAGAGAAAAAAATTTAGTAAATTCAATGAACGAAAATTTTAGTTGCTCCCACTTAATAACTTGGGTTCCCTTTATTAGGAATTGCAGTACACTGATACTTATGATTTTAAATTGAATGAGTGAATTTTTTTGGAAAAGTAAACTAGTACAATGATTTAATTGTCTTTCTCAAGGTTAGGTATATAATATCAAGCCCATGACGAATAAAGCTGCACCAAATCAAATCTGCAATCATCCTGTACCATTGATATCTTACATATTTTTGTTTTCAGCTGTCAGTAAAGACCATTTTCACGGGTGAATAGTTTTAATACAGACACTCGGCTGTCAGCAACACTACTCTCTGTTTTCTAATGTTTAACAAATTTAGTACAGATGCTCATCTGTCACTGAGTTCATTTTCTTATGTGAATAGTGTTACCTAGTACAAATACTCAGCTGTCACTAGGACTCCAAAATTTAATGTAGTAAACTTTAGGTTTCATGATTCATCGGAAGGAATCCTACTTAAGGCATTGGTGTTGTTTAAATTTTTCATTTGTCATTTTTGTAAGGGTTAGAACAGATCCAATATTCCGACAGCCCCATTAAGCTGGTACAGAAATTATTTTCCGACAGCCCCATTAAAGCTATTAAAAAGGAGAATTTCCTGTGAGGCATTTTGTATGGGACGGTGCACACGCACTCCCATACACTATTAGAAAAGTTTCTTCTCTGGCAGCCATTATGAACTACTAAAAAAGTTTCTTCTGTGGCAGCCCCATCAGCTACTTAAAAAAAGATTTCCCTTTTTTGTGAAGAAACTTGAATTAAGACCCCCCAAATGTTATCTCAATGGCAGGCTCGCACCGCCATGTATAAAACCTGTAGCAAGAAGAACCAATATCTGTGGCCCATGGTTTTAATGGCAGTCTAAAAGACCAGGCAGATTTAAATACAAGGCTACATAATGTCAGCTAATAAACATTTAAGCACTGGTAAATTGCATTGGTAAATGGGGGATTATCTTATTTGAGACTTCACCATCAATATTTGATTTGGGCACATCAACCTTAGAGAGAATTTTATAAATCCATATATATATATATAGATTCAGAGTGTTGTTGGATGTAATTGTCTAAAGTAATTATAAGAAACAGCCTGAAACATTATAATGGATTGTGGAATATATTTCAAATTTTTATATTCATCTGTTTGTAAAAGTTTTTGATATTAAAAGACTATTTTCTTTTTAAATAAGGACCCCTATTTAAAAACATGGGGTCATTAGTTGATACCTTGGGATCCCCTTTCGTGTGAGGGTTTCTTTGAATGATATGTGGATATGGTTTATAAATCAACTTAAATCTAAACTCGTGCATTAGGGTTATAAGTTCCTCTCCTTTGTTGGTAGAGTGTAGGTGGCAAGCAAAATCATTCTTGTAACTCATGTCTATTTATTCTCTTGTTAGATGTCATTTGAACGTTGCTATGAGGAGCATACAAAGTTAATCAAACAATTTTTGTGATCTAAATGGAATAATACTCCAAGTTTCAAAGCCACATCATGGCTACCTTATATCCAGCGCAAGCCCAAAGATAAATTAGGGATTATTGATCCCAACACTCAAGAAATATTTCTTCTCTTTAAATGAATCACTATGTACCTTGGAAAATATTGGTTAGATACAGTGTGGCTTCAGTTGCTTCTAAATGTTGGGAAAGGTGTTGTACACCTTGCATAAAATTGTGTTATTTTAAAGTTGTGGTAGACCTTGGGGTGTGATGTCACACTTTGGGTTGCTCAATATTTTCCTAGGGATTTGTTGTATGTGACATTTAGAAAATGTATTTAATGTATATGGGTGGGTTGCACAAAGACATGTCATCTTGAGTACAAAAATTATTAAAAGTCATTTTGAAATCTACAAACAATTTGGGTGTTAGTTGTGGGAAATCCCAATTGGTTGCATTAATTAGGAAACTTAGTAAGCAAGTTTCCTTGTTGACCCTTTGTCTATTTATAGTGCGCTTTGGATAGGTTAGAGGAGATTGTTGCTTTTAGATAGGTAGATGCTAAAATTACTCCAAGAAGTGAGTTGCACATTTATTTTAGAGCACAGAAGAGTTCTCTATTGTATTGCAAGTTTTCTATTTACAAGAAGAGCAATGTTTTATGTTGGTGAGTTTCTTCCCTTTAAGGGTTTCCCGCATTAAATCTAGTGTTTTGTGTATTTTCTCCATTGAAATATGTTGTTTCTATTTTTCTATGAAAATATTCTCTTGTTTAGATTAATATATTTTCTTACATTTGATATTAAAGCTTGTTAACTTGGTTGATCCATTGCAAGAGGGTATATTTGGCCCTATATTAATCTTAGTTTCAGTGGGAGTATTATGTATAGTATAAATCATTTTTAGGGTTTGGAGAAATGGCAAACACTTTTGAAAAAATTGAGATCAAAAAGTTTAAGGGCAAGAACTTTGAGCTATGGAACCTTAAAGTTGAAGACCTGTTGGTAGAGTGTGATCAATGGATTGCAGTTGAAGTAGCGAAAGGCTATATTCCTCAAGGTATGAGTCTAGATGACTAGGAAAAGCTTGATAGAAAGGCTAGATCAACAATTCATTTGTGTCTTTTAGATTTAGTCCTTTTAAATGTTTCTAGAGAGAATACAACTAAAAAACTATGAGATAAGTTACGAACTTTGTATTAAAGTAAGTCTTTGGTAAATAAACTTTTCTTGTGGAAAAAATTGTATTCTTTGAGAATGGTTGATGGAGATTCAGTGGCTAAGTACTTGAATGAGTTTAATACCATTATTAGTCAATTGATATCAGTTGATGTTAAGATGAATGAGGAAGATCAATGCATTACTTTTCTTTGTCCCTTGTATATTTGGGATAACCTTGTGATGACAATTAGTAGCTCCACATCTCAATTGACACTTATTGGTGTGGTTGGAGCCTTGTTGTTTGAAGAAATGAGGTAGTTCAGTCCATGGAGTCTACTAAATATGCTTTTGTTGTTAAAGGTTGTCCAAAGGAAAAGGGCAATAACAAGGAGAAAGAAGATCTAATTCCAAGGGTAGATCTAGGTCCAAGTAAGTCAAAGGTAAAGTATTGGAACTGTGGCAAAACTAGCCATATTAAGAAAAATGTACTATGAAGAAGGCTAAAAATGAATTTGATAGTGATTATGAACCAAAGACCTCCAATTCAAAGAATCTGTAGATGTTTTTCTTGCATTTTCTATTATGCATCCAAGTGATGATGCATGGTTGATTGATTTTGGAGTGTCATTCCACATGACTCCACACAAGGAGTGATTTCTATGTATGAGAAAGTTATGATGTTGGAAAAGTCTTCTTGGGTAATAATTCATTTCACAAAACTATTGGTTGTGGGAAAATCAAGCTCTCATTCAGAGATGGAAGAGTCAAGACTTTATCTAATGTTTTGTATATCCCAGGTTTGGTGAGAAACTTATTGTCTATGAGTAAGTTAAATGATTTGGGAGTGCATGTTGTCTTTTGTAAAAAAGGTTACAAAATGGTTAGAGGAAATTTAGTTTTGGCAAAGGGGGTTCAAGTTGGAACTCTATTTAAACTTGATGTGTATTGTGTGAAATTTCTTATCTATTTTATCAGAATCTCGCAACTATTATGGAAGTGATACCTCTAAAAAAGGTTAGGGCGTGTCAGGTTATCGCTCGAGTGAGACCTCAATGGAAAATAAGAGGCAAAAAGTCTCTTGGGAAAAGCATTCAGAAGGAAAAAGACAAGATATTACTAAGCAACATCTAGTAGAGGAAAATATATTTCAGATTTGGATTCCTCTCAAAAAATTATACAATTTCAAAAAATGGCGCCTCGTTTTGAGTTTGTATGAACAAGTTATGGCCTTTGGAAGTTACAATATGAAGGTCCCTAGGTGATAATTTCTAGACATGGGAGACCCTAGGATGTCACCTAAGTTCAACACTTTGAGGTTTTGGGAGACCCTAAGCTATCTCCCAAGTGACACTAAGTGTTATGGGCAAAGGAAACTTGTAGATATCACCCCAATGACACTTGAAGTTGCTAATAGAAGGAAAGTTCAAGGTACCCCAACCTATCTCCTAAGCAACACCTTATTGTTATGGGCAAAGAACACATGTAGGTATCACCTTAGTGACACCTCAAGTAATTGACAAAAGTAAATTTCAAGGTATTTCCTATGAAATACCACAAGATGTTGGCAAGGAAAATTTTGAAAATTTCAATAAAGAAAAATTTGAAGTTGTTGTTGCCACAATATCTTCCAAATTGTGGCATGAAAGAATAAGAAAAGGTATTTGAGCCTTGAAATATAGGAAAATGTTTGAGGGACTTGAAGATTGTTCTTTGGATTTTGACTTTTGTGAACATTGTATATATGGGAAACAAAATCATGTTAAGTTTAATTTGAGTTGTTCTAAATTATATGAGATTTTGGAACCGGTTCATAGTGATGTTTTTGGACTTGTGAATGTACCATCATAAGGAAAATCCTTGTATTATGTATTATTTATTGATTATTTCTCCCAAAACACATGGGTATTCTTTCTAAAATAAAAGTCTAAGGTTTTCAATAAATTCAAAGTTTAAGACTCTTGTGGAGAATCAAACTAGGAAAAGGATGAAGGTTATGAGAATGGACAATAGTGGAGAATTTTTCTTTCCAAAGTTTGAGAATTTTTGTAAGAACTATGGTATAATGAGATAGAAGACAACTCCATACACCCCACAACAAAATGAAGTTACAAAAATGATGAACATGATGTTGATGGAAAAAGCTAGGAGTATGCTCAGTGGGGTTGAGTGGGATAAGAAGTTCTGGGCAAAAGTAGTCAATATTGCTTATTATCTCATCAATAGATCTACTATGTTAATACTTGTGGATAAAACCCCATAAGAGGTCTGGATGGGCAAGAATCCCTCTCTTAAGCATCTCAAATTTTTTGGTTGTGATGCATTTGTGCATGTCCCCAAGGAAAAGAGAACTAAGTTAGAATTTAAAGCAAAGAAGTGTATCTTATTAGTTACAATGGTGGTGTAAAAGGGTACGAACTTTGGAATACTAAGATAGGTAAAGTGGTATATAGTTGTAATGTGATATTTAGAGAGATTAGGTATTCTCCTATTGAACAACCTAGAAATGAAGAGAAAATGTGGTGTAGTTTGAGCCAAAGACTAAGAAACTAGCACCTAAGAATGAACATGATGTTCATGATGGACCAAATGAGAAGGGTGGTCCTGAGGAGGATTTTGAGGAGGAAGAAGAACCTATTACCCCACCCATTAGAAGGCCACTTGACAAAGAAGATAACCTGAGAGTTATAGTTCACTTGATTTTTGTTGTAATTTTGCATTATCTACTAGTGATGATGAGCTTGGAACTATGAAAGAGGAATTAGAATCAAAGGAGACTAAGTCCTAGAAAATATCCATGAAGGAAGATTATATGGTGGTAAGCTTAGAGCAAGGTGATGCTATTAAATTGACTCCAGATATAGAGTTAAAGATCTCTAATATTTTCTATTGAGAAACTAGAACTCTAATGTATTATAATTGTGTTATTGAGATTAATACATTGAGTGCGTTTTGGAGGTTGGATTTACTTCCAAAAGGGTTTTCCCTAGGTATATCTTGTGTTATGCATTATTTATCTACTAAATATTATGTAGATATGAACTTATTTACATTGCTTCTCTCATAGGATTGGCATAGGAATTATCTAGTTTCTTTTCATTTGGTATTGAAGAGCTTGATATTGGCTTGGAGGAGGGGAAACTCTCCTTGTGTTGTAGTAATCCATGTTTGAGTGGGAGCTATGTAAGTCTTATTTTTTAAGTATAGAGAATGGTAAGCACAATAAAGATGGAGTTCAAGAAGTTTAATGGTTAGAACATCAAGCTATGGAAGCTCTACTTGTAGATCACAACCAATAGATTATGGTGATTGTATGAAAACCTATTGTGATGAAAGATTAAGTTAGGAAAATTTTGACCAAAAGGCTAGGTACACTATTTGTCTATGCCTTCTAGATTCAATTCTTCTAAATATTTTTGGTGAGGACACAAGCAAGGGTTTGTGGGATAATATTAGGAAATTATACCAAACTAAGTCCCTAGTAAACAAATTGTTCCTATAAAAGAGGTTGTATTCTTTGAGGATGTTAAATGGAGATTTGGTGAATGAGCACCTAAATAAGTTTAATATTTTTGTGAGTCAATTGGCATAGATAAATGCCAAGAAGGATGATGAGGATAAGTGTATTACCTTGTTATGTTCATTGCTAGCTTCATGGGACAACCTTGTAATGGTGGTCACTAGTATCATCTCTAAGTTGAAGCTTGAGGAGGTGGTTGGAGCCTTGTTGGAAGAAATGAGGAAGAAAACTTCTAAAAATCTTAAGGATGCATTGATCATTAGCTACCATTCAAAGGAAAGAGGCAAGAAGAAGTCCAAAGATGGATCTAAATCCTCTAAAAATTCCAAGGTGAATTGTTGGAACTATAGGGAGATTGGACACATTAAAAGAGTTTGCAAGAAAAGAAAGATAAGAAAGAGAAAGAAATAAATATGATGAAACTCCTTCCATAGAATCAAATTCCTCCAATGCATAAGGTGAAGATTTTTTTTGGAATCATCATGCACACATGCATGCAATGATGCATGGTTGATTAATTTTGGAGTGTCTTGTCACATGACTCCTCATAAGGAGTGATTATCTAAGTATGAGAGTTTTGTTGGAGGTGATTTCTTCTTAGGGGATAACTCTTCCCATAAGATCATGGATTAGAGTAAGATCAAAATAATATTTAGAGATAGGAGGGTAAAGTCAATATCTAGAGTCTTGCATGTTTCTAGGTTAACTAGAAATGTAATTTTTGTTATCAAGATTATTGGTGTAGGTATGCAGGTAGCTTTTGGTAAGAAGAGTTGCATAATGATTAGAAGTGGAAAAGTGATGACAATGAGTTCAAGATCTAAGAATTTATACAAGCTGGATGCTAGCATTGTAGTTGGTCATGTTTTTACCTAGTGATCATAAATTTATTGGTTTCCAATGGATGTCTCAAATTAAGTGTTAGATTTGAGGGTGTTTAAACACAAACCATGGTGCCATGGTAAGCTTTAGATCACATATAATGAAAATTTTGGTTGTGAAATGGTTAGGTGTGAATCTTTTGGTTATAGATGGATGGTCTTTAGGGTTTTGAGGATATAGTCTATGCTACCATGATATGCTCTAGATCATGATATAGTGGGAGCTTTGTGCAAAGACATAGTTGTTTATGGATATGTCAGTTGAAGATAGATGATCTTTCAGTTTTGAAGATGTTAACAATTGTGCCATGGAAGACTCTAGATTTTCAATGAGATTTTGGGCATTATATGGTTGTCCATGTGTATATTTTGATTGAAGATAGATGGTATTTTAGCATTGATGGCATTGATCATTTTATCATGGAGAGATCCTCGATATTCTAGTGTTGTAGTTGGAGTGTTTGGGCATTAGATGATTATTTGTGTTTCTATTGGTTTTAGATAGATGTTTCAAGGTGAACTTGAAGATGTGATGGTTTTTGGAGATGGAAAGGTAGGTATCTTGGAAGTGATTTTAAATAGCACCGAGATGGTTTTTTTGGATGGAGTGAGCTATTGACTATGTTGTCCATAGTTGGGAGTAATGGGATTAGAGTAGTTCTGTAGGAGTCCCATCATGGACTTGCAATGGACTTAAAACACTCAATGGACTTGTAGTCAACTTGTACTTGACTTGCAATAGCCCTATAGCATTTTTCTAGGAGCCCCTTAGTAGTCTTGTAGCAATGTTGCAAGAGTTCCTCAATAATCTTGTAGTCTTTGTTGGAGTCTCTTGGCATTCTTGCAATAGTTTTGTAGATGTCCTTCATCAGTCCATTATTAGTCTATCAATAGTCAACAACTAAATAATGGAGTTTATTAGGGAGGATTTGATGTGAGTTAGATAGTTGGTATGTGTTGACTTTTTCCCAGACTGGATGCTTATTCCCAGATTTCCCTACAAGGTAGCCATCAGTGATCAATAGGATCTCTGGGCCAGGGGGCCAACAGTGTAGGAGATAGACTCTATATTTTATCTCCTCTTCTTCTTCAGGCTCTGCAAGACCTAGGGGGGTATTCCCTATTCAACATCCATGAGGATATGCATACAAGGCTGGGATGCTGACAGAAAGCAGATAGTCCTCTTGTAAGTAGACCAAAACTGAAAGATAAGGGCAAAGGGGCTAGCTTTGGGCCTATTTGCAATTGCAGACAGAGGACTGAGGTTCCTAAAACTAACTCTAATATCCTAATGTTGGTTTTAGATTTTGCTTTGGAGTTTAAGTGTGGATGCAAAGCTGGATGTGGTTATAACACAAAACAAAGCATGATTGGTGCCTATCCAGGGCCTGGAGTCAGTAGACATACACCTGTGAATGATCAGCATGAACAGCTAAAACTGGATTTCAAGGGGACATATGTGATACCTGCCTTACAGGTATCTCCCAATACAGAGTGTTAGGTTATCTCTACTTATGGTATCCCTACTGCAGTATACCCTTCCCAATGTTCAACCTGAAAACAGTTTAATCTACCCCTTGAGTAGAAGTTAAAAGATCAGACAGTCAACATAGGAATTCTATGCTCTAGAATCTAAACATTACTAAACATCCAGATTCAGAAGAAGAATACATGCAATACTGGAGACAGAATTAACACAACACATGCCAAACAGCATTTCTCATATAAGTTTAATCATGAAATCAGTGGGTTCATGCCAAAAACAAACAACAAGAGATACATAAACTCACAGGTAAGCTGCACAGAGCAACCAGATCAGCTTGTTATGCATTACAGAGCCAAAATCATCCACTTTCAACAACCACAAATGAACAACACAACCTGCTTATAACAGCCAGGTAGGTGCTCAGCAATTAATTACAATGTTGACCAAAATCTCGCCAGATACACGGTATCATGAAAATGGCGCTCAAACACAACCAGATTGGCGCCCAAACTTGAATGCAGCAGGTAGGGGAGGAGACAGGAAGATTTCTCGAGCCCTGCGCCATCATCCGCTGATTGACACCTTCAGTCGGGTACCAGATCGACCCACGCCATCGCCCATACCTCTGCAACCTTCGCCATTAATGGCGCACCAACCCGCGGCCTCGGGAAGAACATCATACAGACTATCGCAAACATTTCCCGCCGAGATTCATCATCATGATATTTGAAAATGCAGGATAACAATATCCCACATGCACCCCGCGATGACCTCAATAACACTTTATATACTAGGTCATGAGCATATATCATGTCGGTGCTTTTGCTCCTGACGACACTAGTATAGACTTCATCATCATCATCCTCCAGCAGCATGATATCCTGTTGTTCGAAATATCACCCTGACGTCCTCATGATATTTGAAATATAACCTTCATGATAATCGGCACAACCTGATCCATCGGAGGAACATCCTCCTGCTGAGCTTATAACAAAAGTCTGGCCGATGAACATCCTGATGACGTCATCATCATCTACTGCTGACGTCATCATCATATCTGCCTACTGCGCACCTCCTCATATCCGGATGACGTCATCATCATGTTTGCAAATATCAGGAGGTCTCTTCAAGATGATCAGCTGTTAGAAATATGACCCCCACGGACCTTGATGACATCATCATCATATTAACATCATCATGATATTCGGAAGACAACCGGATATTTGGAAATATCCTCCTGATGCTCAAATATCAGGTTGCACTGTAGCTCTTCTATAAGATCGGGGTGATAACTGAATATGATGATGCTGCTTGAAAAGATCACCCCCCGGAGATAATGCGCGAAGCCAGCAGGCGGATATCTCCTTGATATCAGCATCATCATGATGCTCGAGCAAACATATATCCGGGTGATATGAAAATATCACCCCTTCCTTCGGAATATCATGATGCAGATAGGCAGAAAGAAAAATATCACCCTGATATAAGGATGACGTCAGCATCATCAGGATGAAGAAACAACGAACAAGAAGTGATACAACATCATCAGGATGATATTGACTAAGATCATCCTGACGTTCAAAATATGATGACCCTAGTGAATATCGGGTCGCACTTAGAACTCTTCAACAACATCATCAGGATGATCATAACCAAGATCACCCGATGATAAAAATATCACCCCGGCGAAATATCATGAAGGCAGAAAATATGATGACCTCCGCAAGCAGCAGGATGAAAACTGGAAATATCATGATGATGACGACCCTTAAGAAAAAACAAGTTGTGTCGAGCACTTAGAGAATAACCCCTTCAGGATACCGGGGCAACATCATCATGTTTGAGCAAGGTGATAAATGAAAGATCACCGGATACTTTGAAAAATCACCCTCGCAAGCAGATGAGGGCGCACTGTAGCTCATCAGTATCATCAGGATAATAAGCAAACATCACCCGACAGTTGAAATATGATGATGACGTTGAAAAACAAGTCGACGAGGAACATGATGATGCAGATCATCATCGAAGACAAGATGATGATGATGACCTCCTCCTCAGGAAAATATGATGCTGCAGTTGAAAAATGCTGAGGAGGTCCAACACTTAGAAAAAATAGGAAAGAAGATAAAGGCTTCAAATGAAGAAACCTCCTGATCATGACAAATCAACCCCTGGTCAAAATGAGTGTCAACAGTATGTAAGGGCTCATTAAGGTAAATTGGAATAGAGATGTGGATAGTTTGAGGTCTACTAGTGGTTATGGTTTTAACCTATTTGGTGGAGAACTAAGTTTGATGAGAAAGTGTCAAGTCATGGTATTGATGGATGACATGAATATTGTTGATTCCATGAAGAATTCATTGAATTGGGTTTCTTGGTGCAAGATGGCTATTCACATTCTAGCCCCTAGCAGTTAGTTTATTTTGTTAGAACCCCTTATCTCATTCTACAATGAATACGAGTGGAAGAATATTAGGATTAAGTGTTGTACACCTTGCAAATGTGTGTAACTATGTAATTATTTAAGATTTGTAACATGTTGTGATATTTGGGTCCTCATGGAAAAAGGCATCACACTTGAGAGGAATCCAAAGATTCTTTGGATAACAAACTATGTTACTTAGCATTTGTATTATGATATGTATAAGAGAGCATATGTGCCATGTAATATGTGTCATAGATTTTACAACATTATAAGATGTGTAAGAGAATTTATGATGTGTGTAAGAAAATGTAATAGCGAGGCTACATAGTGGACTTGGAAGAGCATCCTTAATCGGCTAATAATAGTCATTTGTAAGAGGGTTACAAGTGTAATCAGTAATCCTACACGAAGTGCTTGGGAGTTACATATGATCCCTTTAGTCATAAGAGTCAGATATATGTAAAAGGAGTTATGTAGAACTATCTTGAGAGGAGTTACTCATAGAGTGGGGCGTATGGGTTGGAGTAAGACTTGTCAAATGGTTTGATCCCATGGGTTTGGGAAACCATTTGTGGTTTCCAAAATTTCTTTGGTATATATATTGGAGGCTTAACATTGAGATTATATGTGGGGAAGTTTAGAGTGGGGTTATGTTTCCTAATTGACTATAGACATGGAGTTGAAGATTTCTTATATCAAATGTTCAAAACACTAAAACTCTACATCGTATTATAGTGTTATTATTAAGACTAGTACATTGAGTGTGCTTTGGAGGATAGGTTTTTCCTATGATAAATCTTGTGTTATGTGTTGTTTCTCTACTGAATATTGTGTAGATTTGAACTCATTTGCATTGCTTCTCTCATAGGATTAGTGTAGGAACTATAAGTGCCCAAAAGTGAATAGGCATACATGGCAAGTCCAATGATGATTTGATAACCTAGATTATGATCTTATGTGCCATAAAATTAATAAAAATCAACCTTCAACTTATTGCTCCATGATGAGAATGTTGCATCATTGTCACCTTTAGCCATCTTGAGTTGCCTACAAAGCATTCACAACTCATTGCCAATAAAAAAATATTTGCTTTCTACCTAAAATTGTAGGTTGACCCCTTTGCTTCTCAGTCAACATCAGTGAACTCATGTTCACCCCAACAAATAAATTTACGCTAAAAGGGGTGAAACACCTATTTTAGAAGAAAACATGTGATTTATTGCATGCATGAGCTTTTTCTTATTTTTAACAAGTAAACTCTAGTTGGTGCCAATCTTTAGCTTTTCTTACTTTTATCTTTAGATAAAATCTTTGGCATGCTTTCCTATATTTTTACCCTTCTCCCACCAAGTTAAGGTTCCAAATTTTTGGGTTAAACAATTCTAGCTACAACTAAAGTTTGTGACCAACCAATAGCTTCAAACCTTCCATTTTTTCTCCTTACATGCCTCAATATAGCCTCTACAATCTTTCATTTCAGCAATCCTAGCCATTTGTATCTACCCTTTTCACCATTGGAGAAGTTCCATGAGTTGGAGGAAGAGGCAAATATCATTTAGCTAATTTTTGAGGAATTTTGTCAACCATTAAATTTGATCTATACCAATCCCAAGTGTGGATGTTTTAGTTTAGTTTTATTTAGTAGTATATTTATTTGGTTATTTAATTTGCTTGCTATTTGCAAAAGAGGTGTAAAAGGTTATAGTAGGTTTAGCTTAGGATTTTAGATTTTAGTTTCATTGTAGGGTTTTAGATTGTTGTTTATATTAGGGAAATATCTTTATTTTCCCTTCATCAAAACATATTCAGATTATTGATCAAAATTTTGGTTTTTCTTTCTCTTTGCTTCAAAAATATCATTGGAAATATTGAACTAAATGCTTCATTTGCTACATAAAAAGGATTATTGTTTTAGATTTATGATTACAAATTTTTGTGATCCAAAAGAAAAATTAAACACACAAAAAGGTTTAGGAAAAAGGAGAAGTTTAGTTTGTTTGCATTGTTAATCTTAGGAAGAAAGAATTTAGATTTGAGTTGTTTTCTCCATCTTATACTCTTGTTTGCCAAAATAAAGGAAGAGGGTTTTAGCCTTGTTTGTTTCCTTTTTGCAAAAAAGAAAAGTTTCATTATTGTTATTGCGTTGTTGCTTTGAAAAGGGAAAAGAAGAATTTGTCATTGTTTATTAAATTCAATTTTACAAGATATTGTTGATTTCCAATTAGTTTTAATTCATTGTTAGTTGTATTTATCTCATAAAAAGGTACAACACAAAATAAAAAGATTTCTTTTACTTAACTTTATCTTTGAATCCATTAATTAATTTTACTTGATTAGTTGAATTATTCAAGTTAAAAGAGTAATCTTTTAACTTAGTTTATCAACTATTCAATTCTTATTGGTTAAGTAGATTAATTAGCATAGTTCATTAAAAGAATAAAAAGACTAAAAACAAATTTAATTAGATTCATTTATTTCATTCAAAAACACTCAAAGAAAACAAAACGATTTAATTTTACATGCAATCCAAACAAAACAAGCGATCAACACTTTTGCTTATTCAAACTAAATAATCAGGAACACTCATAAGTGATCAACACTTACAAGGAATGGAATCAACAAAGAATGTTCAACTTGAACAATCAATCACAAATCAAAATATTTATCCACCAAGCAAGTGATCAATTATTTGCTTTCAATTCAAAATAAATCAAACCAAAGGAACCAACAGAAACATTGAACATTAACACATTTCAATCTATTGATTCAAACATCTAAACAATCAACAAAGCAATCATCAAGTGAACTCCTACCACGTCTACAATAATGATTGTCACATCTCATCTAAACAATGTGAACATTCATATGGATTTTTGAAATGGACAGAAGCGCGAGCGGACTGCTGGACTCGACCGTTGGCGCTGGGTCTACTGTGCTTGTCTCTGCTGCCAGTGTTCCTCTTAACAGGGTCGTGCATCTTGAAAAGGATGTGATTACTACAGAAAATAGTGGGCTGGAGGGGAAGTGCACTCCCCTAGACCGAGATCCTAAGGAAAATGTGAACTCTGGAACGCAGGCTGTGTTGGTGGTGGATGGGACTGGTGTGTCCATTCCTGAGAGGAGTGGCCCGACTGTCCCTAAAAGGTCTTTTGCTGCAGTTGCTGGTTCAGGTGCTCTTCGTGCCTCAGGGTGGATGGGTAGGGGAGTCCGACCTCTCCCTTGTGCCCACTCTTCCCCTGTTATGGTGTGCGGCCCTAAGATTGCTAAAAATGAAGAGTTCTACTGCAATACAGGAGTAATTTGCAGGTTTAATGGACTGTGGCCCTCTCTGCCTAACCTTCATAATTGGGTGTTGGAGTCTTGGAAGTCGCTGGTTGCTGGAAAGATTGAGTTCTTTCCCAGTGCCAGAGGCTTTTTCATTGTGACTTTTGCTTCTTGTGAGCAACGAGATTTAGTGCTCGATGGTAAGGTTTGGATGTGGGGGGAGAATTCTCTGTCCATTAAGCCATGGACTCTGGCTTTTAATCCTCTTACCAAGCCGCTTAATATCAGGCCATGGGTCACTCCACGGTTGCCCATATACTTGTTGATATTGACGTCTCCAAACCCCTCTTTGGAGACGTTGTTTTGATGGTTGGTGATCAGCCTTGGAAATAATTGCTAGATTATGAGGGTATCCCCTTCAGATGTCGATGTTGCTTCGCTATCGGTCACATGGTTGCTGGTTGTTCTCTTTCGCGGTGTAAAAGTGCTGCAACTTGGTGGAAGGATGCTCTTGAGGACCACTTAATTATCAGTGCTTCCCAAGAGGATGGTTCGTCTTGTGGTGACGATTCCTCTCAGGAGGAAGTGATCCCTGATTCTACTCCAGTGGGGTTGGTGGAGGTGTTTTCTTCTATCCCTTCTTCAGCTTCCACCTTGACTCCTGCTACTATTGAAAAGTCCACTACTGTTTCAGCTTCAGGTTTTCCTTCGGTCTTGCCTACTTCGGATTTGTCAACTAGGCTCTCGAGTGCTCCTGGTTGAGCTACTTTTTCTGTTTCTCTAGTCACTCTTCCGGTTGGGCCTTCTTCGAGTTCAGCTTCGTTGGCACCTTCCATGGTTGTTGAGGCTCAGGAGGATCCCTCCTCTCTCCTCGCTCAGAGGACTTTGACTCTGAGGTTTCTTGGATTGTGGTTCAACGTAGAAAGAAGGAGCTCCCCAAATCTGTCGAGGAGCTACACCGTAGGGCTAAGGGTGTTAGATTTGCTTGTCTGGGATCTGTTGTTGTTCAGATCCCCGGTCTATGTGTTTTATGTTTTCAATGTGCTACTAGTGCACTGCTTGTGTTGCCTTTGTTCTATTTTGCTTGGTTTCGCCTTTTGTGGCCTATTTTTCTGGCCTTTGGGCCTTTGCCCCTCTGGGTTGTTTTGTAACAGGGTTCGGCACCCTTGTTCTGTCGCTTATCATTATCAAAAACAATGTGAACATTCATGTGAACCAATTTTAGGTCATATAGAACTATCTAGTTTTCTTTCACTATTAAGATGACCTCTACAAGTCATCATTATTGAAATGATCTTTTTTTAATTTATAACTTTTTAATATTATAAGACAAGGGGAAATATGTTTGCTCTCCTAAGTTGCTTCATTTATCTTGTACTTTTACCAAATAATCACAAATGAAAAAATACCAATATATAGACAATATAAATTAAAAAATAATTAGAGTAATGACTACTAATGAAAGTCTTCTTAATTGCCAATGATGTCATGGTTCGGTGGTTAAGTCGCTCGGTTGTAGTGGCGGCCACCAGAGTTCAAACCCCCACTGGGCCAACGAGCTCGAAAGGCTTTACACCTTCGCTGGGCCAACGAGCTCGCGGGTTTGAAGTGTTCTTTCTAGGGGATGAGGTCTCCCATGTTGTGGCCTCACCGATTCATTGCTCCGAGCAAAAGCATTCGCGTGGAGCCGGAGGGCGTGTCGCACCAGTGTCACCGGTCACGTTAAAAAGTTTACCAGGCACATTTAAAAAAAAAAAAAAAGTCTTCTTAACATAACTAGAAATTATATAGGCCAAATCTTATAAAAATTAAAAATTTCAATGTAAAAACAACTATGATACTTGACATAAATACTATAGTGGTTTGTAATTGTATTAGTCCCACACTATTAAATGTTGTGAGACAAAGATGGTTTACAAGGTATTTAATGTTTCACATATTTTTTAACTAGAAAAAGAGGTTAGATTGTTACTAACAAACACTTAAAAGTGTTTGTGTGTTAAGTGGGTCCCCTTATTGTACATGGGCTCATGGTGCAATGGTATGTATATTGGTTGTTTTACAATAGATACTAAGTTTGAGTCTCGTAGAAGATATTGTGTGGCTTAAGTGTGTTTTAAGTGGGTCTTTAGTGGACAATGTGTTACAAAGTATGTGGACAAGACCCCCATTTATGTAGTCACCAATTAGGACCGATTAAACCTAAAATTCAAATATCAAAAAATAGTAGTTCCTCTTATCTATAAAATTTACCAATAAATTTACTGGAAAAGTGATTCCAAGGGTGCTTGTGTTAAGTCGATCCCTCTATATAAATATGTTATATTTGAACTAGTTCTAAAAATAATCTAAAAAGTAATTTTTAATTATTTTTCATATTCTGATAATAAGATGCATTTATTTGATGATGAAATCTATCTATTAAGTAAAATAATCATAGTTATCTTTAGTATTGCCACCAAAATATAAATTTTGATATATAAAGAAGAAAACATAGAATTTAATATTGTAATGGTGAAAATTGCATACCTAACACTTTTGGCCTTCATTTTGGACTTGCTTCATTTTGGATTTGCTTTGACTTATTTGTCTTAAGTATAATGATTAGCATACAAGTGGCATATTTCAAAGAAAAAATTAGCAAATGTTAGGATCCTTAATTGAACTTGACTTCACTCATCCCAAGAGCTCAAGCTTGATTTGTAGTTTTATTCTTTCCTATCTCAAGTGAATTATGTAGGTGCATATCTAAACCTAGTTCAGAACCACAACTGCATATTTGACCCTCAAACTTTTATATTCATGTTTAATCTTGGACCTAAATAGATCCCTTTCCAACAAGTTGTTACTTGATGAATTGAGCATAAAATATTCAAATTTGCGTAGTAGGATGTTGTATAAAACGACAAACCCTAATTCAAATTTGTAAGGGAGAGATATAGAGGACTCATTTAGAGGGAATGTTAGTTGCACAATGCATCATCATTAGATGAGCAATAGCACCTACATCAGCGTCAATAAAAACTAGTTAGTCATTTACATGGATACTTGAAGTGTCTTTGAACTTGTCAAAAATGTTAAATCAATCCAAGGGTTTGATTAAGGAAAGATGTGGGGAGTTGGTTCCTACCGCAACAAGCACAACAAACTCTACAAGTATCTATTTGCACCACCATGTTCAAATACCTAAGGCAAATAGAATTTTGAGAAAAATTTACATTTTCATTTTTTCCAAAAAAAGGGTCAACTCCACATAAATGGTTCAATGCCACAACTACAAGGATCAAATTTGTAGCTATAGAATTGAACTAGAGAAGAGTGCAATCAAATGTATAGTTTTTTAGAAGTCATCTAGTGTAGCTTTGATAGTTGGAAATAGTGACGAATCAAAGAACATTTGTTGTAGACCTAATAATTAGAAACAGTGACAATCAAAGAACAACATATGTTGCAGAACATTCTTCATTGATCCATAGAGCTAAGTACCCTAATCCTATTTATTTATTTTGTGTCTATTTATGACTGTGTTTCAATAAATTTTTATCCCAACTCATGTATCTAAGTTGATTTATTTATCATCGTAGATTAATTGATTTACCCTAGATAAATTGTATAGGGAAACATTTATTTTCCATTCAAATATAAAGGTAAAATTAATATAAATGTCATTCCTTCAACATTGTCCTTTGAATGTTAGGTATCACACTTCATAGATAAAGAAAGAAACCACTAAAGATTAAATATACATATTTAATACAATCCATGGAAAATTTGATGTTCTACCCAAAACTTTGCTATAGTAGTTTAGGGTTTAAAAATATAACTTTATAAAAAATTAGTTCAAGGAAAACAATGAATTGCTCTTTATTTAGTATAAATTATTGATAGATGAAGGGAAATACAAAATAATTTCCTACTTAATCTAACAAGGAGAGATATTACAAGTTATTCAATCTAATAAAATTTTAGTAGAGTAATTATATGTAAACAACACATAAGAAATAGAACAAGAATGAAAGAATAAGAGAAGATGAATAGAACAACACAATACAAAAGTGACACCAATATACTCTAGGAAAAAATTGCGAAGGGAAAAACTAAGCGTCCAAAGCATTGAAACCAATGTATTATCAACAACAACATTGTTAGAATACAATATCAAGCTTATGCTTCTCACGAGATCTACACTCTACAATCTAGAGGAGTTTTGGCAACATAACCCTACATAAACTTACATAAAGTATAACACACTACTTCCAACCTAAGCATTCAATATATAGAGCAAGTCCAAATCCAAAAACCACCATTGGTTTCTAATACCATTGGCCAAAACCATGAGCCCAATATGAGTAACCAAGTCCATGGTCAAGATTCCAACTCATGAGTATATCTCCCAAAAATAGAATATAACTCCCAAGTCGAGGAGTTCACCTACCAAAGTTGGGCACTCCATTTTGGACTATTCAAACCGCTTCAAAGATGCTCTTACATGTCATAAACTAGTCAAAAGTCTTCCATGAACTTTTTATTCCACTTTGTAACTCCCTCTTACTTGCTTAAGTGTACTTCATAAATTCTCTTATGCAACTTATAATGTCCTAAATACTCGTACATGCATCATATTACAATAGTCAAGTGGTGTTATATGTCATTCATATGAAAATTTGAGATTCCTCCCAAGTGGAGCACCCTTTTCCATGTGGCACCATATTTGTATAATATTCAATAAATAAAATGTTTACCTAGATTTGCAAGGTGTATGACACCTAACCCTAAAAATGGGATGAAGTTAATCCAATAGTAAGGTATCTAGTTAGTATTGAAAAGGAAAGAATGAAATCCCTTTTATATAAAACCATAAAAAGAGTAATTAAACAAATAAAATCAAATAATTTCCTTAGGATTAAATAGCTAGTGTCAATAACTACCTAGAGTAGTCTGCTAGAATATATGTGGAAATTAAATAAGTAAAACAAAGGTTCTTAGCTAGAAATTTGAAATAGATAATGCCATGACAAATGCCTTTATATGCAGACAAATTTGGAATGACTAGATGAATGCCTCTATATTTGAAAACTTGTTATTTGTCAACCTAAGTCACATCCACAACTATGGAAGTGATCTACACAAATTATGGATTTGCCCTGAGTTTTTGGATCTAAACTTTGGTGCATGAATCTGATCTCTACTAAATTTAGATGTTTTATTTTTTTCTCTTCTAAATAGATAGAATCTATATTATTTGACTAGCAGTGTTTAGGAACAATTTTGGAGAGTTTGCTAGACAAGGTATATTCTCCATTGGTCAAACCTCTATGGTACTTATTTAAAAACTATGAACAAAGATTGAAGACAATAGGCAGTCATGTAGAGAATGCCCTAGACGTTGATCCAAGTAGGTAATACAATAATAAATGCTTTGACAATGTGAATGAATGTAAATTGAATGCTCTTATTAAATGATCAAAATGAATTAGAGTCAGTCTTTAAATACAACTCCAAAATGGCAAGTCAAATGTTTCACACTTCAAGTTGGCACATAATGACTAGTAGGAAAGATTAGGTCGGTCCCAAATTTGAATTTGAAATTTAAAATTTAAAAGTTTTGTGTTCATTTCTATAAATTTTGTAATTAGTGGGTCACTTGCATAAATTATGGATCTGGAATCAAGTGAGAAATGGATAAGCTGAGGATTGGGACCAATCCCTAGGAGTGAGTGCAAATGGAATCATGTAAGGTTTAGGTTATGTGCCAATTTTCAATAGAAATCATGCCACTTCTACACTTATCATTGCATAAAGGATAACTTGGTTAAAATAAGCCCAAAACAGAGGGGAAAGTGCAAGGTATGCAATTTTGACCATTGTATTTTCCCCCCATTTTTATTTGCATGAGAACTACTATAATGATGCATGTCAAAATAGAATCAAGCAACAAGTATGAAAACAAATTTATTCAAACACTCGTAAAAGGATAAAGATATAGATATGGATGTTGTTGCTTCCTAGACATACTCCCTTGAGATGAGCACTCCATCTTGGAAACCTACAAAATAAAATAAATAATTCAATGAGTAGCATCATATAGGAATTCGAAACAAGAATATGTTGTCTAAAATCAAAATAAAGGAAAAAAAGAGAAGGGGTTAAGATATTTCGTTTTTGGTGAAATAATGATACCACCTAAGGGCAACAATATCAATAAGTACTACTTTGGAGTAGCAAGAGTAATATGGTACCATCTAAAACTGACATAGGATCCTATGGCAATTATTGCAACCATAGTCAAGAAAAGAATGTTAGTGACCTCATATGCCCCCCCTTGTAATTAGTTACATGCAAAGAATGCAATTACTTTGGAGGAGAAAATAAAATATATGTAGAATGATGTAACCTTGGAAAGCTTAATAATAATATAGGAATATAAGGATAACATCATGTTTGACATCATAAAGAAGATACTAAGGAATGCTTATGAAAAGGCATATAATGGTAGGTAGCAAGGTGCCCAAATGTTCCCCCCAAATAGGGCTATAAATAAAAGTAGTCATATATGGTAGATAAAATATCCTATAAGCATGGACAAGTGTGAGATATCCTCATGATAAGCATTAGTAAAAAGTATAATCACCTTAGACATGTTATCATAAGAGATAATCATGGTTGGCATAAACATAAGCACAAAATAAGGAATAGAGAGTGCAAGCACAATTCCAACAAATTCAATAGAGAACAAAAATAAAAGGTGTGCATTAAAGTAAATGTACATGAAAACGAGTCATATTTATAAGCTTGTTATGCGATCACTTCCTACTCAATCCTAAAGAGAAAATGTGATTAAGAAAACAATCCTTTTAAGTGTAAGGCATTGTGGAAGCAAAATTTTTGTCCATATTGGCAAAAGTAAAATATTTCTCGAAAGAAAAGGGCTAAACATCTTTGATATTGTAAGCCATGAAGATTTGGAGAGAGAGATACAAATTTTTGAAGAAGTAAAAGATTTGCCTCCAAATCTCCTAGTTTCTAAAAACAAAATGATTCAAACGAATCTAACAAATTCAATACAACTTGACAATATGGTGATCATCTTTATGTAAAAGGGGGTGAACAAACTTTAAACTATGTGAAAGACAGACTCTATTACACAAACAATTCAAGATTAGTGTAACATAAAAGTTGATATACAAGTTTCTGAAGAGGTAAAAGATTTACCTCCTAATTTACTAGTTTGATCCTCACTTTTAAGGTCCATCAAACAAATTTAACAAATTCAATACACCTTAACAAAATTGTGGACATCTTTATGCAGAGGGGATGTGAACAAACTTGTGAACAAACTTTGAACTAGGCCAAAGAGATCCTCTATTACATAAACAATTAAAGATTAGTGTAACATAAAAATTAGAATCAAATCGTCAAAGTAAGTTGTGATGTTTCACTTTAAATCTTTCACTTGGACTTGCTTTAGCATATGAAAACAAGCATTTAAACTAAAAGCAATTAGATTTTACTTTATGGCTACTGTTATATACAAGATAATTTTTTTTAAATAAAAGAAAATAACATAGATACCTTGAGAAAAATTGACTTTCGGTTACACTCTGATGAATGTCCACACCCTAATAAAATTCCATTTTTAATTACAATTTATCATAAGTCATGATTTTGCTTTGCTTTGATGAATGTCCATACCCTAATAAAATTCCACTTTTAATTACGATTTATCCTGGTCATGATTTTGCTTTGCTTTGGAATAGGGTGAGATAATCTGAGAGAAATTCCACTTTTAATTACGATTTATCCTAGGTCATGATTTTGCTTTGCTTTGGTATAAGGTGTGATAATCTGAGAGGCTAAAATTTATTTATAGGATTATAAAAGTAAAATATAAAATAGAGTGCAAGTATAAATTTAATAGAGAAAAAAATTAAAATCGTACTTTAAAGAAGAAATATATGAAAATAAATTATATTTATAAATAAAGAAGAAACAAGTAAATGAAAAGGAATCCTTCAAATATAGAGCATTGTAGAAGTAAAATCTTTGATCAAACATAGGCAAAAATCAAATATCTCTTGCAAGAAACGGAGCTGAAACATCTTTGATCCTCGTAAGTCAAACATCTAAAAACAAAATGACCCTCAATTTCAAGCTCCATCAAAGGAATTTAACAAATACAATGCCCCTAAAAATTATGCTGATCAAGCTCTATGCAGAAAGGGTGTGAACAAACTCTTGACCATACCAGAGAAATCTTCAAGCTCCATCAAACGAATTTAACAAATACAATGCCCCTAAAAATTATGGTGATCAAGCTCTATGCAGAAAGGGTGTGAACAAACTCTGAACCATAGCAGAGAAATCCTCAACTACAGAACAATTGGAGTTTAATGTAACATGGAGGTTTGATGATCTCCTCAAAAAGAATATTGTTGTAGAACTGAAACTTCAAGGATCAACTGGATTTATTTAGCACATGAAAACGACCGTTTAAACTAAAAGCAATAAGATTCTTAATGGCTATTGTCTATATACAAATTGATTTTTTAAGAAACAAAAAAGAACTACATAGATGGCCATTATTTTTTACATGTAATTGGTCTTGAAAAAAAAAAAATTTGCATGGTTAACCATTATATGTACACTAAAAAAATGCCAAATTGGAAGCCTTTTCAAAAACTAACAAAAAAACAAGAAACCCATAGGTGAGAACATAGAACACTATAGTAACGAAAGGCCTTTTTGATTTATCAAAATTCCAGTGTGTTTCAGCTGAAGATACCAACCCCCCCACAAAATAGTATCTTCTCGTAAGATTGAAATTAGAGAATAGGCCACTCAATTACTGAAATAGAGAAATAAAGATAGTTTAACACTATATTGACAAGCATATATCATTCGAAATAAGTCAAAAATTCCTTCTCTGAAACGGTCAGTAAAAACTAAGCTTTTATCTCTTACTTCTGAAGTCTGTTCAGAAAGAGGACCACTTCTCTGAAAAGCAAGGATAATGCCAGAAGAGTATTCATTATAATGTGTACCAGGAGATGTGCAAATGACCTGGTTGAGTTAACACAACATGACAAATGCATAGAGACCGTGCATTCAAAGAGCATGTAGTAAGACAAGTGAAAAGTTTGCTTGCGACAATTGTTGCCTGCTGTGTCCATAACACAAGAAAGAAGAAGAATATTTCTTCTTCATTATATGAACTAAACCCACAAACATGGAATGCATTTTCCTATTATAAATAAGGCTTCACTGACAAGAGTAGAGCTTGATGATTCAAAAAACAACAAAACTAAAGATGAACTCTGAACTTATCCATTCTGCATGCACAAAAAATATCCAACTTACATGCGAGGTAACCAACATTTTACAAACTTAGAAGTTGATATTTATGCAAACACTACCCTGATTCTGATAAACCTTTTGTTGCATAAAACTCTAGTAAAACGGTAAAATAAATCAATCTTATTGCAGATTCTGACTCTGCTAAAACTCTTGTTGGATACGAAAATTGCTGTACAAGCTTTGCCACAAGCCTACATTGGAAACAATTCACAAGAACTGGGCTAATGTAGGCCTACCATGAGGAATAATACCACCACACATGTTCCCAACTGCGAGCCCTCATTGATGCCTGTTGCAAGATGCATCCATTAAGCATCAATCTTGAGGGGCTGTAGCTATCCTCATCATCTTGCTTTTCTTCTTGTGTAAAGATTTCCAACTGATTGAAATGAGAAGTCTTCTAAAATGTCAAAAATCACATCAGCTTCTTGGCCCAAAAACCAGAACCTTGAACAGACTTTCTAGGATCAAAAGTCCTATGCTGATTCTCACACTCTGGACGTAACCAGAATTCTGGAAGCACCATCTGGACTGTATAGCCTCTGGCTAAGGTTGGCTTATCGACCATCTGTGGAGGTAAAGGAATCTGCAAAGCCAGCTGGTCTAGTGGGAATACTTGTTTGGGTATTGTCCATGCTTGTTAGAGAATCATCCATATTAGAATTCTCAAAAGCTTGCCATTTTTTCAGTGCCTGAGGAAGAGTCATGTCCAAGTCTATTCCATAATAATCCTCGTTCTCTGCATCTGTTGGTTTCCATTGCTCAACCAAAGGAGATAGCACATTAACCGCGTGACCCATGTCTGGACGCTGGTAGGGTTCTCGTGCAGTGCAGTGCCCTGCAAGTTCTGCAACAGTATAGATGCTCTTTAGAGTCTCATCCGAAACTTCCAAGCCCCTGTCAATGGCAGCTCTGAATGTTTCTTTGTTAATATGCATTCGTCTAAACCATGTGACTAGATGCATGCTCTCCTCAGGCTGTGATTCATCAAGAGCTCTTCTTCCTGTGATCAGCTCCATGAGTATCACCCCAAAGCTGAAAACATCAGCTTTTGTTGTTACACGACCAGTTACTGCAAAACAATAAATGTTTTAGACTAAAAATATTTACCTGCCATGTTGAATTTAGCAATTTGCTACTCAAAGGACTGCATGTATACTAAATGAAAACTCCGAACAACTCAGTCAAATAACACTATGTGACTACTTCAAGAAATCTCATCAAAGACTAGTTAGAACAACTATATGTGAATACCTATATGTACGCTTTAATCAAATCTGGCCTAACAACTTAGTCAAATAACACTATATGACTACTTCAAGAAATCTCATCAGAAACTAGTTAGAACAACCATATGTGAATACCTATATGTACGCTTTAATCAAATCTGGCCTAACAACTTAGTCAAATAACACTATATGACTAGTTCAAGAAATCTCATCAGAAACTAGTTAGAACAACTATATGTGAATACCTATATGTACGCTTTAATGAAATCTGGCCTAACAACTTAGTCAAATAACACTCTGTGACTACTTCAAGAAATCTCATCAAAAACTAGTTAGAACAACTATATGTGAATACCTAATGACGTCTCACCAGAAAGTGAGAAACTTAGTTTATGAATCCCACCAAACACTAGTCAAAGAACCATGTGAATGAATATATAATCAAATCTTACAAAAAAATGGTCAAAAACTGCAAGAATATTTCATGAAATCTTAACAAACACCAAGTCATTCACAAAAAAAAATGATCAATCGTGTTCTAAAAATCACAAATTTGAAATCTGTATTTTAATTTATATTATTGTCCACTAAAAACCATAACAGGTTAATGAGACTGAAAGGGAAGCGCATTTCAAATACAAGTTGTGCAAGGAAATGAAGGAGAGAAAAAACAAAAAGCAGATAAAAATAATAGTGACGGATGCTATTATGAATGAATTCGGTGTAGAATGCTTACCTGCATATTCAGGTGCAAGATAGCCAAAAGTTCCAGCCAGTCTGGTTTCAACAGAGTATTTTCCTTCGGGTGCAAGCCTGACAAGCCCAAAGTCTGAGACTTTAGCTCTCATGTCATCCCCAAGAAGTATGTTAGATGGCTTGAGATCTCTATGAATGAAACTCTTCTGTGCCAAGCTGTGAAGATACTCAACCCCTCTGGCAACATCCAATGCAACAATGAGTCTACTTGTCCAAGGCAACGGTTTAAGATTGTGTTTTTCCCACTCAAACAAATGCCGACTGAGAGGACCTTGGGGCATGTATTCATAAACCAGAAGCCTCTCAGTGCCCTCAATGCAATAGCCAAGCAATGCAACCAGGTGCCTGTGGCGGACCTTGGTGAGCACAGCAATCTCGGCCTGGAATTCATTCAAACCTTTGTTGCTCATAACCCCTGCTTCCATTCTCTTCACTGCAATCTTGGTCCCATCATGCAACTCCCCCTTGTAGACAACCCCAAACCCACCACGCCCAAGCTCATTCTCCTGGCTGAAATTATTGGTAACGCTGCGAAGAACCTGAATTGAAATAATCATGTTGCCTGCCTCCACCATGTGTACATCACTCGGCCCACTGCTAGATGAATCGCCACCACGGGTCATGGTGGAGTTCAAGCTTGTCATCTTGACCATCTCCGGATCAGACCCAGAGCCTTGAGGTTGAAGATGAACATGATGTGCTGATGCTCTTATATTAGGGCTTCTCACCCGGCCAGATCCTGATTTCCTCTTTCTATGTAAACATAAGCCTAAACCACCCACAATTATGCCAAATCCAACAAGCCCACCTACAACGGAACCCACAACAGCACCCACAGAGGAAGAGCCCCTTCTTTTCTCCACACCACCGGACCCTCCTCCACCAGCCCTACTTTGGTTCGAAGCAGCTGCAGACCCACTGGGCGTATCAGGCGCAGGAACAGCAGGAGCCTTTGCATCACCTGAGCCTGTCACCAACTGTGGATTTCCATCCATGACCACAACCACCCCATCTCTGAATTTAGGAACATTGCCCTTCAAGTTATTGTTACTCAAATCCAATCTTTGCAAACTGGGCAGCGAAGCAAGTTCACTGGGTATAGCCCCAGTTAAACTATTGTTCCCCAATAACAAAATCTTCAAAGACACAAGCTCTGCCAGCGCAGGCGAAATGGTTCCGCTCAAGCCCAATCCAGCCATACTCAACACAATAACATTCCCCTCAGGGTCACATGATACATATTCCCAGTTAGCACAAGGATCATTTCCCTTCCATTTAGAAGCAAAACTAAAAGGATACCCTACGCCATTGGCAAACTCCAGCAAAACATTGACCCTTGCATCACATTTTCCTGGATCAGGGAGACAAAAGCTATTTTCGGTGGCGGTTCCAATCTCCGCCTGTACAGTATTGGGGAAAGAAGGATAAGGCCCTTGCAAGGCATTGTTGAGCAGCGAAATGTTGTGCAAAGAGGGAAGGCTACTGAGACTGGAGGGAACAAGCCCAGTTAACTTATTGTCCCGCAGACGGAGATCCTGCAGAGATGTCAGATTGGTGAGGTCAGGAATGGGGCCTGTAAACTCATTGGACTGAAGCCACAGTTGCGAAAGAGAGCTCATTCCAGCCACAACATCAATCCGACCATTCAGCTGAGAATCCACCTGGTTATTCAGCCACAGAGTCACAATATTCGAACCAGAGAAATTTTCCGGAATGGGTCCTGTCAAATTGTTGAAGGCGAGGCCTAAAACCTGCAAATTGGCCAGCGAGTCACCGAAAAAACCAGGAATCGAACCCACAATCCCGGCATTACTAGCAGTAAAGTTTACCAGATTCACAGCCTCTCTAACACTATCAGGGATCGACCAGGGTGCAAAGGGGTTTCCATCGAGCGCAATGACTTCCAAGCTCGACAGCCCAGAGAAAAAATCCAGCGGAATGGAAGAAAACTTGTTGCCATTGAGAAATGCATATTGCAGAGCCTTCATGCCATTAAATGTGGGCAATGCACCGCTTAACTGGTTGTTCTGGAAGCCAATGTTGCTCAAGGCGGTTAACCTATTAAAATCTGCAGGAAGCGATCCTTGTACATCTTTGTTTTGCATCTGAATCCCAACTACTCTGCCCCCAGAGCATTGCACATTGTCCCAAGAACAGGGATCGGATCCCTTCCACCCAAGCCTAATTTCTGCATCCTTCAAGCCATTTCTGAGCTCCTGCATCACCTTCACATCATTGGGGTCCGTCGTCTCAAGGCAGAAAACGAACTCCAAACCCAAAAACAAGAATGCCCACCAAAAAAATAAAACTGGGCAACTCCGAACCTCCATTGTTGTCCAGATACTAGTTGATTTCTGATGCTGCTGCTGCTAAACAAATTCCTCCTATTAAGCAGTCACCCACCATTTTTTTTCTGTTTTGAACTCATATTTGTTCTTCGATTTTAGTCCTGTTACAGCTTGCGCCCTATAATCATCACACACATCAATCAAAAACATTGCATTGCTTGATGCAGCGGCGCCAAACCCAACCGCCTTTCGTTTTTTTCCTAATATCACTCATTACCTGTAATCCAGATACATAATCTACGCAGCTTCTTGTTACCCTTAATTTAATGGAGAGTTTTCTAGCGAGTTGGACTAGAAACCAGTTGCACATGGATGGGCCCCGACCTAAAATTACCGGCATATTTTGTGGGCATGCCACCTCGGTGTTTTGGCCCGCATAAATTGTAATACTTTTTGTGAATAGCGAGGCGGTGTGACAGGGTGGCTTTTTTGTTTCCTTGTTTATCTCGTCGCCACCACCTGTTATCCTCGTGTTGTGCAGGTACCCATCAAGTTTGTTATGTGGGTTTTTATTGCTTCTGCTCCATCACTTTCTCAAATGTTAGCATGCACTTTCCATGTTTCTTCATTCTTATGATGGATCATGAAGTGTAATCTTAGAGGTCGATATATCTATTGAATATATCAATTGGTGTAATTTAATGTAAGTACTTATTATTAGTAAGTATATTGGTACCTATATGTACCAATTGATAACAAACAAACAAAAAAGGTTTAACATGATAGAGTTAATTAAGAGGACAGGTATGTTAAATTCAATTACTCAATAATTTTACATGAGAAAAGTGCAGAGTTCACTCTCTTGCCCTCTAATTTTACACTCACTTTGGCCCTGTCTTAAGATATGTTATCTTGGTACTTAATTTAACCTATTTTTGCACATAAGCTCACAAAACCCCACAAATCCATGACCCTTCATCCATTTCAACTCGAGTGGATTGGACCAATCCTAATTCATACCAATTTTCTCATCCTAGATTAGATCACATGTACGACTATGCCCTATAGATAGAATTGCACCTGTCATCTTGCCCTACTAATCCAAACTCACTTCTTACTCATCGTGGACCCTTTTGCTAAATTGAATCATTGCTTGTCAACTTGTAGATATGAATTTAGTGCCTAGATTGTTATAATTAAAAACAAGCCCTATGAAATTAGTCTTATCATCATCTTGAAATCACACCTAAAATCATCTTGAGACGTATCAAATCATATCTAAATTAGTTGGCATTTAATCAACATTTCATTGAAAAATATTATACTTTAAGCATATTGCATGAATCACATGTCTTTTGTGTCTTCAAATATTTGTGAAAACAACAAAAGAGGTTTTACTTAGGGTCAACAAAGTTTTACACTTCAAAATGCTTACATAGTAAAAGGTTCTTTTAGCACCACTAGGCTTAAAAGGTGAGCATCATCACAAGTGCATAGGTTTCGGAGGCACACAACAATAAAAGATAGAATCGTGTCAGGTGGACAAAATCATGGGAGAGTAGGAACTAAAATCATGTGATCGCAACTTGTAGACACCTAAAATTGGCTCAGGTTGAATTAAGTAAATATTCTAATATTTATCTTAATTCATATTTTCTTCTGTCAATTAAATAAATATTATAAGTTTATTTGACTGGTTCATTATCCTACAATTAAATAAAATCATTTTATTTAATTAAAATCCCTAAATTCTTCTAATGTCTCAAATCCTAAATCCACCTCATCTCTTCCACCTCACCATGTTGCACATATAATTAAATATTCTTAATATTTAATTAGCTAATATCCTCCATTATCCAAAAATGAATCTTTAATTCAATTGTCATCCACTATTGAATTGAAAATTCAATTGTCTTCCACTAATTGAATTGTCCTCCACTATTGAATTGAAAATCCAATTATCCCCCACTATTGAATTGAAAATTCAATCGTCCCCCACTATTGAATTGAAAATTCAATTGTCTTCCACTAATTGAATTGTCTTCCACTATTGAATTGAAAATTCAGTTGTCCTCCACTATTGAATTGAAAATTCAATCGTCCTCCACTAAGTTGAATTAAAAATTCAACTTGTCATAACCCAATTGTCATGTCCCCTCTTTAGCGCTGTCTAGCAGAGACATGAGAGTTGACCTATCATCCGGGTTCCCGTAGGTCAGCGGAGTGGTTAGGGGACCTATCCAGAGGCAGTGTAGCTTGGTAGGGAGCTTTACAGGCCTTTCCAGACAGTTTGTGACAGTTTCCTATTTTTTAGGAAGGGTTCCTATTTTTTAGGGTTTGACCGAGAGTTGACCAGGAGGCATCAGGGGACCTCCATGAGCATTTTTGGAGTTTTGGTCAAATTCCCTATTTTTTAGGAGGTATCCCTACATTTTGGGGAAGCACTGTCAGTTAGCATGACACGTGGTGACATCACCAGTGGTGTGGGCTACAACAATTCTCAGTTCAGGATGGCCAGGTGATGGAATTGGAATATTTATTGAATATTAAAGTGTGGCTTCAATATTTAATAAAAATAAAATAAAATAAAGTGAATAACATGTCACTTTATATTAATAAGTTATTAAAAGGACCCCCACCTAGTTGACACAATGTTGTGTTAAAAAGGTGGTCTTTTAATAATGAAGTTGGGCCCTCAACTTGGGCGCCCAACTTATGAGTCTTCATTAATAAAAGAATCTTTCAAAGATTCTTAATTTTGATGCCCTTTTGGAACCCTAAAGTGGACGCCCACTTTGGGAAAAGAATAAAGTGACTTTGAAGTGCTTTTTGGAGTCATTTTTTTCATATCTTTTGAAGCTTCATGGCAGCTCTGAACTCTGAGGAAGGGGGCAGCAGCATTCAGACTCTTGGGAACGAAAACTCTCAAGGATTTTGGTGAATTGGACGACAACCCAGTTCATGTTTGTGGGAGGCCTACTCTAGGTCTTCATTTGTGCATCATTAGACAGATTCCAGGGCATTCTATTGTAGATCTAAGCTTGTAGCAGTACCAAATCAGCCTTATTCTTCAGATCCTTCATTCTCAGTTGCATGCATAGCCTCTTCTAGGCCAATACTATCTTTGTATGCAAGTAGGGATGCAAACCAGGCTTTACATTGAATATAAAATACAAATCTGATGGGTATGTGCCTCAATTTCTTAGTTGGTATCTTTCTATCATTTAATATTTATTTTTAGTCCATTTTATTTGAGATTGCAGTTGTATGTATATCTATTTGCTATCTTGGCAAATACACATCTCAAGAAAACTGAAACCCCTTCTGCATCTCCTCTCTAGTCTGAAAGAAAACAAAAAAAATAAATAAAAATCATAAAACAAATAAAATCACAAAAACAACACTTCATTTCAGCAAAGGGATCCATCAGGGATCTTTCAGTGGTATCAGAGCCTTTGACCTGCTAGCCTGTGGGGTTTAGAGAATTGTTTTCTATGCATACAGACAGGTATTACACACGCAGGACAGCCCAAAACGAGCTTGGGATTGGTACGGCAGAGGAATCGGTAATGGCTGAAGAACAGAGAAATGCCAGGAGAGATCAGGATGAGGAAGAGAGAGAGATGATGAGAACCCTCATCAACACTCAGCCTAGGATTGCTCAGACCCTTGACAGGATACAGGACGCCTTGGACCGGTTGGAGTTAGATAGAGGCGGACGGAGCAGATCAGTATCTGTGGCGGGGAGTCAGCATAGTCACAGGTCACACGCATCGGCTAGGAGCTCCCATCATTCCCCTAGGCGTGGACAGGCTAGGGATAGACCCTTACTTCCTCAGTTTGCACCAGGTGAACGGCCAACACAGGTAGAGCCACCAGAGGTGGAATTTCAGGATTCAGTCATGGCAACTACTGCTGAGTGGAGAGCCCTACCCCCTGAGGTCAGGGATGTCTTTCCTTTTCCACAGTATTGTGCACAGCATAAAGATTCTGCCAGGTTCAGAGGAGACCGAGGCACTAGACCACAGCAGCAGAACTATGACCTTAGTAGAGCTACTGGAAAGATCACGTTGGCTACATATGATGGTACGGGTAGTACGAGTGCACGTGCTTGGGTGCACAAGCTGGACATATATTTATCCTTGAGACCCATGCCTGAGCGTGAGGCTATCCAGTTTGTTGTCTTACATTTAGATGGGGTTGCCTACAATTGGTGGCATCATGGATTGATCACCCAGGATCATGCCTTGATTCATTCCTATGCAGAGTTCACTGAACGACTCATTACCCGGTTTGACCGTAAGGACACAGAACTCTACTATAGGGAGTTGGCACATCTTAGACAAACGAGACATGCTGAAGCTTATGTTAATGAGTTCCAGCGTATTGCAGTTATGGTACCTGATATGCCCCAGAGACGTAGCGTGATGTTATTCATTGAGGGGTTATAGGATAGGCTTAAGGGATTGGTACATGCCTTCCAGTCGGCCACTCTTAAGGATGCCATTGATGTGACCTTGAGATTGGACACAACTCCCACTTATCAGTCAGATAAGAGACCATTCAGGGAATCACGGCCTATTCAGAAGGCCAATACTCCACAGTTCAGAGATGGACAGTCAGCTAGACCTCCTAGGATGGATCAGGAGTCACGGAATGATTTAAGGAGGAAGAAATTATGCTTTTCCTGCAAGGAGCCTTGGGAGCCCGGACACCGCTGTATGGGTAAGGGCAGAGTTCACTTGATTGAGGTCACATCCGAGCTTGGGGATGAGGAGATACCAGACACCGACATTGAGGACAACCCTGAGGAGGTTATTCAGGAGTGACCCTAGCTAGAGATAGATATCCCTGATTCATCGGCAATAGCCAAAGTGACTATGGCTACACTATCCAGTTATCCTAGGTTCCATGCCTTTCGGTTGAAAGGTACATTACAGGGACAGCGAGTCATGAGTTTGGGTGACACAGGAGCCACGCACAATTTTATTGATCAGAAATTGGTTGAGAGGCGTGGATTATAGTCTGAGGTGTTCGAGGGTTTTGGAGTTAAGGTTGCAGATGGTGCAGTGTTGGGTTGTACTCGGAGGATCTCACAGCTCAACATTCAGATGGGGGATTTTACCTTAACGGATGACTTTTATATCCTACCCTTAGAGGATTATGATGTGATTTTGGGTATGCAGTGGTTACAGGGTATTGGGAGATATATTATTGATCACCACCGCATGCAGTTAGAGTTCCTATCTGGTGGAAAGAAGGTGATCTTGAGGGCAACCTCTGACGGTGGGCCCAAGGAGGTATCTTCTCGCAGGATGGAGTCTATTATTAGACATGATGATGTGATCTGGGCCACACGTTGTTTTGTGAAATCCAAGACACCTACTCCTCAGGATGGTAGAGCATTTCATGTTGACATACAGACAGTGATGGATCGGCATGGCTGAGTATTTGGTGACATACCTCCTGGTGTACCCCCGGATAGAGGGTTTGAGCATGGGATAGAGATGGAGGATGGAGCTAAGCCAGTGATCACCACCTTGTATCGTCATCCTAGAGCATACAAGGATGAGATTGAGAAGACTATTCATGAGCTGTTAGATATGGGTTTCATTCGCCCCAGTTCTAGCCCCTTTGCTTCTTCTGTAGTACTGGTTAAGAAGAAGGATGGGACTCTACGAATGTGTATAGATTACAGGGCCTTGAACAAGAAGACAATCAAAAATAGATACCCTATTCCGCGCATTGATGAGTTGTTGGACGAGTTTCATGGAGCCATCTACTTCTCTAAGATTGATCTTCGTTCAGGCTATCATCAGATCCGTGTACGAGCAGAGGATGTACACAAGACCACCTTTCATTGTCACTATGGGCATTATGAGTTCCTGGTGATGCCTTTTGGCCTTACCAATGTCCCAGCCACCTTCCAGTCATGTATGAACCATCTCTTCAACAAGCAGTTGAAGAAATCGGTTCTAGTGTTCTTTGACGATATTATGATCTATAGTCGTACTTGGGAGGACCATCTCAGACATGTTGAGGAGGTACTTAGCATCATGGAGAGTCAGTCTCTATTTGCTAAGTTGTCCAAATGTGAGTTTGGACTTAGGGAGGTCCTATATCTGGGTCATGTGATCAGTGCTGATGGGGTGAAGGTGCACGAGGAGAAAATTCAGGCAATTAGAGATTGACACCACCCTCGGAACATTACTGAGTTACAGGGGTTCCTTGGTCTATGTGCTTATTACAGGGCAATTTGTGAGGGGTTTCTCTCAGTTGGCAGCTCCCTTGACAGACCTCACAAAGAAAGGGGCTTTCAGATGGACAGAACAGGCACAGGGAGTCTTTGACAGACTCAAGGAGGTTATGAGTACTTGCCCAGTTTTAGCACTTCCCAACTTCTCACAGCCTTTTGTACTTGAGTGTGATGCTTCCGGTTTGGGCATAGGAGCAGTTTTGATGCAGAACCGACACCCCATTGCTTTTGAGAGTCGGAAGCTGCGGGATAATGAGAGGTTGTATTCTACATATGATAAGGAAATGTTGGCTATTATGCATGCATTAGCCAAGTTCAGACAGTATCTTGTTGGTAGCAAATTCGTGGTAAGAACAGACCACAACAGTCTGAAATATTTCTTTGATCAGACAGAGCTCAATGATCGTCAGCAAAAATGGGTGAGCAAGATTCAGGCTTATGATTTTGACATCGAATTCATAAAGGGGAAGAATAATACTGTAGCTGATGCACTTTCTAGAAAACCATCACTTGTTGCCCTATGTTCATTGAGCGAGATTTCTGCAGATTGGAATTCTCAACTTTTAGTTGAGTACTCTAAAAATCAGCATGCTTGTGAGGTCATGGATGGTTTGGTGTTGGATGATAGGTACACTGTGGTAGATGAAGTCATCTACTACAAGGGAAAGATGTATCTGGTTCCTGGTTCTCAGTTGAAGGAACAAATTATGCATGCTTATCATGATACTCCGACAGCAAGGCACCCAGGTTATGGTAAGACCTACAGGGCGGTTCGGGAGAGATTCTCTTGGAAGGGTCTCAAAGCTGATATCTTACATCATGTTCGTGAGTGTTTAACGTGCCAGCAGAATAAGTCTGAGCATACTTTTCCTGCTGGTTTATTGCAGCCCTTACCTATACCAGAGCAGAAGTGGTCAAGGATCTCCATGGATTTCATTACAGGTCTTCCTCGGGTGCAGGGGAAAGACTGTATCTATGTTGTAGTAGACATGTTGACTAAATACGCCCACTTCTTTCCTATTGCAGCTGATTTCACAGCATCTCAGGTGGCGGAGTTATTTTTCAGAGAGATATTCAGGCTCCACGGTCTCCCCATGACCATAGTGAGTGACAGGGATAGTAGGTTCATGAGTTCTTTCTGGCAAGAACTTTTCAGGCTCATAGGTACGGAGTTGACACCCAGTACCAGCTACCACCGACAAACAGATGGGCAGACCGAGATTGTTAATAAGTGGGTTGAGGGGTATTTGCGCAGCTATGTGTCAGGACAGGAGAAGGCATGGGTGCGTTGGCTATATCTAGGAGAGTATTGTTATAATACTACGCACCATATGTCTATTGCCATGACACCTTTTAGAGCCCTCTATGGTTACGAGGCATTATCTTTTGTTGATTTGGCTGTAAGTGACAGCAGAGTGCCCTTGGCACAGGATTGGTTACAGGAGAACCAGGACATCATGAGATCTCTCAGGGAGAATCTTCAGCAGGCACAAAATCAGCAGAAGGTCTACGCTGATCGGCATAGGACTAAGAGAGTATTTGAGGTGAATGACATGGTTTTCCTGCGGTTGCAGCCTTACCAACAGAGCACCCTTAAAGGGGGTGGAGCTGAGAAGCTCAAGCCTCGCTTCTACGGACCATATCGGATTCTCAGGCATGTGGGAGGGGTTGCTTATAAGATTGAGTTACCACCTGACAGTCGGATTCATAATGTGTTTCATGTATCTTGCCTGAAAAAGGCACTGGGGCAACATATTGTAGCATCACCCGATTTACCTCCCTTGGATGAGGAAGGTAAGCTGACTCTGGTTCCTGAGGAGATCTTGGAGGAGGGGGAACGATGGCTAAGAAGTAGGGTGATTTGGGAGTACTTGATTCGTTGGAGAGGTCTCCCTATAGAGGACGCCACCTGGGAGGGAGAGTCCATTTTACAGCATCCGACCTTGCAGTTGCTTGTGGGCAAGCATCTTCGAGAGGGGAGGACTGTCATGTCCCCTCTTTAGCGCTGTCTAGCAGAGACATGAGAGTTGACCTATCATCCGGGTTCCCGTAGGTCAGCGGAGTGGTTAGGGGACCTATCCAGAGGCAGTGTAGCTTGGTAGGGAGCTTTACAGGCCTTTCTAGACAGTTAGTGACAGTTTCCTATTTTTTAGGAAGGGTTCCTATTTTTTAGGGTTTGCCCGAGAGTTGACCAGGAGGCATCAGGGGACCTCCAGGAGCATTTTTAGAGTTTTGGTCAAATTCCCTATTTTTTAGGAGGTATCCCTACATTTTAGGGAGGCACTGTCAGTTAGCATGACACATGGTGACATCACCAGTGGCGTGGGCTACAACAGTTCTCAGTTCAGGATGGCCAGGTGATGGAATTGGAATATTTATTGAATATTAAAGTGTAGCTTTAATATTTAATAAAAATAAAATAAAATAAAGTGAATAACATGTCACTTTATATTAATAAGTTATTAAAAGGACCCCCACCTAGTTGACACAATGTTGTGTTAAAAAGGTGGTCTTTTAATAATGAAGTTGGGCCCTCAACTTGGGCGCCCAACTTATGAGTCTTCATTAATAAAAGAATATTTCAAAGATTCTTAATTTTGATGCCCTTTGGAACCCTAAAGTGGACGCCCACTTTGGGAAAATAATAAAGTGACTTTGAAGTGCTTTTTGGAGTCATTTTTTTGCATATCTTTTGAAGCTTCATGGCAGCTCTGAACTCTGAGGAAGGGGGCAGCAGCATTCAGACTCTTGGGAACAAAAACTCTCAAGGATTTTGGTGAATTGGACGACAACCCAGTTCATGTTTGTGGGAGGCCTACTCTGGGTCTTCATTTGTACATCATTGGACAGATTCCAAGGCATTCTATTGCAGATCTAAGCTTGCAGCAGTACCAAATCAGCCTTATTCTTCAGATCCTTCATTCTCAGTTGCATGCATAGCCTCTTCTAGGCCAATACTATCTTTGTATGCAAGTAGGGATGCAAACTAGGCTTTACATTGAATATAAAATACAGATCTGATGGGTATGTGCCTCAATTTCTTAGTTGGTATCTTTCTATCATTTAATATTTATTTTTAGTCCATTTTATTTGAGATTGCGGCTGTATGTATATCTATTTGCTATCTTGGCAAATACACATCTCAAGAAAACTGAAACCCCTTCTGCATCTCCTCTCTAGTCTGAAAGAAAACAAAAAAAAAATTTAATAAAAATCATAAAACAAATAAAATCACAAAAACAACACTTCATTTCAGCAAAGGGATCCATCAGGGATCTTTCACCACTCTTCCCAAAAATAAATTTTTAATTCATCCACTATGAATTTAAAATTCACAAATAATGAGAGCCTTTGATCTCAATTCTTGATCCTCACCCTCCATTCTTTTTTCAGAAAATCTATAAATGAGACCCTTCTCTAAGCAAATTGGGGGACTTCTTCTGGCATCCTTATCATGCCCAATTTCCTTTAGGAAATCTTCTTCTGGCATCCTCATAATGCCCAATTTCTTCTCTATTCTCCTCTTCATACCCTCCTAATGCCAAATTCATTCTAACCTATCCATAGCAGTTGAATGCAGTTAATCTATCCATCCCATATCCTTCATTGTCCCTATGTTAGAAGTTCATTTTCAACACAACAAGTATCACAGTCGTTCCGTTCTTGTCACCGTCAACAAGCAAGGAAGCAAGCTCCTTGAGGGCCAATCTTCTTCTTCATCAAGGTCGAGAACAGATAGGCGAACAATGGAAGCCGCAGGATAACAAGTTTTGTGAGTTTTACGCTTATTTATTCAAACTTGTTATTTGCATATTTCATTGATGTATTGGGTTATTATTTATCATTATTGATCAAATCCCACATTTTTCCCATTCACACAACTAAAGGTAGAGTAAATATCAAAGTTAGATCAACAATAGTTCCCATCCCAAATTTGATACCAGAATTCCATATCCAATCGTTGAGCACTTCTACATAACCAAATTATTGACATCGATACTCAACATCATAAAAGAGGTAAGCGCCTTCTAACTTCTCATTTACATTTGTCAATATTGAGTCATAATTATCTAAGTTTGGTTATTGCATTGTTTACTTACCATTTATTAGACTCTTAAACTTAAATCATTATTTTCCCTATGATAATAAACTTGTTGAATAGTTACATTACACATGTTCTCAATAAAATTATAATGTTAATAATTAGTCTGCTCAGTACAAACAATTTATATATGATTTGTTACTACATCAGTGGACACAAGGATTGTTGAATGCATATTTGAGCAATACCCATAAACGATATGTATAAGTTGTAGTAAATCAACAAAGATATGTCCATAAATTTGAGGAACAACACCCAACTCAAATTATAGCAACATGTCAATGTGATAAGATGTGATAGAATAGGGAATTCTAAATATAGAAATTATCCTTGATAGTTTGGCTAATTATTTGCTTCAAATTCTTGTTAAAGTTGACCCACCAATCCATTGTCTTGGGAGTTGTAATTGGATGATGTCTTTGAGGTATATACCATGCCTTGAAGTGAATTTAGTGACTTTCTCCAATGAATTCTTTCACATTTTCCAAGATGATGGTAGTAGGGGCACCAAAGTGAGTCATAATCTCCTCACATAAATCTATTACTCTATCCTCTTTAGCATCTTTTAAAGCAATTGCTTCAATCCACCTAGTGAAATAATCTCTAGTAGTTAGGATCCACTTGTGTACATTACTATAGGGAGAATTTATCATGTCAATGAAATCAAGCCCCCATTATTGGATGAGGCATCCAATGAGATAGGATTCAATAGGAAGGGAACTTTTTTCTCTTGGTGAACTACTTGTAGGGTTTGCATGATTGACTAGCTTGTGTGCATCATGAAACATGGTGGGTCAAAATTATTTAGCTCGCATTATCTTTCCAATAGTGGTTTTAGAGGAATAGTTCCCACCAAGAAGACCTTCATGAAGCACAAGTTAACCACTCTGCTCAAGTCTGATACATCTTAGTAAGACTCCGTCAAGGGTCTATTTGAACAACACAACTCATGAATTGGTAGTTGACACAAGAGAGACAAAAACTTCATCTCTATGTCTTGTCAAGATTAGATGAGGCACATCCCATTTCAAGGTATTGCTAAATCTTGGTGATTCAATCTGTTTCTATCATGGGTGGAGCAAAGCATTGCACTTGTGCTTGAAGCAAGTTGTCACTGCATGGATATCAACTTCAAGAGAATTTTGATAAATCAAGATCCTTTGTGAGGTGTTGGCAAAGCACACAACCTTAGACTAACTTGGTTGGGTGGATTTCAATGACATATTCCTTTATTTTGGTTACCCATCCCACCCACTTTTCACTTATATCCTAATGAAGTAAGTAATCCCAAGCACTAGGTGGATTATTAATGCTTGCACTTTGCTATGGGAGACAAAGTTTGAAGAGTATTTTAAAGACTTTATGAAAGTGTATGTCTAATTCTCAAGGAAAGTGTACCTCCCCTCATACTCTTTGAGGCTAGTGCTCATAAATTCTATAGAATGGTCATCTCCATTTGCATCCTTCTAAGTCAAAAAAGCTAATATGCTATGATCTATGCCTAAATCTTATAGGATTAGATCTTTTGAAAAAATAGGACTAGGACTTCCACAATGGCTTTTTTAATGGGATAAAAAGACTCCTTTACTTTTGGTGTCCACTGGAAGGTCATGTCTTCTTCAATAGTAGTGTGAAGGGCCCTACAAGTCTATAAAAGTCAAAAATAAACCTCCTAATGAAGTTAATCTTTTTGGGGAAAGATTGGAGACTTTTCTTCATGTGTGATAGGGACAAACAACTAATTGCCTTCACACGTATGGGGTTTATTATTAAACCATCTTTGGAGATCACATACCCTAAAATATTCCCTTTAGGGATAGTGAATATGCATTTCTTTGGATTGAGGCAAATGTTGAGCTCCCAACAATGTTTAAATAGCTTCTAAAGATGGATGAGGCGTCCTTCGAGTGTCTTAGAAAACATAGTGATGTCATTCAATTATACTAGAATATACCCATAGATAATTCCCTTGAATCTGACATCCGTGGTGCTCTAAAAGGTGGCACTTGCATTAGTTAATCCAAAAGGCATCTATTGGTAAACAAATGTATCCCACATGATGGTGAATGTTTCTTGAATTTATCTTCATCCTTAACCTATACCTGATTATAGTTGGAGAAGCCATCCAACAATGAGTCCATTGTTAAGTCAACCACCTTTTACAAAATCCAATCCATGGGGGGGACAAGATAATGATCCAAAAAATAACTTCATGCAATAGTCAACACAGCTAGTGTTTTCCCACGTAACTAGGGAGCCAAAAGTAAGCACCCAACATGAAACATCTTCCACTACACATGTCCACAAGATAAAGGAACATAACCACCATGCAAGAGGGTGGTCCCATACAATTGAATAGGAGGTCTAGGTCACAACCATGCAACATGCAACCACATGACCAACTCTAAGATTTTCCATCTTGACCATCTAATGCTCAATGTTGATTCCATTGAACCTCTCCAACTTTCTATTAGTGCTTACCATATTGTTTCCTAAAAATATCCATTCCACTACAAAATCCCACTCAAAGAAAGATTAATAATCAACTAATTCCTTCCTATAGATTCCCACAAGCTTCCCAAGCAAAAAATCAAAACAAAGGAATATCTAGAACTCAAATACGATGGATGCATCACATGCAACAACATGCAAGCACATGCAACCCACAAAACCACCTTGGCTCTAATGCCAAATGTAAGGAAAGTGCCCACAAACCCTTTAGCAAGTGAACTTAAAACAAAGCTTAACTACTAAACATGTAGGTATTTTGACATCAACTCTTTGAGGAGAATATTACATAAATCAAACCACATAAATTGTAACAACATTTTGGCATGTAAAGACACTTAGAAAAGAAAGAGTGGGATATAGAATAGAAACAACAAAAAGAACAAGAATAACATTGATATACCTTGGGAAAACCTTTTCAAGAAAAAATCAACCTCCAAAGCATCACACAACTCAATGTATTACCAAATAAACATGGTTCCAATACATTCACAAAGCTTCTCCATGTAATACTTCCATGAGATCAACATTTCTGCTCCTCTAGTAGAATTTCAATAGTATAACCTTGCAAAATACATTCCGTACAACCTTTATCCCATGCCTCCAATTTATAGATTTAAGGAGGCCCAAAAAACCACCAAATAACAATATAATGGGTCCAAACAAGGTACCAAATACCATGGTATGAATTCTCATGACCCTCACATGTGTGGAGCCATCCCAAAATAGAAAATAAATCTTACATAAACATCTTTGATTTCAACCACTCAAGTTAGCACATGTAACTCCCAAGCACTCCCCCATGAATTACTAATTACATCTTACAACCACTACTAATGGAAGATGCTCTTACAAGTCCACTACAAAAACCCCTCATCAATGCCTCATTACAACAATATTTCCAAGTCCCTAGAGAATAATAGAATAATTTAAACATATGTTCCCACCCTCACACAAGCATCTCATTTTACCCACTCCATGATTATTGAGGTACATAAATTATTTTAATTAAGTTACAATAGACCTTAGTATGTGCAAGGTGAATAACACACCTAATCTTAATAGTGGTTATAGTGTATTTCTTTTCTAATTTTATTGGACCATAAGATGTGATAGAATAGGGAATTCTAAATGCATAGATTATCCTTGATAGTCTAGACAATTATTTGCTTCAAATTCTTGTTAGTTGACCCCACCAATCCATTGTCTTATGGGTTGTAATTGGATGATGTCTTGAGGTATATACCATACCTTGAAGTGAATTTAGTGACTTTCTCCAATGAATTCTTTCACATTGTCCACGATGATGGTAGTGGGGCACCAAGTGAGTCACAATCTCCTCACATAAATCTATTACTCTATCCTCTTTGGCATCTTCAAACCAATTTCTTGAGTCCACATAGTGAAATAATCTATAGTAGTTAGGATTCACTTGTGTCCATTACTATAGGGAGAATTTATCATGTCAATGAAATCAAGCCCCAATTGCTGGATGAGGCATCCACTGAGATAGGCTTCAAAGGGAAGGGGTCATTCTTTTTTCTCTTGGTGAACTACTTGTAGGGTTCACATGATGGACTAGCTTGTGTGCATCATGGAACATGGTGGGCCAAAAGTATTTGACTTACATTATCTTTGCAATAGTGGTTTTAGTTGAATAGTTCCCACCAAGAATACCTTCGTGAAGCACAAGTCAACCAGTCTATTCAAGTCTCATAAATCTTAACAAGACTTCATCAAGGGTCTATTTGAACAACACACCTCATATGAATTGGTAGTCGACACAAGAGAGGCAAAAACTTCATCTGTATGTCTTGTCAAGATTAGATGAGACACATCCCATTTCAAGGTATTGTTAAATCTTGGTGATCCAATCTATTTCTATCATGGGTGGAGTAAAGCATTGCGCTTGTGCTTGAAGCAAGTTGTCATTACATGGATATCAAATTCAAGGGAATTTTGACAAAGCTAGATCCTTTGTGATGTGTTGGGAAAGCACACAACATTAGACTAACTTGGTTGGGTGGATTTCAATGGCATGTTCCTTTATTTTGGTTACCCATCCAACCCATTTTTCACATCCTTGTGAAGTAAGTAATCCCAAGCACTAGGTGGATTATCAATGCTTGCACTCTGCTATGGGAGACAAAGTTTGAAGTATTTTAAAGACTTCATGAGAGTGTATTCCTACTTCTTAAGAAAAATTTATCTCCCCTCATAGTCTTTGAGGTTAGTGCTCATAAATTCTATAGAATGATCATCTTCATTTGTATCGTTCTAAGTCAAAAAAGCTAATATGTTATGATCTATGCCTAAATCTTATAGGATAAAATCTTTTGAAAAATTAGGACTAGGACTTCCACTATGGCTTTTTTGATGGGCTAAAATGACTCCTTTGCTTTTGGTGTTCACTAGAAGGTCGTGTCTTCTTTAAAAGCAACGCGAGGGGCTTTACAAGCCTAGAAAAGTTAGAAATAAACTTCCTAATGAAGTTAATCTTTTTGAGGAAAGATTGGAGACTTTTCTTCATGCGTGGTAGGGACAAACAACTAATTATCTTCACACATCTCAAGGGGTCTATTGTTAGACCATCTTTGGAGACTACATACCCTAGAATCTTCCCTTTAGGGATAGTGAAAATATATTTCCTTGGATTGAGGCAAATGTTGAGCTCCCAACAATGTTTAAATACCTTCTAAAGATGGATGAGGTGTCCTTCAAGTGTCTTAGAAAACATAGTGATGTCATCCAAGTATACTAGAATATAGTCATTAATATTTCCCTTGAATCTGACATCCATGACACTCTAAAAGGTGGCACTTGAATTAGTTACGACAAAAGGCATCTATTGGTAAACAAATGTATCCCACATGGTGGTGACTGTTATCTTGAATTTATCTTCTTCCTTAAAACCTATACCTGATGATAGTTGGAGAAGCCATTGAACAATGAGTCCATTGTCAAGTTGACCACCTTTTACAAAATCCAATCCATGGGGGAACAACATAATGATCCTTGAGTGATTCTTGATTGAGGTCATGTAATTCTATGCATAGATGAATTTCACCACTTTCCTTTTTCACAAGTACTCGGTTAGAGACCTAACCTGGTAGAGTGCTTGATTGGAAAGGTAATCATGGTCCTGGTCATCTTGATCAACTCCTTGTACATTATTGGCTCAATGAGAGGGTTCACTAGTGTTTTCTTTTGTTGCATTAATTATGCATGAGGATCTATCTCAATGTTGTGTTGGATGATGTCTTTATTATACACCTTAAGTTTCTCATAAGACCATGCCTAAATAACCTCAAATTATCTAAAGAGGAATAACAAAAGTATTCTCAAATATAGGGGATAATTCTTTTCTCATCAAGATGTTCTTCTTTTGAAAGAGGTAATAGTATTGATAGAACTCAAGTTCGATGATCATAAATATCTACTCTTTTTTATCAATGTTTTTTATCAAAGTTGAAGAAGTTTTCTAGATTGATTAGAGCTTTTGGGATTTTATTAGAGCTTAATTACATGATTTAATCACTCAAACTTCAAGAAACCTCTCACCCAAGCTAGCTAAGACCTCAGTGTTCTAAATAAAAATTGTGATGTCTCTGTTATCTCTCAGATCTGCACCCTTGCTGAGTTTGTAAAAAACTTGGCAATCTAGAGAAACATGGGAATGATCTCGAAGTGTGGGACCTTGCGAACTGAGATCAGACCTCCGGAGAAGGCCGAATTCCTATTTCTAAGCCTATTACTTAGAGCAATGACTAAATCTAGTGCTAATGCTTGCAGGGGAAAAGGGTTAGAAGGAAACTGAAATGAAAGGGGTGATACACCATATTTAGTGAACGACGGTGATCTTGGTGTAGGCACAACAATGATCTCAATCATGAAGGAAGTTCACACAGACTTATAGAGTTGATTGAGGCTTCGATATGAAAATATAACCTATAGAGGAGCCATTTTACTCATAGAATAGACTATAACTTCAAGTAAACACAAAAATTAGGACACAAGAGAGGCAAGAAAGTCATGTAGGCTAGAAACCATTACATTATAGAATATTCAGTAGCAGAAGAGTTCTAACTATGGAAAAAAATTGGTAGCATAACAGCCCAAAAATAAAACCATCCTCCTAAAAAATGAGGTTACAAAGCATTTATAGATCAAATTCTTGTGCAGGGGACGCTGAAAACTGTTGCACAGGATCTGAGGTCATCAATGTAGGAACAGGGGCGCATGGGTAGGGGCATGGTGAAAAGACAAGAACCATGCCACTGGCAAGTCCAAAACCACAGAAAACGGTTGCCCAAACGCAAGATAGGACAGGGCATTAAAGAAGAAACCCCCAAAGTCGTCGCCCAACACATGAAGATTGGCCAACAAGACACAGAGCCCATACCCATCGAAGAGTGAAGCCATCCGCCATGAATGCACCCGCAAAACTCACCAACTGGAGTTACTGTGAAAATATCAGCCTTTGCACACGCCATATCAGTCACTGAGACGTCCTATCAGCCGAGCATGCAAAACTATATCATATTTTGAAAGTGAGAAAATTCCCCTCAAAAGCCCACCAAATGAAAGAGGAGGCAAAAATAAGCACTTTTGCCTTTTGAAGCATTTTGAAATTCGCCAGGATAAAGGAGATATGGGTGGTCAAAGTTACGGTCAACTGCATCTTACATTTGTGTATCGCTTTGCATCTGCATATACAACTGATGTATATATCAGGCTATCAGGGAGACTATGAGTTGAGTCTCCGATATGCAAAGTGTCACCGATGATCCCTTGCATGTGCTTTTTTTGTATATGCTTTGTATGTGCAAATGCATATACATACAATTGCCAACATACAATTGCAGGCCTTTGACTCTTGCATCACTTTATGTATGTTCCCTTGTATCAGCCTGACACGTGGCACTATTTGATTGGCTGCTGAGTTGAAACTGTGACCCATCGCTGAACATCGCCTCCTTATCGGCCATCGGAAAGACCTTTGCATGAGCCGCCGATAAGCATTGTTTCGTTGAAAAATCCATTGTATGTGACCTTTGTATATCGTGAATGTATATAGGCTTGTATATGGGATGATACAATTTCATATACATACAATAGGCGGAACTCAGAAGATTATCAATCATAATGGAACTTTAGAACAGGTCCAGCTTGTATCTTTTCTTTTGCATCTCGGCACATACAAGCACCTCTACATACAACCCACGGAACCCAACCTTTTATAAAGCAGAATGAAAATAACATCGGGTCCAGCCTTTGTATATGCCTTTGTATGTGTGCACCTTTTGACCTTGTATATTGCGCGGACCCCAAATGATTATCTGTTGCATTTGATTCCCCAGTCGCGTCCGGATTGTACGTATTCCCTTTGCATAATTCCTTTGTATATCACGAATGTATATAATGCGGATATACAAGCAAAACTATATACAACCCTTGCCTGCACATACAAACATTGAATCTGACCTGTGCATATTTTCCTTTGTATGCCGCCTTTGTATGTACTTCCTTGCATCTTTGCATATGCATTATCCTTTGTATGTTGCCATTGTATATTGCCTTTGTATGTTGACTTGCATCTTTGCACTTTATATCTTTACCCAAGTATCTGCCTCTTGTATATGCGATTACATATACAAAGAAAACCTGATGTACATTTTCTTTTGTATCCCGCCTTTGTATATCTTGCCTTGTACATTCCTTTGTATATACAATTGTATATGCGATTGTATATGCAAAGGTAGATGTACATACAATGATACATACAAAGGTACATACAAAGTATAAAACTTAAGAATTATCTGCAATGGAAGGCACTTGAAGACAAAAGACTTTTGGGTTTTTCTGGGTTTTCTGCAAGGATTCTCAAGGTGAGATTTTTGGGCTTTTTGGCAAGGCAGAGCATAGTTTTTTTGAATAATTTAAGCTTTGTAGGGTCATTTCTAAAGGATATTCAAGGAATATGCAAGGTGAACTATTTGACTCTTGGCCAGAGGAAAAATAAGTCAACATTCTGGCGACTTCTATGAGATGTTTGTCTGCTAAACATCAAACCAGTGGCCTTAAGCATCCATTGGGCACAGGGTCATACAGAAACTTAAAAACACCTTTGACAATCAACTCGGACCTCAATAAATCAGCATGTCAGCAATGAAGAACACTTAGAAGACCAAAATGAAAAAAAAAATGTTGAAAGCAACCCACTAACTATGCTAGACAACACTCAAGGAAAACAAAAGGCATCTAAACTATTATGCAGCAGCACTTATTGAAAGCAAGAAACCTAATCTATTGATTTTACAAGGCAACTCATACCTCAAAACACCTCTTCAGGTGTATCCCATTGACTGGGATAGGCAAATTTTCTCCATCCATATTTGATAACTGAAATGCATTGTGCTCTTTGCATTCAATAATAATAAACGGGCCACTCCACATGCTGTCAAACTTGGAGTACTTCCCTGGCCTCCTTTTCAACTCATCCCATTTGAGTACCATATCACCCTCCCTAAAACCTCTGGGAGTGGCCTTCTTATCAAAAACTCTTTTTGTCTGAAGCTGATGACACTTCATATCTTTCATAGCTTTATCTCTGATCTCTTCAAGTTCCATAAGTTGAGCATATCTGACAGCCATGTGATCTTCTTCTTCAAACATCTCCAGTTGATTCATGATATCAAGTGTTGGTAGCTCCACAGACACAGACAGTCTTGCCTCTTTTCCATAAACTAACATATATGGGTAGTTTCTAATAGACCTCTTAGGAGTTATTCTATCTGCCCATAAAGCAGATTTCAGATTGGTGTGCCAGATCCTCTGGTTGTCCTCCATTGATCTTTGATAATCCTTATGAGATTCTTATTTGTAGATTCAGCCAAACCATTACCCTGTGGGTAATAATTTGATGAGGTGTTCAAAAAGATTCCATTCTTCATAGCCCAGTCAGTTATCTTCAACCCAACGAAGGCTAAAGCATTGTCTGAGATGATCGACTCAGGCACCCCAAATCTAGATACCAAATCACAATAAAAGTTCAAAACAACACTCTCATTGGATTCCTTCAGAGCCACTGCTTTAGTCCACCTTGTGAAATAGTCTGTTGTTGTAAGTACCCATATGTGGCCTGCACCTGACAGTGGGTTAATGGGACCTATAAAATCAATGCCCCATCTCATGATTGGATGCAGAGGTAAAGCTGGCAGCCTTTCTTTGCCTGCAAAAATGGCACATTTTACACACCTTCTGGCCCATACATGGACATCCTTGAATAAGTTGGGCCAGTAATATCTAGCTCTCATTACTTTCCAAGCAGTAGTCCTTGGGGCAAAATGACCCCTTGTTGTTCCATCATGAAACTCATGCAGTACCTTGTCAGTTTAACCACTATCAATGCATCTTAACAACACGCCATTAAAATCTTTTCTGAAAAAGATATCATTAATTAAAACATATGGAATAGACTGTAGTCTAAAATATCTTCGCTTGGTTCTATCTAAACCTGTTGGACATTCACCAGTTTGCAAAAAATGAGTCATGTCATTAACCCAACCTGATCCAAGTGTTGTTATATCATCTTGATGTTCATCTTCAAGGGTTAGAAGCGCCTCTTCTTCCTTCTCTGTTTCATTTTCAGACCTAGTAACAAGCTGTCCACTGAGTCCTCTACCTCTGATGAGCTTGGTTATCTTGATATCTATGTCATATTCCATGACTTTGGTAATCCAACCAGCCCTTTTCTCATTAACATCCTTACCTAATAGAAACTCTTTCACGCCAGGGTGAGTAACCATCAAATGTACCTTGTTGTTAGAAATTAGATGCCTAAACTTCTTGAGACTCTTTACCACTGCAAGGACATGTTTTTCAATAAAACTATACCTCTGTTCATACTCCTCCAGTCCTTGACTAAAGAAAGCGATTGGCTGCTCAAAGCCTTCATTTTGCTATTGTACCAGAATTACAGAAATTGTATCTATACTGCCATAAGCATACAAAATGAAATCCTTTGAGAAATCAGGATTTACCAGAGTTGGTGCAGTTGATAACACCTCTTTTATGGACTCAAAGCTGAGTTTGCCCTCTTTTGTCCAACTGAAAACTGTATTTTTCTTTAACATAGAGGTTAATGGCTTCAATAAATTTGCAATGTTAGGTATAAATCTTCGCAGAAAACTAATTCTACCAATAAAACTTTGCAGTCCCTTCTTGTGACTGGGTAAAGGCAACTCCAAAATAGCTCTTACTCTTTCTGTATCAATGGTAACTCCCTCCTTCGACACAATGTGTCCTAAAAGCTTGCCTTCATGCACAACAAAAATGCATTTCTTGGGATTAAGAGATATCCCAAACTCTTTACATCTCTCAAATACTTGTTTCAGGTGGGATAAATGCTTAGCTGCATTCTTAGAGAAAACTGTGATGTCATCAAGGTACACAAGTACCAATTTATAAAGCAAACCTTTAAAAGTCATATCCATAACTCTCTAAAAAGTAGAGCCAGCATTTGACAGACCAAAAGGCATCCTTTTGTAGGCCATGGTGCCCCATTTTGTGGTAAAAGCAGTTTTAAACTGATCTTCTTCCTTGACTAATACCTGATTATAACCGGAATATCCATCAAGTAAGGAGAATCTTTCTGAACCGGTTACTACTTGCAGAATTTGCTCCATTGAGGGCAGTGGGTAGTGGTCCTTCAGGGAGGCTCTATTAAGGTCTCTAAAATCAACGCACAGCCTAATCTCTCCATTCTTCTTCCTCACAGGAACAAGATTGGAGACCCAAGAAGTATGCTTGATCAGAAAAATGATGTTTCCCTCGATCAGCTTGGTTAATTCCTTAATCATCAGAGGCTCAAGCTTTGGATTTAAAGGTCTTTGTTTCTGCCTTATAGGTTTTGTACTTGGCTCTAACTCTATAGTATGCTGGGCAATATGAGGGTCAAACCCCTTTAAGTCTGAGTATTCCCAAGCAAACACAGCCTCAAATTCTTGACAAAGAGCAACAAAAGCTTTCCTATCCTCAGGTGAACAGATTTTACCAATTTTGAGAAGCTTACCTTTAAAAATTTCTATCTCCTCATAATGTTCTTCTTTGACCTGCATGCTGATTTTGCTCTTTTTCAACTGATCATAAGTACCAAAAATGGATTCCAAGGTTACTAATCCTCTAGGTAGCTTATTAGTCCTTAACTGAACAACTTGATCATCATCATATTGTTGTTTGAGTTTGTTCTGATTAATCACAGAAAACTCATCTTCTTCTAACAGGAAACGCAAAACCTGTTCATCACTCTCAAAAACCTGCCAATGAATGTTATTGTCAGGAATAGAGGATCTATCAACTATTTTCACATGAGGCTGTATTTTTTCTCTTTGAATATCACTGGGGATATCAAACTGAGCCCCAATTGTAGCTAATCTATCTGCATGATAATTCTGATTTCTTGGAATAGAGATTAGATTGAAAGTGCCAAACTCCTCAATCATATCCCATACCCTATGTTTATAGCATTTTAAGACATCATTCTTTGTAACGTGCAGTCCCCTCACCTGATTCACAATAAGTTCATTGTGCCCATACACCCGCAAGCAGCCAATTTTCCTCTTCCTTGCCCACTGCAAACCTTGAATCAACCCTTTATACTCAGCAGTGTTATTTGTACACGAAAAAGCAAAATGGAAGGTAGAATAATATCTGTCACCTTGTGGAGACATAAGCATTGCACCACCACCAGATCCATTCCTATTCCTAGAGCCATCAAAGTACATCTTCCATACCTCATCTTGCTGATCATTTTATTGTTCTGCACTCTTAACAAGGTTTGGAATTGTTGTTTCAAGTGCATACAGCATGTAAACTCCCATACCAGTTTCTTGAATGTGTCCCTCATGATCATCAGAAATATTGCAATTTGCATTTACAACACTTGGGACATAAGGCTCTATGTGATGTTTGGCAAGCAATTCAGATTTTAGGGTCACTTTCATGCCATATCGGGTCCTAAAAAATATGTGGGACCAGTCCGAGGATAAATATCCTCCTATCTTGGTTGTGAACTCCCTTGACAAACACATGGCAAAATAAGGAGGTAAATCTATGATGAACACCTCTTGGGAGATGGAAACATTCCTCTTGAGAGATGGAAACATTTGGACAGGTATGCAAAGTGAGACCTAGATCTTTTATCAAACCTACAATGTTAACAGCTGTGCCATCTAGCTGGAGTACACCCTTTGCAAGGGGCTGGTATTTCAGTCCTAATTGGTCTGCAATCTATTTTGGCATTACATAACTACTTGCACCACTATCCACCATGCAGTTATGTACTAACTTGTCTTCTATTATTAATTACATATAAAATGGAAGTGGTTTAGCACTCTTATTTGGTTGTTTACTGTTGTCCTAGGATGAATTGGTAAGAACAACCCTAGCTGAGTCAACAGTTGCATCATTTGGCACTTTTAAATCAGACAAGGCAGATTGTAACATGTCCTTTTGACCTAGGATGGCTAAGGCATCCCACATAGATATCGTCACATTCATTTTCTTCATATTTTCAATGATATTAAAAGGTGAAGTGACGATTACCTTCTGATGTGACCCTGCAGCAGCAACATCAGCCTCCACATGAGGCTGTTCCCTAGCAGTTGCTTGAGTATTCCTTTGCAAAATATGGGGAAACTAGGATGTAGAAGGATTAGCAGGTCCTTTTCCTTTGTTTGCTGCTTGATCTATCTCATAACCCCTCTTTTTAGCTCTTGTATTTGCTACAACTAAAGCATCATCTCTGTTTACACCACAAAACTCATCTTTCTGCTAGTTTAAGAAGGCAATATCATTCTGAGGTTGTTCTTGCTGTTGTACAGTCCCATCATTAGGGGTGTGTGGCTGTGAAATTGCAACATTTTGCACCATTAGAGCCTGATTTATCACTCCATTTGAACAAGCTGCTTGACTGTGTGGCTGATTACATGGAAGACACCATTCATACTCAGCTGCAAGGTTGTTCTGAATAGGGACGAGGTCGCTGATTGCATTAATGGGTGCAGGATTGTAAGGTTGGAAAGGCCTCTGGTTCACATTTTGCCTAGCACCCTAGTAATTGCTTTGATAAGGTGTCCTATTAGCTTGGTATGGCTAGTTTTGCCCTTGATATGGCTGATTTTGCCCTTGACTGTATGGCTGATAAGGCTGTCTATTCTAGAACTATTATTTTTTGATATTCACCAGATCATTCTCAAAAAATTGCAACAATCCTTTGATCTCTTGTAACTCAAAAGACTGAGTTTGAACAACATTTTCTGATTTATTGGGCCGCGTATTAGGTGCTGGTAACGCTGGTGCGACAGGTATAACAGCTATGGGAGGCACATGCATTGACATTGGTGGCTGAATAGCAGGGAATATTGGCAGAGGAGGCCTAAGGGCAATTTTACCAACCTGTATGAGGCTGTTTTCAACTCTTATGGCTATGGCATAAGCTTGTGGTAAGGAATTTCCTCCCATAGATTGAATCATGACAGAAATATCGTTGTTTAAAGCTCTCAAATAATATAAGAAAGTGTGGTCAGCTGTAGGCCTTACTGTTGGTGGGATTTTGTCCCACATCTTTTGGAAACAGTGGTTGAAGTCTAACATGACTTCGTGAGGAGCTTGTTCCACCAACGACAGATGGTCTAATTTGTCTTCAAAGAAGTTGCACAACTCTTCTCCCAAACGATCCCATGAATCTATGGAGTTCACCGGCAGGCTTCTGAACCACTGCAAAGCCTTCCCTTTAAGGGAAGCTGCTAACAATCTGATTGCAACATTCTCTTCTGTCACATGATGGACATCACACAGGTTTGCAATGTCTTTTATGTGTTCAGCTGGAGTAGTCTGACCTTCACTATTAAAATATGGTAAACTTTTCAAGGTAGCAACAGGGATATCATCATGTTAAGCTAAATTTAATGGGCTGCCTTGGTTGAATGCAACAAACGGTTGAATTCTGACTGCAGGAATCATTGTAACTGAGATTCTTGGGACAATATGAGTTCCAACAACAAGAGGAGTAGACTTGGTTCTCCTAGAATAGACAGGAGTCTTCTTGGACTTGACAGTTGTTATCCCTCTTCTCCTAGGTGGGGATAATTGCAAATATTCAAAAGATGAAGAACTGCTTCTGGTTTGTATTCTTCTCATAAGCAGAAATATACTGATTTTGCTAAACCAAAGCTCAAAGTCACCAGATATGTAGGTTTTAACCTCTTAGAGGCCTGAAAAATCACTGGCTGCACATCAAAACCAGCAATAAAAGTAGTATTTGAACTGTTACTAATTCCAGCGTCCCATCGGGCGTGCCAGAAACTATTATCTCTCAGATCTGTACCCTTGCTGAGTTTGTAAAAAACTTGGCAATCTGGAAAAACATGGGAATGATCTCGAAGTGTGGGACCTTGCGAACTGAGATCAGACCTCCAGAGAAGGCCGGCTTCCTCTTTCTAAGCCTATTACTTAGAGCAATGACTAAATCTAGTGATAATGCTTGCAGGGGAAAAGGGTTAGAAGGAAACTGAAATGAAAGGGGTGATACACCAGATTTAGTGAGCGATGGTGATCTTGGTGTAGGCACAACAATGATCTCAATCATGAAGGAAGTTCACACAGACTTATAGGGCTGATTGAGGCTTCGATATGAAGATTTAACCTATAGAGGAGCCATTTTACTCACAAAATAGACTATAACTTCAAGTAAAACACAAAAATCACGACACAAGAGAGGCAAGAAAGTCATGCATATATTAATCATGTAGGTTAGAAACCATTACATTACAGAATATTCAGTAGTAGAAGAGTTCTGACTATGGAAAAAATTAGCAACATTACAACCCAAAAATAAAACCATCTTCCTCAAAAATGAGGTTACAAAGCATTTATAGATCAAGTTCTTGTGCAGGGGACGCTGAAAACCGCTGCACAGGATCTGAGGTCATCAATGTAAGAACAAGGGCGGATGGGCAGGGGCGTGGTGAAAAGATAGGAACCATGCTGCTGGCAAGTCCAAAACCACAGAAAACGGTTGCCCAAACGCAAGATAGGACAGGGCATTGAAGAGGAAACCCCCAAAGTCATCGCCCAACACATGAAGATCGGCCAGTAAGACACAGAGCCCATACCCATCGAAGAGTGAAGCCATCTGCCATGAATGCACCTACAAAACTCACCAACTGAAGTTACTGTGAAAATATCAGCCTTTGCACATGCCAGATCGGTTGCTGAGACGTCTTATCGACTGAGCATGCAAAACTATATCATATTTTGAAAGTGAGAAAATTCCCCTCAAAAGCCTGCCAAATGAAAGAGGAGGCAAAAATAAGCACTTTTGCCTTTTGAAGCATGTTGAAATTTGCCAGGATGAAGGAGATATGGGTGGTCAAAGTTATGGTCAACTGCATCTTGCATCTGTGTATCGCTTTGCATCTGCATATACAACTGATGTATATATCGGGCTATCGTGGAGACTATGAGTTGAGTCTCCGATATGCAAAGTGTCGCCGATGATCCCTTGCATATGCTTTTTTTGTATATGCTTTGTATGTGCAAATGTATATACATACAATTGCCAACATACAAAAGTGGTCCTTTGACTGTTGCATCACTTTATGTATGTTCCCTTGTATCAGCCTGACACGTGGCACTATTTGATTGGCCGCTGAGTTGAAACTATGACCCATCGCTGAACATCACCTCCTTATCGGCCATCGGAAAGACCTTTGCATGCACCGCCGATAAGCATTGTTTCGTCAAAAATTCCATTGTATGTGACCTTTGTATATCGCGAATGTATATAGGCTTGTATATGGGATGATACAATTGCATATACATACAATAGGCGGAACTCAGAAGATTATCAATCATAATGGAACTTTAGAACAGGTCTGGCTTGTATCTTTTCTTTTGCATCTCAGCACATACATACACCTCTACATACAACCTCCAGACCCCAACCTTTTATAAAGTAGAATGAAAATAACATCGGGTCCAGCCTTTGTATATGCCTTTGTATGTGTGCACCTTTTGACCTTGTATATGCAATATACAAGTGCAGACCCCAAATGATTATCCGCTACATTTGATTCCCCAGTCGCGTCTGGATTGTATGTATTCCCTTTGCATAATTCCTTTGTATATCGCAAATGTATATAATGCAGATATACAAGCAAAACTACATACAACCCGCACCTACACATACAAACATTGAATCTGACCTTTGCATATTTTCCTTTGTATGTTGCCTTTGTATGTACTTCCTTGCATCTTTGCATATGCATTATCCTTTGTATGTTGCCATTGTATATTGCCTTTATATGTTGACTTGCATCTTTGCACTTTGTATCTTTACCCAAGTATCTGCCTCTTGTATATGCGATTGCATATATAAAGAAAACCTGATGTACATTTTCTTTTGTATCCCGCCTTTGTATATCTTGCCTTGTACATTCCTTTGTATATACAATTGTATATGCGATTGTATATGCAAAGGTAGATGTACATACAACAATACATACAAAGGTACATACAAAGTATAAAACTTAAGAATTATCTGTAATGCAAGGCACTTGAAGACAAAAGACTTTTGGGTTTTTCTGGGTTTTCTGTAAGGATTCTCAAAGGATATTCAAGGAATATACAAGGTGAACTATTTGACTCTTGGCTAGAGGAAAAATAGGTCAACAGTGTCCATTAGTGTCAAAGACTTGCCAATGAACATCACTGTTAAGGATAGAGGATCTAATGACCATTTTGACATAAGGCTCAAGATTAAAATCTATTTGTTGATAGAACAAGCTATAAGTGAGATAAAAATTGGCTCCTATAGTATTTGTTCAATCAACCTCCACATTTTAGAGTCTAGGGATTACATGGATATTTACTGCATCAAATTTCTTGAGCAATAACCTCATTTTGAGGTGCCGATGGTGTAGATGGAACAAACTCGTTTTACAAAAAGTTCAATGTCACTAAAGATAAACAACTATTTGACTCCTCTTTTGGAAGCTATCTGTTGGCACCTACAACATTTTATTCCCATTGTGCCTATTGTCCCCCCAAAATCATGAGAAAATTGCTTAGCTAAGGTCGTCATTGGATAGAAAATCCAATTCGAAGTAACTTTGCCTTTTGAACCACCTCAAAATTTCTTGAAATGAAGAAGTTATGCCTGGTCAAAGTTTGGTTCTTGTGCTTTTCGCCTTGGTCAAAGAGGGTTTCTCCCTTGGAAAATTTTTGATATTTTGCTCATTACTGGCAAATCGACAAAGTTTATAACTTATGAACTTGGTCTCAAGTTCTATTTCTCACCGATTAGCCGATATGTGTGTTCACCGACTGAAGGGCGAAGGGAGAATGAGTTCGGCAAAGTGCTTTGGTTCTAAAACCTGCAGGTTCATTTTGGCGCTAAACTGCCAACCTAATGCGTTGCATAACTGCGTGTTGGTGCTAAACCCTAACCTTCCCCTTTTGCACCCCATAAATGCCCCATAACCCCAAAAATGACAAAGCAAGGTTAATCAACATACCCATGCACCAGCCTCCAGCATCCTTTGTCACTCCTAAACCTACTCTGATCAATGCTCATGACATGAGAAGTCTATTTGTGCCATTGCTCTCGCTCTCTTCTATCCAACTCAGCAAGATTAGGTGTGCAAATGTGGCTTGTTGGGCCCACTTTTGCCTATCTATAGCTGCCACATAAGCCCCAATTCACTGTTTCTTCTCCCCATGCCACAAACCATATCCAATTTCACCCGTTTTTTCTTCTATCAACCCTGTTTCTAGTCCTGAACCTCTTTTTCACCACCTTTCCCTTCTTTTCAAGAGTTCACCTGAAAAAAAAAAATTTCACCTGATCTCTCGAGGAAGCATCCCTCATCCATTTCCATTCCTCCTATCAGTTAGGGTAAAAATTCTTTGACATGACGCCATTCCTACTAGGTTATGACACCAAATCAAAGAGGGGAAAAATGTAGACACCTGAAAACGTCTCAACCCCACAAGCCACTTTCCCACATCCTTGCACTACTAATTTTCTCTTCCACCAAATTAATTAAATAAAAATCAATTTGTTTAATTAATTTATCCTAAGTCGTCCATCCCTAGCCATTTATCCCAAATTCATCCCTAGTAATGAATTAATCCAATTAATTTATTACTAAACCTTAGACTATCATTCACAATTAATTAAATAAATACCCTAATATTAACTTGATTAATTTCCCTCATTCCCTAACCTAGATTAATTAAATAAAACATGCTTATTTAATTAATCTCCCCTAGCCTATGACCTAAACCTAGCCTAATTGAATAAATGCCAATTATTTAATTAGCTACTCTAACCCACCTAGCCTCTAGACCCAAATTAATTAAGTAAACCCTTAATTAATTTTAACCACTAATTAACCCCCTCACTAATTTCCAACAACTATATTAATTAAGTTAAACACTTAATTAATTGGGTCAAACCTTGATTAACTCATCTCCCAACACCCTTTGAATAAAAAACAATTTTTTATTCAAAGGGGTCACATGACTCTTCCACCTCACCTTTCATTTTCCATGTAAGAGCTATTTTTAATGCAAAGAGCTCACACATGTCTTTGCCAAAAGAGCACATGTGTCACATGCCATCCCATTCACCAAGAAACCTTAATTTTTTTATTCCATCTTCTCCCACAAAAAATAATTTTGTATTCACTTTCAAGTCTTAATCCTCATCAATGCAAAGCCTTCCCAAGGTGAATTTAAAATTCATAAATAATCTCAAGGTCCTTCCATTTTTTTGATCAAATCTTAGCCCTCCATCTCATCTCTTCATCTCCACCATTAGATTTCAACTTTCAATCTCAACCATTGATCTCAAATCCCCTCCAAAATGTCTCTAAATACAAGCATAATCCAAGCCATTATCATCTTAAGTTTTATACATCCTTACTATCTCAAAATCTCTACCAAATCCTCCATCAAATCCATATTGAGTTGAATTTATAAGAGCAATCCACATACTTTTATACTTGGGTATAGCTAGGAGTGACTTGGGTGCATCTCTCCTCCACCTTATCAAGAAGAAAAGGAGATTTGAAGACTTTGAAGGTATAATCTTGTATTTTTGAGTTTCTTTCATGTTTGTTTTATCTTCACATTCCTTCATCTTCAAATACCATAGAAGAAACGAACACATAACACAATATGTAACGTGGAGAAAACCATTTTAGGTAAAAAAATCTACCAAGAAAAGAGAGTTCAATTTGTATTATCTTCAAATCTGAAATACAATACATGCACTTCCTCTGTCTCTTTAATCTTCAATATGGTAGAACCTGTGTACAAAACTTATGAGATGCATAACACATACACGGTACTAATTTTATAGAGGTTTTACACTCCTCAAACTAGGCGTCCACTTTCTCTCTCCTTGGAAACTCCAACATGAAACATTAAATGACCTTTTACATGTCCATGCCACTTGTCAATAGTCAACCATGCAAACTTAGATGCCCAAGGCTAAGAATGACAACTTACAACTCATAAATACTTGTCATAGGCTATCATATTGTCATAGAATCTTATGACAACTGTAAGTTGTCATAAGATTATCTTACAACATTTTACCAACCTTATGATGGATGTCATACAAGCCAAAATAGTAGATTCCTTCAATGTGGTACCTACCCTCATTTACTTTATCTTTTCATTGTAACCATCAGTAATGTTATCTTGTAACTACCGCAGGTAACTCTAAAACTTATTGGTACAATAACTCTCTAATTACCGTGGATAGTTAATACATTTTACTACTTCTGGTGAAACCATTTCATCCCTTATGGGTAATTACAAACAATAATAATGGGAATAAATAATGCATGGATTTACAAGGTTAATGGCACTTTAATCCCAACACTACTAATGGTGTATCATGGACGGCTCTCAAAATATTCTCCTTCATCCTTGATTATGGAATTAAGAAAATTTTGTTCTTGTAGCTCCTAGGACAAGGCCATCTGTCACTATATCCATATCATCTTTTACTATCCCATAAAGGAGATTAGTAGCAAATGCATTTTTAATATTTTCTACGACAATAGTATCCTTCCAATAAGTAGAAATAATAGAAATGGAACATAGAGTAGGCATCCTGGAAAGTGCATTAGTAAATACATTCCTTTTCCCTTTCATGTACATCTATATTAAAATTATAATCTTGAAGCTTACTCACCCATTTTTTCTATCTGCCATTTAGATCATGCTAGCTAAGGAAGAAATTTAAACTATTATGATCTATCTTCACTATGAATCTTTCACAAACCAAGTACTATGTAAACTTGGCCAATGCATGCATAATGGCCAACATTTCTTTATCATACATGGAGAATCCTTTTCCTAATTTTTTAGCTTCTCACTTTCAATGTGATAGGATGTCCCTTGTGTACCAACACTACTCCAATTCCTTCACTTGAAGCATCACACTCTACAACAAATGGTTGTGAGAAATTAGGAATGGCAAGTATTGGACATAAACTCATTACTTTTTTGATTTTATCAAAGACCTCTTGTGATACCTTGGTCCATGTAAAAGCTCCCTTATTGGTCATATTAGTCAAGGGGGATGCTAGTTCAAAAAAACTCTTTACAAATCTCCTATAATATCTACAAAGACCAAAGAAGCCTCTCAATTATGCCAATGTGGTAGGAGGTGGCCAATCCAAAATTGTTTGGATCTTTTGTTGATCCCCCTGAACACCTTAAGCACTAATGATAGAGCTCAGATACAAAATCTTTGTCACACCAAATTCATATTTGAATTTCTTTGCCAAAAGAGCCTATTGCTCTAGTATACTCAAAATTATATCTAGATGCTTCAAATGATCCTCCCAAGCCTTGATGTAAATTAAAATGTCATCAAATAAAACTAAAACAATCTTTTAATTGCTTATTGAATACGTGATTCATGGATGATTGGAAGGTGGTTGGTGCATTTTTCAAGTTGAAAGGCATGACCAAGAACTCAAAGTGTCTAAAGTGACACTTGAATGTTGTTTTATGTATATCCTCATCCCTTACTCAAATTTGGTGGTAGCTCGATCTCAAATCGATCTTTGAAAATACACAACCCCATGCAACTCATCAATTAGCTCATTGATCATGAGAGTAGGGTACTTATTTTTGATTGTCTTCTTGTTTAAAGCTTTATAGTCAATACACATCTGCATGTGCCATCATTTTTCTCCACAAGAAAAATAGATGAAGCAAATGGACTAGAACTAGGCCTGATGTGGCCCATCTCCAAGAGCACCTTTATGGCCTTTTCTATCTCCTTATACATTCTTGGGTGGTGGTAAATAGTGGTCATAATAGGCTTAGATTCTGGTTCCAACCCTATTATATGCCAGAATCCTCTATCAGGTGGTAGTCCTAGAGGCAAATCACTAAACACCACACTATGCTTATCTAAAATATTTTAAATATCAATATGATAAGTGCATTTCTTACCCATGGATGAATTTGTAGGAATCACGAAACAAATTGTTGCCCATGAAACTTGTCCCTTACAGAAAGTCCTCTCCATTCTTTTAGTTGTGACAACTCACATTGTTCTATTTGAAATACCTCTAATCACCAGATCTTTCCTTTCATATTTAAACTTAAGTTCCATGGATTGGTAGTTCTATGAAAAATCACCAAGGGAATGCAACCATTATGCATCCAAAACCATGTCAGTATCTCCTAAACCCACAACATAGAAATCATCACATACCCTATGATCTCCCATGGCTATGTTGAGTTGTCATATCATTTCAGTGCTAGGAATGGTGAATCAATCAGCAAAAATAACATTAAAACATTCAAAAACCTTAGCTTTAAGTCCTCTGTTAACCACCAATTCTTCATCAATGAAATCATGAGTAGCCCCACTATCAATAAGCACTATGATGTGATGTCCAGATAACACTCCTCAAACTTTGAATGGATGATATCTAGTTGCTCCTGAAAGAGCTACAAATGTGCCTCCATTTGTGTCTTCATCCTCCATCTTTTTAAGTTCATGATCCTCTATAACCATCTATGGTTCAGGTTCTTTAGGATCTAATTTATCATTAGATATTACCTCAATGCAATGGACTTGGACTTTGCCAAGGCGTCTATGACTAGGTTCCCATGGCTCTTTGCAAGAAAAATAAAGTTTCTTCCTTCTGAGTGCATTCTAGTGGAGTCATTTATCCTCTTTGTGACAGATGGTTGAGGTATGATCTTCTATAGAAATACATGTGATCCCCCTTTCTAAAAACCCCCTTTCTGCAATGCAAAAGCAGGTGCCTTGGATTGATATGGAAATTTGGTATTTGGCACAAATAGATCAAGTGTTAGAGATATTATGATGGCTTCTTGTAGAGTAAAGGATGTAAAATCCTTAACAATACCTTTGAGGGGTTCAAACAAACCCTTAACAAAGAGAAAAGTGATTTTATTTTTTAAAAATATATGGTACCATTATTGCAACATGCTAAAACTCTTCAACATAGGACTCCACTAGTTCCATTGTCTGATTCCTACAAGATCTTTGAAATATTCATATTCTTCTTTCCATTCAAAGTGGTCTAAAATCATTTGACTAAATTCATCAAAAGTTTGAACATGGCTATGTCCTTGTGTGAATAATCCATGGTGCCACCAATCATAAGCAACACCTTCTAAATGTAATGGGGTAAATGGTATAACATCTTCCTCCATAGAGATAAGAATGAAATAAGTTTGCAATTTCTGTAACTAGGTACGAGAAAGAAAATTATTGCTACCATCAAATGTAGGGGCATCTAGCTTACCGACCTTTTGTTGCAGCACCTTCATTTCATCATTTTTGTTGCCATGTGAGATTCTTCCATTAGGAATTTTCTTTCCAAGGATGTCCAAATAACTCAAAAATGAAATTGTATTTCTCAAATCTTCATGTTTACGTTGATATTCTTGAAAATTTATGTTAATCTCCTTTGTAGGAGGCGCCTCATGTTCTTTGCCCTCTTTTTCTTATTTCTACAAGAAAATAGGCTTAGATGGTTTTGGTATGGAATTAACCATAGATTGGTTAATTGTACATGTACCCCCTTCTCCTAGAGATTTTTTGGGAGGATCTAGGGTTTTATAATTTTGGGATAACATCATTTGTGCCATGAGAGCTACCAATCTATCTTGTCCCTGATTAATTCGAATCAAAGTCTAATTGAAGAAATCCACTCTTTCTTCATCGGTTAAATTATGCTTTCCTCTTCCTCCTTCTACCATATCTTCTCTTTTATCAAGATTTTGTGCTTGTAATTTCCTTTGTTCTCTTCTTTGATACCTGATTTCTCTTTCAATGGGAATCATCAACCATTTTAATAACCCTGCAGGTTGGCAAGATCAAATCTTTAGTACCACTGTGATGACCCAATCATATATTTTTGCAAATAATATCAGATTTGAAGTATACATAGAAAATAAAACATAAAATATACTAAACTAACCTCCACCTAACTTGTATGTTACGAATTGTAACATAAAATACTTATTTTACAATTAACTATGTCATAGAGCACTCAATATTTTTGCACATAAAACAAACTTCACCAAAACACTGGAGATGATTTATATATATATAGAATGTATAGATAATTTCTATCATAAATAAAAATAATAGTAATACAAATGATGTTCATATCTACAAACAAAACTTTGTATGCTAGCGCTCCTTCCTTCACAAATCCTACCTATTGAAAACTATGCTAGAATTCAAACAATCTTTGACGTGTAGATTAAAATCTCTGTGTGAGATTTCCCTCAAGAAACCAAAGGGGTTTTATCCTCAGATTGATGAATTAACACAAGTTCTCAAACAATTTCAGTAGAGTTTTGGTATATAAAAATGAGATACTTAAATGAAGAAACTGCTTACATTTTATAGATGTCGAAGGCCCAACTTGGCCACCCAAATTTTAATGTCCATTTTTTCCAACGAATAATAATTAATGTTATTTTTAATATTCTCCTTCCAAGAATGCCCACCAAAAGATAAACCATAACCTCCATTTAATACTTGGCTAAAAATAGATGGTTACTCCTGTTGATAACTGAGAGGGGGGGTGAATCAGTTATCCTAATTATTTCCCTTATTGAACTTTCTTATTAATTGATGCAGCATTGAATCAAACACAAAAACATTACCATGAAATAAGAAACACATAACACAGTATTTTTGACGTGGAAACCCTGTTAAGGGAGAAAACCACGGGGTGATTAACCCAAAATTATTCTCTGTTAGAAGAATAGGAGATTACAAAAAATGGCACTTGCCAATTAGGGCTCACTGCCCGAGCACACTGCTCACAAGAGGCCCACTGCCTACAAGAAGACACACTGTCTACAAAGTGATAAGAATCACAGTCTTGAACTGATTGGAAGCATCTGCATATGCTGGAGTTCAGTTCTGGTTAGGCTCAGTACACTGATCTGCTGCACTTCATCTTTCCTCTGTTCTTTATTCTGCTATCTTTCACATACCGGATCCTTTTTGCTACTTCTGCTCTGATCTGGACTTATTCGCATATATCTTCACACCAATACCCCCTTCACAACTAAATCCATCCTCTATATATATCCGCACAAGTAATTTCATCACCTTTCTAGTCGGCATCCGGAACAGTCTAGTTTCTTACAAACTCTTGTTCTGTCGGCTGAATCCTTCCTCACCAAGCAATGCGGATCAAGCATATACTTGTAGATATCATTAATCATGTCGGTCAAACATGATTCATGCCTTCACAACCTCTATCATCAATAGTAACACATCCGAAAAGTAGTCTGATACTCTGTCAGTCAGTTCTTCCTCTGTTTTCACTGTCTCTCAGGAATCCGGTACTCAACTATTCATATCTTTCTCCTTGTCCATCACCGGAGGCTAAATCCTTGGAATATACCACTCAATGTAGTCCTCTTGACTTCCCCAAATCCGCACTGCACCAAGACACTTCCTCTGAGAGATCCGGATCAATCTGTCGGACCTTGCCACATGCTCTGTTCTTGTTCACCGGACCACAACAATCTTTATTCTGACTTCCGGTAGAGACACATTATGACTTGCGGATATGTGGGATGACCTTTGTTGCCATCAATGACAACAACCATGAATCCATATAGTGTCTCTTGCCAACAACTCCTCCATAAAATCTTGTCATCTAGAATACATGCTAAAAATAGGAGTTACGCAAGGCCCATGAAGAATCTCATGCCTCATTATAATTTGAAATGGACAGCTAAACAAGGACATAATAGCTACAAAACTAAATGAGATGTACAAAAATATTTAATTTAGGTACCCCAATTTGGTGAGGTCCTAACTCTTATTAGCTCGGTGAGCGAAAATCAAACTTCTTTGGTGCATTGGAAAGATCTCCAAAAGACCTACACTGAAAAGTGAAAATTTTCAAACAAGCTAGGCCTCAAAAATGCTTTAAAGACCTTAAAAAATGCAATTTATGAAAATGTACAAAATATCAAAGAATTAAATATTAATTTAAAATTATTTCCTCGTCACTTCCCCTAAGCACATGAGAAATATGGAATGAGCTTTTGGGTCCTCAAATTAAATTATTAAAAAGGGGACATTACATGGTAGATTGATTGTGCATAGAATATCCTATTGAGTATGTGTTAGTGTAAATAAGGACATTATCAAACTAGTTAGTTTTTAGCCTACCTAGGAGAGTCCTATTCACACTAGTTAAGTCTCCACTTAGGGAATTTTTCTTTTTGTCTCACTTCATGTGGTTGAGACATGTGTACTCACCTTTTGAGACACCTAGTGCATGCACACTTGCCACATGCTCTCACACTTATCATTTGAGCTACAAGTGTTGCACATTTGGAGGGGTAGTCAGTTGTTTAGTTCTACCCTCCTACCTCCACTTCCTTGCCTATATATGCAAGGCTCTATTGTATATTTTAATTCAATTTTGAATAATATCATTTTTTCTTTTGTGTGCTCATTGCTTGTGGAAGTCCTTCTTGGTCTTTGCTTTCAGGTTTTGGCAATTCCAAGATGGTATCAAAACCATGATAGAAAAACCTTTCCCTTTTTTGAGTTAATCTCGCACTTAGCCTTATCAAAAGTATCTCATGGAGCTAAATAGACCTCACCATTGAGTCCGGAAAGCCCAAGATATAAAATAATAGCTTGTCGTTTCATCAAAATTCTACACAGACATTTTTTGCAATTTTTTAGCTCCCAACTCCTTGTACCATACGACCTGTACAAAACCATACGTAATTGTATTGATTTATTTAAAGGAAATGCATTTTTTTTTGCAAAATCAAATTTTTGCAGGGCCCGATTCAATTTGGTGGAATTTTTCACTAATATGGGTGAAAATTTCAAAGCCTTATGGCCAAATTTGAAGATTTATTAGACAAAAAGTTTCCTACGAATTTTGGATGATTTTTGGCATTTTTTTATCTTCATGTTCGTGCTAGGCCATGACTCGTAAATCCTAAATTTTTTGGTGCATTTTGCAATTTTGGGTCGATTTTCCATTGTTTAAATCCTGGTTCACTTGGTCCAAGGGTTTAATAGGTCGATTTGGGCATTTTTCTCGGTGTCACCACTGCTCTTTCGAAGCACCACCATCGGAGTGTTCAAATGGCACCATTCCCCCTTCATGCCCCGCCCACGTTCCTTGGCCGATCTTTGGATAGGATTTAAATTGGTTTGGCTTTGTTTTGTCCAGTGTTCTTTAGTGGTGGAGCTCAGCTTAGAACTTTAGGATTTTGGCACTTAGTTTCTCTCACGACCCTAGATTTAGTGTCTAATTATAATATTTAATTAATCCAATTAATTTGTGATTATGAAATATATTTTTGATTAATACAAGGTTTTAATTATGATTTTAAATCGACTAACTTTATTTATAAGTGCGGGGTCAACACTCTCTCGCAATTACAAAGAGAGAGTATCATCAAGGAGAAGGTGTCTAGTTGACTAAAGGTGAATTGTCTAAAGTGAATTGACACACACCACTTAATCATCATGTAGATTAATTCCATAAGTGTGTGTGTGTGAGAAAATAGTTACATTTATTTTATGAAGATAGAATAATTCTTTTGAAAGACTGATTAGATATTTAATCCTAAATAAAATTATAAATATAAAAATGCAAAATTTCTCATTAATTATTTAGGTATTCTTCTTAAAAGATTCCTTTTAAATGTTTCGCCATAGTTTGATTTTAATATTGGTTTATACTTGTGGCCACTAAGATGAAGCGGTAGTGATGGAATTTATTCCTTTGCAAATATCATGTTTTAATTTTAGAAAATGGATGAGAGAACGACGAAATGGAAAGCAAATTGCTTTTCTCTATTTTATTTTTGAACCTTTTTGCAAGGATGGCTGCCTTAACCTATACACTGCCATTTAGTTTGGCACAACCATTTCATGAAGAAAATGGCGATCTTTGTTCAGGATTTGATTTCAGCAATGGTGGAATGTGTGGGTATTATAAGACTTGCTTTGCATAGATAATTTGCATGAACATCATTTAAGGCGCTTGGGTTTTTTAGGTAGAGATTGCTGAAAGTAAATTTTGACTCATTTTGGCCCTTTCTAGATCTGTAAGTCCTTTACTTGTGCTCGGTTTGCTCTAGTATCTATTTATTTGAATGTTTTAGATTTGGGTGTTTTTATTAGCTGATAGGCTTTTATATGTGAGCATTATAGTGCTTGGAATTGTCTCACGCCGTGAAAAAAATTCACGCCGGGAAATTTTCTAAACTCGTCGGTTGTTCCAATCCGCGTATTTCTTGAACCTCCTATGGGTGCAAGTGCTAGTTATGACTATTTTATTTGATTCGATTCCAAGATCTCAGATTTTGGGTTCACGGGTTTGGGTTTTTCTGTACTCTTTTAATGGTGTAATATGAGAGGGAAGATTGTCATGTTTTTATTTGGATTTATTATTTGTATGCAATGGTAATTGTTTTGTGCGATCATCTTTGTTTTTTTTTCAAACAACTCATGGGTTGGCTTTCCATTAGATTACATGTATTTGAAGCATTCTGTTAATTAGTTTGTGTGCCCTGTCTATGATTCCACCTTTGCATACATGTCTACCGAGAAATTCTGATGAAAATCTTCTCATGAAACTACCTTGCATCTTGTATTAATGGACATTCTTATCTTATTTTACAGCTCCCATCTTGGGTCAAAGCAAACCCCAATCAAAAACCACAAAATGGGCACCAATTCCTTTTTCTTTTTGATACACTCGAGGATTCAAACAAACATGTTCATGATAATAAGTTATAACCTGGTAGTCATTTGTCCTCCTTTGGAGTTCATATCCTGTATAAGCATTTACAATGCTTATATGCATATCAAAAACCAAGTAGCTTTAACAATTTTCTAAACAATGTCATCTAAGTTTATCTCTAGATGAACAAGTCAAAATGTATTGATCATTAAGATGCTTCTGAAACTGTGCTAGTTGAGATTGCAGCCTAAGTATTCCAGTAGCTATTTGTCTATATGGTTTCTAGGTTGATCTACTTCAAATAGAAAATCCATCTCCTCCCTAACAATGTTTATGGTGTCTTCAACTTGTTTGCTATGAGAAATCATAAGATCTTCCTCCTCTTTAAGTGTGACATTGAACTCCTCATCAGGATCCAAAATATCCATATCTAAGTCCATTGCATCTCTTGTATGGATTATTCCAAAGGCTTCTTGGATTCAGAATGTTGGCAAAGGTTGTTGTGTTTGGTTTTGCATCTGCATTACGCTTCCATGAGATTGCATTCCTCCAAGGCATTCTATTAAATAGTTCAGGACTCCCATGCTGTCATTTGCATAGAGGACACTGGCAAAGGTTTTGGAATCTGGTTTTACATATACCAGTTTCATTTCCCTAAATGTTTCTAAAGCGTTTTCAATAAATCTGCAAACATCACATTCCATGAGAGGACGTCTCTTTGAGACATTTGCATGAAAGTTTCTAAGCCTTTCACACTCATTATTCTTAAATATCATTAATTTTAATAGTCAAAGGTTAATTTGGACCAATAAAAATAGGACAAATATTTACCACTTTTTGTTGTGAATGAAGTGTAAAATTGTTATTGAATGTTTGACCATTGAAGGGGATGATATTTAAGTAGAGTGTTCACACTCAATGTATTCTTCTACAATTTTTATCAATCTTTCTCAACCAACTAAATATGTACATTAAGTAATAGATTCCAACTCCACAATGCAACCATGTCACTAAGCCTTACAGTATTTGTGAAACTTATTTAACTAGAAATTTATTACTTTATCAATTGGTAAAATTCATAATTATTATATCTTAATTTTAAATTATAAATCATTATTTTTTCTTATAATATGTGAGTTGCTTCTTGAATTGGTGGGAAGGTATTATAGTTATCTTTTCCTTGATTGCTAATTATTATGATATTGAGAATAAATGAGGCCTTGGCTTTGGGATAGGAATTTCACTTCAAACCTTTTGTTGGGTGTATAGGGACATATAAAACACTAGTGAATTTATATATATTTATGACCAGGTTAACCTTTATATGAGGTGATCACTCCACCTTTTGAATATGTAGGAACTGGATTTTTGTAAGGAGTTGGACAAGAATGATAATTCCTTAGAATTTTATAGTAACCTATGAATTTCTTTTTCCTTTTCAAGCAAAGTAGGAGTCCTTCTATGGATGAAGAGAATAATTAATATCTTTATTAGTAGAGATAAGGTTTTTTCAGTGAGTGAATTCTTAATATGATATAATCCTTCTCTATAGGGTTTCAAAGTAAGTTCCTAGGGTCATGACGATTGAAACAAAGTGTTAATTATGATATAGATACACGAGGGTTCCATTTTATTTCCATTTAGATAAAGGGTACTAGTTCATGAAAACATTAAAACACCTTTGTAATTGAATGGTGCCATTATTAGATCAATCATCCTTGTCTTATAATTTCTATTTTAAATGATAATTTTATTGTTATGTTTGATTCTTTATTTAAAATATATATGAATTGGGGTTTATTAATTTTGTCAAGGTATTGCATTATCGATATAGTACTTTGTTAATAATGAAGACAATGTATCTTGGAACTCTATGTGATAACTGTTAGACTTAGGGCACACAACTGAGAGGGGGGGTGAATCAGTTGTGCAAAACTTTCTCTCAATTAAACACTTAATTCCACTTTCCAATTAGCAGTCTTATAATAAATTAATCATGAAAACATAATGCAACAAATTAAGAGCAGAAACATATCAACACATGAGACACCAAGATTTTGACGTGGAAAACCTGGTTAAGAGAAAAACCACGGGGTGATTAACCCAAGATTGTATTATCTGTTAGAAGAATAGAAAGAACAAAATGACACATGCCAATTAGGGCTCACTGCCCGAGCACACTGCTCACAAGAGGCTCACTACCTACAAGAGACACACTATCTACAAAGAAATAAGTATCACCTACTTGAACTGGAAAATAGCATCTTCACCATGCTTGAATCGGTTCCATTTAAGCCCAATACTTCTGCTCTGCCCTTCGCTCTCCTCCTCGCTACCACACACTCATCCCTACTAGTTCCATCTTGAAATGACTTTGCAATCCCTTATTTATACAAGACATCAACTTAGGAATGATCATCTAAGTCGGCAAACATCAACAAGAACATCCGCAGGATGTGTAACTCATCCGGTCGACCAGTCTCAGGAAGAACACCATCATCCAGAAGTTATTCTTCAATTTTGAGCTCCAACTCCAATGTGGACCACCAACATGAACTGGACACGATCCATAGACCTCCACAAGCTTGCCTGAATCACCAAGAACATCCACACTTCATCTGCTTACTCAAATCCTTCTCCTCTTCATCCGAACCTCAAGAACATAGTCTGTCATTACTGTCATAAAGGAATAGATGCTTGCAGACCTTCAAACCACGAGCCAATTGAGTTGATACTTCACAAAGACTTCCTCAACACTCCCTCAAATCTGCAGAACAAGATAATGCATTTCCAGATCTCACCGAACCTATCTGTATCACTCTGTCACCTCTGAATACCTACTAGAACCGGTTTTACTTGAGTGGCCACAACTTCTTCATATCTTCATGCAAACCTCTGAAATCTTTACTGGATCACTTCAAGACACATATCTACAAACCCTTAAATCCACATCCTCTGATCCTCTTCCTATCTTAGACTTTTGCCTTATGGTTATCACTGATCTTCACTGTTCCTGATTGAGACTAATTTTCTCAATCTCCTCAACACACAGCTCACCCAATCCTTATCATTAATGCAACAGGAGTATGTTGACATCAATGACAACACAGGTTAGGCCCATACTTGCAACATGTTTATATATATATAGTCCTTGGATCATTTATGGTATATAAGTGTTAGTATGTCAACATGATGATTGGTGGTATGGGACACCAACCAATTCATGATGACCTTCTTACTTGGATTAATCCTTCAACCCCTTCCTAATGATTCATTGTGTTTGATTGGTATTGGGAGTGGTCAAATTATGATTGGAAACATTATTAATGTTGGTCAATAGGGATAACTTTAAGGAACCCCCCCTAAAAAAACTTTAAAATCCTAGCGAATCCTAGCTAAGTGCTATAATTTTCTTGGTGAATCTTTCCTTTTTTTGAAAAAAATATTAATTTTCCTAGAGAATCTATGCACATTATTAGAAAATTTTATAAAATCCTGGCGAATCGTAGCGAATGATAGACAAAAAAACTAATTGCAATGGCGAATCCTTCCTTTGAAATTTTACATAGTGGGTCGGCGCAGTCCCCCCATATATTCTTTTATTTTTTATAATTCTAAAACAAGGGCTTAGGGGTAGCAGCCACCGACAGCGTCAAGGAGCAGTGCCCCTTGCGGGGTCGAGGGGGTAGAGCCCCCTCGCAGGGTCCTGGGACAACAGCCCCGACGCGCTCCTTTGGAACATATAAAAATTAAATATTTTAAAAAATCACACTTTAAAAACAAAAATAAATGAAAGACTGAATTTGTACCTTTTATTTACTACTAATAAAACAACTGTAATTGATTTTCATGCATCCTTTAAGCATGTGCCTTTTTAAAGGCATGTTGAGCCCAAAATTGCTTTTGGGTCGTGGGATTAGCTCGAAATTACTTTTGGGCTGTGGGATCCTAATCCCATAGCCCAAAAGCAATTTCAGGCTTAGAATGCCTTTAAAAAGGCACATGCTTAAAGGAGCCCGGAATTGCTTTTGGGCCTTGGGATTAGATCCTAATCCCACGGCCCAAAAGTAATTCTGGGCTCAGCATAACTTTAAAAAGGCACATTCTTAAAGGATCCACGAAATTTAATTACAATCGTTAGATTAAAATAAAAGTCAATGGATATAAATAAAATACGAACCCCTATTCCATAATATAAATAAGAATTTAATACACTAATGGTGAAATTGGTCCTCATACATGGTGAACTATTTAATGCTATTGGCGAATATGTGGGTGAATTAAAACATGCCTCTAAAATTCTAGGCAAATCACCGTTAGAACCACATAGTATATTGTGGTGAAAATACTAATTATAAATGCCTCATAAATAATGGTGGCGAATTGAAATATTTAACTGAAATTTTGAGAAAACCAGGCGAATTAGCCCCTCGTTGGTTGCAATGTATTCGCCAAATCACAATTCCCATATATAAACTATTTGCCAATTGGCGAAGATTTGCCACTAAAAAATTCCTTGTTGGTCAAGAGTAGAGTTAGGAACTTGAGCAAGTCAATCTAGTAAGGTAGGAACCAATTTATTAGTCTGAAACCTATTATCATTGTTACAAATATTGTTTTAATGGTGATGTGTTTACATTTGATTATAGAGTTGTATTAACTCATCCATTGTATGGAAATGTGATATTTCTTTCATTATAAAGAAGATCTAAATATTGACAATATGCTTGCTTCTTAAGTTAAAACATAGTACTGAATGAAGTAACACGTTTGCCAATTTGAAATGCTAGTGTGAGATAGATCATTCTCCTATTAAGATATGTGAATCCTTGTGAGATTCCTTAGTTCTATCTCCTTGTAGTATGGAGTGAAATTAAGAAACTGAATCTATGATTGAGAAGATGTTTAGAACTTGTGTAATAGCATCATGAACTTATTTTAATATTGTTGAATGAAGACTATGAAATTGTCAGTTGTGACTTGTCTCTGGAATATTATATTTTTATTTCATTTGTACATTAATGAATGCATCTTTGTTACATCCCCAACTTATGATTTAGCTTAATCTTATTTTTATGTGGTGATTAGGAAGATTAACCATAGTTTAATGATTAGATGTTGTGGAAATATCTGATTTAATCATTGATTATGTGAATACTAACTAATGTTAGTTAGACGAGATTACATGTTCATATGATTATTTAACTATTATGAATTGTGAATCAAATGATGATGCACTGATCATGATTTTATGATGGTGAGTGTGAACAGGAAATGAATCTTCCTTTGAAGATGGTTCAAGGAGAGTATCATCCGAGAGGAAGAGATAGATGTCGGGAAACGAGTCAAGTTGCCATATGAGTATCAAATTTTACGTCCTTATGAACCCTTGTAAGTTAGCATGAGTCACGTCTTTTCTTTGCTAGTTGATTTCCTTTTTGTGTCGTCATGTCGATTCAGTTGTCTCGATGATGTTTATGTCGACTCGACTAAACGACGTTCTTAGAACATCAACACAAGTCAAGAGATAGTCTCACCAAGTGGTGGAGTACTTCTTGTTCTTTATTTCCGAACTGAGATTTTGAATCTATTATTCTTTGTTATATTATACTTGGGTTTATAGCCGTGAAAGGGGGGAGTGTTATTTGACCCCGAAACCATATTCATTGGTGTGCCATCCTTATTCTTTTATGATGCTAGCCTTGAATAACACATCATGTTTATTTAACCCTTATTATCTTGTTAAGGGAGGTTATATGATTTATTAAGGTTCTAACCTCCTTAGAGGTCAACCACCTTGGCATCTTTAATATATGAATATATTATATTATATTATTCTTGTTAATTGTTAACACTCGATAGCCATCACCCATGAGGAGTGGGGAGAGAGAATAAAGGCCGAGTGGTAGCCATGATGGAGTCTCCTTTGCGGACTTGCTCGATGGTGGGTTGGGTGGATCGTTGGATCCCGCGAGGTGGCATTATGTGAATACATGCAAAGAACTTCGTATCTTGCTATGGGTATTGGTTATACCATTGGAAGGGATTATTGTTATTGTGGTGGGTGTGGTTCTCTTGGAGGAGGTCGGGAGAAAAGAAAAGAGAAGAATTCCAGTGAAGTCTGGAAAGAGACCACTACTACTATGGTGACATTGTTTACATGTATGATATCCCTGAGAGATAATAACTTATATTCAAATGGTATTATGATATAATTAAATCTCTTTGATAACAAAGAGCATCGACTGTGTCGACTTACGATAGTTATAAGCCTGTGTAATGACATGTGAAGCCGTATATCTCTGTAATGAATTATTTTGTGACAATAGTGTGAATACAAACTGTTATCGAAGGCTCATGAGGCCGCAAATATTCTTTTTATGATATTCATATGAAGCCTTTAAGTATGATGCTGCTCGGCCAACTTAGAGGCCTTCTTTTTCCTATTGGCTACGCATGCAAGATCATGGCATGACATTAACCGGTCTAAAACTATTACCAATCCTTGAAACTATTCTGTTATTGATTCTTTATGATTGTTATGAGCTGAGAAGGCATGAAGATATTATTTTTGTTAATGAACCCAATAGGGCGTCAATGTATATTGAGTATGTGTAAGCTGAGGGTATCTGTACATGATACCGATATTACAGTGTCGTGAATGTGGTAATAAGTATGGCTTGAACCATATTATAGTAATGACCACTCTATTCTTAGTGGTAAACTAGGGTTTATGTCGTGTGCACTTAGTTTATGAACATATCAACTTGAAGTAATTTATATCAACCCTTGAATGTTTTGTATTGGTATTCTTTGTGCATGCAATGCATGCCAATGCTATAATGATTCCTCATGGAAGTAGGAAGGTTAATATAGACATATTGTTTGTCTTCTTGGAAGCAATGAATGCATGCCAAATTTCCTTTGGGAAAGTGAATCTTTTCATACATTCTTATTACAAGAATTAACCCTATGCCTCTATGAGCTTTGTAGTTTAAAAGTAAATGAATGTCATCTTTGCGATTGGCAAATATTCCTATACAAGTATATGGCATAAAGAGGATTTCTTGAGATAGAACCTTTTAAAGGAGATCGACCATATGAGTCATTGTAAGTAACCCTCTTGATAATATGAATTGAGAATAAACCTTGGAATAAGGTAAACAAAGTAAACACCAACCGGGTAAGGTCAAGTGTTGAAAACATAAATGAACTTATATCATTATGAAAGTAAGGGACAGAGTGACATTGAGTTACAAGTTCCATGTTGCCTCAACAACACGACTTTTGGAATGGATTTCCAAGATAGGAGTCAAACGTCCAAGGAATGGACTGAGATGGTTTTGAACTTATCAACCCAAGACCAAGAAAGGTCAAATTATGTTTACTGTAGCACATGACAACTTATAAGCCGAGTCAAGGTGGTGGACATATAACAATGTTCATTGCGTAACGTATATGTATGTAAATCTTTGGCCAAAGTAATGCATCTATCTCTGGATGCATTGTCAGTCCACAGTGCTCTAGATGGCATAATGTCTCCAGTAGTGTCATGTATAGTTAGAGTGGATCTATAGTTGTATGACCATGAGGCATTATGAAGGACACAACACCAGATACTCAGATGGAAAACCTAACAGTTCCTTATATCTATACCTTCCGTGAAGGGTAGGGCTACTTCCATGTAGGAAATTGTGTGGGGGACCGCCAGTTTGTGGTTGGAGGAAAAACACTCGGATGATGCTCTCCTTACCAAGAAGATGAGAAGCTGAGGCTTATGAAGACAACTATCATATGTTCCAGATGCAGTGCTTTTCTTTATATGACTTGATAGTCAATTATTATGTAAAATTTGATATTTGATGCCTTGAGCATAGATTTGTATATGCATAGTGATGGTTATTCACTAATGAGATATCATTGATATTGTACTTCTAAGTTTTGTTAAATTCTGGAAAAGAATAACATGCTTAATTATTGTAATGATGATAATTCACTTTTGTTTAACTATGGTTTGGATAATCATGATTTATTCTAATTCTTAGTTAAGATGAATACTTATGCTAAATTATGAGCATTACGGAATGTGATGTTACAATCTTGGATATTGTTTGTCTATATGAACTATTATATTAACCTTGTTGAATGGTTTTGTTTTCAACTGTATGTTGTTGTCTTTACTTTAGTTATTTAAATAAGTAAAACCTGAGAGAGTATGGATAGGTGTCATTTATGGAGAATAAAAGAATGTAGGTTGTTCTTCTTATGAAAAGATGATATGGCCATAGCTTAAAATCAATCCTAAGTCTATTATTTTGTTGATATGTATTATCCTCCATAACATCAATGGACATGTGCATTGGATATATGTTTCATGAGCATATAGGTTTTCTATTTTTTCAGTGATTCACATGGTGCACTAGATTCCTTCATGTATGCCAGCTTCAATCTGCTAGATCCTTCATGAAGGGTCAGCCTTCTCTAGTTGCGAGTAAGGCTAGGGAATCTTATTGCTTCTTGGTTGGGTAGTAAATCGCCTTGACGATATTCTCTCTCTCTCTCCATCAAGTTAAGATTGGTGATAATGTATTGTGTGATATTTATGTAATGAGCCTTTGAGGCGTTATTGATTTTAAGGACTAAGTCCTAATTGTATTTCTAAACTAAGTTGTCTAGCTTTTGTAATATTCATTATTGAATATTTTGTTGTGAGTTAATGAGATGAAATTATGTTTTATGAGTTTGTATTTCTTATGTCTATTGAAAAGAAGAAGTTTCTTCTTTTCTGAATTATTTTATTGGAATTATTATTATTTTATTGTGGTTTAAGGATTGTGGTCCTTACAGTTTCTTCTCTGCCAGGACCTCACCACATACACAACTACTTCAGAATCCGCAGCCTTTTTTCCTTTCGCCATAACTTGCACTCAGGGAGGCAAAATTTTACAAATTTATAGTCAACAGAAAGATGGTTCTATTGTCAACACATAAATGTCAATTTTTTTTCAAAATTGTATTGTTTGATTTGTTTTTTAGGCCTATGAAGTCACAAGTACTGTGCAATCTTCAACAAGACATAACTTTCACCCCGGTTATTGAAAAATGGTAAACTTTCTTTTGAAAATTGTCATAATTTCCCAAGGAATTCATTCGTATGTGTATAAATCAATTTCGGAAATCCTTTTTCACAAAATTTGTAAAAATCTCTGTGTTATAAACGGATGATTTAGGCTTCCAACTTGCACAAATTGTAATATTTTCTGGCATTTTGTAGGAGGGTCCTTTTTTAAGCACAATAATATCAGGGGGTTGTCTTGTGTCTTCTTTTCTACAAAAATGGATATAATCCTTGTTGATTTATTGTCATTGATGTCAAAGGAATTTGTTGAATTGTTATATTGATGTGTCTAAGGCATAGAAGAATTGAAAAGAAGCAAAAGTGTATAAGGCAAAAGGGTAGGAAAAAGCACTAAAGCATAAGTTTTGCCTTTAGTCAGCAACAAGTTTGGTTCATAAACTTTCAAGTTCGCTAGTTTCGAGTTCCGTCGGTTCACCGATTTGGAGATTCACCGACAGAAGAGAAAGGGGAAGTGCTTTCAATGAAGACTTCAGAGATAGAAAAAGTTTAAAGTCTCAGAAAAAGTTTAGTTCATGAGTTATGAAGTTTGTCAGTTCGCCGATTTGGCAATTCACCGACAAAGAAGAAGGCATGGAAGATGAAAGGTTGAAGAACAGAGGCTTTAGTTATCGAAAAAACTTGTATTTTGCAAACTAGTTCATGAGTTCATCTTTTCATCGATTCACCGACTAGGCGATAGAGAGCAGTTTACTTGGTTTTTTTCTTTTTTTCCTAGAGATCATTGGAGTTCAGAGTTTCAGCCTTACTCCTTCTCCTTGTCAAGGAAAGAAGAAAGGCCCGATAAGGAAGGCCCGATTACAAAGCTCTGATTTAGTCTAAGGAAATCAAAGATCAAAGTTTGGATTTGTTCCTTGAACCATTCTGATATGGAAGCCAAAAGATAGAATTCTTGGCCCACAAAATTTGATTTAGTCTAAGGGATCAGAGATCAGAGAGCGGATTTTCTCCTTGACTCATTCCAAAATGGAAGATGGAAGAAAGAATGTCTGGTGAGTGAAATCCAAAAAATCTAAGGAAATTAGAGATCGAAGAGTGGAGATGTTCTTTCATCCATTCCGAAATGGAAGTCAAAAGACAGAAAGCCCAACTCCCAATGGAAGGTAAAATGTGAGAAGCCTGACTCCCAACAGAAGGCAAAATGCGAGAAGCCCAACGCTCGATAAAGAAGGCAGAAGACAAAATCCTAACTCCTGATGGAAGGAAAAACGCGAGAAGCTAGACTCCTGACATAAGGCAAAATGTGAGAAACCCGACACCCGATAAAGAAGGCAAAAGACAGGAAGCACGACGCCCGATATAGAATATGAAAGACAGGAAGCCCGATGCCCAACAAAATTACCAAGGAAGGGAACACCGGGATTGGGGGTGAGCTTTGAAGGCTTTCATGGAGGAAGGCAGTAGATTGGAAGCCCGATCTTTAAAGCTTCATGAATTTAGTTTTTGTAAAAGGAGAAGTTTCAAAGCACGTTCTTTCAAGATTCAAATCTCTAAGTGCAATCCATCTAGTTGAGATAATGGTTAGATCAATTTGAAGATTTGTTGGGATAGCTGCTTTTAGTTTTTCCTCAAAAAATTACGGTTATGCAAATGCATTGATACAAACAATCTTTAGTTGGTGTTTTGGTTCAAACTGTATAAGACGCATGTTGGAATTCCAGTAATTGGTTCTGAAGATCATGGGCGGTTGAGAATACGTGGGCAGTTTCTTCTCGTGATAATGTTAAATAAGGCAAGCTAATTTGGATTGATAAGCTCTTGTTCACGTGCATGATAGGCGATAATGTTAATCAGAACACAGATTGTAATGATGCTTTGAGTGTGTATTGTATGAGAGTGTGTTAATGAGAACTTAGGGAGTCTGGGTGAGTTGAGTGAGAGGAGAAGACTGTGTATGAATTGAATAGGTGCATTTGAGGTTTGTGAGGAACCAAATGTTTGCATACTTAAATTTGTAAAGATTCAAAGGTTGGTGCCTCGTGTGGACTGAGTTGGTGCTTAGTTCAAGGGACTGTAGTCTCCTTAGAGTTGGAGCTCTTAAATCGGGGATTTGGTGACTCCTTAGGGTGGGTGCACTTAAAATATTGTAGTCAATGGTTTATTTAGTGAGGCTGGATTAGGACGGTAGATCCTAGCAGCATTTTCTCACCATAGTTTTTCCCATCTTGGGTTTTCCATGTACATCTAATGTTCGTGTTTGTATGATCTCTTATTGGTCTTGCTTAAGCACTGAAAGTTATCTTGGTCTACTTTCTAGAGATTATAAGTTTTTAAGTTTTATTGATGTACTGATTGAAAGGAAGCTAGGTGTGCGGAAATCACTTCCTACACTAATCTAATGAGGAGAGATGTATGCAAATTCAAATTAACCTTTCCAGTTACAGCGTTATTAACACAATAACAAAGATATTGCACCAATACACATACACACAAAAAGTAGACAGAAGAGAGAGAGACAAGATATATGTGGGGAAAACCCTTATGGGTGAAAAACCCCACACTCCAAAACACAGCTCAAATGTATTACAGTAAACAATAACAACTTACAATACAGTTTCAGAGCCAATGCTCTTTTAGGAGTCTTCGAATGTTAAGTCTAGAGATATTCCGGCAGCATAACAGTACCTGTACAAAAACTACATATCTCCCATCCAAGCACCTATTTTTATAGACTTTACAAGGCAAATATGGAACCTTCTATAGATGGGCATTCATCTTGGACTCATGCCCAAAAACCCACGCCTAAGGACACTTGTCCAACATCCCATCCCAATGTGGGTGCCTTGTCCCAAGATAAGCTATGACAGATGCTCTTACGCACCTTACAACTATCATAGAATCTGTCATAACTGATAGCACTTACTGCTGTAAGAGAATCTGTCATACGCTGACTAAAAATATCATATTCCTCTTACAACATGTCATAACCTCCCTTGACCAGCCAAAGATGCCTTTCTCTCGTGCTGCCCCTGGACCCCGCAAGGGGATTCACCCCTTGACCCTATCTTGGGGGCGCTGCCCCCAACCCCTGTTAATTATTAAAGGGGGAAACCGCGGCTGCCAAAGTCACCAAAATTTATCCTACTACATGTACACAAGGTGCCGACTATGCCAACTCAACATGGGATAAATAAATACAACATTAGGAATTTGCAAAGGTTGAAACACATTAATTCCCAACACTAATTCAACCCCCCTCTTAGTAGATTACGTGTGTTCTAGCAATTGGTATCAAAGCAAGGTTCCTTAAAGAAGCTTAACATCTAAAGGTTAACCTAGGAGGTTGAACACATGGTCGGTCAAGAAGGATCTCACTCAAACAAAACACCATTGTTTGATGGAATAAAGTATGTGTTATGGAGTATAAGGTTAGAATCCTACCTAACCTCAATAGGGTTTGATGTATGGAAATGTATTAAGGATGGTTATACTACTCCTATAACTCCTCCAACAGACCCAACAGGTAAGAAGGAATGTGAGAATAATGCTAAGGCTAAAAAAGCAATTCTATGTGGTTTAGCTAATTCTAAATTTGTAAAAGTAATGCACTACAAGTCTGCTAAAGAAATCTGGGATAAACTACGGAGCAGTTATGAAGGAGATACAAAGGTGAAGCAAGCCAGGCTGTAGACCTTTAAAGGAAGATTTGAAACCTGAAAATGAGAGAGGAAGAAAAGATTGTTGATTAACTGCTCAGAGTTGATGAAGTTGTGAATGCTATGAGAGGACTAGATGAAAAAGTAAAATAGCCAGTAATTGTCAAGAAGGTACTTAAATCCTTACCTTCTAGGTATGATTCTAAAGTCTATGCTATAGAAGAAGCAAAATATCTTGATAATGAAAGGAAGCTAGGTGTGCAGAAATCGATTCCTACACTAATCTAATGAGGAAAGTGGAGTGCAAATTCTTTTTATCCTTTACAGTTACAGTGTTATGAACCCAACATCAGAGATATTGTAGTAATACACATACACATAGAAAGAAGATAGAAGAGAGAGAGAGACAAGATATACGTGGGGAAAACCCTTTCAGGTGAAAACCCCCACACTCCAAAACATAGCTCAAATGTATTCCAGTAAACAATGAAGGTTACAATACAGTTTCAGAGCCAATGCTCTTGCAGGAGTCTTCAACACTCGTATCTGGAGACAATCTGATAGCATAATAGTACATGTCAATCACATAATACATCTCCTCTCAAAAGCACCTGTTTATATAGAAGATACAAGGCAAAAATGAGTCCATCTTGAGATGGGCGTTCAACATGGCCTCATGGCCCAAAACCCACGCCTAAGGACACTTGTCCAACATTGTAGGGTGTTCATGACACTTGTCATATCACCCCATTCCAAAGAAGTCACCTTTTCCCAAGTTGGGCAATGACAGATACTCTTATGACTCTTACGACTGTCATAGAATCTGTCATAGCTGTCATATCTTACAGTTGTAAGAGAATCTGTCATACACAGGCTAAAAATAGCATATTCTCTTACAACATATCATAACCCTCCTTGGGGGGCCCAAAGATGCCTTCTTCCAAGATGCCTTGTGACACATGTCTTCACTTGTCATAGAATCTTCCATTTATGACTCTTACGCGTCATAGATTTGTCATAGGAATCTGTCATAACCGTTTTGGTCAATATTTCCTTACACACTATCCAAGATGCCGACACATGGCAAAATATTCCTACCACTAAGTGGGACGACTATCTCCTCATGTGAGGACAAATTTACATGTTGTCACCTTCCACGTAGGATGACACATCACCCTGCCAACTCCCACAAGATGACAATAAGAATTTGCATCCAAATTACAATAATAGGCAATAAATAAATAAATACAATAAAATAATACAAGGAATTACCAAGGTTGAGACACCTTAATTCCCAACATTCTCCCACTTGTCGAACACCTTGTAAGAGCCAATGGAAATAATATGATTTAACTGCTATAGGCCGAGAGGCCCATAGACTCTGAACACCATCTGAACTTCTCTGTGCCCATTAGTTTTGCCAATGCATCTACAACATTCTTCAAAGTGTCTACCTTCTCCAATTCACCTTCCCATCCTCTACCATGTCTCACACAAAGTGAAACTGTACATCAATATGCTTTGTTATGGCATGGAAAGTTGGATTCTTTGCTAGGAAAATTGCACTCTAATTGTCACAACAAATCGTAATATGTCATGCATCAACACTAATATCTGAACACAATCTCTTAAGCCAAATGGCTTCCTTACAAGCATGCATTGCTTCCATATACTTAGCTTCTGTCGTGGACAAAGAAACCACATGTTGTCACTTACTCATCCAACTAATTGCACCACCGAACATAGTAAACACATAGGCACTGGTGGATCTCCTGGTGTCAATGTCACCCCCCAATCAAAATCCACAAATCCACGAATACAAATTGAATGCGGAGGTCTTGTAGGATTACCATGATAGCATATGGAATACTTGAAAGTACCCCTCAAATATCTGAACACTCTCTTAACTCCATCCTAATGTACCCGTCCAGGATTAGCCATAAATCGACTAATCCCACTGCTTGGGCAATGCCTGGTCTTGTGTAAACCATAGCATACATCAAACTGCCAACAACACTAGCATAAGGTACTCTGCTCATGTCCTCCACCTCACTAGGAGATTTTGGACAATCATTAACAGGCAACTTTGTCCCCAAAGAAACATGAACACACAATGGTCTACAATTTGCCATGCTGAACCTATCTAACACGGTCTTCACATACTTACTCTGGCTTAACCAAAGTTTTCTATTAGCTCTGTCTCTTTTGATTTCCATTCCCATAATGTACCTGGCTGCCCCTAGATTTTTCATCTCAAACTATGCTGACAACTGAGACTTCAAATCAGAAACAATATTCTTACCATTCCCAATTGACAACATATCATCAATATACAATGCAATAATGAGAATGCGATCATTGTCAAATTTATAATACACACAATGATCTGATTTTGATCTCAGAAATCCAACTGACAACACAAAGGCATCAAACTTCAAGTACCACATCCTAGGAGACTGCTTCAAACCATACAAAGACTTTTTCAACCTGCAAACCAAATTTTCTTTACCTTTCTCTATGTAATGCTCTAGCTATGACATGTAAATCTCTTCTTCCAAATCACCATGAAAGAATGTTGTCTTCACATCCATCTGCTCCACCTCTAAGTCATAAGCTGTTGCAAGAGATAATAGGAACCGAATAGATGCCATCTTTGCAACAGGAGAGCAAATTTCACCATAGTCAATTCCCTCCACTTGTGAGTACCCCTTCGCAACCAATCTGGCCTTGTACTTTTTGACACTGCCATCTGCACTAAATTTCTTCTTGAACACCCATTTGCATCCAACAGGTTTCCATTCTTCAGGCAAAGGCACCAAGTCCCATGTTTTATTCTTTTCCAAAGAAGCCATCTCATCTTCCATGGCCTCCTTCCAAGAACCTACATCTTTCATGCCCATAGCCTCTGTCACAGTTCTAGGCTCATCAATGTTAGTAAGCAAGGCAAAAGCACAACTAGAATCAAGCAATGAATAACCAAACCTATCAGGTTGCTTTCTTGTTCGTGTAGACCTCCTCAATGGTTGAGGTTGAGGTTCTTCTTCTTCTTCTTTTGAACTTTTAGAGCTGCTAGACCTCTCCTCATGATCAGGTCTCACAGGGTCTGTCAGTTTAGTCTTCTTAGTGGTAGAAGGAAACTAAAGCACATCTTCTTTATTTTCTATTTCTTCTGGTTGTAGAACAATGGGAGAAGGTGTTAGCTCTCTGAAAATAACACTTCTGCTATACAACACTTTTTCAACCACAGGATCCCAAAGCTTGCATCCTTTCACATCAACACCATAGCCAATGAAAATACACTTAACAGCCTTGTTCTCCAATTTAGACCATTTCTCCCTAGGCACATGTACATATGCCTCACAACCAAAAACATAAAGATGTCTAACTGAAGGCTTCTTACTAGACCACACCTCCATAGGTGTCTTACCAACAAGAGCTAATGTAGGAGACCTATTTACCAGGTAGCAAGCAGTGGTTACAGCTTCAGCCCAAAACTTTTGTTTGAGGCTTGCTCCACTAAGCATACTCCTAGCCCTCTCCATCAATGTCTTGTTCATCCTCTCTGCAACTCCATTTTGCTATGGGGTGTATGGAGTTATCTTATGTCTTTCAATCCATTGCTCTTTACAGAACTTATTGAACTCCGTCAAACAAAACTCACCACCGCTATCAGTTCTCAAACACTTAATATTTTTACTAGTCTGATTCTCAACAAAAGCTTTAAACTCTTTGAACCAACTAAAGACTTCAGTCTTGCTTCTGAGAAAATAAATCCATGTCCTTCTACTATAATCATCTATGAAAGATACAAAATATACATATTTGGAAATCAAAGGAACACTAACAGGACCAAACACATCAGAATGAATAAGATCCAATACACAAGAAGACTTGTGAGAACTAGAGTAAAATTGAACACGGTTTTGCTTTGCATATATGCAATGTTCGCAAAAGTTGAACTCGAGATTACAATCATTTAACCCCTCAACGAGGTTTTTATTTTTCAAGGTTCTAAAACCCTTCTCACCAATGTGGCCAAATCTCATATGCCATAACATAGTCTTTTTAGTAGGAAGCTTAACTTCCAAAGCATGAGCACCCTTGGGTACACAAGATGCACTACCATCAGGATTTTTTACAACAGATTTCTTCACTGCTTGTATAGATGGTGGGGATGAAGTGACTACAACTCTTTTCTTTGAGCCAGAAGAACTATTGCACTGTGAAGTGCATGTCTCCAGCTGAAATAGAGTACCTCTCTGAGTACCCTTCACAAACACCATAGATCCTCTAGTCATCTTGCATCCATCCTTCAAAAAGACAACCTGCACACCTGCATCATTCAACATACTTACAGAAAGTAGGTTCCATGCCAAGCCTGGGATGTGCATGACCCCAATGATCCCCTTTACTCATCCATCAAGGAATTAGATTGAGACTCTTCCATGACCAACAATCTTCAGATGAGAATCATCACCCAGGTACACTCTTCCACCATCGAACTCTTCATACTTCATGAACCAATTTTGATGCGAGGTCATGTGGAATGATGCACTATAATCTATCAACCACACATCATCAGATGCATGGGTGGCCAGGGCTGCAATGAAGGCATCACCATCATCTTGTGACTTGTCAGAATATGAATCTGGGGCATTCTTCTTCTTCTTTTTCTTTTCCTCTTTGTATTCCTTTCAGAAATGCCCAGTTTTGCCACAGTTCCAACAAAGAGCCTTGGACTTTCCAGGAGATTTGGATCTCCCATGGGATTTGGATCTACCCTTCTCATCTTTCTTGTCCTTCTTTTTCCCTTTCTCCTTGGGTCTTCCACGAACTGCAAGAGCCTCTTTGGCCGCCTCAGAAGACTTTCTCTGCATCTCTTCAGATAACAATGAAAATACCACTTCATCCATTTTAAATGTGGATGTGGTGCTCCCAATAGCCATAACAAGATGATCCCACAAGTCTGGAAAAGAACAAAGCAAGGTCATACAACGATCCTCCTCCTCCATCTTCACACCAACAGATGTCAATTGTGCAACTAACATGTTGAAAGCATTCAGGTGATCTGCAACATATCCTCCATCCTCAGAGAATACAACTTATTTACCAGAAAAAGCTTGTTCACTAGGGATTTGGCCTGATAAACATCACCTAGCTCATGGACATTTAACAGGATAGAATTAGCTAGATTGAGTCTTATGAGACCCTTAGCCTTCTGATCTTTGAGATCCCAATCATCTTGTGCCATTGTGGTTGGTTTTACACTGGATACAATTTCCTATAGGTCATGATCAACAAGCATGTCTTCCAACTTAAGTTTCCATAACTCAAAATTTGGGCCATTGAATTTCTTCACCTATAATCTTTCGAATGTCCCTGCCATCTCTTTTCCTGCAACAAGATTATAGAATACTCTACACAGACTCCCACTCAATCTAAGATCAGCTCAAAAAAACCCTACCCAACAACTAGGATCAAAGGTGGTCAAGATCTGATACCAACTGAAAGGAAGCTAGGTGTACGGAAATCGCTTCCTACACTAATCTAATGAGGAAAGTGGAGTGCAAATTCTTTTTATCCTTTATAGTTACAGTGCTATTAATCTAACAACAGAGATATTGCAGCAATGCACATACACACAAAAAGAAGATAGAAGAGAGAGAGAAAGACAAGATATACGTGGGGAAAACCCTTTCGGGTGAAAAATCCCACACTCCAAAACACAACTCAAATGTATTCTAGTAAATAATGAAGGTTACAATACAATTTCAGAGCCAATGCTCTTGCAGGAGTCTTCGACACTCGTATCTGGAGACAATCTGGCAGCATAACAGTACCTGTCAATCACATAATACATATCCTCTCAAAAGCACCTATTTATATAGAAGATACAAGGCAAAAATGAGTCCATCTTGAGATGGGCGTTCAACATGGCCTCATGGCCCAAAACCCACGCCTAAGGACACTTGTCCAACATTGCAGGGTGTTCATGACACTTATCATATCACCCCATCCCAAAGAAGTCGCCTATTCCCAAGTTGGGCAATGACAGATTCTCTTAAGACTATCATAGAATATGTCATAGCGGTCATATCTTACAGTTGTAAGAGACTCTGTCATACACAGGCTAAAAATAGCATATTCTCTTACAACATGTCATAACCCTCCTTGGGGCACCCAAAGATGCCTTCTTCCAAGATGCCTTGTGACACATGTCTTCACCTATCATAGAATCTTCCATTTACGACTCTTACACATCATAGATTTGTTCATCAGAATCTGTCATAACCGTTTCGGTCAATATTCCCTTACACACTATCCAATATACTGACACATGGCAAAATATTCCTACCACTAAGTGGGATGCCTACCTTCTCATGTGAGGACAAATTTACATGTTGTCACCTTCCACGTAGGATGACACATCACTGTGCCAACTCCCACAAGATGACAATAAGGATTTGCATCCTAATTACAATAATAGGCAATAAATAAATAAATACAATGAAATAATACAAGGAATTACCAAGGTTGAGACACCTTAATTCCCAACAAATAAGATATCTGTCGATGAGCTACATGGTATTTTTACTGCCTATGAAATGAGAACAGCTAGGACTGAGATCTCTAAGAGAGAAGCTGCATTTAAGGCATCAAAGAAGGAAAAGAATGTAGAGCCTGAATCTGAGACAAATGAGGAAAAGGCCAATTTTGTAAGAAGATTGAAGAGAGGATCTGGGAAGTATAGAGGTAAGTTACCTTTCAAGTTTTTTAATTGTGGAAAGGTTGGTCACTTTGCTGCTAAATGTCCTCTTGTAGGAAAAGATAAAAGTGATGAATATGATAGTAAGAAAAATAACAAGTAGTTCTATCCTAAGAAGAATAATTTTTAGAAGAATAAGAAGAGCCTTTACATAAAAGGTGACTATGATTCCTCTGAAGGAAGTCCCATTTCAGAAGACGACAATGAAGGTGTCTCTGAGGCTAGAGAAAATGAATTCCTGTTTATGACAGTGGAGTCTATTAGTAAAGATCAGAACAATACTGATTTGGAAGACCCTAAGAATGAAGAAGAAGGTGAAGTAGATTTGGAAGGAGAGCTAGTATGTGTGTTACAGTAGATTGAGAAACTTAGGAAGAAAAACTCAAAACTGAAACTGCAACTTCAAGAAGGTATGGTGTCTAAGAATCTTATAGAAGCAAAAGAGTTAATTTTTTATTTGAAGACACAAGTGGAAGAAGCCAAGAGAATAGAAGAAGTTACAAAATCATAATTGAAAGCAAGATCTGAAGAATGTTTGAAGTTGGAATCTAAAGTTATATCTCTAAGAAAAGAATTAGAAAAGGCTAAGAATCAGATTGACATAAGCATGAAGTTTGAAAAGAGCACCAACATCCTTGATGAAATAATCAGTAGTCAGAGGTCCTCAAAGAACATATGATTGGATTAGTATTTGAAGAAGTTCAACATTCAAAGTCCAGTGATCCTCTTAAAAAGATTGAAGAGAGGAAGCAACAAAAGGATGATAATGGCTTCACAAAAGTCAGAGATCTGAAGGAGAAAAGCTACAGAGGTCCCCCTCCTACAAAATATTCTACTATGATCAGGTTTCCTCAATGCTTTTATGGCTATTGTTATTCTTGTAATCATTTTGGTCATAGGGTTGTTATTTGTAGAATTGTTACTAAGAGAAGAACTAATTTTACTAGCAAAAATTCTTTTGCACCTCTAGGAGAATTAAGAGTAGTTTGTTACAAATGCAATAACTATGGTCATATTGCAAAATATTGTAGAACAAATTTTGTAAAATCTAACAAATTGGAAAGAAAGGAGAATGGTCCTCCTAAGAGGGATAATATATAAGACTCTCTTGTGAATCAGGAGATGAAAACTAAGAAAGTCTAGAAGGAGAAGAAAGATGATAGGGAGAAAGAAAAATCTTCGATAGTACAGACAACATTTCATGCTAAGAGACATAATCCATGGGTGATAGACAGTGGATGCTCCAATCACATAATGAAAGATAGAAGCAAGTTCATAAGTCTCCAAGAATGGAATTGAGGCTTAGTTAAGGTTAGTGACAACACATATGCGAAGATCTATGATAAATGAACACTGAGTATTGATTGAAAAACCAAGACTCACAATGTCTATTATGTCTAAGGACTAAAGCACAATTTGCTTAGTGTAAGCTAGATGTGTGATAATGGATATAATCTGACATTTAATGCAAAAGGTTGTGAGATTAGGAAGGCAAGCTCTGGTAAGTTGGTTGTTGAGGCAAGCATAATAGAAAATAATGTTTACAATCTCAAGGAGGTTCAAGGAAGAAGTTGTTTGATGGGATAGGTTGATGAAAGTTGGTTGTGGCATAGAAGATTGGGACATATAAATTTTGACAACCTTGTGAAGGTAAGTTCAAAAATTGTAGTTAGGCACATGCCTAAAATCACCAAGCTAGCAAATACAATATGTAAGGAATGTCAGCATGGGAAACAAACAAGGTCTAGTTTCAAATCAAAAGAATACTCTACTTCAAGACTCTTAGAGTTAGTTCATACAGACCTAAGTGGTCCAACCAGGACACAAGGACTACAAGGTGAGAGATACTTCATGTTGTTAGTTAATGATTTCTCAAGAATAACATGGGTAACCTTTCTGAAGGATAAATTAGAAGCTTTTGAGAGATTTAATATTTTTAGATCTATGGTTGAAAAGGAGAGTGGTCTGACAATCAAATTCTTAAGACCAGACAGAGTTGGAGAATTCACCTCCAATGAATTTGTGGAATACTATGAAAGGCATGGGATAAGAAGACAATATTTTTAACCTAGAACTCCATAGTAGAATGGAGTTGTGGAAAGGAAAAATATAACTGTAAAAGAGATGGAAAGAACTATGCTAAATGAGGCAAAGTTACCTAATGTCTATTGCAGAGACGCAGTACACACAACTATATATATCTTGAACTAGGTGCAGACACTGTATGAATTATGGTATGGCAGATCTGCATCTGTCAAATATTTCAAGGTGTTTGGTTGCAGATGCTACATCAGGAGAGATGAAGATGGCCTAGGAATCTTTGATTCAAGATGCGATAAGGGCATATTTCTAGGATATTATAGCAGATTCAAAGCTTATAAGTGTTACAATAAGAGATTGCATAGAATTGTAGAAAGTTCTAATGTCAGGGTAGACGAGGACCAACCCCATCTAACACATATCAAGGATAGTTGCTCAGAAGGATCAATGGTAACAAAAGAAGAAGAAAATGCTACTATTGAAGAAGAATCTGAAAGGATAACCAATAAGGCACCTGCTAAGTATGTGCAAAAAGATCATCCTAAATAATAGATAATAGGAGACAAGAATGAAGGAGTGCAAACTAGAAGAAAACTGGCAAGGACAAATGAACAGGTAAATTTCTCATTACTATCTAAGATTGAACCTAAAACATTTACTGATGCTAGTAAGGATGAAGGATGGATCAATGCAATGGATGAGGAGCTCAATCAAATAGAGAAAAATCAGACTTGGGAATTGGTTCCAAGACCTGTAGATAAGAATGTGATAGGCACAAAATGGGTGTTTAAAAACAAGTTGAATGAGGATGGAGAAGTTGTGAGGAACAAGGCATGATTGGTTTGTAAAGGATATGCACAGTTTGAAGGCATATATTTTGAAGAAACTTTTGCACTTGTAGCAAGATTGGAAGCCATTAGGATGTTTTTGGCATTCTCTGTTTATAAGAATTTCAAAGTTTACCAAATGGATGTAGAATCTGCATTTATGATTGGGAACCTTAATGAAGATATTTACATTGAGCAACCCGAGGGATTTCAGTCGTCAGAAAAAGAAGATTATATTTGTAGACTAAAAAAGGCATTGTATGGTTTGAAATAGGCCCCTAGGGCTTGGTATTCTAAGCCAGATAGTTATCTCCATCAACGAAGATTCAAAAAAGGGTGTGTAGATAGCAACTTGTACTTCAAATTAGAAGGTGAGCACATGTTGATTGTTGTTGTATATGTTTATGACATCATCTTTGGTGGTAGTGATGACAATATGTGCAAGGAATTTATTGATTTGATGTAGAAAGAGTTTGAAATGTCCATGCTTAGAGAACTTTCTTTCTTTCTTGGTTTACAAATATCACAATTAGATCAAGGTATATTTATATCCCAAACCAACTATGCAAAGGAAATGCTCAAGAAGTTCAATATGGAAGACTGTAAGCTTGTTAGTACCCCCATGATGACAGGATGCAAGTTGAGCAAGAATGATGAATCACCTGACACAAATCAAACAATGTACAGATTCATGTGACGAATCACCTAATACAAATCAAACAATGTATAGATCCATGATAGGTAGCTTACTGTACCTAACTACATCCAGACCAGATATCATGCAAGCAGTATGCATGGTGGCTAGATTCCAAGCTGCTCCTAAGGAATCTCATGTTCAAGTTGTGAAGAGAATCTTTAGATACCTGAAAGGTACTATGGATTATGGATTATGGTACCCTAGAAATAATGATTTTACTTTGAGAGCATATACAAATGTTGATTGGGCAGGAAGTATAGATGACAAGAGAAACACTAGTGGTGGAGCTTTCTTTCTGGGTGATAGGTTGGTATCATGGCTCAACAAGAAGCAAGATTTGTTACATTGTCCACTACTGAGGTAGAATATGTTGTTGTTGTTTCATGTTGTACATAGGTTTTATGGATGAAGCAAACTTTAAAAGATATAAAGGTAGAGAATAATGATCCTATTACTATTCTTTGTGATAATACAAGTGCAATCAATATCTCAAAGAATCATGTGTTGCATTCAAGAACAAAGCACATCTCCATCAAATATCATTTCTTGAGAGAAAAGGTTGTAGATCAGGAAGTAAAGTTGGAGTATGTCACCACACAAGATCAGATTGCAGACATTTTCACAAAGCCACTTCCCAAGGATGCCTTTGAATATCTCAGGTGGAAGCTAGGAGTTATTTCTCCTTCTTCTTTTCCTAAGTAGAAGTGCAGCTGTAACATCTGTCCAGGGAGAGTTGTTCAAGACATATCATTCATTCATGTTTGGACAATGACTACCTCTCAGGGGGAGCAGGTAGATTGATGACAATTTAGATGATTATAGATAGGGAGAGCCTGTCTTGGCAATAGTAGGTTACTGTCAGAAAGGAGGTTGACTACCTCCCTTTGCCATTGATGTCAAAGGAGGAGAATTAGAGTAAGGGGGAGAAAATGCAGAAAAGATAGAGCAAGATAGAAAATGCAGAAGAGATAGAGCGGGAGAGCAAGTACAGAAGAGATAGGGCAGCAATAAAGATAGATTATTTCAAGGTTGCCATCAATGACAAAGGGGGAGATTGTTGATTTATTGTAATTGATGTCAAAGGAATTTGTTGAAGTGGTATATTGATGTGTCTAAGGCATAGAAGAAGTGAAAAGAAGCAAACATGTCTAAGGTAGAAGGGTAGGAAAAAACACTAAGGCATAAGTTTTGCCTTTAGTCAGCAAAAAGTTTGGTTCACAAACTTTCAAGTTCACCAGTTTCGAGTTTTGTCAGTTTGTCGATTTGGTAATTAGCCAATAGAAGAGAAAGGGGAAGTGTTTTCTATGAAGGCTTTAAAGATAGAAAAAAGTTTAAAGTCTTGGAAAAAGTTTAGTTTGTGAGTTACGAAGTTCATCGATTCGCTGATTTGGTGATTTGCCGACAAAGAAGAAGGCATGGAAGACGAAAGGTTGAAGAACAGAGGCTTTAATTATCAGAAAGACTTGTATTTTGCAAACTAGTTCATGAATTCATCTTTTCACCGATTTGTTAACTAGGCGACATAGGGCAGTTTACTTCTTTTTTTGGAGATCATCAGAGTTCAGAGTTTCGGCATTTCTCCTTCTCCTTGTTGAGGAAAGAAGAAAGGCTCGATAAGGAAGACCCAATCACAAAGATCCAATTTAGTCTAAGGAAATCAGAGATCAGACTTTGGATGTGTTCCTTGATCCATTCTTATATGGAAGCCAAAAGATAGAATCCCTGACGTGCGAAATCCAATTTAGTCTATGGGATTAGAGATCAGAGTTGCTCCTTGACTCATTCAAAAATGGACGATGGAAGAAAGAATGTAAAGTAAGTGAAATCCAAAAAAGATAAGGAAATCAGAGATCGGAGAGCAAAGATGTTCTTTGATCCATTCCGAAATGGAAGTCAGAAGACAGAAAGACCGACTCCCAACGAAAGGCAAAACATGAGAATCCCAACTCCCGACGGAAGGAAAAACATGAGAATCCTAACTCCTGACAGAAGGCAAAACATGAGAAGCCTGACTCCCAACAGAAGGAAAAACATGAGAAGCCTGATGCCCGATAAAGAAGGCAAAAGACAGGAATCCTGATGCTCGATAAAGAAGACAAAATACAGGAAGCCCGACACCTGATAAAGAAGATGAAAGAAAGGAAGCCCAACGCCCAACGTGATTATCAAGGAAGGGAACAATGGGATCCAATGTGAGATTTTAAGGCTTTAATGGAGGAAGGTGGTAGATCGAAAGCTCAATCTCCAAAGCTCCACGAATTTAGTTTTTGTAAAAGGAGCAGTTTCAAAGCATGGTTTTTCAAGATTCAAATCTTTAAGTGCAATCTATCTAGTTGAGCTAATGGTTAGATCAATTTGAAGATCTATTGGGATAGCTTCTTTTAGTTCTTCCTAAACAAATTATGGTTATGCAACTACATTGATACATACGATCTTCAATTGTTGTTTTGGTTCAAACTGTATGGGACGCATGTTGGAATTGGACCATTAATCGATTTTGAAGATTGTGGGCAGTTGAGAATACACACGGGCAATTTCTTCTCATGATAATGTTAAATAAGGAGGGCTGAGTTGGATTGATAAACTCTTGTTCGCGTGCATGATAAGCGATAATGTTAATCAAAACACACAATGTAATGACGCTTTGAGTGTGTATTGTATGAGAGTGTGTTAATGAGAACACAAGGAGTCTAGGTGAGTTGAGTGAGAGTAGAAGACTGTGTATGAATTGAATAGGTGCATTTGCAGTTTGTAAAGAACCAAATGTTTGCATACTTAAATTTGTAAAGATTCAGAGGTTGATGCCTCGTGTGGATTGAGTTGGTGCTTAGTTTAGGGGATTGTAGTATCCTTAGAGTTAGAGCTCTTAAATCAGGGGTTCGGTGACTCCTTAGGGTGGGTGTCCTTAAAACATTGTAATCAATGGTTTATTCTATGAGGCTGGATTAGGATGGTAGATCTTAGCAACATTTATCACCATGGTTTTTCCCATCTTGGGTTTTCCATGTACATCTGGTGTTCATGTCTATTGGATCTCTTATTGTTCTTGCTTAAGTATTGAAAGTTATTTTGGTATGCTTTCTAGAGCTTAGAAGTTTTTAAGTTTTATTGATCTACTGATTCATCCCCCTCTCAGTAGATTGCATGTGTTCTAACAATCCTAACACCATTTAGCTTCTATGGATGGAAGTAAAAAATGGAAATACAAATTAAGAAATTAGGATTGTATCGAGTAACAATGGGCTTAAAACTTGAACCCACATCAGCGATAGAAAAGTGTAAGTGGTATAATTAAAGTGATGAAGCATATGGTACATTATGTGTATCCATCTCTCCAAATCTCCTCTTTCACATTGAATCATCCAATACACCTAATGAAGTATGGACTGAGAGAATTTGTTTGGCAAGAAAGATGTAATGAGAGGGCATCAATTGGAGAATGAACTAATAAGTCTAAATCCACAAGGCTTCACCACAATTCAAGACTTCTTCACTAAATTGAATCTACTAAGGTTTCAACTCAAGCAATGTGGAATTGATAAGCAAGATGAGCAATTGGTCTTAAGTGTTTTGTCCAAGCTTGGTCCTCATTGTTCAGTGTTTGTGTCAACTTTTCATGCTACAAAGTGTGCATTTGGTACACGCTTCACTATGCCTTCACTTGTAGAATTTTTGTTTCTCTAACACAGGCTCGCAAGATAGACTAATTCAAATGGGTACAATGAAGACTCCAAAATCACATGCTCTTGTTGCAACTGTATAAAATTCTTCAAATTATAAGGCAAAGAAACAATCAAAGGATCAAGATAAGGGACCAAAATCACAAGAACCACGTAATTTATCTCCCTCATCAAAAGGGAAACATTCTAAGGAGAAGCAGGTACATGTTCTTATTGTTAGAAAATTGGGTATAAAGAAAAACATTGTTTTAAAAAGAAAAATGATGAGTTAAGGCATCATCTTCAACAAAATCAACTCGAATTATCCACACTAAGGACTAGAAGTTCTTCCTCTTCTCCATCTACATAAACCACAAATTCAAATAAATATAAGAAAAAGGGTATGACACTATTTGCTTCTACAAATCCTACATCTCAGAAGTGACTTCTTGATTCAGGAGCTTCACATCACATGGTTGCATCATGTTAACTATTTTCCACATTTGAGCCTTGTTCTTTCCCACCAATTCTCATGGGGAATAACACATATATGTCTACTTATGGAAAAGGTACTATCGATATTGGTGAAGGAAAATTTAATGATGTACTTTATGTTCCTTCTTTATCCAATAATATCCTTTCCATTTGTAAAACCACACCTAGTGGCATAGGAAAAATAGTTGAGTTCACACCTAATTCATTTGTCATCAAGGATTTGCAATGTCAAGAAATTTTTGCTACTAGACACACTAATCATGATTCCAGATTGTACTCTTTTTTTATTATTTGGTTCTATTGACCTTGATGGTGGTTTGAGTATAGATGATATTGATACCTTCTGATTGCATTTAAGGATAAACAGTTTGGTTATGTGAACCTTGGATTTATTTCCTCATTGGTTCTTGAACCTTGCACTAATATCCTTTCTCCTGCATCTCTTGCTTCTTTAGAATTGAGTGTTCCTACATCTTTGGTCTCCACTGATTCAATATATTAGGATCTTCATATTTGTGTTTCCAATGCAATTGATTGGGATGATTACTTGAGAGGCATTGTAGACTTTTTTAGTGAATCCTATATTTCAGAGTTGGTAGACACTTTTGATGACAACCACATCAACATTGTTGTCTTTGTATCTCTTGAGCCTATTCTACATCAACTTCCACATGAGGTTTTTGTACAACTTCCAAAGATTTCATTTCAATCTTTGGATTATCTAAAACATTTGAAGACTTACATTGTTCTTCTCACATGGGAAGATCACATGTACCTATCTAGACTTCTATTTCTTCCATAGGGAAGGAATGTTGTTCGAAATTCAAGGATCACATTATGCATTCTTCTTTGAGAACCAATAAGCACTGCAGGATCTATCATCTTATGAAGGACTCTCTAGTCTCTCTTTTTCTCTCCTATGGGGGGAATATTTCTTGTACTTTTTTGATAGAAGTAGTCCTTGGGGGGTCATGTTGATTCCTTTTTCTATCTTCTTCACTTGTGCATTTCTTTCATGCATACTTTCTCTTTTGGAGAGGGGTTTTTCTCATTGGGTTTTTTCCTTTACTCCGTTTATGAGAAACTTGTTTGTACAGGGGCACCTAACATGGCCTAGTATCTAGGACCCATCATCATTGTATCACTACTCCCTAAGTTGCACTTAAGGGGGTGTTAGTGTAAATAAGGATATTAGCAAACTAGTTAGCTTTTCGCCTACCTAAGAGAGTCCTATTCACACTAGTTAAGTCTCAACTTAGGGACTTTTTTATTTTTGTCTCACTTCATGTGGTTGAGACACGTGTACTCACATTTTGAGACACCTAGTTCACACACAAAACTTATCATTTGAGCTCGCAAGTGTTGCACATTTGGAAGGGTAGTCAGTTTTTGAATTCTACCCTCCTACCTCCACTTCTTTTCTTATATATGCAAGGCTCTATTGTACATTTTAATTCAGTTTTAAATAATATCATTTTGGTTTTTTGTGTGCTCATTGCTTGTGGAAGTGCATCCTAGTCTTTTCTTTCACATATTGACAATCCCAACATTATGTAGGGAATATTTTACTAATTATACAGAAGATTCTTCTTATTACACAAGGAATATAATGTTGACTAAGCAATGAATATTTTATTGAATAAACTGTTGATGTAGGCCCTATCTATTTTTCTACTAGAGGCCTTTTACAAATGTTGACTTCAAGTCAACCTAATGATAAGACTATAAACCCTATGAAGAAATAGACTTATTTTTAAAAAATAATAGAGTTTTCCTAATTTAACCTACTCTTAAACCATGAAAGATTATGGCTCAAAGTGCTTGGAGGATGGTTGCAAAGATACTCTTGTACCATGTAAGATTTAAGACGTGTATTGAACTAAATCTAACATAAGAATGAATTAGAGTTAAAACAAAGTACCTAGTGCATAAAAAAAGACTTATAGACATGGAGTTATAAATGAATGAAGCACTATCTTATCCACCAAATTGATCCTAAAGTGAGCTTTCAAATAGTGCTTCCATAAGATTTAATGAAATATTTTATAGAGAATACAAGAGGAGATGATAATAAGAATTTTATCTCTTGAAGAGAAAGAAAGTGTGACTTTCAAAAGCCTATCTAAGAAAAATATTAAAATAAAGAAAACTTATCCTAGAATTATCTAAAGAATATCTATAAATAAAATGCCTAAATCTATAATATCCACCTAAGCAAGATGAATATAACCTAAGGTGAAATAATGTGTGATCTGTACACCATCAATTTGTAACATTTACACAATTACTTATCAATTTGACATGAAAGTATTCATTTATTATCCCCTTGCATGTGAATACTAATATTGGTATCAAATCCCAAACCCATAGAAACCTATTGTAAGGGTAAAAACACACCTTACATAAAATTATCTAGGCTAATTAAATTATGAAATCAATTAAGAAATAATTAGGATAATTAAATGTTATAGATTACAAAATCTAATTTACCAAGGTGTTGGAATTTTAAGGCTTAGTCAAGTGGTCACCTCAGAATCTATAAGCTTACCATAATTTGGTCGAGTTTAGATCCACACTTGCAAACCTGATCTCTATGCCTGCAGAATTTAACTGGCATGGAGACTTCAACCTATCTATGGAACTAAACATACAAAAAGTGGATTGTTGGAATTCACTCATCTTGATCTCCTAATAACTAAATTTGTATGAGGATTGGCGGTGTTTAGGAACTCTTTTAGGAATCATTTGAATTGGGATAGTCACATTCTCCTTAGTCATACCCCTATTTAGACCAACCTTATAGCTTTGAATGAAAGATTTGAGAATAAAAAATAAGTGGCAATGGACTTAAGATGATGTGTGCTAATGTAATTCCCTAGTAATGCTGCTAGACTGCTTTTATCCCCTTTATAAATTGAATTCTATATGTGCTCAATATATTGCTATGTGATTTCAAAATGAATGAATGAATATTCTTAAATACAACCAAACATATAAATCAACACAAATATGTGCTAGGTTGGCTCACAATCAGTAATAGTAGAGAGATGGTAGGATTTATTTTGAATTAGAATTTTAAAAGTTCAAGTTTCAAATCTATGATTGCAAAAGTGAGTTGGGTCAAGTCTGTACTCATGGATCTAATCTAAGGTGAGAAATGGGGGATCTAGAGATCAAGGTCAAATCTACAAGGATAAGTGATAATGGGATTGGGATATGGTGATGTCATGAGATAAATTCATTCAAGAATATGTCATTTGTAAACTAGTTATTACATTTAAGGTGCTCTAAGCAAAGTGGGCCCAAAACATAAGGGAATAGGGCATGAGTATGCAAATTACACCATTACATTTTCCCCCATTTTGACGTGCCTGTGAACTACTAGGAGGGAGCATGTGAACTACTAGGAGGGTGCATGTCAAAGTAAAATAAACATTTAATATGGAAATGGTATATTTTCAAACCCTTAAAATGATACAAATTTGAATAAGTATACAAATTATTTTGAATTCTTCTTGCAATGAGTGCTCCATAGAAACCTGCAAAATAGAAAATGTGTGTTGTTGACATGAAAGTTAGGTTGAGGGATTGATGATATCTTGTTAAGAAGTGTCCAACGTCTTGATTTGATGTAATCAAAGGAGAGAAATGTAAATATATGTATTTAGATATGAGAAATTAAAAAATTAATGGATAACATATTTTACTAATTTTCACATGGTGTATAACACATTACTTGTGTATATATTATAATACTTGAATCATTACATATCAGGTGCCATCATGTATAGATTCATATCATCTCTTTCTATATATACTCTTCCTCTTATGTATGTCTACTTCCTTACACACTATACATTATCTTCATCTTCTTAATACCATGTGTTTTTATCCTTATCCATTCACACTCATTCATGCTCACATCTCACATTATTCTCTTCCTTATATAGACTCTTTATGCCTCTTCATAGTTTTTTATGTAGCTCTTCATAATAACTCTTCCCACCCCTCTTCCCACGTTTTAATCTCTTCACTATTTTAACACTTAATATGACTTATTTATGCATATAATGGCTAATTAAGGATTTTTAACCACTTTATGACCAATATATAAGTCCATAATTCACAACAACATGATTTGTGGTACCACATAACCCCTTGTATGTCTCTACTAAATATTTAACTCTCTTTTGTGGTACCATTATGGTCTTTGTGTCACATGAGAATATCATATATAAAAGTGTAATGTTTTTTGCAGTATTACTAATAACTTTGTAATACATAATAATATAATATATGGTAATAAACCCTATCAACACTACCCCCAGCTTGAAATATTGTCTTGTCCTTGAGATAACTTGGGAAAATATCCTATGAGGCCCCTTTATTCTACTACCTAACCTACTACCAGAATAAGGAAAGTATCTTTTGCTTTACCTTGATTTTCTCTAGGAATCGTAATTGGTGCGGCCTTCTCCTCTTAGGTATCTTCTCCTTTACCTTTGTTTTCTCAATAAACTTAATTTGGTATAATCTTATCCTTCTAGGATTTATATCTTCGATGATCAACACCCTTTCTTCTTCTTCATCTTCCACTTTTATGATGTGGTGCCTCTTTTCTATTTCTTCAAGCTTTATTATACATGGTGGCTAGTTGCTGGAAATACCACTACCATTTCTTGTGGTTGTTTTCTTTATTTCTCTTTCTTAATATATCATTTTGTGTCTCTTTTGTTTGTTCCCTTTTGCCTTCTTTTCCAACTCATATTCTGATGGTTCCCCTTGTGAAGTTTCACTACATTTGAATATTGAACAATCTATTTTTTCACCTTCTTCTTAGGTCTTCCTATTCTTTGTTGGGGCTCTTCTATTACTTTCATTTTCTATCCATGCATTTGTGATACTACTATTATGCTCAACCTTTCAAGTCTCCTTTTCTTTTCAACTAGGGATGTAATGAAGGGTGGGTTCCTTTTGATTACTTTATGTGTTTTTGTGTTTGGATCATAAAATTTGAAAGAAGTACAAACTATTTCTTTAACTTATCCTAGTCACTTGTCTTGCCTTATTGTTATTGACTCAAATAGTAAGAATAAGGAAATGACTCCAAAGTCCAATAAAATAATTGGAACCTTGTTCTTTTACTCATTTCTCCAATTTGAGTCTAGTACTACTCACAAGTGTCTATATATTTATTTAGATTAGAAGTTCCTTTATAAGTAGGTATTCTACTAAAATTCTTGTACTCGTTGACATGTCCATATTTTATCAAACTCTCCAATGTTCTCCCTATAGCAATGCCTAAATTATGTTATTCCACCACCCTGCAATAGTCATTGTTAAAGTATCATTTAGGGCTTCCATCAACAATGCCCTGTATTTAAATAACTTCTTCATGTCCTCTATATAATCTTGAACATCCCCAAGTCTATTAAATTTGGGCTATTTTGCATGGTAAATCCTAATTAGGGTTTTGAAAAGTTTTCCATTACAACCTTTAGTGTTTAAATGTTTGGGTGTTTCCCTCAATCTTTAGTGTGGTGCCACTCTGGTGGTTGTGGTATCGACTCTTGTGTTTTTCATCATGTTCTTTCCCTTTCTCTTTCTTTTTCCCTCATAAATTACCTTCTTAAGTCTATAACAATACTATTTTCTCTTTAATGTTCCACAAGTGGCATGGGGGATGGCATATGATGAGAGGATCATCTCCTCATGGGGTCTCTTGATGTGGGGGATCACATCCTTTGGGATTTATTTATTCTCTTATAATATTTTATTAGTTACCTTCTTTTATCCTATCTTTATATTCCTAAACTTTTCTTATCTCATGAATTCATGTTTTTCATATATAAGGTATTGTCTTTTTCTTTGCCCATGTTCTCCACAGTTTCCTTCTAATCCATCAATTCTAGGGACCTCAATTTTCTCTACCTTCTACTTCTCCCCATCCCTAGACTTGTTTATATTGGCTACCTTGGATCGATGACTTGCCTAACCACCCTTATCCTCTTGGACATACTCCTCTCACTCTCTCCTAATTTTAAATTTTCTCTTTTATAGGTTCTTGTACCATGGCCTCAATGATTCTACTAAATAGTGATATCCCAACATTTCTGCTAACTACCTTATTTCTTCTCTCTTCTTTCTTACTCTGGATTTGATTACAGCAATATCAGATAAATTAAAATTGATGGAGACTGCAGAAGGGTTCAATGAAATTGACAAATTAAATGTTGAATCTAATGAACTACAACGTCAACTAGAACAAATCAAGGAAAAAGGCCTTGAAATGAAGAAGCAGCTCGAAGAATTCAGAGACGCGGAGAAAAATATTGCAAACAAGTTAATTGAAATCATCACCTTGTCAAATTCGACAGACAGTAGTTTGAAATCTGAAGAAGAAATCTTAAGACTAATAATGGAGCAACACAAGAGTGTAATGGGGGAACTTCAAGCTGCTCGACTGAAAAGTGAGGCGGCCAAGAAAGAGTTCGAATGTGCACGTCAAGAGTTGTACAGTGTATGTCCAGATTTGGCAAACACATTCGATTAAAACATTGAATTCGTTGTAGAAACTTTCGTGTTGAATCTTGAAAAACAAGAAGTCACCTTACTGGTTACTTATGTAATTTTTACTTTGGACTCTTCGCTAATTTTATTTCTCTATTTCTAATTATTCCTATGACATCTCTTCGTCAGTTTGTTCCTCCCCAAGAATTGCATCTAATTCGTTTCAAAAGTAATGTCTTTTCATATCACCCTCTTCTCTATTCCATCTCCTTAGTGCCTAGCCTCCATCCTAGTTGCATTTCCATCTCCCTCTCCCTTGAATAGTAGAAACCAAAACTCAGGTGGTGCCACCAAATTCTAACAATAAAATTAGGTCATGGGACTAATGATATCTTGTTCGGAAGTGTCCAAAGTCTTAGTCTAATGTAAACAAAGGAGAGAAATGTAAATATATTTGTATTTAGTTATTAAATATTAAAAAATTAATAGATACCTTATTTTACATATTTACACATGGCACATAACATATTATAGATGTATATATTATAATACTTGAATCATTACATATTAGGTTTCATCATGTATGCATTTGAATATCATCTCTTTCTATATGCACTCTTCCTCGTATTTATGTCTACATTTTATTTATACCATGCTATTTTCTTCTTATTCATTCAAAATCAATCATGCATACATCTCACATTCTTATCTTCCTTATATAGCCTCTTTATGCCTCCTCATATACATTATCTACATCTTTCTACCATGCTACCATAGATTCTTATTAATTCAAACTCATTCATACTCACATCTCACATTCTTCTCTTATATAGCCTCTTTACGCCTCTTCATAGTGCATTTCCATGCTAGTTATTCATAATAACTCTTCCCACATTTTTATCAATTCTTTTATAATTTTAACATGTAATATGACTTATTTATGCATATAATGGGTGGTTAAAGAAGTTTAACCAATATATGACCCATATATAAGTCTAGAATTCACTACAACATGATTTGCAATATTGCACAATACCTATGTGTCTCTATTAAATATTTAATTCTCTTTTATAACTCTTCTATGGCCTTTGCAACATATGAGAATATTATATATGGAATCATAATGCTTTTTATGGTATCACTAGTATCTTTATCATATATAATAATATAATATATGGTCATAAATCTTGCTAACACATACAATGAGTAGCATTTGTCAAGAATTTAAAAATGAGTATAATTACAACTTGCTAAAAGGAACTATATGTGACAATAGTTAAAGTAAAAGGACAAGGATGAGAGATTATGCCTACTATGAAAAGTAATAAAGTCTCCAACTATGTAAAAAAGGTTCTGATCAAGTGAATAAGATGCCAAAGGACTTTGACCACACAAAATAAATATTTGAATCTATATATAGTTTAATAAAATTTTCCCTCAAGGTGGGAATGACTATGAGCTTGTTACTTCACAACACAACTCACAAAGGAATGTTAGTGATATATATGCCCCCCCTCCAATTGGTAGCATAAAAAGAATGTAAAGAATAGGAGGAAAGGGAAAAAAAAGATAGGCTAAAAGAATGTAAACATGGTAAAAGTTATCGTCATAAGAAAAACATGTAAGGACATAAGGAAAGATGTGATCATAAATATACATATAATATGGGTAGGCAAGATGCCACCCATTGCTGCCCAGAATGTAGGCAAATGACAATATAAGGATAACCATAAATGCTAGATAAGGATCATGAAAGCACAAATAAGATGTAAAAATATATAAGCACGGAAAGGGTCATAAGATGTAAGCATGGTAAAGATCATAGATATGGAATCATAAGATATAGGTATGATAAGGATCATACACATGTAAGGCATGTGAGCACGATACACATAAACATGATAGACATTTATAAATAAAAGATAAACATGATAGACATGGATTTAGCTCTAATAAGCATGATAATCTCAATGATAGGACATGCGTCGAGACTTGGTGACTCCATAGTGGAAAGATTTGGGGAATAACACAATATTTAAAATTTGCATTCACCAAAGTTGGAAAAGTGCAATTTTGTTTTTGTTTTTGAAATAGGAGCATAGATAAAGGTGGGGATAGGGGGCATGCCTCCCCTAACAAGGCTCTATAGGCCCTGCCATGGTAGGGCCATCAACAAAGCTACATGCTCTACTACCTATAGTGGGGTATAGGGGTTGTCCCCTACCCCCATGAGCCTTTCAAAAATATTTAATAATTTTTTTTATAAAGAGTGTAGGATTGCAATTTACAAATTATGCCCTTTTCATTTTTTTTTTCTATTTTTTGAAATACAAAGCATAATTTTTTTACACAGTACAATGCCCAAGCTAGACAACTTCGACCTACATGCCTAGGGGAAAAAATACCTTTTTTGTAACTACTCTAATCAAGCATATTTTATGTTGATGTATAGGTTTTTGACCCTTTCAAAAACAATGGTGCACTCCATTTTGCACCAAAGTTCTTTGGCAACTACACTATTCACAAAATACACCAAAAATCTATGCAACTAGAGACTAAAAAATAATGACCTTTAAGTGCCCAAATTAGATGAAATAAAAGAGAAAACGCTAGTTTCTCAACTACTTTGGAAGTGACAGTTGGCTCTGATCTAACTCAAGAATCATTAAAATGAAGCATGCACTTAGAAGCCCTAGAATTTTTTACCACGATACTCCAAAAAAAGATTGCAAATAACGCTCAAGAAAAATGAGAAGGGGCTTGTAGATTCAAAGCTCTAATGTCATGCTAAAATTGCTAAGAAAATTTCACAAGAGCGAGAGTCCTCTATAAAACTAAAAACCCTCCACAAGAGACAATTTTAATGGAAATTATATATTGTCAAATACTTGACTACTTTCTCAAAATGTCCATATAGACCCTTTCTTATATAGAGCAAGGTAATGCATGAAAGATGGAAACTAATTGAAGGTAGACATCCATGATCAATGGAGCTAACTAAAGATAGACATTCATAATAGGTGGAGCTAACTAGATGAAATAGCTTGATAGGAGTATAGCTCAACCTAGATTAAATAAGTGTCAATCAACTATATAAATCAAGGGCACATGATTGATTGACACAACTACCTAAGTGAGCTTATTCTAACTAGATGCATACAATGCAATATAGTAATAAGCTAAATGTAAGGAAAATAAAATGCACTAATAAATATAGCATAGCCTAAGAGGTACAAACATCATAATCATAATCATAGAACATAAGGAATCATGGTAACATCAATATTCATGTAATTTTTTAAAGAGGCAATTTCTTAAAGAAGAAACAAACTTCAAGAATTGGGTGAATTTTTAAGAACGACCTTGATGAGATTCAGTTGAAGAAATCGTCGTTTTCCATCCAGATTTGGAATGATTTGGCTCAACTCATACATTGTTTAAGATGCCCTCGTAGGCAAGGTTTTGAGTTGCCGTTCTAATCTTTTTAAGAGATTATAACAGAGAATATCTTTGAATGATGTAAAAAACATTGTTTTTAAACAGATTTCAATCATATTAAGTGCCAATAGACACCTTGAAATTGTTCATTATGGAGACTACAATCGTAAATTTTAATGGGATTTATTTTAGCAAGTATTTTTTATTCAAAACCTATTACTTGTACACCTGATTCAAAATTAAATCTTGATTTACAGGGAAAAAAAAATTCAAAAGAATTTTGTAATGAGTTCAACAAAAGGTTTGGGTCTATAGCATCAACACCCCTCTACTTAAACATCATTTATTTTGATGGTCAAACATTCAATAGTATTTTTACACCTCATTCACAATAAAAAGTGGTAAATATTTATTTTATTTTTATTGGCCAAAATAACCTTTGACAATTGAAATGGATGATATTTAAGAATAGCCAATAAACACATAATTTATTTAAAAGAAATTTTAATAACATAAAATGGATATCCCCATACAAACATGGTCAATTGAAAATGAAGATGCTCAAATTATTTAAATCAACCAATTCCATTCACAGTTGTTGGGCTGTTCTTAAATATCATCCATTTTAACAGTCAAAGGTCAATTTTGACCAATAAAAATAGGACAAATATTTACTACTTTTTATTGTGAATGAGGTGTAAAATTGTTACTGGCTGTTTGACCATTCAAATAGATGATATTTAAGTAGAGTGCAGTTGTTGGAAGCTATAATTTCTACTCTTCTTACAGAAGAAAAAAGATTAGATGAAAGAGAAGCCCATGAAAAGCCATTAGAAAGGTCCCATTGCTGTAAATGTAGAGCACCAGGTCACATAGACTAGAATTGCAAGATTAGAGCAGTTTACCTTTTTAAAAGACAAATATGAGAAAAGAAACCCCACAAACTAATATTCCCATTGATGACAATAAATATTTATCATTGCTGTGGGGTGTGTTAGATAGCAGCGTTGTAAATCTCATGATATTTATTTTGACTAGCCATGCTTGTGTAACATGATCTCTAAACAACAACAAGGATGAAGAAGTCGTCAGCTTGAAAGCTTGTGCAAGTAAAATCATGGCATGTAGACGAATTCTAATTCTATGGAGGTGATGATAGCTTAAAAAAGGCACGAATGAAAAGTAAAAATGAAGCAACTTAATATCAAATTTATACATCACGATAAAATGTTCAGTATGCAATCACCTATACCAAGTCCTATACCGAGTCATTTCATTATCTTATATTAAGAATTAAATGATCTAATATGGTATATATACATCTATAAGATGTTATCTATGTAAACACTAATATCTTATCAGTTAATATACATTTATAAGATGTTATTTATGTAAATACCAATGTCTTATCAGTTAATATACATTTATAAGATGTTATCTATGTAAACACCAATACCTTATCAGTCAATATACATCTATAAAATGTTATCTATGTAAATACCAATACTTTATCACTTCATTTTATTAGCCTATCAATATACATCCATAAGATGTTATCTATATAAACACCAATACTTTATCACTTATTTTATTGACCTGTCAATATACATCCATAAGATGTTATCTATATAAACACCAATACTTTATCACTTATTTTATTGACCTATCAATATACATCCATAAGATGTTATCTATGTAAACACCAATACTTTATCACTTATTTTATTGACCTGTCAATATACATCCATAAGATGTTATCTATGTAAACACCAATACTTTATCACTTATTTTATTGACCTGTCAATATACATCCATAAGATGTTATCTATGTAAACACCAATACTTCATCACTTATTTTATTGACCTATCATTATCTATGTAAATACCAATAACTTATCACTTTATTTTATTGGCCTGTCAATAGCAAGAACTTTGTATTTAAGATAATTTCATATCCCCTATTTAATAGCAAATTTGTTATTTCTTGGCCCATTCTTTCATACCCTTTAATTTTACATAAACAACAGTATCTTGCACAACTTTAAGTATTAGAAAATTATCTTTAAAAAATATTTAAGGGTATTTAAAAAAATGAAATACATTTAACTATATCTAATATAAGAGGCAACCATGGTAACCTACAAATGCATTTTAACATGAGTTTATAGATAAAGTATATATACTTTCTATATGTAAAGTAGATATGTGTACCATATTTTCTAGTGTAGAAAAAATTGTTTATTTAATAATTCTACATTAATTACTCTCAAAGGTCATTGTGATTTTTAACTTATTAGTTTATAAATTACTATAAATAAAATTTAGTAAACTATTACTTGAACAGTAGAATAGTAGACTAATAATTAAAAATCTATTTTTTATAACTAATTAAGTTTTTTCCTCTAAAATTCTATATATTTCTTTCATTATAAATGGTTTTTTTATCAAGTATGCAACATAAAAAATTTGTTATACAATAATCTTACTCCATACTAGTGTTTTTTTGTGTAATCTTTTAAGAAATGCTCTTCAAATCTTCAAATTAGGAACATGAAAATGACATAACATTTCTTAATATGGTTTAAATTTAGTTTGTATATATATTTTTTTTAATAGAATAACATACATTTATTTTGGTATTTCAATGTGTAGAGTTCAAGTTGAAACAATCTTAAATTCCAACATCACAAATATAAGACAACTAAACATATAACTATTGCCTTTTGGAATATAAGATTTTTACACCTCGTCAAATCTTTGATATATTAAAATTTAGATCTAAATAGATTTTTATTAGACATCACTATAACCATGATATTGTCATCAACTCCTTGTTAACTCATCAGTTCCATGTAATTTTCTAATTTTGAAGTCAATTTATCATTTCATTGTGAGTTCTTTAGCCTCAAGTGATATCATCAGCTATATCTTATCAAATCAAATCTTATTATGATATAAATCTTCATTATATAAATAACTCTTAAAATATTCACTATTGTATTCATCCCATCAATAGAAGTTTTTTAAATATGTGGTTTCCATACCTTAATAATCATTTCAAGTAACATAACTAATTTGTATCATTACTTCTACAAAATCAATCCCTTGAATTTATTGCAAGAGAACTAATAATAACCATTTTACTCTTAAATAATATTCCCCAAAATGTGAAACCTTTACCTAGGAAATGACTCATCATGAAACCAAGTGATCCTTATATTACTTCTAATGATCCCATGTTGTAAACTAAATATTAACAACTCTAAACATAATATTATAAACTAAGCATTATTTACAATTCCCAAAGTCTAAATAGACCTTAGACTTTTATTATTGTCGTCCTAATATCTAGTTAGACATTATTAAAAATTATTCAAAGTTGGATCCATTCTCAACATATATCATTATCATCTTTTACTCCATTCGTCTTTCCTATTTCCAAAAGTTTTAGAAACATTTTTTTTGCCTTCTCAATTTTTGGGATAAGGAATCCCACAAAGGCTTATAATTTATAATAGTTTACTATAAAGATAACATACAAGTTTAATAAAATTTGGTTTACCATCATTCTTTAGATGTATTCCATATTAATTTGTGCTAGCCTTTGCTATACATCTATTATTCTTGTTGCAATAAACAACATCAAATCATCTCCACTTATATATTATTTATTGGTTTAATATGTATATGAAAAATGTTGAACACATAGATATACTGAGAGGGGGGTGAATCAGTATCTATTCAATTTCTTGTTCCTTTAGATGCAATAAACCCAATGTAAACATTCAAACCACATAAAGAAAATGAACACATACACACATAACACCAGATTTACATGGAAACCCAAGATGAGAAAAACTGCGGTGATCCAGTTGCTTGGATCTACTGTCCAATTCTAGCCTCATAAATAAAATTAACTATTACAATGAGTTTTATGAGCACCAACACAAAGGAAACACCAATCCCCTATTTTATGAGCACCAACTCAAAGGAAGCACCAACTCCCTATTACAAAATTTATGGGCATCAACCCAAAGGAAGCACCAACTCCTTGATACAATGTTTATGGGCAACAACCCAAAGGAAGCACCAACTCCCTAAAGTGCTACAACACTTACAAGATGACGCACCAGCCTCTAATCTACAATCCTGAACGGATGGCTCATTATCTCCGCAACAATATCTCTGCTAACACTTTGACATCTTTGACTTGTTCTAATAACTCAAACATATCTATTGCCTTCTAGTATCGAACACCTCTGCAATACAATACTAGCTCTGTAATGGATTATGCATCATAACTTCCAGAGTTACTTCTCAATTTTTGAATCATTCACCTTTTTTGCACTCACTCACCCACCTTGAAAAAATCTTCTATCCTTCATATATATCCTCCGCAAGCCTTCTAAGCATCATCTTTGTCGGCCTAAATGTAACGTGTAACATGAAACGTGTAATCAACCTAGCTTGTCAGCTCCCAAATCATCTGCGGTAATGTAAGAGTGAAATCTCGTTGTGCATTTCATACCAAGTGGTCTACTGGACCCATTTTACGTTCTCCCAAACTTTCTTGTTGGCACACGCTTCCACATCAAGTATACTATGTCGGCTTCGCAAACACTTTATCCTTTCATACATTAGCTCCAGACCCTATGTGGTACCGAAGAAGAAATATATCATCATGGGGTTCATGCCACGAACTCTATATGACCTGCAAAAACCTTGGCATGCAGTCCTCTTTCTATTCCATGCTGCAACTTGCTAGTGCAAGCAATCAAACATTGATACCAGTATCCCTTATGTAACATACCAACTCATACAACTTGGAATTACTCACAAAATTTACTAAGAAAGTAAAAGAACATGTTTAACCATGAGTGAAAAAAAATTATTTTCTTTTCTAACATTTGCATAATCACATAGAATTAAATGTATATCTTTTCTAAATATTTTTCAACCTTGAAATTACAATATATTCAAAGATAAAATCATAATGAAATCATTTCACTTTACATTTACAAATAATTTGCACTTAGCAATATGAATAATTTTACATAAGTTTGAAAATCATAAGTCATAACATGAAGTATACTGCATCTAGAATCTGATATCTATCTCACAAGTCTTAGTGAGTCTTCTGCTACAGAGGGAGAGCATCATCCAAGTGCTTTTCCTCCAATCACAGACTGGCGGTCCCCCGCTCATCTTCCATCTGGAAGTGGCCCTACCCTTCACAAAGAGTATAGACATAAGGAACCAATAGGTTGCCATCTGAGTCCTAGTGGTGTGTCCTATGTAACTCAATCAACCATACAACTTTAGCCAATCTTCTAGCTAAGTATGATCTTTCTGACAGGTTATGCAATCTAGATATGGTGAACCAACTAATGCATGCAGAGACAAATGCTTCACTTTGGCCAAAGTTTCTCTATAAATAGATATTTTCAATAAACATAGTCATGTGTTCATACACCTCTAACTCAACTTGGAAACTACAACATCCTGCAGTTTGACTTGCTTGACTAGAATCTCTAGACATGAATTGTCTTGATTAAACTCAAATCCTAGTCAATCTAACTTAGAATTAATCCTAAATCTAGGATAAACATATTATATGGGTTTAGGTGACTTTAACCTTTCAGAGAGTCCCTCTTTACATACTTGCAAATACTAGGGTCTATGACTTTTTGTCATTCCTCAGTGACCCAAAGATTGAGCACTCTTGTGTAATATATAAATTTTTTGACTCTTTCATGAAATCATTTATTTTATCATAAGTGCTTCTTAGACTCTTCCTAATTTATACTTTTCTTGATCTATGATTTCTTAACCATTCACTGTTGACCGTAATAAATAATAGACTAATTCAATGTTATAACCAATTTAAGAGTTTTCAAGTTTTCTTAACCCTTCTGGGTTGAATCTAGGAATTTAACTTCTCTATCCCAACGCATTGGAATATCAAATACTCTTGTTTTCCAAAAGTAAAAATTTATAATAATATAACATGGAAACGATAACCTCTAGTCTTCTATTGACTACTTGGGCATTGTTTGAATTCACATTTCTCATAACATGTATAAACATAGTACACGAGGTACATCCTCATTGATATAAGATCTTAATGAATACTATCATTATCATAACTAGTCTTTTGACTAAGTTCAATCTTTCAACCTAAATAAGTATGAGTCTAAAATAATAATATAATATTTTCGACCTCTTGCTCTTCTTAAGTCCACCGACTCTCGATATAGGATAGGTTATGAACTCATATTTAACATCCTTTGCATATCATGATAATGCTTATCATTATTTGTATAATGCATATGTGATATTATATCACTATACTTAGGTGTTTTCAATGATATCAATATCATTTATATATATTCTATATAAGTTACTAACTATCACCATAACTTTTGATTATAAACATTAAAACTTATACATATAAATCATTGTGAAATGTGAATCTATCACTATCTAAACTTTCTTTAATCTTACTCATCTCGACTCCTAGGTTTATATCTGAGTTCTCATAAACTTCAATCTCTCTATTTTATATATAACTTAAACTAGTTATATCACTGTGACATTAATAGAAAATGGCCACTGTACTTTGTGTTCAAAAAGTGATAATAAAATTAATCTTTTCTCTACATTTTACATGCTAGATTTCTACACAGATTTGGTGGTTTGACAGCTAAAAGAAACCTATGTTTGCTTGAGTATACAAAGTTAAGTGACTACTTTCTACAGACCGTAAACCTCTGTGTAAACAATGTTATTCATAACATTTTTCCATAATCCTGTGTCTATCAAAGCAACAAAGTTTACAATATATTTTCTCTTATGGGTTAAATGATACAAAATGATGGCATGAAAAAGTTGTCTTCCATAGTATTCCTGTTGTAAACTATAACATTTTATTGTTTATCCTCTGTGGTTTTATACTGCTATTCAATGACATTTTTTATTGTCTCTCTCTCATAAATTAGAACTTCATTATTGCAAGCATTCTGTGTGCAGTTTCATAGCTTTGACAAGATAGTGTTTCTCGATTTCATACATATCTATGATTACAAAGTTGCTATGACCATAATATCACTACTTTGTATAACTCTATATACTTTTCTATAAGAAATCATATCTCTGTATATTCATATAGAATGGGAATATTGCAGTTTAATAATGGAATTAATTTCTTATAAGAGATATCATTACCTCAAAGCATCGATGGTTTCCCAAAACCTGAGCTAGTTTCTTACTTATTTCCACTGCTACATGAGCTATCTTTATACCTTCCTCTACGTTTTTCTCTCTTTTCCCATGGATTCTTGATGACAACAAACTTATGTGTTTAACAAAGTCCTTCACCTCTCCCTAATCACATAATCTTTACTCAAGATTAAGTTTTGTGTTCTTCAAAAACTATACTCGCTATCTCCCATGGCCTGAGTTCCTCTTCATCCTATATCTCCTACGGTAATTATTAGTCTTTTGTGTTTTCTTTTTTTTCACCAAGATCCTCCTACCAAATCATGATATGTGAAAAAAAACCTCTATCCCCCTTAGTATCCCTCATTAATATAGCCTTTTCAAAGGCTTTACTCTCCATAACCGTGGATATTCTTCCTGCATCTATGCCTATTTACACTCTAAAGTAGCATGTAAGAAATGATGGAATTATTGATCATAAAGACCACTCCTAAACTATTCAAAAACTCTGCCTTTCTCTCCATAACCAACGTGGAGGAAAGGAGTCGAGTGCCCACAAAATACATGAAATGGTTTTGCATTAAATTTGCAACAACACCACATTCCTTAAAATGCTCATCAACTACAAACAATTGGTTTAAACTTAGAGTTCATATTAAATAGATATTTAATAGCAAAATATAGGTGTATACAACATATACTTACGTTGTCTCTAACACATGATATGATATGAGAATGAGGTCTAGGTATTCTCCCCCTCTCAAAATTTCTTAAACATCAAAATACATAAATTAACATAATAGAATTCTAATTGGGAATTACTGATAATAAAGTAGTTTAACTACAGTTAGTATTTATTTGTTCTAGTAATATAAATTTATATTCATTTCACACAAAGAAATAATGACTATCGACCATTTCCTTGTTGACAGTCATGTTCTAACCTGACTTAGTTTTTGATAATAACCTCAGCTTAATAAATCTAATTGACAATCAATGATTTGTCAAGTCAAAACCAAACTTAGACCAATTGGTCAAACATAACTTACCATACTTAATGAAGGTTCACTAAAATATGAAAGCACGAGACTTAGATGGAAAATAATCTATTATTATCTATACCTCTATTCTCTTCTCTTTGATGATGCTCCCCCTCTCTTTCTCAGAGGGTGGAAAACCTATTTCCTGGTCACAACTTGCAACCACCAAACTGGGATTAGTGCATCATTAGTCAATCTATAAACCTTATGAATAAATAATCATGACATCTTATAATCACATGTCTAAATTCTAATCATATCAACATAAACTCATGATATCATTGATTTATCCTGACATTTTCAGATAACGTCAAATCATTAATTCATGCATAATTAACTACTAAATACGTGCAAGTAAAAAGTAAATCATAGTCAAAATTTGGGGTGTGACACCTTACATAGTCTAGTTACATTGTCTTGATATAGAACATTGAAAAACACATTTGTAGTGATCCAAAACACTTGAAACCTGAACTGAGCATATATACTAACCATCTGAACTTATATTTCAAACAATAAAGCTAAACATCGAAGTGCGATGGAATGTGGTGGCTTTCTACTCTGTCTTTGATGGCCTTTCATAGGAACATGACTTGTTCTCACTCTGCTAACTCTAAAAATTTTGCGGTAACTTTTATGCTCCGAAACTTGGATCATGCATACCTCATAGCTACCTCTGGCTAATCTCCAAGCCACGAGGCCATATCTTCATCTACGGTCGAATGCGGTACAACCTCCTAAGATTTTGTAGTACTATTCCATGTACCTTTGACAGTTTGATAACTTATACACTTTCCTTCATATCTCATGTAATATTTTTCAACAAGTGACAATATATGTAACAATGCAACAGACATGTCTTCATATTATCAATACATGACATTAATAAAAAAAATTGATAACCTTCACCTATTCATGAACTTCAGAAGATAAGGTACAACTGTGTATAGATGATATTGAACCCTTCTCATGTTCATGTATTTCATCATCAAGTCTTTCACATCACAACTCCTCTGATCACCACTCCTTTGACATCAATGACAACATGATCACCACTCCTTTGACATCAATGACAACATATGCAACACAAAAATTAGCCCTATATGAAACTTTTATGTCTTCTGGACGTAGTGTTTTTAAACTCAAGGTTTTTTTCTAGCTTCAGAAATTATCAAATTACATTGCAAGATCCCTTTATCAAAAAAGAGTGTTCGCCTTTATCTAATCAAATTTTTATGTCTAAGATTCCTATCCATTACCATGATTGGAAGAGTACTTAGAATCAAGGGAAGGGTGCAAATTTCTACCAAAATACCTCCCCAAATAAGTATAAGATAGTTGTTGATTGTTTGAGAGATCCACTCATCATTAGGGCCTTCAATCATAATATTCATTTAGTTTTTTTTGTTCATTTTCAACAAAATGTCAAACCAACACTAAAATAAAATAAAATATAATTCTAGATTCAAAGATTTTTAAATTACAAATTGCAAGATCCCTTTATCAAAAAAGAGCGCCCAACTTATCTAATCAAGTTACCATGTAATGAAGAGTACTTAGGATTAATATTGGAAGGATACAAATTTATTCATCAAGGTCATTAGTGTCATCAATCATGCTATTCATCTAGTTTGTTTTCTCCTCATCCACAAAAAAATTCAAATTGATATTCATCCTAAGAGACACACTCATTAGGGTGTTTAATCATGTTATTCATCTAGTTTGCTTTCTATTCATTCACAACAAAAAGTCAAACTAGTGGGGTATTTATCAATTTCAACATTCTAACAACATTCATAAACTTCCATTATTGTCCACAAAGCTTAGACATTTAAACAAAGATGATTTTATCCTCAAATATTTTGGTGAACAAAATAGCATAACCCATCTTGCAATAACCTTAATATTATTCTTTTTGTAGCAATTAATAATATATAGGACTATTATTGTGCAATTCAAAATTGTACACATGATTTATTTAAATTATTTGACATAATTAATTATTTAGATGTTGTTGTCATTATACTTGCAAATTGATAACAACTAACTACATATTTTTTTGCATAAGTAACATGCAAGATGATCTCCTTCATCAAGGCCATGTTGTGTGAGTGAGTGAGTGTGTGTGAGTGAGTGAGTGTGTGTGTGTGAGAGAGAGAAAGGGAGATTAGGAAAAGGTGGTTTAGTAGAGATGAGAAAATACACACTCCTTATCAATAACCACCATTTGTGGCATGGATAATTGCATTGTGATTGGATGTTGTGTTGTGTGTGAGAGAGAGAGTGATTCAGAAAATGTGAGTTAGAAGAGATGAACAAATACATATTGAGAGAGAGAGACTGGGAAAAGGTGATTTAGGAGAGATGAACAAATACACACTCCACATTGTTGACCATTGTTTGTGGTGTGGATAATTGCATTATGATTGAATGTTGATGAAATTTGCATGTGAACATGAAGTGTTAGTTATATAATACATTATATGTTCATGTTTCTTGATAGCCATGTTAATTTGATTACATTTGTCAAGGTCATGTTGAATACTAATTACATTTCTTGGTTGTAGAACCCTTGGCATTAATGTTTGCATTAGCATAAAGTGTGTAAAGGTTATAAAATTATTTCATAATCACTAACAATGTGGAGGGACTCATGGTTGAATATTCTTGTCTTATCATACAACTTACATGGGTTAGTCACTTTGTAATCAACTCTTGCTTGATTTAAGGTGATAATGATTTTTAGCTTCATCATGGCCTAGTGCATGAATCATGTAACTATTGTTAAATGATTAGTTGACTTTAATTTTAGAAGTTTAGGGTGTCATGCATATACAAACCCTAGCCCTAGAACTCAAGTCTTTGTGTCCTTCACTCTAACTATTTTTACAAATAGTTTTTGGCATGAATTGCTAGATTATAAAGAAGTTTGAGGAAGTTTGAAAGGCATGTTGTATTTGAATGTGTAGAACTCTTGTTAAAGTAACGTAAGTGGAGTTCTAACCAAGATTAAGGGCTCAAGATTGAATAAGAAGAGGTTTTTATTTGTCGATGTAGACACCTAAAATTGCCTATCACATTTATATTGTCACCAACACTTCATCTACATCGTTTTCCTCTAAATTAATTGAATAAATCCCATTTATTTAATTAATCATTTCATTTCCCCTTTCAACATTAACTAAACGATTTTTAATTATGTAATTAATTAACTAACATTTCTTCTAGGTATTAATTAAATAAATAGACACACTATTTAATTAATCAATCTAATTTTCAAAAATCCATTTCAAATAAATAAAATCAATATTTTATTTATTTAATACCAACATTATCCTCATTCTCAAGAATTAAATAAATTTATTTATTTAATTCCCTAACTCCTTAGTTGACTAAAAGAGACAATTAGTTAACTAATTATCCTCATCCTCGTGAATTAAATAAATTTATTTATTTAATTTCCTGTTAACTCCTTAGTTGACTAAAAGAGATAATTAGTTAACTAATTAATTATTTGCATAAGTTAAATCATGCACAAGTTAACTGCATGCATGCATGCACAAGACTCCAATAAATAACTTCTTAATCCCCTTGATCCATGTCACGAAAAGATGTCTATAAACTCCTCATGCATCCAAATCCTCTCAAGCAACGATAGCCATTTATCCTCGAAATCAATCTCCACCATTGATCATCTCTCTCAAACATTTATAAATTAAACCTCTCACAAGCCATAATCATCCTAAATCCTTGAATGCAAACTTATGCTGCTGAGCTAAGAACCTGATATACATTCTCAATCAACCAATCTTAGAGCACAACCACCATTGCAGTGCAACAAGGAGGAGCTTTGGGTGAGATTTAATATTTTGTTTCATTCATTTGTTGTGAGCTCTTTCTTAATGCTTTATCTGAGGTTTGCATTTAAATTTGGAATTAGGACTTAGATCTTGGTATTTTGGTTATTGCATTTGTATTTCTAATTCATAGATAAGTGTTTTTTTAAATTGACAACTTTTACATATCAAGTTTTTGAGTTTTTATCGACATTGGAATTCTAATTCTATGTACTTCACTATGGGAAAGGTAATTTTTCTAGATTTTACACCAAAAATTAGGTATATCAGTCTAAAATCTCTCCTTTTGTGTTCAATTGTCAAACACACATATCTTTTGCATATAGAAGTGTACTTTAGCGATTTTTTTAATTGCATAGAAAATTCTAAAGAATATCATGGCAACCTCTATTTTTCTATGTGACAACATTAATTTATAATTTTTATAGAGGTTTAAATTCCATTGCTAACACATTTATTGTAGCCAAATTTCTTCTCAAAGAATCTTGTTTATCAAACCATTAATGTTTTTTTAGTGCCAAATGTTGGTCCAAGATCATTCCTGAAACTACTGACTTATTTCGTGTAGCACCGCTTGTCAAAGATCATATTTTTATCACTAGATTAGTGGCACACCTATTTTCTTAAGGGAAATTAATTTTGTTTGTCGTGTTTAGGAACTTCTAAAGTGTGTATGCTCTCTCCTCACACCGAAAGGTGATCTTAGAGATCACAAGCACTTTTCAAGTTCTATTTTTTTGTGTTTATACCTTGAGAGTATAAGTGTGTATAATCTCTCCTTGCATTGCAGGGTGATCTTGGAGATCAAAAGTACATAGATTTATTTCCTTTTAGGGCATGCCTAAGGATTTCATCACCTTAGGGGATGACCTACACCCACGTGTTCCAGCAAGGTATATAAATTTAGGAGAGAATTGAAAGACTCTCCTAGTAGAGGATATTTTTCATTTGGCTAAGCTTGTAAGAATTTTATACCTTGCAAAGTGACGAAGGAGAGTGGGTTACCATCTCAAACCAAGCCTTTAGACATACCCTTCATTTCATAGACTTGGGCCTCCCATATAACTTTAAGTATTTTGAGGAAGTCCCCTAGTTGCTTGTATAGCTTCAATAGGACCTTTTGGTCTTCCATAGTCTTGATGCATCAATAAGCGGTTATCTCTGAAAAGTTACCTCATAGCCCCTAAAACTCAGTGTGCATGCCATGTATTCTCTACCCTCATGCTATTGAGTGATCTTGGGTGATCAAAAGTAGTTAATTTCCTCATCATGGGACTTGCACACCATGACTAGACAAGGCATTTTGGTGGGCCCAAGATTATGTACACTCCCACTTGAATAATCTAGGGTGTTCATGTGCTTGTTGTGTCTTCATTTGTGTGAAACATGTGCATTATGCCCTTAAATCCAAAACATCCCAAATGTTGCATAATCCAAAATCCCCTCAAGTCAAAGTTGAAATCCATCAAATATAAATCTTAAATCAAATCCTTCCATCCATCCATCTAAAAATCAAAAGCCCCTCAAATTATAAATCAAACCAATTCCTAACCAATCCCCTCACCATCAATTAATCTCCAAAATCAAATCAAAATCAAATCAAAACTAATCCTAATCCACTCTAATCCCAATCCACCCCTAATCAAAACCCAATCACTCTTGATAAAAATCCATCCTAAAATCCTAATCTCCAAAATCCAAACTCCATCATCCACCAATCATCCATCCCACATCCAACCTTGTTTAAGGCCTTAAGCTTAATCATTCAAATCCACCATCATCCAATCAATTGTCTAATGCAAGATCTTGGAACTTAACCTAATTTCCCAATAAAAATCCAACAAGGTCTTGTGCCTTCATCCCAACTCCAATCATTCAATAAGGCTTCTCACCCCTAATCCATATCCAATCCTAATCAATTCAATCCCAATCAAATCATCCAATTCAATCCTAATCCAATCGACTCTCAATCCAGTCATCTCCAAATCAAATCATCCACAATCAAAATCACAATTCAATCCATCATCCTGTAACGTCTAAAATTTGAAATCTAATCTAAACTAGCTAGAATCAAATTCTACACATACATTAAGACCTAACTAGCTTCTAGGAATATTATTTTGATGTTGTCCAATTTGGAAGAGCATATCAACCCAGCTAGGTCTAATTTGATTCTGCACTTAGAAATTCAACAATATCAATAAGGATAAACTCTAAGAAATAATATAAAATTTTCAATTGCCAGGATTCAAGAAATGATTTTACAAAAATGATAGCAAAACAAAAAATAGGAATAAGAGGAGAACTTGGCATCAAAGTAGGGAATCCTTGGCCTTGGACATTAGTTCGTCATGAGGAAATCTCCACGTAGCATTGTCTTTGCTGCAAGTATGGGCCTAATTGGTGTTGTCACTGATGTCAACATACTCTTGCTGCATTAATGTCAAGAATTGGATGAGTTGTGTGTTGAGGATATTGAGAAAATTAGTCCTATCAGAAACAAAGAAAATCAGTATAAACAGTGAAGCTCTATGAATTGAATATCCCAGATAGATGAAGATTAGAGAATGTGCATCAAAAGGCTTGTAGCTATGTGTCTGAAGATAATCCAGTCAAGATCTGAGAGGTCTGCATGAACATTTGGAAAAGTTATGGCCATATGAGTAAAACCAATTCTGGTAGCTGTTCACAGGTGACAGAGTGACACAAATAGGTCTGGTGAGATCTAGAAATGCAATATCATGTTCTGTAGATTTGGTGGCATGTTTGGGAAGCTAATGTGCATTGAGAACTCAATTGGTTCTTAGTTTGGAGGTTAGCAAGCAATCCTTCTATTATGACAATAATGATTGACTGTGTTCTTGAGGTTCCGGGTGAAGATGTGATTGATTACAGTAAGCAGAAGTGGTGTGGATGTTCTTTGTGATTCAAGCAAGCTTGTGGTGGTCACTAAATTGTGTCCAGTTCATTTTGGCAGTCCGCATTGAAGATTGAACTCGCAAATGAAGATTTACTTTTGAACGTTGGTGTTCTTCCCAGTTTTTGTCGACCGGACAATTTGCGCATGGTGCGGATGATCTTGAAGATGTTTTGCGAAGCGTGGCATGTTCCTTGAAGTTGATTGAAGTCCCAGCTGTGTATGACTGACAGTGTAGTGATGCGCATGAAGTTTTTGTAATAAGTCAAGTTGTATTTTTGTAATTACTCTGTAAATAAAATAAGTGTATGTTGTGCCAACTTTGATGATCATTCCAAAGTCAATGTCATGTATAAATAAGAGTTGTGAAGTCATTCAAATGTATCTCTAAGGTCATGAGGAAAAAGTTGTAGACAAGAGGAGCGAAAAGCAGAGCAGAGGTATTGAGCTTAATGGAACTTACTCAAGCATAGGGAAGATGCTAATCTCCAGTTCAAGTATGTAATATTTATATTATTCTGTAGACAGTGTGTCTCCTGTAGGTAGTGGGCCTCTTGTGAGCAGTGTGCTCGGGTAGTGAGCCCTAACTGGCAAGTGCCATTTTATTCATCCTTATTCTTCTAACAGAGAATACAATCTTGGGTTAATCACCCCATGGTTTTTCCCTTAACCGGGTTTTCCACGTCAAAATCTTGGTGGTATATGTGTTGAATTTGTTTCTACTCTTGAATTATTGCATTATGCTTCCTTGATTAATCTTTGTTAAGCTATTGAAATATAAGAAGGTTTAAAGAACAGAGATTTGGTAACAATTGATTCACCCCCCCTCTCAGTTGTCTGTCATAAATCCAATAGTCTTGGTGTAGCACTATTGTCCAAGTAATATCAAAACTTCAAAAGTATGTATTGTACAGTTGAACAATAGTTTGTAACATCACCCAATTTGCATAGAAAGCTAAAATAAGTGCCCAATTATAATGTTTATCAAGAAATCATATGAATAAGACATTTGATAAAGAAGATAAAGATGAAGGAGAGGAAAGAAATAACAAAATTCTATGTGTTTGAATATTTTCCAACAACCTGAACACTACAAAAGACCAAGGAAAATTGTTGGATTGTTTGGGAACTTGCCTCAGTCAAGCCCCTTGTTTTGGTCTTTTGACCTCCACGAATAGCCAATGGAATATAAAAAGAGTGTGTGCTCCTATCCTATGTGCATATAGGAATTAAGAGTAGTGACAATAAAACAAAACGTATTATCCCTAGTCTACAGGGAAATACGTTAGTGTGCATATGGTAAAATAGGCAGTGGTCTACACCACAAACATTTGTTGAAATGTAAATAATGTAAAGTAAATATAACAAAACCTCAAGATAACACTATTTCATGTCACAAGAATAATGTTACCAGGTTTTTGAGAACACAAAGGAGGTTGTAAGCTCCTTGAGGATTAAAGTTGCATATAGATGGCTTCAAAACCTTGAAAGAGAACCTCAAATCTAGAAATGAAGATGTTGCAACCTTGACATGAGCATCCATGAACACAAAGATATCATGAGCAAACCAAGAGAGTTGACCTCTTAAGCAAGATGTTGCAACTTCTAGGACATTTGCTTGAAAATATATATCTGTATGTGAGAGAGAGACAAGAGAGCTTCCAATATCCAAGAGAGGGGTTCTTTTTCCCTATCTTTCTCTTTTGCATGCTAAGAGGGAATCTGGAAGAGTCAGGTATGCTATAGGGACCATTTTTCTATCACATGAGCATTACCTCCAACGGATCTAGGGAATGAGTGGGAGAAGCAACATTCAAAAGTTTTAGAATATTCAAGATGCCAGCACGGCATAGAGATGTCCACGCATAGTGCTCATGTCGTGGGAATATTTATTGAAATTTTGCACATGTGCTCAGAAAATTATAATAATCAAATGCTTGATGTGAATTTTGGCAAATCTTGATGATGAGGGAAAATAGGTGAAAGTTTAGGTTAAGTGACCCTAAAACATGCTATGAGCATGGATGCTAAAGTAAGGGTATGCAATTTTCTACGTTACACATCCAAATCAAAATCAACTCATCTAGATTTCAACCAAATCCAATCAATCCCTTTATCCAAAATCCATTATATGTTTATCCATCCAAGTCAAAATCAAACCTCGCAATCCTTAATCCAAAGGTCATCCATTGCAAAATTCCAACTTTGTTAAGGTCTTAACCCCCTCCAAAATCAAAATCATCAAACATCAAAGAGTCCTTTACCTAATCCATAATCCAATCCAACATCAAGCATCATATATCATTGACCTTGATTAAATCAATCCAAGAAAACATCAAGTGTCATGCATCATTGACCTTGATCTGTTGGAAATTTAAAGGGAGAGAGAGCAAGGTAAAGCTGCAGCTATGAAGCTTTAAAATGTTTTCAAATATGAAATTAATAGCATGTGTAAAACTAAAAATTACTTTCAATTTAGATGTTAGAGTATTTCTCCAATTTAATCAATGTAGTAGAAGAAAATAGCTTGAAAGAAGAAGACAATTATTTACGTGGAGAAACCCCTAAGGGAAAAAAAATCCACACCAAAGGTGTTTATACTTGCACTAAATCTCTTGTGAAAGATTACATTCAATACTAAAATCCTTTAATTCCTTGATACACTTCAAAAGCTTCTTCAATCTTCAAACCTGTAAAAACTTCAAAAGCTTCTTGCCTTTTCTTCTGTCTTTTACAATCAACTCTCTGGAAAATGTATGGGGTTTTTTCATTAATACAAAAGCTTCTTAATTAAAAAGTTTCTTAATTGGAAATATTGAAACTCAAATTACAATCAATCGTAATTGATAACATGAGAACAAATCCTCATGCAAAACCCAAGCGATTGAAATAGAGAAGACTGAAGTCAAACAAAGTCAAGCTTCATGTTAACTACCTATCCTAGATGTGGGAGCCCAAGTTTACTCAAGTAAACTTAGCCAACATCAAATGCATTTCCAAATAAAAGAAACAACAGAAATTCCTCAAATTGGGCATCCAAGTTTGCCCAATCAGCTTTATGTTAATTGAAGTGATCAACACACACCAATCTCATGCAAACAACATGCAATATTGATGTCCCCAAAGTTATTCTGAATTACCTTATTTTGTACATGCAAGTGACATGCAAACACCTGATTCAACATGCAACTGATACCCATTATTTGAAACACTAAGATATACCATCCTACAAGTTTTTGGAGTTGGAGTGTTATGCAAGCAACCTCTCAAAACTGACATGCAACAACATGCAAGATCATATAAATGACATGCAACAACATGCAAGCACATGCAATTCCATAGGAGTGACATGAAACAACATGCAAGCACGTGCAAGTCCATATAAGCAACATGCAACAACATGCAAGTCCATGCAAGTAACATGCAACAACATGCAAGCATATGCAAGTTCATACAAGCGACATGCAACAACATGCAAGTCCATATAAGCAACATGCAAGTCCATGCAAGTAACATGCAACTCCAACTTCACTGTTAACTGCCACATCATATTCATGCAAATATCATGTATCTTTGAATCCACTGTTAACTACTATATCATGTTCATGCAAATATCATGCATCTCTAACTCCTCTATTAACTCCAACATTATATCCATACAATGTGTCTCAACAATATCCACTCATGTACATAAAAAAGCACAACTCCAAGCCTAAATATAAGTCCCCATCAAAAGGGGGCGCCCAAGTTTAACTCCCACTCACTAGGAGTTATCAAAATCTCAAAATAGATTTAGAAGTCAACAAAGTCTTCATGGACCCCACCCCAAAAGTGGGCACCCAAGTTTGACCCTATAAATTAGGAATTGATTGCAATAAGTCAAAGTGATATAATTAATAAATAATTAATCTCTCAAAGTCCTTATGTGTTGGGGAACACATTCCAAGAACTTTGGAGACACATGAATTGGTTAGGATTGCAAGTTAATGGCAACTTATCCCAACATGATCAATCCAACATCAAGTTACCTAACCCTTCAAATCTAAAATCCATAATCATTTGATATCAAATAAAATCTTCAAGTCCAACCCTTAGTAATCCAAAGTCATCAAACCTCATCCAAATCACAATTAAAATCATGAATCCATTTTATTTTTGAGTCCCCTCATCATAACTAATCCAAAAATAATACCCGTGCAAGACATAAAATCAAAGTAATATTAAAAGTCATACATCTCTGAGATGAGCTCCTTTATCCAAATGATGATGATGATAGTCTTGTGGATCAAGATGCATATTGCGATGATGATAGTCTTGATGATAAAACCCTTGACAACATCATTATGAGAAATCTTTCCATAAGCTATAATATCCCAATCATGCATAATCAAGAGCCTTTCAACCAAGAAAGTGTCTACACTAGCTATCCCTCAAGCACAAATAGCACACCTATCAGTTATCCCCATGGCACCTTTGATAAGAGAAACATAACTCTAACCTCCACCTCCTATCCAAATCCTCCATCTTCACAATCCTTATACTCCAACTCATCTCCTAATCCACAATCCAAGCCCACCACATCCAAATCATCATTTTTAGATTTCCTCCAAGGACTCTTAGCAATGGATAACCATCTACCTAGAAAGCATGTAGTCATTGAGCCCACATCTACAAAGCCTATCCAAAGGTCACCTAGTACCTTTCAAAATCAAACACCATCATGCAATCCAATGCCTATCAAACCTATCAAAGAGTCTCCTAACACCATCCTTGTCCAAAATCTAACATTATCATCCAAATCAGTGCCCATCAAGCTTATCAAAGAGCCTCTTATCCCAAGCTCAAGTCAAAACCCATCATACAACCACGTTGATGACCATCCAAAGCATATCATAGTTATCCAAGAACTACCTATCCTATCATCCAAACTATTAGAGCTATGTCAAGAATAAAATCAAAACCATGCCCAACCATGTCCCCATCCAAATCAAGATCAAAGCATCCTAACTCATCCTATCCATGATCAAGATCAAACTATCTAAGCCACTCCTATCTATGATCAAGAGAACCAAGTCGATCCCCTCAATAAATCCAAACTAATCCTATCTATCATCCTATCAATTCTATCTAATGTCCAACTAGTCATATCCCTCATCCAACAACATCCACTTCCCACAATGAGACACTTGGTCACCATGAACGCATAGGCAATCAAGTAAATAACATTGATCTTATCAAAAATATCAATGAGAAAGCTACCACTAAGCATTCAAATGATCAAGGCATGACATGCACAAACAATGATCAAGGTATGACATGCACAAACAATGATCAAGGCACAACAAGTACCAATGATGATCAAGGCAAACAAGCATAAACAATCATCAAAGCATGACAAGTGTATGCAATAAGAAAGTACAAGTATCCTGTCAACTAGGATCAATCACCTTCATCAAATCTTGTCTCTTTGCAAATGAGCTAATTGCAAGTTCTAATAGTTCTTGGAAACACACCAATCGTCTAGCATCATGATTCAAAAACAACAAATATCCTATTACAAAATAGATATGTAAAAGTATGAACTATAAAGGAAAAGGATTGGGCCTTCATGAGAAAGGAATCCTAGATCCTATCCCAATCTATATTAGTCATGGTCAAGGCATCAAATATCAATCATCTAAACAATCTAATAGTGCTAGTGATACTTCAGTGCTCATTGAGGCAACTTCATCCAATGAAAGCATCAAGATAGGGACCATTCATAGCCCCTACAACAAGCTTGCTACTAGAAATCATTCCACCTCCACTATCCCTACCATCAAACTTTATCTTCCACATCCTCATCCCATCGATTGGGACCAACAAAATTTTAAAGCATAGAAATAAAAAGATCCAAATCAAACATCAAAGGCTAATGAATCCAAACATCAAGAAAGACACATAAAATAAATATGGGTCCCAAAGAATAGTGGACCAATCACATCAAGAAAAGCACAAAATCCAAATCTAGAAATCACACAAAACATGGAGTCACATCGAAGGATGCACCTTACATATAATAGGTGACCACCACATTCAAGCTTATCATCACTCCCAACACATAAGGTGTATAAGAATGTTGGTCCTAATCACCATCCTAATCCACAATCCAAACTCCATAATCCACCATCCCAAGTATGGGAAGTCAAGAATCCTCCAACCCAATCTACATTACCAACCCATCCACCTAAATGGACTATGAACCTCAATCACCTAATTCCACATCCAACATCCCCCATCCAAACCCAAAATCATGCCTCAAATTGAAAAACCCCAAATCCCAAATATGTCGTATTGTGGCAGCAATGCTTTATCATAAGAGCCATGATGGTACCCTATCAAGATGTAAACATTCATATAAGGTCAACTCCATTATCAATGCGAATCACACCAACATAAATGGGTTATATATGAGCGTTATAATTGCAAGTTCTAATAGTTCTTGGAAACACACCAATCGTCTAGCATCATGATTCAAAAACAACAAATATCCTATTGCAAAATAGATATGTAAAAGTATGAACTATCAAGGAAAAGGATTGGGTCTTCATGAGCAAGGAATCCTAGATCCTATCCCAATCTATATTAGTCATGGTCAAGGCATCAAATAGCAATCATCTAAACAATCTAATAGTGCTAGTGATACTTCAGTGCTCATTGAGCCAACTTCATCCAATGAAAGCATTGAGATAGGGACCATTCATAGCCCCTACAACAAGCTTGCTACTAGAAATCATTCCACCTCCACTATCCCTACCATCAAACTTTATCTTCCACATCCTCATCCCATTGATTGGGACCAACAAAATTTTAAAGCATAGATATAAAAAGATCCAAATCAAACATCAAAGGCTAATGAATCCAAACATCAAGAAAGACACATAAAAGAAATATGGGTCCCAAAGAACAATGGGCCAATCACATCAAGAAAAGCACAAAATCCAAATCTAGAAATCACACAAAACATGGAGTCACATCGAATGATGCACCTTACATATAATAGGTGACCACCACATTCAAGCTTATCATCACTCCCAACACATAAGGTGTATAAGAATGTTGGCCCTAATCGCCATCCTAATCCACAATCCAAACTCCATAATCCACCATCCCAAGTATGGGAAGTCAAGAATCCTCCAACCCAATCTACATTTCCATCTCGTCCACCTAAATGGACTATGAATCTCAATCACCTAATTCCACATCCAAAATCCCCCATCCAAACCCAAAATCATGCCTCAAATTGAAAAACCCCAAATCCCAAAACTGTCGCATTATGGCAGCAACGCTTTATCATAAGAGCCATGATGGTACCCTATCAAGATGTAAACATTCATATAAGGTCAACTCCATTATCAATGAGGATCACACCAACATAAATGGGTTATACATGAGCATTATAATCTTGACAAAGCAGTTACTCCATGCAAGTCACTACTAGCATGTTATGACAAGAGCATCTACATCGACTATATTAGACAGAAAGGGACATGTGAAGACCCTCTAAATATCAAGTTATCAATGTCATCCAATCAACAAAAAAAAAATTAAAATAATTAGAAAAAGTTAAAAAAATCAAAATCAAAAAGGTAAAGAGAAAAAATTGTCCAATGGTGAAAACCATTATTATGGTGCCTTGGACAAGTACCCTAATGAAAACCTATTCTCAGACATCATGTGTAAATCTACCATCTATGAGCACCCTACACTTGGGGGAAAGCCTCTCCCATTCTATCATTCCTATCCTATCATTCCCATCTTATCCCACATATCTATCCCATCATCTCCCCAATCCATCCTCCCTTCCCGCTTTTGACCTTGATAAGAACAAGGCCTGATGTTTAAATATGCTTTGGACATCTCTTGATGTACCCAATCTTTTACAATATGTCCTACCACCCTATCATCATAAGCATTACATCACAACATCTTAAGTGGCATATCTATAGTGGGGCATGTTATTCCTATGCGACGTAGTTCTTAGATATCACATCCTGCACCCCTCCATCCATCTACCACCCATATACCATCCATCCCCCATCCTTCTGATCCACTATTGACAATTCTTTAATCCATCCATCCAATCCTCTTTCCATCCTTGTCCACAATCCTTGGTTTCCCTTGTCATTGGTATCCAATAAAAGGCTATCCAAATGCAATTCAATGCAACCATCCCAAAGAAAATAAAATAAATAAATCCAAGTGCTAGCAATCCTTAATCCATGTTAATATAGTCAAGCAATCTAATCAGATCATCCAAAGGAATCCATCAAATTTGCAAACCTAATCAACTAAAATCATCATCATAGGGATATATTGTTCCCAATCCTCACATTATTTTTAGGATATATCATTCCCACATCAACAACGTTATCATCATCAATAATCATTAGGCTATAGCATTCCCAATCCTTGTGTTGTTCTTGGAATATGTCATTCCCACATCAACAACACTATCCTCATCATCAATCAATCAATCATCAATTTTTAACTTGATAGGAGCAACATTTCTTGTTTGTCTATGTGATTGTTTGTGCATGCTTTCTTCCCTGCTTGTATGTATTATAATTTTGTTTGCATCTGCATCAGTCCTCGTAGCATACTACCACAATGACATCATGGTCTTTCATACCATGGTTCCATATGGCAGATGCTCGCTTGCGACCTTTTCTTTTGAGTATGTCCTTTATGCATGAAACACATCATCATCCTTGTCCTTATAACTTGGTGTATAACATCAAGTGCTATAAAAAAATAGGTGCTCACCACATAACAACATAATACCTGCATTCACAATCCAACCCACATATCATTTCATTCATATTGCATATCCATTATTATCCTTTTTACTAACTTGTTCATTAATCAAGATTTAGATTGTGCAAATGATTAGTTCGTTAGCTAGTAATCTACTTAGTTAGCTATTTGATTAACATTCATTTTCATCATTATCTTCCAACTAACATCATCATTTCCTCACCTTCAAATCCATCCCATCATTAGTCATAAAACATCACATATGCATCCATAATATCATATCGCATATATCAATTATCCATTATCACATCCTTACATCCCATTATATAAATCAAATCAATACTCGTATACATCATCACATGAACATCCACAATCATCCATTCATTTATCCTCATTCTTCTTTTCCTCATCTACCCATCTTTTCATCCATTCTGAGAGCACACCCGTGTTCTTCAAACCCATCTATCCTCTCGAGGGGGCATCATCATCCCTACATCATTCATCCTCATCACTCCTTCAAGTGGCTAGGGCATCCCTTTCCAATCACTATATTCTATCTTTCTTTGAAATGTTGTTACTCCTCTTAGTCACAACACCATCTCAAAGAGGGGCAAAATGTAGACACCTAAATTGCCCATCACATATATGTTGTAATCAACATTTCATTTACATCATTTTCCTCTAAATTAATTGAATAAATCTCATTTCTTAATTAATCATTTCATTTCCCCTTTCAACATTAATTTAATGATTTTTAATTATTTAATTTATTAACTAACATTTATTCTAGGTATTAATTAAATAAATCAACACAATTTATTTAGTTAATCAATCTAATTTTCAAAATCAATTTCAAATAAATAAAATCAATATTTTATTTATTTAATTCCAACATTAACCTCATTCTCATGAATTAAATTTATTTATTTATTTATTTCCCTAATTTCCTCTCAACTCCTTAGCTAACTAAAAGAGATAATTAGATAACTAATTATCCTCATCCTCATGAATTAAATAAATTTATTTATTTATTTCCCTAGTTTCCTCTCAACTCCTTAGTTCACTAAAAAAGACAATTAGTTAACTAATTATTTGCATAATTTAAATCATGCACAAGTTAGCTGCATACATGCACAAGACTCCAAGAAAGGATTTGTTTATCCCTTTGATCCATGTCACAAAAATACTTGTCAACTCCTCATACATCCAAATCCTCTCAAACAACCATATCCATTGATCCTCCAAAACAATCTCCACCATTGATTATCTCTGCCAAACATCTATAAATTAAACTTCTCAGAAGCCATAATCATCGTGAATCTTTGAATGCAAACTTATGTTGTTGAGCTGAGAACCTTACATACATTCTCAACCAACCAATCTTGGAGCACAACCACCATGTAGTGCAATGAGGAGGGGCTTTGGGTGAGATTTAATATTTTTTTTCATTCATTTGTTGTGAGCTCTTTATTAATGCTTTATCTGAGGTTTGCATTTAAATTTAGAATTAGGACTTAGATCTTGGTATTTTAGTTCTTGCATTTGTATTTCAAATTTAATTGCTTGCAGTCGAGGTAGGGTATATTAGGGGAGGGATTTAGGTTTTTAATTTTTGCATTATTGGAAAGTATTAGAAGTCTTGACACATAGAACTTGTGAGCAATAGCTTGATATAGCAAGTAAGACATCGCAAGTGTTGCTTGCTTTAATTTCACCAATCAAGGAACCTTTATACAAGCATGTGTAATTTCTTTTATTCTTCATTTATGATGAAAATTAATATAATGTGGTGTGATGAGTCTAGTTATTAGCTAGCTTTCTTATGGTTTTATGCAAGTTCATATACATTCTTAAACATTATCTTATACATATTCCTACATTATGCTATCTTTTATGTTCATTATGCAAACCTAAACTTGATTATTAAAAAGATAAGGGGGGAAAGAACATCTACCATTGGAAAGACATCTAATTCAATTTCAAGGGTGGAGTTGAGCAACTTGCTGACCAACATGAAAGAAGATATTATAAGTCACCTAGCTACTTAGTTGGACACTCTATATTTGAAGAAGTAGGAGGAGGTTGAAGCAATACTTACTCAATATTGCCCCAACTATAGACAAAGGAAAGCCAATTGCAAGTGTAAAAGGGTGGCCAGTATTACAGAAGACAAATCAGAGAAACCACATTTTCAACCATTTGAAGGTGAAGATGGGCAGTTGTTCTATGTTGCACAAAGAAAGCCATGGCAACCAAGACAAGGTATGCCACAAGACCCTCTAAGATTCAATGCATCATTTCCAGTTGGTAATCATAGTTTCTCTTGTTGGAACCCCCAGCCTTGGCCAAATACCCAAAACCAATGGAAAAACCATCAACAATGGTAAAACCCTCAAGAAAATTAGAACCAACAGTAACCAATTGTATGGCCGCAATAAAATTTCCAAGGTCCCAATTACAATCCTCAATGGCCAGTACAACAAAGTCAATGGCAGACACAATGACAAAAGGGATAGCAGTGGCAAAACCAAAATATGAATTATCCATAACCTTTGTTGCCTTCCCATCCACAAAAATAGGCTATTATGCCCAATCCATCAAACCAAACATATTAGCCACCAAGAGCACCATTACTGCCTGCCCAACCTTCACCTAACCCTAATAATAAGCCTGTCCAACATGCATACACTAATGAGGCTATTCAATACCCCACTTATGGGGTAGAGGTGAGTGATGTCCACCTCAGGTCAGGGAAAGCACTAGCTGGGCCTTCATCCCCTCAAATCACTGAGACGGTAGATGAGGAACCCACAGCTGAAGCTTTAGACAATTCACCCCTGGAGCTTGAGTCAAATTAGGTAAAGTAGACTATCTCAAGTCCAGAGCCTCCTTTCCCTGAGTGTTTAGCCATTGCAAAACATCATACCCAAGCTGAGACAGATCTATTGGGCCAACTTAATAATGTCAGTATCAAAATCCCCCTCATTCAAGCTATAAAGGATATCCCAATTTATACCAAGACAATAAGGGACCTTTTCCTTAAAAAGCTAGGGAGAAAAAGGAATGATCCTCAGACAGTACATGTCTTAGGGCACCTTGCTAATATTATGTTAGGGAATATAATTGTCCCTAAATATAAAAACCCTGGCAATCCAGTAGTGGATGTTAAGATAAATGGAACCCTTATCAAAAATACCTTGATTGACTTAGGGGCAGCCATTAATGTCATGAATAAGGAAACAATGCAGTTACTTCAGCTACCTAACCTCAGGCCTACACCAACTATTTTACAGTTGACAAATAGGTCAACAATAAAACATGAAGGGATCATTGAGGACATAGTCATAGCATTAGATTCCTGGGAGTATCCTGCATATTTCATAGTCTTACAGCCAAAGGTCAACCTTGCAGGATATCCACTTATCTTAGGCAGGCCATGGTTAGCAATAGTTGATGCATTCATAGGTTGTAGGTCTAGAAACATGATAATATCAAATAGAACTATAACCAATAAATTGGTCCTCTATCCTCCAGCCCAACCTCATGAAAATCTAGAGCAAGTTATATGGCCTACCTTGGAAGAAGAAGACCACTATTCCCTGCAAACCCTCATGACCATTGAACACAGTCCCCTATTAGCAAACCAAGATGAGGATGACTTAATTGACCACATCATACAGAATAACTGTGGTAGGGACCTGCAACAACAAGACTGTCTGACATGCCTGCAAGATCCATTGTAGAACATTATACATGCAAATTCCTAAGAAGAAATGTCCCAACTTTTCCACTCTTTACTGCCACAAGAATGTGTCCCCAACATTGGTGGATTTGATCTTTCATCTATGCAATCAGCTTCCAAAATATTGGAAATCATGCCAGGTAAAATGTCAAATGTTAACAATGCCCTAACTAAAGAACAATAGAACTCCCTGAACACTGTGTTGCAGGCACACTCATCAACCTTTGCATGGGACTACAATTACATGAAGGGAATTGATCCAGACCTGTGCATACATAGGATCTACATAAATGATGGTTTCAATCCAATTAGACAACCTCAAAGGAGAATGAATTCTACCTTATGAGAAATAGTTGAAACTGAGATACAAAAATTACTTGATGCAGGCTTCATTTACCCTATTTCTAACAGCCAATAGGTGTCACCTTTAGTCATTGTCCCTAAGAAAGGAGGAAAATGGAGGGTATGCGTGGACTATAGGGAGCTAAACACAGCCACTAAAAAGGATCACTTTACACTACCTTTCATTAACCAATTACTTGATTCCCTAGAAGGTAAAAAGTACTTCTCCTTGTTAGATGGATTTAGTGGCTATAACTAGATAAAGATAGCTCTAGAGGACTAGGATAAGACTACATTTATATGCCCTTGGGGTACTTATGCTTATTATGTTCTTCCCTTTGGATTATGTAATGCCCCAACCACTTTCCAAAGGGTAGTGCTAAGTATCTTCTCAAATTATGCTCATGATTCCATGGAGATCTATATGGATGACTTCACCACTTATGGAAAAACATATGAAACAACACTCAACAATCTAGAGAAAGTTCTAAAAATATGTCAAGAACACAATCTATCATTGGGTCATGAGAAATGTTTTATGACGATGACTCAAGGGATTGTTCTAGGACATTTTATATCAAGTGAAGCAATTCAAGTGGATCCCCATAAAATTGAGATCATTTCTACACTTCTTGTGCCATAGAAACAAAAATGTGTCAGGAGCTTTCTAAGCCATCCAGGCTATTATAGGAGATTCATTCAGGACTTCAACAAAATTGTAGCACCTTTGTTTACTCTTCTCACAAAAGACATAGAATTTGACTGGACCACATAATGTCAGCACTCTTTTGAGACACTTAAAACAACTTTGACACAAGCACCTGTCTTGAGAGGACCAAACTGGACATTACCTTTCCACATACACACTAATGCTTCTGATTTTGCTATAGGAGTTGTATTGGGACAAAAGGAAGGTAATAAGGAGTATGCTATCTATTATATCAAAAACAACTTACAAGGATTAGAACTTAACTACACTGTCACAAAGAAAGAGATGTTAGTAGTTACATATGCCATCAACAAGTTTAGGCATTACATCACTGGCTATCCAGTCTTTATCCACATAGGTCATACTGAAATTAGGTACTTAATGAACAAACCTGTGGTTGGAGGTAGACTAGTCAGATGGTTGCTCTTACTACAGGAGTTTGATATAACAATAGTGGATAAGCCTAGGAAAGCCAATGTGGTGGCATATTTTCTGTCTAGATTGCCCACACAATTAGAAGGTGTTGTAGATGACTCTTTTTCAGATGAGCATTTGTTTTCTCTTAATATACACACACCAAGGTTTGCTGATATTGCAAATTACTTAGTGGCAGGTCAGATACCATCACATTTCTCTCCTAGATAAAAGAGACAACTAGTGCATAAAAGCTTTCCATACTCTTGGGTTGCTGGTTATCTATTCTACACCGGTCCAGATAATATTATGAGGAGGTGTATAAGAGAAGATGAGATCTTTGACATCCTAAAAGCTTTCCATGATGAGCTTTGTGGGGGTCACTTTGCAGCCAAAAGGACAACATTTAAGATCTTAACTACAGGTTATTATTGGCCAACCCTCCATAAGGATTCAATAAAGTATGCAAGGAGTTGTGACAGATGTCAGAGAATGGATAGATCAACAAGGACAGATGAGATGCCTTTGTAGCCACAGATGGCACTAGCACCATTTGACAAATGGAGGCTAGACTTCATTGGCCCAATTTCACCAGCATCCAATAACAAGGAATATATTTTGGTTTGCATAGATTATCTGATAAAGTGGGTTGAAGTCAAAGCATTACAGTTTGCAAGAGATGGAAATGTAGCCAAGTTCTTGTATGAAGACATCTTTACTAGATATGGAGTACCCAGAGAAATTGCAACTTATCAAGGTCCCTAGTTCACTTCTGAACTCATTTCTGCATTGGTTAAAGAATATGAAATTAGACATAGAAAGTCAACAGCTTATCACCCCCAAGCCAATGGGTAGGTGGAGGTTACAAACAGAGAGATTGAAAATATTCTAAACAAAACAATGCAAATTCACGGAAAAGACTAGGCAGCCAAATTACCAGAAGCAGTATGGGCATACAAGGTAACATGGAAAACAACTACAGGCTTTACACCCTATGAATTAGTGTATGGAAAAATAATAGTTCTGCCAATTGAATTTGAATATAAGACACTCAAAATAGCAGTAGAACTTGACATGGATTTGACAACAGCACAGAAAGAGAGGCTACATATTCTGAATGGGCTAGATGAAATTAGAATGGAGGCTATCCATCACACAAAGATAGTTCAAAAACATAGGACTAAATGGCATGATTAGTTTATCAAGACTAAAGAATTCCATGTGGGTGACTAGGTTTTATTGTATGATTCCAAATACAAAGATTATAAGGGCAAGCTACAATCTAGATGGTTAGGCCCTTATGAAATACAACAGGTATTTCCTAATGGAGCAATTAAATTGCAGACCATAGATGCAATCAAATTCTCATTGCTAGTTAAGGGCCATAGATTGAAGTTATATACGAAGCCAACAAAATGAGATGATTTTCTTCTTTCTCTAATACATTGCTATGGTCCAAGCCCTAATTTTGATACCGACATAAACTCTGTAGCAGACACTACTAGTTCTCACAGTGACTCGACATATGAGCTACACAACTCACCTCCTGAGGTCACTCAGGTATAATTCCTTATCCTTCTTCACGTGCACACAACATCGGTGCCACAATCTTCATGGAGACTGCTTCACTATGCAGTAGGGACCTCTAGCAAGCAAAATAAAGCTACCACAGTTCACTTTGAGACCTGTTGATGAAGGTACATGCAACAGCTAGCTGTCAGAACATTCAAATTTTACACCAAGTTAATTGCAATCCATTAGCATTTAATTCACTTTTCTAGTGCATGTAGATGTCATCCGTCCTATCACTGCATGCAAACTTCCTCAACGCGTTCACACGTGACAACTTGTCATTCACTCTGTCTCCCATAATAATGATTCCACGTTCAATCACATTCACATTGTGGACACTCTTCACAAAGCTTCACACACTTGGAGTTTCGTTCACTTCACCTCAACAGGTACACATACTAAACTTCCATAATTAACACATATTCCAATACATTTGATATGAACTCGCATTTAATTCTGCATAATTCTCATTATTAATCTTATTTTCATATTCTTTAAATCATTACCCTTTGTCTCATACAAGTATTGAAGTGAGGTCACTTCTAGATTTAGTTGAGGGGGAGATGGTATATGTTCAAAACAAAAATATTGTTTGCCACCAAAACATAGATAGATACAACCTCTTTCCTTTGGCCTTCCTACATCTATAACCTTTTATCTTGTCAACTTCCTAAACCCCGAGTTAGTTCAGGCTAGTTCAATCTTAGTGCATGCAAGTATAACAGGGGGTTGAGCAGAGGTTTGTTAAAAATTTGAACCTTGAGTTAATTTGGCAGCATGGGAGGTGATCTTATTAGAAGGGAACCAATAGTACATCAGCCAATATTGGAGGACGAGTTAGTCTTGCCAAATTTCACAAGAGCAGGATGACTCGATTACTTTTTGAGGCTCACATAATATAATGAAGCCATGACAAGGCAATTTACAGCCACACTACACCATGATGAAGCCACTATCAAGGGTTTGAAAGTGGATACTTCAGAGGTTGCAATCACAGAAGCTTCTGGACTACCCAGGAATGGAGGAGAATTCCCTGTCAAGGCAAATGCAATAGCTCCCAGGGATGAGTTCAGCAAGGCAAGGGAGAACCTTGACTCAACATCACAAGGTACCAAGAGATTATAACTTCCATGGGTATGGGCTTCTTGTACTATTCACATTATTAAGTGCATTACTTGTGATGGTAGACAGTCCCTTCTATATACTATGCATCTTAAGCTATTGAGTCACCTTTGCCATAATAGAATAGTCAATGTACCCATTTTTTGTATAATTTGTTAAAACGAATGGGGTATGAATACCAACGGAAGATAAATAATTCAGCTCTGTCACATGATTGTTTGATTACCTTGTTAGTGAAAAGGAGCCTTAGGGTTCAGCACCCATAGGTGCCTTGGGAAAGATTTTTGAATTGTAGAAACATTAATGATATTCTTGAGGAGCCAGTAGTACCAGGAAATATAGAATCACCTGCTGCATCTTTAAGGGAAACTCCTCATGTTCCACCTATTGTTTCACCCACCCACAACAAGGGAGAAACATGAGAGCAAGATGTGCGAAATTCACCACATGCAACATTTGATCAACCTGTAGCAGAAGAGGTACATCAAACTCCATCTTCTAGTAAAATTCCCAACACCAGAACACCAAAAACTAGAAAGAAGAGAGGTGGTTCTTCTTTTGCACCTTCAAAAATGCTAAAGAAGAAACCCACACAACTAAGGTGTTCACATCGCCTGAAAAGGAAAGGTGTTATGAGGGGTGGTATTGAGAAACTAGGAGAAGAAAAAGGTGTTGTGACAGTGGATACTAACCCTGAACAAGAGGCCAATGTGATTGAAAATGTGCAAGCTCCCATAAAAAGGAAATGGTATATATTCACCACCTCTAAATTAGAATAAGAGGATATTTTTGTTGCCAAGAAAACCAGAAAGAAAACCCCAGTTAACCCTGATAGTGAGGGTTATGAATCCACAGGGGATGGTGTTTAACAGTCTTTGAGAGATGAAGAATTATTTCTAGAAGAAAGAAATGTCAGAAAAGAATTGCAAGAAGCTTTTGAAAGGATCAAGCAACTGAAGGAACTAGTCAAAACATATGAGAAAAGGGACAAGGAAAGAGAAGCAAAGATTCGGGAATTGGAGGAAAAAGTCAATACTTATGGGAAAGGGTCAAAATTAGATATATTTGCAGAACTAGCAATAGTTGTAGCAAGAAATAAGGATCTAGTAGCTGAGGAAAGAAGACCCCCTGTCACAAAAACCCCAACCTGTCATACAATCATGTCCCTAGGTTACCAACTGTGGAAAGTTAATCAAGATTTTTCTAAATGAGGGGATGAATGGAAGAAAGAAAAAGAAGTAATGATTGCATAGCATACTCAAGCATTAGAGATAAAAGATATTGAATTAAGAAGGTTAGCAGTCAGGATGGATGATGTAGCAGATAAAGCTGCCCAAATTGTTAAATGCAAACCTCCAGCTAGAACATATGCTTTGTTTTTATAGGAAAAGTTTTTAAGTTTTCAATTTAGTAAGTTGATTAGTAACAAGCTAGTTACTATGAGTGGAAAAATGACTTTTCTCAAAGTTTTTGTTGATGCCACACCAGAAGAACATGATTAGTTATGTGAGTACCATTTGCATAATTATGTTGTTCCTGAAGACACGAAATGGAACCCATTAATTTTTGTGGGGGATTTACAATTAAGGGCACTAGCATCCTATTTCAGAAATGAGAAGTTGAGGGGTGAAATTATGCAAGCATATATGGAGAGAGAGAAATCAATTGCTCTTCTAATCAACAGAGAATCTAAAACCTCTAAATTAATCATTGAAGAATGGAAACAACTTTTGGATCATAAAGGTGTAGGCAGAAAAATCATAACATGAGACTGCAAGATTATGAAAGAATGCAGCATTTAACTGTTGGACTCATCCACCATTCTTATCAATTTGTGCAAGAAAGATGAAATAGTTTAACCCCTGAATTGCAGAGACAAGAACCCCACTTTGTTTATAATTTTATGGCCATGTTTGAAAGAGTACAAAAATATATGGATATTGCCAGAGGACAGGGACTTGAATGGTACAACTTACCTTCCAACCACCAATGCTTCTGTACCTAGTACCACATTGGACAGGGAAGAAGAATGTGGAGTGTGAGAAGGCAAAGGTTACCAAAATGAATAGACTGGCATGCCATAAAGGCTTTTATTTGGAACAGGTTGAAGGAGTGGATGCTATCATAGACTTCAAGGAAATCACTTTGCACTACAACCTCCAACCCTGGTTAATTTGTTTGAGGACAAGCAAATGGGTAGTTGGGGGGAAATGACTAGTCTAGTTATTAGCTAGTTTTCTTATGGTTTTATGCAAGCTCATAGGCATTCTTAGACATTATCTTATACATATTCCTACATTATTCTATCTCTTATATTCATTATGCAAACCTAAACCTGATTATTAAGTATATGGAAATATGGTTATAATAAGATGAATATTGCATGATTATGTGTGGGAATGTATAGATTGTAAATGATATTTGTGCTTGACTATGGTTGTTAGTATTGTGTGCATGTTTTGTGAACTAACTCTTGCAGCCAGAGGAGATGGACTGTAGCCCACAATAACTGTAAGGTGCAGCCCACAGCCAAAGAGTTCCCAGACAGTAGAGCAAGGGAGGTTCCAGAATAAACCGAGTGTAGCAACTACAACATGGAGGCACTTGATGAAGATGATTACACATCATGGTGACAATTAATAAAGATAATTGAAGGGAAGAATTATGTTGCAATCAGGAGTCTAACGTGACTAATTTAACTAGTCCACGTTCCAGTTCTGTTACAACAAGAGTTTCAATTTCATTTGGACTCTTCTTTCTTTCTCAATTATTAGTTGTTTGGCATTTATCACACTCTGGTATGTAGGGAGAGGTGATTTATAATTGTTTTAATAAACTCCCCAATGCCTATATGTATGGCTCGATGGTTGAGGTAGTTTAAGTTTTGAAGTTAGTTTTTGTTCAATCTGCAAATATAGTTACCAGATCTTTTCCAGTTAGTTACACAAACAATGTTTATTACTTGATGAATTCGTGAATAAAATCTTCCAGCAGAATCTCGTGTGATATTGTAAACATTATGCAATAAATGATTTGGAATTAGTATGATTATGTCAATCTAAGAAACTAGATTTGAGTTAGCTTAGTGGAGACAGTCACTTGAGCAAGGGCCACTCAAGGTAACTGTCCCTCACTTCATTTCCTACATGTTATCATTGTTGTAACAATTATTTCACAAATGCTTGATCAATTAGATTATTTGAGTTATTCTAGTTTACTTCAACTTGTTGTACTCTGGAGTGTAGGGTGTATGTTCAAATTATCACTATCAAGTCTACCTTTAGCATTCATTCCTTGACAGTAATTAGTTACAATCTTTTATTATATGTACCTGTAGCAATAGTACCAACATTACTTTCTTTACTGTTATACAGTTTTGAGATTTCCTAGCAAGTGTAACATTGTATTAGGATGAGTTAGGTGGTCTTAAATCTTTGAAAGCACATACAGTGTCAGTTCCATGACAAGCTTACTAGCCCTGGTCGATAATTCAATGAAGGTCTTTCGAAAGGTCCAAGTGGACTATTCAGTCAGGTTTTTCCTTTGAATTGTGTGATTGTCACCAAGTTTACTAGACATAGTAAGGACACTACATGGTGTAATCCATATGTGTTAGAGACCATGAATAAGGGTATTATTTTGATCTTTCATTGGTCCTAGGTAGGGTTTGTACTACATGTTAGTGTAAATTTCATCTCCTTTTTAAACCCATACTTGAGACCATCATGCTTTCCATGCTATTTTGTTTGGGATGCTTTGACACAGTACCATTATTAACCTTCATCGCCATAGTGGAATTTGTTGAGGCATTTAAAGGGGTTGATTTAATTTTGGTTGAGATGCCCCTCTTTTATCATTGATTAGCCTCAATATTTTGATGGGTATAATGGTTAAGGGGACTTGTATGAGTGTGAACTATTGCTCAAGAAATAATGTCTTAGGTTGTCATCCTTTAAAAGAGGCATGATGTTTGAACCAACATCATTTGGCATGAATGTTATAATGCTTGGATTGCCATCCTTTGACAAAGATGTGATGCTTTAATATATTGTCCTTTGACAAGGTTATGATGCTTAGACTGTCACCCTTTGTAATACTTGATTGATATATTTTGGTTAAAAAATTTAGTAATCGATTGAAGTATGATAAATTCTCAAATATTTTCTTTTGATTGTTATTCACTAACAATGGCATGACTTCATGTGTTGGATTTTCTTTAGGACACCCATAGTTCTTAAAGTTATATTTTGACTATCATTATTTGACATGGTTTTTTGGAAGCATTTGAAGGTTTTTGGAAATGTATTCACTAAAGGGGCTCAAATAACCAAGCAATGTAAGGTGTAGATTCATTCTAGAGAGCTTGGAGTCCATGTATGTTAGCCCATACAACAATTGTGTGAGCCTCTTTAGGGAATGTGATTTTAGAGTGAACTAATGTGTAGGATTAATGAAAGAAGGTGGTAGGTATAGGTGGCAAAATGTATGTGTATATATTTGCCCCTCTTTGAAAGGGTCGTGTAGCTTAAAGTAGCAATGGGTTTTCAAAGAAAATAGAAGAAGAAGACAAAGAACGGATGCAGGAGGATGCCACAAATGGCATGATGGTTAGGGAGATTCCCCTCGAGAGAGCATGCAAAAATGGAAGATACATATGGGCAATCGAAATAAGAAGAGGGGTATAAAATGCTAAAATTTTACGTTAGAATGGATGGGTTGAAATACAATGAATGTTAGTTATGAATAATTAGTTAGAAGAAAGAAGACAAGTGTTGATGAGGTGGTAATGAATTTTGCACAATAATATGGAAAAAGCATGATGACACAATTGCCAGATGTTGTGGGACTGACACACATGCAAAGCAAAATAAGAAAACACACAAGTAAGCAAGTAGACATAAGCCAAAAACACAAAGAAGATTTGGCTCTTGTTCAAGCTAAAATTGAAGATTGATTGATGATGATAATAGTGTTGTGGATTTAGGAACATATATCCTAATAATGATGTAATGATTTATTTAGAACTAAAAAAGGCTTGTAGCAATGCTAGGAACAAAACTGATGGATGCTTTTTGATGTATGCTAGATTGCTTGGCTAGATTTGTTTGATTTTTTTTGCTTTTTTGCTATGTTTGGATTGCATTGCCGGGATAGTTATGTTGGATCATGCTATGGATTTGGATTGCTTGCATTTTGATGGATTGATTTTCAGAGTTCTTTTGCATGTGCTACTAGATGGGATTGTTGTCTCAGTTTTATAACCAGTGACAAGGGAAATCCAAGTCTAGTGACAAGGATGAAGGGCAGATTGGATGGAATGGTTGAAGGATTGTAGATAGTTCATGGACTAGATGTAGGGTTTAGGGTGGATGGTTGAAGGATTTGGGATAGGATGGATGAGGGGTGATCAAAGGATTCTAGGATTGAGAATCTCCAAGGACTATGTCACATAAGGAATGATATGCGCCACTCTATTATGTGTCAATCGTGATGCTCTATTGAAGTGTTAGCTGACAACAAGATGTTGTTGAACTACTTGTTGTAAAACTTATGTCATAACCTTTGATAGTGTTAGTGAATAGATTTGTCCTTCAAAAATAAATGTAGAAAATGACTCAAGACGCCCAGGAAGAAGAACAAACAGTACTAATAGTTGGAGAAGTTGTCATTGGATTAACAACTTTCCTCTGAATTTTAGAGGTATAGCTCCCTCTTAAGATATGCAATGAATAAAAATATGGGGTATGCTTTTAACTAGAAAGCAGAAAAGGTGTGTTAACATCTACCCATCACCATGAAATAGATGTGTATGACTGATTACGGAAAGAAAATGAATGCAAATAAACGATACACAGCCCACTTATCCAACATTCACGAACAAGGATAAATTGATTTAAGGATACGACTATATTCCTCCTTAACACATGCCAACAAAAAAGAAACAATATTGAAGATAGATTACGAATTGACACAAGAACAATTGTAATCACAGAAGACACTTGGAGACACAAAGTTCTGTAAGTAATTCTTCATTTCTTCAATATAACAAAACTCAAAGTTTCTGCAATGCCTCTACACATAAGCTGAGCTAAGAAAAATATAATTGGAAAGTAAAATAGAATAAACTTGCTCTCCTTCCCCTGTTCAAAGACAGCTGGAAAAAGATGCCTTCCATTGGAATTCCTCCCTCCTTATATAACTTCCTGAAAATTATAATTATTTGAAAATAGTCCTTTTTGAGTAACCGTAATCAAGAAAGTGACTTCTCAAAATAGAAATGGTTACATTATACCAAAATTGTAGTAATCATCGCTAAATACAAAAAGACTTCAAATATGCAAGACAGGTGGCATTAATCTTCCCCCAATTCTAGGCGTATCTCCATAAAAAGTTGGCACAGCTCAGCATGCTCTTCTTCTTTTTCTAGGACGTCAATTGTCCTATGATATTCAGCATAATTGGTTTTCTCCTTCCAAGTGACTATGCGCAACTGAGAGATGATATCGATCTGCTCCTCCTCAGGCCATTGTAAATCAGGTTACAGAACAGGCATAGGTTTATCGTCCCAAATTTCATTGTTTGCTGGAAGTCCCATTCTGAAGAATATCTTGGCTGGCAAGAAAATTGAAACACAGAGAGCACTGCCACCTTCACCTAATTACGTCAATAGGTAATGATGTCTTTCAAACTTATTACGTCATGCCACCATCTTAATGAGCTTCATTACACTTGTCATTAATGCATCATTAATTTTATATCTCGGGAAACGGGTCTCAAGATTTGATCTTGCACTCAGCAGCCTCTGAAAAGACATTCTCTTCGCATACCACATGAGCAACCTGATGAGCTGGCAATACCTTAAAAAATAGGCACCGCGAAGATACTGACTAGTCGGCGGTCGGAGTAGACCCAGAACTTTGAACTTAGAGCTGGATTTCACAAAACTTGCAAGTTCCCGACAATGAAAGAGGTTCTTCGAACTATTAGAGTAATGTTCAAAAGTTTGAACTTCCTCGACACAAAGGAGAAGTTGGGAAGTCGGCCATTTCTTGAAATTAAGAACATGAGTCGGGTAAACAAAAGATTCACGAATTTGAAAACCACCCGACGACAAAGACTTAGAGAAAAGTTTTCAAGACTTCAAAATTTTTGGGATAGGAAAATGATCGGACTGGGGCAAAGCGACGATTGTATCAATCCCTATGCACTAAAATTTGAAAATTTTTGGGTTCAAATTTTTGGGGCAATAACAAGCTCTAATTGGGGATGAGGACTGCAAAGGACGAAGCAAGGAACCTAGAATTATGGGTGAAGACCAATGCATTATCCATTGGGGAACAGAGTCAGAGAGAACAGGGAACAAAGAAGCCAAAACAAGCCAAAAATAGGGCAAACAGGAAAGGAAACTAGACTACTAGCACAACAAAAACTCCTAATATGTACATGGCAGGAAGATCCTACCTCAGATGGCTCCAACATGGTCATGCAAATCCATTAACTGGCTGGGAGAAATAGATGTCTGTGTAGAATAATGTCAGATGCACAAGAAGCCCAAAAGCAACCAGTTTCAAATTCGTGATCACCATGATCAAGCTGATAAGAATGGTACCGTACCAAAATTCTCTGGATATGACTTGATGCCTGAGAAGTCATTCTTCATTGTATACTTCTAGACAACTCATACCAACATTGCCCAGCACATGACTACCAACACCTACCTGTATAGTCTCATATAAAATGTCAGAATACATTTGATTTTGCAAAGATGGAGAAGTCAGCCCCCAGATTGGACAACCCATACACAAATCATAAGATAAAGAACCTTCTCCAGCTTCTCCATCACTTTTCTGTATATAATCATCTCCCTCTGCAGCAGATAAACCGATATCCCATTCCTGAAAATAACCCTTTGGTTGTATATGCACAAGAGAAACAGCTTTGCTTTCACCTTTTTTTCGCATGCTTTCACTGTTTCCTCATAGAGCATTTCAAAAGAATTTTTAGCCTTCATATCGTTGTCATCTTTTTGCAAATGATGCATCGTGGCATGAGATTCTTTACCGCGTGTATCTTTTTCACAAACATAAATCTTTTCATGGTTGCAAGCAAGAAAATGTGTATCTATCCCATCTCTTTGTTCAGTTTCTTGCAAAGTTCAAAACAAAGCTGGATGTACTTTATTAGATTGAAATTGCATATTACCACAAAAACTCTTCAAAAAGCTTACTTGCATAGGATCATTACTAAAAGGATAAGTAGGTTCTTCACTAGACCCTTCTTTTTCTACTTTATCAAATGTTGAATCAATATTATCAAAGACAAAAATTCTCATGTCTGAACTATGATTTAAAGATTCTTTTCCAGCCTCAAGAGGAAAACCTTCTATCACTTGGTCTTCTTCATCCATATCAAAATTAAAGATTTCTGATTGAGGAGAAAATACAGAAACATTCATACCTTCTTTCATATCCTTGACGACACAAGTGGTTGCAGTCATTTCAACTTCAGTTATGTGACCATCTTTGTCCAGGACTCCACATAAAAATTCATCATTACATGTGTTAAAGTACTTATGAGACTTGCTACATTTATCTGTTAGACCTCTTTCAATAAAGCTATCATGACCATTTTTAACCTTAGCTTTCAAATCTTGCTTGAAAATTTTAGCATTTATGACCTCTTTTTGCAGTCATACCTTTGTATTATTTGACTCAGGAGATGTGAAGCCTTCATGTTCAACTCACATACACATTGGAGAAAAGTTATTCAACACTTTTTCTTCATGCTATGTACCTTCAGGTTGCTCATCTTTGCTTGAAATAGTAAATGATTCTATCTCTACAATAGACAAGGGAGCCAAAACAGTGCAATTTGCATAACCTTCTCTATTATTTACATCACAGGAGAATTGTTCATCTTCTACATTACACGGGAAAATTACAGATTTGTTATTGTCTTCCTCATAATGCAAATAATAAGCTTCAACTCTCCTATCCATATGAGGTTTAATTTCTGCAGTACTTACTTCACTTCTACCATAATGTTTGGAATAAAAAATAGAGAGATTGAAGAATCCAACAGAAGGGGGTTGATCATTATGGAAATATGTAGGCTAAAAATTTGGTCTACGCATAATAGGCTTGTTCACAAGTTTTCTAATTAGATTCCATAGACCACTCAATATCAAGTCATCTTCAACTTTCACAACCTCTTGTTGAGCAACTTTTATGTCATTTACTTTACTCCTTTTCAACTCAAACTGAACCTCTAGATGTAATGCAGAAATAAAAGTACATAGCTGGAGTTGTTTACCTGGTTGAATAGAAGTAGGAATCTTTTTGAGCAGCCAGTTGAATCTGTCTACAAAGTCTCTGATGGATTCTTCTTCTTGCTTGTGGACGTGGAAGAATTGATTCATCAAAGTAGCTTCATCAATAGGGCCTTTAAATCTTTCCAAGAATTTATTCTTCAATGAATCCCAATCAGTAATACATTTTTCTTCCAAATGATGAAACCATTCTACTGCAGGCCCAATAAGAGATTCGATAAATAGTCGAATAAAAATATCTTCTTTACTTACAACCAAAACTCTGCATGCAACGGTGAATGCAAGAATATGATTTTCAGCATCTTGATGACTTTCTCCACTAAACTTTGGGAAATGCTTTCTTGATCCTTAAGCCAATGGTGAATATACAGGTAAAGAAAGAGGCCCAAAATTATTTCCCCATGGCTGGGAAGAAATCAATGCCATAATGCAAATTTGAAAATTAAATCAGATAGGAATCTTTGCTAGAATAAATTGTTTCTGGACATATTCCATTTTGTAGAGCCGCCAACCTCCATTCTCGGGGAGGCACCTTTAAATTTCTGGGAAAACGATAGCACTGACAATCAATTTCAGATTCCCCAGAAGAGTCGCCAAAAATCTGTTAGTGAATAGATTTGTCCTTCAAAAATAAATGTAGAAAATGACTCAAGATGCCCAGGAAGAAGAACAAACAGTACTAACAGTTGGAGAAGTTGTCATTGGACTGACAATTTTCCTCTGAATTTTAGAGGTACAACTCCCTCTTAAGATATGCAATGAATAAAAATATGGGGTATGCTTTTAACCAGAAAGCAGAAAAGGTGCATTAACATCTACCCATCACCATGAAATAGATGTGTATGACTGATTACAGAAAGAAAATGAATGCAGATAAACGATACACGGCCCACTTATCCAACATTCATGAACAAGGATAAATTGATTTAAGGATACAACTATATTCCTCCTTAACACATGCCAACATAAAAGAAACAATATTGAAGATAGATTACAAATTAACACAAGAACAATTGCAATCACATAAGACACTTGGAGACACAAAGTTTTGTAAGTAATTCTTCGTTTCTTCAATATAACAAAACTCAAAGTTTCTGCAATGCCTCTCTACATAAGCTGAGCTAAGAAAAATATAACTGAAAAGTAAAACAGAATAAACTTGCCCTCCTTCCCCTGTTCACAGACAGCCGGAAAAAGATGCCTTCCATTGGAATTCCCCTCTCCTTATATAACTTCCCGAAAATTATAATTATTCAAAAATGGTCCTTTTTGAGTAACCGTAATCAAGAAAGTGACTTCTCCAAATAGAAATGGTTACATTATACCAAAATTGTAGTAATCATCGCTAAATATAAAAAGACTTCAAATATGCAAGATAGGCGGCATTAATCTTCCCCTAATTCTAGGCGTATCTCCATAAAAAGCTGGCGCAGCTCATCACACTCTTCTTCTTTTTCTAGGACGTCAATTGTCCTGCAATATTCAGTATAACTGGTTTTCTCCTTCCAAGCGATTGTGCGCAGCTGAGAGATGATATCAATATGCTCCTCCTTAGGCCATTGTAAATTAGGTTGCAAAACAGGCATAAGTTCATCGTCCTAGATTTCATTTTTTGCTGGAAGTCCCATTCTGAAGAATAGCTTGGCTGGCAAGAAAATTGAAACATTGAGAGCACCGCCACCTTCACCTAATTACGTCAATAGGTAATGATGTCTTTCAAACTTATTATGTTGTGCCATCATCTAAATGAGCTTCATTACACTTGTCATTAATGGATCAATAATTTTATATCTTGGGAAACGGGTCTCAAGTTTTGAGCTTGCACTTCGTAGCCTCTAAAAAGACATTCTCATCGCATACCACACGAGCAACCTGGTGAGCTGACAATACTTTGAAAAATAGGCACCGCGAAGATGCTGACTAGTTGGTGGTCGGAGTAGACCCAGAACTTTGAACTTAGAGCAGGATTTCACAAAACTTGCAAGTTCCCGACAATGAAAGAGGTTCTTCGAACTATTAGAGTAATGTTCAAAAGTTTTGAACTTCCCCGACACAAAGGAGAAGTCGGGAAGTCAGCGATTTCTCGAAATTAAGAAAATGAGTCAGGTGAACAAAAGATTCACGAATTTGAAAACTGCCCAACGACAAAGACTTAGAGAAAAGTTTTCAAGACTTCAAAATTTTTGGGATAGGAAAATGACCGAACTGGGGCAAAGCGATGATTGTATCAATCCCTATGCACTAAAATTTAAAAATTTTTGGGTTCAAATTTTTGGGGCAACAGATAGTATACTAGAATGTAAATTGTGATAGAATCTTAGAATACTTGTTGAAGATCAATGTAGTGCCCCTCTAGTTTCACCTTGTATGTGCAGGTGGTCGGACTATGAAGCATGAAGATGAAGGCAAAATACTCGAAATACTTAGGGTATGTTAGACAGGTTGAAGGTAGGTTTACTGTTTTGATGTAGTTGATGACACTCATTGATGGTTATTATGATGACACTGTTGATGTTTATGATTAATACATTATGCTTATGATGTGATCATTTATGGGTTAATTGATTATGTAGATTAGTTTAGTATGTGATTTATGCGACTATTTGATTATGTGTTATTAGGTTGTTTATGAACTTGGTTAATGTGGATATTTTTGATGTGTTTTGTGAAGGGACAGTGTAGTATTACTCGTGTTGAGTACCCTACTACGCTGTGATTCCCTGTCATAGTGTGTTTGTTGGATGATTATATATATGTTATATTCGACACTTTTGTTTGCTGCAGGATTGCAGGCACCAGGTATCGACTCCACCTGAATTGGCAGGTCTGAGCGTGCCTTCACACCAATAGATAATGTGGATGGAAGATAACATGGGGTTCCCTCTATCAACCAATGTCTTCAGTTTGTCTCAGTTGGTACTTGTCCTTGGGTGTTGGTCATCCTTTGGTATGTGGTTGTTATTGTTCGTTTATTGTAGTTTAAGGTTCATTTTATTGAACTTAGTGACCAAGGTATTAAGTTGTCGATTATAGTCATTTGGTTCATTTTATAGAATAAGTGATCTATGTGTATAGATGTGTTGATGTTTGATCATTTTGGTTATATAGTCAATGTGTATTTGTTAGAGATTTATTAATTGTTATAATAATAATAATAATAAGTTTATATATATATATACATCAATATTAGTTATCTAATTAATGTAGAAAATTGAGAATATTAATTAGTTGATTTTTATATTAAATTAAATTAGTAGCTTTGAAAGCTAGCAATAATAATAATATTGTTAATATTTAGTACTTTATTGATTTTATCTGTCATGTGAGATTTATTTTAGTTTACCATTAAATTTATTGTTGGAGTGGGTTGTCTGAAATTTAAAAATATTCCAGTTAGTGGTGTTATGAATGCAATTAATTTTGGAGTTGTGGAGGTTTGAAACTGAGAGAATGGAGGTAGTGGGATTTGATTGTTTTGTCTATTTTGGGTTGGAAGATATTATTTTGATATTGTCATTAATTGTTTTGAGGAAGTGTTTGCTGGAAATAATTTTCAAGATTTGAAAATATACCAGATAGTGGTGGTAGAAATGCATTTAAAATTTTGCATAATGGATGTCAGTAACGAAGTCTATTTTTGGTTTTGGGAAGTTTATTTTGAGGGGAGAGTTATTGGAAAAGATGCACAGAAATTTGAGGAAAAAGAAGAGGAATTGGCGGAGGAAGAGAGGAAGGGAGCAAGAGAAGTCTGAAGAATTTCCAGGTATGTTTTAAATAAAATTTCTTCTGCTTGTCTGTATATGAAGGAAAATCATGTATGTGAGTAGTCTATGAAATTTTATGATTGGTCAAATTATGGTTGAAGTGTGATTCTCTGTGAATATTTCTAGACAATTTCATCTGCAATCAAATGCAAGTTTCTCATGTCAACTGAAATGATTGATCAAGCTCTGCAACCTATTCTCTCTGTATGCTTGATGAGTATATATTCTTTTCTATAACCCCATTATTATTAATCTTGCCATTTGCATTCGCTTGAATGTTCTCTTCAACAACCCATTGTGACATTTTAAGAGACCTTACTGTGAATCATCTTTACACCTACCTATCTTTCTTCACATCTATTCCTCTCATATTGCCTGTAGACACCTTAGTTAAATGAAATATTTTGCCTCTAGTAGAAATTAAATCATTTTTTATTGTTGCATTCTTGTGTCAAATTAAGAATGCCAATTTCTTTTTATCAAAAGAAAACTCAATTTCTGCATTGCCAGGCACAAACTATTTTCTTTCCAGTCATTGATCTATATATCAAACAAATTCTATTTATCTATAATCTCTTGCCATTTGATGGGATTCTTTGAACACTTGCTGAAATAAGACTAATAAAGATGATTTCATTTTATCAAAACTCTTAAATACTTTCTTTTCCTCCAGCCTACCTGGCTACATTGTACGGCCTCCATATGCATTGAATCGTGTCTAAAATGGCATTTGAAATTTTAGTATCTGCAAACCTAATGAAATTTAGGATAAGAGATATTAGAATTTCAGGTTTTACACTTTAAAACTTATGTATACTAAATTTAAAACAATGAATTTTAGTTTGTAGTTTATGCATTTAAAACAATGAATTTTATTTACCTGAATTAAATTCCTCTGATCCTTGGCTCTTGGCTATGAAATTTTGGTTGCCTCGTTCAGCCAGCTTCATCATTTTTTTCCTTGCCTGAATACTTAATTTATTGTTCAATATGAATTCTTTTGTAGATTCAATATGTAGATAGATATTTTAATCTTTTTAACAATTTTGTCAATCAACAAAATCGCTGAGTTTAACTAGAGAAAACTTAGGGATTCTCATAGGTTGTAGATTTAGTTAATAGGAAATAATGCATTAAGTTAGAAACAGAAATTCTCTTTTTGTGTTGAGTTAGGTAATTAATAATTTAACTATTCTTTGTAGTAATTTTTATATTTAGAAAATGAAATTTGTAGTTATATTATGGAGTTCTCACAAAATTAATAATAATTTAATGTGGACTTTAATTAAATTTCCTAGAAAGTTTTAAGTATTAGTTTAGAATCTAACTCTTGTTATATGAGTATCATATACAAAATTATTGTTTTGTTTTGGAAGATTGTTTTTAGAAAAGTTTGTTGTTAAAAAGTTAATAGTCATATAGAGGTAACATTAGTGTTAGTTGAATACTAGAATCATTATTTTTGTTCAACTTGTTCTTGGAAAATGTATTATTTTGAAGTGGTAGTTAGATAAGAATGTTATAACTTATTTTAAGTTTAGTTAGTTAATAGATTTATTATGTAGTAACTAAATATTGATTAAACCTTATTAGTTAAATATTAAATATTATTGCATAATGTTAATTATAAAGTTTAATTATCTTTAAATTTGTCCTTTAATAGATTAGTGTTTTAATTTGAATTTTATTTATTATTTGAAGGTGTGATGTCAACTCCCTATTTAATAGGGAAGAATAGTTTTATGGATGTGTTTTATGTTTTTAGTATTTTTTTTTAGAAAAATCAAATCCCTATTATTAGGATGTGATATATTTAAGTATTTGTTTATATTTCAAATCAAATCCCCTATTAGTAATGTGTCATATTTAAGTATTATTATATTTCATTTATGAAAAATCAAATCCCTATTATTTCGGGATGTGTTATATTTAAGTGATATTTTATTTATGAAAAAATCAAATCCCTATTATTTCGGGATGGGTTATATTTAAGTGATATTTTATTTTATTTATGAGAAATCAAATACATATTATTGAAGGATGTGTTATATTTAAGTATTATTTTATTTCATCCATGTTATTTAGTTAGGTATATGTTATATTTAAGCATTACTTTATAAACAAAAAGTCAAATCCTTTTAAAATAATTTATTGATTTATTATTTGATGCCTCATTTAAAAGATTTGAATGTAGATGTGATTTAAATTTTGGGTGTGAATATTGATATTTTTGTTGCATATTTTAAATATAAGAATATTAAAAAGTATTATTCAATTTGTAATTAATTAGAATATTTATTTACCAAGTTTTATTTAATTAATGAGTATTATATAGTATATAAAGTGGAGCTAGATGCTTAGGTAAAAATGTTCATATTATAAATATTGAATTGTTATTTTAGATCTAGTCAAGAATTTTAATAAAATCCACATTAGTGTAGAAAGAGGTTTAGTCCAATAACGGGTAGTATCTTGTTTGACTGAATTTTCTGTTATAGAATAATTGGTAACCCTTTCAAGTTATTATTGTTCTGCATTGTTGTGATAGAGCTATCTTATATTGTTAGATGATTTATCATGCTTGGAGTAATGTTACATGCTCTAAGAGCATTATTAGTGCATCATATCATATGTTACATTTGTGGTTTTGTTATTGAAGTATTGATGAGGGATTTTGGTTTATGATGTGTCTTAGAAGTGATTGTGAGGTATGACCATTATGTTTTAATGATGTCAAGTGTTGTAGAAGTGTTTCTAGAGGCCTGGGAGGGTGTGAATGTGAGTTGAATGAAATGCACTCTTGTAATATTGTCTCATGTTTCATGTTAGTATGATACATGTGTAAGATGGGTAATGCCTTGCTCAGAGTAGCTATTCTTGTGGTTTTGTCTTGAACTCATGTTGATGTCATGTTCGTGATGTGGTTGTAGAGTCCTTAAATGTTGGGGTTCATTATTGTATTGAGCATGGAATAAAATATTGTGTTGGTTTATGTAATTCGTTATAATTTTGGAGCAAGATGACGCATGCCTTGCTCTGGTTTCATGTTGTTTATGGTTGTCGTGATTGTTTCAACTGGAAGTTTTGGGACAATGATTCAAGAGGATAGATGCCTTGCAGTGTCATTATCATGCATGTCATTTTGGTGATTTCTATTTTTTTTATCGTGATAGGGTACTAGTTGTATGTAGGAGAGTGGCTTTCATGGTGGGGTCGGTGCCCAAAGTGGTTGCCTGGATAACCCCATGAAAGTTGTAATCAAGTGATAACATAATAATTAACCTAGTTGGGTTGGGTAGTTAAACACATAATAAAATAATTATGATGCATCACCCAAGCCTATAGCACTTTCTTAGGTTAAGGATGGGATGAGAAGGCCTGGTTGGCAAGATCAACCTCCTTGTCTTCATGAAATGATGGTCATTTCCGCATGTGTCACCCTATGGGGCCGGTGCCTAGAGAGAGGTCGCCAGGATAACCATAGATGGGGGCCGGTTTCTAGAGAGAGATAGCCAGGATAACCCATGCTAGGACCATGCGATGACACTCTTCCTACTGCAACTTAGTTACTTCATTTTTGTTTTCTTCTGATGTTGCCTCTGGAGTAGTGTTAGTCATTGTTGATCTATGTTTCTGTGTCGATTTTGTATCTGCTTATTTGTTCCTTGTGATCTTTGACTTTGTGGAACCTCATTGTTATCTCCTAGCACGAGGGGTGGACTTTAGGGTTCCACATGGTCGGGTGGTTGTGCTTTATTCCATTGGTTTTCTGGCATTGTGGCTCGTGTGTAAAGAAGATGTATCTCTCTTGATTCCAGTTTTGCACTTGTATGAAAGACAGACATTTGTACTATTTGTATTTAGATCTTTTGTATCAAAAGAAATCAGTATGTAATTGATGTATCCGGAAAGAGAGCTTATGTATCAATGAAACTATTTTGTACTTGTAATCTTAATGCAGACTTCTTGATGTATTTGGATGTCGTAATGAAAGATGCTAGTTGGTGTATTTGATTAAACTATGTATGTTGTTGGTTGTTGTTATATTTCTATAATGCAGCTATGTAATCCCTAGAGATGTTAGTTTAACTTGTTGCTATTAGACCATGTTATGTTTTGTTATTACCACTTCTATAGAAAAAAAATTATTTCACCTTTTTATTGCTTAGTTAAACTTATCTTTAGGGTTGCATGGTGAGGCATTACAATCAAGACATTTCCAAAGAATGCTTCAAGACTTTGCCCCTATCCTTAGAATTACTAACTTCATTGTTGATATCATGCTTGTACTTGCTAAAGAATGTTGATATTGAATTGGGGGTATTGTGCAACCTCTCAAACTCATACTTTTGATTATGGTTCCTCACACGTAGTCCTTCGAGAACATCCTTCGTAGGTAAGTTGAGTAGGATAGGATTAGATTGTTGATTGGATTGTTGATAGGTTGTTGATTGGATAGTTGATTAGATTCGTTGGATTAAGAAGGTACAGATAATGAAGGACTTACATGGGAAGATAAGGGATTTAGGATTTGGAATTCAAACATGAATTGGCTTTGAGGATTTTATGCTAGAATGGTGTTTCCCTTGTCAAGGTTTGCATGAGGATGATTTATATATGTTTGATTTTGGCCTAGGAGATAGCTAGTACTAGTATGCTCTTGATGTAAAAGATCTTGGCTTGTAGGATTGTTCATAGTTTACAGATTGGAACTAAGGATAAACTTGTCTCCTTGCTCTAGGATGCCCGTAATGAGGTCATCTAGGTTTTGGGGTTGGAATGAATCAATTTGGGCACGACGTTGTTTGGTATTAAGGAAAACATTGTGGTTGACGGGATATTAGTTTGATTGTACAAGGTTATCATCATCATTGGTGTCAAAAGGATTTCTACCTTCATCTAATTTAAGTAAAGTGGGTATATGATTCTTGTTTTTAATGTGGTTTTGGCATGAACTTAACAAAAAGGGGAAGACAAAGAAGACACAACAATAACCTAACTAGTCAAGTAGGTGTGTTTGGCTGGTGAGTTCACCAATATACGCAAAGGTATGAAGTGAGCAACTTTCTAGGGCTAACCACTTACCGGTGCATCATAAGTTACAAATAGTCAATGGCTTCTTAATCTAGGCTTAAAACAAGCATTTCTAGGGTAGTCCTCAATCTATCTAAAAGTATGTGAGATCCAAATCTGTGAAATATGAGAGTATTGTCTAAAGTGTGTGAGGATGAGGCCAAATCCCCTCACTTCACTCCACACTCTTTGACTGGAGTTTCACCAAAAATAACAATTCCAACTCAGAGGAGTATTATCTAGGCCCAAGTATTGGTGGATGAAACCTCCTCACTTCACGGTGTACTTAAAACACACAACCACATAGCCAATAACAACAGTTCCAACTTTGAATCTATATACCCCGCTAGAACATGAGATTGGGCTAACACTTGGTGATGAAATCCAAGTCGCTAAACCCCTAAGAAAAAAAAAGAATTCAAACCATTTTTATTTCCAAAGTTGTCTTATGGCATGAGAAGAGCATATGTAGATGGACTTGAGAATCGTAACTGATATAACTATTTTTTATTCTCAAGATCGCCTTATGGCGCAAGAGAAGAGCATATGTTGTACAATCACCCAAACAAATACAAACAAGTAACAAGAAAGTAAATTTGACTTTTTGGATTATAATTTCTAGCTTGTTTGATTTTTTGAATCTTTGTCTAACGTAGTTGCATAATAAGCGTTGGTAGTTTCAATAGCAAATCTTTGACATACAATAATCATTGTACCCAAGAGTATTAGTAAAAATCAAAATAACATCAATAATCCCTACAAAAATAACTTTGTCAAATAAAAAATAGAGATTACCAACAAATTCCTTGTAATTTTTTTTATCAATCTTTAAAAAATTGCTAAAATTTGATTTCGTATGAAAAAGTTATGTTTGTCGCAAAAAAGAATGCAAAAATAAACTTTGAACTAATATACCTAATACCCAAGATAGAATTTTAAAAAAAATTACCTATATCATTGTGAAGTGCTCAGAACCAACTTTCCAACACCTATAAGAATGCAAAGATTCAACTTCTGAGGTGAAAGTTATTGTTTGTTGAAAAACGCTTCTTTGTGCAAATAAAAGTAGCCCCTAAGCTATCTAGAGCAATGCCACTGGGTGAGCGGTGTGCAAAAGGTGAGTGTGAGAAAAGCGGCCAAAGCAATGATGCAATGGCTAAAGGGCGAAGATACCCAACGATGGTGCTAAGTTCACAGGGGGGCAGTTGTTTTTAAATACAGGGGTGTGTGAAGGTACTAGTGATCGGTATAAAGAGATGAAAGGGGTGAACCCCGACTCTACTACCTTTGTGTGTACCCTACTGCTATACAATATGTTCCTTTGTTTTCTTTTTCTTTTTTTTGAACCTTTTTTGTTTAAAGAAAAGTTTATTTTGTTTTTATTTTAATTTTTTAAATAAAAATAAGTAAAACAAAAAAATTAAAATTACCTACACTTGTGTTGAACTGCACAAGGGTCAGTACAGCCTCGGACTGTGTGCTTGGGGCTAAAAAGAAATTGCCTCAACTGGATTTACACTAAATTACATGAATTGATAGTCAATCTTTATGTTTTGATGTCTTCTAGAGGCAATATCATTGTTCATTTTGCTTAAAAACTTCTTGAAATAAATGCAACCTGCAAAAACCAAAATCAAATTCTACAAGCAAAACTGCAAGATCAAGCTTGTTAGAACCCTACAAACAATATTAGACAAAATATCCAAGTCCCACCAGACCTGCCAAAATGTAAGCATGAAAGTTCAAAATAATTAAAAAAATAAACGATGAATATCACATCCTTTGAGAAGAAGATTTGCTCATGCTTATGAATTTGGTTGCTCCAATGATCATGCAAAGTCTCTGCAATGCATTGATGATTTCCTGTAGATTTTTCTCCATGATGGGATTGAAGAAGAAGAGTAGATTTTATAGATTTTTGGATGAGCAAATAGATGGCTGAAATTAATTTTGATTAGATTTGAAAACTTAAGTTTTAAATAAGATTTCCATGTTCAATTTATTCTAAAACTAACTCGATTGGTTCTTAAAATTGCTTGCATGACTTTTCCTTTATTTGATTTAAGAATGTGCAAACATAAATCAAAGAATTAACAACTTACATAACCTCATGAGTAAAAAAGATTATAAGTTAAATTATGAAATGATGAAATGATAAATGTATGCATGTGGTTAGTTAGGCACTGATTAATTAATTAATAATGATAAATTAATTAATTAATTATTAAGTGTGATGTTAGTGTGTTCAAATGAGATTAATTCATACAGTGTGAATAATTAATCGACATGGATTTAATTAAGAACTAATTAACTAATTAATTAGCTAATAGAATGTGACATGGATTTAATGAAGAACTAATTAACTAATTAATTAGCTAATAGAATGTGACGGAATACATGAGGTTAATTAATTAATTAATCGACATGATGATGTTAGAATGAATTAATGTGTAGGATTAATGATAGAAGGTAGAATTAAGGTGGCTGAATCTAGGTGCCTACATCTACAAACCTTATTTATGGGTTAGAAACAAACAATATACAATTTGTGGCATATTTAATTAAATGATTGGCCGGGTACACTTTTATTTTTTCCTATTCATAGTGTTATCTTGTCTTGTATGATAGTTTTTCCTGTATGTAGATTGTGATGACACACACATGTTTCTTTCTCACTAAGTCAAATCTCGTTACCTATCACCCTTGTGAAAGGTAGAGCCATTCTCAAGTAGTGGTGGTGTGTGAAAGTTTCATATCGCTTAGTGGTGAGCAACTCTCATGTAGTGAAGGTGTTAAAGCTCAATATGGCTTATTGGTTGAGAAATAGAGTGCTGCAGTGATACTCTCACTCCCTTCCTCCTGTCATGACATTGCTAGGTTAGAAACTTGATTTTTGGCTAAACGTTCTTATAGTAGCTCATCGGGTGTACTTGTACCAATGAGGGTATGATTGTTCTTTAATCACATGTTAAATAAATGTAGTCATTATAAAACGGGTGAACTATCATACCCGAGAAATCGATGTATGACTTAATTATTGATTCACAGCCTTAGACATTAAATTTATATATTAAGACATTTTGAGATGTATTTGTTGCAAAACCACTAAACGTACCATAATTGATGATGCAATCAAATGATGATTAATGACAAGACTAATAAACATACTTGTCTTAATTATTGAGTGTTTTCAGAATTACGTGTAACTCATTATATGCCTATGTTTTGGTTCACTTCTTACAACTATGAATATGGAAATGGTGCACATATTTCCATTTAATCAAATGAATTAATTAAATAGATACAACCTCTCCCAAAATTGTGAGTCAGTAGAATCGAAAGAACAATATGAAATTGTTCATATTTGTGCCAGGTCCCATGAATCAAATCGAAAGAAAAAAAATTTACTAAAACAAAGGGGCTCATTGTCGAACCGTAACTAGAGGGATTCTTCCTCAAAATGTCTAGGGAATTAATTATATAGTTCCACGGAGTTTCGGGGACGGGGATGGGGACGGCGGGGGACGCATTTAGGGGACGGGGACGGGGGGTCTAATTTTTTTTTTTTTTTTTTTTTTGGGGGGGGGGGGTTGGCAGTGGGAGAGCGGTGCGCTGAAATACATATAGTACTTGAAAAATTAGTTATAAAAAGATGTATAACTGTAGAAGCCTAAGGAATAACTTAATAAATAAAGTTTAGAGTTTAAACATATTGCGCTGAAATACAGCCTTCGCCAGCATCATCCTCCCTACTTGTGTCAAAATGGGAGCTTTGGAATAGGGTATGGACATCCATCAAAACATAAAGGATAGAGAAATTTTGTCAGATGTTGTAGTTGCAACTGCCCTGTTAGACATGTATGCAAAATGTGAAAGCATAGACAAGGCATGTGAACTGTTTGACAGAATGCCTCAAAGAAATGTGGTCTCATGGACTGCAGTGATTACAGGATATGCACAAAATGGATTTGTTGAAAAGGCTTTAGAAATTCAAATTTTAAAGCAAATGCAATTGGCTGGGTGTAAAGCCAAATTCCACAACCTCTGCCTGTGTCAAAATGGGAGCTTTGGAATAGGGTATGGACATCCATCAAAACATAAAGGATAGAGGAATTTTGTCAGATGTTGTAGTTGCAACTGTCCTGTTAGACATGTATGCAAAATGTGGAAGCATAGACAAGGCACGTGAACTGTTTGACAGAACGCCTAAAAGAAAAATGGGGGGACGGCGGGTGTACGTTTCCCTGAAGTCTCCCCATCTCGGAAACGGGGAGACTTCGGGGATAGCTGTATTTCAGGGGGGTAGGGGGGGGTGTCCCCATGGAACTAGGGGATTAAAGCAAGCAACAATAAGGAAAAGAACTGGCTGTCATCTAAAATAAAATTATCTCCTCACTACTAGTGTGAGGACTGCAGCAACTTTGCTACCTCCCATGACCACAAGCAGCCTCAAAGATACATTAATGAAATAGTAATCAGAGTTTAACAAAGCAACATGTTGCACGGACCCTCAAGCCATATCTCAAAAGAAAACAGAAGCTAGAACTGAAAGAAGAAAGACAACTTACTTAAATCGTCACATCTAACACAGGACCTAACATACCTGTAGGGCACAGCCCAAGCAATGTCACACAAATAAGCAAGCACACTACCAGAGTCATTGAGAGATCCAATATGAATACACGTACACAAATGGATGGCTCAAATATGACAGCCATGTGAGACAATTACGAAAATACTTTTGATGAAGAGACCACATTCTACACTCTTTCATTTGAGCAACTCCTAGTCCCTGGGATCCTTGTAACAAAATTCCATCAATGCTAACTATATCGCCAAAACCAAAAAAGTTTTTGACATGTTACTTTTCTAACTACATAACTAGGCACTAATTACAGCATTTGATAGTCATTTATACCATTGCAATCAATAGCAATTTACAGTATACCCTCCAAATCTTGTTGTCTTTTCATAATGGAAAAAAGATCCTTACTCACAAAACCTGAATTATATCAACAAAAACTTAACCACCTAAAGAAAAGTACATACCACAATGTCAAGCATGGTGAACAATACCACGAATTCAGGCATGGTAGAACCAGGTCAAAGCCTTAATACATAAAAGGGATTCCAATAATGAATACCTATGGACGATACAACAATGGGACTCTTGAAAATAGCAAAGCACACAGAATTTAGCAATGTTGAAGCAATGATTATGAGCCAGAAAAACTACTTTGATATTTTGGTCATTGTTAGATGCAAGTTAGGAGCACAATCATTGCAATGCAACCATGTAAATATAAATAAAACAATTGTGTATATAATTAGTAAAGCCATACAGAACATATGGAAAAATACGAATTAGCAGCAACCACAACTGCCAAGATTAAAATACATCAAAGAAACCAAATAGTAAACTCAGAAGTCCCATTAGAAGCTGAGAGCACAGCTCAGCACAATTGTTTTCATCGCAGGTTTCTTGTAGGATCTCTAATAGAATTTCGAACTATCCAAGTGAGAAATCAAAGAATGTAATCCTTACAACACCATTTTGATGTTTTTCAAGGTAATTAACATGAATCTCTTCAAAAGAGCTTCAAGTATAAAATCTCCTTGAAGCTGAAAGATACAATTGCACCTTCTAAGAAATTGCCATATCAAACTAAAAGTTACCATTCAAAAAGTACAATTTTACCTCAAAAACGTTTTCCCAGATTTCTTGAAATATTACAGCCATTATGTCTTACTAAGTTCTGTACAAGTGTGCCTTCTCGTAAGGGAAAAAAATTGCATGAAACTGTAAAGATAGAAGGAATCGATGCATCCCATCGCTATAAACTTTCATTAAAGTGTTGAGTCATTAACATGCCTCCAAATCAGAAAGGCTTCAAATGTAACCAACCAAATCATGGCCTATAATTCAATGGCAAATGGTTTCCACTTTCTCACATGAGTAATTCAAGCTTTGACATATTTTTCAACATATCCCTGCAGATAAAATCAATTAAAATTTTAGAACAGTTAAAGAAGTTGATATCAATAAAATATATATAAATATCTAACCCTGAAAAACACACCTCAACAAGCTTTGCAAACTTAGCGCGTGATGACTCAAGATACTGATCAATTCTCTCCTGGGTATTTGGTATTTGATGACTTTGCAATGTCCCTGCAACCTTATCAACAGCCTTTTTGACAATCAATTTAAATGCCTCCTTGCTCATGTGGCCCTCCCGCCATGTTGGTTTAAGTAACTCCTTTGCTAATTCTGCAAGTGCCGTTCTAAATACCTTCATTGCTTTGATTTCCTTAATATTTCTCGTTTTCTCATTTGCATGTGTCTGGTCCACATCAATCTCTCCTGCTCCTGTAGTTGCCACATCAAAATGGTGGCCTGGACTCCCCTCCCTCTCTCCGACAAGCTGGGGGCTTTCATTATCAACTACACCTACTTCAGCATCTGTAGCTGCTTCAACCACATAATCAGATTTAAAACTATCTTTAGCATTCCCAGGTTGCATTGGTGCACTAGTTTTGGCATTGCCGCCATCATTTTCAGGGTTAACATCCGCCAATTGTTGTCTCACATCAGACACTGTTACAGCTCCCATAGGATCAATTTGTTCATCCCTATAAAAGTCAAATAACTTTGATCTCAAGGCAGGATCAGTACCGCCATACCAAGTATCATATGGGCCTAAAGGAGTAGAACCACGTAGGCTTGATGGAGCGGGCACAGATGGTCCTCCATCATGAGAATAGCGATAAGTTGGCTGAGGTTGCACTCCAGCCCTATATATGTTTGGAGGGGAACTGTTTCTTGGTGAATGAGGTGGCAAAGTATGTGCTACTGAAGGTACTAAGTCAGGTTGAGATAGGGGATTTGTATTCATTCTGACAGGAACCTCTGAATGTAATGTGTGACGCTCTCCAGGAAAAGAAACTTCTCTAGGATGATTTAAAAAAGAACTTGTATGTCCCAGAAGTGAAGCACCTGTACTCCTCATTAGATCTAGATGCGGTGAGAAAGATGAATTTACTGGCAATGCAATATTTTTCTGTATGGAAGGATTTCTATATAGAAGTGGGTCAATTTTCCCTGTTGAAACATCTAGCGGATGAGAAGAAAATTCTCTGACTAATGCTTTCAAGCGTGCCTCTTCTCTTGACAAAAGCCTTGAATGCAAATCTTCTCTGGGTAGAAAACCTTCAGCATTTAATCGGGACTTCTCCCTGAGCAAATGCTGAACACGGATCTCTTCACGAAGCAGTGCACGGTATTGCAATTCTTCATCCTTAGATCGTAATTTGCCTCTGTGAAATGGATCTAAAAGGATATCTCTCCTGAGATGTTTCACATGATTGAGGTCATCTGAGAGTAGAGATGGGACTTGGAAATCATCCCGAAGCAAGGGCTGGCCCGAAGAAGCTCCTCTGAGTAGAGGCAGACTGCGTACATCTTCACGACGTAAAGGATGTGCATGCAACTCTTCGCGCAATAACGGTGCATGTAGATATTCTCGGGAAAAAGATTCTGCACGTGCTCGATCCCGAGATAATTCCACATCTTCACGAAATAAAGGCCTTGCACGTATATCTTCATGAAATAAAGAGTGTGCACGTAAATCATCCTGAATAAAAGCTTTTGCTCGTAGGTCTTCTTGGAGGAAAGGTGGTTTATGCATCCTTTGCATATCTTCTTGAAGCAGCAATGAAGGTCGTCCCTCTTCTCTATTCAAGAGATGTGCACGAGAATCTTCCCCGCGTATGAATTGTGGATGCATATCTTCTCTTCGCAAAGGCTGTGGCAGTAACCGTTCTCTTTGAAGCAGCAATGGCATTCGTCCCTCTTCTCTATTCAAGCGATTAGTGAGTGAATCGTCCCCATGTAGAAGTTGGGCACGCAAACCTTCTCTTTGCAAGAGCTGTGGCTGTAACCCTTCTCTTTGAAAGGGCTGAGATTGGATGTCTTCACGTGAAAGGATCGGTGGTTCAAAGTCCTCCCTTCGCAAGGGTAGCGGCCTAAAGTCATCCCTCCGCAAGGGCTGTGACTCTGACCCTTCTCTATGCAGAACTGAAGACTGAAAGATCTCTCTATCAAAATACGCAGAATATGACTCTGAAGCAAAATCCAAATCCCATTCTGGTGATTTCTCACCTTTTCCAGAAGAATCATCCTTCTTAGATACCTCATGTTTCTTTTCCTCTCTTGCAACAGGGTTATCATACCCATCAGATTTTTTGCCAGGGGATCTGCTGTTGCCCTTCAGGTCTTGCTCCATCTCTTTTGAACATTTGCCCTCTTCACTTTCTTCATCAGAATAGTCCACAATACTGTTAGGACCAGCCTTGTGATCACATCCTCTCCTGGGTGACCTGGTTCTGCTCCTATGTCGCCTGGGAGATCGGCTGAAACATGCAGCTAATGTGGGTGACAATCTGGATATATAATGAAACTATGACATCAAGGATGTTGTAATTTCTGATGTATACTCCAAACCTGAGAACACTAAGACTACAAATAGAGATTTAATAATGTAATAATTTTGTGATCCAAAGATGCATATAATCAAAGAGGACCACTAAACAACTTTTTGCTTCTTACAGATACTGACTTATAATAAATGAAACCACCAATGCCTGCCAGGATACCTGAATAATAAGTAGAGTAAACAGATTTTGCATCAAACCTGCAAGATCTCAATCTGCTGTTTCCTGGAGACTGAATGCTGCTGCTTCTGCGACCTCTTTTCAATCCATTTGCAGTATATAGCACTTCGTCTGATTCACTATCGCTTGTCCCCTCATCAATAGGGTTTCCAATTCTATCCTTTACTTCCTCTGTAGGCACTTTGCCCTCAATTATTTTATAATCATGCCCTTGTCTAACATCGTTGGTCCATGACAAAGGCTGGCCGTGATCCTGTACATATATATTAGCCTTGCCCAAGCCATTACCAACATCATTGTGTTCAAAGGCTTGCCCTTTATTGTGCTCAAATTTATCAAATTCCATGTTCTCTCCATTCCTTCCAGCAAATCCAGTGATCTTTGGTGTTCTACTGTCTGCACGAATTAGCCCTACATGTCCATGAGCAAGATCTTCAGGCATCATCTCTCGATAATTTCTCACCAAATTAAAACTTCCTGGTGTTACATAAGACCCTGCTTGTTGCTCTTCAATGGATGAAGTATTCTCATACCCCTCATAGTTAAGAGCTTGCTTGTGAATGTTTGCTGAATTTTTTGTTATTTGTTGAAATTCTACGCCCGTAGATTGGACTGGGATCATTTCTTCAACACGTTGTTGCTCTGAAAGAGAATCAAACACACATATACTGATAAATATCAATATGCAAATTCCAAATAATGATACCAACATATTTTTTCAGGTGATAGAATACAATAGCTTTTATGCAAACAGAAACTAGCAAAACAATCATTTGGACAAATACCGTAGGATCCACAAGAAGTATCTCATAATATTGCTTGTGTCTGATGATATTTTAATAATAGCCAAGGAACGATTTTCTCTCGTATTCAATAAAGTATAGATACAGACAACTGTAGAGCTGTAAGTGCATAATTTGCACATTCTAGTACAGTGCAGGTTATCGTGCACAAAAGGCCCACCACAAATCAGCAAGACGCAAATCTCTTCCACCTAATAAATGAATGCATTACTGGTTAATGAAACCCTTAACATCATTTATAAACACCAATGAAGGAATTCCAAGGTTATGAGGCTACATAAGCCATGGAACTTCCATCAAGCTGACACCTCCCAATTCAATGCAATCTGAAATGACACTGCAAGCTTGCATACACTAATGTAGATAGAAAAAAGGATATCCACAATCAAAATGAAGCTATGAGATTGACAAAAGAGCACATAGCATCATTCGTGCAATAAAATATTCCGAGGTGGATTAAAATCCCTACAATACACCTTGGAATTGTTCATTTAAAGGTCCAGTGGGCAAACTAGTCAATTTGGGGGTTCTGTGCACAAATCTTGTGTGAATTCCCCACTCATACTATTCATGACTGCTCTAGAAAACTTCAAGCATTTATAGAACAATTTTTGTTTCAAGATCTTTGGAAAAATAAGCGCAGCAACCTGCATTTATGAGATAGACGTATCCTTGTAAGTTTTTTATTGACATTTATTGCAGAAATTTAGTTCATGAAGCAAATACTTTTCACCTATGGTAGAAACTTTAAACTGAATCGATTGTAGCAACATTTTTTAGTCAATGTTGAATTCATATTGAGGTTTGGTTGCAACCAGTCTTTGCAAGCTTCTAATTGATGTTTGATTGCATTCAATCATTTTGCCCCTTATTTAAGGAGACTGGTATGATCTCCCATACAAACAAGCTCAAGATAATTAACAATCGTGTTTATTGGTCTGTTATCTATATCCTGTTATGGATAGAACATGTAGTCTATTTGTATCCATAATTAAAACATGTTCCAATATGAAATGCAGGTATCATAAGCAAGATAGAAATCGCCATAAGATAATATTTCAAGTTGGATACACTGTTGACAATGTAGTGAACATAAGGAGTCCATGCATTTTATGGAACACTATGCAGTTGGAAAGATAGGTACTGATGTAGAATGGATTTCTTAACTCCATTGTAGACGTTTTCGTAAAACACAAGATATGAGAGATTAAGAAAAATGTGCTCTATGTTTGAAGAAAAATTAGGGAAAAAAGGAGAGAAAATGAATTAGAACTCTTTCCAAGCAAATGACCCAAGGCATGCAGGACTCCAAATAACTTTTTGTTGGAATCAGTCAGCTAAAGATAGAGAGGGGGCGGGGGTCAGCAAGGACCCACTCTTTTCGAAAATACAAGTGCTTTGTATGTCTATCCATAAACTGAAAAAACATAGTTTCTATTCTGTTTTGAGGTTTTTTAATACTATGCTAGGCCTACAACAAGCTAAGGTCTGTTTAAACTTTAAAGCTTACCATTTGTGTGTTGACATACTTATTAATATGTTATCTAATGAGGGTATTATCCAGGTTAATGAGAAATTCTGTCCAGAAAAAAAGGAAGGAGCTATTCCATGCACGCACAAACCTCACATTCCTTACCTTTATGTTGTAACATGTCCAAGTAACTTAGGTTAGGCATCTTGAGCTATATACAGTAACAGGGTTAAGGCACATGGGACCTATGCACTGTGTAGACCTATGCACCATGTACAGAAAGGGATAGAGATGAATAGTCCTGAACATCCAAGGGGATTCTCCATCTGTGTTTGACTATATAGCATTCCCTGTAAGTATGTTGACCATCCTCTATGCATACAATGCAAGAAATACTTAATCATCCCATTACTTTAACTGAAGAAAGCATGCTTCCAAGTTAATCCTGCAAAGCCAGTAGGGAAGAAGTGCTGCTTTCATCTCTATTTATGTGATAATATTGACAAAATTGAATTGACGCAATGTTAAAAGCTTCATCCATCTAAAGATGAAATATGAAAAAATTGGGCTTGTGTATGGCAAACTCCACAAGTAAAGCAACTGACAAAATAATATCACCAGAGAGAGTCATTTCTCATTTTAATTAAAGTTGCTTTTAATTGGAGTGAAATTCTTTGTGAAATGCCGGTACACATCTACTAAATAATAATAAATATTAACTTTGGAACACTGTGACTGTATAGAAATTTATCTGGAGCATACCATATCACATACAGTTTTGGGAACCTTGATTTGATTCACACAATGGCACATACAGTTTAATCCATGCATCCCTGATATAATAAAATATAAAACTTTGGGAGTATACCTTCATGTTTCAAATCTTGAGGACACTAATTTTTCAGAATTAATAAGAAGCAAACTCACTTATCAAGAAAACAAATTTTATTAACATAGAGACAACTTTCCAGAATGTCATTTTTACGAACCCCAGACTTTATAATCCTTGGGTATATTGAATATTACATTGTAGAAAACAAAAATGTAGATATGTGAGAATCTATGGCAAAGAAAAACTTTTGAAAAATATCATACAAGGAAATGAATTGCTTTAGATGGAAAAGGACAAAACAGCAATGATCCTCCTATTTTGTTGTAGGAAAAAACACCGAATTCTAGCATGTACTCACAGATCAACCTGAAGATTTAATATTAAGCATGCAATTTTCAAATTAAAGGAAAAGGGTATCATAAGATTCATGAGGAGCATTTCACAGTATCCTTGATTTTTGTAATATCTAGGATAAAAAAATGAACTGTCCATGTATCTGTCATGGTAGATTCACCAACAGTATAAAGAAATGACTACATCATTAGCAAATTCTATGACAACTTGCCCAAGAAGCCTGATATGATTCTCAACAATCAGTAATAAATACATAAGTGATTAATGAAGCCCTAAATTATAAATAGCAAACGAGAGTTCAATAATAACTACAAAAAGAAGCCCTGATTTGAATCCTAACATTGTATCATTCTATCTCATTTGGTAACTGTTGTGACCAAATCACACATCACCCCATTGCAAATGGGGACCCCCTCTTTTTTTTTTGCCTTAGGCTAGATTGAGTCTTTCAGAGTTCTGCATCAGTTGTATTTTGAGAACACAAAAAGAGATTACCTCAACATTCGTGGTTATCACTCACATCTGAGCTCTAATCTTACGGCTTCATTTGATTGAATCATGAGATGATTTAACTGAGATAGAATTGGACTTCTTTATCAAAACTCAAGATGATTGCTCTGTGATTCATGGTGTTTGAAATAGATGTTGAAAGGTGTTGACAAGCGCAAAGTGGCTAAGATTTCAAGAGGATATAAAATCCTCATCCAATGTGCCATCCTTGAAGGGGGTTTGGTTTGAGTTTGACATCATTTATCCCAAAGGAATCAGAACCTTCAACCAAAGCGCTTCATCTGGAGCGCCATCTACAGGGAATCAAGGATAAAGTTTTCAATGAGTTTCAAGGGGATTCAAAATTATGATCCAATGCGCCCTATGTGATGCGCCAAGTCAAAGAGATGATAATCATTTCAAAAGACACTTTATTCAAGCACCAAAATGCTCATCTAATGCGACCAAGGTAAAAGGTTTTGTTTGATGAATGAATTGCAAGTTAAGGAATCAAGATTAAGATCTAATGCACCTCATCCAGAGTGCTACTCTTTTGTGAGAATAGAACTTTTCATAGAAATAAACACCTTGATCTATTGTGCCTTGTCCAAAGCGCTTAAAGGGGGTAGAGATGGCACCTTTTAGAAGATTTCAAGAGGATCAAAGCATGGAATCTAATGCGCTCCAACCATTGCGCCGCCTTGGAGGGGAAAATAACGTGAATTTCTAAGGTGATGTTAGAAGAGGATTCAAAATGCTAATCTCTTGCGCCCTATCCAATGCGCCCCCTTTGATAAAGTCAAAATGCAAGTTTAGTATAAGTTTTAAGGCCTTTTCAAGCGGAGAGCAAAACGTGGATCTCATGCACTTCATCTAATGCGCCCAATTTGAAGGAGTTTTATTCAAGTTTTTGGCAAGACAAAGAGGATTTGAAATGATGAACCACTGCGCCATAACCATTGCACCACGATGATGAATTTATGTTAAGTCTTAGACAAGTTTCAAGAAGAAAACAATATCCTCAACCGCCGCGCCCTATCCCATGCGCCAATGTGAGTGAATTCTAGTGAAGTCTAAAACAAGATGGAGATTCTAAAACCTCACCTCAAGCGCTTGAAACAATGTGCCGTCTACATGAGAATAAAGTGAAATTTTCAATGAGTTTCAAGGGGAGATTGGAATGTGCAACCGATGCGCCACATCTATTGCGCCAAGGGATGATGGGGATAGAATGACCAAATTCAAGAAACCTTCCAAGAAGAGATAAAAAACATCATCTAAGGCAACCTATCCCATGCGCCCTTCTTTGGAGTGCGGTCAATTTTAAGTTTTTGCATCTCTGGATCAACACAACTTTCTAGAGGATCCAAGATGATGATCCAGTGCGCTTGAACCAATGCGCCATCTATAAGGGTTTAATTTCAAGGTTTTTGAAAGCATTTAAGGAAGATACAAAATGCTCATCCCTTGTGCCATATCTAGTGCGCTACCTTGGTGAATCTCAAGGGGAGATCAAATTGGGCATCCAATGCGCTAAGATTAAGAGGATTTGAAATTGCCATCAAGTGTGCCCAAAACCAAGGAGAAATCAAAATGTCCAACCAATGCGCCCTTGTAAAAAAAAATTTAAAGCCTAAATCCCAAGTTGCCTAGAAATTGGCGCCATATTTAACGAAGGGAGGATAAATTAAATGTTTTTTATTGCATTTAATGAGGTCGGCCTAGGCAGGTATTTTAGTTTTTGATGCAAGTTATATATATATATATATATATATATATATATATATATATATATATATATATCTGCTTTTAGATTTCATTTCCTCATTCATCAAGCAGCCAATTCGCCTTGAGGAGCAGAAGTAAAGTGATATCTTAGTAAGAATAAGTCTGATTTTCATCAAATTGGGTCTGATTTTGATCAATTTTTGAAGACATCCATTCAAATCAGCCCTTTAGAAAGTCTGATCTAGAGGTAATATTCTGCTTTCTCTTTCATTTTCAGCAGACTTACAGGTTTTTAAGCAGAAAATTGTCCAAGTTGATGAAATTTGCATAAGAGCATAGTAAATTTTAATGATAGAAGTCTAATTCTTCTTGTTAAATTCCATTTTAGATCTTGAAAATCAGAATTCCAATGCATATAGAAGGCTGAGGTGAGTTGTTTGATCATTCATATCTGAGGTTACTTATTCATGTCTAGTCTTGTAGGATCATGGCGATGACATCAAAGGAAAGGCAAGCAAGGATTCGCATGGATGCTAAAGGAAAAGTCCCGGAGTCAAAGCTTGTTTCAAGATGGACGAATATTGGAGATACGAACATGGGCAACAATAATCTAGAAGATATCAAAACCGTGCTTCAAGAGCCTACTAGGAGTAGTCTTGCTAGAGCCATCGCAAAGAGTGGAGTCATTGAAGCCGCTTGCTTTCCACCGGTTCTACCCTATCAAGAGATGATCATAGAATGTGTTAAGAAGTATGACAAGAATACTAGAGAAATAGTGGCCAAGGATAGAACAGTGTTAGCCTAAGCAATTCAAGACACATTCAACATTCCAACCAAAGATAGGATGATCGGCATCTCTATACACCAGGGTCAACAAGAGTATGATGCTAATTCAAAGAACAGATTGCAAGAAATGAAGAAGGAATGGATGGCAAATCCATCAATGAAGTTCAATACAAACAATCCTCCACAATTTCATAAATCAGATTTCCATCCGAAGATTGGATACTTGATCATGTTTCTCAAGAGAGTAACTGGTATGCCGCAATCAGCAACCTTTTAGTCATGGATGTATTCCTTCATCAAGTTAATTTTCAAAGGAAAGATGATTGATTGGGCCGGACTCATTAGTCAAAGCATGCATGAGCAGCTCATTAACTTTTCAAAGACTAAGTCATTCCATATGAGTTCGTATATAGTATATCTTCTAGCAAGGAATGAAGTTTATCCAGGTTTGACTAAAAAAGGAGCAGTTGGGATTGAACCGGATAAGTACTTGTCCCATCAATGTTACCCTCAGTTGCATCTCAAAAACATCAATCACTATATGAGATTCAATGATGCATTTGCTATGTTCATATTGAAGAGATTGCAAGGAGAGTTCCACAAAAGATTATCAAATGCAGCAAGGGAATTCATCGAAACATATGGACATTGGTATACTCAGCATGAAAGATATACATACATAAAGATCCAACGTTTCACATCTTATCCATACAGGTTACCAAGATATCCAACCAATAGGATGGTGATGTTAGAGGTTTCAAGACAACTCCTAGAACTCATCAGACTGTAGAAGTTAAAAAAGAAAGGAGGAATCCAGTTTCCACTAGTTCTTGGACAAAACCTTGAATGTCCATCATTGGCAGCAGCTGAATATTCTAAATCGAAGCTTCAAGCATATCATCTACAAACCCATGGCACTAAAAGGCTCAATTTTGATCCTTTCAAAGTTTGTTGGAAATACAACAAAGAATATAAACATGTCATGCAGTTAGAAGATCACTGGGCAAATGTAAAAGATGAAGATGATCTTCGAACATTCAAGTGTTCAAGACTTACATGGGATCTAGTAAGTGCATCCAAGGTGTTCTGAATTCCAGATCAGTTTATAGAAGATGATACTATATTGATAGATGAATTAGAGAAGATAAAGGATTTGCCATATACAGTTGAGTGGTCAAAAAAAGATGTATCTGAGGAAGAATTGATTGAGCCAATCTTAGCTATGACCAAAGCATGTACAAATCAATTGTTACAAGAAATGAATGAGGAAGGACAGGTTCTTACATATGATAAGATGGATGAAGAAGAACCAGGACAGCATAGTGCACATAGTGGACTCGAGCACAGTGGAAGTGATAAAGGTGACAATCAAGCTAGAAAGAGGAAAAGACCTAATCAAGATCAAGGAGAGTCAAGTCAGAGGCCGAAGAAGAAGAATAGTCAATCTACTTCATCTAGTTTACAAGAAGGTACTTCAAATGCTAATCATCTAGTACAAGATGTTGAAGTAGTAGAAGAAATTATGGCAGTTCCATTTGAAGAGATTTATTCAAGTCCAACAGTTGAAATAGAGGATGATGAGGTTGTTGATCAAGAGATAGAAGGACAAGTAGAATCTGATGAAGATGCAGCACATATACAATACAAGCAAGCACAAAGACAACAGGATCTTTCTTCATTTCCACCTTGGTTGAGAGTGAGAATTGAAGAGAACACAGTTATAGAAACCTATCAGCCTACTCCGGTGGAAGAGTTGCTTATGGGTGCACAGAAAAATAATCAAAAGAAGAAAGCAGCTGTCTTTTCAAAAATCACTCAAGACCCTTCTGGAAATAGGGAAGTACATGTAGATGTTCCTAGAGTTGAGAAGAATCTAAAAGACATGGCACCTGAAGATTACAATGTGACTACTATTGATATGGGCCCAATCACAGGAGAACAAGTAGAAGAGGAACTTCAAGAATCAGTTAATAGTGTAAAGATCATGCTAAGACAAGAAAGAAAAGCTAAACAAAAGGTGGAGCAAGACTTCAATACATTAAGACAATACATTCAACAAGTCATGCAACCCATCCGACAGAAGGAAGCCACTCCAGTACCTCCATCCATTCTTTCACAACAAACAGTGTCACAAGTAGAAGATATGAGAGCATCATCTCATCTAATGAAGGGTTGGATAGAGAAAACAGAGGAGAAAGCTTACACTTATCTTGAGGAAATTGTACAAGTTTATGATAGAATCATTAGTCTCAAGGATAGAGTTCAATCTCTACTAAAGATATGTGCTGAGTTCAAGCCCATCAAGGAATAGTATATGCCACATCTCAAGAATTTGATGGAAGTTTCAATAGAGGATCTAGTTCGAGATAAGGTGATTGATCAAGGTGCTTCGCATGATTTCACTACTTGGTATTTCTCTTTTCACAACAAGGGGCAGCTAGTTGAGAAGATTGAGGTGGATATGTCTAGAATAAAAAGTGTTCTTCTAAGGACACAAAATCATGTACATACTTCATTGACAACAATATGCAATCCATATGGAGAAATCACTATTGAAAACATGAAGCAACAAGTCAAAGCATTCTACTTTCAGAAGGATGGTGTTGATGAAGAACAGCTGGATAACATATTCACACTTGCATTCAATCTTGGAGCGAACAAGTCTTGGATATCTGACTGGGAGAAGACACTTGGCATCTATAAGTCAGATGTGACAAATGCAGAAGGATCCATTAATGTTGCGACAAGTGTACCAATGGGAGATGTTGCTCAAATTGTGTCTAGATTCATTGCACTTCATAGTACTACTAGGGGATAGGATATGATGTGGCATCCTTATCTTCTTCGGAAACGTGCCTTTGTTCCCTCTTTTGTATGCTAAAAATACAAGTTTGTTGTAACCGCCTGCTTAGGTGGCATCATCTGGTCCATTGGCTTTGCCAATCGATCCTAACCACTCATGTATTCTTGAAGCCTATATAAAGGCTCTTTTGCTCTCATTTGAGAAGGTTGAAGACTCTGGAAAAATTGTTGCAAAAACTCTTTTAAGATAATATAAGACTCATTGTTTGGTGATTCTCTATATGTTTCTAAGTGTTGAACGGTTTCCAATTCCTTCAAGCGAATGTTAAGTTAGATTAAGTTCTTTTAAGTGTTATATTAGTTGGTGGAAGACATTATTATTGTTTCTTGGTGGAATTCATATGTTCAAACCATTTGTGATTTGTGGCTTGCAAGTTGTAGTGTATGGTTAGCCTGAACAAAGTAAGCTTAACTTTGATGGTTTATGTTTGTTGAACTTTCATAAATATAAGTGATTTGAATATCTTGTATTATCCTTAGAAGATTGCATCAATCTTGTGTAGTTGTTTCAACTTGGCTAGACAAAGTTGGTTGATTCCACTTGATCGATAATCATTTCTTACATCTAAGATTAGAATAGTTTCCTAAACCTTTACCTTTTGCACTTTTTTATTCATCAACATTAGAAATTAGGATCGAGAACCTCATTGCTAAATCATACGCCGAGAGTTGTAGTACGTTAGAAATTCCAAGTGTTTGCCTCCAATAAGTGAAACAACCAAGTTGTTAGAACAATTGTATAAGTCCTTTTGTGTTTATCAGCAATATCACGTCAAGTCATTGAGTTAATCCATCACGAATCATAAATAAGGAACCTTGGAGTTGTCTCGATTGAACACTTGGTTTAGCATTCGAGAGGCTTTATTCAAGAGAGAGTTGGATACTCAGTATTTTACTCTATTGTTGTGTTGTCTAAAAACAATCATCAACAGTAACCAGATTCATCCCCATGCAGCCAAGAATCGTGAGTCCAGCCAAATCAGAACTTGAGGATCCAAACTCAACATGATTTTGTCAATACCCAACAAGTCTTCTACCAGGAATGCCATTTTCTCAAAATCCGTTGATGTATCAAACAAAGTATAAACTGCAAAGTAGCTTTTTGATTTGTCGAAACCGTCTTCAAGGTGGGCTAAGAAAATGTTTCCCTAATGATTTGTATAAAAGAATGCTTATAATGTGGCAGTATAAATACTTTTGATGGACAAATGGCCCATTGAGTTTCAATATCCTAGTGCAGCCCATTGAAGAGATTTGAACTTAAATTTCAAAATTTTGAGTGTGTAGAAAAGGCAAAGTCCATTACTAATTACATTTACATCCATCCATAGGTCCTCAGCTTAACAAGGAAACATTAAAGTTTAAGAAAATTCAAACTATTGTTGAATGGTTTGCCACAAATTTCATTTGCTTGTGCACTATTTTAGGCAAAATGCACATATAAAATGAATATTTGTTAGTTAATAATAGACATCCCCCTATGCCTGTAAGTTTGGAACTATGAAATGTCACAGCCTTTGGTTATAGTATTTTTCTCAGTGAGTGGGGATAAAACCCATATGGATTACATTCACAAGGACATGGAAAAGGACAAGGAGACCATTAGTGGCAAATACCACCCTATATGGAATATCACCAAGAGCAAGCCACGATAACGACATGAAAGGCCTTTATATGCAGATCGGTACTTCATTAACTCTCTTTGTTTTTTATGATCCTTACTTTGTTTTTCATCAATTCATGACATAAGGCCTACAAGTTTGTAGAGAAAGATGTTTCATTATGATCATAGCCAAGATGAAATCCAGCTGCCAAAGCATAAAACAGCAGGGGTCTCTTCACATAGAACAGTAGTTTCAAGAAGTAATCCCTGACTACCCACTAAAAACAAGCATGCAAGGAATCCTCCTTCCTAAGAAAACTATAAATGCTACATTTGCCCATGTGCCCCAATGGACAAGGACTTTATCTCAGTATGCAAACACTTGAATTTAACTTGATTGTTGTTGTGGTTTAAAGCGACAACCTATGCTGTTGTTAGAATCAAAGTGTGTTTGTGTCACTCAAGACAGCTCTTGCAAACAGCATTTTTGGAGAATTCTTTATCATGGAGGGCAACAGAAAGCCTCGCAAACATCTATCTATGTAAATATAACAATTAAGACAAAACTAACTCCTAAACAGATATGCTTAATGCGCAAGTAGGATTATTTTGTCATACTTTTACAGATTGATGATGATCAGCATTCAGACTGATGCCTCCATGAATTTCCTACAATCTAAACGCTTGTAGCAGATATATTTTTTACTTGAATGAAAAGAAGACAAAAAAAGATTGCATTATTCCAAACTTGAGTGAGCCTAGAGCTTAGCCCAATTCCCGAGCAAATCATAGCCAGATAAGATATGTAAATACATCAAGAATTAAGAAGACACCTTACAAGAGAACATTGACATGAATTATAACAAGAATATTTTCCTTCATATTAAAGGCAACTTACTGGTTCAGGTTTGGATTCAGGTATGCGGACTTGGGTACACCGATGCGGCAAAAAATATTGGGGTTGGGTACCATCCATATAAAAAACATATAAAATCATACCCCAAGCGAACCAAACCCCATATGCTTACACAGAGCAAATTGAACCCAAACCCAGGGCTGCAGTGTTGCAGTGAGTTAGTATTAAAGCCATAGCAACTTTTTGTAACTTGTGTTACAGTCGACATCTGTTAGAAAGAACTTCGAACTAGCCACTTCCTAGCAGATGCATCACATCTTGTGATGGATCTTCACATAAGTTCTTGATACAATAAAAATGACCTCTCAAGGACCTTTCATACAACAGCCACAGGAAGAGTCCATAATTTTACTATGCCCTCTTACAGACTATTCTACTATCCTAATCGACTCAGTGCCAACAATTCAGCAATGCTTGAAACATTTGCCTCATATTATAGCCTGAAAAGAGAAGAAATGGGAGGTTAATGACAAGAGAACACAAGAAAATACAAAAGAACAAGAATACATAAGACACAAAAGATGCCCCTGCCAAAATGTTGAAAACTGAGATGTGCTGATGTTGGATTTTTTATACTGCAAAAAGGCTAAGCCGTGATTACTCTCTAGCCCCCAACTTTTCAACTCGTGGGTGCAGATCAACACGGTATAAAGGTACTGAGTGTTTAATGGGCCAAAAGGTAATTATAGGAACCCAAATATTTCTGTTGAATTTTGTGGTCATTTCATTACAAAAGAAAACATACGATGCATTGTTGGGTCGAGGTTGGCTAATAGCAGCCAGAGCCGACCACAACTAGAAAAAGAATACAATCTCCATTGAAAACAAGGGTTGGAAATATATAAGTGTGATCCCAAAATACTGTGTCACACTTTTTGTCCAAACTAGGACATTAAAATCAGCATTTTTAACCAAATTTTCACTTTCTGACACCTATAAGAATTAATCTGTTAATAATTTGAAGATGATGCCAACTAGTGACTTTCGAGATTTCATGTGTAGAATCTAAATGTTTTTTTTTTTTTTAATTTAAGAAGTAATTTGTGAAATTTTTTACATAACTTTCAATAACTTATTTTTTATAATTAATAGCATTTTTAGATAGTGATGTTCATACCATACAACATAAGCTTTTTTTATAGAAATGACAAAATTATAAATTTTTAAACATAGACTTTTAACACCAATATCTAGTGCGCAAATAATTTTTCATAATTTTTTGTTGCATTTTTTTTTAAATTAATTTTTGAAGTGAGATTAATTATAATTCAAACATAGGTTTATACCATAAAACATAAGTTTTTCTATATGTATCGCAATTAATTTCTTTTTTGTTGCAACAAGGATATCAATACCTAGTGCATAAATGTTTTTTCGATTTTTTTTCTCTATTTTTTTATTTTTCCCCGTGTGTGGAATAGATACCTTGATGTTCAGTGAAAAACCTACATTCACTATAAAATAGAAAATAAATATAAAATCAAATGAAACATATTCAAGATCATACTTTTTGAAAAAATTATACTAAGGGCTACATATTTACAAAATATAATTTCTAAATGACTTCATTTGATCCCCCAAAAGGTGAAGCAAAATTGGTTTTTTATAAGCATTTTGATAGGTGGGAAGGAGACTCCGTCAAGGGTTTGATTTAAGACTAGGGGGGTTCTTTCCAAGGGGATTCGATCTAAGGGGGTTCTATCTAACCCTGTTCAATTAAACCCCTGATAGAACCCCGTTCAATTAAACCCCTTTATATGGAACCCCTCAAGGCTTAAATCATTATTTTTTCTAAAAAATATGCGATTTCAAACAAAAATTAGGATGTCCTGTAAGTGGGACACACTATTGTGGCAGCACCCATAATCAATTTAAAAAACCAAGCAATCAATGAGGAAGCAGCTTCTTCCAATTCATTGGATTTAGACTCTGAAGAAGAATGGACAGAGAAGCATGATCTGGATCCGATGGAGCCGAACGACGAAGGGATTCTGGAATTACAATCATGCTCGGAAGATGAAACAAATTCTCTCCATGACCTATTTCACTGGCAAATGGAGGATTATGAGGTATTTCCATCAACTTGTAATTTTCTCGAAGGTATGGCAATCAATGAAGAACAACAGATGAAACACGAATTTGAAACGTTGGAACACAATTCGCAAAAGAAAGCAGTTATGGCTCGAGCAAAGGCACCTAACTTCACGAACGATTGCAAAATTAATAAAGGTACACCTTGGAGAAATAATATTAAAATACTGGATTTGAAGCGCACGGATACTTGTTGTACAGTCAAATCAACTTCATAGCAAAATTCCAAAAGAGAGCAAAATATCATACATGAAAATTACGGAGAAAGGAAAAATATTGCAAGACAAAAAATTGTCGTCAGAGCGGCAAATAACAAGTGGACCTTGCCGGAGAAAAATAAAAAACAAGGAAAAAAGAAATTACTGGAAAAAATAGATGATGAGAAAAAAGAAATTAAAAAGGCAAAATTAATTATATTCCAACCTAGAGCCTTACAACTCATTACTTACTCTACCTTACAACCTGACAACTTTCTTCTTCCTGATGACTTGTTTTTTCCTGACGACTTGTTTTCTCCTGACGACTTGTTACCTCCTAACAACTTGCTTCTCCCTAACGACTTGCTTTCTCCTAACGAATTGTTGCCTCCTGACGAGCTGCTACCTCCTGACGACTTGCTTACTCCTGATGAGTTGCTACCTCCTAATGACTTGCTTACCCCTAACGACCCCATTGTACGACCTGCAACAGGGGTCTTTACCGTCGTACGAGCTACAACAGGGTGCTTCATCGCCATTGTATGACCATCCATACTTCCAACTTTGCCTCCTGCGCCAATCGTATGATTCACGCCTATTTCAGTCGTACGCCTTCACCAAAGTACAAAGATTGACATTTCACACTCGACAGAGAATGACATCACGTTGACCAAGAATGACATTCCACCATCGGGAGACATTCCATTCTCGAGCGACATTCCACCATCAGGTGACATTCAAACATCTGGGACATTCTACTAAGCATATGTTTTGGAGATGTCGGTTCTCCTACTTTGTGTGTTCTTCCAGGTTTGCATAGAGGTTCTTCGTCTACAACATGTCATCACCAGTTGGAGCACCTTACCTAATGTTACTTGATGCTTACTTATTTTCCTTGTCGTTTGGAAGACAAGTTTCTTTATGGGGGGGTGATATAGTCGATTCTTATATTTTATAATATGGGTAATCCGACTATGTATTAATTGTTTGTTGACTCTCAGATAGTTGAGAGTTAGTTACAGTTGGTTAGTTAACGGTCGTGTTCCTCTTGGCAACCATCGGGTCCTTTAAATAGTCTGTATCGTCAAGGAAAGTAGTATGATGTAGTCGGATCAACTTTGATCCTTGGTCGACCATCTCTGATCTACTTCTGTAATAATCTGATGAGCAAATAAAGATATAGTTTTACTCCTCTATCTAGCATGCATTGTTAATTCTATTAAATATTTCAAGTATTCATTTATCAGATAGGTGAGTAAACAACCCCCTCCTTGTAATCAGGTTTCTTGTGTGACAAGAGATGCAAGTTGGAGTGCACAAAGACCAAATCCTCATCTTTTTTTGCACCCAATCGGTTGGGTTTAACTGAGTGGATAAAGGAGTATGTACTCCAATTCCGCTCGGCTGAAGAACTTGCAACTTGTTGAATTTGCATACAACATTTACAATTATAATATATAGCAGCAAAAGAAAAATGAGTAAGTTAAAAAATAAAAAGATGCATACTTGAGATACATCTTACTTGTACTTGTCTCTAAGAGCGTAAACATCATGATTCTTTGAAGATATGAACTTGCCAAACTCACTCAAGACAACAATCTATATATCTTCATCTAGGAATATTCTTCTGAATGCAGTCTTGTACCCAATAGCAACCTATTTATCTCTATATGGTGCCACCATCCTCGGCAGGGAAAGTATCTCTTTGTTATAACACTTTGGAGACAAAGCAAATGCCAAGAGATGCAAGGGTATGGTCATCTTGTTCCAATGCTCATCAATGATCTTTTGCACTCTTTTGAAAAATGCTTATGTGGAGTCGTGCTCCTTGGCTTCTATTATGGTCCTTATTTTTTCAACCATGGAGTCCATGCCATCATAAATTTCACCCAAGGATGGTTGATCCATATCTACATACCTAATCATACTCATGATGGGCTCAGTAAAACTCAAAACATATTCCACACGAGCACACCACTCATCATCTAGGATCAATGCTTTGATTTTTTGGGGCTCCCTTTATCTGTGATTGCCTCCATACCATAGTTGCAAAACTCGGACTCGGCAGACCCAAAAATTTTAAAAACTCGGGACTCGCCAAAAACTCGGGGAAAAACTCGGCAAACATAATTTTTTTAAAAATATTCTTAAAAAACACACATTTCAGTAATTTCCTATTTATTATTAAATGACTGGTCACTGTATTATAAAAAATAAAAATTAAAAAATGACTATCATATGAAAGAAGAGTTTTTGGACGAATTGTTAAAATTTATATAGGATTATGATGATTTTAATTTTCGATTTTTTTACTTAGTGACTAATAAAAAAACTGAAATTTTAAAAAGACTATCATATGAAAGGAGAGATTTTGGACAAACTGTCAAAATTTATATGCACGAGTCAGGGATTGTTAAAATTTATATAGGATGATTCGCAACTTTTAACAATAATATGATAATATTTATTATCAATATGTATTATAAATTGCAACTTGGAAATTTCGTTTTGTATTTTAAAAATGGAAATAATTGTATGCATTTTAACTTTTAGGGTTTTCTGGAAACTGATTCGTTTTAAAAATCGCGAAATAGAGAAGTCTAAACTTTGAAGAGGTTTCAAGTTTTAAGATTGTCCTGGACAAATCACGCCACTGCTAGGGTTTGCGTCTACCGTCGGGTCATCTTCTGCTCACAAACGAAATGACAAAAACAAAATGAAATGATCCTTTTCCTCCTGCGGCGAGTTTTCCCCCTATGGCGCGCGAGTTGCAGAGAAGACTCGCGATTTTTTGCAGTAAAAATCGCGGCGAATTTTGGGAATAACTCGTCCCGAGTTATTCGAAGAAAAACTCGCAGGGAAAAAAAAATCGCAATTACTCGCGAGTCGCGCGAGTTTTGCAACATGGCTCCATACACTCCAAAGGGTGTTGATGACCATGGCACTCAATGCCTCTCACACCTTCACATGTCATCTCAAAACAATTGTGTGATGCATATCAAGTTCCAACAACCTAACATGATCTAAAAAAAAAAAATTATAAAATATCAACTTAGCAAAAATTTAAAAATAATAAATATGCTAAAAGTAAAATACTAAAAAACAAAAATAAAATTACCTTCAACAACTCCAATTTGGAGAAGGTCCTGAAGATGGCTTGTCACGTATGATGGTTTGTCACAAACATTTGAATCTCCTTGGCCTCCATATAGATTTCCTTGACCCATGGTGTCCCAAAAATATCAAGTTGAGAGAGGATGACACATGGTGTCCCAAAAATATGCCCATATGTACCTTCCACTATTGAACCAACTGCCCTACAATTTTTAACATTGTCCGTTACAACTTGGACAACATTTTCAGGGCTCACCATCTCAATGGCTTGTATGAGGATATTGGCAATGAAGCTTACATCCTTTAATTGCCCGACGATCATCTGCATTCAAAAACATCGCCCCTTTAGAGGACACTACAATGACATTAATTAGTGGTTTGTTTTTGCAATCCTTCCATCCATCAGAAATGGACACCCCTGTTTCGGGCCATGAATCCTTGATTGCTCTCAATGATGCCTCTACAAAAGCTTTTTCCTTACCCAATAAGGTGGTGTGCACCTTTTCATACCCAAGACTAATGTAATTAGTAGGTGCCCTGGCAATTGCAATCACCACATCCCACCAATATGGTGATCTAACAAGGTTGAAAGGAAGCCCGTTGCTATAAATGCAATGAGCAATGCTTTCATTTGCAAGCTCCCTTGCCTCATTCTTAAAGGCATTTTCCAATGGGCCTCTTTTATAGGAAAGAGTATTGTCTTCTCTAAAAGATGATGATGACATGAAAGGATGTGGGCCAGCCAGTTTTGTTAAGCCGCTAGGAGGTTTCTACAATCCTCTCTTGGAAAGAGGATGTACTATTTCCTTTGCTCTGTTACCATGTTGAAATCCTCTTGTTCCTTGCTATATCTCATTATTTGTTACTTTGGCAACCCTTTTGTATTCATCCCTAGACAAACTCTTATTCCTAAGCCGGAAATAGTGCAAAAGTGAGCTTTCACTCGACTATACGAGCTCTTATATTCATTCAGACATTGGCTACAATGCCAATGGTAACCCCCACCACTAGGTAGTTGTTCATTCATGGTTGTATGTCACCAAAGAGGTGACACTGCATCAATTTTAAATGAGCTCTCTATTGGTGGGGCAACTAAACTAGAACTATTAGCCATTCTGTATGAATATAAGAAAACAAAAACAAAACATTCAAAATTTACAACCCTACAACTTATTAAAAAAAATTTAAAAAAAAGCATTATAATAACCCCTATATTATGTAAAAAAGGTTTAAAAAATATTTAAAACATTTTTTAAAAAATCAGCATTATAACCCCGATATTATGCATAAAAGGTTTTAAAAAGTATTTAAAACAATTTATTTTAAAAAAACTGAAAAATCTTGGAAAAAATCATCAAAACTTGAAAAAAATTACAAGATTCACTCAGCTTTGATAGATAAATCTTCCTCATGCAACTCTTTCTCTCCTATTGGTGTAGGTCTTTCACTTCCATAGCCTTCACCTTCGAAGAAAAATGCAACAACCTTCAACAATCAACAATGTCAGCTTGGAGGCAAAAAATGCAGTTTTACTCTTTTGTTTTGACGAATGGAGGCAAAGTAGATTGTTGTAGGTGTTCTTTTAATTTTAAAAATTGTTTAGAAAAGGTGTTTTAGGGTTTTGGGGCCTCACAGTCCAAAGGGACGCCTGAGTTCTCCCAAGTTCAGCTTGAGTTCACCCAACGTCCGCCCTGGGCACCTCGGGTTCCTTGTGGGTTCTTCGTCCTAGGCAAACCCCTCATCGTCTCGTCCCCGCACCCGTACCCAAACCATACCCATACGCATACGGCAAGCAATACGAAAGAACCCGGTAACTTAGTATTTTCCAATATTTTTTGATATTATCTTCTTCTTTTTTCCTTTCAAGGCTGTAAACAGATCCCTTTGTATTGTATTAATTAGTAGTTAATTGTGGTATAACTCAGTGCATGACTGAACTAAGTGATTGTAAGCAATCTAATTTATATTGCACATGATCACATATGGATAGTATAAGCCAATCTAATCTATTTACCTTGTTCATATAAAAAAGCTTGATGATCTAGCATCACTTCATTATGTAAAATTCATTGCAAAAACATCAGGAACTGCAGCCCATAGTTGATCGTACTTCATAGCAGCTATCCTCATTGGCTCTGCCTGCTTTGTGTTAATTTGAAGTTTGTAGTCTGTATTTGATTTTTAGGGTTCAAACTTTGAAGTCAAACTACGAAGTAATGCGCACTGTAATCAGCAATCTCAAAATTAATGAGGAAAATCCATATTCCAATATTCATGGTGTACACTCTTGTTTACTTTCACTCTCTTTGCAATTAGGATGGCTTTAAATGTAAAAAGCTTCAATTATTTGTCTTCTTTTTTCTACACTTTATAAGTTCCTGATAATATCCCAAGAAGTTTAAAATGTTTGTATCTTTTGGTTTGCCAAGATATTCCCAAGAAAGACATTTGCTTCTATGGCTAATACAATGTCACATACTACCACTAGGGGCAATGTGATAAAAGGCAAAATATGCACGCTACCACTAGGGGCAATGTAGCAATGTCGCCGTCTTCTTTTTTTTCTGCATTTTTTAGGTTCCCAATAATATCCCGAGAAACTGAAAATATCTTTGTCTTTTGGTTGGCCAAGATATTCCCAAGAAAGATGTTTGCTTCTATGGCTAATCCAATGTCACATACTACCACTAGGGCCAATGTGATAAAAGATAAAATATGCACACTACCACAATGGGCAAATGTAGCAACATCATTGTCTAGACCCCATAATCAATATTGTTCACAACAAGATCGAGTGTAAGTTTCCTTCTCACGAAACGTCAATTTGTACACACATTTCAAGCTTTATCTTGTTTTAAATTTGGCCTGATCATCACTAGAGGAGTTCTTCTGATTTTGATTCGCTACAATCCGAAGAACTATGCATAACTTAATATTATCTCTGAACCTTCTCTCTAGAATCTAGGTTGTTAATCTGGCTATCATGAGACTGGTGCGTGATTGTTTGATATGGCCAATATTGCTGTACATCTTATGTCAGTACTCCACAAACCCACCACCATAGATGGAAAACTCGCCGAAAACTCACGAGTTTTTTCCCATCCCGAGTTTTTCTGACTTAAACTGGGAAAGTTTTTTTTTTTGAGTTTCTACAGAAAACTCACCGAGTTTTCGGCAGAGACTCGCAGCCTACGCAGGTAAAAGCATAACAGGGTCGTGACAGTATATTTCAAAATACATTTAAGTATAAGTTTGTGTATTGAATTTTCTTATACTTTAAATATTTTGAAATATACTGTCAAGATGTTTGAGATAGGTTCCGAATCCATGGGATTTAACATGCAGATTCTAGATTTTGGAGGATCCATCAGATTTCAGACTTAACCAATTTTTCAGGGTTTCAGACTTTAGCCAAATTCAGGATTTCAGGACATGCATCAGAGTGAAAGAACAAGGACCCCTTAGTAAAATGTTGTGGAATTTGACATGATTTTGCAATTATGAAGCATAGAAATAGGAGCTTTCTAGTGCATCTAGTTGTGAGCGAAATCAGACCTTGTTTGAGGCCATTCACACGAAGAAGAGGAACAAATTAGCTCAAAAGTGCCTCAATGACCTTGTCTTTGTGCAATACAACCTTCGGTTGCACACAAAAAGAGTAGAGGACAAATCACTGGATCCTATTCATTTGGATGAGATAGATCCTTACAGTGATTGGATAGGGCGGGATGAGCAGCCTCCATTGTTTACCGCAGACGAGATTCTTCATTTCGAGAGACGAGCAATGGACGATGTGGGTGCAACAAGACATGTAGGGTTGGAGGACATTCATGAGGATGAGGAGTCATTGCCAGAGCTAGATATTTCCAGGATGGTGGTCGAGCCTCAACCACAGCCTTTCATGCCAACCGAGGAGCCACCAACACTGCATGCTCGCAGGACTAGAGCATCTACCTCTTCCCTAGCTTTGACTAAATTAGGGAAGAGAAAGGTGTAATATGTTGTATTTAGTATTTACTTCTAGTTTTACTATTTTCATTTTCAGCTATCAATTGTAATTTCTATATATCAAGGTTTCAGCCATTAGGATTCCACATGAGAATGAGATTTTGTAATCAATTTGCATTGAAGTCAATCAAGTTTAATAGAAAACCCTTTTGTACTCATTTATGGACTCATTGGATTCATCTTGGCATTGAAATTTGCAAAAAAAATGCGTTTCTAATGAAATTTTAGCAATTTTTTAAGTTCCCAAGTTTTTTGCCGAGATTTCTCCGAGTTTTTTTTTGACTCTCCAAAAATTGGCTTGCCGAGTTTTTTGCCGAGTCGAGTTTTCCAGCTATGCCCACCACAAAAGTTTGAGTTGTTGTAATAGGGGATTTGTCAGGATCCCCATCTGTTCTGTTTCTTTACTTCTATAGAACATAGTATTTTATTTTTTAATATTTTTCCTTGTTTTGAAAGAATAATTATACTATAAAAATTGCAAAAAAAAATCAAAAACTTGCATGCATGCTTTTAGTTTAGACTGTTTTTTATAACTTTTTACTTAGGAGACAGTTTCTTTAACTTCCCTGTCTGCTCTTTCTTAACCTTTACAGAACACAGTATTTTATTTTAATAGTTTTCCCTCTTTTTGAAACAATAATATTACTTCAAAAGTTGCAGGAAAAAAAATCAAAAACTTGCATCCGTGCTTTTAGTTTAGACTGTTTTTTACTTAGGAAACAGTTTCTTGCTTGCAGGTATTAAACATCCGTTGGTCTCTTGTCGTAGTTATAGGACTCAAAACTCTTTTGTTTCTTGCTTGCAAGATAATATTTTTTAGGTTTTCCAAGTAACCATAATGGCCATTTTTGCTTTTTTTTTACTGGGTTCAGCTGATCATAGCACACAAAAAGGATTTTGCATGGACCTATTGCAAACCCATCCAAAATTTGAAAAAAGTAAAATGCAAATTTGTGGCATTGAAGGCTATGAAGGTTTTTATTGCTTCAAATGGAATTCAACATAGATGCTAGGCTATGTTACCGATTCGTCTGATCTGTACCAGATCCAGATCCCAGTTCAGGGTAGGCAGGGGTGCGTCCAGGGGAGGCTTTAAAGACTGTGGGTTTGTCTAGGACAAACCCAGGCAAACCCAGATCGGTTTTCGCAAACCCACAGGCAAATCAGTCATTTTTTTAGTTTTCTTTTTTTTTTTTGGCTTTTTTAATGCTTTAAGTCATTTCACTTTGACTTGAATGCATCCCTAACCATAAAAACCTCATTCCCAGGCATCTGAAAGACAAAAACATAGTAGTTTAACTCATTGTGAATGCAAAACACAAAAGTAATTCATTTTGGTTTAACTTTCATTCTTGATTGTCATCAAACAAATAGAGTTGAAGATTGACCGGTGAAGGTTCCAAAGTGATAGGTTTGCCATTCCTACGTGACTGCAAGAGACCATTTGCTACAAAAGAGATTGTAGAGGAAGATTTTTGAAAAAGACGTTTTTTTTGGTTTTTTTTCTGCATTTTTGTTTTGTTTAGAAATATTTTTTCCTTTCTTCCATGAATCAATGGCATACGCTTAAATTTTTTTAACTCAGTTAGGTTCTATATTATTGTTTTGTTTTCATTTGTTTTGAATGTGTTGTTTATTGAATTTGTTGCCATAGTGATTACAATGGCAACCAGTTTAATCTCTGTAGGCCAACCCCACTTCAAAACAGACCCAAATTCACCCCTTCGAAAATATGTTCATATGTTACAGCGGGTTCCAAGTGGTGGTCATTATATTTGGATTTGCAATGGGTGTGATGTTCAATATTCAAGCTCATACAGTCGAATGAAAGCCCATTTTTGTGGTATCCCTAGGGTGGACACCAAAGCTTGCCCAAGGAAAAATAATGTACCCATCCTAGTAGAGCAAGTCATAGCATATATTAATGAGCAGGAAAAAAGCAGATGAAGCACCAGGCATAAATCAAATCATCCTTTGCTAAAAAAGGAATCTCGAGGAATGAAGCCCCCTCCATCGTCATCTAATCTTCAACTTGTAGAGAGCCACCCATTTTTGGCCACACCTAAAGAACCTATGGTGTGTAAGAGAACAAAGAGACCATTGGGAATGGCATTTCATGATAAGTCTCGTGAGATTGTTAATCAACACATTGCAAGACGTGTCTATGCAAATGGATTGGCTTTCAATGTTGTCTACTCACAATATTGGCAACAAATGGTGAAAGCAATTAACGAGGCTCCAAAAGGGTACAAGGGCTCGAGCTTTGAAAAGGTTTGTAACACCTTATTGGAAAAGGAGATGATGTTTGTAGAGGATTCATTGAAACCCATAAGGGATTCTTGGGCCGAGACAGGGGTGTCCATCGTGTCCGATGGATGGAAGGATGCAAAAAATCAGCCATTGATCAACGTTATTGCAGTGTCCCTTTAAGGGGCAACATTTTTTAAGGGAGCGTATTGTGAAGGGGAAGTGAAGGATAGTGCATTTATTGCTAATATTCTCTGTCAAGCCAGTGAGGAAGTGGTGCCTCGAAACTTTGTTCAAGTCATAACGAACACTAAAAATTGTCGAGCGTTGGTTTATCGATTGAAGAGCGTTGCTCACACATCTTTTGGACACCTTGTACGGTCAACTCCCTCAACCTTATGTTATCAAAAATTGGCACCAAAATTGATTGGATCAAACAAGTGTATACTGAAGTTGAAGACATCCAATGCTCATCACCAACCACCATATGTCACAAGGCATATTCTAAACATTCTCAAAATTGGAGTTGTTGAAGGTAAGTGATGCAATAAGATTTATTAAATATTTTAAATTTTAATATTTATGTTTCACTTTAGTAATTTTAATTTTTCTAAGTTTATCTATTCTTCTTAAGAAGTTACGAATTTTTATTTTTTAATATTTTTAATTTTGATTTCTATTAAATAGGTTGTTGAGACCCGTTTTGCCTCCAACACAATTGTCTTAAGACGACTTATGAAAGTTACGCAAGCACTCTATAACATGGTCATCAACCAAAATTTGTCCATATGGACGCAATCTAGTGCTACAAGGGAAGAAAATATTAAGTGGATGATCCTAGATGACACTTGGTGGGATCATGCTTAATATTTCTTCAGTTTCACTGAGCCCATATTGAGTATGATTTGTTACACTGACATGGATAGGCCTTGTTTGGGAGAGATATATGATGGCATCAATTCAATGGTTGAGAAGATGAAAGCCATCATAAATGCAAAAGAGCAAGATCTTGAAGAAACTTTCTTCAAACAACTACACAAAATTATTGAAGAGAGATGGAACAAAATGACCACCCTGCTACATCTTCATGCCTTTACATTGACTCCCAAATATTATAGTGTTGAGATCATTTATGTGTCGACAAGGATTGCCCCATATAGAGATGAAGTTGGCCAAGGGTACAAGTCAAGACTTCGTAGAATCTTCATTGACCCTGACCTGCAGGGATGCAGTTAGACTTGAGTTTATGGATTTTGTATGCTCAAATGACTTTAGTATTGATGCTCTTCATGTCAAGTTAAAGGTCGATGCTCATAGTTGGTGGTACTCCCATGGCCAATCATTAGCACACCTACAACCTCTTGCAATCAAAATTTTATCGCAAGTTTTATTAATAGCTTCTTTTATCTTTTAAGTTTCAATTATAATTTTAAAATTTATTTTTTATATTTATAACTCTAAGTCTCTAATTTTGTCTTAATAGATTGCTAGTTCATCTCTAACTCTCTAATTTTGTCTTAAGAGGAATTGGAGCACATACTCCTTCGTCCACACAATAAAGCGTAACCAGCTGCACTCAAAAAAGGCAGAAGACTTAATGTAAGTGTATGTGCATTCCAACTTCACCTCCTTTCACACAAAGAAAGTGGCTACACGAAAAGGAACACAAGGAAGTGGGATATCGAGCTAAAGCATACTGACTTGCATGCTACCAATTCCCACCTTGCTGCACTTGATGTAGAGGGCGAGCCAACTAGTGATCATGAGAGTGCCAATGCCAGTGCCATTGTTTGTGGTTCTTCTAATATACCAGTACTTGCATCATCTAATATGGATGGTGATGATGATATTTTTGAAGACCCATATGACACTAATAACCAATTAGTGATGGCTGATTGTTGACACTTGACATTATTATTTTTAATTTCAATATATATCATGAAATTCAAGTTTGACTCGTTGACATTGTAGTATTTTTAATATTTATTATTTTATGGAGGTTTTGTCTATTATATGATTCTATGTGGTATTCTAAACTTAATTACTGCTGCAAATATGTATATATTTCTGATTTTAATATGTTTTTGTCTGGATAAACCCAAACAAACCCAAACCCCAAAAAAATTTGACCGAACTGACGAACCTGAACCCAAGCCCGAACCAAGATCAATAACTTAGGTGCTAGGGAATGATGTTAAGCCTTCCAAACACTGCATCGCAAATGTCACACATCAGCCTTTGTCGTCCCTTGAGGCTTATGCAAAAAACAAAACGAAGGCAAGGACAACTCTTGGATTGACGTCTTCCAAGGCAAGAATTTATTCTTTAGACAAAGATGAAACTTCACAATCAAAACACCATCTTGCAAATACATCTACACCTTGTACATCAATAGGTGGGGGCAATGTATATGTCTTCTTTGCACCTTGTATTACATGTAGAGCACAACCATCTTCAAAACAACTAAGAGTGGAAGAAGAATGTTCACGAGCAAGGAAAAAAAGCCATTGATAATTTTTGGTACTATTCCAACCTCCGGATTAATGTTGTTAGGTCTCCATACTAGCAACAAATAGTTGATGCGATTGCAGTGGTAGATTCTAGCTTCAAAGCCCCCTCATAGAGAGCTTGAGGAATGTTATGTTGAGAAATGCAATGCACGATTTCAGTGATGTCTCTCCCAATCATCACAAGAGTGAGCAAAGATAGGGTGTGGAATCATGTCAGATGGGTGGACAAATAGGAGAAACCATACTCTGATTAATTTCTTTGTGACATCGGTGATTGGCATGTTTTTTCTTAAAATTGTGGATGCATTAAATAAAATCAAATCATCATAGACACTTTTCTCCCTATTTGATGAGGTGATGATTGAGATAGGGCCATGATATGTTGTCCATTATATGTTGTCCATTTTAATATAGACAATGTTGATAGTTCTGTAGCCTCTAAGAAACATTTGATATAGAAGTATCCCACATTGATTTGAGGCCAAAGTCTGGTGTATTGTCTCAACTTGTCTTGATTTAAGACTAGTAGATATTGGCAAACATCCATGGGTTAAATTTGTATTAGAGAGGGATTAAACCATTACAAAATTTATCTAAATCACCCCAAGGTACTCAATGCGATGCACTTTCATAGATGGATAGGAACTTGATCGCCGAAGCTAATGAGCTCTGCTACCCATTTCGTCACATTCCAAAAACTGTGTGCACAGAAGATGAATTTGACACGAATGTTTCTTCCAAATGGGTGGGTTGAATCTCACTTTGCTAGTCACTTGGATCACAAGACACATTTGTTTTTTATGAGAATTTTTTGGTTAGACACACAGAAGATTGTGCAAATTTCAAAGCCATTGCTCAAAGTTATGAAAATAGTTGATGGGGAAAATCCCCAATGGTCTACTTCTACAACGTCATTAATAAGGCTGAGGTTATTTGTACTAAGATGCACAACATGTTGGAGAAATACATGTTGATATGGGAGAACATTGATGACAAATGGGATCAACAAATGCATTGCCACCTCAATGCCACAAGATACTACCTGAATCTAACATTCTTTTAAGCAAGTCCTTCTAAGATGATGTAGAGGTGACAGACAACCTCTTCAAGTGAAGTAACAGTTGTTTCACTAACACAAAAGAGTGGTAGGCAACCAATGTCGAGTTGCCCATGTACCAACAAAGATATTCTTCTCAAATGTATGTGCCATTGACACCAAGACGACCTTAAAACCAAGTATTTGCAATCAACTTTTGCCTCCTCTCTTTGAAATTTTGAAATTTGAAATGCATTATAATATTAGATAGATCATAAAATATTAAAAAAAAATTGTTTTGGTCAAAGCAATGGTGGGATATTTTATCCAAGGAAATCAAATCCCTGTGATAGATAGCAATGCACATATTGTGCCAACACTACAATTCTTTCCCTTGTGAGCACTCTTAAAGTGTGTTTGAACACATACACTACAAGAAACATAACCATTTGACTCAAAAGTAGATGAATTGGCGTTTGTTCACCACATCCTCCACCTACGACTCGAAAAATTTGAGGTTAGACTAATTTCCTAAATTAATCTGTTAAACTTTAATTATTGTTGCAACTTGCAAATTTGAAACCAATTCAAATTTGTCACATATAATGGATACTTATATGTGACAGCAATCAAGTGCATTTGAGGTAGAATGTTTTGTTAGATAATTGTCATTGATGTCAAATTGATGCATGTTGTTAGAAAGATGTCAATGCTTGATGCATGCTGTGTTAGAAAGAATTCGCCTAGTGTTTGATGCTGCTGCACTATACACGCCTAGATACAGAAGAAAACCTGCATATCAATGCTGCATACATTGTTGAAAACAATGCTAAATATCCAAATCTGTAGAAGGATAAACGCATGTATAGGAGGATAAAAGTAGCTTTAAGAAATTAAAGCATACATAAGAAATCAGTGCCACCACAAGCATGATGAAGATAAGCATTGCAAAACAATTCTTTTGTTAAGATTTGATAAGGTTTGAGAAAGGAAAGCAAATCTCATAAAGCTGGCCACCATCTTTAAAAGGAAATAAGATAAGATTTTATAAAGCAAATCAAGTCACCTTTAGAAAGATAGAAAATCAGATTTAAGTAAGATAGGCACCTCATTTTGGATAAGTTTGGATAAGAAAAACAGTTTGATGGGAGCGCCAAGATAAGAAGATTTTTTAATCTTGATTTTAATTGTAAATTAAAAAAAGAAATGCAGCGCCAGCTTTAGAAGGTTTTATCCTTGAAGTTTTTCATGGATAATAACAAAACAAAAAAGGAAACACTTTTTTAGTATTTTGGGCGCTTTATGAGCAGTTTTTTGTTTTTTAAATGTTTTCTAAAAAGAGAGCTTTTTGATGAAGGCATGGATAGAGTATGCAGTTGAGAAGAGGAATTTTTTTTCAGTGATTGAAAATAAGAGATAGAGGTCGATTAGCAGAGAAAAAAATGCAGATTTATGAAGAGAGATTGAGCAGAGTTCAGAAAAGATTTTTTTAAGCAGAGTTTACTAGAGGTTGGTGCCTCATACTAAGTCGGTGCTCAGAGGGAGTTGGTGCTTCCAGTGAGTTGGAGCTAACGTTTGTAAGATCGGTGTCTTATGTGGGTTGTTGCCTACAGTTTGTTAAGAAGTTAATAAAAGCAACATTTTGCCGTGGTTTTTTCCCTTAGGGGTTTTCCATGTAATTTATGTGTTCTTGCATGTGCAGCTTGCTTGATGTTTTTGAAGTTGTATTTTCAGATTTGAAATAAGTGTTAAAATTTGTACTAATACTGATTCACCCCCCCCCCCCCCCCTCCTCAGTATTAGCGTGTGCTCTTCAATTGGTATCAGAGCTAGGTTCCTTCGGAAAAGAGCCTTCCAAGCTTGAAAGTAGATCCTGAGAAGCACACAATGGCTGGTAATGATGGACATGGTTTTTCCACTAATAGGGCACCTTTATTTGATGGAACAAATTATGCTTTTTGGAGCATAAGGATGGAGACATACTTGAGTGCGCTTCGATTTGACATCTGGCAATCAGTGATTGATGGTTACACAGCTCCGACAACTGATCCAACTGATGCTACTAGTAAAAAGGCCAGTGAATGTAATGCTAAGGCCAAGAGTGTCATTCTTTGTGGGTTGTCTGAATTTGAATTCGTTAAAGTGGTGCATTGTGCATCTGCAAAAGAGATGTGGGATAAATTGAAAAATATTTATCAAGGAGATGAGAAAGTTAAGAAGGGAAAGCTTCAAACTTACAGAGCACAGTTTGCTAAGATCTTCAATCCTTCTATTGCAGAAACCTTTGCATCAAATCGCAAGGGGAGTGACCTTAGAATTTTTTCAACAATTTTGGATTCATCAATCTCTTCACCAAGGCCTTTAATAGTATTTGATATTGTTGGATTTAGGACAGACAACTGAGAGGGGGGAGGGGTGAATCAGTTGTTACCAAAAACAGATTCAATCATGGAAGCATAATGCAATAATTCATGAGCAAAAACAAATTCAACACATATAACACCAAGATTTTGACATGGAAAACCCGGTTAAGGGAAAAACCACGGGGTGGCTAACCCAAGATTGTATTCTCTGTTAGAAGAATAAAGATGAATAAAATGGCACTTGCCAGTTAGGGCTCACTGCCCGAGCACACTGCTCACAAGAGGCCCACTGCCTACAAGAGACACACTGTCTACAAAAGAATATAAGTATTACATACTTGAACTGGAGATAAGCATCTTTACTATGCTTGAGTCAGTTCCATTTAAGCTCAACACCTCTGCTCTGCTTCTCGCTCCTCTTCACAACTATCTTCTCATTTTCACCACTAGGATACATTTGAATGACTTCGCAACTCTTATTTATACATGACATCGACTTTGGAATGATCATCAAAGTCGACACAACATACACTTATTTTATTACAGAGCAATTACAAAAATACATCTTGACTTATTACACAAACTTCATGTGCATTACTACACTGTCGGCCACACATAACTGGGACTTCAATCTTCTTCGAGGAACACGCCCTGCTTCGCAAAACATCTTCAAGATCATCTCCAATATGCGTAAATCATCCTGTTGGCCAAGACTAGGAAGAAGAACATCACCCAAAGGTAGATCTTCAATTACGAGCTCAATCTTCAATGCGGACCGCCAACATGAACTGGACACGATCTAGAGTCCCCCACAAGCTTGCCTGAAACACCAAGAACATCCACACCACTTCTGCTTGCTGTAATCATTCGTATCTTCATCCGGAACCTCAAGAACACAGTCACCCATCACTGTCACAATAGAAGGATTGCTTGTGGACCTCCAAACCATGAACCAATTGAGTTGTCAATTCACATGAGCCTCCCAGACATGTCACCAGATCCGCAGAACATGATATTTTATTTCCTGATCTCACCGGACCTATTTGAGTCACTCTGTCACCTCTGAACAGTTGCTAGAACCAGTTTTACTCTCATGGCCATAACTCCTCCAAATTTTCATGCGCACCTCTCAAATCTTGGCTGGATCATCTTCAGACACATATCTACAAACCCTTTGATGTACATTCTCTGATCTTCATCTAGCTGGGATCTTCACTTCATAGAGCTTCACTGTCTTCACTGATCTTTGTTTCTGATAGAGCAAATTTTCTCAATATCCTCAGCACACAACTTATCCAATCCTTGACATCAATGCAACAGGAGTATGTTGACATCAATGACAACACTGGTTAGGCCCATACTTGCAACAGATATCTCATCCACACGAAGTAGGTATTGAGCAATAGTTTCCTCTTCTTAGTTTGAAAGCCTCAAAATGGAAGAAGAGGAAACTATTGCTCAATACCTACTTCGTGTGGATGAGATATCAAATACTATTAAAGGCCTTGGTGAAGAGATTGATGAATCCAAAATTGTTGAAAAAATTCTAAGGTCACTCCCCTTGCGATTTGATGCAAAGGTTTTTGCAATAGAAGAGATGCAAGATCTTAGCAAACTAACTAAAGATGTGTTGCATGGTATTTTAACTACATATGAGATGAGATCCATTGGTCAAACATCTAAAAAGGAGGTTGCATTCAATGTTACACGAAAAGAAAAAATGCAGATACATGAATCAAGTGATAGTGATTCAGATGATGAAGAAGCCCACTTCATGAGAAGAATGAAGGATCGGGAAAGTACAAAGGAAAGCTACCCTTCAAGTGTTTCAGTTGCGAAAAGGTAGGACATTTTGCTTCCAAATGTCCTTATGCAAAGAAAGCGGGCAGCGAGAACAAAGAAAAACCAAAGTACTACAAAAAGGGCTTTCAAGAGATGAAGAATTTTCGAAAATCTGAAAAGAGTCTTTATTCTAAAGATTACATCAGCTCATCAGAAGACAGTGATGGAGGTTCTTCTAGTGAAAGAGAAGAAATACTTTTCATGGGTATAGAAGTAAACAGTGATCAAAAGGAAGATTTTGGAAATAAGACCAATGAAGAAGATGGAGTAGATCTTGAAGAAGAGCTTTTCTTTGCCTATAATGAGATTGAAAAGCTTAAGAAGAGAAATTCTAAACTAAAGGTGCAGCTTCAAGAAGACAAGGAATCATCAGATAAAATATCACAAGCTTTTGATGAAGCTGAAAAGAAAACAATAGATCTGAAAATTCACATTGAAGAGGCTAAGAAAATTGAAGAAGTGAGAAATCACTTGAAAATAAAAGAAGAAAACTGCAAAAAATTAGAAGCTGAAATTGTTTCCCTGAGGAAGCAAATAGATAAAGCTGTGGTACAAGCAAATATAAATTTGAAGGGTGAAAAGAGTTCTGAAATTTTGAGTGTGATCATCAATGTACAAAAGCCTACTTTTGATAAAGGCGGTCTTGGATTTGTAGGTGGTCAAAATTCTAAAGCACCTAGAATGTTCACAAAATCAAATGAACAAAAAAACAAGCTATGTTGAAAGTCTTAAAAATGGTGGAAATAAGGTAAAAGACAGCCAGAAGACAAGTACATATTCTGGAGTTAGAAATGATGGCTTCAAAAAACCTCTTCCATCTAGACAAACAAAAATAACCAGGTTTAATAACTCCTTTTATGGTTATTGTTTTTCATGCAATCAGTTTGGTCATAGGGCCATGGATTGCAGAGTACATGCAAGAAATAATTTCAGTCATAGAGCTAGGAATTATGGAGCATATCCTAGAAATGATCATGCATAGAATATGAACCAAAGTCAAGGTTTGATGAGTAGAAATTCTTTTTCTCCTTTAATGAATTTCAATATGATGTGCTACAAGTGCAATAATTTTGGTCATACTGCAAATGTTAGTAGAAGTAATTTTGCAAAACCCCCCAGACAAAATGAGCAGGAAGACAAAAAGGTTTGGAGAAAGAAGAAAGCAGAAGAAAAACAAAACTCTATGATTGTTCAAACAGCCTTGCATGCATGAAATGAAGGCAATACATGGTATATTGGTAGTGGCTTCTCGAGACATATGACAGGTGACAAAAGTAAGTTTCTTACTTTGAAGAAAACAAACGGTGGTACAGTAAGATTTGGTGATAATGCTTCAACCAAAATTCCAGGTAAAGGCACACTTGTTCTTGAAGATGGCAGAACAAAAATAGAAAATGTATTATTTGTTGAAGATTTGAAACACAATCTTTTGAGTGTGAGTCAGATGTGTGACCAAGGACACACTCTTACTTTCAATTCTGAAGGATGTGAAATAAGCAAAGAAGGCAGATCTATCGCTGAGGCTAGTAGAGCAAGCAACAATCTTTATATTCTCAATAACACCAAAAGTGAAAAGTGTTGCATGTCACAAGAAGATGAAAGTTGCTTGTGGCATAAGAGATTGGGGCACCTAAATTTTGACAATGTTGTCAAAATCAGCCGCAAGGAAGCAGTGAGAGATATTCCAAAACTCTCAAAACCTTCAAATATAATTTGAAAAGATTGTCAGTTGGGAAAGCAAACTAGAGGAAGCTTCAAATCTAAGGAGTATTCTACGTCAAAGTCTCTAGAGCTGATTCATACAGATCTATGTGAGCCAACGAGAACATGGAGCACGCAAGATGAAAGATATTTTATGTTTTTAATTGATGACTTTACAAGAATGACTTGGGTTACTTTTTTAAAGGAAAAATCAGAAGCTCTTGACAAATTTAAGGCATTCAAAGCCTTAGTGGAGAATGAGATTGGAAAGAAGATTAAATGTCTTCGATCAGACAAAGGAGGAGAATTCACTTCAAGTGAATTCCATGATTTCTGCGAAAAGCATGGAATAAAAAGACAATTTTCAGTTGCAAGAACACCATAACAAAAATGGTGTTATGGAAAGGAAAAATTAGGACGGTTCAAGGGATGGCTCGGAGCATGCTGAATGAGTCCAAAGTCCCTGATTCCTTCTAGAAAGAAGCGGTTCATACAGCTGTTTATATTCAAAATCGTGGATTAATCAGAGTCAATAGCAACAAGACTCCTTATGAGTTTTGGACAGATAGGCCTGCAACTGTGAAGTACTTCAGAGTGTTTGGTAATCCACGTTATATTAGAAAAGATGAAGACAATCTGGGTAAATTTGACTCGAGAGCAAATGAGGGAATTTTTCTTGGATATTCTTCCAAGAGTAAAGCATACAGATGCTACAATAAACACTTGCACAAAATTGTTGAGAGTGCAAACGTTAAAGTTGATGAAGATAGAAGTCTTCCAAAACAAATACAAGAGGTAGATGATCTAGATTCAGAGGAGTTCAAGGAAGATAAAGAAAGTGTAGAAGGAGGTGCAGCTGAAACAGTTGCACAAAAGACACCATCAACGACACCTTCTAAGACATCATCAAAAGCTTCCACAAAGACACCACCTAAATTTATACAAAGAAATCATCCAGAAGATCTAATAATAAGAGGTGATAGGCCAAGAGCAACAAGAAGATTGATAGATTATTCAGAAAATGAAGATATGTCTTTGCTGTCCAAAATTGAACCAAAGAGTGTTCAAGAAGCAAGTAAAGACAAAAATTGGATAGAAGCAATGGACGAAGAGCTCGATCAAATTGAGAAGAATAGAACTTGTGAACTTGTTCCAAGACCCAAAGATAAGAAAGTCATTGGAACTAAATGGGTCTTCAGGAATAAATTAAATGAAGTTGGCCAAATTGTGTACAAAGGATATGCACAAGTTGAGGGTGTTGACTTTGAAGAAACATTTGCACCTGTTGCTTGGTTAGAAGCAATAAGAATGTTTCTAGCAGAATTGCATGGACACGGATACGATATCGGATACGAATATGGTATCAAATACGGATACGGATATTTTTCAAGACCCTTAATATGGATACGGCTAGATACGACATATTTATAGATAGATAGATAGATAGATATATTAACAATAAATAATTTAAATTTAATATAAAATATATATATTTAACAAATATATTATATATAATAAATTAAACTTAAATTAAAAGTTAAATGTATTAAACTTAATAAATAAATAAAAGTTTACAATGTAAAGTAAAACAAAAAAGCCAAAAATTAAAAAAAGTATCTCCAATTAATAAAATTTGCCTCTTCCTCCATTGCTTGTTGACACTATATCTCCAACTTTAAAATGAATGCGATTATTTGAGTAAATACAATCACATAGAAAGACATATTTCTGATTATGTGCGTGCTGGTCTAGAGTAGCTCCCTGCAACAAGAAGTCAGCATGCCATGTCATGGAATAGTTGCTTGCGGCAATTTTTAACATTCTAGGGTTAATATTTTTGGGATACAACACAAATATCATGAGAATGCCGCATCTACGCGTATTCGGCATGGGAAAAAATAGGGTTTTTTTTTGTACAACCGGATACGGTATCCAAGACGTATCCAAGCCATATCCTATGAGTATCCATATCCGATACGGCAATACGCATACCAAGGGAGAGGGGGGTGGAGTATCCGATAACTATGGTTTCTAGCTTTTGCAAGCTTCAAGAATTTCAAAGCCTTTCAAATGGATGTAAAATCAGCCTTTTTCAATGGAAATTTGGAGGAAGAAGTCTACATGGAACACCCTGATAGATTTATTATTTCAGAAAATCGGGACCATGTATGCAAGTTGAAGAAGGCACTGTATGGTTTGAAACAAGCACCCAGAGCTTGGTATTCTAGACTAAACAATACTTGCAGAAACAAGGGTACAAAAGAGGTTTTGCGGACAGCAACCTCTATGTCAAGAATTAAGGTAAAAACATGTTAATTGTTGTTGTTTATGTAGATGATATCATCTTTGGAGGCAACAGTGAAAATATGTGCAAAGAATTTGCTACTACTATGCAAAGTGAGTTTGAAATGTCAATGCTTGGTGAGCTGTCTTATTTTCTTGGTTTGCAAATATTACAATCAGCTAATGGAATATTTCTTTCTCAAACCAAGTATATTAAGGAAATGCTGAAAAAGTTCAAGGTAGAAGACTGCAATCCTATGCGTACCCCAATGATTACAGGATGCAAGTTAAGCAAGGACGATGAATCTCCCGAAGCTAATCAAACTTTGTACAGGTCAATGATTGGGATTTTATCGTATGTCACAGCTACACGCCCAGATATTATGCAAGTTGTTGGTTGTGTGGCTCGATTTCAGGCTGCAACCAAGGAGACTCATGTAAGTGCAGTAAAATGGATATTCAAATATCTAAAAGGTACTATGGATTTCGGTTTATGGTATCCAAGAGGTGAAGACTTCACACTCACAACACAAATGCAGATTGGGCCGACAGTGTTGATGATAGAAAGAGCATGAGTCGAGGTGCATTCTTTCTCGGAAATTATCTTGTTTCGTGGTTTAACAAGAAACAAGAATCAATTTATTTGTCTATAGCTAAAGTTGAGTACATTGCAGCAGTTTCTTGTTGTACACAGCTTCTATGGATGAAGCAGACATTGAAGGACATCAAGGTAGAGTTTGATCATACCATCTCTATTTTCTGTGACAATACAAGTGCAATTAATATTTCAAAGAACCCCATTATGCACTCCAGGACAAAACATATTCCGATTAAGTATCATTTTTTGAAAGAGCAAGTTGCTAACAATCAAGTTAAGTTAGAATATGTTGCCACCAAAGAACAGGTTGCAAATATCTTCACCAAGCCACTTCCAAAGGAAACTTTTGAGTACTTGAGGAAGAAGTTGGGAGTGATGTCACACTCATTCTGTCAGTAAGGACGAGTATTGATTAAGGGGGAGCTTATAATTGTCATTATTTAGCTCCGTGTGAAGAAGTTGCAGAGTTATTATCTCCTTTGCCATTGATGTCAAATGGGGGTGAATCAGAGACGAAGAGCAGTTTCAGTTTTGTAAACTTGAAGTTGTCATCAATGACAAAGGGGGAGATTGTTAGATAATTGTCATTGACGTCAAATTGATGTATTGCTGTCAGAAAGATGTCAAAGCTTGATGGATGCTGTGTTAGAAAGAATTCACTTAGTGTTTAATGTTGTTGTACCATACACGCCTAGATACAGAAGAAAACCTGCATATCAATGTTGCATACAATGTTGAAAACAATGCTACGTATCCAAATCTGTAGAAGGATAAATGCCATGTATAGAGGGATAAAAGTAGCTTTAAGAAATTAAACCATACATAAAGAAATCAGCGCCACCACAAGCATGATGAAGATAAGCATTGCAAAACAATTCTTTTGTTAAGATTTGATAAGGTTAGAGAAAGAAAAGCAAATCTCATAAAGCTGGCCGCCATCTTTAAAAGGAAATAAGATAAGATTTTAAAAGAAGCTTTATAAGACAAGAAAAGAAATAGATGAGAATCGAAAGATAATTCGAAAGAAGAAAAACAGATAAGATTTTATAAAGCAAATCAAGTCACCTTTAGAAAGATAGGAAATCGGATTTAAGTAAGATAGGCGCCTCATTTTGGACCAGTTTGGATAAGAAAAGCAGTTTGATGTGGGTGCCAAGATAAGAAGGTTATATCCTTGAAGTTTTTCATGGATAATAACAAAACAAAAAAGGAAACATTTTTTTAGTATTTTGGGCGCTTTATGAGCAGTTTTTTGTTTTTTAATTGTTTTCTAAAAAGAGAGTCTTTGGATGGATGAAGGCATGGATAGAGTATGCAGTTGAGAAGAGGAAGTTTTTTTTCAGTGATTGAAAATCAGAGATAGAGGTCGATGAGCAGAGAAAAAAGTGCAGGTTTATGAAGAGAGATTGAACAGAGTTCAGAAAAGTTTTTTTTAAGCAGAGTTTATTGGAGGTCAGTGCCTCATACTGAGTCAGTGCTCAGAGGGAGTTGGTGCTTCCAGTGAGTTGAAGCTCACGTTTGTAAGATCGGTGTCTTATGTGGGTTGTTGCCTACAGTTAAGAAGCTAATAAAAGCAATATTTTGCCATGGTTTTTTTCCCTTAGGGGTTTTCCACGTAATTTCTGTGTTCTTGCATGTGCAGCTTGCTTGATGTTTTTGAAGTTGTATTTTCAGATTTGAAATAAGTGTTAAAATTTGTCCTAATACTGATTCACCCCCCCCCCCCACCCCCCGAGAATCAGCGTGTGCTCTTCATGTTTCATATTCCACATCATGTTATCTAGCCTCATAGGCTCATGCTCTATTTTGTTACTTTGTATTTTGTAATATTATATTGTTATTTATAAGTTATTAAGTTCAAAGTTGTAACTGATTTCAGGGTTTGAACTTAAAGACAAAATATGCACTATACATTGTAATCCACAAAAATAATGAACAAATTCCATATTGCATGTCTTAGACTCTTATTTTGTTTCACTTTCTATCTCTATACAATTTATTTGGCATGAAATTAAATAACAATGTTTTCCCCAATTTTATAAGTTTTTCAACATTTTTAAGGTTCCCAATTAAATCTTGATTAACCGAATTACAATTAGACTTTTGGCTTGCAGATTCCCTATTTGCCTCTCAACAATTCCAAATTCCACACAGGCCTCTCATAAACGCTATGCACAAGCACCATGTCTAAATATTTTTGGTATTCAATATACAAAAACAGAAATCAAATATCAAAACCCACGACTAAAATAAACTTAATAATCAAGGAAAATGTGCAGATTTTGAAAAGGGTGATTATCCAATGAAGATTATAGACAAACAAAAACAAAAATCTATCTTGGGAAAATCCTTTATGGAAAAAACCTAGCCAAAAAATCTAGTGCTACTCACTATATTATAACTCAAATAAGACTACAAATACAATAAAAATTTCTACTTCTTAATGTCCATACCAAGATTTTGAAGGAGTTCTAGCAGCATTCTGACAACATCTCCCTCCACAAAATCTTCTTATATTTTTCCCAACACTCAATATATAGACCAAAAGAAGTATACACCCAAGCATCCACTTGTCAACATCCAAAGTGGGCAACCAAGTCATGATTCTCTAACTCCTAAGAATCGTTTTTACTCACATTGTAACTCTCTCTTTGTCATAGATTCTCTTACACGTTCCATTTGTAACTCCCATCACCATGCTCTTACAAAGTAAGCTACATATCATACTCTATGTTCCAAGTGGCAAGTTATGTCATCTAGGAATCTCATGGATTCCTCAAAGCATGATGCCCCATTCCATGAGGGCCACAAATTAAAACATGTTAAAATTTTAAAAATATTTACAAGGCTTGCAAGGTGTATAACACACTTAACCTAAATATCCTAACATTCTCCCACATGTATACATTGGAAAAACATGAGGTAAACAACAAACAAAAGAACCTAATAGTTAGGAGCAATACTCATAGTTGATTTGCACCATCTATACTTCTTTGTGCTTACAAGCTTGGTCAATGAGTCCACAAAATTTTCAGAAGTGTCCACCTTCTCAATAATTACCCTTCCCAAACAAAATGGTACTACACATCAATATACTTTGTTTGTGCATGAAAAATAGGGTTCTTAGCCAAACAAATAGAACTCTAACCATCACAATCAATCCGCACTATATCTTGCCTTAAGCCAAACATCGAAACACAACTTTTTAAACCAACCAGCCTCCTTTCAAGTGTGAGTAGCTACCATGTACTCACCTTCCATAGTTGAAAGAGCAACCACAGCCAAAGAGGTTAAACACATAATAGCCAGTGGATCTCCTATTGGCAATATCACCAACCCAATCTACATCAATGAAACCATGTACATTCAGCTCATTGTCCAACTTAGGTCCTCCTTGGTAGCAAATAGAACTCTTTGAAGTGCAACAAAAAATATGTGAAGAATCTTTTTGCAGCAGTCCCATGTTCTTTGCCCAAATTGGAGATAAAGCTACTGAGGACACCCACTACTTGGGCAGCATTTGGTCTTTTACAAACCATCACATACCTTAGGCTTCCAACTACACTAGCATATGGAATATTACACATGTCCTCTTTCTCATCCTTTGTCTTGAGACACTATTCCACAAACAACCTTTTTCCCACAAGAATAGTAACACACACTAGCTTATACTCTTGCATCTTAAACAACTACAACACAATGTTACCATACTTTTTCTGACTCAACCAAAGTTTTATACTAGCCCTATCTCTCTTAATCTTCATTTCTAGAATTAACTTAGTAGCCCCTAGATTTTCTATGTTACACTATAATGGGAATTGAGACCATAGTTTAAAAATCACAAAAAAAAACTCACCGACTCACAAGTATTCATGATAAAAATCTACTACCAAGTAACACACGAGTTTACTCAAGGGCAAGTTTTTCGAAAAAATCGGCGAGTTAATCACCGAAAAATTGCAAGTACAATGGTAAAATTCACCTGCCAATGCCAAAAAAGACCCCATGGCCAGAAAAGCATAAAATCAAATCATTTTTTCTACATTTTCACCTTCCAACTCTCACTCCTTCAACACATTAACAACATTCATTGCATTTTCAGATGATTTCAACAGATTTTGAGTGATTTTGGGCTCATTTGATGACCTTTTTGAAGGTATGCCCGTGTTTTTTTTTTTTGAGATTTGTTTTGTTTTTCCCTCTCATTCTAGGGTTTTTTTATTTTTTTGTGTTGTTTAGCAAGCTGCTACTGTTTACATTTGACTATCTTTAATTTTTTCTGTTTATAGTAGGGTATGAAATTCAGTTTTTTGTTTAAGCTATGGCATCAGTAAGCAACAGAAATGGTGGCAAGCCCAGGGACCCTGCTTGGAAGCATGGAACCCTATGGGGGGCAAGTAGGATTAGTTGTGTAACTATTGTGGGATGAAGATGATAAGAGGCATCAACTGCCTAAAATTTCATCTTGCACGGATCCCTAGAAGAGATGTTTCACTATTTGATAAAGAAAAGTTTGAGGTTATACAAGAGGTTAATGTTCTCCTTAGTTCATATAAGGAGAGGAAACTAGAATAGAAAAACATTGATGATGCAACAATAGCAACTTATAATCGGTCCTTCCCTAAGACCAAAGTACTCAGCTCTTGCATTGGCCCACAAGTATGGGGCTCTTCTACCACAGTTAGTCTTAATTGGGCCATCTACATCACATTCAAATATTCATGGTTTCTCTATTTTGTGTAACACTCTTGGTGCCTAACCTTCCATAGAACCAAGAGAAGCAGAATGAGGTGATGTTGGCAATCACCAATTTTTGGTACTTCAACAACTTACCCTTCCATATTGCAAGCAGCCCTTATTGGGAGTCAATTGTCACTATATGATTTGATTGAGCCATTGTTGGATGATGTTGTTAGACAAAGTGTAATGTGCCCTTTTTGTGAGCATCAGAGTTTGGAGGATTAGCCTATCATTTGACCCCCGTAGGCTAGTGTGGTGGATTAGAGGGTCCAGTTTGGGCATTATTGAGCTCTGCAGGTAGTAGTTGTCAACGTTTACCTCTCCTGATTGTTGGTATTTTCTGAGGCTAGGCTATTCAGTGGTTTCTGGGTCCATTTTGAGGTACTTACTATTTATAGTAAGTGGGTTGAGTATTGGAGGCCAACCTTACTCTTTTTAGTAAGGCATCTGGATGTGCAGTGGATGTAGTGCTCGATCTCCTGGTTCAGACGGAATGGAAAAATAATAAGTATTTTTGGAGTTGTCATTTTAATTATTAATAAAGTAATACTTTATTAATAATTAATTATAAAGTGCATATTATAAAGTTATATTTTAACTTTATGTTGATGAGGTCACTTTATGACTTAAAAAGTCAATTAATAAAAGTACTTTATGTGGGCGCCTAATTAATGCTTACTATAAAGTCAACATCAAAAAGCATTTAATGAATATTTAAAATGATTTAAACCCTCAAAAGGGATCGACCTGATTGGAGAGGGTATATAAGGCACCAAAAAGCAAATAGAATTTATCATAGATCATTTTACACTTATGCTTTTGGAGAGCTCTTCTCTTGGAGAAGGTAAACCAGGGTTTCTGCCATTAACAACTTTGGAGAGCATAGTTGCTTCATAGTTTGAGCTTCCTGAGGGTGTGCAATACCATCTTAAAGTTGCATTGTGGATTGGCTTCATCCAGGAGTCAACATTGGGCATCATTGGAGGATTTCTCAAGGGTTTCAAAGGATAAACATTTGCAGATTAGAAGTTTGGTAAATTGCTACAGTGCCCGTGAATAATAAATCACTACAGTACCCGTGAATAGTAAACGCTACAGTACTGATGCATTTTAGAAGAGTTTATCTACAGAAATTCAAAGGGTTTTGAAGAGCGATTTTCAGATTGTTGGAAGCACAATCATTAAAAGCCGATTAATTGCTGTTAGCAACCTCTATTGGCAGCCACATGGGTATTTGAAGGTCTGTTCCATCTGCTGCAAACAGTAATATCTCTATTAGCTGGGCGTGTAGATTATGGAAAGACGCAACCAGTTTTCACCTTGGCATCATCTCTACCAGGTCTGAGATATCTATCACTGTTTATGTAATTTGTCTTACACATTTTATGTGGTGCGAATGGGTCAAGGCTGCCTAGTATAATATTCTGAGTGTCTAGAAGTGTTGTAGACACTGCTGTAGCTGCACAGTATAGTCTTGAACCATGTCTTAAACCCATTTTCTGCGATATTAGTCTGCTGTAGCAAACTGGGCTGTATAGGTGTTCTTTTTAGAATTAAGCATACTCAGAAAATGGCATCTGAACTGTATAATCACGGCTGTTAATGCATTCTCTGGGTCATTTGTCAAACCAGTCATAAGTGTGTCTCAGAATAGAAAGTTCGGTTCAATCTGCACTCCAAGATGTAAACTCAGATCATATGAAATTCTGGAAATGCAAGTGTCATGGAATGAATAAACTGTTATTTCAGATTTGCACATTCTTCATGATTGAATTGTTATCTTGACTATGGAAATGGAAAACGCAGCATATGAAGTGAACTATTTGAAACTGCATGTTACATGTTATTTGCAATCTGAAAACTCATTGAAACTCAGACCAATAGCATACAAAATGTTTGACAAAATGTCCCATGTGTCAATCTAAAAAAAAATTAATTGAGCCAAATTGCAATAGAGCTTGTTCCATCTGGGGTGGGACACTACACAAAGGGAGATCTTGGTGGAGGTACAAAAGAGGGTGTAGCAAAGAAAGGGCTGCACTATTTTGTCTAATGGATTGACAAATGGCAAAATCACACCCTAAATAATTTCCTTGAGGCTTCAAGTGATTAGTTGGTGTTCCTAAAGTCAATTGATGTCTCTAATGCAGTAAAAATCGTACAGATGCTATGCAACATGTTCGACAAGATGGTGTTAGGAATTAATGTTAATGCTCACATGAATAATAATGTGTGAGGTCACGTAATTATTGTGGGTGTTAGAGATTAGTGTTCACATGTTTAAATTAGCATTATAATTATGTGTAACAAATATTAAGTTGTTGAAAAACATCTTAATATTATTGTTACTATGTTTATGGTTTGTATAAGGTATTGGTTATGTGAGTGTTACGAGTGGTTAAAACAACTCGTATATTTAGGAGTTGTTATAGAGGCTTCCTATAATATAGGATATGGAAATCCTATATATATGTAATATGTATTATTGAATGGACATAGAAGCAGCCTGTTATTTTGTGTATAGAATTTTCTGTTTTGCTTCTATAATCTCTCCTCAAAACTCCAATATGGTATCAGAGCAGGCGAATAGGGAGGTGGTAAAGACAATTGCGCTGGAATAGAGGCATAATCATTGTTGAGAATGCTATTGCGATTATTTTTGAAGGTTTGGTTTGTGAACATAGTTCCACGGAGTTTTGGGGACGGGGACGGGGGGACAGGGGTAGACGCATTTCTGGGACGGGGGGGCAAGGGGCCTAAATTTGGGGACGGCGGGGGGGGCGGGGAGGGGGGGACAGGGGGAGACGCGTTTCCGGGACGGGGGGGCAGGGGGCCTAAATTTGGGGACGGCGGCAGGGGGGTGGCGGGGGAGCAGTGCGCTGAAATACATATAATACTTGAAAAATTAGTTATAAAAAGATGTATAATTGTAGATGCATAGACAAGGCACGTGAACTGTTTGAAAGAATGCCTCAAAGATATATGTCTCCCATACAAGTTTCTTACAAAATTTTGGCTTGTTTGTGTTGTAGAGGCACTTCTGTGGTTAAGCTAATGCATAGAAATTGAGTCTTGACATATCAAATTTTCTGAAATGTTTTGCTCGAGAAGCTTTATGCAAACAATTGTTAGGCTCACTTGAAAGTTGAAATGCATTCTAATTTCTGTCAAACATTCCGATTGAGGCATTCTATCAAACAGTTCACACTTCACAACGTGCCTTGTAAGTTGTCTAGGCTTCCACATTTTGCATACATGTCTATGCTTCCACATTTTGCATACATGTCTCATTGTCTGGTCTCATCGATAAAGACTCAAGAGTCCCAAGATATCCGATATACACAAGCCACAAAACTTGAAATGAAATGTTAAAAAATGCATATGATAAAGTTAGGTTTTTATTTTTGATGATTTAAAAAAAAATGATTAAAAAATTAAATTCGGGGGACGTCAAGAAGTCTCCCTGACGGGAGATGTTTCAGAGGCAGCGGCGGCGGGGCGGCGGGGGGGGGTTTCGATGGCGTCTCCCCATCCCCAGGACGTCCCCCCTGGGAAACGGCTGATTTTTTGGGGGGGACGCGTCCCCCTAGAACTATGGTTGTGAATAATAAATTCAATGGTATTATTGTAGCAATAGGATCTTGAAATCCCCACGTGTAGACACATAAGGTGCATGAGGATTTGACTACTCAAAAGTCGACACTTAGTTTGGAACCACCATCCTTTAATCACTGGAATAAGCTCCCCTTAGCGATTTTAATTTAATTGCTCAAATAAGCTCCCTCGAAATTCCAGCCGCCATTCCTGCACGTCTTTCCATGTGAGAGATTTTGTAATATCTATTGTGGCTAGTCCTCTATGGTGTAACGGTAAACAAAATTGCTTATCTGCTGCTTCAGCCGCAAGGAAGGTTAATGAAACAATTTTCTACCATTTTCAACAGTCTCGAATTCATTTCGTTGTAATACAGACAGGTGTGCAATAGAAGCATTGTTTGATTTCTCATTTGATATGCTTAATGGTGGATTGAAGTCGAGGATTGATTGAGCAGAGAGTTGGTCGACCCCTGCAAAGCGACGTCGCCACATAGAGGTAAGCCGAGTGTTTTAAACGTCAAAGAGGTGAAGCAATCCGCAGTGGTTAGAGACAGTGGGTAGCCGCATATACCCGCGAGCCTTGCATTGGCACGACTTTGCAAAGAGGAGCACAATCCAAGCATGCTACTCAATCATTTGATTGCATAGATGTTAACCTGTTGTCGCCAGAGTTCAAAGTTATTATCTCTCAATCCAATTGGAGTAGGAAGGAATCGCTGGTCATAAACTAATCAATGATGGCGATGTAAGTGTTGAAGTTTCCTTACAAAAAGTGAAATTTTGGTTGGTTCGTCTGGATTCCTGAACAAGGAATTAGGCTTTTCAAGCCATATCTATTAACATCGTGTGAGGTGTACCATCGGTTGCCTCAACAATATATAAAATAAATGATTGTTGAGCTACATATATAGAGAGATCCGCAAGGTACTTGATGTCCACAACAAAACAAGACTGAAAGCATTTGCAAATCACATGTGATGTAGCAGACCACCACCAATACCTTTCCTACTATGGCATAGTGATGAGATGAGCCTCAAAAGACAAATTTGCTAAGTAGCAAATCAAATGGAGGACGGAAGCACAGGAGGTTGGAGGACATCCAGCGACCTCTCGTCAGTCACCAACGACGGGGCCGCGCAACTGATTTGGTGACGAGTGTGCGGTGTGTTTTTCAGATTTTTAGTGTGGTGTGTGGATACTAGAAAAAACGATTGTATTGGAGAGTAGATCACTGCAGAGATCCTCTGACTGCGGAGATCCTCTGTGTGTCGTACTTCGTTGGAAGATGGTCGACTGGTGAATATGTTCACTAGCAATAATGGCCATGTGCAACAAGATCCAGACAGTAGTATGCAGTATGGTATGATTTTCTTTTCAGTATTCTTGTTTGTGTGAATAAATGGAATTTCACATTGTGGGGGGGAATAATAACCAATGTTCCATTCCAATTTCACGCCAAAACGACTAAAGTCAAGGGCTGCTTCCAATGGCAATGGCGATTGTCTATGCGATTCGAGATTGAGTGGCAGCAATCGATAACAATGACTACAATTAAGAACATTGTGTTCTTATGGAATGTAAAGTGAAACCTTTTCTAGTATGAGTTTTTCATATTTATGATATGTATGTTGATTGCTATGTATTTCCCTGATGTACAAGCATAGTGGTGAACAAAAGCACTAGAGTAAGTCAATTCATGGATCTTGAAAGAGTTTGTGGGAGGATCCAGAAAACCACACGAGGTGGACAGTTGATGAGTACCTGTCACGTCAAGGTTTGTGGTAAGCCTGTTTAAAACCATGGAAGGAGAGCCTTTCTTTTGGATCAAGGTCATGAGTCACATAGTTGGACAAGCCACAAGAGTTGGTCTTACTGCAGTGGAAGGTGTGAGTTTTTACCATGTTCGCACTAAGGGGGGGGGTGTTAGGAATTAATGCTAGTGCTCACATGAATAATAATGTGTGAGGTCACGTAATTATTGTGGGTGTTAGAGATTAGTGTTCACATGTTTAAATTAGCATTATAATTATGTGTAACAAATATTAAGTTGTTGAGAAACAACTTAATATTATTGTTAGTATGTTTATGGTTTGTATAAGGCATTGGTTATGTGAGTGTTACGAGTGGTTAAAACAACTCGTATATTTAGGAGTTGTTATAAAGGCTTCCTATAATATAGGATATGGAAATCCTATATATATGTAATATGTTTTATTGAATGGACATAGAAGCAGCCTGTTATTTTGTGCATAGAATTTTCTGTTTTGCTTCTATAATCTCTCCTCAAACTCCAATAGATGGTTATGTTGATAGGTGTACAATTGTTACAGACAATGCAGCAACATGTATGGCAGCCACTAGCCAACTAGAGGCAAGACACCCTAATATTTGTTGGAGGCCTTGTGCCGCTCATTGCATTGATTTCCTCGTTGAGGATAATGGCAAACTTTCATGGGTCAAAACTCTGGTGGAGGATGCAAGAAACCTAACAAAACAATCTACAACCACCCTTGGGTACTTAATTTAATGAGAAAGCACACCAACAGTAAGGAGCTTGTGAGGTCAGGTATCACACGGTTTGACACCAATTGCATCACTTTGCCAAATATTGCAAACTCATTACCATCTCTTAAACAAATGCTTGTGAGCACTGATAGGGAGGACTCTAGGCTGCCTGCTCTGCATCCTGTAGGTGTACAAGACTGTTTGACAACACTAGCCTTCCTACCAATTCAAAGTGCTAAAAGACATACTCTTTGCAGAGATGGAAAACTCTACTTCTCTGCTTGGTGTGGGACACATACATTGTCCTCACTGCTTCCAAGGTACTGCCTCAATGGCACATAACTTTCTGAGCCCGTTGCCCACCCTTCTCACTCTGTTCAAGGGTCTGGGCTGCTTGGTGCTCACTTTCTTTCTCTCTACTTTTCCACCCCTGCAAATCTATTTTCCTACTTGTTTATCTAGCCGGACTCCTCACTGAGCTCGCCTAGAACAAGCATGCATTGCCTCTAGCCGGCAATCCGACCACCCCACAAAAGAAAAACAAACAAAAATCATGGCTCTGCTTGATGACCTCCATACTGTACAGTGGAACTTGAGGAGTCATCAAAACAGAGTCATGGTTTGCAAAAGAAAACAAAATTGCAGAAACAGAAAGACTAATCTACTTCAGAATGGTAAACTGAAACAGAAAAGAAAATACACAGATGATCGAACTACTGTACTTTATTTCTATTCAAAAATTCTGATTACATCAAAATGCTTCACACACCAAAATTCACTTCTTCGATTCTTCTTCTGCTGAACTCCTCTACAGAAAGAATGCTACATTTTATATTTCTACTCATGTCCGTTACAGGACGGTTCAACTACCAGACGGTTCATATTCTAACTGTCGGTTCAGCTTTGTGTTATCGGCAAGATAACACAGATGTCTCATCGAAACATACTTACGCTTTCCCATCGGCAAGATAGATTCTTTGTCGCACCGATCATATTCAACTTTTAGTCCCACATGCACAAGTTCCAGTTGGCCATCCGAGTTTAAATGCCCTAACACATGTAAGATAACTGTCGGCGCTTTTGCCGCCGACGACTCCAAACTAAGTATCATCAGAGTAACCAACATCATCGACAAAACTTCTCTTCGCTGGACCGACAGTTGTTCTCACGCCGACGCCCAAGCCAAAGACATCCATCGGAGTGACCACAAGCAGTCGGAGTGACTTTCCCAGCCATCGCCGATAGCAAGCCTCATACCGATGACAAGCCTCGGCAACACTACATCGAATAGACAATAAATATCGGAGTGACACCCACATCCTTCACCGATAGTGATTCTCATGCCGATGGCCTTCACCAACCTTTACCACTCCATCGGGGTAACACCAAGCGATCGGAGACACAACCACAGGCTCCGCCGATGACCAACCTCATGCCGATGGACATCACACATCGGTAAGACCTTCAACCGTCGGCCTACAATCAAATCCTCAGCCCGATACTTATACTCACGCCGATGTCTTCGGCCAACTCCACATCGGTGAGACCTACCTCCATCGATAGAACGTTCCCCTTGCTTGCCGATATCCATTATCTTCCCGATGGTTAGTGCCATCGGCCAGACCTGTGTCTTCGGCCTAACCTTCCGATCTCCTCCCGATAGGCATCTCACTCCGATAAACCCACTACTCCATTTGTTGGACCATTGAACCTCAACAGCGGTTCAAAACGCAAGGTTCAACAATGAGGTTCAACCTCAAACAAAATGATCGGCGATTTCAACTCCACTACACAAAAAGAATGAACCCGTTGAACCATTGAACTTCAACAGTGAGGTTCAATCACGAGGTTCAACGAAATGGTTCAACTATTGAACAAAATGCCGAACACCTTCAAAATGCTCGAAAAACTCCAAAAACAAAAACACAAGCTGCAAACTAAAAATTGACAAACCAAAAACTATGTACGGCTGCATTGAGCCTTGGTGCTCCTGCACCAAGCACTAAGTGGGAGGATTCTCCTTAATCAAAGAAGGCCAAACGGAAGAGGATGGTAAGGAGCATTTTTTATGAGTATTTTGCCAAAAACATGGACAAGATCCTCAAGGTGACTTACAAAATTATCGAATTAATATTCCATCATAAATGTCTATGGTTTTAAATTATTATTTTTCAGTCAAAATCATATTTTTAGTTGATTACATTATTTTCTTTTAGGTGTCAACTTTTCGTGAGGGTTCTACAATTGGTAGATGAGGAGAAACACCCCATGGATTTTCTATATGAGGCCACTGACAAGATCAAGGACACAATACAACATTTTATGGGTCAAACAAATAAAATTCACAAATATGAACTTGTTTGGCACATTATTGATAGAAAGTGGAACAATCATGGATGCCTACTACTTGGACTTGAAGTTTTTCTTCTTTGATACCTTCAGGGTTGACGAGGAGGTTATGGATGACCTCAACACATACATAAAGAGGACAGTCCTTGATGGAGAGCTTAGTGACACAATTTTGGATGAGTTGTCAGTTTACAAGGCCACAAAAGGGAGGAGGTTGTTTTCTTCACCTCTATGCCTTCAAGGAACAACTTTGCAACCAAGTTCAAAAATATATATACTCAATGTTCATTGTTAACTAAGTCTTCAATAAGTTCAAATTTTAATTTTTCTTTCAATTTACTAAGCTACTTACAAAGTTATACATTTTGTCCTTGTAGATTTGTGGTGGGAAGATATGGTGCAAAAACACCTAATCTTCACAAGCTTGCCATCCACATTTTGTCCTAGCCCTATAGTGCTTCTAGGTGTGAGAGCAATTGGAGCACATTTGAGGCCATTCACACCAAGAAGCACAACAAGTTGACTCAAAAGTGCCTGAATGACCCTATTTTTGTGTGGTACAATCTTCATCTATGTACCAGAAAGGTGGAGGGAAGGGACACACACAATGCCAATGACCTTGATGGCATAGATCCATATTTAGATTGGATCACTAATGATGTGAAGCCCATCTTTACCGTAGACAAGATCACTGATTGAGAGAGAAGCAACAAATAAGCAGCAAATCTAGTGGCACAAGAGGAGGTGGAAGGCAAGGTCAAGGCATCTATTGGGGCTTAATCGATGTGGCTGCCCATGATATGTTTGAGGAAGATTTTGTTCCTCAAGAAGAACCATTACTATCCACTTCAAGACCATCCACCCGACCACTTAAAAGTTTTACTCGTTTACTCATAGAAGAAATTTCCAAAATATTAGTATGGATTTGTACTTTATGATCATGACACTGTGATGTGCATTGAACTTTTTTTATCGATGAATGAATTAAAAACTACTTATCAATTCTCTTGATTCAATTTTATGTATGTTTTTTATGATTATTTTGTAAATATGTGTTTTATGTTCGAAAGTTTTGCCAAGTTCTAGTGAGTTTTTGCCAAGTCAATGAGTCCAAGTTAAATTTGGATCTATTGAATTTTGTCAAGTCACAAAGTTTTAAACTATGGCTATGACTTAAGCACTTCCATCATATCCTTATTGTTATCAACAAACATGTCGTCAACAAATAAAATGATCATCAACCTAAATAAAAGTAAATACAATAATCAAATTTTGCTCTAAAAAATCCATAAATAAGCGTCAAAGTCAATTCCCTCAACCTAGAAATAACACTTAGCTACCAATCATGCCCTATATTTTTCATTATCATCAAAACTGAACTTCTTGAAAACCCTTTTGCATCCCACTAATTTCTTTCCTTACGCAACCAAACCAACTTCCAGGTCATGTTCTTGTCCAAGTTCACCATCTCTTCATCCATGGATTTCTCCTAAAACTTACTCTCCTTTGACTCAACAACCTCCTTCACAGTTCTAGGTTAATCATCCTTAGTAAATAGTGCAAAAATACAACAAAAATTAGGTGGGCTATACTTCAAGTTCTCTTCTTCGTTGAGTGGACCTTCTCATATAGATTGCCTCCCTCCCTACGTGTTCCTCATGGACTTGTTCATCCTCATGTGCAATTTCCTCGATTTTTATCACTAACTAAACATTTGTTTTCTCTTCATCTCTTGGTTGTTCAATAGAACACCTAGTCTCTCTAAAGATTATATTGCAATTGAATACCATCTTCTCAAGATTCCAAAGCCTGCATCCTTTCACATCATCACCATAACCGATGAACATACATTCTCATCTTTTAAGTCCAACTTAGACCTCTTCCCTTTTGGAATATGCATGTATGAATCACAACCAAACACTCTAAGACGTTGAAGAGAGGGCTTCTTGCCTATCTAAACTTCCTTAGAAGTTTTGTCAACAAGAGTGGATGTAGGAGATCTTTTAATAGCCTTTCATTCATTTTCCTTATTGAAATCAAGTTCCTTGCCAAAACTAGGATGTGCAATACATCAAATAGAATTTTCATTTTTCCATCTAAAAACACAAGCTTGACGTTTCAATAGCCAGTAATTTTGTGAAACATATTGTCTCCCGAAAGGGTTGTCCTCCATTATAGCTTTCATACACATTGAACCACTTTGTATGTGGAGTCATATGAAATCAAGCTCTAGAACCAATAAGCCATGCATCATCACATGCATGAGTTGCAAAAGATGTCAGAAACACATCTCCAGATTCTTCATTGAAGGTTTTCAAATCTGAATCATCATCAGACCCCTTTTCGCCTTCTTGTCTTTCCATTCTTCCAAATATGTTAGTTTCACCACAATTCCAACACTTAACGTCGGATCTGCCAAGAGACTTAGATCTTCCCTTGGACTTGGATCTTCTCTTGACTCATCTGTTCTTCTTGCCTTTTTCCTTAGACCTACCTCTACCGACCAAAGTATCCTAACTGGATTTAGAAGTTGTTCACCTCATTTCTTCTAATAACAAGGCAACAACCACCTCTTCAAGCTTGAACTTAGAAGTGGTCAAACTGATTGTCATGACCAGGTTATCCCACGAATCTAGCAGTGAACACAGCAGAGTAGTACACTAGTTTCTACCTAGAAACATAACAGATGTTTTCTACCTAGAAACAACCCAAAGTTCACTGTAGACCAACAGGTCCTTCATTTTAAGCTTCCATGGCTTAAAATTTTGTCCATTAAACTTTTCAATCTCTATCCTTCAAGATGTGCTTGCCATCTAAATTATACTCGCAGAATTTTCTAAACACATCTCCCGCTGAAAATAAATTTTATTACCTAAAGACAATGTCCCCTCCTTTATAGGTCCAGCTAAACCAAGCTCGGATACCAAATGTAAGGATTTCTAACATTCAATATACAAAACCAGATATCAAATATCAACACCCACGACCAGAATAAACTTCATAATCAATGGAGATGTGCAGACCTTACAAATGACAACTATCTAATGAAGTTTAAGACAATGAACTGGAAAAATAGAAAATGGCATAGACAAATAAACAAAAAAATTATCTTGGGAAAACCCTTTTGGAAAAAACCTAACCAGAAATCTAGTGCCACTCACTATATTAACTCAAATGAAATTACAAATACAATGAGAATTTCTGCACCTAGATGTCTACACCCAGATATTGAAGGAGTTCCAGCGATATTCCAACATCTCCTACACAATCTTCTCATTATTTTTCCAATGCCAACATTCAATACATAAACCAAAAGGAGTATACACCTAAGCATCCACTTGTCAACACCCAAGGTGGGCGTCCAAGTCACAATTCTCTAGCTTCCAAGGATCATTTCCGCTTACATGTGACTCCCTCTGTCATAGATTCTCTTAGATGTTCCATTTGTAACTCCCATCATCATGCAAAGTAACCTCCACATCATACCGAACATTCCAAGTGACGGGTTGTGTCATTTAAGGAATCTCATTGACTCCTCCAAGTGTGGCGCCCCATTCCATGAGAGCCAAAAATTACATTACATTAAAATATTAAAAATATGTGTACAACACACCTAGCCTAAATCTTTTAACACCACAAAGTAAATCCTTTTCAACCACAGATTGTAAACCCCTAGCTGTTGGACTTATTCCTAAGGACAGTTTGAAGACAAATAAAAACCATATACAGCATACAGGAATAATCCATACTGAAAACAATTTTTGTACCAGAAACAGCAGTTTAGGAGCAAAGAGGTTTGTCTTTCTTATTGGCTCCTGTGATATCCCAATATAGAAGCAAAGGGAGCAACTTTGACTACATAGGACTAGTACTAGTACTGTCTTTCGTTAATAAGAGTGGTCAAAATTTTAGGTTTCAAAATGATTATGTGCACCATCTGATCAGTGATGTTGACTTAAAATTTAACATAATTTTGTGTAGATTACAATTGTTTCTAAAGTTCATCTAAATAATCAGATGAGTCTAGGCTACACGTTTAAAGTTTGATTCAGTTTATGATTGTTCTCTAAACAACCAACATAATTTTTCTTAATCAATTTAGACAGCAGTTACTTATTTATAAAATTTGATTTATATAAAATATACACAGCAGCTTCGCAAATCCAGCACCTAGTTTTAGTCTTATAATCAGAGGGCAATTTTTGGTCCTTAAGTTTGTCAAGGAAAATGAAAGCCAGCTGGCAACACAACAAAATAAATTAGCTTCAAATTCCATGTCCTTGGCAGTCCCTAGCACCTGCAATCTGAAATATAATTGACAAACCCAAGGCAGTATGGAATCATGATTTATTAAGACAATTGACTGCCTATTTCAGTATGCATTATGCATTCAACGAAGAACTAGAAACAATACTAAAATTACAATCTCGTAAGGATGACATATTAGATCAACTACATTCTACAATAAGATCAGAAGAATATTCTTCAAACCATCAGCAAGATAAGTCAGCAATTCAATCCAAGAAAACTAGATCCAAATTTTCCAGTAGAAACAAAGGTTTATTTAAAACATGGTCCAGAATTTCCAATGGCAAATACTAATGAGACAGTACAAGGATAACCACTAAATAATATCTTCATTTACCACAAACATTACGTTCTGCATTACCAGAAAGCAAACAGGGAAAGGCATAGCAGTGGCAACCTTCTTTCCCCTGAAGCTCCGATTGTGAAAAATCCATCCGGGCTACATTCCTAGGCATTATCTCCTCTTTCTCGCCACTATCAGTACCTTTTAGCATCATGTTTGAAGAAATATTTTTATTTTCTTGCTCATTCAAAGTTGATATGCCTGCCAGATGATTTGAATGCAGATCCTTGTCATCCTTAATCGACGCCACAGTTATTGCAAAATCATCTGTCAAGGACATCAGATTGATCAAACTACTTCAGTTTAAGTACTTTAATTTGAAATGGTTATCATTACAGTAATCTGTATCTTAAATTACACAAAAGGCTAAAATAAAAGAGGAATACGAATTTCCCAAAAGTGGAAATAATACACAACCAATAGAAATAACACTAAAGCTTATTGGCTCTCGAATCACTTTTCAATCTGCCAAAGCAAACCACGAATTTGTACATAAAAAAGCAAGCACACATGGGCAAGCATAAGCCTCATCCGCACAGCAATTACATTGGAAGACCATACTAACGATGTCAACAAACTGACAATGTCTGAGAACTTATCAGCAGCAGCAATCTTTTCTTGAAATTTATATGTATAGAAATGTAATTGTATCTTGCATTACTTACAAGAAAATGTGTGTAATACAAACTTTCTGCTGCAAGAGATATGAAAATGACATCCTCATGGCTACAAGTTCAACCTAAATGTAACTCCAATAGAGAAATGATACTCAATATCTTGAATGCAAGTGTCCTTGGAGTAACACAAACAGGGCCAACAAACTTCGAGATGAACCTTGACAATTTGAACTTGTTAAAAACAGCAATTTCTCCTTTGAACTTGAATGGTGCTGAAAGCTAATCACGATGTTTATGCATTTTAGATTACATTCATATTTTTATAATTTATATGTATGATCATTTATAATTTTTAGTAATTTATAGTTATCTTTAGAGTTTTAATAATTATTGGAATTATTTATTATAAGAAATATTAGCTCTTATTTTCATTTAAAAAAAAATTATTCTACTGTTTATCAATAATTACCATTTTTATTTTGTGTTTTATATTAATTAATTTCAATATTATTCACTATTATATTTTTCTTTTTCTTTTTATATTTTCTATCATATTTTGAGTTATCCCTCTATGTAAATTGTCTTAATTATCATAGTGATCATAATTATTATAAATTACATATTTTATTATTTACAAGTTTTTTATAGTAATTTTGTTAACCAATTTTGGAAACTTTTTATTATCAATTTTAATTATAACATACATGATTACGGCGAGAGGCGTAACCTACAATAGCAGAAAGGGGTGTAGTGTAATGGCATGAATGTGTTAACAAAGACTATTAAATAGCTGACATACCAAAAAAATAAAAATACAAAACAAATCAGATATATGGCCAACAAATTACTGTATTTGTGTGCATGGTTATTTTCATTTAACTATAGTGAATAAAATAGTAACAGACATGCATTTAAGTGAAACAATATTTTTGATATAGTAAGTAAAATTTATATAAAATATAAAATAGTAAGTTATATCTAAAATATTTATTATACTTTTCAAAAAAAAATCAAAACAAAAGAATTAAGAAAAATATAGAACAGTAAAAACAGTAAGTTAAAAAAACTATTGAAATTACTATTTAATAAAAACATAAAATATAGTAAGTAATATAATTTATAAACTAGCATGGATGTTTTAAATACTTTTATCTAAAAGACACCAAGAGATATCAATCTCGAGGCACCTCTATGGAAATCGTTATTTAGGATAGATAGGCACCTCGATATCGATATCGAGATCTCATAGTGTCTTTTACATAGATGTATATAAGATATCTATACTAGTATATCATATATTACATAATTTTTATATTACGATTAATTCAAATAATCTCATTGTCTTATTAATCATAAACATCTGTAATAATTATAATTTGATAAAAATATTATAAGCATTCTTGAAATATTGTCAATTAATTCTTGAAATATTGTCAATTTTATATAAACAATTTATTTGAAATTAATTTAATATCTATAATTTAAATTGATTTAATATATTACAATATATTAATCTCAATATTTCTGATCTTAATAATATAAGAGTCATATCATATCTCATTTCAACAATCCTTTAAGTCAAATACTTTTTACTAATTCTTGGATCCCTGATGTCTTTATTTCACTACATTGGTTCATGTTTCTCATGGCTTACTTTTCTCTCCTTTTATTCTCTTGATCTGCAATCTATCATTATTTCACTATCCTCGTCCTAATGATAGATCACGGACTGTGATTTGAAACATTGATACAAAAACTCCTACACGGTTTTAATCCAGAAGCTTTCAAATTTACTATAAAAGACTGTAGAATGATCATGTCTTTAATACATTCATATGCCCAATATGAACTCTCTGCTGCAAAAGATATGAAGGCACAATAAAATGATATTTATCTGACATCTTAAAGGGTATAAGTTCAGCCTAAATGTAATTCCCAACAACGAAATGACACAATATTTGGAAGGCAAGTGCACTTGGAACAATATGGACAGATTCAACAAACTGCATGAAATCCCTAATGTAACAGCAATGATATCCACTCAAATGACAGGATCACACTTCAAAGTTTATATGTTAGAACAAATGGAATCGTTTCTTGCATTGCTGTAACTCAGCCATAGAGGGTGGTATATGTTTTTCAACACATTGTCACAGTTTTAAAGATTATTTGCATGATTGTCTGCTCTTCAAAGACTAGCCAAAAGATAACTTTGTAATAGACACACACACACACATATATATATTTAATATAATATATATTAATAATTAATATATTTAAAAATATATATTTAAATAACTATAATTTATTTATTATTTATTTAAATATGTAAATTAATATATATATTTATATATATATATATATATATAGTTATATATAAATTATTTAAAAATATATATTTAAATAACTATAAATTTATTTATTATTTATTTAAATATATATTTTTAATAATTTATATATAACTATATATAATATAATTTTTTTTTTTTAATATATAATTATATGTTTTAAAATTATTTGTGCCTTTAGAGGTTTTTTTGTATAAAAAAACGTAAAAAAAAAGTTTTTTTTTAATTTGGGTGCCAAAGCACTGCAGATCCCTCTGGGTTCTGCTCGGGTCCTCCCAGGGTACTGCCTGGGAACCCAGGGTGCTCAAAAGGACCCACAGGGAACCCGGGGTGCCCAGGAAGTATCCTGAGAGAACCCAGAGCCAAACCGGCCAAGAACCAATACCCAGACCGGACCAATACCGGTATGGAGGGTGTTCCTGAGGAACCCGATAACATAGCTTAAGGGAGTTTATCATAGGTAGCTGGAACTCATGGACATATTGCATCTTCACATGTTTCCCTATGGCATTTAGGGATATGGCAAAAAAATAGGCAGACAGTAAATCTTTATCCTGCTATTAATAAACAATGAAAACAACGTTTAATCATAGTCAAATGATATGAGCTCAAATGGTAAATCATCAAGGTTTTCATAATGGAGACCTATGTTCAAATCCCCAGGAAACATGTCATATGTTAAAATGTATAAATGTTGAAAGTTGAATTGGCTAACCTACCAGATCCAATTATGAGTGCAGCATACCCTACCGGACGAAGCTAGGTACAAGTCTTGGGTGAACTTGATGACTGACATACCCCTCACTCATGGCATCTAATCCAATGGTCACCCTACTAGGAGATTTACTAAACCTATCGGAATTTTCAAAAAAAAATTGATCATAAAGAAGAAAACCATAAAAGACCAGATTATTTCGGTATATTCGATTATGTTGATCATTTCTCCTTTACATGTTACAGCAATTTTCTGTGATTGTGTAAAATTGAGTCTAGCCATATTTCTAGCCATGAGGCTGAAACATCTCTTTCCAAATCCATGCCTCCATATCTTTTGCATTATTGGCAATCAAATTATGCAAAATCTAGAATGTGGACAACAAACTTTTGTATTTTATTGATACAGTTTTGGTTCCATATTCTCTATATCAAATTTCAGAGAAGACTAGTTTCTATTATATAATCTCCGTATCTATCATACCCAGTAACTATGTTTTTGTCCCCACTAGGGTATAACCAGTTTTTAGTAAAGGATTTGGAAATATTTCAAATCCTTAGTCATCAAAGCGAATGTTAATGGTTTTGGTTACAATATAAAATCATATCTTAGACTTATACTATGCAATACCTATGGAATTGCAATCCCAATACCCCTATCAATTATGCATTTGATATTGAATTGTTGTCAATGCTACTTGACAAAATCATGCCCAATGTGTACTTACTTGTGTAAGATTATTCTACAAAATAATTATTAAATTTATTTCTTAGTTCCACAACCTCTACAGATGTTACTTGCGTAAACGAGTCATTGCTGTTTGCTTAACTTCCATGAAGAGAAAATGTGCCATGCTGAGAGAGTTTCTGAAAGCCATAATCAATTTAACGCATGACTTTGAGATTTACATTATTCTAATTGGCAATTGAGCATTTCTTATGTTCTGTTCAGCTACAAATTCAAAAGATGTGCATTAATTTTGTGTTTTTCATTACTTCAAAAAGTACGCAAGTTTTCTGAAAGGTTGACTTTTACCAACTCAAGTTGTGGCAGTGTATTCCTCTACTGTTCAATCTCAGAGAAAAAGAAAGCTAAAAATCTCAGAGAAAAAGCAAGGATATAATTGTTAAGTTCTGAGCATTATCATATTAACAAAACAAGATTGTGTATTTGCTCTTTCATAGTGATTTATAAGGGTGTATGTCCCTAATTGCATGATAAACATTAGGGCTTACTCCCAATTTTAGCCCCTTCTTCTTTATTTGCCAACAGGTTTTCTTCTCTCAATGATTTGAAAATTAACAGATAGATCTTCATAGTCAGGATGATGAGAGACAAATCATGCTATCAGGGATTCTTGAGGGAGAGTCAAATGGAAAAGAAGTGAAAAAGTGGAAGAAAAGTCTGCAGGTGACAATTTTGACCACAGTTGAACTTTTGCAATGTGTTCAACCGTGTATGAATTCATCATTACTGGAAGAGGGAACAGCTGACAGGTTCATCTATAGACAAATTTCCATATGTGATACAAAAATGGAACTGAAGAATCATCTGGAGAGTCGAAACAGTTTTTGTTCCAACTCATAGTCAAGTGGTTGAGAGATCAATCATGTTGTGTGGGATGCTCGAGGCAAATTCAGACAGAAAAGAGGTGAAGAAGTGGAAGAAATGTTTATGGATGACAATTTCGACTGCAGTCGAACTAGCACAACGTGTTTTGCTGCGTACGAAATCATCATGATGGGAACAATACATAATCTTACGAGTTTAGCCACAAATGAATTCATCCCATATATAACGGAAAAAGTAAAAACAGAACTGAAGACTTGTCTGGAGAATTTAAATGGTTCTCCTTTCATCGTTTTGTATGGAAGACGTTACATTTCCTTTTGGTTCACTAAACTAGTCACGCAATAGTATAAATACATCCATTTGGGCATATCCTAATTAATTCTTCCTTCTTGGGAAGGCAAGCAAGGATTGGAGAGACAGAATTCTCTTGAGAGAGCTGCATTCCAGTCATGCTTGTCTTCAGGTTATCAGCAATCCAAGGTAGAAGGTCATTACCATGTTTCTAGAGGATTGTATGATTGTATGCAGCCACATTCGATTTCATTAAATTAGGTGCAAGGAGTGAATGCTAGAAGAGACATGTGCTTTGAGAGCCTTAAATGGAGCAAACTCGTACAAATCAATTTTGATAATTCTCCCACATTGAGTTTCTCCGAAGTAAATCTCTTGTGTTATCTTTAGCTTGTGTTGTTTTCAATTATTTGTTTTATGTCATGTCGCTACATGTCGCTAACATCCACTACACAAGTGGATACGGAAAATGTGGATATATCTATCTCTATTGATGTAGGCCTTCCATGTTGCTCAAATTTTAGCATAACTGTTAACCAACAAAGTAATGAAAAAAGGATTTGTGTTGGTGATTCCTCCAACAGACCATCTATGGGGTTTACAAATCACTCACATCTATTCAAAATGTTTGTAATATACGGTATTTTCTTTCCACATATTTAGGATTTTTCCCATTCATATTCATCCTCCCTAATTTCTAATAATATCTTCTTCTTCTTCTCTTAGCTTAGTCTTTTATCTTCTAGACTCATTTTTAAAGATTTTTTTTGGCACCCTCGTGATATTTCAGCACTCAAAGTCATTCATCTAATTAAGTACTTTTTTCCCAACAAATTTTTAGGAATGTATATAATTTTCCGTTGATTTCTGAAAGATGATCAAAACAAAAGAATAAAATTACATTTCCATTGTCAAAAATGATCCATAAGCTAGCAAACCAACAGAAACATTTTCATCTATTTCATGTCGCCAGAGTGCACCTATCCTAGTACTACTTTGGCTCAAGTGCACTTAAACATGGAGTTTTCACAGTAAAATTGCATGAAGAAGGCATAAGCTTATGTGCAAAAGAAAGGTACAAATATACACATACACGTGAAAGACATTGGTTCCAACTTCTTTGGAATATTGACTACGCATGGGAGACAACTGCTAAGTTTAAAGACATAGCATAATCTATTGCTTTTAATGAGCATCAAAAAGTTAAAATAGTTGTTATTCACAATGCAGACCCTCTCAATCATGAATATTGGTCATCAGCAAATCATGTTGTGCCACTTGAAATCAACCATCCCCTGACTTATAGTCAAACTAACATGTATTACCAATAACAGTATACAGATCCGGCAGCACCAATTGTCCTTACATAACTACTGTTGCTTAACTATATAGTTGTAATCTGATGCATAGTTGCTAGAAATGTGCAAGAAATACATTCGCTTGTGCTAACAAGGTAAAGAGACTAGGCATCCAAAAAAGCATAAATATTGTTGTGAAACAAATGTCTGTCTGGGACAGAGAGTTTAACTGCAAATAAGTGTTGTAGAAAAAAAGGCAACATAAAAATGTGCTTTTAGGGTTCGAAACACACTCGCTTCAAAATAGGTAACTGTCCTGCAGTTGCATCTCAACTTCAAAACCATGTTTCCAAGCTAAAAAACACCCCAATAGGCCATTCCCCAGCTCCAAAAACACTTATCACACTGAATATTGAATCTTGAATTTGATGTGTGTATATATATATATATATATATATATGTCATCCCTTTAAAAATGGCCTCGCAAACTGCCATCCCCAAAAATGTGTTCATGCCTTGTTGTCCCTATCCCAGAAATGCCTTGGCACATTGCTTTTAACTAGTCTATGTTAATGATTGGACACTTAAGAGTGTATGGCTGCATCTAAACGTAGCACTATAAGATGTACGAAAATCTCTTAATTAAGGGTATTACTTGTTACGCAAACATGCACGTGCTGAAATCTTGGCATCCAAAATTTGATCCATCTGCTGAGTCTTTCTCAGTTATGCCGATTTCGATCCGTCTCCCAAATCTCCCTCTTCACTACTGGTTCGGTTCTTGTTTTGCAGCAATTGGAAACTCTTTGGGAAATTTTGTGTATACGGATGAGAACTCAATAAATTTCATCCACACAACCTATGCCAGGATTTTGGTGGAACTAGACATCTGCAAGGATCTACCAGCAGAAATTGTCTTGAGGGCCAATGGACAATGTTGGAAACAGCCTTTGGATTATGAAGGCTTAATTTTTAGGTGCATGAGATGTTTCATACCAGGCACATTGCTGCTGAATGCCCTGTTGTCAAACCCCAGCCAAATCAGGAGGCCTCATGGTGGAAGGATTCTTCCCACAAACATTATTCTGTTATGAACTATCCCAAACAGAATATTTCTCCTTCAAAGTTGGCCTCCAGGAAGCAAAATGTGGATTCGGTCAATAAGTTTCCTTCTGAGCCAAAGGTAATTCAGAAATTTCTCCAACCGGGTGATTCAAGCTGCTTGAAGAGTGACGAGCTTCCTCCAGAATCAAAGAGTGAACAGCATTTGTCTCATTTGAGTGACTCTAGCTGTTCAGATCGTGTTGTGGGCAGAGAGGCAATATGTCCCTCTTCTATGGTCACTGCTGCTCCTTCAATTAATCAACCTACAGGTTCTACTGTTTCTGATGTGGGTCCTCTCATCTCTAGGGATGTGTGCTCCCTTTCCCTTGCTCCATCTCAAGAGCTTAAGGATTCAAATGTTGGATACGGAGAATTCGAATGGCAAACACTACATAAAAAGAAAAGGTGTGCCAACAAATGTGTGGATGTCTGCAATGGTATGCAACAACGGGCTCACTACAAATCTGGTTTAGAAGAACCAATTATTGGGAGGGGCAAGGAGAGAAGTGCAATGCTGAAAAGGGAAGTTTCCATCCTCAAATTGGAGGAAACAAAGAATCAATTGCAGTCACTCAAACAGTAAATCGGCAAGCAGATTGGAAGGTGCTTATGAGTTTTGGTTGGCATAGGTGTCCAACTTCATTTGTTCAGGGTCTATGGATGGGTAGGCTGGTTTGGCAATCTATTTAATTTAGCATGGTTTATTCTGGTGTAATTTTGGTTTCTGATAGTGGCGTCAGGAACTAGTAGGTTAAGATTTAAATGGTCTTGCATGACTATGGTTAAATAAATGGTGTAATCTTCATTCCATGAGGATGAGATCCCTCTGTTGTGATCTCCCCCAGTGCAGGCCAGGCTAATTTCTCGCTTTAATATATACTCACCTCTTACGAAGCAAAAAATAAATAAAAGTTTACAATGTAAAGTAAAACAAAAAAGCCAAAAATTAAAAAAATTATCACCAATTAATAAAATTTGCCTCTTCCTCCATTGCTTGTTGACATTATATCTCCAACTTTAAAATGAATGTGATTACTTGAGTAAATACAATTGTGTAGAAAGACATATTTCCGATCGCTTGTGTGCATGTTGGTCTAGAGTAGTTCCCTGCAACAGGAAATCAGCATGCTAGGTTATGGAACAGTTGCTTGTGGCAATTTTTAAGATTCTAGGGTTAATATTTTTGGAATATGGCACAAATATCATGAGAATGTCACATCTGCGAGTATCCGGGACGGGAAAAAATAGGGTTTTTTTGTACGGACAGATATTGTATCCAAGATGTATCCGAGCGGTAACCTATTAGTATTTGTATCCAATACGATGATACACATACCAAGGGAGAGGGACTGGAGTTTCCGGTAACTGTTGTGAACAATTTCCTGGATTTGTAAAAAGTTGGTCTCCTCTGCACAATTGAATACATATTTTCCATGGCCGCAAACAAGCCTCCTTCACATACATGGACCAAGCATTCAAGAAGAACTTTACACTACCAACTGATAGCATTTCAAGTACATGCAGGACGAATCTTACAATCTAGCCAACATATTGCACAATCTGAATGATCTTCTATAGAGCACAAACACATTTCTCTATTAAAAATGATGTTTAGTGATTTTTTTAGTGGCTAATATTCGCCAATTGGCTAATAGTTGAAATTGGGGATTCAAAATTTGGCTAATAATACAAGCTATAAGGCGACCTAAATCGCCACATTTTTACAAAATTTTATTTTAGTCTTGGTTAAATCACCAGAGCATTTATTTTATTAAACTTTTAAACTCAAAAATTCGCCACAATAGTCGATACTTGATTAGATAAGATTCACCTAAATATTATAAGTAATAGTAGAAAATGAAATTAATTCGCCAATAATATTATATAATCATTGGTTACTTTAGGGCCATATGACCAATTTTTAATCACTACCATTGATTTTATTTATAATATAACCGTTGGAGTTGTATTCCATGGGTTTAAAAGTACCCATGGAGCTCCAATGCCCATCGCGCCTGAAATTATATTTAGGTCATTGATCTCAATTTATAATCTAACAGCTAGGCTTAAATTTCATGAGCCAAAATGTACCCATGGAGCGCCAATGCCCATGGGGCCTAAAATTGTATTTGGGTTGTTGATCTCAATGGAGATCAATGGCCCAAATGCAATTTTAGTCCACATGGGCATTGGAGCTCCACGAATACATTTTGGCACGTGGAATAGAACCCAAACTATTAGATTATAAATAAAATCAATGGTGGTGAAAAAAAATTTAGGGTAGATTTAAAATATTCAATGTTTGATTTAAAATATTAAAGAATTAAGGAATTATAGAAACGATCACTACACCTTAAACTAGTCAATTACTACCACCCTCAAGCCCTTACTTTTCCATAGGAAATTAATTTTTTTAAAGAAGGATTTGCCATGGTAATGAATGTATTTTCATGTTTTTCATTAAGATTCGCCAAGATCCTCTACAAATTTCTAGTGATGTAAAAAAATTCGCCAATAAAATTGATATTTTTTTCAAAAAAAAGGAAAGATTCGCCAATAGAAATTAATTTTTTTTCCCAAAAAAATGAAAGATTCGCCAGGATTTTATATTTTTTTTCAAGGGGGGTTTCTTAAAGTTATCACTGAATTGTTTATAACATCAGCTAACTTGGATATAATCTAAGAACCCATCAAGGAGGGAATGACATTCATTTCCTACTTCTTTCAAAGACAGAAATGTTGTATGGAATAAGCAAGAAATCATTCATAGTAAGACCATCTCGACTACAAAAACCTACTTACCCTTTACTGATCCTTATCCTCATTTGAACTGATAACCACAGCCCACAGGAGACACCCAAATACTAGTTATAATTTCAAATATAACTTTGAACTCTTGCCTCTTCTTGATTTCAGAGCGCAGTTGTTCTGCATTAATGATATCTATTCCATGGGAGTCTCTTTTAACTGCCCTGGTTACTCCTATATCACATAAAAAACCTTGGAAGGCCTTGCAGATGCATTCAACAACATCTCTTTATTCCTTGAAGTATAAATGCTAGCTGCTAACAGAATAAGAATCCTACCAGTTTCCACCTACATACAGTTTTGTAGTGTGCTTAGATTGGACATACCATTTCTAGCATGGACTCTTTTCTACATTATCAGCATTCATTCTATAGCACATCTCTTAGCTTGCACAGTTTCTTGGATAATTTAATTTCATGAAGAAAATCTATAGTACATAATTTAATTTCATGCAGAAAAGTCTGAAGCAGTGCAACCTTAAGTCAGTTTACATCCACGCAAAAACATCACTAAACTACTGTAAATGACAAAACCTTGTACCGAAAAATTTTGGTTAACAAAACAGATTGTGCTACCAAAAAAGCATAGTTGGCTATGCATATAGCTTGCCCATTGATTACATATTTGTGATGTTGTGAAAATCGTATGAACCATCTTATAAAACCAAGAGGCAAATCAAATTAAGAGGTTAAACGTTAAGATCACCATTCCTTATGAATCACAGTATGTATGTTATAAAAAATCTAAATGATGTCCAAGATGTTTTTCTGCAGGGCCATCCTAGATGGCATAAAATGGAAGTTAAATCAATAGCCTTTCCATTTAATAATCTTTTGTTTTAAAATTTTTATCTTCAGTATTTTCTATCAGTTAACTTGGCATGCAAATATAGCAATAATGATATAGCTTTCAAATAAGCATCCTTGATCATCTCTAGACAAGGCTTTAAGAAATTTCCTTTTAGCTTGTAAACTTGTTGGTTGTGACTTGTCATTATCAAAAACTTACAATAGATTTCCACCGAAAACCTTTGACAACTTGCTCGCCATGACATTTGATTCTCAACATTTCTCCATAACACCTTCAAACTAGAGGCATTTATGATCTTTACAAGTTTACATAACTCCAGTATTACATAAGCTCACTCACTAAATAGAAAATGTCTCAAGTTACTGTTGCTCAGCTATTGTTTGATTCCTTGTTAAGACCCTTACGACCTGACCTTCTATTATTATTATGAGCATTGTAATAATCATAGTTTAATTATTTAGTTAATATTACATTGTGTGGATTTATCCCACATGCATCACATGAAGTTGTAATAGTGTACTGAGTTCACATTAAGTGTGTAGATTTATTCCACATGAGCTGTACCTCATATGTCACCTTTTCTGATGCTTATCTATTCTTGTTGTAATGAATAGAAGATCGTCTTGGAATCATATTTTGTATTAAAGCGTTGCTCTTAAGGAGGTTGCCCCTCAAAGAGAATTACGATGCTTGTTCTGGCTTCATGATTATAAGCATATTTGCAACTATTTTCCACGTATTGTGCTTTTTCACATGTTATTCCTTTTGTTTGATAATATTTTGCAATTGCGTTTCTAACAATTGGTATTAGAGCTCTTTCCAAGGCTGCATTCCTCAACAAAAGCAACAATAGTGGTATACTGCAACTACACACTATATGCCTTCACCTTGCCTTTATGGGATCTTGGTGATCAAAAAGTGGTGAAAGTAGTAGGGTACTCAGCATTTTTAGCCACATTTTTTCCTACAATAGTGTTCTAGGTTTGGAACCCTATGCTAAGGGTTTTTAAATCTTCCAAAGTTATCATTCTTGGCTAATAACATTTCAGTGTGTGAAGTGAGGTGGGAAAGGACTCACTAATACCCATGCCTCAAACAACATTTGCAAACACACTTGAGCTTCCACATTCCTTTTGGTATATTGGAAGACACTCTAGGGTTAGGACAAACTCCGCCTTACGAAGACATCAATCATTTGAAATTTGCAGTACTAGTAAGTTGTTAGCTATAAGAAGCTACTCTCTTCATACCTCATAAATGGGAAGTGCAACTAAAAGAAAGTGGAGTCCTTCGTAGTCAGAGTTCTAAAATATTCAGCCAGGAAAAGTATACATGAGAGCCTACTAACCAAACACACCCTAGCCTAAATATTTTCTGCTTAATCCATAGTCGTGAATAGATTTAAGCATATTTGGTCAAAGATTGATAGACCCTAGTAGATCCATATAGTGATACATTGGGTCAAAGAGCCGCAACGCCTACAACAAAGGTATTGTTCCATCAGGTCTCGAGTGTTCAAGTCCTATACAGTTTGCCAATCTGAATAGATTGAAAATTTGAAACATTTCAGGCAAAAATCACACAAACAATGAGGAATTTGGCTATTTTATCTATAACATTTATCCATAGGGTACTACCAGTGACCCAGGGACAAACAGTGGAAAAGGATGGAAGAACTTGGGATTCCAGATGAGTATAGGGCAACAATGCACAAGCTTTATGAGCAAGTTAGAGCTAAAATCAGAACTAAAGAGGGTATGTCGGAATGTTTTGGTAGTGAGATTGGGGTCAAACAAGGATGTCCCCTTTCTCCCACTTTATTTGGCTTATACATTGATAAGCTTGAAGAATGGTTAAACAACACCGATGGTGAGGGTATTCAATTGGCGGGTTTAGTGGTGAAGTTACTTTTCTACGCTGATGATCTTACTCTGGTTGCCAAAACTGCCCATGGTTTGAGAGAGCATCTGAAGGAGTTAGAGATCTTCTATCAAGAGGTTGGGATGCAAGTGAACACTAACAAGACCAAAGTCATGATTTTCTCATTAAAAAGGAAGCAGCAGCAAGTCAACTTTATTTTTGAAGGAAGCTCTTTGGAAATAGTTTAAGAGTACAAGTACCTTGGTATTGTTTTCAACAACAGGCTCAGCTGGGACACTTGTAGAACGAAGAGGATTCAAGGGGGTTGGAGAGCTTCTTACCTACTTCAAAATAGATGTAGGAAAGTGGACCTATGGGATTGGAAAACCAAGAAGACTCTTTTTGGTTTGTTAGTCACCCCGGTTGTCTTAAATCGCTGTGAGGTTTGGGGGAGTAGCGTGTCAAATCACAAGTGGAGACAATTAGAGAGAATTCAAAAGTATCTTATCACTAGTAGTCTTAAAGTCAAAGCTACGGTTCCCTGTGAGATTCTTTTAGCCGAGGCTGGCACCTTCCCCACGGAGGCATTTGCTATTATTCGGCTTCTTTGTTACCTAAAGAAGGTGGAAAACATGGAAAATCAGCATTGGCCTAAATTGGTGGTGGAGGAAGAGTTAGATCGTAGGAAAAAAACATGGATGAAGCAGAACAGCAAGTGGTTAAACAAATGGGATATTAGTTTGCAAGATTGTCCTAAAACCAAAGCAGAGATTAAATAGTTCGTGTTAGAAAAATTCAAGACGGCCATGTAGACTAAACAGCTTAGCCGAAAAAAATTGCATTATGTCAAAGAGTTCAACCCCACGTGGGAGCATGGGAAAAGAGCCTACTTGCATGTTGCTTTTAAGGGTAAAGCTAGACTTTTAATTGCACAGTTGAGGACCGGTTCTCATCATCTAAGGTGCGAAACTAGTAGATGGACGATCCCCAAGGAAGTTTGGGAAAATAGGATATGCACTTTCTGCAGCAAAAGAGTGGTTGAAACTGAATGGCATTCAATATGGCAACAACTTGAAGGGGGGAAGTTTAAGCGAGCTCTTTGAAGAAGCGAAGCTCCACATAACGGTCGGCTTCTTGGTCAAGATGCATAGTAGAAGAGTCGACATCGAAAAGATTTTGAAAGTGTCTTAGGACTGTGGCTCTTGGTCCCTTAGGTTGTTTGGCCTCGTGGACGTCATTAAAATTCATTCATTCGTTCATAAACTTATTTTGAACCCAAAGTGACCATCTCTTCTTGTTGATCATTTTGGTATAATTTTCCAATAACTCCTCTGACAACCTTGTATGACCAATATGGTTGGTGACAATGAATCGCATTATCATTCCTTGGAAATTTTGGTTGAAGAAATCAAAAATAGGGTCATTGCAATCCACTATATTTCAGCAATTGTCCAAATAGTTAGATCAAATTGATGATCTTAGTCGATTGATTGACTTTAATGCCAAATATGACTCCATGAGACAACAATTCCAACAAAGTGACAATCATCTATGGGGTAGAGCTCTCGTACCAGACAAAATACTTCCCCAAACAAGTAAGGACTCAACAAACACCTAAACTAGACTCCCTAAATTTGATGGTGACGACCCTACAAGTTGTTTGTATAGAGTCACACAGCATTTTTGAAGTCAATCAAATTCTCAAAACTCAAAAGCTCCCCATAGCTTCATTCCATCTAGAACATAAAGTTAACCAATGGTATCAATGACTGGAAAAAACATATAGTTTCTTTACATTTAATCGAATTTGTGAGCCCTGCTCACCCGATTTGGCCCAAGTATCAGGCTCTCACAGGGGCGGTAAAGCAAACACATTTTGTTCATGACTACTAGGCATGGTTTAAAAAATTGCCAAATCAAATGAGTGGGATTGATAATAATTTCTTCAACAATGGTTTTATCAATGACTTTAAGGAAGACATCCGTGTTAAAGTCAAAAATTTTTAACCCACCACATTGATGGAACCTCTTGATTGGCTAAATTAGCGGAGCATAAATTTGTTATCCAACATTATTTGTATAAATCACCACCAGCCAATACTCAACAAACCTTCTGAGACCAACAACACCTCAACACAACTGCCTGTAATGTCCCCTTCTCAAGCCTAACCAGTTGTGGGTTCGATAGCCTATTTTCCTTGAGTCCCGATAGGCTATGTGGTATGGTAAGAGGCTCCTTGTTTGTGGAGATCACTGGTTTAGTTGTTTTTGGTTTCAATTGATGGCATTGAGTTCAGTTGAGGTTCAAAATTGTAGTGCAACTTTCAGAAGTTTTTTCGGCCTCCTGGATTGCTCTCCAAACTTCTTGGAGTAGCCGTCTATTTTTGGAAAGTCACCCGGATGGCATCATTCTTCATCCCAAACTTCCTAGAGTATGTTGGTATAGTTTATTTTGCAGTTTGATTATGTTTGGGATTTTCTGTGAAGTTGGGTGTATTAATGAGCTATTTAATTATTATTTGCAATTTTGCCTTCAAAGAATGGAAATAATTAAAAAGTGCCTAAGTGTTATAGCTCATTTGAAAGGGGAAAAGATGTTTTCATTATTGAGGCACTTAAAAGTGAGCCCTCAAGTGAAGAGAAATAATTTAGTTGGAGGAAAAAAGGTAATTATTTCCAAGAAATAATTAGTTTCTTGTGTAACTTACAAAGTGCTTTTATAAGGAGGATGTGAGCTCATTGTTTCTTTTATGCTATTGATTTGATATCATTATGTTGATGGATTGAACCTGCATGTTTTTCCTTCCCTTCTTGAGGACGTCAACCCTCTAGAAGAAGATCAGTTTCGGTGGTGAGAGATCCACCCTAGCTGGTTCAAGGTGATTTCAGCCAGGAATCACATGGAGCTTCATGGATTTTGATGTTTTCTGAAGATTTTGGATTGGTGATTGATGTCATTTTATTCGTTTACATTATTGAAATGATCTAATGCTTGTTGGTAAGGAGTTTGGCATTCTATGAGGGCAGGTCGTACCATTCCAGGTCGTACCTGTGCAACATGGGCGCTTGATTTGGATCAACATTTAGTGTTTCTTTCTTGCAAATAAATTAAGGATAATTTTCCTTATGTTGGGCACCAACAATAATCATTTTTGTGAGGAGTTTGATGCAGTTTTTATGACGCTATGGCAGGTCCTACCAGCATTGCAGGGGAGGCGTGGTCCTAGAGGGAAATCGCCTTGTTTTGGAGGCATTAAACTATTGATTAGGAGGCGTTCTTGTTGGTAGAACTCATTGCCATGAGTTTGGAGGTCGGAAAAGCCATGATCTGGGACTATTGATGAGTTTATTCATTGCTGTCATAGAAGTTTCAAACCTGCAACAGTGCTACAGGAGTGATAGAAAGGGCTTCAATCAAGGTTTCCTTCATAGTTCCTTGTTTGGTATATTTTGGTGTTCTATTTGCACAGATAGCATATGTTTCCTTTCATCATTTAGGTGATTTCTATGAGCTAATCTGTTGCAGCAGTTCCAACAAGTGGCAATCAGGGTTAATAAATTTGCAGCCTATTCCTTTCATTGTGAACATTTAAATTGTTGCAATCTTTTATTGTAAACCCTGGATGGTATGACTGCCAGTGTACTGAATAAGTGACTCTATTGTTGACTTCTCGCTGAATAGGCGGAAGTGCCTTGTTTCTTAAGTTCACTCTCCCACTGAACGAGTAGTGTATTCCCACTGAATATGTGGATGCCCTCTAAATAAGCGAAAGTTGCATTTGTTTCCTTGCAAAGCATTATATTTGTTAATCTGAAGCACTTGTATGCTCACCTTGCCCATTTTGGGAACTTGGTGATCCAAAGGTGTGGAGGTATTTACTTAATTGCATTTCATGTGCTAGCACTATTGTTAGTGTTCGAAAATCTGAAAAAAAAATTGGGGTAGAACATTACAGTGGTATCAAAGCTGGTCATCCTACCAGCCTGATTTGGTTGCTACATCCTTGCAGATTTTCAGTGGTAAAATCAGAATTTTCAGCCTGTGCAATTGATGAATCCAATAGAGAGATTTTATAACATACAGAAGAACGCAATTACACATTGATCCAGAGTTAGAAGAGGAAAACAGCATGGGTAACAGGGCTCAACAAGATCCCAGTACTAGAGACATATTGAATGATCTAGCAAGAGGGCAGCAAGAAATGGTGAGAAGTCAACAGCAAATGACAAGGTTCTTGTCTCAGTTGGTGAATCAAAGTATGGGTGGTGGCACTCCTTTGAATAGGGGAAACAATGAAAACCAAGGTGATGCTAGTAACTCCAACAATGGGAGCAATCCTCCTATAAATACTAGAACCTCTCGGGCCTCAACAGCTAGGCCTATGATGCCCGTTTTCTTGGGACAGCAGCAAAATCAAAGAGGCGGACAGCAATTTGTGGCTGAAAGTTTTGCTGATTATCAACAAGAATGGCTTTCTTTCGGAGATGAATTTCAAAGTGCAATGTCTCTTCATGATTTTTGTCAACTCAAATACAGAAATCGACCAAGGATCCAAAACTAAGACCTTCAACGAAAGTTTGGGAAGGTACCAATACCTTCATTTGATGGGTCAACCAAATGCACTGCTAGATAATGGGTTCAAAAGCTTGAAAACTACCTCTGTTTGAACCCGATGTTGGAGGGTGACTCAATCAAGTCTGCCACCATGCATCTTGATGGTGATGCCCATGATTGGTGGACTCACGGCATGATCACCCAAGGTCATAGCCTCATCACATCTTATGCAGAATTCACTCAAAGACTCATTGATCGTTCTGACAAACATGATACTAAAAGTCATTTCAAAGAGCTAGCCCAAATAAGGCAAAGAGACACGGTGGATTTCCGTATTTCAGACTTTCAAAGGATAGCAGTAATGGTGACGGATGTTTCTAAAGGAAGGCTGACCTACCTCTTTATTGAAGGGTTAATGGAAACATTGAGAGGATGGGTAAAAACTTTGGAACCTCAATCTTTGCAAGAGGCCATAAAGAAGGCTAGGAACATGGAATTTACAACTCCTAGAAGTAAATTTCAGTCCAAGACTTTCCCTCATAAGAAGGATTAAAAACATTTATGGAAAGAAGTCAATCAGCCCAAAACACCACCTCTAAGAATGGATGATGAGCTTCGAAACGAGCTAAGGAAGAAGAATGTTTGACATGTAAAGAACCTTGGGCCCCAGGACACAAGAGTTATGAAAGAGGCAAATCCCACCAATTAGAGGCCTATGTGATTGTTGAATCTAAATCAGAAAATTCAGAACAGCAAGATGAATTGGAGGTTAGTGAAGAAGATGAGGTTCATGAAGGGGCTGAAGTTGACAAGGACCATGATGTTTCCTTTGCTCAATTCACTGGGAATCAAAGAAATGATCCATTCAAAGTCGGAGGTGTACTATGTGGGCAGCGTATTGTTGCTATCATAGATAGAAGAGCATCACACAATTTCATTGATGGAGGAGTTGTGGCAAGAAGAGGGCTGAAACCCGAAGAGTTTGATGGATTCAAGGTTATTGTTGCAAATGGATTCACACTATCATGCACAAGGAGGATTCCTCAATTAAGTGTGCAGTTTGGTAATTATGAAGTCAAAGATGATTTTTATGTGATAAGCATTAGTGACACTGATGCTGTCCTTGGTATACAATGGCTGAAATCTTTGGGTGAAATATGTTTGAACCTGCAAACTATGGAGCTGAAGTTTGATGTTGGTGGAAAGAAGGTTGTTTTGAGAGGGATTTCTACTGGAGGGCCTAGAGTTGTCACCGCAAAAAGGATGGAATGTTTGTTTCGTCATGATCAAGTAGAATGTGCAGCCCAACGTGTCATCATGCCTACCACTCCAAAAGAAGAAAAGAGGAATTATCATCCTGATGCGCAAACTTTGTTGACCAAGCACAGCAAGATTTTTAGTGGATTACCACCTGGGAGACCTTTTGAATGAGGTATTGAGCATATCATTGAGCGAGAAGCGAGAGCTAAACATGTGATATCAACTCCCTATCGGCACCCCAAGCGGTTTAGAGATGAAATTGAAAGGACTCTCAAACAACTTTTAGAACATGGGGTTTATCCGTCCTAGCAAGAGCCCATTTCCATCTTTTGTTGTGTTGGCTAGAAAAAAGATGGGACTATGTATTTATGCATTGATTACCGAGAGCTCAACAAAAGAACTATTAAGAATCAGTACCCAAACCCGAGGATTTATGAGCTTCTAGATGAGCTTCATGGAGCAGTCTACTTTTCAAAGATAGACTTAAGATCGAGGTATCATAAAATCAGAATGAGGATAAGGATGTTGAGAAGACTGCATTTCGATGCCATTATGGGCATTTTGAGTTCCTTGTTATGCCTTTTGGCCTAACAAATGCCACTGCCATTTTTCAATCTTGTATGAATCAGATTTTTGGTGGGCAGCTCCATAAGTTTCTGCTGGTTTTTGTTTTTATGATATCCTAATTTACAGCAAGTCTTGAAAGGAACACTTGCAACATTTGGATTAAGTGCTTGGAATCCTAGAGGCCAACTCATTATATGCTAAAGAATCCAAGTGTGAATTTTGATTAACTGAAATTGTTTATCTTGGCCATGTTATCAGGGCTCAGGGGGTTAGTGTTGATAGGGAAAAAATCAAAGCAATCTTTGATTGGCCCCTACCAAAAAACCTCACTCAATTGAAGGGTTTTTTTGGGCTGTGGCTTCTATAGGCGGTTTGTGAAGGGATTTTCACAAATGGCAACTCCTCTCACTGCTCTTACCAAAAAGGGGGCATTTAAGTGGTCTAATGCAGCAGAAAACACTTTTGATCAGTTTAAGAAACTTATGAGCAGCCGTCCTATACTTACCCTTCATGATTTTTCTAAGCCATTTGAGTTGCAATGCGATGCATTTGGTGAGGGCATTGGTGTTATTCTCATGCAAAACAAGCATCCAATCTGTTTTAAAAGTAGGAAGTTAAGAGGTGCTGAAACAAGTTATTCAATTTATGACAAAGAGATGCTCGCAATTATGCATGCCTTGGTCAAGTTTCGGCAATATTTGGTTGGGGGAAGATTCATTGTTAAAACTGATCACAACAATTTGAGATATTTTCTCAATCAAAAAGGCTTGAACGATAGGCAATAGAAGTGGGACAGTAAGCTTCAAGCTTATGACTTTGACATTGTTTATGTCAAATGGAAGTAAATGTGGTGGCAAATGCCTTTTCTAGAAGGCTTCATTTGCATATTATTGTGGAGGTTACTACTGATTGGAGAGATCAGATCATAACGGAATATGCCAAGGATCCATTTGCAACTAGTGTCCTTGAAGGCACAACACATGATGGGAACTATAAGGTAAACAATGATCTCATCTTCTACAAGGAGAGGATCTTTCTAGTTCCCAATTCCAAGGTTAAACCATTGATTATAAGGTCATTTCATGATACTCCCATGTCTGGTCACCAAGGTATTTTCAAGACTTATAAAAAATGATGTTTGTGATCATGTTAGAGAATGTTCTATTTGCCAACAGAACAAAAATGAGAACACATACCCTGGTGGTAGAATGTTTTGTTTGCCAACAGAACAAAAATGAGAACACATACCCTGTTGGTCTACTGCAACCATTGTCAATTCGCAACCAAAAATGGGAAAGTATCACCATGAATTTTATCACAGGACTTCCAAAATTAGATCAGCAGCGAATAGAGCATGTTTTTGATGTTGGAGACATGGTTATGTGAGGTTGAAGCCCTACAAACAATCCTCTCTCAAAAAGAGTAGAGCTGAAAAGTTAAAGCCATATTTCTTTGGTCCATTCAAGATAATCAATCAAGAAGATTGGTGAAGTGGGATACGAGTTAGAGCTACCTGAAGGTAGCAAAGTGTATAATGTCTTCCATGTCTCCCGCCCTAAAAAGACACTTGGACATAATGTTATTCCCTCTTTGGTGTTGCCTCCATTAGATGAAGAAGGAAGACTTGAGCTGATTCCAGAAACTATTATTGATCATAGAGATCGCCCTTTGAGGAGAACGACCATCAAAGAATATTTGGTTAAGTGGAAGAACCTACCTGTGGAGAATGCGACTTGGGATAGTGAGCAAATTCTACAACATCCTATTTTGCAATTGCTTGGGTCAAGCAATTTTGGGGAGGGAGGACTATAATGTCCCCTTCTCAAGCCTAACCAGTTGTGGGTTCGATAGCTTATTTTCCTTGAGTCCCGATAGGCTATGTGGTATGGTAAGGGGCTCCTTGTTTGTGGAGATCATTGGTTCAGTTGTTTTTCGTTTCAGTTGATGGCATTGAGTTCAGTTGAGGTTTAGGATTGCAGTGCAGCTTTCAAAAAAAAAATCGACTTCCAGAATTGCTCTCCAAACTTCTTGGAGAAGCCATCTATTTTTAGAAAGTCACCCGAATGGCATCATTCTTCATCCCAAACTTCCTAGAGTACACTGGTATAGTTTATTTTGCAACTTGATTATGTTTGGGATTTTCCGTAAAGTCGGGTGTATTAATGAGCTATTTAATTATTATTTGCACTTTTGCCTTCAAAGGATGGAAATAATTAAAAAGTGCCCAAGTGTTATAGCACATTTGAAAGGGGAAAAGATGTTTTAATTATTGAGGCACTTAAATGTGAGCACTCAAGTTGGGAAAAGAAAAAAAATTAAGTTGGAAGAAAAACGGTAATTATTTCCAAGAAATAATTATTTTCTTGTGTAACTTACAAAGTGCCTTTATAACGAGAATGTGAGCTCATTGTTTCTTTTATGCTATTGATTTGATACCGTTATGCTGCTAGATTGAACCTATGTGTTCTTCCTTCCCTTCTTGAGGACGTCAACCCTCTAGAAGAAGATCAGTTTCGGTGGTGAGAGATCCACCCTAGCTGGTTCAAGGTGATTTCAGCCAGGAATCACACGAAGCTTCATGGATTTTGATGTTTTCTGAAGATTTTGGATTGGTGATTGATGTCATTTTATTTGTTTAGATTATTGAAATGATCTAATGCTTGTTGGTTTGGAGTTTTGCATTCTATGAGGGCAGGTCGTACCAATCCAAGCTATACCTGTGCAACATGGGCGCTTGATTTGGATAAGCATTTAGTGTTTCTTTCTTGCAAATAAATTAAGGATAATTTTCCTTATGCTGGGGCGCCAACAATAATCATTTTTGTGAGGCGTTTGATGCAGTTTTTATGACCCTATGGCAGGTTGTACCAGCATTGCAGGGGAGGCATGAGGTCTTAGAGGGAAATCGCCTTGTTTTGGAGGCATTAAACTATTGATTAGGAGGCATCCTTGTTGGTAGAACTCATTGCTATGAGTTTGGAGGTGGGAAAAGCCATGATCTAGGACTGTTGATGAGATTATTCATTGCTGTCATAGAAGTTTCAGACCTGCAACAGTGCTACAACAGTGACAGAAAGGGCTTCAATCAGGGTTTCCTTCACAGTTCCTTGTTTGGTATATTTTGGTGTTCTATTTGCACAGATAGCACATGTTTCCTTTCATCATTTAGGAGATTTCTATGAGCTAACCTGTTGCAACGGTTCCAACAAGTGGAAATCGGGGTTATTGAATAAATTTGCAGCCTATTCCTTTCATTGTGAACATTTAAATTGTTGCAATCTTTTATCGTAACCCTTGGATGGTATGACCGCTAGTGTGGACTATGAGATTTTTGTTTTATTTGCTTACCCCACTGAATAAGTGGGCTCTATTGTTGGCTTCCCACTGAATAAGCGAAAGTGCCTTGTTTCTTAAGTTCATTCTCCCACTGAATAAATGGTGTATTCCCACTATATAAATGGATGTCTATTGAATAAGCGGGACTTGTATTTGTTTCCTTGCAAAGCATTATATTTGTTAATCTGAAGCACTTGTATGCTCTCACCTCACCCGTTTTGGGAACTTGGTGATCAGAAAGTGTGGAGGTATTTACTTAATTTCATGTGCTAACACTGCTGTTAGTGTTGGAAAATCTGAAAACAAAATGGGGTAGAACATTTCACTGCCCCACACCAAATTTGGGCATACAACCACCACCCATCAAGTGTCTAACTCATAAGGAAATGGCCTCTTGAAAAGCAAAGGGATTGCACTACAATTGTACTGAGAAATATGCCTCAAGATATAAATGCACTAAACAAAAACTTGATCTCCTAGATGTTGAGGTACCTTCCTCATCTAACACATTGGTCACTTCCGAAACCAATCTAGCTAGAGAACAACTCAACAAGGCAGGTCTAAGTGATGATTCAACCCTTGAAATTTAGGCACATGCCTTAGCAGGGATCAACTTGACTAACCCTCGAGAGACCAAGCAAGCAACTTGTTATGTTTATCCTTGCAACAACTTTAAGGTGATGATCGCCAATGGAGGCAAATTGGCTTGTAAAAGGAAAATGTCAAAATGCCAGGATTTCAAAGGCGGGTTAAACTCTCCAATCTGACATGTTCAGACTTTCGAATCTTCGATAAGCAGGAGCAACATGGTTTTGGGCAATTAGTAGCTTCATACATTGGGACCCATCCTTAGAGATTTCAACAAACTTTGAATCCAATTCTATGCTAATAGGGAGCAACATACCCTAAAGGGTGTGACAATAGGACACACCCAAAGTATTAGCTCACATTGCATGGAGAAGTTACTCAAAAACAGATCTCAAGGAATCATGGCTCAACTCTAAGCTATGCAAATGACGACAACATTTAACTCAGCTAATTCTCTAAATTTGCAAGTTCTCCTCGTCAAGCACTCATAAGCATTTCTAACACCTCAAGGATTATCACCTCAATGCAAACAAGATCATGCAATCAAATTAACTCTAGGTAGTAGGCCACCAAACATTCACCCATATTGCTACCCCTATATGCAAAAAACTAAAATTGAGAAGATGGTAGAAATACTTGATGTTAGTTCCTGTCCCTCTCTGATACTCTTGGTTCACAAGAAAGATGGCCAATGACGATTGTGTGTGGACTTTATTGATAAACTATTGGATGAGTTGCATGGGGCTTGTTTCCTCTCCAAGCTCAATTTATGACCGGCTTGTTGGCGTTTTATTTCGCACCTTTCAATGCGACGCAAAACAGAACAAATGTGCAGTAAAACAACTCCCCAAATCAGAAGGGGAAGCTCCTTGTAAAATAAAGCCTAACCTATAAATGTACATGTACTTACAATTTATAGAATTTACAATGTTTCAAAGGCGTTTTCACATTCATGCTAAATAAAACATAAGTATGCAATCTTTTTGGGTTTGTGACGTACAATACGCAGAGAAACACTTTCAATCATGAGGCAAGGATTTTGTTTTTTTCACTGAAATTGAAAACTCTACTACTAGACGCTTACACCACTCAATTAAATTCAAAGACTGAGCAGGGCAAGTACACATAGATTGAATTGATTAACACAAACATATAATCATGAATGCTATGATTAAATCGCATATAAGACAGTACAAAGCCACGACTTATATTTTCAATTTCGTTTGCAATACAAAGTTCGCAGATTCATTCAATCAACTTAAATTTTAGCACAAATGACGACACATTTCAAAAAACATTCATCAGCAAAATGGGCATAATAAATGTTATTGAATCAATAACAAAATCACAATTACGTTGAACACTATAGACTAGCAACTTCAGCAAATTGAAGGCATGAGAATTGCTATTTTATTGATGTTCATTACTAATACAACTGATTTCTCTAACTCTGATATTGAATACTACTATGATGATGAAGGCATGAGAATTGCTATTACCAGCAACTCTGATAATACTAACTCCCCCCAATCTATGTGCAAAAGCACTTATTAAGTTATTTCTATTGTCTACAAAACTATGCATGAAAATAAAATAATTAATTGAATTCCTATCCTAGCTGATTGTTGTTTGCATGACATGCGAACTTTATTACAATTTATCTACTCCACTAAATTTGAAACTTAAAACCACGCAACTATGGCACAATTGATAATTTACAACATGCAACCTCTAGTTAAACTGAAGATCAATTTTGTTGCAAACTTGACTTTGTGCTCACATCTATCGCATGACGATCGAACTCCGATTAATACTAAAAATAACAAATGCCAAAATTAGCAAATTTTTTAATCTGTTCTCCTTTCAAAAATGATGATTTATGATCTATTTTTAGCACGCGCTAAAAATAGATTTTTGGAAGTCGGCTTTGGTTGATTCCGATATGGGGATGCTTTTCTAGTGAATCCTCTAAACACCTTGGCAATTCATGAATCTTGGTGACTCCTGTCAAAACTATGAAAATTCACTTTAACACTTTCATTGTTGGCAAAATTTTGGAAAATCCTCTATTCTAAATATCTCTACATCTTGTGTTGACAAGTGAATGTTGACTAGAAGGATTTTGTTTTGACTGCTGGCACGTTGTTATGCTAGGTCTGGCATGACAAAAAGTGCATGAGGCATTGATTTCTGATCATGCTTTCTTCTACAAACTTTCCCTGCATCTGTTGCTGACTTGGACAACTTGATTTGTCCTTTCTAAATATACTTTGGACAACAGGTGGTCGACTCAAATTTGGCCGCTTCCTTCAATATTTGGTGCATGTGAGTCTTTTGACAAGCGTTTGATATATATGTGATTTTTGACTAAATTGTATTTTCTTTGCTAGAGTCTTTGTAATGCACATTGAGAGGTTTGTATAGGCGTTTGATTCTTTTTATTGTACCTCCTAGCCGCCCGAGATACTGATATGCCTTCCTCTCTATAGACTTTGGCTTGATTTTTACTTTGATAATTTTTGCCTTTGTTTGGAAAGGTGCTTGAACGGTGACTGGACTTTAGCATTGGATGATGACTCTTATTTTTCCTTATAATTGGATGCTTTTGATTCTTTGACTAAAGCAGACTTCTCATCGTGTCTGAGCATGATTATTTTCCTTAGGTACGTGAATGTCGGTTTAGAATAATCCTTGCACATGCGCATTGAATGTCTTATTGACGTGCTTCTTCTTGGCATGGCCTTTGACATGAGCTTCTGGTGTGGCGCTACTCCAAGATGCATAGGCATGTCTTTCCTCCAACTTAGGCATGAACCTTTTCTGAGTGTGCACCCCTGCTGATTTGGCGAGTTGAAATGGCACTTCAAGCATTTTATTCTTCATACTAGCGCATCGGAGATTTAATTTAAGCACTTTGCCTCTTCTGCAAGCACATGACCTTTCCATTTGAAGCATTCTTTAAAACATCTAATTTTATTTTATTCTCAATGACATGCTAGTCTATAGCAAGATATGGGAAGAACATCTCACTCACTTGGACCAATCCTAACAACTACTATCAGCAAATCAATAATTTGCAAAGTGTTCCAAATGTTCTTTTAGTACAACAGAGGTGGAATACATCGACCATATTGTCTTAGTTGAAGGTACTAAGGTTGATCGAATCAAAATTGAGGACATAAAAAATTGGCCCAAACCACGAAATCTTAAAAAATTTCAAGGATTTTTAGGTCTCACAAGTTATGACCGCAAATTCATCATAGGCTGTGGTAATATTGCAAGTCCTCTAACAAGAATGTTAAAAAAAATGCATTTGTGTGGTCTAAAGCACCAGTGTGCCTTTGCCCTTCTCAAACATTCCATGTGTGTAATGTCCCCTTTCTCTATACAGACTTAGTCTATTATCTAGTTCCCGTAGACTAACTAGCATGCTTAGGGAACTTTGGTTGGCAGTGGCTTGAATGAGTTGATCAGTTGAGTGGATGTTTGTCTAGGTTCAGTTTGGTCTTCAGTTGGCACTTTCTAGAAGGGTTTGTGTGCTTTGGGCCCGGACTTCCTATTTTTAGCAAATTAGGGTTTGTGCCATTTCGGGATTCTCAGTATTGGAGTTGATGCATCTCGACGAGACCTTTCCAACGAGCTATAGAACACAGGATTCCGAGTATATCTTGGCCTTCGTTTTAAAGTCTGAAGATTAATTAAATTATTTAATTCGGGACATTAGAAATATTAAAAGTCAAGTGACAGAAATAAAATAAAATTCAAAGGTCACTTCAATGATGTTGGGCGGCCATCCTTGGAGGCTAATAAAGAATTAAAAATAAAATGTTTTCCCTACCAAATGCATCAACCCTCTTGGAGGAAATAAAAGTTGGAAAAGAGCTCTCTTTTGGTATGCGTTGATATTGTGATATTGCTTGTTTTTGCTCTGCAAGGGTTTTGAGAGGGTTTGGAGGAGATTCGAACCCAAGGGTTGTTGTAAACGTATTCTTCCTACAGTGATAGCATTCTACAGGCGTGAAAGACCCTCCAAAGGTGCTAGTGAGGCAAATACATCCAATGTTTGCATTTGAGCTTCAATGGGATTTATTGGTTGAGGGTTTGAGGAAACATTGATCACATCTTTCGTGGATTTTGGTGTACATCTTGAGCAGATTGGTGGACAGCGAAATACAAATGTTTTTAGTGGCTGATATTGATGGCTTTGTGGCATTTTAGTGAGGACTGCAATTTCTTCTAGCTGGCCATACTTCTCCAAAACCTGGCCGTAGTCTTTGCGGGATCATTTTGGGTTTTTGATGAAGTTCTCTGCACTTGTTTAATGTTATTGGAGCTGCAGATATTTGCTGTATTTCTGAGTCAGATTGGCACCAGTTTGAAGGTATTTCTTTGCTGCTGAAACACCCAGCTAAGCCGTACACCTCAACAAGGGGCGTGGGCCTGTAACCAGTCCAAATACCATACATTGTGCTGCTTCTTCCTTGTCATTTGGAGTCGATTTGGGCCCTGGGAACTGTTGTTATTGTTTATTGTCAAAGACTCCAGCATTATTATGTATTGAATGCAATTTCTCATGTGCATGTTGCTGGCCCATACACAGCGAATGTATCAAGTTGCAGAAATCAATGTGGGTATGTCATAGTAATTCATATTGAGCCATATTAGCATCTAGGTTGTTATTTTGTTCATATCTATTGTACTTTTTCTGAGTTTCATTTGCATGCTTCATTTTCTATGTATTCTGGCAAAACAAATACATGCAAACCAAAACCCCCCTTCTGCACTTCCGTCTAGTTCTGAAAGATCACAAAAATTAATAAAATAACACTATTAAGATTAAACAAAGAACCAACAGGTACGGCACATTACAATGTGTATGAAACCAGTACTTGCAATGCCAAATTTTTCAAAACTGTCATTGAAAGTGACACCTCAAGAATTGGGATTGGGGCAAAATTGATGCAAGAAGGCAAACATTTAACATTTACTAGCATGGCACTTGCAGGTATAAATTTAGTCAAATCTACCTATGAGAAGGAAATGTTAATCATTCTTCATGATGTGAATCATTGGCAGCCATGCCTTTTGAGATAACATTTCTAAATCAAGACAAATCATCATAGCCTTAAGTATTTCCTGGATCAAGTCTCTTCACCATAATAGCAAAAATGAGTCACCAAATTATTAGGCTATAGTTATGAAATTATTTACAAAGAGGGGAAGGAGAATGTGGTGACAAATGCCCTATCTCAACAATTCAAAGGCTGGCGGACGTTATGCACTTTATCTTTACCAATACCAGATTGGTTACAAGATGTCTAAGAAGAGTAGCAATGGGATGCACAGATTAAGCAACTTATTCATCAAATAGCAACATGATCCATGCATAGATCCATGCAACTCGCACTCCTGCACATTAGTTCTAATTTACTCTTCTCATGCTGCATTATTCCCTTGTGCACAAATCTAACAGCACCAAGATGTTTGTGCATAGTCAGGAAATCTAGTAGGATGGCTTCACACACATACACACGAGCTTTGTTTCCAAGAAGCTTCGTGCAAGACAGTGCAAGACAATCGCATGTGCATTGTTCAGTCACAGCAAGCCAACATGCGCACACTTCAATTTTGCAACACCACTTTCAGGAATCTAACAATAGCATTTCCAACTCTTGCATTATTTTTGCATCGTGCACAACCTACACATGCATCTACACTCGCACACTCAGTTCAACACCATACCTTCAGACACGTGGCAGCATGCATAGCCACATCATACCACGATCCAACTAACACCATAAGGTTTAACGCCTGTCACCCATCCATCCAAATGTAAAGCACACCATACATGAATGATATCTATCAGCATTCTATTTGTAGGCCTAGTTGATAGCCACCCTATAAGTACAGCCTCTACACTCTTGTTTAAGTAAAGGCTATCCAATTCACATCCCAAAATACAATCTGTTATAAGTCTATGCATGCAGCTTTACAAAATTGTCATTACCATGGGTTGTACCTCTCCACGACGTCTAGCAAATCAAGTGGACACATTACTTTACTGCCTCATTGTGAGACCATGCTTCCTGCCATGACCTTTATTTACTCTTTGTACATTCACACAACATCGATGAATAAAGGATAATATTCTTCATGCATTTGTCATGTCTTTGCTTTGCTTCAACCATGGCATTATATAACAGCATTTCCACAACTCAAGCTCTCCATTGGAAATAAACCCATTTCCGCTGGCTTAGCTATAACTTTGCCTACATGCAAAGTTGTCCTCCCATCTCAAACAGAAATCAAATCACAACCAATCCCACAACTAAGCCAAGATACACTTGGGATGGCCAATACTTACATTACAAAGGGTGAATTGATATTCCTACGTATTCTACTCTTCGGGTCAAACTAATATAGGAATTACATGCATTCCCTTCTTCAAGGCATTCAAGCTTCTTGAAAATGTATGAAAGAAGGAAAAACACCTGCTTTTGGGCTGGCATTAAAAATGATATCAAAAAACTTGTGGTGGAATGTGTACATGTCAACACCACAAAGGAGAAGCTATCAAGTCCCTGAGCACTCTCCAAACATTGCCAATTCCTGTTACAATATGGATAGACATTTCAAAGTATTTTGTTGATTTGTTGCCCAATTCAAATGACAAATTGGTCATTTTTGTGGTGGTTGATCATCTCTCTAAGTATACCCAGTTCTCTTCATTAGCCCATCCTTATAAAGCCTCTATTGTTGCCCAAGTCTTCCTCGACCAAATCTCACCTCCATGGTATGCCCACTTCCATTGTCTATGAACATGACCCCATCTTCACTCGTAAGTTTTGGCAAGAACAATCCAAGCTACATGGAAAACAACTAAAAATGAGCTCAGCATATAACCTACAAAATAATGGTCACACAAAGATAAAAAAATAAATGCTTTGAGACTTATTTACATTGCTTTGCTTTGGAACAATATACTCACTATGCTAAATGGCTACCCCTTGCCTAATGGTGATCAACACCTCTAATCATTCTTCCACCAAGATGACACCATATGAAATTGTATAGCCAACCCCCGCCATCTCTCACCTCTTACCTTATAAACAAACAAAAAGCGCCAAAATTCTATGGGCCTTTCTGAATAATACAAGTTGGTAAAGTCGCTTACAAGTTGGATCTCCCTCCGTCCTCCAAAATACATTTTGTTTTCCATGTCTCTTGTTTGAAGAAAGTCCTTGGACAACACATTCACGTTCAGTCGACACTTCAAAATTGGACGATAAAGGTTCCATCATCCTCAAGTCTGCAATTTTTCTAGGCCAACATTTGCTCCAACTCTATAACCACACCATCATACATGTTTCATTCCAGTGACAAGGGTTGCAACCACAAGACACAACTTGGGATCCTAACTACCAGCTTCATCGGTAGCTTCCACAATTCAAGCCTTGAGGGCAAAGCTTTTCAAAGGGGGAGGGCATGTTAGGAACCTTCTATTATTATTATGACCATAGTAATAATCATAGTTAGTTATTAGTAAAATAATACATTGTGTGGATTTATCTCACACATAGTTTGCAAACTAGCTAAGTACTCAACGCAACTTCTTTCCAAAATGAGTAGCTCACAACTCAGCTAGGGCACAGTTTCCAACAAGTCGTATGCCCTAAAACATGACTGTAGACTAAAAGGTGTGCACTAAAAACATCAGTATACTGAAAAATGTGCCCTAAAATGCAACTATAGATTGAAAAACTCCCTTTTTTTGCCGAGTATTTTATTTAAGTTGTCAAGTTTTGCCAAGTCAAAACTTTTTGGTCTACCAAGCTCAATTCAAATCCAAGTATGCAAACTATGATGTCACATGCATCACATTAAGTTGTAATAGTGTAATGAGTTCATATTTAGTGTATGGATTTATCCCACATGGCTTGTACCTTATAAATCACTTTTAGTGATGCTTATATATTAATGTTGTAATGAAAAGAAATCATCTTAGAATCATATTTTGTATTACAGCTTTGCTCTTGAGGTTACCCCCTCGAAGAGGCCTGCGTTACTTGTTCCAGCTTCATGAATTAAAGTATATTTGCAGCCATTTTCCAAGCATTGTGTTCTTTTTCACATGTTACTGCTTTTCTTTGATAACATTTTGCAGCTAAGTGCATAACATTCCTCTTATAGAATCTTCAGACTAATGCTCTTGTCAGCAAGAATGTCTCAATATACCAATAACATTGACATCCTCTAGGACCCAAAGATTCAATCATCTCTTATGAGCAAAGACAAAGCCCAAATTGTAGACAACAAATTTTCCAATTAAAGCAACATCACCATGAACAAGAATTGTTTGTACCTTACAGGTAACTCCAAATTCAAAGAAAATGTACAAAGATAATATCATTCTTCACCCAGTGCTAATTAAAATGGTTTTTAAAATGTATTAAATAAGGGCAAAAATGTTTTAGAAATAAATGAAAATAGAATTCAAGGGTATAGAGTGAGGTATTTTAAAAGAATGCAACAGAAACAGCAAAAAATAGGAATACTTCAGCTATTGCTAGTCTTAATCAGAAATGGTAATCTGTCAGTATGATTTCATACTATTGTTATGTTCTTAGTGTGCCTAGTCCAAACCCTATTCTTATTCAAAATGCCACCCAATATGCCAGTCAAACGCAACATTGACTTGATCAATCAAGCCATTTATTTCAAAAAATCCACAAAAAACTCGTGAGTTATTGAAATTCTCAGTTAAAATTAAAAATTGGCCTATATTTTGTTTGTTTGTTTGTCTATATTATCTCTATTTACTCTATTGAGTTTTTCTGATTTTTCACAAGTACTCTTAAGACAATTAAAACCTACCACTCAGTCATCCCCAACTAAGTATTATGTCAGTACGGGTCAATATACTATGCTCATTTCATTTCTGTGGAACTCGCTAAAAAGGCTTTACAAGTTGCTCAAAGCTTTACGCAGCAGGTTTACTAGCTTCATGAATTTCCCTGAACATTTTTAATGATGAGAGATTTCAAAAGCAAATTTTTGGAAAGAACTATTAAGACTTACAAATTACTATACTGACCCCAAGCGCTAGCTTCTTTTTATATTAAGATGAAATTATATTGATATACTGAGAAAGATTAAACAATATCAGGTTTCAGCTATATTTCTGAGCATCTGAAAAACATCCAATAGCAGTAATGTAACATCATAGAACAGCATGGAAAAAGAGATTACAGAAAGCATGACACTTAAAACAGAAAATAAATAGCTGGGAGTGATGAAAAGACCAGAAAACGTGAGTACCAAACATGGTGTAGATATAGATCTCTCAGAGATATTGCAGTTTGAAAATATGACGAGCATTTCAAAATAAAGAAAAGAAGGTTTAAGTTTTAACAGAAGACAGAGACCAAGACAAAATTTGCAAAGAAAAGACCACCATCCCCCCAGTTTGACAGGAGGTGTTATGCTTCTTTGCCAGTCTCCAGAGCCACTGCTAGAGCACATCATAGGCTACTTTCCAGAGTGGTGAATCCATTCACTTGAAGAGAATTTGAGCTGCGGGTTGTGTATGTGCTGTATGTTGTCAACTCAATGCTGGACAGTTGGTGCAGGTTGTAAAGAGTTCGTGTTATGCCTTTTTGGTGAGGATGGTGAATCCCCTTCTTGGAGGATTTAAGCCTATCTTTATTTTGCAGGGTCTTCATAAAGCACATCCTCAATAATAGCACCATTTTGCTGCTGATATTGTAAACAAGCAACAAGCAGTTAATTGCTAATGACCAAGTGCTGAGTTCCATGTTGTTTGGTGTCATTATAGTACACCAAGAAACTAGGGGAAACTTGAATCACATTAAATTCCTTTCAATAGGAAGTCCCCTTGCAATTTGCCAATTTGTTCTTCAATGTGTTTGGTAATGGAAATAAGTCACATTAGATAGTCCGCCACAGCTTTAACAACAGATTGAATAAGATGGGCTCCCTCCAGAAAGCGTGATCCATTTCTTGGTCCTCCTAACGAGTTTCATTTGGATTTTGGAAAGTAGAGGAAGTCAGCTTTCCTTGGAAGGTTTCTCATACAGTGGGATCCACAGATGAGTAAAGAGTGGATGATGTTCACTTAACTGGTGAAATCCAAGAATTTCTCCTTTTCTTCTGTATCTGATGCCTGTGAAAATCATTTTAGATTTGTTGTTGTTTATAAGATGACCACTGGCTATTTCGTAACTTTTTAAGACTTTAATGATTGAGTAATTTCACCGAGAATAATGGAAGAGACGAAGAGTGTGTAATCTGCAAACTTGAAACTGGAGAAGCATTAACTTTTCTCAGGATCTAGTACCCTATAGATTTTCCCTTCCTGTTTGCAACCACAGACTGCTTGATTAAAAATTCAATCACAATTAAGAAATGGTATACTTAATGGGTTCCTTTGTTTTAGCCCTCTCAAAGAGACGAGAGGCAATCCAAGTTCGCCGTTGACTGAGATGGTAAAGGTAGCAGGGTGTCACGGCTTGCCATCCATCTTGTGATATTCTCATTGAATTGCAGAATTTTTAGCATTAGGAAGGGTAAATAATACTTGCATCTATGAAAAGCTTTTGAAATGTCCAGTTTGATAACTACACCAATCCTTTTTTGAACACACAGAGAGTGGATGATTCTTTGTACAGCCAATAAGTTGTCAAAATTTTGTCTTCCAGAAAATGAAGATGAATTAAAGACAAATAATTTTAGGTAAGAGAGGCTTTGGCCAGCTGGCTATGCTTTTGGAACTGAATTATACACCGTAAGCTGTTCTGAAGTAGCTTTTTCTGGAAGTAGGACAAGTTTGGTGACATTAAAGACTTTTAGCATTTGCTGATTTTGTCTGGATTCTTCTGCCATGAGGAGATTGTGCTTCTTAGTGACCAGAATTCTTGGTAGAAATACCGAGTGAAGTTATCAGGTCCAGGATCCAGCTGCCTTGTCCATGTTCTTCATTTAAAAGGTTGCTGAAAATATCAGATGTCAATCGTCATTTGAATGTTATCCATAACCATTCGGAATAATCCTTAGCCTTTGAATCTGATTGTTATGATCTCAGTTGAGGGCAGATGTGAAAATATATTGTGTCTGTATCCCCTTGTTTTACCCAGATCTCTTGAGTTCATTGTCCCCACTATGTAGCCTTTTTTTACGAGCATGGCTAGTTCATGTATGAGGTTCTAATCTTGGTTGGAGATAGATTCTGTGAGTCCTTCCACCCTTGTTTGGGATTGAATATGTCCCTGTTGCCCGAAAATTTAAACCTGGAAAAATTTTTAATTTTCAGTGCATTTCTGCATATACCTCTGAGCCTGCCGAATCACTAAAACAATTATTTTTGAAAATCTGCTAATGCTGCTGCGAATTCCCCTTATAGGCATGATTTTATCCCTGTTCCATCTAATCTGGCAAGCTTTCACGCTCAAATCTCTCATCGTTTACAAAATATCAAGCTTCACTTTTTATCACCTGTGATTTGCAAATTATGTCAAAATCCAACTTTTTGGTTGCTGGAAATAAAGTGGTTTCTGGGTTTTGTTTAGAAGAACCCAATCCTTTAGCTGTTCAAATTTCATGTAAAACAGAGCTGCTATGGGAAGGATATACAGGTTTTCATCTTTCAGCCAAGAAGATTATGGATTTTCCTATGTTTTTAAGGTTAAGAGAAAGTGAACAAGGTGTTATTTAGAGGAATGATTTCTATTCACTTCCATGGCAGAACTATAGATGACTTTATTAAAATCATCTTTATGAAAAGTGAAAAAGTCATAAGGACTATTCCCCTTCATTGGAGGAGTTAGAAGATTTCGATATTATAAAGTTGTGATGAGAACTTGAAAGAAGTAGGAGCTTTACATGTCGGTGTTTTTAAGGGTTATGAAATTCCTTGGTCGGCTCTCCTATAAGTTCATAAACTCGTTCTAAACCCGACTCCTTTAGTGTCGGCGGTCTCTGAAGTTTTTGAACTCCTTGTCGCAAGTTCAAAAGTTCATAGAAGTTCCGCTTTGCCGACTTGCTTGGTGATTGGAGATAGTCAAAGTTCCATAGCATTTTTCTTTGCCAGGGATTCTGTGGGTTCCTGAAACTTCATCTCTGCCGACACCTCATAGGGAATAATCATGAGTTTCAGATGTCACATGGATTCAGTCATAGCTCATATGTAATTAGTGCAAGGAGATCGGCATTTCTCATAAAGGATCAGTTGTAGACTCTGTAATAGCTCAACGTTCATAAGTTGTAGCTCCACGTTTTCTTCCCCTCAAGATGTGCAGAAGAATAGAAATGTCTTAGTTAACTACGAAGGCTATGAGCACGTTTTGGTCGGGAAATAATCAACCCAAGCCGTGAGCCCCTGAAGAATCCCATTGAAAGTGCCTGGGTAGACATCACCGCGGATTGCAGGAGCAAATCATGTTACAATAAGAGCCACACATCTGCAGATGCACAAGATGGTTATGTTGATAAAGCTTTAACAATTGTCATGCAATTACAATCACCAGGTGCAAAATCAGAAAGCCACAACTGTTGCTAGCATCGTCCCTTCCTATGCCAAAATGAAATGTGAAAAAGGGTAAAATGAAGGCCTCCTATTCTCATCGAGATGTGGCCTGAATCTGTTGAAAAGGCCTTAGAAACTTTCTAGCACGTGCTGTTGGCAAAAATCGCGGTGGCTTTGTTGAAATGACATTACAAAGCAATGTGGTATTGTGGAATGAGATGAACGCAGGATATGCATCACATGGATTGAAGACTAATCCAAATGAAGACTCGGCGCTGCTGGTGTTAAGATTATTGCATTGGAGAATTGTTGTAAGTGTTAGAAAATCCCTCTTACTATCAAAGTGGTGTGATCGGGACTGATCTTTATATCATGACATACTGTATAGCGGGGTGTGAATGATGGAGTTATATCTAAACTAAGCACAGATGTGAAAGCATATATGGCACGCATGAACTGCTTGACAAGCCACCTGAGAGAGAAACAGCCTCGAAGAACTCCATGGTCACTGGACTTTCACAGCATGGATTTGTTGATAAGACTTCAAGAACTTCCAAGTAGAAAACCCAGTGCCAGCGCACCCTTGCCTGTATCGAAGGGAAATAATGCAATATAGAAGTTTTTGTCAGATGTTATTGTTAGAAGGATATGTGCGATATCTATTCATTAGAAAGGTTTTAGAAACTTTCAAGCAAAATGCAAAATTAGCAATTAAAGGGCTGTAGCTTTAAAGATGAGTATCTTTCGCCAGATATTGTGTGTTATCAATTGTCATTTTGCAGCTCATCTGGACACGGTCTACATGTCACAATTGCTGCAACCATAGATGCAAGACTCGCGAAAAACTCGCGAGTTTTTTTTTATGGCGAGTAGTTCATGCAAAAACTCGCCTGTTTCACTCGCTCGCCAATTTTTTGGCAAGTTTTTACCAAAAACTTGGAGAGTCTATAAAAAAAACTCGGCAAAAGAGGCATTTGGGCATTTCAGTATCTTAAAAAATCAGGAACACGCTTGGTCAGTATATTTCAAAATATATTTAAGTATATGTTGAGATATTGAATTTCCTACACTTTAAATATTTTGAAATATACTGTCAGGATGTTTGAGATAGATCTCGGATCCATAGGATTTAATATGCAGATTCTAGATTTTGGAGGATCCATCAGATTTCAAAGTTAACCAAATTTTCAGGGTTTCAAGGTTTCAGACTTAGCCAAATTCAGGGTTCCAAGGTTTCAAACTTAGAATCAGCCATCAGGATTCTGCATGAGGATGCGATTTTGTACTCAATTTGCATTCAAATCAATCAAATTTAATAGAAAACACTTTTGTACTCATTTATGGATTCATTGGATACATCTTGTCATTGGATACATCGGAGCCCTTGGACAAGGTGGGATGAGCAACCTTCATTGTTATCCGAGGATGAGATCTATGATTTGGAGAGATAGGGAATGGAACGAGGGGGGTGGAATCGGTGGATTGGGATTCTCATTGGATAATATTGAGGATGAGGATGATGAGGAGGATGACGAGGAGACATTGGCACCAGTACCACTACCAGCATCTACATCCAGGATGGAGGTTGAGCCACGGTCTGTCATGTCGAGGATGGAGGAGCCACAGCAGATTCCTAGGACTAGACCCTCTAGTTCTACCACTCCCCTAGTTTTCACTAGACTTGGGAAGAGGAAGATGTAGTATTTAGTATTTAGTATTTACTTTCAATTTTACAAAAACAATTTGCTATTTTCATTTTTTCTCAACCTATCAGTATCAGCGCATTCCACATGAGGATGCCATTTTGTACCCAATTTGCTTTGAAATCAATCAAATACAACTAGACTCAGCTTGTTCCTCATTTGTTGACTCATTGGATGCATCTTATCATTGAATTTTGCAAAAAAAATGCATTTTTAATGAAATTTAAAAAAAAATTTAAGTTGCCGAGTTTTTGGCGACTCGAATTTTTCAGGCTTGGCAAGTTTTTTCTTTTGGCGAATTTTTCAACTATGGCTGTAACTTTCTATCTGCATGGAGAAGGTTGTAGTTTCCTACTCATGATTAAAAAGCTTCCCCTTTGAATTGCTACGATAACAGAAAATGCAGACTTTTGTCAGGTAGGATGGCTGGAAACGATTTGACAGGCATGCATGCAAGATGGGAAAAGGCATTGAAGTTTTAAAAATCTTGTTTAGGAATGAAATCAACTTGGAGTGAACCTTCTGTTGTGAATTTGGACAATAGATTGATGAAGCCGATGGTTTCTACAGCTCGAGAAGGTGATCTTGACGAGAGGCTCATTTCTTTCTGTTTCTTATATCAAGTTAAAAATTATTCTATGGGTGACACTCTAGTTCAAAGTCCAGAATCGTGAGTAATGTGGTGTTTCTGAAGACGGTTGCAAAGGAAACAATATAGAATGAATAACTCGAGCATGTATAGGCAGCCAGAGCATGTCATGAATCTCTTTCTTGCTAATGTAAGACCACAGTCACAGATTGTATGGAAACAACCAGATAGGGATTTGAGACTCAAGTTGGATCCTTGAAGAATGGTGAAGCCTATGAATATTTTAATAAGGAGCCTGAACAATATTTTAATAAGGAGCCTGAGCAATAAATCTTTCTTCCAAGAGGGCAGGTGAACAACTATGTGTCCTGGGCATCAATTCAGCAAGTCTAAGTGAAATTAATTGTCTGCACTCCACACTTCGATAAAACATACAAGGGGCTTTCACTATCATCTGGAACTTCATGTGCTTATAAAATCTTCAGTGGGGGCCACAATTTCTTTTGCCATTTGGAAACTTTCAGTTCAAATCGAGGATGAACATCAAGAGTTACTTTTCTCAAGGTGGAGTTACAAGTTATGAGGAGTCCTTCCAAAAATCAGTTATAGAAATGGAAAAGAATAACTTCTTTTTAATTAACCTTCCAAGAAACAGTTGCAGGCAGTTGATAGGCTATTGGGAAACTTTATAAATATGTAATTGAAAAGAAAACAGGGGATCTTTTTGCGATTCCACCAAGAGCTCCTGTGAGAGCTGTAGGAGTGTAGTAACTAGATGTCTATTTTTGTTTCCTGTATCTTTAGCTGACCAGATCTCTAATCCCCTTTGCACTTTGGTGCATGAGTGAGACTCAATCAGTCTAGAAGGTGTTTTATTATTTCATTTTCCTGTAGAGTTGGGAGCTTTGTGAGAGGGATAACTGCAGACTTTGTATTTCAGTTCATTTTGGAATAAGAAAGCTTGATGTTCCTGTGTCTTCATTCTTTCTTGAACTTTGATTGTTCTTATGTCCAATCAAGTTCTTAATGTTTATAATCTCTTTGCTCAGCTCTTGATATGCAGGTGTTTCGAAAGGACTTTGTGCCTTGATGTTGTTAATGTTTTACTTCTTCATTGTGGGAGTTTGTGTTGTGTTGCCTATGCTCACAGGCAGATTTCTTCCTCTGTTATTCTTATCTCTTTTCCTCTCTTTTTGCTACCTTTGTACTTTCTGGTTAAAAGTACCTGAAATCCAAAAAACCCCCATCATACGAAGGAGCTGCCCCTCTCAAACGCAAAGGATAATCGTTGCAATCACAACGGTTACTCCATTTGTCGGTTGCTTTTGTTGCTACCTGTTGGGTGAATCAGAGTGTGTTTTTGCAGTGACAAAACTGTTAACCAACAGCCCCAAATGTTGCTGCTTTTCTGCAATTTCTGCAAACATTGTACCCAAAGGATATCTTGTTCCAAATCTTCATTTATAGTTTAAAATATCTGAGTTTTCTCACAAATCAGCACATCCCATGCCCCTTGATATGACTGGTTTCATTCCACCATTCCTTCACTTTAATGCCAAAACTGGGTTGAAGAAGCCACATATTTTAAAATCTTAACTGCTTATTCCAGGAATATTGGTCGAACTGTTAATTCCCATACCACCAACCAATGGTCAGGCAGTGTTGGGTCACTCTAATTCTTAAGTTTATGCAAAGGTGTTGTGTAATACAGTTTTCTCACTTTATGTGATGATAATTCTGTCTATTTTCTTTGTTATAAAATATTCCCCTTCCCTCCTATTGCAACAGGTTGAATTCCCTTGTGAAAATACCAGGGCAATGAGGGATGTGTGGAAAGAAGATCTACAAGGGTGCTAAAGACTGAGATTCAGTCAGATGTCTCCTCTTTTTTCAGCAGTAATTTTTTGCTGAATTGAAGAATCCCATGATGATCTGCTATAGATGGTTGATACTATTGTTTCTGTAGGGAGGTATATACATCATAGCAGCAAAAATCTTTCAGGGAAAAAATAAGCAAACCAAAAGATTAACATTTTTTTCAAAAAATTGGTATTTAATTAGGAAAAAATCGCATTTTCAATGTAGAAAATGCAAAAAAGAAAGAGAAAGACCTGAGATATAGACAGCAAATAAAACTAAGAGTTTAGGCCATGAATTATGGAATATAGATTTTTTCATTTACATTCACATTGCATTGCACAATTATAAAGCAAATAAAAATGAGAGTTTAGGGCATGAATTATGGAATATAGAATTTTTCATTTACAATCACATTGCATCGCACAATTACAACAACCTACATTGTAAAACACAATAGAGTAAGCCAAAGATCAATCCTTATAAAATGTCAAACTTTGCCTTAGGCCTTCAATCTCTAAGGATAAGTGGTTATTTTCCCACATTAACGAGGGACATTAGGATTAGTCTATATAAGAATTATCAAAACTAACTGTTAAGTAGAAATGACAGTTATGGTCTATTCCAATATCCGCTGGTGGTTGTTATGGAAGATCCAATGCAAGTTAATGCACACCATTTAGAAATATTTTTTGTTGGCACAACAACTCTTAAACTTCCTTTCTCAAAGGTTTAATAGTTTTATTAACAGAGTTGCATGGACACGGATACACATATGGTTTCCGATACGAATAAATGGGGATAGGGGGATGGGTTTTGAGGATAGAGGGACCAGAGACCTAAATTTGGGGATTGGGAGACAGCAGAGGGATGGGGGCACACATATTATATAATAATAAATATTTTAATTTTAATATAATTAATAATAAGTTATAATGTATAAATAATAATATATAATATTATTTTTATATGTCATTTATATAAATATAGTAATATTTATATAAATAATAAATATTAAAATATATTAATATTTATAATATATTATTATCTATTAATATATAATATATTATAAATTTGCACAACACTAGTAAACACTAAGGAAATGTATTTGATATTTCCAGAGTGTTCACTAAAGTTGCGCATATTTCGAAGCATATAAGGTGCAGATTCAATCCAGAGAACTTGGACTGCAATCCTTACAACTCGCAGCGCATGTAAACCATCCCGTACAATATTTGATATTTCCTCAGCGTTCACTAAAGTTGCACAAATTTCCAAGCATATAAGGTGCAGATTCAATCCAGAGAACTTGGACTGCAGTCCTTAGAGCTCGCAGTGCATGTAAACCATTCCATACAATATTTTGATAAGAAATTTGCATTTCCTCAAATTCATTGCCTTTTCATTTAATACTGCAAATCAATGAAACCCTTCCATGGTCTTTTCAAAACAAAAATGAAAAGGAAAAAAATTGTCGTTCCTCCCGTCGCATGCCTTAGCAACTGTAACTCTGCAAATCAGATTCAACTTCATTTTTACCAGTATTTTCCTTTTGTGTAAAACCCTAGGTGGATGCAAAAATTGTGGCTAAGGTCAAAATCAGAAAGAAACAGTCTAATTTTGTAAGAACTCACAACTACACATGATTTCGGCATTCTATCACAATTTTTTCACAATTCTAAGGGGAAAATTCAGTAAAAGAATGTTCACTGCAATTTATTCAAAAAATCACAAAACCCAGCAATTCATGATTTCTGCCTCTATGCCATACATATATGCACTTAAAAGTTCAGTGAAAAGAAAAATGCAACTATTCCCCAAGAAAAGATAGCATGAGCTTGGTATGCATACCTTGAGGAATCCCACTGGAACATTGTCTTGGTGAAATGGCAGTGTATGAATTGTTTGCCTCCCCAAAACTCCATGTCAGTAGAGTTTTTTTTAAGGATCCAACACTTATTTCTTGTAGTGAAATCATATCAATTTTCTTTGTCTTTTTTGGTGAGGAAGGTAGTGACACTTGTTGGGGCCACCTATTCACCTTGTATTCTAAGATAGCATCCCCATCCATGGTAGAGGGAGCATCAATCCGTCCTCTTCCAGATCTGCATTTTTGGCCTGAGAGTCGTTCCCTTGGTGATATGAAATTGGTTTCCAACTTTTATCAATCTTTCTTTTAGCCATGTTTGGGCCGGTTTGTATTAATTTACCACAGGGATCTGCCGAGGTTTTCCTTTTTAGAGTTGCAAACCAAGATGGATAACTTTGGTTCGGAGGTGTTTCCTATTGATATTAAAACAAATTTGCTTTGTTTGATTTAGGAACTAAGGAAGGCTGTTGTTTTCTATTATCTTCCTTATTTTTTATTTGACCTTGTTCCAATCCATTCAACCATCCGTGAGGACGTCAAAGGGATTTGGTATGGGAAGCTTTAGTTATTGTCTTACCTTTCCTTTGACAAGCCCTCTGGAATTTATCTTCTACTTGATCTTCAGTCTCCTTTTGAGAGTCCATTCTCGATTAAGCTGGCTGGTCACTTCTTCGAGCATCTACAAGTTTTGGCTGAGTTTTTTCAGATTGTGTCTTGTTTGGTTGTCACAGATGACGGTAGACTCTTGCAAGATGTCCATGTACGTAGCAAGGTCTGTGCCTGAAAGGGATATTCTCATGGTCCACATGTTTTTCCCATTCCACCTCCCTAGATCTAAAGTGATTCAATCTGGAAGGGATTTATCCAGATCTACACTGACACAAATTATTGCATAGTTGAGGATTCTAGGTTGTTTTGTGGTTTTCAAAGATGTTGTGAATTCCCCTCTAGATTCTCCAATTTTCTTTAGAGTATATTCACACCAGCACTCACTTGGAAGCAAAAGTAAACTCAACCACATTAGGACTGTGCTAGACAGGTAATCTGTGGGGTTGAAAGCTGGGGACCAATGTTTCATGAACAACCCAATTTTTTTCATTAACCATGGGCCTCCCTAAAAGATCTTGTTTTTTTCATGACTGAAGGAGAAGAGGACCATAAAATATCCCTTTGGCATCATCAGTAGTTTTTTTTGGAGGGCTTTCCATTTTAAGGGGACAACCATTCTGCAGGATGGTAAAGATAAGGGGTGGAATTAGAGAAGGCTCCATTAGGCTGGTGAGAAATAGCAGACAAGCGGACAGGAATGTTAGATGGAGGATAGCTGACCAGCAGTACGGGATAGGAGCAGAGATGAGAGCATGACATATTTGGCCAATAGTCAATATTCATGAGAAGAAAATAAACTAGGCAGTGTTTGCATGCTCATTAAAAAAGCTGTGTACCCAAATATTCAATATGCCCCCAAGTAATATCTATCACCCACAAACAGATGACCAATCCTAGATTGTAAACAAGCTTTTCGGACGAATATGATAAGCTATAAAGCAGATCTGCAAGCTTTGTATGCATACAATGTGGTTACATCTAGCCAAGGATTGTATAACATGACTTATGATACTTCCATATGTATGTATCTCATCAAGGCCCCCTATGATATGATCCTCACTTTTCGATACACTCGTGTACCAATTATTTGAGATTTGCTCAAGAAAATCAATGGATATTGCATCAGACCAGCAACAATCTAAGATAGCTCAATATAGAATGAAGGCCCAACAAGGCCACCATTTTTGTGAAGGATAATGTAAAGCTAATGATTGGATTTTATTAAGACTACAGCCATATCAGAAGAGGTCCTTTAAAAGGAAGGGGGAAATAAAATTTGTTCCAAGGTACTATGACACTATTAAGGAATAGCTAAACAAGGACAAGTTTCACATACTACACAGATGCAAGCAGGTACTCATATACATCATGCATTACATTTTTCATATCAATAGAAACTAGAAAGGAATAAGCACAAGGGTCTAAATCTCCAATTTGCTAAAACACTTAGATGATGAAGGGAATGTCAATTTTGATCCTTAAATACATTTTGGACAACAGAGAGAAGAAATTGAGAAACAAAATATTGTCCAATAGAAAAATCTACCAAAAGAAGAGGCAACATGGGAAGGCCCAGTTATCCTATATCCATCTCTCTAATTGCTTTGGGAGCAAAGCAATTTCTAGGAGGCTGCACCCGCTATGATGCCTAAAGATTATCTGTTGTTTCTAGCTTTCAATTATGATGTCTTAGCAAAAATCTTGTCGATAATAGAGCTTTGTTAATCATGCATTTTCCATTAACAGTAAAACAAGTCATACTTTTTGTTAGTCATTCATTTTATTGGTTCAAAAAAAATAACTTTTAGTTCCCATCTCATATATAAAAGATTAAAGTAACGGAGAAAAAGGGTAACTACAAAAAGACCTTTAAGCCTTAGAATAAAGCACATCTTCGAAAGGTTGAATGTAAATACTCTTCAAAGGCTAATTCTTGACCAAGAGTACAGCGCCCATGTTGCCCTTTACTCGGCTTTAGTTAGCATTAATTCCTTTTCATAAAAATTCATTTATGATGTCTTAAGCAAAATATTTTCAATAATAAAAAATGGCATGCAGCAGGGGCGACTGGCAAGCAGTGAAGGGCACGAAACGAAGTAGTGCAGGCGGCAAGGTAAGAACGGCGAGCAGCAAATAGAGGAGAACAAAGGCTTGCGGCTGAAGGCGTCTGGCAAAGAGAGGTCTGCGGAAGCTTCCGATCTGGGCAAGGATGAACCAGCGCTGGAGAAATACATTGCCTGCAAAAATGCTCACAATCCCTTTCATTTCTGCAATGACTTCTGTAAGCGTCGTATTCTGGCAGAACTCCCATTGAACAGCGATGCTAAGAATGAGAATTCTTCTGGTGTGGCGGGAGAAAACATTTCACTTACCCCAGATCCTCTGCCTATCTCTAAACAACCGAATCCTCTTTCGGCCTTTTTTCTTTGGGACACAGATTTTCTTGGCTCCTGATCCTATCGATCTTCACATCTCCGATGAATGCATCTAAGATATATCTGCGAAGATTGGCTCTAGAGCCATTGTTTTTAGAAGCATGGGGAAATGGCCTCCGATGGAAGATTTTTTAGCCTAGTGCAGAGAAAGGTGGTACAATGTGGAGACTCCCTCACTGGAGTTGCTTGACCATGGTTTCTTTCTGGTCATCTTCCATGCTCCAAAAGATTTTAGGTATGTCTTGGAGAATGGGCCGTGGTTTTATGGCAAGACTAGTTTGTTTATGGCGTCTTGGACTCCCTTTTTTGATCCAACAAATGCAAAAATTACCAACATCCCAATTTGGCTGCAGCTCTACAATCTTCCTCTGATCATGAAGGACTTTGGGCTCATTGAGAACATGGTCAATCAGGTGGGGAAATTTGTCAAAATAGATGAGGACCCGAGCAACAGGTCAAGGAGATTTCGCAGAATTTGTGCGCGATTATTGACATCTCTCAGCCCTTAACTCATGATTAGGATAAACTCTTCACAAGGGTTGTGGTTGCAATACATAAACTATGAGGGCCTTCTTGAGCGTTGCTTCAGGTGCAACGAATTAGGGCACAAAATCGCCTACTATAATGCTAAAGTTGTTCCTGGTGCTCGAGCTCGAAATCTCAAAAAGTGGGTACGCAAAGTTGGCAAACCTGATGCCGACTTTGTTTGGTGCAATCATGGGATTTTCTTGACCCCTCCCTCTCAAACCACCGATGTGGCTGTTGGGTTTATTTCAGAACAATTGTAATCGCCTGGTTAAAGGACCACCAGTCCTGTGGTGATCTCACAAGAAAAGATGGATATCACAAAACAGGTGGAAGCACCTGCTCTGGGTCCACCTCGTGAAGCTCTCAAAGGTATCATTCAACTTTCAGATTGGGATGGCGTTCGTTCTGATGCCGAGGGCACCTTTCCCTTTATGGAGGATCTCGATGACTTGAGCCCTGATTTTCTTGATCACGATGAAATGGCTATTCCGATAAGGAGTTGCACCATTTCTCAAACAGCGAGCAAGATTTCAAAGCCGAATATTCCTAGGAAGAAGAAAGGTCGGAAAGCTGAAGCAGAGAAACTAAGGATAGAAGGGCGAGATGCCGTGGACGATGGAACTCAATGGACCATGGATGCCCTTCTTACTAGGAGCAGAAGGAAGGGCTCTGCCAAACGGACCTGATCGCCTTTTCTTTTAGAGTGGATTCTCAGTGTTGGGCAATTTTTTGTCGCTCATTGCTTCTTCCTGAATTCATGGGTTTCTTCAGTTCTCTGGTTCCTTTGTTGGACTTTCTATGTCTTTCCTTTGTTCTTCTGTCACCTCATTGACCTTTGTGCTCCCCTCTTTTGGGTCTGAAGCGATCTCCTTTTTTTATCTGTTATTTATTAAGGGTGTGGGCCCTCATCCCACAGCTTACCAAAAAAAAAATATTTTCAATAATATAGTGAATAGTAATTTTCTCTTATGATGTCTTTAAAAAACTCAATACTACATTTTTTATAATCTTGTGATTTTCCATTAGTAAACAGTAAAATAAGTCATACTTTGTTATCAGTGGTTCCGTTATGCAAGTTAACATAAAAAGTAACATTTAAGTTCTTATCCCACATGTGAAAAGCAAAAGTGTAAGAGAGGAAAAGTAGCCACGAAATACCCCTTTAAGCCTTGGAATTAAAAAAGTCTCAGAAAAATTAAACACAAGTAGTGTTTTATGACTGGTTATTGGCCAAGAGTAGTGCCCATGCTGCCTTGAAACTCACTCCACCTGAGATGGAATTTATGCCTTCTCAGGAATGTTATTTTAAATATTTTTTTATCTTTTGTACTAATACTAAGTAAAAACTAGTTAAAGTCTGTTTAGGTTCCCTTTCAGATCTTGGTATTGGTTCCCTTTGTTGTTCAAATGCTCTGAATCCTGTTTTATAATTTATTAATTTCAGTTTTCAGTTCTAGGGTTTCAGTTAAAATACTATACTTCCAATTCTGAATCCTAAGAGCTCTATTAAAGCCCATAAAAAAAAAACCAGACAAACAGATTTATATTTCTAGATTTTTAATTTCAGCTTTTAAGAGAATTTTGTTCCAGATTTTCCAAATACAGAATTTTAAACTTTCAAAGCCAAATCTTCAGGATAGCATTTTCTAGATTCAGTTCTTTCGTTTTACTTTAATTACAAACTGATCTGTCATGTCCCCTCTTCTCCACAATTAATTATATTAATTAATATACTACGTTAAATAATAAATATAAATCATATATAATAATAATAATAAAATAATTCAATTTCAAATTTGGGAGCCCAAATTTGGGTCTCATTGGTCCTATCCAAAAGGGCTTAAATACAAGTCTCTTTGTTCATTTTGATCATCCAGTTTGTTATTCAAAAATTGTGTAATTTGCATCCAGTGGTCTGCCAAGGACGAAAACCCTTGTTGCAGATAGCAATTTGAGGAGACAAAATCCTTCTCACCATTGCGCCACAGAGGTGGGTGGAGACGATTTCGAATAGGACCAGAGGATATTTCCCCATCCGTCCAGGATCTAATTTATTTTGTAACCAGCATTTAGTTTGTGCCGTAGGGGATTCAGGTCCGTGGGAAGGAACATCAATAGTATTGAGTCTGAATCCAAACATTACCAGTGATAAATCGCCTTAATCAGCTCTAGCAACCTGGTAATCTTATCTGGCAGTAACCACCTGGTTCATCAACCCTGTAGGAGGTCGCATCTGGACAGGGTCCGAAATATATCACACAGTGAAGATCCTTCAAACCATTGGCAATTTAGGTGTCTTTGACACAGCAATATCAGTTGATTAGAGGGCGGATTCATCACATCTCCATAAAGCCTCGTTGAAGATTGTGACTAGCAGAGGGCGCCAATCTACCAACAGCAACCATGACTCCATGAACTCTGCACATTTCGTCATTGTTTGGGAATTGGAGTAAGGATTAGGGCCACCAGATCAAGTCGTCATCATCCATCATCATTTATTGCATTAGTTTGGATGTGGACACAGCAGGCCGCCATTTGTAAGTCAATATATGTAATTTCTAATTGATATCAGCCCTTAAGGCTGTATGTAATCAATCCTATTAGAATTTGGAATTCGTAGTAAGTGGCAAACTCCAGATCTGTTTGAAGTGACTGTTACATGAAGCTGTAATTTTAATTTCTTGTTCAGTGAGTTGTCTGATACAATATTCTAACGGTAAACTGCTGGATAATAACTGCCGTTGTGGGTAAAAATTAAGGACATAATAACATATAATCATTAGGAATATTTCATGATCTCACCATCTTATACTCTGTCAGTTATCTTTGTGCCAAGATATAACTCAGCCTAATCACAATTGTCTAGTCAATTCCCCACATACTAAAATTATTAATTAACAATAAGACATCTCAGGCTAGCCAAGCTTTGTGACAAACTCATACAAGTAACTCAAATATTTCAAATCGACAACCCTGGAAGTTACCCATTTGGCCTCAGGAATACACATATCAATCTTCTGGTCTGTTTTAAAAATTTATGTGGACAGAAGAAACTCATCCACCTTTGAAGCCCAGTAATCTTTTATGTTTGAACATAGCATACATAAGACAGTAGCAAGTAAATGCAAGCATGATGGGAAAGTAGAACTTTACCAAGAGATGCAAACATAAAGTCAAGCCATACTGGACAAAATGAGGAAAACAAAACGAAATTACATGCCAAGAGATAATAATAGTAATTTAACCTTACATACATAGGTTTTACCAAAAGGCAATTATTTATTCAAATCTAAATCCAGCTGAGAATCTACTAAGGAAAACAAGGATAATCAAGCTGCATAGGATAGGCTACCGCTAAATATCCAAATCTAAATTTGTTCAAAACATCCTAACGGCAATCCCACGCAGCTCTCTTCTTGCCCCAGAGCAGCTCAGATGCAGAAAAAATACGTAATACATTGGACTAGGACAGAAATTCTTGAAATTGGATGTGAATGAGAACTGTGAGAATCTCACTCTCCAAAGGACATCCCTTTTACCTGTAAACTAAATCTATATAATTCTAAGAAAACAGATTTTACAAATAATGGGAACAAATTACACTCTGTTTATTTGACAAACAATCAAAATTCAAAAACAGTCTTTTTAGTTGGCAATAAGACCAAAAATGTAAAGATATATCATGAAACAGCAAAGAAGGATGAACTTGCTTGTGATTGTCTACGTAAAGAAAGAATTTTTGATCTATGCACCTCTGGTGAGTGCGTAAGTTCTCAAGCAAAATAAATTCTCAGAGAAAGTTGCACTTTGCTCCCACATGGTGTTCTTGCATTCTATCAACAACAGAATCCTTCAAGTAATAAATGAGTTAGGATTCCATTCTTCATGAGCATATCCCTAACATGGCAAAGACCTGTGTTCATTCTGGATGTTAGGAAAGATTCTCGAGGGAGTTCTTTGCTTCCTCCTTGCACCACCATGCCTGCCACCTGATGCAGTCGAGGATCAACTGCCCAGTGAAAGGCAGTTGATCCTACAGCTCCAACACAACCACGAACTCTTAACAGCATCAAGGAATAATACCTTGGAAATTACAACTCAGAACAACAGCAATACCATACTTCATTATTCAAATCTAAATTACATGCTTGCCTTACAGGCAGATAGTCCAGAAACAGTGACTTGTACATTCTTCTCAATTTCAGACTTATCACTCCTATGCATACAGCAACAGGCTTTGATGTCAGCCAAACCAAGAAGTTATCTGTAATCCTTTTATCACAACTCTCTCTCTCTCTCTCTCTCTCTCTCTCTCTCTCTCTCTCTCTCTCTCAAATTTTAATCGAAGCAACAGGCTTTCACAATAGTTAATCAAAGAATCTCTGTACCCTCTCTTCCTTTCTCTAGTCCTCAGTCCTCAGCGAAGGAGGAAAATTTTTAACACATAATTTTGCAGTTAACCATAACTCCCACAATCTGTCATTAATTTTGCCAGCAAAGACTGCAGCGAATGCGGGTTCAAGGGGGCACTTAAAGTAGACATTCAGACAAAAAAAGAATCAACCAGCAGCCAAAAGTAACTGTCACTCAACCTTTGTTAGGCTCGAGCCATGAACAGCTGCCAGCTGCAAGGTTTCAACCAGTCAACAAATAACTGTCGCCCAGCAAGGTGACAGTCGCAGCAGGCAAGACAAAAAAACCACTATTTCATTTAAATTGCCCGGCAATAAGAAGCATTGCTAGTCATGTGGGCCCCAGCAATAGTCAGGAGGCAGTAAATAATACCACGACCCCAATAAAAGAACACCAGCAGTAAGGATGAGCACCCAGGATAAAAAAAATCCAGCTGATGACAGATGTGTGGGTCCCAGGTAGACGTCCAGCAGAAAGAAAAGGATCTCAAACAAATAAGGTGTGGTGTGTCCCCCATCAAAGCCATGCAGACCTTGGGAATTTGCTGTTTGGAATTGAAAATCAATCAACACAGAATGGACTGTGAGTCTCAGCAGAGAATAATCAAAGATTAAATCATCCTATTAACTGTCCCACATCCAGCAGCAAGGATGAGTTACAATGAAACACCCAGCGCTGAAGTAAAGACTGCATCCATTATAAGCGGACACCACACATGACAGCAAGGAAAGCATAGGAACATCTTCAGATTGTGTGAATCCCAGCCAAGAGAATAGGAAACAACCAATTATATTGGAATAGTGTCCCACATGGATATGTGGGCCCAAGTCTGGAGCATCGCCAACAAAGCATGTTGGCCCCACATATGAACATTGAAACTAAGATATGCCCTGAAGCCAAAACCCGAAAAGACACGCCAACAAGGAAAAGCCTGAAAACACACACCAAAAATTAGACAAAAGCCAAAATTGATCTCCCATGGCTTTTGGGCAATGTAGGATCACCTATGGACCCGGATGATCCTGCATCAGCACCCCTGGCCTTTGGCACTACCTAATGAGCATTACCAGATCGTGTATCAGTCCTTTCGCAATGATCATCGATGGCACAAATGATTCCTCCCTTCCAAGCCCCAACAAAGATATTTGATGAAATTTGTATCCTATCCTTCCTGTCTTCACCAACCCTTGCTTTTTGTGGATTTTGTTCCCCCCACATGGCTATTTGTATTGGTTTCTTAACCACTTGTGTTGGCGTTGCACTACTTCATTTTGTTTTTTGTGCTTTCATTCCTTTATTTTGTTTTCCTAAGATGTTCTCTTCCTACAACTTTCTACTGTAAATTGATGTATTCTCAAGTCCCATTTGTTAGAATTTTGTCACAAAGAATAATCCATGCAAGACCTAATATCTATGAGCTAATCACAAAACTAGAAAATGAATAAAAAAATTCTATATTCAATATTATGGAGCATAATTACAAAGAGTAAATTAAAAATATATAAACCTCTTGGATGCATGAATCAAGGAGATGATTTGCGATGCAGGAGCATAGCTGGCCCGCAGCTAATTTTAATTTGGGAATGCAATGGAGGATTCCCAAGGCTAATACTGGCAGTGATTTCTTCTCCTAAGTGGTAGCATCTTCCAATTCTAGCGATTTCTTAATTTTGGTCATGCTGAGGCATTACAAATCAGATCATGGGAGTATTATGTGTGGCAGTTTCAAAAACTTTCCAGAAGCCTCTTTAATTAGGCGGTTACAAGTCAGATGACCACGTAATAAAAGCTATCACCTATTTCTGACCTGTCGCAAGCTGCTTCATATCTGGTGTTTAAATCCTTGGCACATAGAGGGATGCTGATGTGTTTTGGTGGCGGATTGAGGCATCGACTTACTACTTTCTACCATCGACGGCTAGTGGCGAATTAATTTTCAAGTGTGGCAATCCACAAATAGATGTTCCATCCTTATAAATCAATGGAATGTTAGACTTTGGACAGCAGCAATGGGAAAAGGAAGGTTCAAATCAATTTGGGAGTGATATTTCAGTATAGTCAAGTTATATAGAAGAGTAGTATTTCAGTATAATTAGCAGATTGTATTAGTTTAGCAGTAAGGAGGTCGTTAGGAGTCTGTTGTGGTTTTAGAGGAATTGTGGTAACCAAATCAAGAGATTTTGTATGTTGTTGGATGTATGTTTTCTGTTGCTGAAACTCCTATAGTTTTGAAAATTTGAAGTTATGTTTATCACTAGTAGTAGTGTATAGGGACAGAGTTTAAGGAAATGAAAGAGTCGAATGGGAAATTTGAAGACTTGTAGAGAATCATTCTATAGCTAGAATATAGCGGTTTTGTTGGGAGTTCCATAGAATTTTTCTGTATAGTCATTGAAGACCAAAACTTCTATATAATTTGTAGCAGGTCTTGACTGTTCTAGTTATGATATAAGTTTGCTATGGAAAATTTTGTGTCAATTTTTGTTAAGTCGAACAGAAGTAGCAATCATAGTAAGCCAATGTATAGTATTGCCCCATCCATGAAAATGAAAGGCTTGTACAAATGATGAGCTGCTCAGATTGCTTGCTCTTCAATGGGTACCCAATCCTTGATTGCATCAACTTGTCCAAGAGGTATGAGTTTAACTCTCAATTACTCCCAATCAGGAGATGAGTTAACTCAGTCTAATTGAGACAGAGGTGACATGTAACTGCCATCAATCAAGGATTGATGAGGCAATGGTGGAACTTATGTACCTCAAGTCAAGGTGTACATATGTTGTTATTCGCTACCTAGGTGAGAAAAATTATCCTAAGTAAACTTAATAAATATGTGCAATATTACACTTAGGATGAACACTATCCTAGATGAAGTGAAATATTTACACCAACAACCCCCTAAGTGTAACTTAGGAGGAAACAGATATGGGTCCCGACACCGAGGCCATGTTAGATACCCATGTACAATGATTAAACCCCCCCCCCAAACAAAAGAGAAAACCCCCCAAAAAAGAGAGAAATGTAGAGAGAGACTAGGTAGCCCCCCCAAATGTGATGCCTCCTGTGCGAATGGTGGATGCTCAACTCTGAATGCTAAAGAGGATCCATGCTTGTTGAACAATATTTCTCCCCTTAGGAAGAAAGAGGAGCAAAGGTTAATGCAAAAGATTTTCCCATTCCAAATATGTGGGAAGAAAACATAAAATGTATGTCTCTAGAAGCTATGCAATGGTCCCCATATCAGTGTTGAGTGGTGCCATGATCAGATTAGGAGTCCCAGTCCTGACTGAAGAGGATGCTGCTCAAGACCATGTGGAAACAAATGTGCAACAAGTGCCAAAAAAGAAGTGTATGGATGTGGAATCTCAATGCATGCCATGTGGCTACAATGCTCATCCCATGAGATGTCCTATTACGAGGAATCTTTGGAAGCCATCAATGAAGCGTCTCTAAACTTTGTGGGAGCAACAAGTGAAGGTGGAATCCCAATGCATGTCATATGACTACACTGCACATCCCACAATAAGTGTTGCTATGAAGAATTACTGGAAGCTCTCGCTGAAGCGAATTAGAACTCTATAGTGTCAACAAGAGAAGGTGGTGGAATCACAATGCATGTCATGTGAATGCACTGCACATTCCACAAAATGTCCATATTAGATGCCTAAGTATGAAGAAGTGGCAAAGTTGCTAAAGGTGCTAGAATCTCAATGCATGTCAAATGACTACATTATACATCCCACGAACTACTCACATCGGTGATGTGAGTATGAATGGATGAAGATGGGGTATGAGGAGGACCAATTGTTGTTTAAGTCTCATCCATATGTACAAGGTTATGGAAGGGAACATCACAGCCTATTGGAGGCTCAAAATCTCTATACAACTGCTTGATTTTGGTCATGGCAGTGATAGGGCAATCAATGTGCTCTATGTGATGTATGATGTCCTCAGAAATTGTAAGACGGAAGACCTATCAATCCATAGTCATGTCAATGCAGTTTAACCAAGCACATTCTTGTTCATGGTCACTTGGCTTAGGAACAAATCCATGGAAATAGGACAGTAAATCCTACTCTAAGTAGTGATTCTTTATCCCTTATTTCTAGGACGAATAGTTCCCTTTGTCCAGGGTGTAAATTCAAATCGAACTTATAATCTCTGACTTGGATATTTTCTAAAAGTTGGATATTTATATAGCAGACTTAACTTATTACTTTCTTTTGTATTTCAGATGCAATTTCCACTTCTCATACACTTCCGATTTTTGTGTCGATCCATGGTATTGCAGGGCAAAGACATTGATATAAATATGTGAGTGACGGTAGGAGTCATCAAGAGTCACGCCTATCACAAGTGTGACTTTTTGTCACCGTTTGTATTGTAATCGGTTTCACCGATTTTAACAGTTACTAATCACCGTTTAGAATGCAGAAGATGTTTATGCTTTGGTAATATATCATTCGATCATGCTATATTGATATTTATCTTAACATACCTTATATATTAAGTATGAATATATAAGTAATATTTAATATTACTTATATATTCATATTTATTATTATGTTATCTGATCGAAGCTACAAACAACTCAACACAGGGTGACAACAAAAGAGTGAAAAGAGGTGCCAAAAAACATGTTTACAACCCCCTGGAATGGAACTTTATCTTAGTTTGAGTTTACAAAATGCCCATGTGTTAAGCCCCCCCCCCCCCCCCAAGACTAGAACATGTGATGGAACCTTATAAGATGAGTGCATTTGCATTAACACCCTCCAAATAGCTCAATTTAGACACCCTTAGCAAATTACAATGTTTGGCACTTCATAAATTAGTGCATTTAAAAAGTGGAAGCTTATTTTCACGAGTTATACAATGTCCTATGTGGATTACAAAGATGAAAGTAAAATCAAATTGCAACATATGAATAAATAGCCTCCACCAATGTGTAGTGCTTGGAAAAATATCCACTTTAAAAAAAAGTGAGACTCAAATTCCAGTCCATTTGTGAAAGATATGAAACTTAGCAGCTCAAACAATTGCGACTACATAGCAAAATCTGAGAGAAAATTAATATTCCAAAAAACCCAGGAATTGTGAGCAAAAACCAATTATATTAGTGTTGAAGAGCACAATTCTGCCCCATTTCAAAAAAAAACTGCTTGCGAAAACCCCTATGTACGGCCAAGAAAAGGCCTCCCAAAGTTGGCCTCTAAAAGTGAAAACTGCAATGGTGAGGAGATCTATTGTTGATGGTGCACTATTGACCTATGGGCAATGGATAGGTGGTGTACGGGTGGGGGGATGGTGGTGACACTAGTGGCACCGCCAAATGAGCAGCAACTTGGCAATTGAGTGGCCAAAGTTGAGTGGCTAGGTGTGGATGGCACACCAATTGACCGTCATTGAAGCGATGGAATTAAGGCGGTGATTGCAATGGCTCCCAGGCAGAGGGAGAGCAAAGCCCAAATAGCAACGTCGTAGAGCCGTTGGTGGGGCAGAAAACCAAGTGGTGCTAGGGAGTAGTAACCAAAACAGTGTTGTTGGAGAACTTGGGTCAATGGGGTTTCCCCAATCGGTTAATTGCCACTGATGGGTGTGGGGTCTTGCAACTTGCTCACGGCAGGCAATTTACGAGGTACCTCCCCCTTGCAAGCTTAAATGATTGAGATTAAAGATCTCTAAGAACTTTGACCCTCTCTCTTGATCATGTTTTGCATGTCTCACCACACCAATATGTCATCAGTCAATGGAAGGGCTCTTATTTGGCAATTTGGTAAGCTTTGTTAATCTTCAAATCATCTATTACTCAGTTGTCGAATCGGGGTATTTCCTTGCCGATTTTGGGTATGGTACATCCCAGAATCAAGTATCACTTGGAATCCTTGCAGAATCAACCTAGGCTCATGTATCAACAGACAAAAATGTTCTTGCTCTTCATTGGCCAATTTCGGGCAATTCCAACACTGACATGGCATTTCAAGGTGGATTCTAACACGATTTGTAATGTCCCCTCTCCAAAATTAAACTCCACACAACAACAATTCGTAGAGGCACCAAACAAGGCATATTAGCGCTGCTATACCAGGAGCATGAAGAACCCAATATCCTCAATCAGTTCAATAATCCCAACAATTATTACAAATTATAGCAAGAAGTCGAGATCTTATCATTGATTAGATAATCAAATTTGTGATTAATATATATAATATTAAGGATGCCAGCAAGGTCGTGGAATTTGGTCATATGCCTACAAATCCTTAAGGAAGGGTTAAGTAATAATACACTGAAATTATAATTAAAGTTTAGTTTTAATAAATATCAAAGGGCATGTGAAGAGTTATGTCTATTGGAGGAAAAGGGTATGTAAGAGAGACCAAGCAAGCAGAAGGAGCATCATTGAGAATACATTTTATCATCTGATTATTACTCCTTGTGGAGCATGGACAGTGTTTCAAACAACTTGAGGACAAAACCCCTCTAGGTTCGAATTAGAGGACGAAAACCCCTGATTCAGTCAGATTTGGAGACATTTCAAAGGCATTCATATAAAGTAGATCGCTGCAGTCTTTGAGATCAAAAAGCAACTAATACAGAGATTAATTTAGTCATTTTCTGGGTTGTACACTATGTATCTAATTTAATATACAAAGAAAAATATTAATAGCAATTTCTAAATCCTCAAGGAAAGTAAAGCTTATGTTTATTAATAATTGTGCCAAATTACTGTTATTGTGCGCTAGGGTTCAAAATATTCAAAGAAAAACTAAACAGGACATTACACGATTCCACAGCTGGGCGCGGTTTTCATGATTTTTATTTTTACTTCTTAACTTCCAGTAAACCCTAGCCACTTATTTCATCCCTAAAAGCAACAAACTTCCTTATTTTTCAACATGTAAGATGCACGAAAAAGACAACACCACTGAAATCGAAAAAAGTAAACCCACAAAAAAGACAATGCATCGTTGTTCCTCCACCCTCAACTACACAATCATAGACAAATTTTAAACATCATTTTTAAATTTTAAAACTATTTCAAAACTATTAACTATTTAACTATGCAATTTGAATATTCAATATTGTTATAACTATTATTTCTATGTGATTTTGATTTGTTATACGGGTTTTTAATTTAATTTTATAAATACACAGTTATACAGTATACTGTATAAATATACATTAACGATGTATTTATAAAATTAAATTAACTGTGTATTATTAATAACTGAGTATCAGTATTTACTATTTTAATTTATTATTATTTTAAGTTTATTCTATACTATTTGATAATTAATATTAACTGTGTATTTTAATTTATATTGTGTATTATAAATTTTAAATTTAAAAATATAAGTGTTACAGTATTATTTTATTTTTTTATTTTTTTTATTGATGAATGGGGAATTTTTATCCTGGTCCCGAACCAAGTGAGGCCACAAACAAGGGACCTCATCCCCGGCATGAACGCACTACATTAACACGAACAGTCCAAACCCATGAGCTCAGCGGCCAAACAAGGGTGCAAAGCCAACAAGCTTTAACAGCCAAATGGGGGTTTCGAACATGAAGTCAATAGCTTGAACGCCAACCACTTTAACACAATTAGTTCAAACCCATGAGCACAACAGCCCAACAAGGGCAAAATTCCCACGAGCACAATAGCCTAGTGGGGGTTTGAACCTTGGTGGCAACAACCACAATGCCACGTTTTAACCAACACACTATGCCATGAACGGCACAGTATTATTTAATATTAATACTCATTTTTCAATTTATATACTGCAAACACAATATTATAATATTATTTAATATTAATATAAACAGTAAATAAATTTAAAATTTTGACATTTGTTGTTCAATATGTTAGTGGCTTCAAAAACTCCATTAATTATTAGTGTCAAGTTTTGTTGTTCAAGAATTTAATTCTTGTTTTTAGGCTGCAAATAAGTATATATTTATGATTTTTTTATTTCTTTTGTACAGACATACCCAGCCCCAAAAAAAAAACTGCCGTATTGGCATACCGTACCCACGTACCCGTACCCAATTTGGCGACTTAGATCTATTATATATACTATCTGCTCCACAATTGTGGAGGCAGAAGGGTTTGTCACAACATTCAAATGCATGTTTTGAAAAATCAGAAGCTATCACATCCATATGCTGCATTGTCCTGAAGGATTATCCAAGACAGAAATCTAATTATAATGAATTACCTTTTTTGTCATTGGCTATAAATTCTACGAACTCAAACTCCAGTATTGGGGGTGTTTCCTTTGGCTTTGCAGTTACCAGCTATGGTTTGGCTGGTGGTGTAACGGATGGCTTGTGGGTTCAGACTGCCATGTGCCACCATTTTTCAATGTGTGTTTTCAACTTCTATCAGCAGTTTACAAACATGCCTTCGTATTAGTTTTTTAGGCAATCAGAAATAGATGATTTGAACTGGAAATTTTGACCTTAATTAATCAACAGAATCCTATGAGCATTGCATGGTAACTCCATGCATTGATTGGATGTTTGCAATTATAAAACTAGGATGTAGTAACTTTGCATAACTTTGTCTTATATTGCCCTCTTTAATGAATATTGTGTTTATATTTTGTAAGAAATTCTAAGTATTTTATTGAAACGAATCCATCATACCAAAAAACAAAAACATGTTATCCAAGTGCTTCCAAGCACAATGTAATACGCTGGTTCAAGCTTGGTTCAAAAATCTTATGACAATAGGCAGTGCAATAAAATTCAGAGAAATCATTAACACATGCACAGGGTATAGAATTAAGTTAACAAGGCAATTGACCTAGATAATAGATTGATTAAATCATTTCAATCTAAAACAGTTATCACAAAAACCTAAAACATATTAATTATTATCTGTGTACTTCCAGACACATCATGATACTTTACTTCAATTTCATAATTTAAAAATTTTAGAATATTAAAGTAATGGAGATAAAATTTAGAGAATTTGTTAACATCTATACAAATCAAGAGCTAGGCTAACAAGGTAAAGTTAAACAATTTAGATTGATAAAATGGTAAGCATTTCAATTTTCTTGTTTGTGTTAGCATAGTAAGAATAACAACTAACAATAGTCTTTCCAAAATCTGTAAATGCAAACACAGTTAGAAAGACCATAGAAAAAAGTAGAATGAAATTGAATAATTCAGATGTACTAAGTTTCTTTGTCAATGAGGCTATCAAACTATGCCATTTAAAATTCTGTCTAAACATTCCAACATTATCTTCTCACCTCACCATCAAAACCCATTCATATTCAGTCTTTTGACTCTTTTCCATGTAACTAATCAGTTCCTCCTGAACAAGTACCCACTGCTTGAAAAAGACTTATAACATGGGCATGCTATGAATGATAAGAATAAATGTATGAAATGTTACTGAACCCTAAATCCCAACCAATTTTCGGAATTCATGTCCAACAGTCACAAATTACAATAATAATAATCAACTTGATTTGACAAATTTTAAAATGTCAGAAGTGTAGTAATTATTTGAAACACATGACCCAATGGATAGGGTGATTCTTTTCATTCTAAACAAAATGTGTGGTCATTTATAGTAACTTCACAAACAACAGAATCCAAGACCATAACATCAATTAATATAAAAAACAATATTCAAAAAAATGACTTCTCATTTTTTACTTGTAAAGAGATCACTACATAAAATAAGTATTGAGAGTTAAATGACTGACCTTCCATATCCACATCTGACATTCCAGGTGACATTGGCACTGCTTGTGACTCAAACATTGGGTCTGTACCTTGATGAGCATACAGAGGTGGCTCCGGCTGTTCTGCAGACTGACCCTGATCTTCTGCTCCCTGCCCATTTTTCATCTGTAGTTCCAATTTCATTTTCATCCACTGAAAGTATTGATATCCAATCGCAGCATCAGTGCCAGCTGTTCCATTGAACAAAAATGCAAATTTTGGATTGCCTGCTTGCCTAGCTCGGGCCATATTTTCAAACTCAGGTCCATTCTTAACAACAAATTCAGAAAGAATCTCAATATTCTGAACAATTTCATTGTCATTCGGCTTCTGTGGGGGTGGAGGTAAAGTCATCGAGTGTGAAGGTAGAGGTGGATTGGACATATCCATTGAAGTTGGAAGTGGTTGAGAAGTCTCCAATGCAGGTTGTGATGGTGTCGACTCTGGCAGGTGAAACTGTTGTGTGTGTAAGGAGGAGGATGACTGAGAAACACTGAATGTAGGGGGTGGCAGTGGAGGCTGTGCTAGAGCCTCAGGTAATGTATGTGACGGTGGAAGTGGTTGAGAAACCTCCCCTACCAGAAAAGGTGGCTGTGGCATATGCGGGGGTACCATGTGTGAAGGTGTAAATGTTTGAGATAACTGATTTCCAGGCGATGGCTGTGGTGGCAATAACGGAGAAAAGGTAGGACGCGGGGGTAGAGGTGGGCCTTGAATATTTACAGGAGGACCAGGGAGAAGAGCGCCACTGAAATTAGGAGGCGGAGGTAGAGGATATCGAAGAGGTTGCCCTTGAAGCGGCAGGCCAGGTGGTGGCCCTGGAAAGTGCTGTGGCTCAAGAGGCGGCATAGAGGCCATCGTTCCATACGAAGGTGCGAGTGAAGAAGTTCCCTGATTTTCTACACAAGGAATTGGAGTAAAGCCAGGCGGTGCATGAGATGCTTGAGAAGGCATTGCTGGATAATGTCCAAAGCCCATATTCTGCTGGTACCCACCTGAAAAAACAGGGCCACTTCCATGCATCACAGGTCCAGGTACAAGATGCCCCTGATTGGAAGTCCCGGGGGGACCATGTCTGTACTGAGGAGCATACCCTCCTGGCCTGAACATTCTGTTTTCTTGAATGCCCAATTAACTCGAGCCTCTTCACAAATCTTCAAAAGCACCCCTTAAAGACCAACAGCTCGCTTTATAAATATTGATCCGAACTCTCCTTGATGTCAAATTGCCCAATGGGAATCGCGTTTAGAGGCAATCCAGGCAGAAAAATTAGGCTTTCTGCACAAGTGCATGATATCTTTCTTTACATGGATCTCATTCTTAGTTCAATATTCTCTACAGAAACCAGATGCAAACCAAAACCAACAACCCTGCCCAAAAACCATATGGATGGACTTTATTCAATTCACTGCTCTGAGAAAATCGACCATTACATAAGGCAGCAACCAAAACCCCAAATTTCAACAGATTTCATGTTATACACACTGAATGATTAATTCGGCGTTTTTCGTGTTAAAAAATCTTTTTGGAATTCAAGAAATTGCCTAAAACCAAAACCAGTGCCTGTAAGATTAGCAGAGGAATGCTTGAAGAAACTATGACAACTGAAAAGGGGAACTTGCCTGAGCTATGAAACAAATTCGTTATGGAATCAGAACAAAATAGTGCAGACTAAAAATAATCATAAACCCTAAAACAGAAGCGTTTAAAACGCTTACCTTCAATGGCAGGAAAAGCAGTCATCTCCGTGGTTGCGTGCGTGCCTCGCCTCGGCCGAGCGAATAGAATTTGTCAAGAGTAAGTGGAGATGTTGCTGGGAATTTAATACTCCCTTCCAAAAGAGGTATCTCAAAGCAATTGTAAGTGTTTTGTCCAAAAAAAAACCAGGATTTGATATCAAAGTCTAAAACTTCACTTTAAAAAACCTCATTTCTGAAAACCATGTATGTGTAGAGAAAAATAAACTAGAGTTCCAAGTGGGTAACCTAGGTTAATTAAGTAAATGTAATCAATTAATCACAGATCAATTTAGATTAATTAATGATAAATTTAAAATGATAAATCAAACAAGTGCAATAGTTATTTTAGAAAAGTTAAATGTGAAAGAGAAAAGTCTTTAACTTTATGATTGAAGAATGGTTCTTAAATATGATCTCTATGTTAAAAGAATGTCTTGGAACCTATGTTAGATTTGTGCATTGTTTGAGATTAAGTCTACATGTTTAGGTTAAGTCTATGGTTGTGGATTCCTCCTTTGAGTTTGGATTTGATCCTATGTAATAAATATTTATGCTATGTTGCTTGCCTAATTGGCCTTTATCTACTATACTCTTCCTTGATATCTAAACGCTGGTGGTATTTAGAAATACCTTGGAAGGGTGGTTGTTATGTCACAAGGAGATGTGTTCTCCTAGGTCAACCCCTAGAAATGCGGTAAAAAAGTTTGAAGACAACAAACAAGGGCCCTAGAATGATGTATGCAAATTTCTTACTCCTCTAAGTAAACCAAATCCAGATGTTTTGCTATTGATTGCTCCTTTAAAACCTGTAGGATGCTTTAGAGATGAGACATATGTAGATATGTAAAATGAATGCATTTAAATACTAGCACATAACATCAAATTTTACAAAATGTGTACTTAGTCAAATCAAGGTAGAAAAAAAAGGGGGCTAGTCAACCAAAATTTGAATTTGAATTTTGGACAACCAAGGGTCAAGTTTGTGACCATGGGATTGACCTTGCAACCATAGAAATGACCTTGGGTGATAAAACGACTATATCAAGGTAGGTGTACTAATATGTGTAATAAATGTGTGGATAAGATGGATCAACTAGAGTATGTGCATATAAGGATGAGGTGGGGGTTAAGTGTATGGGAATATGTGTGTATAAGGATAGGCAAATGCTAAGGGAATGAGTCCAACTTCACACACGATTGCACCATTGTTGATATGTACATATATCAAGACATTTTCTCGAATGGGCATAAAACTAAATGGGAATTGGCATGGATATACAAATTTCACAATTACAATATGTTTGTATAAAGAAATTATGTAAATACTCTTAGAGTAAAAATAATCTATGCAATGACCATATGTTTGTATAAATTACAATGTGAGGATGGCCTTTCATAGGGGCTACGATCTTTGGACCCTTCTAGATAGCTTTCTATTATTTTTTAAAGAAACGTAATGGTGAAATTTGCTTAGTCATGTCATTTCCCATTTGGTTTGTGTGTCCACCTTGGTGGAATGTCTCAAATGCAATTACATTGATAAGTGGCACACTCTTGTGCTAGGTTTGGCTCATGTCTAGATCCTTATCTATCCCTATTTACTCACTCGCACTTATTACCAATCATTCACACCCATTTCCATGCATTTGTTCCCTCCCTCAAGATTATCACTTTTATGTCCTAGTTTATTTCTGCATTGCTTGAGATCAATCCCATGACACATGAAAATAAACCCAAAATCTAAATTTTCAAATTCTAATTCTAATTTTCTTACCCCTTTCTACTAGTAGTTATGAGTTGACTTGATGCACATGTGTGTGACATGTTGTTATGTCATGGTATTTAAAGACATTTAATTGGCAATTAATCCATATGTCGGACTTGGAAGTAAAAAGAACATCTACATCATGTTTCAATTTTCTAATATGAACAAAGAACCCCATCTGCATATACGCCACTTGCATGTTGGTGAAGATTGTCTTTGAATTTTCACTACAAATTGTAAATCCAACCCATCTAGGGGTCTAACCTAGGAGAACTTGACCCTATCCATATGGCATATTCCCTAGAGGTGTCTTTGAACATCACATTCCTTAAAAACTTATTAAACAGCAAAGATCAAAGTAAACACACTTTTTAAGTATGCTTTCCACTAGTTTAGATACGCATGTCAAAGTCAAAATATGCAACAATTAGAATTGAACTTGTGGTACTTGAGATTGAATAATAGGGTCTTTAGTACTAATTCTATTTTGAGATAATCATCGTATCGAGTCCATTAATTTTCTAAAGATAGCAAATTGATTATGCACATCATCATTCTTCTATTAGTGGTTCTAGTGCTATGTACCCTTGACCCTTGCATTTTAACTTTTGAATATGTGTTGCAATTATCAATCTTAGCTATATTAGTGTAAGTTAATTTATGCTTAATTATTGCATTTATATAATTAGCCTAGATTGTTTTATTATTTCTTTACATAAATTCGTGAACCCAACAATTTCTTACACTTCCTAAGATTTTGTCTTAGCAATTTTATCTTGTGTATTAGGGTTTCAAATATGAGTTAAATATTGATTTTTCATCCCAATTTTTTATCTAATTAGGTCTATCTCCCCTTTATTATTTCATGCTTCGTGGTTTTATCTTCTATGGTTTTATCATGCAATTTTACCATTGCTATGATCCTAATATTCTATATGTCAAGTATGATAAGGATAAGCACTTGTGGCATGCTTAACCTTAATATTTTCATTTATTGCTTTTACTTATTCCTTAAGTTGACTTAATTAGGATTAAGGGGTGTGTCCCTACATAGTTATGCCTATAAATAAGGAAGAGAAAGGCTCTTCCAAACCATCTCATATTACTATTTTTTTATTATTGGAGTTCACCCCCTCAAAGTAGTTTTCTATTTTACCATTTTTTGCATTTATTTCCAAGAAATATCACAACATGTGTTATCAGAGCTACGATTTGGGCCAAGAATTTTGTTTTTGCCATAACTTACAAACCATTGTGAATTTGGACCTAATTTTTCATGGGTTTTGATGTATCCAATCAATGAAGCTTCAAGTAAAATAATTAAATTTTTGTGATCATTTTTCCATGATTTATTACAATTTTATTATTTTTCATTAATTCACTCTATAGGCTACAATTTTTACATTTCTTTTTACATTTTTAGAAAGCTCATAAAAATAGGTAGGGTCATTTCTTTATAATTTTTTATTAGAGGAAAAAATAATTTTGTAATTTAGTGGTCAAAGTTACACACACACACACACACAGAAATCAACACATTGTGGAACCCACAATGCAACGTCCTAACACGCACCACTATAACCTCTATCCATATGAGCTACCCTCCACCCATGCAGTGGGTATATTTGGGGGAGTCAAACTCGTGACCATCATACATGTTTTCCAATGACTTGACCATCTAGTCTAACCCCAAGGACTAGGTCAAAATATTTTATTATTCTACTCTATAGGCCACAATTTTTTTTTAAATTACATCTTCTAAAAGTTTGTGAAAAATTAGGTAGGGTTAATTCTTTATAATTTTTTAATAGGAAAAAATAATTCTATAATTTAATGGTCAAAGTTTGGTCAAAAGATGAACATCAAATTCAATTATAGCTCATGTTTTAAAATTTTATGGTTACAACTCACTCCAGATACTTTCCTCCCTTACCTAATAAAGAACCTAGAGTTCAAAAAACAAACACATCAGAAGCCATGTTATCTTTAGGATTAGAGGACTTTTCTACAAATATTGAATCCAATGACCCTCTTTATTGTCCACCACCTAAAATTGACAGAAAAATCCCACCAAGATGTGAAATGGAAGTACATTGTATTAAGAATAACTCATTTGCCCCATTTGCAATTTTATTTAAATGAGGGTTTAGGCAAGTTTAAACAAGAACTTTTACCTAAATTGAAGCCCCAACAAAACCACTTGGGCGGGTACAACCCTAATAGAGAAAATCAAGGGATAGGATAGTCTTTTCAAGGTCCAAAAATAAACCTATTGTTATGTCATAAAATGTCCCCCTGGGACTTTTACCTCCGAAGTTTAGCTCTCGTGTCCCTTGTTTTGCATCTTGCACGTTCATTTTAACTCCTAAAACAAAATGGCCTAAAACCCATGTCAAATGGGGCTTGAGGGACATTAGTGAGCTTATACTTGACTTAAAATAGGACCCTGCGGTGTGGGCACTCACGCCCTAGTCCTGCCTTGTTTTAGGCAGGTCCCAAATTTGAATGTCGATTATGTGACCATTAAAGGTGTCCCATGCCGACATCTTAAGTTTGAATTATGAAATTAAAGTGGGAATGCATATATAAGCATTTTTAGGGATTCATTTGCAAACTAGAAGATGATTATAAACTTTTGGCAAACTTATGATTTTTAGAGCATTCAAGATATTCATTGTTGCAGAGCAGAATATTGTTGTTATGTTTGTGATTGCAGATTTAGCTTCATCTTCTCATGTGTTGAAGGATTTTCATCTACATGCGAGCTACACCTCCGAGGTGATATTTATTTGTGTTGAATCAATCATTTATCATTTTTTTTACCTCTATCCCGCAGGGATACACACTCTTTATCAAACAATGATGTTGGAAGGCTTCAATGCCATTATGGGGCTTGACTGAAGCAAGCTCCTAAATGCCACAACCCCCAACCACACTCCTTGTGATTGCAGGTTACAAGTATCAAGCAATTTGATGGAGTGGAGTTACAGAGGAAGGTTGCTAAAGATAAGGATTCTAGATCTGACAGAAAGAAGCAGTTCAATGCACTGTCGGGGTTAGGGCGCTAGTCATAAAGCCCTTCGATGTTGTAGGTATAGAAATATCCATGACAGTGATAATCAGCATTAGAAGAGATCCCAACACCCTAAAGAATATCCTACTCTGGGCTTGGGCGCTAGTCACAGTGCCCTCTACATCTACAGAGCCAGAAATTGACTGAACAATGATCATTAGTATCGGAAGGAGTCTGGAACCCCCTGAAGAAAACACTACATTGGGATAGGGCGCTAGTCACAAAGCCCTCGACTGTTTAGATTCCCAAACTTTGAAAAATGGTCAGTAACTAATATATGTTACCTATCTTTATGTGTAAGCATTTGTCGTAATTTATCCATTTGTTTATGATTTCACATAATTAGGGTTTTGAGCATACTCGAGCATTAAATTAATACATTAATTAACAATTTCTAAATTTTCACATCATTACAAGTGACTATCAACCTGTAGGTGAATCCTTTTACAAAATTTGTGATTCAACTCGGTTGAATGTCTTTGAATGTTTGTAGTGAAAGGAGGATCTAACTAAATCACCTATCAATCCCGTCTTCCCTCTTTTCCTATAAAACATTTTGGTGAACCCATGTTTTATCTAAATTTTGCACCTTGTTGAGTGTTGTACTTCAAATTTGCATTCATTTATTTAATTTTCATCTTATTGCATTTGAAAATCTAAAAAAAAAATTGAAATTTTTTAAAAAATTGGCATCTTAGGTTTGCATTTTGACATAATTTCATTAAATTTCACTTAATCTTTGATTTTTGCATCAAATCTGATATAAATTACAGCAGTACATCGTTCTATAATTATTTACATTGCATTTTCATGCTTAAATTGTTAGATTTTGATTGAAATTGTGCATTTTTCATATAACCAGATTTTCCAAAAGCTAGGGTTTGTGGTTAAAATCTTGTTTTAGATTTTACTACTCTTTTAAAACACTCATTCAAATCTAAGTTTTGCTTGTAGTGTTACATTATTGTGTATTTTTGCATTTACATTCAAAATTTTGCATTTTCACATAGTCAATTTCAACCAAAAAAACTAGCTTATTCACTCATCTTTCCTTGAAATTGCACTTGCATTGAGCATTGTAGAACTTGTGACATCATTTTCACATTTGAGATGAGCTATTTCACATCATAAATCTGATTAGAAAACATTCATACATTATTTTGCATAGTTTCATGCCTTAATTTCACAATTAAGGTTTAAAACCTTGCATTTTCACTAGATTTTGGCTTGTCATTTATCTAGATCTGCATAATAGGTGTGTTGTGAAGGATATTGATGCATTATTGGACCAATATTAAAGTTATTATTTGCTTCCCCTCATCAATTTCCTTACAACACTACTTCTTTTAGTCATTTGCATTGAAAAAGTCAAAAATCAAGCATTTTAGGTCTCAAACATACCTTCATTCTAGGGTTTGTTCAATTAGTTTGTGCATTGAGTGTTGTATGCTTTTGCATGAGTCTTATAACCTGCTGCCCTAATAGAAATATCCCTTTAAGGAGAATTATTAGACTAATGGGTTCTAGTGCCCCTGAAACCAACGGTGTTCCTACCTCTGAAAATCCATTAAACACCTTCTTTACAAAAGAAGAAACACACAATTTACAAGATAACATACCTCCTACAACTACATTGGAAGAACAAATATTTCATGATGTTGAGGACCCTATTGAAGTGATAACACATGTATCTGATGAGCAAATAAATAAACTTGATAAGGAACTACTGATTTTCAAGCACTTATGGAAAATGAAAGGATAACAGACGAAGCTATACCTGCGATTCATAACATAAGAGAATTGTTAAAAGAAGGTCAAGATGGTGTTAATGCACTTTGAGGCTTAATGCATATAGTGCATCATAATGTTACGTCGATGATTGAATGTGTAAATGTTATTAATAACATGTCATCATCGTCTCATACGCAAGTATCGGCACCTATACCAACTACTGGAATGTCTACTTTTACATCAACAATTCTAACAACTAATGCACATGCTTGTAGTAATGCTACCACTGGTATTGGAGTATCTAATGGAACTAATTCACAACATTACAAAGTTGTGGGATTCAATTATCAAAACCAAGCACCTAGGGTGACTTCTTTTTTGAATAATCACTCTCAACCACCTCTCCATTCCACTTATTCTCAACCACCTTCCACTCGCAATTACTCTCAACCACCTTTTGTTACCACTTACAATCAATCTCCTCAAAATTTCATGACCATAGCTTTTAATTCTCAAACCGCGTCTCCTAATGATGCCCTCCTAAATTAACTCTTGCAAGGCATGACCTCTTTACAAAAAAAGGTGACGAGCTTAACAAACTCTTCACAACCTAATATACCAACTTATCATGCTCATAATACTGATACGGACCATGCGTCCCTTCAGTGAGTAAGCCAAAATGGACCTAGTCCATACATGACGATGGCGTTGATATATATTATTTGACGCTTGGCTAGTAGAATCACTCCGTGTGATATTTTGATGTTGTCTTATATTTACTAATAAACCATAACAATATAGTTTCTCCATGCACTTTGTTTATACTGGGTCTTGCCTTGGTTACACTCAATTTTGAGATCTCAGCAGTACAGCCCCATGATTATACTCAGTTTCTGAATATGTAGTATAACCTTGGCTCTTGATGTGATTATGTTCATGCATTGCTTTTATCATGTGGTGTGGTTATTATCTTAGAGAAAGATTTCTAACCTCTCTTCTTGCAGTAAATTGTGTGTTTGTGGAAACATTCGGCGATTGTAAAGTACATGTCACCTTTGGGGGCATGGGCTTTGTGAAAGCTCTTGTTCCCTTGTGTGTTTTCTCTCTACCTTAACGTGCTTGATATCAGTACACGATATCAACCACCTTAAGTTTGGGGCATATAAGGTAAGTTGTCTGATGATTTTGATACTAATGAAGTGTTTGTAAGCCCTCTACGGAGGCGGGATGCTGTATCTCTGGAGTGAGTGCACTTCTTTATTTTATATTGCAATCAAAAAGCCCTTTACGAAGGTGGCATATCGTATCTCTTAAGCTAGTGCATATCCTTTTATTTAAAGCCCTCTGCGGAGGTGGGGATGGTGTATCTGTTGTGCTAGTCCACATCCTTTTTTATTTCAAAAGTCCTCCGAGTAGGCGGGGTTGGTGTATCCTCCCTTAAGCATGTCTTTGGCATGCTATATAGTGCTCATGTTTTCCATGTGTCTTCCGTGTGTTTGTTTCCAAGTATAGTCTAAAGAGCGTGGTGAAATGCCCCTCCTATGCTTTGGTGTTTGTTCCCAAGTATAGTCTAAAGAGCGTGGTGAAATACCCCTCCTATGCTTTGGGATTTGTATGGCGTGTTTGTTCTCAAGTTTAGTCCAAAAAGCGTGGCAAAATGACCCTCCTATACTCTAAGATTTGTATTACGTGTCTTCTCCCCCATATGTAGTCTAAACAATGTGGCAAAATGTCCCTCCTACATTTTGGGTTTGTGTGTTGCATTTTTACTTTCCATGTATCTGCATTCATTTATATATATATATATATATGAAAATGAAAAAGAAATAATCGTTGCATTCACTGTATTCATTGTGTTTTGCGTGTCTTCAATGTTGTCTTCTCTATGTCTTTCGTGCCTGTTACTGTCTTGTCCATGTTTCGTGTGTCTCTTACTGTCTTCACTGTGTTTGGCGTGTCTACGGCGTGTTTTCTCGAATGTCTACCTAAGACTGGGGGCTAGAAATAGTTCCTTAATCCTTGTGTATGCATTAGCTTCAAGTGGATGGCGTGTTTGTTGTGTCTTGACCATACTTTAATGCATGTATGTGTCATGAGATCATACATACATTAAAGTGGAGGCTAAACGTTATGTTGTAAAATGTCCCCTAGGACTTTTACCTCATAAGTTTAGCTCCCAGGTCCCTTGTTTTGCATATTGCATGTTCATTTTAACTCCCAGAACAAAATGGCCTGAAACCCATGTCAAATGGGGCTTGAGGGACATTGTTGAGCTTAGACCCAACTTAAAATAGGACCTAGGGGCTTGGGCACTCACACCCTAGTCCTACCCTATTTTAGGTAGGTCTCAAATTTGAATGTCGGTTATATGATTGTTAAAGGTGTCCCATCCTGACATCTTAAATTTGAATTATGAAATTAAAGCGGGAATGCATATATAAGCATGTTTAGGGATTCATTTGTAAACTAGAAGATGATTATGAACTTTGGTGAACTTATGATTTTTAGAGCATGAAAGATATTCATTGTTGCAGAGCAGAATATTGTTGTTGTGTTTGTGATTGGAGAATAAGCTTCATCTTCTCATGTGTTGAAGGATTTTCATCTACATGTGAGCTACACCTCCGAGGTGATATCTATCTGTGTTGAATCAATCATTTATCAATTTGTTTTTGCCTCTATCTTGCAGGGATACACAATCTTTATCAAACAACGGTGTTGGAAGGCTTGAATGTCATTATGGGGTTTGACTGAGGAAAGCTCCTAAATGCCACAACCCTCAACCACACTCCTTGTGATTGCAGGTTACAGGTATTAGATTTTGCAAAGTGGAGTTGTAGAGGAAGGTTGTTGAAGATAAGGATTCTGGATCCGGCAAAAAGAAGTAGTTTGGTGCACTGTCGGGGCTAGGGCGCTAGTCATAAAGCCCTCTGAAGTTGTAGGTACAAAAATCTCCGTGACAATGATAATCAACATTAGAAGAGGTCCCAGCACCTTGAAGAATATCCTGCCTTGGGCTTGGGCGCTAGTCACAGTGCCCTCCACATCTACAGAGCTGGAAACTGATAGAGCAATGATCATCAATGTAGGAAGGAGTACAAAACCCCTTGAAGAAAACACTACAATGGGCTAGGGCATTAGTCACAAAGCCCCCAACTATTCAGATTCCTAAACTTTGAAAATGGTCAGTACCTAATCTTTGTTACCTATCTTTGTGTGCGAGCATTTGTTGTAATTTATTTGTTTGCTTACGATTTTATATAATTAGGGTTTTGAGCATACTTGAGCATTAAATGAATACATTAATTAATAGTTTCCGAATTTACACATCATTACAAGTGACTATCAACCTATAGGTGAATCCTCTTGCAAAAGTTGTGATTCAACTCGCGGTTGAATGTCCTTGAATGTTTGTAGTGAAAGGAGGATCTAACTAAATCACCTATCAACCCCATCTTCCCTCTTTTCCTATAAAACACCTACCCAAAATAGACATTCATAAGTTTGATGGTATAGATGCGACTTTGTGCATTGGTCCCATGGAACAATATTTTAAGGCTCATAATATACTGAATAATGCAATGTTTGGCATGGGCTCACTACATTTAGAATATGAACCTTAGTAATGGTACCAATGGATGATGAATGACAAGTAAAGGCAAGTACTTAGTTGGAAAGAATTTAATAATGAATTGGCAACTCACTATGAGTAACCATGGAAGGGAAGCTATTTCACCCAACTAACAAATTTAAAACAAAAGAGGTTTATAGTTGAATATAATCTTGAGCATATAAGATTGACAATTTGAACTTAGGATGTGACACCTTACCAGAGGCTACAACTCCACCAGTGGACTTAATGACCAAATTAAGCATGATGTTCATTTTCTGGAACCTTGTATAGTTAGGAAAGTTGTGTAGAAAGCATTGCATATTAAGTGCAACTTCACCACCAAAAGATCCACACTAGGTCAAACCATAGGATGGAAATACAAAAATGTGACTAATCCTATCAACAAGATGGGGTCAAGTTCTTTAATCCAAGACAAATTACTAAGCCTTGTCCTCAACAAGAGGTAGAAAAAGAGAAAAAGGTTTATGTTGGCATTGTGATAGTAAATGCTCTAGAAGTCATAAGTGTGCTAATAGTGAGAAAAGACTAGTGATTATAAAGAATGTGGTTGAAGAAGAGGGAGAAGTACCTACAAAAGAACCAAATGTGGAACTTGGGCATGAAAATTTTGAGGAGGAAGAAAGTGCTACTATCTCCCTACACGCATTGAATGCCATAAGTTCTTATCCTTATTACACTTAGGAATGTAGAATATTAGGATCATAACAACTATCACCAACCCTACTCACCCTTGATTTGACCCTTATGGTTTCATTTATAGATTTGATTATTGACTAATTTTCTAATTTATGTCATTTGATACTTTTTAGGCCTTTTATAGTTGATATAGTTCAATACCTACCCACCCACCCACCCTTGGATTGCGCTCCATTGATAAATCAATTATTGTGAGTTTTTGTGATTCTCTATTTTGGGATTATCTTCATACATATATAAAGGATTATAAAGTGTTTTCACACTTTATCAATTCCTATCATTTGATCCTCAACGGCATGTAATCTTTCTTCCATCTTGATAATATTTCAAGTTCCATGAATGAGTTGTTTTCATGTGTATCTACCCTATTCACTTTCATGGACTCTACCATAATTTTTATTGATATTTTGAGACATTTCACCTTATTTGTCTACATGATTCATAATTATATGCTTTGTGATGATCATTCTTTTACATCTCATGGTACTCATAATAGTATTACACCTAGTGACACATTACAGGATGATACATTACATTATGATACTAACCCACTTGTCTCTTTTGTAGATGTTATTGATGCTTGCCTCCTTATTCAGTACATGTTGATATCAATGCTCTTAGTGAGGAGTTGTTAAGTGATGATGTTTATGGTTCTATTGACACATTTTCACATGCTTAACCCTTTGTACTTGCTAGCTACATGTATTTACATTGTGATATCTAATTAATTTGTGAGTTTAGGCTTTATTTGAGTGGTAGAGATAAACAACGATTTCATTCATGTCATACTTATTATACATCCTTATATGATTTGTCATGTGCTTTCATATGTTACTTTACTGTTAGCCCTAAACCATGTTCTACTCCTGATTCTCATTCTTCTCCTTTTAGTGGCCCTTAATGGATCCCTTATATTTTCTATGCATCGTGATATACAATTTTTTATGGAGATCCTCATTTGGATCCTTTTCTGTCTTGCTAAAAACTTCTCGCTCATAGCTGCCCAACTACAAATAGAATGAGACTCAAGACGGTGGAACCAGTCTATTGCATTCCCTACCAAAGTCTACGAACAAATGCACTGCAACTTCATGAGCTATGCTCAATACTATGCATGTTGTGGTGAAAGTTGATAGATGCCCATTTGTGTATTGATTTCCACTACCATGGAACTTTGAAAAATGCTTCCTTGACCCTATAGGAAGATTATGTTTTCTGGCAACAGCAAGGGAACCCATATTTATTTTTCATGGTAGAGAAGGAGCATGCCTATTGTTGCGATTTCCACCATTTGCACCATTCTTTTCCATTTATAGCATTGGCATTCCTATCATTATTATTATTATTATTATTATTATTATTATTATTATCATCCATTATTTGAAGTGGTTATTTCCCAAGATTGAGAAAATCTCAACTAGATCAAGAACTCTTGTAGAAGAATAACCTTCACTGTAAAAAAAAAAATGAAGTGTTTGAAAAATAGGATCTATCAGTACCTCTCTCCTTCTTGATCTTATGTAAACATTGAAAGCTAGAATTCTCAATTCCAAGCTAGAGGATGTAAACTTGGTCTTCCCATTGCAAGATCCATTTTCCTTTCTTCATTGGGGATGGTAGTTACAACTCTCCAATGTGCAGGATTTTTCTTTTGATAAAAAAGTTCCCTTAGACTATTCAAAATATCTTCTTGACCTTGTTGAATCCAATTCAAATTATTCTACAAAATAGGTGCAACAGGACACCAAATTGTCATTTGTTGTGAAATAATTTTTTTGTCATGCCCTATGGTGGGTGCCAGAAATTGTTAGTTTTTTATTTCACAACTTTTGATGCGATACAAAAGGAGTGACATGTACAGTAAATTGTTCTTTGAATTGGTAGGGGAAAATCCCTTTGACTTGGAGTTTAAAAAACTTTTAAAATAAATTGAATTAAAAAACCTATCTTTTTGTTTTCTCAATCTAGAGCACAAAGCTTTTTAACATGTTAGTATTAGATAAAAAAAATTGAAATTGATTTATCTATTATAGAAAGAAAACTAATACAACTAAATATGTTTATAATTTTTGATTAAATTCTGAGATTGAAAAACCATAAATTTTACATAAGAGAATATTTAAACGACAAAGATAGAGATATAAGCACAATTCATGCATCAAGTATAAAATATTATCTATAAAGATACAACGATTCTTTTAGTAACTTCAATAATACAAAGTTAATGAAAACATTTAATTCACAATACAAATAATTACAATGACCAAAGCTTAGTGAACAACAATTTCAACAATGAGCAAGCTTGACAATTACCATTAGGAATCCAAGTGCAAAGGCACTTATTTATACTATTTGCAAGAATTTCATGAAAACAAATAAAAGAATTTAATTGCTACTTCTATCCTAGGAATAGCTTTGCATGAATGCAATCTTTATTGTAGGATAATCCTAGCCACTAAAAATAATTCTAAAACATGCAACTTATCATCGAAACCAATAGTTGAGTTTATTACAAAATTAATAAAACATTATCCCAAAAATTTGATAATGCATGCATGAAAGGAAATCTAAAAATAGATTTGCCTTAAAGATAGGAATCTTCCTTGAATAGTCCCCCTAAAATAGTCGACTAGGCTAAAATAGAGATAACTAAAAAAGCTATCTAGCATCTCCAATAGAATTTCCTGGTGTTAAAAACTTTTGCAAAATTTGGAGGAATTCATCTACTTTAACTTGTTGTAATATAGACATTGAATCTAGATGCACGATTTGAGCTTAAAGAGCAAAATCATCTTCAGGAATCAATTTTCTAAAATCTTATGAATCTTTTTCTGCCTTTTGGAAATGGATTGCGATCACTACCAAAATATACATCTTATCAACTTGTTAATCCTTGTTGAATTTTTCCCTTTCCAATTATTGGAATTCTCCTTAAACCCCATCTAATTCAAGGATGACTCCATGACTATCAATGTATTCACATGGAATTTGTATCACAAATCAAAAACAAATTTTGGTATTTGTAACCATCTATTTTCCCACTCAATAAAAATAGGTGAAACTTCATCTAAAATCCTTGTGAGGAACGAGTATTGCCCCTTCCATGTAAACACCTTATTCTTTTGCTCCTTAGTCAATTTTAGCGCCTATACCTTTCTCAACTTTTCAACAATCTTTTCATAGGATGGAAGCATCTCTATCATAAATTTATCAATATCCTTGATTCCTTGGATGACCTTCTTTGCATTTTTTACCAATTGGTACAATCTATCCAACACTTTTGTACCTTGATCAAAAATATCTTTGAGCTAGTTCTTCAAATTCTTCCCATATACAACTAGTTGATCTAGTTGTTTTTGCTACTTGGGAGAATCTAGTATCTTAGGTATAAACATTGTAGGCTCTGAAGTGGAATGTAGAAGGTGATAAATGTATTCCATGTGCTGCTTCACCTAAACCGTCAAGAATGCCTTGTCTTGTCCATATTTGATTACCTTTTCCTTTATGTTTCTCGTGATGACCTCCAACATATTGACATCGTTGTTCCAAATACTTGAATCCCAATCAGTTCTAACAATCTAAAAATCAGTGGGCTTTGCATCATGAATGGGCTTGTCTTCATGAGGAATAGTCATTTTAATGATCATACTCCCCTTCGTAGCTTTAGTCATCCTAGATTGATACATGGGCTTCCTCACAACTAGTTCTCCAGCTACTCTATCAAGAGTGCAAAAATTAATTTGATATGAAGTCTTTTTCATCATTTTCCCAACTATGTCTTGCACCCATGTACGAACTTCCCCTTGAACCTATACCTAACCTATTTCTAAAGGAACGAGGGGTGGAGAAATGCTTTGTATTGGAGACAATATCCTAAACTCTGATTTTACTAGTGTGAGTACAACCTCCTTAGGAGAAGGTTATTTAAGTGGCAGTGGAGGGATCAAAGTCAATGTTGGTTGTTCATGTTGGATAGGTGTAGCGATTCCAATCCTCTTCTTCTAAATCTCCCTCAAAACCCCTTCCTTTGGATTGATTTCTACCTTTTTCTTCTCCTTTTCCTTAACATATTTTTCATTCCCTTTTATCTTTATCACTGAGTTTATAGGAGGTGGAAGCATCTTTTCTACTGGCAATTCTATAATTGGGGTATTTTCCTTTGGCACCATCATTTTCCTTGTCATTTTGGAACTTAGAAGAACCTACTACACTTGAGAATAATATAGGCTCTTTCTTGATTCAAAATAGTCTCTTTGTTTGACGAATTGACTCGAGGTAAAGGTTGTTGCTCCATCTTGTTCTTCACAAACTATGGCAACAATACATCAGCTTCATCATCTAAAATGCCTTCCACATACTCCAACAAAAAATCAACAATTTGGTGAACTGCTAGACAATTGAAATCCCTTCTCCGTACCTTGAACTCACGTACCCAATTGGCCTAATCATCATCAATCCTCATAATATGCATATACTTGTTTCCCAACCTTGATCATATGATGCCCTTTTTGTCATAAGCACACTTTTCACAGAGAAATTTGAAGTTGAATTTGGCCATTTCCTTATTGATGAATTTTTAATCTATAGTTGTTTTACACTTGTAGATTCCCAATTGAATTAGAGAATTGACTCCAGGCTTGTGCCTTCCTCTCAAAAGAAAGTGTATCTCAAAGACTTGGTGAAGATATTCTATGAAAATAACATCATCACTTGGGTACCTCAACAACATGTAAGAATGAGACATCAATCTATACACCTAAATATAAGTGAATGTCAAGAACTGAATGAACTAATTTGCCTAGTTAGATATGATCGCCCTTGTGTTGTGCCTTACACACACGCCCCATTTCATTAAATGGAGGTCTCCTTCTCTTGAATTTTGGCTTAGAGTGTCAGCTCTGTCCTATTTGCTTTCTAAGGTGTTCATGGACGTATAACCAAATGACCCATCTCAAGTCAAAGTCATATTCCTCGTAGATGTACAAGTTGCTTAGGTTTCCAAAATAGCTGAGTCAAGTGATCCTACACATCCAAGCCAAGTCCTTAGAGTCCTAGCACTGAAAAGACGATCCACTGCCCTAGTGCTAAAAACACGAGTCATTGACTTAGCGCTAATTTGCTTGCCCTCCGCCTTCGCGCTAAAATTCCTTTTCACTGGCTAAGTCCAAGGAGTCCAAAATCCCCGCAAATCACTCAATGCTGAAAGTAGCACTGGCGCTAAAATGTTATGGCACAGACTTTGCATTGAAATTGTTCGCCGCTGACTTAAGTCTGAGGAGCTCGAAAGTCGCGCCAAGTCTGAGGAAGCCCGATCCCATGTAAAAAGCCTAAAAGCATTATCCTGTGTATTGCATGTCGGCCTAGCAAAGATACCTCCACATTAATGGCGGATTAGATAAGGGGATATAATGTTTCAATTTCATCTCAAGAGCTTATTCTACAAACAAACAAATAATTTTTTTAAGAGTTCTGCAAATCACGCAAATGGCGAGTAGATTTAGTAGCGGTGAGAGTCGATCAAAGGCATCCAAAAGCACTATCCCTACCTTTGCAACTTTTTGAAAACTAGGTTGGGACATTTTTTTTCTCTGCCTTATTCTTTAAAACCTAGGGTTTCACGTATAAGCTTTTGATTTCAAGGGGTTTATGAGTTTGTTTGTCAATACAAGGGTTTAATTTAAAGAGGTTTTTTCTGTGATTATTTCACTTTTGCAATGCTTAGTTGAAAATCTCCCATTTAATTACTAGATAGACCATAGGGAAGCATTCTCTTTTTTAACCTGTTCAGAGCACAGTAAACCCTAGCATCATAATTTCAAGCTGTTCGTGTCATGCTAAAACACATCTCACCAAAACCTGTGAATTTGTAGTAAAATACATCAAAAATTTGTGTTGATTATAACCTATGCACTTTGGTGCTTAAAATGACCTTGACCGACCCTTTGAGATGGGTTCTAGATATTAATCAGTCGACACTTTGAAATTCCTTTGCCGTCTTCAAGCCAAATTCCTTTGCATTAAAACTAGTCCTCGCCATCTTTGCGCCAGATTGATCCTCCACTGACCTCTTTCATGCTAAGATTAGTCTGTTACCTCAAAAAATCCCGTTGGATCCGAAGATGGGACTTAGCATTGAAATCTAAGATCACTGACTTGCACCAAAAACCCTCCCTACCGACTTCAGTCAGTCGGTGCCAAAAGTCGTACTAGGTCTGTTCCACCTAAAAAACCCCGCTCGCCTACGTCTGAACCTTTTGCACCAAAATTGTCATCTCCTGACTTATGCCATATACCGCTTCTACTGACTTTAGTTAGTCCTCTCTCGAACCCGTGCAAGTTGGTGATGTCGTTAAGTCCCGCTGAGACATCCATATACCTCTAAGCGCTAAATTCCTTCGCTACAAAATTGCATGAAAAAACACACTAACCGACCTTATGAAGAGCTTTTAGTTAGTTACGCTCAAAACCTGCACTAGTCGGAGGAAGTCGAAAGTCATGCCAAATTCGACATTTAATTGTCTCCATTCCTTGCGCTGAAAATCAACTTCCTTACCCTGCGCTGAAAAGGGTCTCCACCGACTTTGGTCAGCAAACTCCAAAACCAATGCTAAGTTCATCAAGAGGAAAGTTAGCGCTTATGACATTATGAAGTTCGAGACCCTCAAATTTAGCGCAAACTGTGTAAAAGACCTAATTTCTTGAAAATTCTTAAGGCAATTATGTTTGTTTTATTAGATTAATTACAACAGAGGTAAAAATAGGATGGTTTGCATGATTTCATTTAGATTTTCATAAGTAATTAGCATTTATTGCATGGTTTAAATAGGATTTAAATGTTGTTCTTATATTGTTTAAATCATGTAATGAATGTTATAAAGTAATCTAGTCGACAAATCATTAACTCATACATTTGTAACTTAGAAAAGGACTTGGTATCTGTTTTATAAGGTAAAGCTTGACTCAATAACGTAGGATAAGTAACTTGTAGCTGAATCACTAAGACTTGGGAACCAAAGACCTTAAAGACACCCCTGACTCATTAGGTCCAGTCCTGCAGGTTAAATGTCTGCCTGAGCTCAAAACATGAGTATGAATTCAAAGACATCCCTCCAGAAACTAAGATCATCTCTAGATGGAAGAACATCGGAGACACATATCTAGGTCATGTGGACTTAGAGGATTTCAGACTTACGGTGTTTAGAAGTTTTTCGCATGTGAAAAATGTCTCTTGGAACGGGTACTCGTTTTGAAAAAAATGGGTACCCGTTTAGGATCAGGCTCCCAAAGCAAAACAGGTACCCGTTTTCAAAAAAATAAAAAAAAAATCTATAGGCATGTAATTTTTTTTTTTGAAAACGGGTACTTGTTATCAAAAAGTTTTTTTTACATGTCTATGGCTAATTTTTTTAATTTTTTAGAAACGGGTACCCGTTATTTTTAAAACAGGTGCCTGTTTATTATGGGCACCCATTTATAACAGGTACCCGTTTCTAAAATTTTGAAATTTCAAACCCACCAATTTGCATTATTTTTAGGCTTGGAAACCCAAGCCTTAGCTTTGGACCTACAACTAGGAGACCATGAAAATTGATGACTTTTTTTTTCACAATATTTTAACAAAAACCCATTATAGATCTCAAAGTCTAGTTTTCAAATATGTAATTTTTTTTACTATTGAACATAATTTTTTATTTATTATTTATTTTCCAAACAAACAAATTCATAAACTTGAAATAACATAGGTTACTATTTTTTTAATAACTTTTGATTTTGAAAATTTCTTAAAAAAAATTATGTCTCACTAAACTAGACATCATTCTCTACATGAAAAAAAAAATTAGTGAATTGATTAGTTTAGCTCAAATTATGTTGGTCGTACACAAAGGGTTTTAAAAAGACACTAATTAGGGCCATTAAAAAATTAACAAAAACAAAATATCTATAAAAAAATTACAAAAAAATATACTAACCAAAATTCAACATCCTAATAATCTTTTCACAAAAAGAATTAGAAAAATAAATTAATTTAGGTCAAATTATGTTGGCTATACACATGCATGCTTTTGTAAAAAATAGGGGACTTTTAAAAAGCCACTTTTTGTACATTCAATAAAAAACCAACTTGTGTCATCTGAGTATTAGAAAAAATTACATATTTGAAAACTAGAAACAAAATCCTACATTTCTTATGTTTACATTATCTTAGTATTTTATGTGCAAGTGCTTCAAATTGTCACTCCAAGTATGACAAATTTTGAAAAACAGGAAAAACACTTCCACTTTTGGCTAAATAGTGAACTCATCTTCTTGCACTTACCCATCTGCTCGAGCTCAAAATGTAAAGTATGAATTCAAAGGCATCCCTCCAGAAACTAAGGTCATCTTTGGCTAGAAGAACATTAGAGACACAGCTCTAGGTCATGTGGACTTACAGAATTTCAGACTTAGGGTGTTTGGACCAAATCCTACACCACTGGCCAAGAAGATAAGAGATAATGGTATCGCAGAAGCAGCTGCCTTTCCTACCTCTGCACAATGTGCAGAGCTCATAGTAACATGTGCAGAAATATATGATCCCCTGACCAGAACCATTCAAACTATACATGGGGAGATTCTAGAAGACTTGAGCTCACAATCCTTGGCAAAAATCTTCAATACACCAGTTTACCCTGTGCTGTCCATACCAGATAAGAAAGATGCTATGGATACATACAATAAAGATGTGGAGAAATGTAAAAAGTAGATCAATGATCATTGGATGAAACATAAGAGGTCTATTATAATCAAGCTGCCCCATACTTTATATAGAAGTGATTTCCATGATGAGATTGGGGACTTGCTGACTTTACTAAGCAGAATCTATGGACTCCCATCTGCTTCCACCTTTGAAGAATGGATGTTTCCCCTCATTGAGGAAATAATACATGGAAACAAGAAACTTCACTGTCCCCAAATCTTAAGTGATAGCATGCATGAAGCCTTTGAGAATTTCAAGGAGAGGGAGACATTTAGATGGACCTCATATGTTGTCTACACATTAGCCAAAAGAAATGAGTATACTGGGTTCTCTAAGATTGGAGAAGCAGGGAATGCCGATTAGTAGATAAAAGTGTATGAATGCTATCCCCAATTAGTAATATCAAAATTACTGATACATTACAAGAGGGTAAATGATGCATTCACTATGCATATCACCAGGATACCCCAAGGTAGCATTGCACTAAGGATATCTCCTGAAACCATGAATGTTATACAACAATATGGGAGATTGTATATACAATTTCATAAGTTTACCTATTTGAGAATCGAAGGTTTTATAGTTACCCCATATAGGCTGCCCCAGTATCCAACCGACAAGGTAGTGCTCCTTGAACTCACTAGGCAACTCCTCACCTGTGCAGAAAGGCTCAAACATTTGCATAGGGTCAATATCAAATTTCTAATTATATTGGGGAAGGGTCACTATTCTCGTACCACCCTAGGAGCAACAGAACATTTAGATAAAGAATTACAACTGATGAACCTTCATTCATATATCAAAAGGAAACATTTTGATCCCCATAGGATAATGGAAAGGTATGTCAGTAAGAAATTGTTTCATCGAGATCACCTAGAAGACTTCTGGGCAAACTGTGTAGATGACTACGATGTAATTGGAAGAACTTACTCCCAGTTGTCTTTAGAACGAATAAGAAGATTCCATATCATTCAAGTGCCAGACCAGGTGATAGAGGATGGAAATGTAGTTCAAAGAGGCCCATGGGAAGCATTGCTTAGTCTGCGAAGCATTGCTTAGTCAGCCTATCCCTCCTCCCAATTGGGCCAATGCAGAATAAAGTTCATTGGATGAAGCCACGAGAAACCCAATCAAACTCAGTAAATTCTGGGTTAGAAGTCAGATTGGAGTGTTGGCCCAAATAGGAGTGGCACTAACTTACACAGAGGAAGAATCAAAAAAGGAATCGGGAGATGAGGAAGATCAACCACTAGAAGAAATAAATGTAGAACAGGAGGTAGTAAAAGACACTGATAGTGAAGAGCATGTACCATTGGCTGAAAAGGGGAAAACTACGATGACAGTTTCCAAGGTACAAAAAAGGGATCCACCTCCTGCTACCTGAATTGGGACAACAAAGAGGAGAGATATGCCCAATGATAAAGGAGAGAGCTCAAAGGTGAAAAAACCAAAGGTATCAGCAACAGATGTCTCAACTACAACCCCTGCCAATACCTCAGCTGCCCCTCTAGTTTCCTCATCTCCATCTAGTGCCACTATTGCCTCACCCTCTCCACAAGTCCTCTCCTCTACTCCCTCTGCTCTAGACACAACATCCATATTACCTTTGATAACAAGAAAAGTGTGCTTACCTAGGTCTCCCACTCCACTTTCTTCGTCCACTATCATCTCTCCTATTTCCTCATCACCTTCCATCTCTACCATGTCCTTGCCATCCATTTCAGCCTCCACTCAAATGTCATTACCACCCATTTTCACCATCTTGGCACCTTCCTTTCCTCTCCTGTCACTCACCCTTTCTTCATCCATTGCTATCTCTTCCATGTCCATTCTCCCTCCTATACCACATTCACTAGTTTTGCCTCATTTGCCAATTTGTCCCATGCTTACCTCCCTTAGCTTCTCATTCTTTGTCAACCATAAGTGATTCCTTGACTCATTCAATTGTTTCCTCTTCAAAGTCTACCCCATTAGTTGTCCCACAACTACCCGAAATTGAAAAGGTATGTGCAGAATTAGAGTCTCAAGAAAAAGAGACAACCACAAAAATAACCACAACCATTGAAGTAATTGAGGTGACTGACAGCCCAGTGGATAAAGGCACATCAAATATAGTGTTGGGGACTGATCAATAGGCCATATTGGAATATCTGCAGAATCTTGGATAGTCAGATGATGAAAGAGATGATGAAAATAGGGCTGAATTAGAAATTCTTGATGGATCACCTAATAAAGGAGACAGTCACATTGACTCTCCTAAAGATTCCTCCTCCACTGCACCTGATTGGCTACAACAAAGGTTATAGAATAAAGAACCATAGGTGGAAATAATGAAACTGGATTTGGATGCACTATTGGCTAGAGTGGAGAAACTGAAGAAATAGAAGAAAGAAAAAATCCAATCCAGAATATATAAGGATGCCTCAGGATCCCACCTACAGATGTTGATAGAAATGAAGCCAGAGCAGAAGACTATATTGTTACAACTGTGAATCTAGGACCTGCTACAAGGGGACAGAAAATAGATGAATTCAAAGGGACAGTGTCCACAATTTTGGACCAATTGAATAAAGATGAAATGACAAAACAAGAGTTGAAGTAGTAGAGCGAGGAGCTTCAAGTGTACATTCAATTCCCGATGAATCCATTGAACTTTGTTGGGGAACCAAGAACAACTCTTGCCCTGTTGTCTAAAGAGGAATTGTCTAAGTTTGATGATATCAAGACCACTGCTGCAAACACACATGAGTGGGTTACAAAAGTGTACAAGGAAGGGTGTGAGGTAATAGCATTTACATCCTTACTGCATAAAGACTTTCAACTTTTGAGGGAAGAATGGGAAGATCTGCATGACGAATGTGAACCCTACGATGAATATTATTCCCACATGTTCCCAAGAGTACAAACTATGAGGAGATTATCTAAGGAGGTCCTTTTGAAAGAGAATATTTTGACAAAGGATAAGTTGGAGAAACCTGAAGAATGGTATGAACAGATGAAATTAAGAAAAGGTATTTTTGATAAAGTAAAAAATTCTTTTCGTACAACAAAGACTAAAATAATGGAGGTAATATATGAGATAAATGATACATTGAGGGATTGTATAAACATTGGTCTAGATGATTTGACCCCGTTAGATGAGCAGCAGTGTAAAGATAGGCTATATCAAGTCATTCATGGAGACTCACCACTGAACATGGTTGGTAAACTTGAAAAAGGTCAGTGATCTCTGAGCTGCCTTCTTGGCATTTAAGAGGGGAAGAAAATCAAGAGAAGTTGTATATTGCAAATTTTCTACAGAAATCGAGAGCCTAAGGTTTGAAGTAGATTACATCAAGGACCCAAACCCAACAGACTTCAACCCAGCTCTGTCAGCACTAGTTGCATACAACAATAGAAAAGTAGAAGAGGACAAAATCAATTTGGAGGAAGATGAACAATAGAGACACATGTGAATCCCATCATTTGTAATTAATGTTATATTTAGAGGGTCATGTGATCTTACTTGTCTTTATTATGTCTTGGAAATTAACTTTTCCCTGTGTACAACTTAATGGGTATTCAAAATGTCTAGGTTCAATGTATTTAGAAGTTGTATTTCATCTTTTTCCTACAGGACAAAGGAAAATATAGGAATGAAAATAGCTGTTGTATCTCATTAAATGCCATGTAATCTGGACCGTTGGTGTTGAGTTAATCTCCACCATTCATTCAAAAACTCAGTATGGCGCCTCTTCTATATAAAGGGCCAGTGTCTCTCTCATTGTAACAGTCTCGATGGTGAATTGTTGACACTATGCCAAATTTCTGATTAATACAAAAGCAAGTTGCTGCATTTTCTTCTGAGAATTTGTCTCTTTGTGTTATTAATTTGGTTTCATGGTTCACATCTGGATCTACTAATTAGTTTACTGTGCTTTGCAATGTTAGTGGTTTATTGAAGGTATTTGATGAATGTTCTAAGTCCATACTATTAGTTGCTTGCTGACTGTAAGTTGTTGTGCATAGCTATCCTAGACTGCTATTTTGTGCTAAGTTCAATTGCATTACATTAGTTAAATCACGTCGTCAATTGGGTATTTAATGAATGTATGTAATCTAAAAATCTTAAGGCTCCGTAGAAGATAGCATCATTTTTTTGCAGTGTTGTAGCAATCTTTTGGCTTGGCAAAACATAAAGTGGTTTAATTTCAGAACGTTTATCTACAATCAATGAGTTTTGCTTTGTGAATGTCACTTAGGATCCCTCTCTAAACCCTTACTCTTTTGAATTTTCTTTATCACAAATTGTTAGATTTAGGTTTTTTAAGTAGCACCCATACTCTAAATCATCTAAAAAGTATCATAGGGTTTACTGCATTTCCATTGACATTACCTTTACAACCCCTATCATTTTATGTAAGACTCCTTGTTAGCATAGCTAAACACACCAATTGAGTCATTCTTGCAAGCTAAGACCTAGTTGTATTATCATTGGGGTAGTCCTAACTGGGATAGGATACCTTTTTCAAGAGAGGTGATATACTCGTATTTCACCTGCGTTGTTGTGTGCTAAAAACACCATCAACAAAATTAGCGCTAGAAGGAGGGTACCAAGTCAAAATTCCTTCCACATAATCAGCAAGTTTGGGGACCAGGCAAAGACATACTAGGTCCAACTCAGATGGAGAAGAACTGCTATCTCTAACAGAGTTTAGAAGAACCAGGAGAGATCAAGGAATACCCTAAACTCCAAGGGCTCAATTTGCTTCAAGAAACCTAGCTGCAGTCCCAATCAATCCCCCAACCATGGCCTTCTTTTTTGCTAATACCCAGTCCCCACTCCAATTCAATGATTATCATGACATGCCCAAAAGCCCTGACAAGTTCCGCACCAATGATCCTGACAAGACTGTTGATGAGCACATTAATTTTTTTGAGAGTAATATGTTTATGCTTTAGGTGCAGCATGAGGATGTGGTCTGTAGGTTGTTTCCCTACTCACTGTAGGACGAAGCTTTTTACTAGTTTGCCAATCTCCCTGCCACTTCCATAAATTCATGGTTGAATTTGAAAAATGCATTTCTAGTCTGCTTCAGGATGCCCACCACTCCAGCAGACCTCTATAGGTCCTTTGTAGAAATTTGCAGGGCTAAAGTGGAGATGATAAGCTCTTTCAACAACCAATTTTACAAAGCATATAGCCGTCTACAAGCTCCCTATGCCCTAGCTCAAGCTGTAGCTTTGCCCATTTATTATACATCCCTGGATAGGCTCACATCCATGTTTGTGAGAAGAGCTAACCCAGCTTCGGCCACCCTAGCTCAGGCATATGCTGAAGCTGTCAGGGTAAACACGCAATTGGGACATACCGCAATAGGTCCACTAAACCACATGGGTCCTACAGCCATTCCAAACCAAGTACCTATGATCAATCAGGCCCTAGTTAACCATACACCAGTAATGAATCCTATCCTAGTCCCTACATCAATGTAGGCCCTAGTTGTCCATCCTAAAGCTCCAATGGTAGAATTACCTCCTACCCAAATGCCATTCCTCCATTCAGTTGAAGCCACCAAAGCCAAGGATGACAGAGATGACATCAGGGAGGTGGCAGAGCATATGAAAAAGCTTACTGCTGAAGTTACTCATTAGAGAAATCAGAATGCCTACTTGCAGCAAAGGAGTCAAAATCAGAACCAATATCAGAATCAGAATTTTCAGCGACAAAATCAAACTTGGAACACCTAACCAAATAACGGTGGAGTCCCCTCGCTATTGAAGAATCAAAATACCAAAAGTCATCCACCTCATCGAGTGATGTTGGGCAAAGCAGTGTTATCCTCATGGTGCAAACTTCACAATACAAATGCTCACTCTGAATTGGATTGCCCAGAGTTCCAAATAGCTTCCAGTATTTTTTAAATGGAGATCCAAAATGTAGAGGCACCAGAGAATCTGTTGATAGGGTATGAACTCGTCCCAACTCAAAGGTATGACACTGCCCTTGTACTTGATAGTTATACATTTCCTTTCCAACATGAAAATTAGCCTGAGGAGGAAGAATGTGAGGAGGTGCACACTTATCAACAATATAACAAAACTTTATATAATCTTAGAAGCAATAAGCCAAAAGGTCCCTTCACCACCTCAATCGCTCCAAATAACTATCAGATTCCACGTGACCCAAAGGCCTCTAACAATCTTGAACCTCCCAAGGCAACACCCCAGCCAATGCATCAAGGATCCACAATTGAAAATTCTCAAAGGAATGAAATAGCAAAGTTAGGACAATATGTTGCTGACAAACTCAAGAAAATGAAAGTTAGTCTATTGGTCTTTGAACTGTTGAAAGTACCGAAGGTTAGGACAACCTTCTTTCAAGACATGGGAGCAAGTGTTAGGACAGATTCTTTCCAAAAAGAAGTGTCACCAAAGGACAATATGGACAGAGGAAAAGATAGAGTCCATGTAACAGATGGTGAGCAAAAGGTCACCCTGTATAAGGACAAAAGAGAAAGTCCTCCCTTCCTTTTGACTCTCAGGATATTCAGGAAGAACCTTCATAACTGTCTAGTGGATGCAGGGGCCTCTACCAATGTGATGCCTTTGTCAGTATGCAAAGCACTAGGTCTCACTCCAGCTAAATCTTCTAGGAAAGTTATGCAATTAGACAAAACTGAGGTTAATGTGATGGGTGAATTGAATAGGATCCATATGCAACTGGCATCGGATCCTAGGGTGCAACAATATATAGACATTCAAGTAGTTGATATCCCAGATCAATATGGCATGCTTCTAAGCAGGGATTGGTCTAGAACATTGAATAATTATATGGCAACAGACTTTTCCCACATGTGGCTGCCATGGAAAGGATTGGCGAATTAGATTCGCATTGAAAGAGAGCCAAAAATGAAGCATATGATCATGTAATACAATTAGACCAATGAGATTCTGTTTTCAGAAGTAGACCTAGGGGTTTATCTTCCCCAAGTTAATCAGGTAGAAGAAATACTTAGGCTAAATTGCAGTAAATTCTCTGATCCTCCCCTTACAAAATATCAAGAAACCATAGAGGCATGTGTGCAGTCAGTCCAAGAGTCTTCCTCTGACGATGAAGAACCAGGAATATTTGAAGGATTTAGAAATTTCGTAGCTAAATTCATGACTGACCATTTGGTTGTTGGAAAGAAAATACAAATGGATGAATTGTTATTTCCTAACTGGTGTTGCATTCATGATGCCTCCCATTCTGAATTTACACGCTCACTCTGTTAAGAGGTAGTAGGACAAGTACAAAAGCGTTTGAAGATTCCCATAGTCCCAAAGGAAAATCAGGCTACTACAAGAACAGTTGGTCAAGAATCTTAATCAGATAAAAAACAGTGAATTGCACAAAGTGACAAGGGCAATGACTCTTGCATTTGGACATTAAGGTTTGACGGATCTAGGTGTAAAAAAGGATCCAGTGCAGAGATTGAATTGATCAGCCCCATAGGAAGTTCATATCTAACAGCATACCGATTGCAATTCCCCTGTACTAATAATGTGACAGAATATGAATCTTTGGTGCACGGATTGTTGATGGCACTTCAAAAAAGGGTTAAAATTATTCAGGTATTTGGTGACTCTGAACTGGCCATCAAGCAAGTGAGAAGGTAGTGCTCATGCAATGATAAGAGGTTGAATAGATATCAGAATCGTGTATGGGATTTGATTGAATGCTTTGATGGTTTTAATATCCAATTGATCCCACGTAGACAGAACCACGTTGCTGATGCTTTGGCTCAAGCAGCTAGTTCTCTAGAGCCGTTGTCCATGGCAGGATTGAAGAAATTTACTGTAGAATTGGTCTCAACTCCCTCTGTACTGGATAACATCATAATTTTTTAGGTTTTTGAGGACGACAAGCACATAATTGATTTTCTCACTTCGTCAGATGTTTTTGCTGCTCAAATAAGAGATGAGGAGGAGCCTGCTGAAATGGTCTTAGAAGGAGTCCTCAATTTGAAGACGAACACTATTCCATAGGGAATGGTGGAGTTAGAATGATTATTTGACTCAGATAAGTTTGGAATCCAGAAGAAATAGGGAGAATCCCCTGGGGCGCAATGTGAACCTTACAATTTGGGGACCTTTGAAGATGTTAAGAATGTTTTCATTGGAAAAGCCAACATTGATGAAGAAAAGACAGGGATTATTTGGGCGTTAAAGGATTATCACGAAGTCATAGCTTGGAGTTATGAAGATCTCAAGACGTATGACACTTCAATCATAACTCATACGATACATCTTAAGCTGGGAGCAAAACCTTTCAGGCAAAGGCAGTGACCAATTAATGCTCTGCTAGAACCATTGATTTTCTAAGAAGTATAGAAGTTTTTGTCTTCCAGAATTATATTTCCTGTCAGGCATTCTGCCTGGGTGGAAAATCTAGTACTAGTTTGCAAGAAAAATAGAGAAATTAGACTCTGCGTTGACTTAAAAAATTTGAATAGGGCCTCGGAGAAGGATAATTACCCGCTGCCATCCCTGGATGAGGTATTGCAAATAGTTAATGGCTCACAAAAGATGTCATTCCTAGATGGTTATTCAAGATATAACCAAGTAATGGTGGAGTATGAAGATAGATTGCAGACATCCTTCACCTACAAATGGGGAATCTATGCATATCACAGGATGCCCTTTGGATTAATCAATGCAGGAGCTACATTCCAATGCACAATGGACATAGCCTTCAAAGGATTAGTTGGAAAATGCATCATTATATACATGGATGATCTCACTGTGTTTTTAAAGAAGAGGGAAGATCATGTGGCAGACCTAAGGAAAATTGTACATCGATGCAAAGATTATGGGATCTCGCTCAATCCTAATAAATGTGTCTTTGGAGTAACTGAAGGAAAGTTACTCGGACATGTGATTTCTGAGAAAGGTATATCAATTGACCATGACTGAGTCCAACCGATTCTCAAGATCCAGTCCCCAGGCAGTAAGAAAGAACTGAAGTCATATTTTTGTAAGATCAATTTTGTTCGCAAGTTCATCACCAGGTTTGCTGAGATAGTTCGCCCATTGAATGCCATGTTGAAACGAGATGCTAAAGTAGAATGGACTCCTGAGGCTAAGGCTATTTTTACATAAATCAAACAGGCAATAGCTAATGCTCCAGTACTGGTAAGTCCTAATTATATACTGCCATTTTGCATTTACTCCTTCGCTTCTAAACATAGTTGTGCCTCAATGTTGACACAAAAAAGAGTTGTTGACGATGAAAGACCTATTGCTTTTATGAGCACCCCTTTGAAAGATGCAGAACTGAGATATCTAAATGTGGAAAAACAAGCATATGCCTTAGTCAAAGCAATGAAAAAGTTCTGTCATTACATCTTAAGAAACTAACTGATTGCAATTGTGCCAGATGTAGCAGTCAAAGCATTGCTAATGCAAAGCGAGTTGGGTGAACGAAGAGGAAAATGGGTCACGATCCTACAAGAGTTTGATATAGAAATACAGCCCATGAAACTAGTAAGGGGCCAAGCACTAACAAAAACCATGGCTAAAAATGGTCCAGCATTAGTCTCTCAACAATATATGTTAGAAGATATTTCCAAAGACGAATGGTATGGAGACATTGTATTCTATCTTCTTAAACAACACTGCCCACCTCATCTGAATTCAGTTCGGAGAAGAGCACTCAAATTAAAGAGCAGTAGCTTTATGATCAATGGATCAATACTATATAAAAAGAACCATGAAGGTATCTATCTGAGATGTCTGGATAAAACATAATTAACTCAGGTACTGACCAGTTTCCATGAAAAGTTTGGGATAGGCCATGGGTTAACTCTTTCAACTGCCAACCAGATCCTACGAGCAGGGTACTATTGGCCTACACTTGTTAAGGATGCACATTCACATGTAAGGACCTGTCACACATGTCAGGTAGCTGCAACAAGGGAATGAAATGTTGCTATGCCACTGCAACTAGTTCTGGAGGTACGATCGTTCGCGTTGTGGGGGCTAGAATTCATTAGTATGATCAATCAACCTTCTTTTGCAGGCCATAGGTACATTCTAACCGCTACTGACTACTGTACAAGATGGTCAGAGGCTCTCACATGTAAACAATGCACCACATAGGTAGTAATTGAATTTATTGAAAAAGTACATCATCACAAGGTTTGGCTGCCCTTTCTCTCTGGTATGTGATAACGACACTGTATTTTCTTCATTGCACTTTTCTAATTGGGCATTTGATTATGGGATTGTTTTAAAATTTTCATCTAATTATTATCCCTAAGGAAACAGAGTGGCTGAATCAACAAACAAAAACCTGCTTGAGGTCATTAAAAAACTGCTTGATAAGAATCCCAGAGATTGGCACACTTAGCTTCAGTTTGCTTTATGGGCCGACAGGGTCAGGAACCAAGCTGCATTAGGTACATCCCCTTATCACTTAGTTTATGGTGTTGAGCCCATCTTCCCCATCCATTTGAAAATTCCTGTACTACAATTTATGCAAGATTACCTTGAATCAAACGATCAAACGCCATCCCGCTTGGTCCAACTACTGCACCTAGAAGAAAAACGTGATGTTGCCATATAAAACTTTGCCAAACATCAGGGTGTAGTGAAATGATGGTTCGATAAGAGGGCTAAAGTTAAGGCCTTCGGCATTTCTGACTTAGTCTTGTATTGGGACAAAGCCCACGAGAAGAAAGGCGAACATGGTAAATTTGATAAACTTTGGCTAGGCCCATATCAAATTTATGAGATCCTTGGAGACAACATGTATTGACTGAAGAGCCTTACTAGTGAGGAGCTCCCATTACCTATCAATGGGCAGTTCCTAAAGAACTACTTCTAGGCCTAGGATGCATCTTTTCCTTCTTTTAGTGTACATAGCTAGGTTGCTTGTCTGTCTGGGTTAGGTTAGGTTGCTGTTAGGATACTTTCTATTCTCTATTTTTGCTTTCCATAGCTGTTTGATGTTTGCTTTCGCTCAGGTTAGTTGTTCTTTCCTGTTTTGCTTTTGCTTGTTGCCCTTGCTTTGTTGGGGACCTCCTTTTCTTGAACGTGGCGGCAAATTATGCTGACCAATAAGTGGTCCTTTGTTGGGTAAATAATCAGGAATATTCCTTTAAGAAGCTGAAGTTTTCTACTTGGGTCTTCCTATGGGTTCCATGGTTATACTTGGATGGTATAATGTTTGTTCACAAGAAATGAGTCATTAGTTGGTGCACTTGAAGTATTTTTTAGCCATATATCTCTTACACTTTTAATTATCCTAAAGTGGCTAAAGGATTCTGGGTGATCTCGTATTAAGTGAAAAATTGAAAGATCATCATCTTTACCACCATTGTGAATTTTATCAACAAGATTGGAAGGGTAAGCGATACTGCATTGTACTCTACCAACAATAAAGTTAAAAAACAAATCAATTGACTCCAGCACACACTGCAACTCAATTGAGCTGATGGGTTTACGAGACAACTCCGTCGGGGCTATGGATGCCTGACTGGCAGTGGGGCAATGTCAAGGTGGATGAGATGTATGTCAAAACTACGTAGCTTAATACGACAGATCTTGGATGATCTTAGTTGCTAAGGGATGGAAATTAATGCAACTTCACACACTCAGGTTTTTAGGATATGTATGGTTGTACCCGGTTATTGATTTCTACTTCTTTGATAAGGTATCATGATGTCCTATTTGGCATGAGGGAAACACAAAGAGTCTAGGTTTGAAACTAAAGTTTATCTTTGAAATGCTCTGGAGCATTTCCCCAGTAGAGTCACCATTACTTGTGCCTTGCACACATGCCCCATTTCATTAAATGGAGGCCCCCTTCTCTTGAATTTTGGCTTAGAGTGTCATCTCTATCCTATTAGGTTTCTAAGGTGTTCATGGACGTATAATCAAATGACCCATTTGAAGTCAAAGTCATATTCCTCGTAGATGTACAAGTTGCTTAGGTTTCCAAAATACCTAAGTCAAGTGATCCTCAACATCCAAGACAAGTCCTTAGAGTCCTAGCGCTGAAAAGATGATCCACTGCCCTAGTGCTAAAAACATGAGTCATTGACTTAGCGCTAATTTGCTTGCCCTTCGCCTTCGCGCTAAAATTCCTTTTTAATGACTAAATCTAAGGAGTCCAAAATCCCTGCCAATCAGTCAGTTTTGAAAGTAGCACTAGCACTAAAATGTTATTGCATAGACTTTGCATTGAAATTGTTTATCGCTGACTTAAGTCTGAGGAGCTCGAAAGTCGTGCTAAGTCAAAGGAACCCCAATCTCACGTAAAAAGCCTAAAATCATTATCCTGTGTATTGCATGATAGCCTAGCAAAGGTACCTCTACATTAATGGTGGATTAGACTGGGGGATATAATGTTTTGATTTCATCTCAAGAGCTTATTCTACAAATAAACAAACAATTTTTTTAAGAGCTCTACAAATCACACAAACGATGAGTAGATTTAGTAGCGGCGAGAATCGATCAAAGGCATCCAAAAGCACTTTCCCTACCTCTGCAACTTTCCAGAAACTAGGTTGGGACATTTTTTCCTCTACCTTATTCTTTCAAACCTAGAGTTTCATGTATAAGCTTTTGATTTCAAGGGGTTTCTGAGTTTGTTTGTTAATGAAAGAGTTTAATTTAAAGATGGTTTTGCTATGATTGTTTGACTTTTGCAATGCTTAGTTGAAAATCTCCCATTTAATTACTAGATAGACCTTAGGGCAGAATTCACTTTTTTTTACCCTGTTAGAGCCCAATAAACCCTCGCATCATAATTTCAAGCCGATCGTGTCGCACTAAAACATATCTCACCAAAACCTGTGAATTTGTGGTAAAATCCATCGAAACCATAAAAAATTGTGTTGATTATAACTTGTGCACTTCGGCGCTTAAAATGACCTTGATCGACCTTTTGAGATGGCTTCTAGATATAAATCAGTCGACACTTCGAAATTCCTCCGCCGTCTTCAAGCTAAAAGCCTTTGCGCTAAAACTAGTCCTCACCGACTTTACGCCAGATTGATCCTCCACTGACCTCTTTCATGCTAAGGTTAGTTAGTTAGCTTGAAAAATCCCACTGGATCTGAAGATGGGACTTAGCACTGAAATCTAAGATCACTGACCTGCGCCAAAAACTATCCCTACCGACTTCAGTCAATCGACGCCAAAAGTCGCGCTAGGTCTATTGCACCTAAGAAACCTTGCTCGCCTACGTCCGAACCTTTTGCGCCAAAATTTTCATCTCCTGACTTGCGCCATATACTGCTTCTACTGACTTTAGTCAGGCCTCTTTGGAACCCGCGCAAGTTGATGATGTCATTAAGTCCCGTCGAGACATCCATATACCTCTTAGCACTAAATTCCTTCGCTGCAGACTTGCGTGAGAGAGCACACTAATCAACCTTATGAGGAGCTTTTAGTCAGTCATGCTCAAAACCCGCGCTGGTCAGAGGAAGTCAAAAGTCACGCCAAACTTGACATTCAATTGTCTTCATTCCTTGCACTGAAAATCAACTTACCGACCCTGTGCTGAAAAGGGTCTCCACCGACTTTGGTCGGTAAACTCCAAAATTGGTGCTAAGTCTATCAAGACCAAAGTTAGTGCTTTTGACATTAAGAAGTTTGAGACCCTAAAATTTAGCGCAAACAGTGTAAAAGACATGATTTCTTGAAAATTCTTGAAGCAATTATATTTGTTTTATTAGGTTAAGTACAACAGAGCTAAAAATAGGATGTTTTGCATGATTTCATTTGGATTTTCAAAAGTAATTAGCGTTTATTACATGGTTTAAATAGGATTTAAATGTTGTTCTTATATTGTTTAAATCATGTAATGAATGTTATAAAGTAATGTAGTCGACAAATCATTAACTCATGCATTTGTAACTTAGAAAAGGACTTGGTATCTATTTTATAAGGTAAAGCTTGACTCAGTAACATAAGACAAGTAACTTGTAGCTGAATCACTAAGACTTAGGAACCAAAGACCTTCAAGACACCCCTGACTTCATTAGGTCCAGTCCTATAGGTTAAATGTCTACCTGAACTCAAAAAATGAAGTACAAATTCAAAGACATCCGTCCATAAACTAAGATTAGTCTCTGGATGGAAGAACATTGGAGACACATATCTAGGTCATGTGGACTTAGAGGATTTCAGACTTAGGGTGTTTGGACCAAATCCTACACCATTGGCCAAGAAGATAAGAGATAATGGTATCGCAGAAGCAGTTTCCTTTCCTACCTCTGCACAATGTGCAGAGCTCATAGTAACATGTGCAGAAGATATGATCCAGTAACCAGAACCATTCAAACTATAAATGGGGAGATTCTAGCAGACTTGAGCTCACAATCCTTGGCAGAAATCTTCGGTATACCATTTCAACCTGTGTTGTCCATACCAGATAAGAAAGATGTTGAGGATACATACATGAAAAATGTAGAGAAATGTAAAAAACATATCAATGATCATTGGATGAAACATAAGATGTCTACTATAATCAAGATGCCCCATACTTTGTATAGAAGTGATTTCCATGATGAGATTGGGTTACTGAGCAAAATCTATGAACTCCCATTTGCTTCCACCTTTGAAGAATGGATGTTTGCCCTCATTAAGGAAATAATTCATGGAAACATGAAACTTCACTAGGCCCAAATCCTAAGTGATAACATGCATGGAGCCTTTGAGAATTTCAGGGAGAGGAGACATTTAGATGGACCTCATATGTTGTCTACGCATTAGCTAGAAGAAATGGGTATGCTAGGTTGTCTAAGATTGGAGATGCAGGGAATGTTGATTAGTAGCTAAAGTGTATGAATTTTATCCCCAACTAGTAATATCACAATCACTGATACATTACAAGAGGGTGAATGGTGTATTCACTGTGCATATCACCAGTATACTCCAAGGTAGCATTGCACTAAGGATATCTCCCAAAGCCATGAATGTTATACAACAATATGGGAGATGGTATATACAAATTCATAAGTTTACCTATTTGAGAATCCAAGGTTTTATAGGTAACCAATATAGGCTACCCCAGTATCCAATTAACAAGGTAGTGCTCCTTGAACTCACTAGGCAACTCCTCACCTATGCCGAAAGGCTCAAACATTTATGCAAAGTCAATATCAATTTCCAATTATATTGGGGAAGGGTCACTATTTCTTGTACCACCCTAGGAGCAACAGAGAATTTAGATAAAGAATTACAACTGTTGAACCTTCATCCATATATCAGAAGGAAACATTTTGATCCCCATTGGATATTGAAAGGTATGTCAGTAAGAAATTGTTTCATCGAGATCACCTAGAAGACTTCTGGGCAAATTGTGTGGATGACTATGATGTAATTGGAAGAAACTTACTCCCAATTGTCTTTAGAACGAATATGAAGATTCCATATCATTCAAGTGCCAGACCAGATGATAGAGGATGGAAATGTAGTTTAGAGAGGCCCATGGGAAGCATTTCTTAGTCAACCTATCCCTCCTCCCAATTGGGCCAATGCAGAAGAAAGTTCATTGGATGAAGCCATGAGAAACCCAATCAAACTCAGTAAAATCTGGGTTAGAAGTCAGATTGGAGTGTTGGCCCAAATAGGAGCGGGCACTAACTTACACAGAGGAACAATCAGAAAAGGAATTGGAGATGAGGAAGATCAACCACTAGAAGAAATAAATGTAGAAGAATAGGAGGCAGTAAAAGACACTGATAGTGAAGATCATGTACCATTGGCTGAAAAGGAGAAAACTAAGAGCACAGTTTCCAAGGTACAAAAAGGGATCCACCTCTTGCTACCTAGACTAGGACAGCAAAGAGGAGAGATATGCCCAGTGGTAAAGGGGAGAGCTCAAAGTTAAAAAATCAAAGGTATCAGTAACAGATGTCTCAACTACAACCCCTGCCAATACCTCAGTTGCCCCTCTAGTTTCCTCGTCTCCATCTAGTACCACTATTGCCCCACCCTCTCCACAAGTTCTCTCCTCTGCTCCCTCTGTTCCAAACACAACATCCATATTACCTTCGATAACAACAAATGTGAGCATACCTAGTTCTCTCCCACTCCACTTTCTTCCTCCACTATCCGTCCCTCTCCCATTTCCTCATCACCTTCCATCTCTACCACGTCCTTGCCATCCATTTCATCCATTTTTGCATCCACTCAAATGTCATTACCACCCATTTCTGCCATCTTGGCACCTTCCTTTCCTCTCCTGTCATTTAGCCTTTCTTCACCCATTGCTATCTCTTCCATGTCCACTCTCCCTCCTATACCACCTTCACTAGGTTTTGCCTCATTTGCCAATTTGTCCCATGCTTACCTTCCTTCCTTAGCCTCTCAGTCTTTGTCAGCCATAAGTGATTCTTTGACTCATTCAATTGTTTCCCCTTCAGAGTTTGCCCCATTAGTTGTCCCACAAACTACCTTGGAATTGAAAAGGTATGTGCAAAATTAAAGTCTCAAGAAAAAGAGATAGCCACAGAAATAACCACAGCCATTGAAGTAATCGAGGTGACTGACGGCCCAGTGGATAAAGGCACAACAAATACAAATGTTCGGGACTGATTAATAGACCATATTGGAAAATCTATAGAATCTTGGACAGTCAGATGATGAAAATAGGGCTGAATTGGAAATTCTTGCTGGATCACCTAATAAAGGAGACGGTCACATTGACTCTCCTAAAGATTCCTTGTCCACTACACCTAATTAGCTACAACAAAGGTTATAGAATAAAGAACTATAGGTGGAAATAATGAAACTGGATTTGGATGCACTCTTGGCCAGAGTGGAGAAACCGAAGAAACAAAAGAAAACAAAAATCCCAATCCATAATATATAAGGATGCTTCAGGATCTAAGATTGCAGAGGTGGTTGTCCCACCTACAGATGTTGATAAAAATGAAGCCAAGCAGAAGACTATACTATTACAACTGTGAATCTGGGACTTGCTACAAGGGGACAGAAAATAGATGAATTCAAAGGGTTAGTGTCCACAATTTTGGACCAACTGAATGAAGATGAAATGACAAAACAAGAGTTGAAGCAGTAGAGCGAGGAGCTTCGAGTGTGCATTCAATTCCAAATGAAGCCATTGAACTCTATTAGGGAACCAAGAATAGCTCCTGCCCTGCTGTCTAAAGAGGAATTTTCTAAGTTTGATGATATCAAGACCACTGCTGTAGGCAAACATGAGTGGTTTACAAAAGTGTACGAGGAAGGGTGCGAGGTAATAGCATTTGCATCCTTACTGCATAAAGACTTTTAGATTTTGAGGGAAGAATGGGAATATCTGCATGATGAATGTGAACCCTATGATGAATATTATTCCTACATGTTCCCAATAGTACAAACTACGAGGAGATTATCCAAGGAGGTCCTTTTGATGGAGAATATTTTGACAAAGGATAAGTTGAAGAAACCTGAAGAATGGTATGAATAGATGAAATTAAGAAAAGGTGTTTTTGATAAAGTAAAAAATTATTTCGGTACAACAAAGACTAAAATACTAGAGGTAATATATGAGATAAATGATACATCGAGGGATTGTATAAACACTGGTCTGGATGATTTGACCCCGTTAGATGAGCAACATTGTAGAGACCATCAACCCAACTCTGTCAACACTAGTTGCATACAACAATAAAAAAGCAGAAGAGGAGAAAATTGATTTGGAGGAAGATGAACAATAGAGTCACATGTGAATCCCGTCATTTGTAATTAATGCTATATTTGGAGGGTCATGTGATCTTATTTGTCTTTATTATGTCTTGGAATTTGACTTTTCCCTATGTACAACTTAATGGGTATTCAAAATGTCCAGGTTTAATGTATTTAGAAGTTGTATTTCGTATTTTTCCTACATGACAAATGAAAATAGTTGTTGTATCTCATTAAATGCCATGTAATCTGGACCATTGGTGTTGAGTTAATCTCCACCATTCATTCAAAAACTTAGTATGACACCTCTTCTATATAAAGGGTCATTGTCTCTCTCATTGTAACATTCTTGATGGTGAATTGTTGACACTCTACTGAATTTCTGATTAATACAAAAGCAAGTTGCTGCAGTTTCTTCTGAGAATTTGTCTCTTTGTGTTATCAATTTGGTTTCATGGTTCACATCTTGATCTGCTAATTAGTTTACCATGCTTTGTAATGTCAATGGTTTATTGAAGATATTTGATGAATGTTCTAAGTCCATACTATTCGTTGGCTTGTTGATTGTAAGTGGCTGTGTATAGTTAGCCTGGATTGTTGTTTTGTGCTAAGTTCAATTGCATTACATTAATTAAATCATGCCGTTAATTGGCGTATTTAATGAATGTATGTAATCTAAAAATCTTAAGGCTCCATAGAAGATAACATCATTTTTTGCAGTGCTATAGCAATCTTTTGGCTTGGCAACACAGAAAGTGGTTTAATTTCAGGATGTTTGTCTACCATCAATGAGTTTTGCATTGTGAATGTCACTTAGGATCCATCTCTAAACCCTTACTCTTTTGAATTTTCTTTATCACAAATTATTAGATTTAGGTTTTTTAAGCAGCACCCATATTCTAAATCACTTGAAAAGTATCATAGTGTTTACTGCATTTCCATTGACATTACCTTGATAAACCCTATCATTTTATGTAAGACCCCTTGTTGGCACAACTAAACATACCAATTGAGTCATTCTTGCAAGCTAAGACCTAGCTGTATTATCCTTGGGGCAATCTTATCTAGGATAGGATACCTTTTTCAAGAGAGGTGATATACCCGTATTTCACCTGTGTTGTTGTGTGCTAAAAACACCATCAACACCTTACCCTCTTAAAAATTTCTACGTGCATTTGATTTTCCATTATTGAGTTGAGTGCACAAGGAAAGCATCACTCGCTATTCTATAATTCTCGAGGGACTCTAAATACTCCAATTATGGGAAGTGTTTATATATGCTAGTATGTTGGCATGACCTAATGATGTTCAATCCTCTAAATGTGCGATGATGAGCCATCAAACACACAAGGGTATGAAATCATTTGAAACTCACAAGTTTGCCTAAATTATTTCAATTGCTTATGTAAGCAATCACTAATCAAGATGACCCAATCAAAATGATCATTGTCATTACATGTGGTGCTTATGAGATAAAACATCCACGGCTTTAAACTGTAAGATTCCTCTAGCCTATGACTTGGTTGACGAGACTGATCATGATTGAAAACTCATCTCTAAACTCTTTTCACCCCAAATTCTTGGGCAAAACTAAGTTCTATCTTTCAGCCAATGCTTGGCAACTTGCTTTTCACACTCCCCAAGATCCACTTCAAGTTATTCCCCATAAGGAGGTATAGAGAAGGCTAACTTGATGTCATCAAATTTGAGACTACATAAAACATGCCAATCTCTCTCTCTCTCTCTCTCTCTCTCTCTCTCTCTCTCTCTCTCTCTCTCTCTCTCTCTCTCTCTCTCTCTCTCTCTCTCTCTCTCTCTCTCTCTCTCCTCTCTCTCTCTCTCCTCTCTCTCTCTCTCTCTCTCTCCTCTCTCTCTCTCTCTCTCTCTCTCTCTCTCTCTCTCTCTCTCTCTCTCTCTCTCTCTCTCTCTCTCTCTCTCTCTCTCTCTCTCTCTCTCTCTCTCTCTCTCTCTCTCTCTCTCTCTCTCTCTCTCTCTCTCTCATGATTGTAGTGTTTCACACAAGGTAAAACAAATTCTAAGCTTTGAGTTGAAATTGGAATGATCTTGCTTGACCAAGGTTGTAATCCATTAATTTCTTCGCTACTCTACTTCCTTCTTTAATCTTTTCTTTGAGATCAAATCCTTCTAGGGAGATCTAACTTTAATCTTTTCTTCAAGATCAACTCCTTATGGGGAAACATGACATAGGTCAATTTCCTGCCCTTGAGATGCTTGTGAATGAGGACCGAAGGCACTTCTAAAGTGAGTGTTGAATATTGCATTTTGTGAACAAAAAATTATCAATTCAAACTTGTTTTTGACACTTTATGCTAATGATTTTCAGACAAAATTTGCCTTCTTCTACTTGATTTTGCAAAATTAAAAGAATGTTTTTTTTTATACTATTGTTATGATAGTTCTTCTCTAAGAAGTCCTCCTACAACTATTGCTCAATGTTGATAAAGCTTTTTTTATACTATTGTTATGATAGTTCTTCTCTAAGAAGTCCTCCTACAACTATTGCTCAATGTTGATAAAGCCTACAAAATCACAATTTTATTGCTGCAAACCCTATTGTACCTATTACTCCTATTGTGTAGATGTATTTGAATAAAATTCTAAAAAAAATCTCTTCTCCAAATGATGTTTGAGCTTTATTGTAGAGAAGAATGTGTTGACATTTCTTCTGAATCAGCATTAGGGTTTGCCACTTCTAATGCACAGGCAGATTCAGGCCAACTGAATACAGGAGGTTGCGTGAGCTCCTCCCCTTCACTTCTGGTTCTGCCGCACCAAGGGGGTATCCCTATAACTCAAGATGTAACCTTGACTAGCTCAAAGATAGAAGGATCTAACTTGACAACAACAGGCAGAATACTCTCATGTATGGACCAAGATCTGTATGATAGATCACAAGGCTGGCAACATTCTTGGACATGATGTCTGGTTGGGTATGAGAGCATGCAGGGGGTTCCTAATCCTACTCCTATAACTAACAGGTGGAAGTATGTAATGGTTTGATATGAATTTGATTGCAAAGCTGGACATGGTGTATAACACAAGAACACAGCATGATTGGTGCCTATCCAGGGCTTGGAGTCGGTAGACATACACCTGTGAATGATCAGCATGAATAGCTAAAACTGGATTTCAGGGGGATACACATGATATCTGCCTTACAGATATCTCCCAATATAGAGTGTTGAGCTATCTCTACTTATGGCATCCCTACTGCAGTATACCCTTCCCAATGTTCAACCTGAAAACAGTTTAATCTGCCCCTTGAGCAGAGGTTAAAAGATCAGACATTCAACATAGGAATTCTATGCTCTAGAATCTAAACATCACACAAATATCCAGATCCAGAAGAAGAATACATGCAATACTGGAGACAGAATTAACACAACACATGCTAAGATAGCATTACTCATATAAGATCAACCATGAAACCAGTGGATTCATGCCAAGTCCTACAACAGGAGATACATAAACTCACAAGATCAAGCTGTACAGAGCAACCAGATCAGCTGGTTTTGGATTACAGAGCCAAAAATCTACAACTTTCAACAACCTTGAATGAATAACATCGTCTGCCTTATATAGCAGGAGGATGTCTTCAGCATTAACTACCAGGTTGACCAAAACTCCTGCCAGGTATACAGTATCAGAGAGATGGCGCTCAAACATAACCAGATTGGCGCCCAAACTTGAATGCAGCAGGTAGGGGAGGAGACAGGAAGATTTCTCGAGCCCCGCGCCACTATCCGCTGATTGACACCTCCAGTCGGGTACAGGATCCACCCACGCCATCGCCCATACCTCTGCAACAATCGCCATTAATGGCGCACCAACCCGCGGCCTCGGGAAGAACATCAAACAGTCGATCGCAACTACTTCCCGCCGAGGTTCATCATCATGATATTTTGAATATGCAGGATAACATTATCCCACATGCACCCCGCAGCAACCTCATAAACACTTTATATACTAGGTCGTGAGCATATATCATGTCGGTGCTTTTGCTCCTGACGACACTAGTATAGACCTCATCATCATCATCCTCCAGCAGCATGATATCCTGTCGTTCGAAATATCACCCTGACGTCATCATGATATTCGCAATATAAACTGCATGATAATCGCCTTCATCGGCACAACCTGATCCATCGGAGAAACATCCTCCTGCTGAGCCTATACCAAAAGTCTGGCCGATGAACATCCTGATGACGTCATCATCATATCCTGCTGACGTCATCATCATATCTGCCTACTGCGCGCCTCCTCATATCCGGATGACGTCATCATCATGTTTACAAATATCAGGGGATCATCACAAGGTGATCAGTGTTAGAAATATGACCCACTGTTAGTGCCTGAATTGACTGGTGGTTTTCTGAGCAATTTTCATTCAGGCACTCTCCCTAAGTATCCAAAAAATACTCCAAGTGTTGGACCTCCTCAGTGTTTTTCAGCTGCATCATCATATTTTTCCGAAGGAGGAGGTCATCATCATCATGTTTGTTTCGATGAAGGTCATCATCATCTTATTCTCCGTCGACCGGTTTCTCAACGTCATCATCATATTTCGCTGTCGGGTGATGTTTGGGTTTTATCCTGATGATGATGCTGATGTGCTACAGTGCGCCCTGATCTGCTTGCGAGGGTGATTCTTCAAAGTCTCCGGTGATCTTCCATTTATCACCGTGCGCAGGCATGATGATGATGTTACTTATTCTTTGAGTTGCTCGACCTAACTTGTTTTATCCTAAGGGTCGTCGTCATCATCATCATATTTCCAGTTATCATCCTGCTGCTTGCGGAGGCCATCATATTTTCTGCCTTCATGATTTTTCGCCAGGGTGATATTTTATCATCGGGTGATCTTGGTTAATATCATCCTGATGATGTTGTCGAAGAGTTCTAAGTGCGACCCGATATCCACTAGGGTCATCATATTTTGAACGTCAGGATGATCTTAGTCAATATCATCCTGATGATGTTGATCACCTCTTGTTCGTTGTTTTTTTCATCCTGATGATGCTGACGTCATCCTTATATCAGGGTGATATCCGGTTCTCTGCCTATCTGCATCATGATATTTCCGAAGGAGGGGGTGATATTTTCATATCACCCGGATATATGTTTGTTTGAGCATCATGATGATGCTGATATCAAGGAGATATCCGCCTGCCGGCTTCGCGCATTATCTACTGGGGGTGATCTTTTCAAGCAGCATCATCATATTCAGTTATCGCCCCGATCTTATAGTGGAGCTACAGTGCAACCTGATATTTGAACATCAGGAGGATATTTCCAAATATCCGGTTGTCTTCCGAATATCATGATGATGTTAATATGATGATGACGTCATCAAGGTCCAGGGGGGTCATATTTCTAACACTGATCACCTTGTGATGATCCCCTGATATTTGTAAACATGATGATGACGTCATCCGGATATGAGGAGGCGCGCAGTAGGCAGATATGATGATGATGTCAGCAGGATATGATGATGATGTCATCAGGATGTTCATCGGCCAGACTTTTGGTATAGGCTCAGCAGGAGGATGTTTCTCCGATGGATCAGGTTGTGCCGATGAAGGCGATTATCATGCAGTTTATATTGCGAATATCATGATGACGTCAGGGTGATATTTCGAACAACAGGATATCATGCTGCTGGAGGATGATGATGATGAGGTCTATACTAGTGTCGTCAGGAGCAAAAGCACCGACATGATATATGCTCACGACCTAGTATATAAAGTGTTTATGAGGTTGCTGCGGGGTGCATGTGGGATAATGTTATCCTGCATATTCAAAATATCATGATGATGAACCTCGACAGGAAGTAGTTGCGATCGACTGTTTGATGTTCTTCCCGAGGCCGCAGGTTGGTGCGCCATTAATGGCGATTGTTGCAGAGGTATGGGCGATGGCGTGGGTGGATCCTGTACCCGACTGGAGGTGTCAATCAGCGGATAGTGGCGCGGGGCTCGAGAAATCTTCCTGTCTCCTCCCCTACCTGCTGCATTCAAGTTTGGGCGCCAATCTGGTTATGTTTGAGCGCCATCTCTCTGATACTGTATACCTGGCGGGAGTTTTGGTCAACCTGGTAGTTAATGCTGAAGACATCCTCCTGCTATATAAGGCAGACGATGTTATTCATTCAAGGTTGTTGAAAGTTGTAGATTTTTGGCTCTGTAATCCAAAACCAGCTGATCTGGTTGCTCTGTACAGCTTGATCTTGTGAGTTTATGTATCTCCTGTTGTAGGACTTGGCATGAATCCACTGGTTTCATGGTTGATCTTATATGAGTAATGCTATCTTAGCATGTGTTGTGTTAATTCTGTCTCCAGTATTGCATGTATTCTTCTTCTGGATCTGGATATTTGTGTGATGTTTAGATTCTAGAGCATAGAATTCCTATGTTGAATGTCTGATCTTTTAACCTCTGCTCAAGGGGCAGATTAAACTGTTTTCAGGTTGAACATTGGGAAGGGTATACTGCAGTAGGGATGCCATAAGTAGAGATAGCTCAACACTCTATATTGGGAGATATCTGTAAGGCAGATATCATGTGTATCCCCCTGAAATCCAGTTTTAGCTATTCATGCTGATCATTCACAGGTGTATGTCTACCGACTCCAAGCCCTGGATAGGCACCAATCATGCTGTGTTCTTGTGTTATACACCATGTCCAGCTTTGCAATCAAATTCATATCAAACCATTACATACTTCCACCTGTTAGTTATAGGAGTAGGATTAGGAACCCCCTGCATGCTCTCATACCCAACCAGACATCATGTCCAAGAATGTTGCCAGCCTTGTGATCTATCATACAGATCTTGGTCCATACATGAGAGTATTCTGCCTGTTGTTGTCAAGTTAGATCCTTCTATCTTTGAGCTAGTCAAGGTTACATCTTGAGTTATAGGGATACCCCCCTTGGTGCGGCAGAACCAGAAGTGAAGGGGAGGAGCTCACGCAACCTCCTGTATTCAGTTGGCCTGAATCTGCCTGTGCATTAGAAGTGGCAAACCCTAATGCTGATTCAGAAGAAATGTCAACAGAATGAAAGTATAATTACCCTTTAAATAGACAATGTTGCCTCAAACTTAAGTATTGCTTTGAGAATAGCTTGTGCTTTTTATTTTTTAAAACCATCTAATATAAATAGCTATTGAAAGGCTATTTGGAAAAAGATGTGTCTCTAGAAAAAGTGAGTCGACCACACCTAAAATAGACTGACAAAAATAGGAAAGTAAATTGTGCTTTTAGGAATAAATTGTTGAACACAATGAGGTGCTGAGACGGGGGGGGGGGTGAATTAACACATACTAAAACTTAACCAGATATCAACAAATAAAACTGAATAACATATAGAATAAAAAGGAAATTTGCAACACAAGAATCAACACATGACACTAGTATTTTACGTGGAAAACCCTAAGATAGGGAAAAACCACGATGAGTGTTAGCTCACAATATATATGCTCAGTACAAACATGTTACAACTTTGTTTTAGGGCTTCAACCCAAGGAAGCTACTACTCCCTGTATTACAACTTTGATTTATGGTTACCACCCAAGGAATCTACTACTCCCTAAGTATCTGCTCACTGTAATAGGTTTTAAAAGGGTAGTACAAATGTATGGACTGCTATAAAGAACACATCTGACTTATGCTGATAATGCAGTCTACTTTTTCTGCTCAATATATATCCTCAAATTGATTTCGCACACTTCATATCTTGCCCTCTGCTCTGTTGTGTTCACATTCACATTATTGCCTTACAAATAAAATTTATCTTCTATAAATATCCTCTGCATCACTTCAAAACACTGATTAGGTTGGCATCAAAACATCATTAGATGAAATGTGTACCTCTTCACAAGTCAATCTCAAAACATAGAATATGATAATAAAAACTTGTTGTGGACGTCAGGACTTCATTAATGGGATCAATGCACATCTCTCCATACATTCGAAGATAGAGAAACTAATCAAGATCCTCCACACATGTCAGATACTTATCCACTCGGCTCAAACTATTCAACACTACTAACTAATCATCTTCATACAAATGGGGAGAAGCCAAAAACTCTATGTGGACCAAGAATTAAATTACACATGAACTCAACAACCTTCATACTCCTTACTGCTAAAGTATCAACTCAATCTATGCATCTGCAAGATAGGAAACATGACTATCTGTAGAAAACATAGCATCTCGCATCACATGTGATACTTCACATCTCAAAATATGATGTTGCGGTGAGATGCAAGACTTGAAACCTTTTGGGAATGAGCTTAAACATCATTATATGCTTATTGTTAGATCCACACACCTTTATCTGATGATTATGGAGGAATTTAAAAGTTTGGCATAGAAAACTAGGAATCCAGAGGATTTACAGACATAATAAATTGATGTTGTACCGGAAAATGAAATTTGTTTGCATGCAGATCATACCTAATATCCCTTAGAACATGTAGTGTCTCTGCATAACCTCTAATGACTGATCTATACATGTTTCATCCTCTACAAAACTCAAACTTGTGTATTCAGGCTCCGGAACAGGCAATATTGCCTCAGTCTAAGTGATGGTCGATACTCTGTCCCTTGTAACTTTTTATGCAGATGATATGAAGACTTGAAATATTGGATTTATCATTTCAATACCTTAGTAAAGTTGTCTTCAGAACTGCAAGATAAAATATTGCTCTATAGAGAAGTGCGGACCAACTCAAGATGATTATGCCTTAAGATGTGCACCGTGAATGCCTTATTGAGATTTATGCTTATTGTCATTAAGTGTGGTACACCCAAATAATGAGATATATGTGTGTATATAAGGAACATGCAAAGACATGAGTGTTTACCTCTGTATCATACTCAAACCCCAAACTAATCATCTCCCCATACTTAGACTATTTTCTCTCCTCCCGGACTGGTTTGCCTTGACCATACTGACTCTTCCTCTGTACAAGTTTGTCTATATATTTCCATCTATTATGTTGACATCAATGACAACACACATTGCCAACAATCTCCCCCTTTGTCATTGATGGCAACATATACTCCCCCTTAGACATATGTTTCTCTCTCCCCCTTTGACATCAAGGATAAAGGGATTGACATCCTTTGTTTGTATCAATTCAAAACACTGTATAAACTCCCCCTTACAAAAATACTTTTGAATTGTACTCCCCCTAATTGTGTTATTTAGTTACAAAATTATACCTTTGAAAACCAAAATGCTATTACCAATCTACTCAATACATCTGCATTACTATATACATAAAAAATTGTCTTATTTGCATTGCTCTAAGAACTCACTTGGATGGTATGATGGCCTTGTAGATTACCTTGAGTTGTTGAACAATGGCAGTCCAGATGACACACTCTGAGATTATCATATGGTTCTAACATTCACACTCCATTCATATCTCCTCAGCTTCCTCTAGGTTGCTTGGGGTCCTCTACCTTTTCTACTTTCCCTGGTAGACCAGACATTAAGGCAAGTCTCAAATTTACTACCTCTCTCGACTAACCAAATTATTTCTATATGTTTTCTCTTTGATCCTGTAGTTGAGATAATTGTGCATGCAGAGTTTCCACTTGTACCCTAGTTGCACCATTCTTATCCTTTGACAAATCATAAGTTTCGGCCAACTTGGATAACTGTGACTCAATGGAGTCCATCTGAGTTTTGATGTTCTTTGTGGAATTTGGCCATTTTAGGCAGAACATATATAATGTTGTGGAATCATCAATGCGAGCTTTGAATTTCTTCAAGTTTTCTTTAAGTTTGTCATGTGCCCTAACACATTTGTCAACCATCTCAGCCATTCTTTTGTCATTTATTCTTCTTGCTGCCTCTTTTTCTGCTTTCTCCTCTATGTGGGAGCATAAAGGAGTCCATTAGCAACTTAAGCTTTTGCTCCAGAGGTAGAGAGGAGTCAATGGTTACCTCTGGTAACCCTTCTTGTATCAACTCCACAACATCCTCTATTGCACTAGATTTCTTCTGATTTTCTCGTAAAAACTCTTTTCTTGCTGAGGCATGTAGTATATCACCGAGCTGTAATTTGTGTAAAGGGGAAATGCTTGTCACGTCAATCTATCCTTCATTGGTTGGAACCTGCAGCAGTTGAAGAGTGACAACTGGTTGAAATTGTATTTGTAAGTTCAGTAGGTCTGTGAAGGAATTAGTTGACCCTTGACCAATCTCTTCTGCCCCATCTTGACTCTTCTCTAGAGTCTTTTCTTTATCATCAGCAACCACATCTTTAGCAGGTTCTTCATGTTGCTTTGTATTCACTGGAACATTATGTTGATCTTGCACATTTGTCTGATCATTGACTTGTTTAGTGTTCTCCGGAACACTCTGTCCATCTTTCTGATTGTCCTGAGGAATAGAATCAATATTCATATCTTTTTGCATATTTTCATCAATCTTCTTCTTTTCAATCTGTTCTTCTTTCTCTAGAGAGGATGCATTGGCATGATGATGTGATTGTGGTGGTGAAACATGTGGTTGTTCCACATCCTATGTTTCTCTTACTTCACCAAGCACTTTAAGAGTTATTTCTTCTGTTTCTTTTGTGATTTTTTCAATGTCTTTCTTTTTGTTTTGCATGAGAGTGTCTACTCTATGTTTTGTTCTAAGCTCTTGTGCTTGCCTTTGAACTAATTTCTCCTTTTATTCATTTGAAAGGGAAATCCCAGCTTTATCCAAGGCATCTTGTCTAAGTTTTTCATCTGGGGCTACAACTTCTTCTCTATCCCTTCTTAAGGATTTCTGTAGGCTTTCCAATACTCTAGACAAGATCTCATCCAGAGACTTATTATATCTCATCATGTACATAACAATATCCTTTTCAATAATGGGTTGATGCTCAGAGTAGATTCCGAGAAGAGTGCCACAATTTCATCAAACAAACTATGATAAATAATAGCATTATAGACAACATCTAGAGACATAGGTCCTCTAGAAGAAGATATTGGTGCCTGGGAGTCATTTTTCTTTTTCTTCTCGAGAGGAGGAATTGGCTCCTTTTCTTCTTCTTCTTCACTTGCTTCTATATCTTGTTTCTTGTTTTTTTTGGCCTTCACCTTGACCCTGGGTTCCTTTTTCTTCTTTTCCTTTTCTTGTTTCTTTCAAATCACCTCTTCTTCTTTATCACTCTCGATCTCTTCTACAACATTTTCCTTCTTCTTTGATTGTTTTCCCTTGATTTCATTAGTGTTTGACCTTCAGAGACTTGAGTCTGTCTAGCAGAGGGAGTGGGTTGCAGTAAACTAGCAAAGAATTGAGAAGCACATCTACTTGATCTTCTTGGTGTTGGATGCTCAAAAGTAAGAGGCACAACATATTTAGTAGTGTTTTGAGCAGTGAAGCCTCCAGGTGGGATACCAACCCTTTTGAATAACTTTCCTTTATTCTTCTCTACCTCTTCTAAAACCCTTTTCTTGCATATTTTATCTTGAATTTCTTCACAAGTTCCAAATCTTTCAACCTTAGGATCTTTAGGCAAACTTAACAAGCATAGGCCTTAACTTCTTCATCAGGCACTTCATATGGAAATTTGGGAATCCATGAGGTCCTCGACTCAACTGCTACCATATAACAATAATCTCTGTCACAAGAAATGTTATGTCATCTTTGTATTTCCTGAACAAATCAAAGGAGATTTTATCCCTTTTATGCATTTCAGTTTGGAAATTCTTGAAGAATCCCTAGAAGATAGTTTTATACCTTTGTGAGTCAAAGTTTCTTATGTATTTTGTATTTGCACTACTATTGGCCTATCTTGTTGCCATAACTTTCCTTTGAATCCCTATAACTCATTCATGAAAAAGAATACCAAACAAATGATTAGTGAAGCATACTTGAAGTTGTATCCTGTCTCCTTTGTTTTTCTTAGATTCTCTAACAATTGATCCTTCGTCACTTCACACAAATCAAAATCCTTACCCTCTTTAGCCATCTGATAGGCAGTGTATATGGTTGTAGCGGTTGCAGATCCCTCTCTGTTGGAGTAGTACACTTTGTATGCAATTCCCATTGCTGCATATCTTACATTGGGATCAATAATATCATCAATGGTTAAAATCCTTTTGTCAAATTTGGCACCAGTTAGTTCAGTGACGTTTTCATTCTTGATTGATTTCAACTATGGTATGGTTCTAGTGGAGCATAATCCTATTATAGCCCTAATAACTTCTTTCATTATTTGATAAGGTTTGTCAAGGTATATGATTTCATCATGAATTCTACTGAGGATATACCTAACCTAGTCATGCTCATTACAAAAATCTAGAAAGTCTCTCCAAACATCCAAACATTTTGCTTCAATGTTGGCATACTCAGGTTTGTAATGTATATCATCATCATCTTTCAATCCATGCCTTAGGGTTTCAAATTTGCCATGGTCAATCTCCTCCAATTTTGCATGAATGTATATTATGACATCTTTTGTGTATAACACAAATGCAGGAACATTAGATAATGCCCCAGTACTATCAACTTCCATTGCCTTATAAGGGTGTTTCTTGAATTTTGGTCGGGGTTCATCAGCAATGTTGATCAACTGAGGAGTAAAGGATGTAGCCATCTTAATAGCTTCAATAACTCAGGGTTTTAACCAGAGAAATCATAAAATATATGTAGATGCAAAGAGTAGGGTTTGCTTCAACACTTTGTTGAGAATCCTTTGCTTTTTGTCAATCTCTTCAACTTGCTTGATTTCATTCAAATGAGGGTGAGAATGATCAAATATTGCATATATACATCTCTCACCAACCAATTTTGTTCCACATTAATTACCTGCACAGTTTTGCCCTAGTTTGCCTTTTTCTTGTACATAAGCCAACAATTACTCGACAATCCTCCATAAGTTGGTCAATTGCTCCAAAATTTTGTCGATCTCATCTGCATGTTGAATTATTTCAGCATCATTGAAGGAGGGGTGAAGGATTTGCAGTAACAACTCCCCCTGAGTCCATGCATCCTTTTGGTAGATGCCCTTATCACTGTAAATCCTAGAGATTTTCACAATATGCCGCATTTAGAGATTTTTCTCTAGAATCTTGATCAGACTTCTTTAAATCATTATCTTAGTATGCATGTATCGACAGTAGCCAACATGCTAAGAAATTCAGCATCTTGCTTGTTCATGGGTTTGAAGAATTTTGCAGTTGTAACTCCCCTGAACTAGTACTTCACCTTTTAGTTACCGCAGGATCCATCTGCACTAGGTAGAGGTCTGGAAACATCACATACTTCCTTCTTCTTCCATACTTTGTTCATTTCCATCCTTTGCTGAGCAATATCAACTTTCTTTTGGGAAACATGCCTCACATTCTTTCCAGAGTGCCTTGTTTGATTGCACTCATGACAAGTGCACTTTGTTTGCTGAGCATTTCCATTTCTTCTTGCCTTTGATCTACTGTTAGCTGCTTTGTGTCCAAACTTATTACAAGTATAACATTATCCATAAAAGGATTAAGCATTATCCCTGTTGTTCCTTGGCATTTTACCTCTGCAGACATTAGCCTTATGTCCCATCTTATTGCAAACATAACACCTAACTGAATTCTTATTTGTCTTACTTCTACATTCAACAGCTTTATGACCAACTTTATTGCAAGTGTAACATCTTAGAGCATTTTTATTTATCTTGATCCTACAATCAACAACTTTGTGCCCAAATTTATTACAAGTAAAACAATTGCCATTTAACCTTTGAGAATACCTGATTTGAGTTGGTTGCCTTGTAGGTGGATGATCTCTAAATTTTTTCTTCATATTCTTCCTTTGTCTTTAGACAGGGGTGAATTCATCTTCTTTTGTAACTCTATAGGTTTTCTTCTTAGGATCTTTAATGCAAGTCTTCTCCTTCTTTGTTTTAGCCTTTCCTTTTGATTGGAAGTTATCATATAGATTTGCAGAAGCACTGATCATAGGACTCTTTCCCTTTTCAAAACTAAGACCTGATTTTTCCTTTGCTGGCTTTTGAGAGTTAATTATTTCATCAAGGATTTCAAATCCTCCTTTTAGTTTTAGTCCTTTGTCAATCTACTCTTTTTCCTTTTCCAGTTCTTTTCTTAGAGTGACAACTTTTTCCTCAAGTTTTGAACATTTAGCTGATTCCTCATTGAGCTCGATGTTTAAGCAGTCTTCAATCCTCTTCTCCTCTTCAATCATAACCTTTAGATTTGAGATCATATCTTTAGCCTCTTTGAGCTTTGTGTCACCTCCTTTGTCTCCTTCTAATAGAGTTTTCAACTTGCCAATTTCTTCTTTTGACTCCTTGGCCTTCGTCTTCAATTTGTCAATTGTCTCTTTTGCTAATTCAATCATGTCTTCATACTCTACATTCAGTCCTTTGACTTCATCTAGTTCATTAAGGGCTAACTTGAGTTCTTCCTTAAGGTCTACTTCACTCCCATCGAGGTCCCACCTTCACGTTTCATTGCTTCAAGTTCTAGTTTCGGTACAAATACATCATTGTCCATAACTTCATATTCCATGTGTTCAAGTGTAGGATATGCCTTAGTTGTTAGGCTTTTCAAAGGCACTTAGCTCTGATACCAATTGTTGAACACAATGAGGTGTTGAAAGGAGGGGTGTGAATCAACACATACTAAAACTTAACCAAATATCAACAAATAAAATTAAATAACATATAGAATAGAAAGGAAATCGTGCAACACAAGAATTAACACATGACACCAATATTTTACGTGGAAAACCCTAAGACAGGGAAAAACCACTGTGAGTGTTTCATAATATAATATGCTCACTGCAAACATGTTACAACTTTGTTTTAGGGCTTCAACCCAAGGAAACTACTATTCCTTGTATTAAAACTTTGATTTAGGGTTACCACCCAAGGAAGCTACTACTTCTTAAGTATCTGCTCACTGTAATAGGTTTTATAAGGGTAGTACAAATGTATGGACTGCTATAAAGAACACATCTGACTTATGCTGATAATGCAGTCTACTTTTTCAACTCAATATATATCCTCAAACTAATTTTGTACACTTCATATCTCGCCCTCTGCTCTGCTATGTTCACATTCACATTATTGGTTTACAAATGAATTTTATCTTCTGTAAATATCCTCTGCATCACTTCAAAACACTGATTAGGTTGGCATCAAAACATCATTAGATGAAATGTGTACCTCTTCACAAGTCAGCCTCAAAACATACAATATGATAAGAAAAACTTGTTGAGAACCTTAGGGCTTCATTAAGGGGATCAATACACATCTATCCATACATTCAAAGATAGAGAAACTAATCAGGATCCTCCGCACATGTCAGATACTTAACCAGTCAGCTCAAACTATTCAACACTACTAACTGATCATCTTCATATAGCTGGGGAGAAGCCAAAAACTCTATGTAGAAAAAGAATTCAATCACACACAAACTCAACAACCTTCATACTCCTTACTGCTAAAGTATCAACTCAATCTATGCATCTGCAAAATAGGAAACATGACTATCTATAGAAAACAGAGCATCCTAGATCACACGTGATATTTCACATCTCAAAATATGATGTTGCGGTGAAATGAAAGACCTAAAACTTTTGGGAATGAGCTTAAAAATCATTATATTCTTCTTGCTAGATCCACACAACTTTATCTGATGATTCTGGAGGAATTCAAAAGTTTGGCATGGATAACTAGGAGTCTTGAGGACTTATAGACATAATAACTTGATGTGGTACCAGAAAATGAAATTTATCTGCATGTAGATCATACTTGATATCCCTTGGAACATGTAGTGTCTCCGCACACCCTCTAATGACTAATCTATACATGTTTCATCCTCTACAAAACTCAAACTTGTGTGTTTAGGCTTCGGAATAGGCAGTATTGCCTCAGTCTAAGTGACGGTCAATACTTTATCCCTTGTAACTTTTTATGCAGATAATATGAGGACTTGAATACTTGGATTTATCATTTCAATACCTTAGTAAAGTTGTCTTTAGAGCCGTAAGATAAAATATTGCTCTGTGGAGAAATGCGGACCAACTCAAGATGACTTTGCCTTAGGATGTGCATTGTGAATGCCTTAGTGAGATTTCTGCTTCTTTTCATTAAGTACGGTACACCCAACTGATGAGATATATATGTGTGGATGCAAGGAACATGCAAAGACATGAGTGTTTACCTTTGCATCATACTCAAACCCAAAACTAATCATCTCCCCATACTTAGACTATTTTCTCTCCCAAACTGGTTTGCTTTGACCATACTGACTCTTCCTCTATACAAGTCTGTCTATATATTCCATCTATTATGTTGACATCAATATATACTATGTTGACATTATTGACAACACACATTGCCAACATAAATGTGTCTATGTTATTTTATGTATTGGTGAGTGACATCTCCTTGATGCATGCCAGTGCATTAGGATACAAATGTCAATAACCTACCAACACTCATTTGTATTGGCAAGTGCCAATTCCTTGGTGTACATCAATATACTGAAATTTATTTCTTCAATTGCTTTCCTCTTAAAAATGTGTATTTCTTTTAGTTGTATATGGTGGTGCGTTCATGCTACGGGAGACACACTTCAAATTATTTCCTTTGTCTATGCAGCACTCGCCATCTCCTTATTGATTCCTTTGCTCTATAAACAAGTGTGTATTAGGGTACAGAAATTGCCAGACGTGCGCTAATGTATAAGGATAATTTTAGTCTTTTCCTTTTTGTTCTTTACGAGGCACGTGCTTATCACTCAACACACTAATGCATTGCAAAATTTTCTTGAATATTGAATGCCTTTGTGAAGCTGTCAGTTAACACTTGTAGATGCGCCCAAGGTTTGAGTGTTTGGTTTGAAGTTTTAAAAATACTGACTAGCTTCATGGTGGCATGCCTATTCTTCCTCTTGAACTTTATATACTATCATCATTTGCTCTGGTGCATTTCTATTTTAGGGGCTATGCCATACAAACAAAATCTTGCTTCTATTTATTGTTTTAAAATCATTTCTTAATGTGCTGCACACTGTTGCTTAGGTGCGTGCCAATACTCTAATTATTTTTTTATAAATTATTCATTCTCTATGTTGGTACATGTGCCTGATCTACATAGGTGTTTAACTTCTAAACTCTTGCATGCTCTTTGATGCATCCTTTGCCTCATCCTTGCTTTGGTGTGTATCCTTTACCGCTAGACCAGGATATTTTTTTGTACTTTTCTAGGTTTGTTGAGTAGAGGCACATGCTAAGTGCCCAACACATGCACCAATACTCAAGGAGAAACATACCGACCATTTTTATTGATGCACCTAAACTTTTTGGTGCACGACTATACATTATAGAAGAATTTTGAAAGTCTTTTACCTCTCTGTCAAGGCACATGCCAAAACTACTACACATGCCAATACATTGAATTCAATGACACATCTTTGAAACTCTTCCCACATATCCTTTTGCTTTGTTCATGCATATTTCTCTAGATGATTAAACTTATGATCATATGGGGGTTAGGTAATGTATGCAAAAAGGTGGAGTAGGAAATCTTTTAAAACACGTTAGGGGTGGATAAATGATATATTTTTTTGTTGACAAGTTTCAAAAAAATACAAAAGTTTTGTGTAGATACAACAATTGGCTCTATCTAGGGATCACAATGTATACTTACAGTGTAGAAGAACTACAGAATCTCTGGGGACCTATAAGGAGACCAGTGCTTTATCAATCAAGCAAAAAGAGTCTAAATTTTCTTACATCACCTAAAGATGAAACTTTGGATTTATCTAATGAAACACAACATTACAAAATACATAAAAAGGAAAAATAATACGACATCATGAATACATCATAGATGAGGAAACACAACATGAAACGTAAAGAGAGAGAAAGCCCTCTAATCCCTAAGGAATGAAGTGTTTTAGGTATTCCCACTATAGGCCAATGGCAAATGTGTACCTTCCAAAAGTGAAATAAAGTAAGTATTATTGCAATTGAGTTGACAAATCTTGAAAGGTTCTAGCCATAAGGAGTCAAATTTATCATACATTCCTTTTGGTGCATACATCTTGTCCCAAACTAGAATGAGATTGCCAACTTGGAAATCCATCTATTGAGCCTTCTCATCAAAGATTTTCTTTACTTGTTCCCAGTGATTAGTGATCATGTTGACCACCTCTACTCTCTCTTCTTTGAGTTTGGTTAAATATATTATGTGTTTCTTGATAAGATCCTTGAATTCACTATCTTTAACAGTCACGACTAGCAATAATGTTGATATTCCCAGCATGATTGGAAAAACTGATTCTATCTCATACATAATGATGAAAGGATATGTGTTGATTGCTCTCTTTGGAGTGATCTTGTCTACCCATAAGGAATTATATAAGTTTTCTTGTCAGGTGCGTTAATTGGTGTTAACCAAATTTTAAATAATTGTAATAATATTCTTGTTGGAAGACTCGACTTGCCCATTACCCTAAGAGTAATAATCTGATGAGTGAGACAAGGTAATCCCATAATAAAAATGAAATTATAGTATATCCTTGGAAGAAAAGCTTGAAGCATTGTGTATTACGACCTTGCAAGGCACCCCAAAGTGTGAAAGTATGTTTTCCTTATAAAAACACACACGACCTCTAAAATAGCCCAATTTGTAGGAATGGCCTCAATCCATTTTGTGAAATAATCCATCATAGTGAGAACATATACATGCCCTTTGCAAGAATTTATATTGAGAGGCCTGATGAAATCTAACCCCCATTATTGAAAAAGGGCTTCAATAATAACCGGTTTGACTAGTGTGGCTGCTAGCTTAAGCTTTCCAACAAACTATTGACAAGTTTGACATTTTAGCATCCACTCCTATGCATCACAAAACATGGTTGGCTAATGGTATTATGCTCTCAATATCTTGATTGTTTTAATATGTGATTAGAAGTGACCACCACAAGCTTTATCAAGAAATCCTTCTAAAAAATTTCGTTGTTGCTCCTTGCTCGAATGCACCTCAAGAAAGTACCATCCAAACTATGTTTGTACAACACATCTTTCCATAGAAGATATTTGAGATCTCTTAATTTCAAAGTTCTTCTTTGTTGCTTGTCCACGTGGCTTGAACAATCTCTGTACATCAAGTAATATACTATGTATGTATACCATTTGTCTATGGAATCAATAAAAAACATCAAAGGGTGTTCATCTTTGTTGGCAAAGAACAGGGCAGTAGGTAGAACCTACCGTAAACTACTGCAAAGGCCATGCAGAGGGTATAGCTGACTCACAAAGAGGTATTTTGGGAAAGGACACACCTCTATGTTGATATATAGGAGATACATACAATGCAATGTAAAGTAAGAGTGAAAGAGTAATAGAGAATAAGAGTATATGTAAGTAATATGTATAAGGCAGAAACTTAGACCTGTTGGTATGGATATGTATATACCTATTGATGAGAAATGAATATAATGGAGATATAATGATTGTGATACCATTGTATATGTGCTATGATGATTTGCTTTACTTATCTTGTACCACATATTAGATTTCCTTAACGTTTATTCATATTTCTCTCATTGTCTGGCTGGGATATAAACTAGACTTACAGACTTGATTAAGGACCAAATCTCCAGACCGGTATCCCTCCCATTTCTTGCCAACATTTGGTTCCTTTGCTGGGATCCTAGAAAAGGGTAGTGAAGAAAGAGAGAATAAATAAGGAAAGGGAAAGTGCAGAGTAGCACAAGTAAGGAAACTTGAGTGATAGGAATTTTTTTATGATCTATGGAAGATTTTAAATTCTCTTTAGTTCCTACCCTTGTGAAAGGGGGGCATGCACTTAAGGAGATGACAAATGGAATAGGGGGAGGATTTGAAAGGATCCTTGAAAATATGTAACTCTTCAAGATAAGCCAACCATGGGATACATCAATATTAATATGATTCCAACTCAAAAACACCCATGGCAAAAGAGGATAACAAAAGATTAAGGGAAAATACAGAAATAAACCCAAGAAAGAGAGGAAAGGTACCGCAGAAGAATGGAGAAGGTGAGAGAAACAAGTAGAAATAAGGAAAGAGAAATTGTGGAAGAAAATAAGTTGGATGAGCACTCTAATGAGGGTGTTGCTGAGCACGCTATTATGTTTGTTGCCGAAGAGGAAAATATAAAGGGAAAAGAATGAATGAATGAAGAAGCCATAGAGGCTACTACAAAGTTAATACAGAGAGATATAGAGAATCCTGAGCCTATTACAATACATATTGACAGGGCAACAAAACTTTTAAAGAGTATAGTCCGAGGAAGGATTAATGCTTATGAGTAGTTGAGAAGTTCATGGAGGGAACAACATAACCAACCCCTAACCCTACCGCAAATATAAAAAACTCTAGAATATCAACCTGATTAGGCTAACGTTCAAATTAGAGTTGACAAACAATGGCAAGAATTTCTAAACGCTATACGAAAGCTTCAACCCCTAAATTTGGATATGTATTACCTATATCACCTATTTAATCAGAGTATAATAAAGATGAGTTTTGGTAATATAAGACAAAATAATGAAAAGTCACCTAATGAAAACACAATGTCATTTACAAACAAAATAATATCCCCGAGAATGAAAAGGTAGTTTGAAGAGACGCACCCCATCAACCAGGAGTCACCCCAAGTGCCTTATAAATTAAGGAGAATTTTAAGAAAAGAGCAAGTTGAAAGTGAAAGAGAAATAGAGGAAGAGATTAAGAATGGTTTTAAAGAAGTTTTGGGAGAAGAATATTTTGACATCCACTTGCATAGAGATAAAGGGAGAGAACATAAAACCCTAACACAAAGGCCATAACTTAAGGAGAAGAAAAACCAGAAAGAAAACTATCACAAAACACTAGAAGGTCTGGAAAAGAAAAAGAAAGGAAAAATGGATGCTATTATTAAATTACTGGTATTTGAAAAGGACACAGCTGAAGTCGTAGAGCATATTTTTAAACTAGAATCAATCTAGAACCAGAATGAGATAATTAAAGATGACAATGAGTTATTTGACTTCATTGGGACTTTGCAGAATGGTGCATTAAAATGGTACATAAAGGCTTGTCCCAAACATGATAAAACATGGGAGGAAGTGAAGAAGGAGTTCTTGGAGAACTTTGAAACTCTAGAAATACCGACTGAAGGAGTGAGTAAGATGAGAGAACTAATACAAAGGGATGGAGAAACAATTAAGGAATTTGAGAAAAAGTTTAAGGACACGGTCTGCAAACTAGAAGAACTCCTAACTGAAAAGCAGAAGATTGAGTGGTTTACATCCTGAATAAGTCCAGATGTGAGAGAATCTCTAGATGGGGGAATATTTGAAACATATGCAGAAGTAGTCACACTAGCATGCCAGATTGAGGCACAGACATGGCACAAACATGACATAAACAAGGAAAATATGGAGTTAGAAAGACTAAGATTAGAATTGGAACAAGTGAAACTTAAACAAGAAATTTTGGCAAAATAAGAAGATAAAAGGTGAAACATATCGTGTTCCTATTGTACAAAGGAAGGACACATCCAAAATGAATGTCCAAAACTAAAAGGAGAAAGACAGATTGTCGTAATGAAGGTGGATATAAAGGCACTCCCTACAAATAATAACACAGTCTATTGTGGATTATGTAGAGAATGGGATGATCATGAAACACCGGATTGTCCATCACAAATGTTCACGGTAAGAGAAGACAAGGATGAAAGTGATTCATGGTACAATTCAAATCACAAAAACAAAACACACAATAATACCATGGCATATGTCAAGGCCTAGTGGAAAGGCCACTATATCTTCAGGACCAAGGTTACAAGCAACCTTCATGGAAAAATCAAAGGAACATGAATACTATCCAGAATGCAAATCAAAATTCTCCATATGAAAACAACTACAGTAATGAGGATAGAGGACAATTTAGAGGTTATAGAGGAGGTAGAGGCCAAGGTAGAGATAGAAGAAGAAGAGATGAGGCCACTTGTTACAAATGTGGTAAACGAGGGCACTTTGCTAATGAGTGTTGAGGAGAAAGAAGAAGGCAATGCTCATTCTGCAACAATACAAAACATGACCTTTTCACATGTGATAAGGCACAATAGTACTTTCAAAATTCACCACAACAAGGAAAACAAGATGATTTGGATAAGCAAAAAGGCCCCAGAGTAATCATAAGTGTCCCTAAGGAAGAAGGTCAAGTCCTAAGGACCTGTCAAAGAGATAAGGATGGAAATACAAATCTATCTTCATCAGATGAAGAAAACCAAATAAAGGAGGAAAAAAGTAAGATGGACAAAGGAAAAGAGAAAGCAATAGTAGTTACAAGACAGGGCACAAACACCAAAAGAAAAAGATATGAAACTACTGAATCAGAAAGAGAAGAAAGTGAGGAGGAAGATATATTCTTCCTGAATAAAAGGCAACATGATGAGGTAGTACAAAATACTAAACAAATAATAACAGAAGAACAAGAAAAGCAAAAACAAGTCAATCAATTCTTCACAGAAGAGGAAATTATGGCACTAAAACAATTTACAACTCTAATGCAACAACATAATCTGATGGAGAAATTTAAACAATTTGCTAATTATTGGAATAAGGAGAAGATACCGCGAAACCAAGTTAGGCAATTGGGCAAAAATGAAAGACATTGGAAAACAAAACCACTACTAGTGGATGCCCATATTAATCATAAAAAGGTAAAAAATGTAATGATAGACTTGGGTGCAGACATTAACATGATCGCTAAGAAGCTTTAGGAACAACTAGGGAGACCTGGATTGTCTCAAACACCTTATAATATTACTTTGGCAGATGGTTCTAACATGTTAGCCATTGGAACATGGAGACAAGTAGAAGTGAACCTGATGGGAATCAAACAGGTAGTATATTTTGTGGTTGTTGCTATGAAAGGACAAGGAGATTCCTTTAATGCATTACTTGGACTAAGATGGTTTGTAGAAACCAATGGCATAGTGGACTCCCGCAAGGAAGAACTATCTTTTACGGATGGTAATAAAAGCATATTCATACCATTAGGATTACCAATGGAGGAAGCCTATATTGAGGAAAACACCAATGCAGAAGAAAATGATGACTACCATAAGAACATTTACACAATCACAAGGCTGGAAACAAATGAAACGGAGGGAGAACCAAATTCAGTAGAAGAAATAGAGGCAGAGAATGAGAATGACAACACTAATAGTGAAGAAGTCCTAGAAGCATGGATAAAAAATGAACTGGAGCTAAAAACCCAGAGAATGACAAGGATTACGAGGATATGCATGGTTCAATCTAGTAAAGAAAACATACCCCAATCCTCCACATCAGAGAAAAATCCACTGCAAATGGTATGTGCCATCAACAAGGACCAAAATAAAGAAGAATCTAGAAGATATCATCATATTATGAAAGGAAACTCTCATATCAAGCTACCAAATTTCTTAGGGGTTAAAGACCTACAACAATACTTGGATGAGATGGAGAAAATCTTTGCAGAAGAACAATGCAAAATACAAGCAATACAACATACATTAGTATGTAATGCAACAAACTGGTGGTCAACACATAGAGATTTAGTGCAATATTGGCAGACATTTAAACTCCTTATCAAGGTGAGATATCTACTGGAACATGGAGAATACAAAGAAATATCTAAATATGAAGGTCAAAATCTATCGCAAGATCACTTAACCACTTGCATAGTAGCATGTGAAAATAGAAAAGAACATAGCAAGGCCATATACACCTACTTCTACTGGACATTAACACCTATAGCCCAAACTTGGTATAGAAACCAAGAGAGAAGGAAAGAAACACGCGATTGGGAAGAAGTACGAGCTGACTTCATACATACATTCTCTTTTTGGAGTTCGAAAAAATCTATACACGTTACACTCGGGAAAAATAAAATAAATAATTTTTCAACAAGAAGTAGAGGAAGAGAAAAATGAACCGAAGTACAACACACCATTGCCAAGATCTGAAGGGATGTGGAAATTGGTGGAATGGATAGATCAACAATCAAGAAACATGGGTCAAAAATGTTATAAAGCAACAAAGAAAGATGATGAGGATAACGAGGAGATAAATATTGAAGTGCAAGAAGGAGAAAGAGATCTAGAAACATTGATTAAACAAAAGGACCAATATTACAAGGAACCACTAAAAATTAGAGAGGAAAATATTGCAAAGGAAGGTGATCCTAAACTGGTGAAGATTAAAGACTATTGGAATGAAAAAGTAGTAGCGCAGGTAATTGAGATTCTCTCTGAGTTTGAAGATCTAATCCCAAGGACCTTCACTGAGATGAAAGGTATTAAAGAAGAAGCAAACACAATGAAGATACAACTAAAAGAATGAGTGAAACTAGTCAAGCAAAGGCCATATAGACTCAATCCTAACATGAAAAAAAGAGTCCAGATAGAAATTAACAAGATGTTAGTAGCAGGAATCATATTTTTTTTTTAAGAAGCTGATTGGATCAACCCAATGGTGGTACAAAACAAGAAATTAGGTGAAACAAGGATATGCAGAGACTATAGAGAGTTAAATAAATCTTGCATCCATGATCCATTCCTTACACCCTTCACAGAAGAAATTTTAGAATCAGTTGTTGGAAGGGAAATATATTCATTCACTGAGGGATATTTTGGCTATCAGCAAGTCAAGATAAGAGAAGAGGATCAACCTAAGGCAACATTTGCATCTAAATTGGGATCTTACATGTACACAGTGATGCCTTTTGGACTTAAGAATGCTCCAACAGTCTTCAGTCAAATAATGGTCAGTGTATTCAAAGAATTCATTCATGATTTCTTAGAGGTTTATCTAGATGACTAGATTGTCTATGGCTTAGTGAAAAACCACACAAACCCTGAGAATGATGTTCAATAAATGTAGAAGTCTGCAAATTTCATTAAATCTCAAGAAATGTACATTTGCGGTACCTTTTAGAACTCTCCTAGGTCACATCATTTGCAAGGAAGGGTTGATGGTAGATCCCTTGAAAGTAACTTTAATCCTCACATTACCACCACCTAAAACAACATCGGAAGTCAAAAATTTCTTAGGCTAATCTAGGTATCACCAGAAGTTTATAAAGGGTTATGTACCAATTGCAGCACCATTAGAGGAATTACTGAAAAAGAAAAGTGCAAGAAACATTGAATGGAATGAGCAGTGTCAATCTTCTTTTGATATACTAAAGCTGAAAATTGCTAAAGCCTCTATCTTGATATTCCCAAATTGGAACATTCTTTTCTGTGTTCATGTAGACACCTCAAGCATAGTAGTAGGTGTAGTATTAGCTCAACCTAAAGGAACTAAAGATCATCCTATAGCTTTTGCTAGTAGGAAATTATCAAAAGCTGAGAAAAACTAGACAACAACAGAAAGGGAAGCACTAGCAATGGTCTATGCATTGCAAAAGTTTAGACACTACCTACTATCCACACCCTTCACCTTCTTTACCGACCATGGACCACTAAAATACCTATTAAACAAGCCTGACATACAAGGTAGAATATGTAGATAGCTGCTATTATTACAAGAGTTTGAGTTCAACATTAAAGTGAAACCTGAGAAACAAAACCAATGCCTTGATTATCTATCAAGAATTGAAACAGAGGAAGAGCCTGATAACCATGAAGAAGAACTCCCTAGCACAAACATGTTAGGGTCAATACGGTACTAGAAGAACTAAAAGACATTTCATATCTATTGGCCACAGGAGAATGCACAGCTGGAACATCTCTGCAAGACAAACAAATCCTTATGTGGAAGGTTTTTTCCTATACACATATCGAAGGAGAACTACATATAAGAGGGAAAGATGATATAATCAAGAGTGTGGTGTATGAAAATGAAAGGGAGGATATTATAAAGGAAGCACATGAATGGATAACAGGAGGACATAACTCCAAAGACTTGACAACAAGAAAGATCAAACTAGTAGGCTTGTGGCGGCCTACCCTGTTCCAAGATACTAAAAGATATGTAAAATATTGTGACATTTGTCAGAGAATGGGTAAACCCACCACTAGAGATGAAATTACATTAAGACCGGTATCAGCATAACTTCCCTTTGATAAATGGGCAATTGACTTTATTGGACCCATAGATCCTCCGACCAAATAGTCAAAATCAAGATACATCATCACCGGAGTAGAATACCTTACAAAATGGGCATAAGCTATACCTACAAAAAATTGTACCACAAAGTTCCTCTATGAGAATATAATCACTGTATTTGGATGCCCACTTAGTATCACAAGTGATCAAGGAAAGCACTTCGTAAATAACATGATTGCGGAGTTACTACAATCCTTTATAATAGTACACAACAAGAGTACACCATATCATCCCCAAGAAAATGGGGCAAGTGAAGCCTTAAATAAGATCATTGGTAAGACATTGAAAAAAATGTGTAATGGCAACAGAACATATTGGGCCTGAAAGTACCTATGGTACTTTGGACCTACCACACCACTTACAAAAGATCTACCAATTTTACACCCTATGAGCTAGTCTATGGCCTAGATGCTACTATACCAATACACTTTATACTTCCTAACATTCATACCGCAAAGACTCTAAAACTAAATATAGAGGAATCCTTGACTCAGAGAATTGAGGAACTGGAGAAAATGGATGAAAACAGGTTAGTGGCAACCTATAACATTAATCTTGAGAGAAAGCGGCAGAAAGCTTGGCATGACCGGAACCTGCAGAAGAAAAATTTCAAAGGAGACTTGGTACTTTTGTATGATAGTAAGTTTAAGAGACAAGGAAAAATCAAAATCAGATGGTGAGGACCTTATTCCATACATGAAATTGCAAAATTCAGAGTGATAATCTTGAAAGATATAGAAGGAAGAATCACTGCTAGATATGTTAAGGGAGATCGGTTGAAGCATTATCACAAATCTTTGGGATGAAAAGATGAAATGCGATGGAATCCAAACATGAAACATATTAACTATATCATATTGTAATATAAAGTAACCGTTAGCATCTTGCAATAATAAACGACTAGAAAAGCCCACGAAAAACATAACGGGTAATAACAATAAATGCAAAAAGCAACTTGTAGGGCTATTTATACCCTCATCTGACCTAAAATCCTCATTTGCATCCTAACAAGTTGAGAAAATTGAGCTCTGAGATACAAAGCAATCAAACCCTAGCCGAAAAACTATGAGAAAGATGAGATGGCTACACTAGTACTCATCGATGTGACAGAGAAACCATGACCTAAATATAAGAAATGCTCATTCAAGGCAATCGAACTGGACAAAGAAGGAGCTTTTTCTTATGTTCTAGCAGATGTGGTCTATATTGAATATGTCAGCAAGTACATCCATGCCACAATCTCATAGATAAACCATATAAAGTTTGAGGAGCTAAGGGACACACTACTCGGAGATACATGGTACTCTAACGAAAACAAGAACATTGCCAACAAGAAATTGGACATATGGAAAGATTATCCAAATTTGAGCAATGCCCATGAGTGGGTAAGAATAATTTTTAGCCACATTCATGATGAATTTATCTATTTGGACAAACCCTACCACACAACAAAGGAGGCAATCAAAGCGGTGACCGAACTTAGCTCAACACAGCCAATACTGGCAATGAAAGAAATCAAGAATGATAAGGTTACTGAGTTGAAAGGAGAAAAACTTGATGGGTGGAGCCTCAGTGTAAAGGATATCATAGATTTGTGGGTCTAGTATGCCATGATGGGAATAGCCTACACAATATACTATGCCAATAGAGAGGGTTTGGCTACCGCTACGACAATACACACCACATACCAAATGGTGAAAGAGGGGGAAGATTTTGACCTTTGTGAAGTAAGGGAACAGTTGATGGAGAACCTGAAAAGAACAAAGGAGTAAAACTACAATTTCCAATATGGTACTCTAATTATATGCCTAGTATTCTATTTTCTCAATGAATTACCAGGGTTCAAAGGAAAAAATTGGCAACAACACCTATCAGTTGCCACACAAATATAATAACACATTAGGAGCTTTAGTGACACAAGGGCATTCATCACCATGTACTAGGGTTTCTTCAAAACCTTACAGTCAGATATGAATCAGTGAAGCAATATATGAATCATATTACTTTCATGGTAGATAAAGACTACACTTACATGGAGGTGGTAGAGCCTAGAACCTTCTGGATACCTAGGTTGCCTTATGAGGTATCAAAGGTAGAAATAAATGCATATGCAGAGAATTTACTAAGCAAACCCAAATATATTGCAGCAGAAAGATTTGGGACATACAGGGAAGTAATGGATAAAATGCATAAGAAGAATGTTGAGGAACATGTAGAGAAGCATAAAGATAAATTGCATAAATAATGGGAAATGCCACCTCCAAAGGGCACATCCGCCTCACATGCCACTATGGAAGCTCCAGAAGCTAGACCCTCTACTTTGCAAGATCCCACTGCTTCGTAAACACTTAGAAGATTAGGAAGAAGTACATCTGCGGCAACTAGTGCATAAACAATATTGCAACCTATTTCATCATCACAAACAATATCCATCAGTAGGAGGACAACATCAGAAACATTAGTCCATATGAGTGCTGAGAAGAAAAAGGGAGCAAGACAAAAGGCAACATGCCAAAAGAAAGAAGAACGAATCCCCTGCAGAGGAGGTAGAAGAGGAAGAAGGCGAAGAAGAGGTATCAAAACTGATAAGGAAGAAGAAGCAAAAACCAATATCATAGGAAACTCCACTGAATCTAGATGTAATCCTCAATGGGATTGAATGTCATGGTTTGCTAAAGGAGACAATAGAACTCTACCTTGAGGTATCTGAGGATAATAAAAAAATAATTGAAAGGGAAATAATCAAATACATGATTAAAACCAACAAGACAATGGATGAAATTCTGGGGTTGCTACCAGATGGCCTTGTAGAGGCACTAAGGCAAAGAAGAGAGAAAGCCCTGAAGCTGGATGAGGATCTCAGGCAACAAGCTATAGATGGAGTGGGTACTTCTATCTCTATGGAGGAGAAGGACAAAATAGCACAAATACAAGCCACTGAGCTCATATCAAAGCAAAGGGTGGACACCCTTATAAACTTGGAACAAGCAGACATAGATAAAATACAGGCAGAAACTAAACAAATAACAAAGAAAATATATGAAACAGTTAAGGAGGCACAAAAAATTGCGGCTCAACAAGATACAAATCCTTCGTAGAATACAAAACAAAGCATGTCTTCTCCACATAACACCAATACAGAGTAGGAGGATGGACAACAATAAGAAGAGGCTCCAGATATAGGAGATAACCATCAGGATTCCCAGGATGCATCCTTCTCTGCCTCACCCATCCAATCTATCAAAGATTTCCTTGCGCAACAAAAGTAGATGCAACCCATGGTGACTCCTCGGCTACTACAATTGCTAGTGATAGGGGGACATGTAAATCTATTTGGCATCTCACCCCTATAGAAATTACAATTGAGTGACATCTTCCACTCCACAACGAGGGAAGAAATTTTGCAGCAACACATAGAGGGAAGTAGTAGATACAATACAAAAGGAGATTCCAGAGGCACAGAGGGACACATCCCTACCTCCTACCCCGCAACTCAAATAGTTGATGTAGAGCTTTAAGACTCATTCTACATATATGGAGAAGAAAGCAGAAGAGAAGATAACAAAGAATATCAATCAGAAAAGACTAATTGATGCTTCAAACAAATGTGCTAAAGCACACAATAAACTAGAAGCACAAATAAAGAGCATCAAACAAGGTATGGAGGAGGCCAAGGTACTTTACCACTTTTGTTTACAATGGCCTATTACTACTAAGAATATAAAAGATTAAATAGAGGCATTAGAAACATAGATAAGACAAGTGGCCAGTACCTATGATCCAGTATAGGACACTAATGGAGCCTTAAGGGCACAAGTAGAGACCTTACACTCTCAGTTGTAGCAATTTCAAAATCAAAGAGAACAAATAAAATCATAGATCAAACTGCTCAGAGAAGTAATAAGTTTGAGACTGGCATCTTTAACCAGAGTATTCAGTGAGGCTAAATAGACTACATAGAAGGGTAAGATACCATCTACCATAGGAGAAGCAAAGGATACATATATCTAGCTAGAAAGCCAGATCCAAAATTTGACATCTGCTAAGAAATAGTGTGATACTACTCTGACCCAGCTCAAGGTAATCTACAAAAACATCCTACCTTTAAACTGAAGGACATGTCTTGGGGACAAGACATAATTTTAAAAGGGGGAGTGATGTTGGGAGAGAATAGGGCAGCAAATAGAACCTACCGCAGACTACCGCAGAGGCCATGGAGAGGGTATAATATCTGACTCACAAAGAGGTATTTTGGGAAAGGACACACCTTTATGTAGATATATAGGAGATACATGCAATGCAATGTAAAGTAAGAGGGAAAGAGTGATAGAGAATAACAATATATGTGAGTAATATGTATAAGGCAGAGAATTAGACTTCCCGGTATGCATATGTATATAACTATTAATGAGAAATGAATATAAGGGAGATACAAGGATTGGGATACCATTGTATATGTGTTATGATGATATGCTTTACTTATCTTGTACCTCGTATTATATTTCCTTAACGTTTATTCATTTTTCTCTCATTGTCTAACTGGGGTATAAACTAGACTTACAAACTTGACTGAGGACCAGATCTCCAGTCTGGTATCCCTCCCATTTCTTGCCAACAATCTTCTATGGAATTGATAGCATTTTTTAATCCATATCTCAATCCTTGGCTATGAGTTGGCATAATCCTCTCCCATGTATCAACTTTGTAGGCTTGATTTCAAGATCATATTCTTGAATTTTCATGATCTAATTTCCACATTTTGAGCCCATCTCTTACCGAGTGAGAATGGTTTTCATTAATGAATTAGGCGCAAAAAAATTGGTTTGAGAATACAAATGTAGAACCTAAAATTCCCAACTATTCTAACCACAACATAGGCATGTTTTTCCATTTGTGAATATTTCATCTCACGCTCTTTGAAATTTCTACTCATGAAAGCGATAAGATATTTTGTTTCTCCTCGTATCTTTTGTGTGAGAATGGCCAACATATTATGCTTTGAATCATAAAAATAGAGTATAATGTTTTTATCAAAGTTAGGAGATACCAAATATGGGCCTCTTCTAATAGCTTCTTTGATCTTTATGAAAGCCCTTTTTCCTTCACCTATCCATTTGAAAATCGCGGTCTTCTTCATCACGGTTGATATGTCCTTTCTGAGTTCTAATAAATTAAGTACAAACCTTCACAAGAAATTGAATTTAGCATAAAAGGTATATACACCAAATTTTCTAGTTAGCAAAGATTAACTACGAATAGCATCAACCCTATTAGGATCAATTTTTACACCTTCCTTAAAGACTATGCGGCTTAGTAACCTTCCTTCAATTACTACAAAAATAGATTTCTTTAGATTCAAGGAAAAACCATGAAATTTAAATTTTTTGAACACACTTGCCAAGTGATGGAAATGATTACTACATATTTTTTAGAAGACTGTAAAATCATCCAAGTATACTACAATTATCTTGTGTTTCAAGTCACTGAAGGCCAAATCCATTGCTCGTTGAAAAGTGGCACCTTCATTGATGAGATCAAATGACATTCCTTCACAAGAAAATGTATCCCATGGAGTAGTGAAGGCTATCTTGTATTTATCTTCAACCGTGACTACAATTTGATTGTGTCTTGAATATCCATCCAACAATGACAAATTTTTGAACCTATCACCATTTGAAGATTATGGTCAACAATTGACAAAGGATAATTATCCTTCAAGGAAGCTTGGTTTAGATTTCAAAACTATAAGAAAATAATGATCTCTTTGTTCTTCTTGTGATCAAGAACAACATTTGATACCCATGTTGAATGATGTAATGGAAATATGATATTGGCTACAAAGATTTTTTGAATTTTTGTGTAGATAGTTCCTTGTATCTGTGGATTGTAGTGTCATTATTTCTATTAAAATGGCTTGACTTCTATTTTGAGGGGAATTGTATGAGAACATTCCTTTGGAATGAATATTTTCAAATCTTTACAGGACCACACAAAAACACCAACTATTATTTTGCTTTCTTTTGGAGAACCACACTTGCCCAAAGTGACAAGTCAAGACTCCTCAATATAACCAATATTGACTTGATCATATTCAGTCAATATTTTTGCTTAGGAATTGATTTGGTCTTGAATGTAATAGTCATGTCTATGAAAAATATTCTCCAAGGACACTAAGCCCTTTGGAATTTTATTACCTTTTAACTGAATAATTCTAATTTCAACATTATCTTCAATCTCACCTTCTTTCTAAACTTCCATTACTGATTCTCAGCAAGGTGAAGAAATTCCCTCAAAGAATAAGCCATTGAAATGATCATTAACTTCAAGGAAATTAATAATATTCTCATTGTCATTAAAAACCTACCAATTATTTGAATTATTTGGTACAACCGATCAATGGATCAACTCAATTGTGAATTCATTCTAGACAAAAGTCTAAGAGTGGCATGAACAAAGAGGCTAACACATCAAGAGCATTAACTTTACAATTCTCTATACATGGAATATTCAATAGGAAAGGTGTCAAACCATTATATTACATCTTGCACTTGGTTTTTGTAATGTCAAAGATGATCCTTCCTAATTTGGAATTGTTCCTTGATTTGTTTGACAATCAATTCAACATCTCCTCAAACTTTCAACAATTTAATTTTCAAGGCTTGAACATTCCTAAGGCCTAACAAGAGAACTTCATACTCTACAGTATTGTTGGTACAATCAAAATGTAATTATTAATAAAAAATGCATAACTTACATTTTGGTGATATCAATATAACTATGGCTCCATAACTTGTTTTTAAGCAACTTCCATCAAACTACATAGTCCATAAGCCTAGCTCCTCTTCTTGATTTGCCTCAAAACAAATGATGGCTTTTTCATTAAATTCTTCATTGAATCAACCATCATCATATAAGTTAGGATCTTGTGACTTTATAACTATGAACTTTGCAACTTTTAATTTGGCTCTAATTTGATTTTACCATCTTTAATCGGAATGGTCACTGACAACCAATCCAATTGAATTTCTCCACCTAGATCTTTGCAAAAGTTTTAACTTAGCAACATTCCATAGCTAGTTGGAATATTTGCTACCAATATGGTCATCATGATGCATTTATCTAGGTATGCAACAAGAGCTACTTGAGTGTCCATCAATCGACCAACCAGCTCGAGATTGATTTTGATTTGAGAGAGTAATACTTTCTAAAAGTTTTTGCACATGATAACCCTAGTGCGTTCATCACCTAAAGTGGCATGACATTATCTAAACCTCTTGGATGAATGATGTAGTTACTCAATTTGTAGCCACCAATATATAATGATATATAAAAGGGCTTTTATTTTTCTTTCGCTAATACTGAAGACTCAAGAAGAGCTGGTTGAATAGGAGCACCATCCTTTCTCACATACTTAATGATTCTATCAAGTTGGTTAAGATGATTTTGGAAGTACTCAAGTTGTGAAATTTGAACTTTAGTCTTCATCATGTAGTCAACAATGTCAAAATTAGCCGAAGGTGGATCCCAAGTGTTTGATATTGGCTTGACATTTTCTTGATGAACCTTAGAAGTTGAAGTTGTAGAATCTTCTATGGATTTTTATTTGGCTTTCAATCTCTCTTGTTCTTCTATTTTTGCCTTCAAGTACTATGCATGAGTGAAAACATCCATAGAATGATTATCAAGATTAATAGCAAGTGAATGTTGATCAAAATATTTGATTTCTTCTTCATATATTCGGTCATATTCAATAGATCGTGTAGCAGAGTCATTGTCGAGGCTATCCATTTGAAGTTGAACAACACCCAAAATTATAGATCTAGAATCTTCAAAATCAATTATCTGATTCATTATTTGCATTTTTGAGCTTGTATTTCCACTATGTACATCTATGTCATGGAAAGTACAATAATATGTATTTGGTAGAGGAGTTTCAATAGGGGGTCTATTTGGTGGAGCTATCAACTGCAGCATATAATTAATTATTATATGGCTAAAAATAATTTATTCTTAAAGACTAATATTATTGAGTGGGATGTCCCTATTGTGGCATCTATCTTTTCATGATTGTTGCATCATTTTCCACCTTATGTATCAATGGTTCAACTGAGCTTTTGACAAGATGTTTGATGGAATACTTTTGCAGTTTCCTAGAAGTGACCATGTTATCTTCTAACTCAATAGCATGTTGTTGGGCCTCATCCAATTCAGTGTCATATCCTATCTCGAGAAAGAAAGCAATTTTAGATGGTAAGACATTTATAAAACTACTTAGTAGGATTTCAGGAGAAGGATTTAAAGAAACATATATCCTTGTCACAAAACAATTAAATCTTGCAACAAATTTTTTCTTATAGGTTCATTATCCTCCATATTCGATTTTGAGAGTTAAGCGAATAAAATATGGCTATCTTCAATTAGCTTGAATTTGACTAAACACTTCTCACTCATAGTTGCCCAACTACAAATAAAATGAGGCTCAAGATGGTGGAACCAAACCGTTGCATTCCCTACCAAAGTCTCTATAAGCAAATGCACTACAACATCTTCATGAGATACATGCAATATTGTGCATGCCACGTGATGCAAATAGATATATGCTCAATTGGGTGCTAATTTCCATTACCATGGAAGTTTGGAAAATGCTTCCTTTACCTTGTAGGAAGATCATGATTTTCTGCAAGAGCAAGGGGCTAATATTATTTCTGTAACATCCTTCATTTTTGGTCCCTTTGTAATTCTATGATATTCTTTACTGTGACAAGTTAGATATGAACTATGGTTCAATATTGAGTGTAATTATCTACTTAATACATTTTGGATAATATGTGATCAAATATGCTAATGATGAATTAATTTCTTGTGTGATGATTATATTATTATTGTGATGGCTAACAATGCTACTAAGGATCTCATGGAGAGATAATTATTGTGTTCTATGTACAAGTACCGAGAAAGGCAAACTAGAAGTGTCTTGAAAGAATCAAATTGTGTAGGCAATTAAATCATAAATTAAATTAAGATAAATAATTAATTAGAAATAAATTAATTGTGGCTTGGTTAATTTATTTAAGTGTATAAAGGTAATTCTATTTTCTTATCTATTTATTTGATTATTTTTTTTGTCATTGAATTATGGCTTGGGGGGCCATTCTCGTTAAAAAGAAGATAAAAAAAACAATAGAGAAAGGTTGCTCCAGAGGAGGGTCATATACAAAATACCATCTAGGGTCATTGTATTATATAATATGGTGTCCATTACATAATAACATAGACTATTTGAAGTTGTTTAAAAACTATTTTATATACCCTGATTACATAACTAACTCAAGAAACCTTATATGTATAAATCCCCGTATCATTCCATATCACCTTCTACTACTCCTCTACCACCAACACCCTCCTCCATCTTTGATCTGCTCAAGACAAGGGAAAAGGACCAATCCACTTTTGAGACCTCAGACACACCCCCAACCATTTCTAGGAACACAACACCCCACCTTGCTTTCTACCTATGTGCCATTTCATCTTGACCCACCACTACAATTACAAATGGAGCCTATGTGCCTCTATTGTTCATGAAGCCCAACCCCACCACCTCTACATCTAAAACCTCTTTTAACCCACCACAACATCAAGGGTAAACCAATGCTTCCATTATCGCCCTAATAACATCCTTTGATTCCCCCAAGTCTAATAAAACAACAACCATCATAGAGGAAATGCATTGTTTACTGATACCTATGGGAGGTGGTAAGAAAAACATCTCCAAGAACCATTTGAATGGCATGTAAAATGATTCCCAACTAGGTCTTGAAAATCTTCTTTACTCATTGATCCAAGATGGATCCCTTGAAGGCAATCTGTTGCTTCTTCACCTTCAAACCCACCGTTGAATCCATAGTTACCATTGTTGTTTCAAATGAGAGGTGGAGCCAATAAAAATTGGTTTCTATTGTAAATGGCATGAAATAATCATCAATGCTTCATCCCTTCAAGCTGCCACCTCTGTCCTTAACCAATTCATCCTTCGTGGCTTAATTATTCATAATGGTGCTTTCGTTTTCGAGTGTGTGAAGGGAATGATTCACCTACTCCAAAATCTTTGAATCTTTTACATTGTTTGTAATGAAGTTCTTATCCTACATGGAAATTACCACATTGGCATATGAATCAGCCTCTGTGTTTGTCTCACAAAAGACATGTGACACCTTATATTCTACAAAATGATTCAATAGTTGCCACACTTCTTTAAAATGTTATCTATTTTCTAGTTCAAAGTCGAATGCTTCCTTATTGAATTTATGGTAACCTAGGAATTGCCTTCAATGTGAATCCAGGATAGATTCAAATCCATACACGTATGAAGAACTTGCAACAGGGCTTGAGCTTCGACCTCATTGTTAGTGCCATCAGGCAATTTCTTGGCCTTAGAAACCACCATATCAATAATCGACATCAGATTTCCATAGTCCATCATAATGTAACAAAATGGTTCTGGATTAAACTATGTGATAATATTTTTCCCTCAACATTTCAGATCACACTACCTAATCCATCATCAGGAGAAAGAAATCAAGAGAGGAGAATAGAATGGATCATATCATTCTATTCTCTGCCTCTCTTGCTTTCTTTCTCCTGATGATGGATCATGTAGTGTGATCTGAAACATCGAGGGAAAAATATTATCACACAGTTTAATCCAAAAGCATTTTGTTACATTAAACCACCATATCCTCGATATGATTTATGATAATACAGTCTTCCCCTGACTTCCCTAGATTCCCTTTTATCACATTGTCGAAATTCATTTTATACCATCCTTCATCAGGAGGAACCCATCAACCATTTGTTGTGGGATTGTGAGCAAGATGCGCCCAAGCCTTCCCATAAACATAAGCTATTTATTTGATAATTAATTTGTAAGGTTAATTGGAAAATAAAATAAATAGATAAAGTAATAGTATTGTTTTAATTATTTATTTAATACATAGATTTTGATTTATTAATTAATTATCTCATTAGATAATTATGAATTCTTTCATCTTTAGAAACAAAATTAAATGACTTTGGCAATTTTAATTATTTAATTTTTTTTATTTAAATTAATTGATTGTACAAGTTGGGTGATCCCACAATACCGAGTCCCAAACTTAAGACATCCTGATTTTTGTTTGAAATCATATATTTTTTAGACAAATTAATGGTTTAAGCCATGAGGGGTTCTATCTAAAGGGGTTTAATTGAAGGCGGATAGATAAAACCCCCTTAGATCAAACCCCTTTGGAAAGAATCCCCAAGTCTTAAATTAAAACCTCGATGGAGTCTCCTCCGCACCTATCAAAATGCTGACAAAAAAACCAATTTTGCTTCACCTTTTGGGGGATCAAATGAAGTCATTTAGAAATTCTATTTTGTAAGCATGTAGCCTTAGTATAAAATTTCCAAAAAGTATGATTTTGAATAAATTTATTTGATTATTATATTTATTTTCTATTTTCTAGTGAACATAGGTTTTTCGTTGAACATTAAGGTCTCTATTCCACACACGTGGAAAAATTAAAAAATAGAGAAAAAATTCTAAAAAATATCTACACACTAGGTATTGATGTCTTTGTTTCAACAAAAAAAAAACAATTTAATTTGGATACATACAAAAAAAGTTATGTTGTATGGTATAAACCTGTGTCTGAATTATAATTAATTTGACTTCTAAAATTAATGAAAAAATATATGCAACAAAAATTATGAAAAAATATCTGGACACAAAATATTGGTGTTACAAACCTAGATATTTAAAATTTTATAATTTGATCCTTTCTATAAAAAAAAGTTATTATGTATGGTATAAACGTCACTTTTTAAAAATACTTAGAAATAGAATTAAATGACTTTGGCAATTTTAATTATTTAAATTCTTTTGATTTAAATTAATTGATTGCACAAGTTCTTATTATAGAGTTAGAAATAAATAATTATATTGGAAAAATAAAATAATATAAAGATTTCTTATCTTTAGTTGCAAATAGAAAAGTAATATTTAATTACGCCGAATGCGTTCCCTTTGACAAAGGAAGCCCTGGCTTGACAGATCGACAGCGTCCGGACGCATGCAAGATGATTGAAATCTCGTCGTTCGTTTGATTTCACAGTCATCGTGTTTTCCTTCACCATTTTTCCCTTCTTCCCTTTTGTGAAAAAGTCCCAAAAAAATTTTACAGACTTTGTACGCTGCACACAAACCGCCATAGCCTACCAGAACATTGATGTTTTCTGTCATCAAGAATGTAGAAGGTGTGGATTGGAGTTTTGAATACTTTATATATTTTTAATCTTTTTCAAAGTCCGTCGTACTCATTTCATACAATTGTGTTTTAAGTAACAATTTTAATGTGAGTAAATTTATCTTTGGCTAATTTTCTTTTCCCTTGAATGTGTTGCCAATTTAATGGCCTCCAATGCCTCCCATCATTTTTAAACATCCAATATTCAATATTACTATATATTATATATAATATTTATTTTTAGTATTTATAAATATTTTAATATACAATATTATAAATTTAATATTATAGTTAATTAAATATTTTATATGTAGTATTTATATATTTTTTAATTTAATATAATATTTATTTATCATATTTATATATTTAATACTTAATATTTATATACATTTTAATATACAATATTATATATTTAATATTATAGTTAATTAAATATTTTATGTATAATATTATAATTAATGTAAATATACAATTTAATAATTATCATTATATCAAATATATTATATAGTAATATATAATTATTATATTATTATTTCATATATAACTAAATAATAAATATCTAAAATTATTAAATATATAGTATATTTAATTTAAATATATAATTTTATAATATTATATTATATTAAAATACATACTATATTACATATTACACTTATTTATTTTTAGTATAATATTATAATATAAAATTGAATATTATATTATAACGAGAAGGATAGAGAGAGGACAAAGAGAGTCTTTTGGTCAACCATTTCATGCCAACAATCCACAAATGGCACATGTCCATGGGGAGAGAGAGGAAGACAGGGGACATTTCAAATTATGGCTAACTTTGGACATCAATGGATAGCATCATCTTGTAATGATCCAAGACAATAGAAATGATTTAATAATTCTTTGTTTGTTACAACGTGTTGGATTTAACCATTCTTTATTATTTACAATGTGGATCGTGGATTTAACCATAATAATTTGAAAACCCATGAACATTAAAAAACACTTAAAAGTTAAAATTCATTTCAAATCGCCATTATATTTATCTAGCACATGTACAATTTACAACTATATTCGTTTATGGTTTATGTATTATAGTTGTAATTTTATAAACTTTTATGTAAATGTTTATTAAAAGCTTTATAATTTTATTTATTTTTACTTTTTCTATTAATATTTATGGTTTAGGTTTTCAATTTTTTATTAATATTTATAACATTATAAATTATTTTTAATATTTCATATATTTAGGTTAAATTTAAATTTCAAATTTTACATAGACTTAATTTTGTCATTTAAACAAAATATAATATATTTTAAATAAAAATAAACTGCAGGGCTTTAATGACGTTTTAAAAAAATTATTGATTGACAAACATGTCTTGAATTTTCCTTCACCAAACTCAAACATGATTCTTGTGACATAATTTCTAAGTGTTTATTAGGTCAATTGAAGCATCTATATCTAGTCAATTTTTGTCTAGTGTTTGAGTCACTTTTAAAAATATTCTTGCTGATTCTTAATGTGTTTGAGGTTAAGTTCAAATTTTGAATTGACCAAAAAAAATGGAGACCCTAATAAAGGAATGTGGGAAGTCAAATTGCAAAAATAATGTACAAAGATGCCAATATAGTTTGCAGGTCTCAATAGTTACCTTCAAGTCAAGGACACTAATACAATTTGTGGGTCAAAACCATAATTTGCAGGTCTTTCTTGTGGAAAAAGTTTAGGACACACTTAATAGGTCAAGACCATATTGAATAGGTTAGGACCACAATATTTGCAAAATTGTCTAAAAATGCATTTTTTGAGGCCGTGAGTGACAAAAATTCTAACTTTTATTGTTACATTTGTCATAAAACAATGAATACTTCCCTTAGTTGAATCTTCAAAAAAAAAAGGGTTTGAAGTTGAGATGTTTATCTAACTTTCCATAAAACTGACTATTTGGTGTCTTGGGGGTGTGAGAGAATTTGTATAAGCATGATAATCCTAGTGCTACAACCACACTTAAGGGTTAATTTTAAACCTAAGATGCCATGTTCCCTAGAATACATACATACAATTAATCTCTCATAACTACATCACATGCATGCAAGGTTAAATTGTGAACATAGGATGTCATGTTTCCTAGGATACATAGCTAGAGACAATATATCTCACTATATGTACACACTACATCACATGAGACATAGTGTAGTTTTCTAGAATGTAATCCTAGGTTCTACCATGTGATCGGGGTCTACCCACGAGGGTAGGGTTCTATCTATA